>JANVYB010000005.1:2581798-3872698 GCA_027406005.1 Colletotrichum horii
GTTGGAGCTGTAGTCATCCTTGTGCCAACGGCCGCAGCGTCTTCGACCACTCCGTCAAGCACTGCTTCTCCGACCTCTGCCCCGGCATCTGCTCCGACGACCTCTGAGTCCTCGTCTGCCTCTGAATCATTCTCAACCTCTGCGGTGGTCTCGATTCCCGCGGCCTCTTCTACTTCTGAGGTCTCTCACACATCTGAAGTCACTTCCGAAACTTCTTCCGCTTCTTCCACTTCTGAAGTCTCTTCCACTTCTGAAGTCTCTTCCACTTCTGAAGTCTCTTCTGTTACCGAAACTTCTTCTGCTTCTGAGGTCTCCTCTACCTCCGAAGCCTCTTCTACATCTGATGCTTCTTCTACTTCTGACTTCTCTTCCACTTCCGACGTGTCTTCAAGTTCAGAAATTTCTTCCACCTTGGATGCTTCTTCAGTTTCCAGTACTTCCTCGACCACCGTCACCTCAGATGCCTCATCATCCTCGGTTCCAACCTCGACAATCGTCAGTATTTCATCCACAACTTCCTCTCCATCGTCGTCTAGTTCAGCATCACCATCTGTCTCAACCACATTTCCCGGAACACCGACCACTCAAACCTCCCAATCCTCCACCTTCACAGGCTGCCTCGTCACATCCTCAGCCACAGCCTCCGCCTGCAGCATCTCCCTCACCAACTCCTGCGCCCAGCTCTCCTCAACCAACGGCCTCGCCCTCGTCCCCGTCATCGCAGCCTGCACCCTCGAACTCGGCCCCTACGCCGCCGGCAACGTCCTCACCTGCCTCTCAACCACGATCAGCCTCACAACCACAGGCCAAACCATCGCAAACTGCGTCACCAACGCCCTCGCCGCCAGCTGCCCGACCACCCTCCCCGCGGCCTGCGTCAACCTCCAAACCTCCAACGGTCTCGCCCTCCTCACCGACATCCCCCTCTGCACCGCGGCCCTCGGCCCCTTCGCCGTCGGCACCGCCGCAACCTGCCTCGCAACCGGCGCCATCAGCGCCCTCACCCAGGGCTCAAGCGTCTTCGAATGCCTCCAAGTCGCCTTCGGCCTTGCACCCTCCGTCGTCACGGTGACCAACCCCGCCCTCTGCCCCACGCAAGCGCCGACAGCCACCCCCTCAGTCTGCGCCACGGTCCCCGCGCCCTGCGAGTCCCTCTCAACCGTCGACGGCCTGGCCCTGATCCCCGCGATCCCGGCCTGTACCGCGGCTCTCGGCGCGTTCGCTGTTGGCAACGCCGCGACGTGCCTCGCCACGACGGCCATCAGCGTGACGACCACGGGCTCCTCGATCGTGTCCTGCCTTGAGAATGCGCTCAGCGCCACGTGCATCTCGACGCTGCCGCAGGCCTGTCTCGATCTCGCGGGCGACGATGCGGTGGCGCTGGCGGTGGACCTGCCGCTCTGCGTGACGGCTCTGGGGCCTTTTGCGACCGGTGCTGCTCTTATGTGTACCACCTCCGGGCTGACGAATGGAGATTCGGTCATTCAGTGCTTGAACAATGCTCTGTTTTCTACGAGCTAGGTGGCTGCGGGCTGACATGAATCAATTGTCTTCCTGAACCGGGTTTCATTTTCCATTTCTATCGTTTTCCCACTAATTCTTCCTCCATGCAATTCGGTCTGTTTGTTCTTGATATTTTCTCATCAACCTAGTCACTGGAGTGATAGGTCGCCGCGGGGGCAAAAAGCTTAATATGAGGACTCACGATTACCATCCTAAGAAGGAGCTGTTGGTCATAATGCAAACTACCACGATGTTTGATAATCATCTAAGATAACTTACCTCGTCGAATATTTAATACTTAGGTCTGGGTGATCCTGTCGGCCCCACTGAACAGTCATGTTCTGGTTCACTCTTCCAATCCAGTTTTCAAAACCTCATTATCCCATAGGAAGCGAAAACATCTGCCTGCTGCATCACGGATTCAGAAAGTCAAACTTGCGATGAAGACTTGGGCTTCTGAAATTCCCACGTAAAACCTATGCATGCAAATCTTTCATCTTTGAATTTGTCGTATTTAGCCCCCACAGCATCACAGTTGGGGGTCAAGAACAGCGCATGACATCATGTAGGGCCAAAGGACCCACGCAAACAGTCACAGTCACCTTTACATGTCGTCAAATTTCACTCAACCCCATGACCAAGATCGGAAGGTCGATCGAAGGAAACAGAAAGTCGCAGTCGCTAGGCACCGCGTGCAGTGCGTCCCCCGCTTCTCGCTCACCGGCCCCGGGGCTCGGCATCCCCGACACCCACATCCCGGCAAGCCGGCAGACAGGGCGGGCCAATCTGCGTAGGTTAAAGCTTAATAGCGAATGGGCTGGCGCTCCCCCGAGCCAGAATCAACCGTAAACCCTTCATCCGACCTTCCGCTTCAGGAGGCGAGCAGACGGCGACTGGTGGCCCCGGCCGGGCCATAGTTCTCGTTGAGTCGTTATATGTATCCGTACGGAGCAGCTTTGACCCCAGAAAAAAGGGGGCCGTTCTGCCCTTCGGATTCGGTCGGCGATAAGTCCAAAAGTCTCAAAGAAGAAGCCCGGCAGGGATCTGCCGCAGCCCTCCCCGCACGTCGCTGTCTATCTGATCCTCCACCGCAGTAGCTAATGAGGTCATAGGCTCCGGCTAGTGCCGACGGTGCCACGATGCGCGCCGCCCCCTTAAGAGGAAGCTCTTACGCGTCTCACTGGCTGAGCGAGCTCGCATTTGCCCCATAAAGGCAAACATAAGACTTGCACCATGCCCCCGTTCCGCCCCCTTGAACTGACAGGATTTTCGAACCTTCTTGTCCTCTTACTCAATCTCCCCCAACGACAGAGTGCTCTTCTCTCTCCTCCTTTACCCATCCCGCCGGCCGTTGCAGCTCGTTCTTGCCCCTCTTTCTGTCAGATTCGCTGTTCCATCTGAGGCTAATCCCTTGAAGGCGCCAAGTGTTCCTGCCTCTAGCCCATCGTACAACCCTACCTTACCCAGTCTTGGACAGTCAGGAGATTGTCGGTAAAGGAATTCGGGAGTCTACAGCAACCCGACGGCAATAGTCAATTGAGAGAGACACGCAGCGAGAGGTGAGAGTGACGCCAATTAGAGATTTGATTCACTCCCCGACCGCCACCAAAAAAACGTTTCGGTCTCGCCCCACTCTGGAGACTCTCCCACGATCTTCGAGGGGGCCTCGGCGCCGGTTTCCAGTCATTGAACCGCTGGGACAAGGCACATCAATCATCCAAAGGAAGCGAAACCTCATCCAACACGGCGCCCGTCTCAATATCGCTACGCCCGATAAATCATGCCGCCCCGGAAGGGCAGTCCAAAGGTCAAGACGGGCTGCCGGACATGCAAGTGGGTTTTCCCCTCGAAAGCTGCCGCCGCTCCCTTATCTGAACTTTACTGCCAATGCCCTTCTTCTTCTTCCTCTTCTCACACCCCCCCCCCCTCTCCTCCTTTTGTTTCTCCCCGACATCGAATCAGTGTTCACATAACCACCTCGTCACACCCATATCATGATCCCATAATCCCGCCGTAATGGAAACAAGACCAAGAAAACTGACCCAGGCGCTCTTCTCCCGCACAGAGCCCGCAAGGTGAAATGCGACGAGGCCAAGCCGAAATGCGTGCGCTGCACATCCTCGGGCCGCCAGTGCGCCGGCTACGAGCCGACCATCGAACACGGCCTCGCCTGGTACCGCCCGCAGCAGCTCACGGCCCACGACCAGCGTGAGGGCCGCGCCTTCCAGTTCTTCTCGCACATGGTCGGCCCGGTGCTCTCGGGCCCGACGGACTCGTACTTCTGGACGCACCTCGTCGTCCAGTTCTCCCACTTCGAGCCCGCCGTCCGCCACGCCGTGCTCGCCATCAGCTCGCTGTACGAGGACTTCCACGAGGGCGAGCGCGTCACCCGCCAGAAGAAGGGCAACGCCTTCGCCATCAGCCACTACAGCGCCGCCATCGAGCGCATCAAGGGCACCCAGGACGAGCAGCTCATGCTGCTCGTGTGCGTTCTGTTCGTCTGTGTGGAGTACCTCCAGGGCGACGTCGAGGCCGCGCTGCGCCACTGCAAGCACGGCATCCTCATCCTGAACAAGGTCGGCTGCCAGTCGTGGGCGCGCGAGTACGTCATGCCCATCTTCCGGCGGCTGAGCTTCATCTCCTTCTTCCTGGGCGCGAAGCCCGCCGAGGACGCGCTCGTGCCGGGGCTGATCGGCTTCGAGGCGCCGATGCCGCCGCGCTTCGAAAGCGTCGAGGAGGCGCAGAGCGCGATCGACGACATCACGGTGCACGCGATCGAGCTGCTCGCCAAGGGCGACGAGAGCGGGAAGCAGCCGCTGCAGACGCGGCTGCAGGAGTTCCACGGCAAGGTGTGCGAGCTGGACGCGACGGTGCCGCCGCAGGAGAGCTCCAAGAAGATGGCGCTGTGCGGGATGAAGATCAAGGCGGAGATGGCGCGGATACAGGTCAACACGATCGACGGCGAGGGCGAGATGCGGTACGACGAGTGGGCGGACAGCTTCCGGCGGATCGTGGCGCTGGGGAAGCAGGCGGCGGAGATGAAGGTTGCGTTCCCGAGCGAGCGGCCGCGGGCGAGCTTCACGTTTGAGCAGGGCTTCCTGTCGATGATGGGGTTTGTGTCCATCAAGTGCCGGGATTTGCAGACGAGGTTGGAGGCGATTGACCTGATGACGAAGATTCCCGCGCCGAAGGAGGCGCTGTTGGATGTCGGCACGCTGTATCGGGTCGGTCGGCGCGGCGCGGAGATTGAGCACGGGGTGTTGCTGGACGATGGCGTCTTGGAGCGGAATCCCGTGGCGATGGCGAAGCTGTCGTTCCCGCCGGAGGAGAAGAGGTTGATTGGGGCGCCGATAGAGCACGAGCTTGATGTGATCAAGAATGAGGATGGCACGACGACGTACCGGAGAACGGTGCATTTCCTGAAGAAGGGTGCGGACGGGGTGGTTCACGACCAGACGGAGTACCTCCTGGACCAGAAGCCTGGCCAGGTTGTGGTGCCGGATCTGCCATGTATGAGATGTTCGAAGCCGTTGTACGTGTAGTTTTTCTTAGCGACACTCTAGTTTTTTAAAGATTCCCCATTGTCCTTGTAGTAGCAGTTGAAGGCATCAGACGTGCATAATCGGGTGACTTGCATGCAGGTACCGTATGTTGGGTGGCAGCGATAGCAGCAGCAGCACCCCAGAGGGCCACAACTTGCAAGGTCCCCCGGAGCTCCATAGTCGATTTAAGTCTAAAATCAAGATCAGCCCGGTGGGATGCGAGATGCGAACGGACCCCACAAGGCGCTCGTCGGGTCGTTCCTGAATGTTTGCTGTTTCTTGGCAGCCTTTGCTCCGGGCTTCTCCCGATGCTACCCTGTTACACTCAAAGACACCACAACCCCGAGCCCTCGGCCGAGCATTACTCATCTTCTTGACGCCCGACAGCTTGGCCAAACGGCGATGATGAATCGTCCAAACATTTCCATCAGCAGCAAACACGCGATGACACCTCGACGCATCTCAAGACGGCCCCGGTCGGCCGGGATGAGACGACGGGGCGGGGCGGGGCCAACGGGTGGGGCCAGTCCGACTCGCGCTAAATTGGATCCCGCGCGTTCGGTCCCGGCCCACAGTGGGGCTAACCCGAGGACTATTAAACCCAGCCGATCGCCGCCCCCAACACGACACCTCCAGCCAACACTGCGCAAAGGAAGTTCACTGCAAAGGGACCTCGCACTTGGCCCGCATCGGAAAACACCTCCCAGACAGCGGCGTGCCGAAAAGCCAGACACACTGCCGCAGCACTGGAGTTTCCGACGTCGTAATGCGCTTCAGTTGCAGTGCAGAATTCGCCGAGATTTAAGGGACGATCGAAATGGGGAAGAATATCCAGTGCCATGGCGAGCACCTCGGAATTCCCGGTGGTCGGTACACGGCTGCCGGTTGAGGCGAGGCATTCAGATATAAACGCCTCGCCTCTGCCACCATCACCGTCCTGAGTATCTCTACACTTCAGCCTCTGACTTCTCCTCTTCCTCTTGCCTCTGGTAGCCAGACAACCTCCCTACCAGACCTCATCCAGGCCACACTGCCCAACATGCCCTCCTCTCTTCGGGCCCTCGCGGCAGCCATCGCCCCGGCCGTCGTCTACGCGGCAACTCTGCAAGATGTCTGCACCACGGAGCACGCCCAGCAGGCACTCCCCGCCGCGGGCACCATCCCCGGCGTCACCATCGACTCCGCCTCCGTCCAGACCGCCGTCGTCACCGGCGCCAACGTCTCCTCGGAGTGGTACCCCTCCGCCACCATCGACTACTGCAACGTCACCTTCGCCTACTCCCACGACGGCCTCGCCAACGACGTCGTCCACGTAACCTACTGGGTCCCCGCCCCGGACGCCTTCCAGAACCGCTACGTCTCCACCGGCGGCGGCGGCCTCGCCATCAACTCCGGCTCCCAGTACATCCCCACCGGCATCATCGCCGGCGCCGTCTCCGGCATCACCGACGGCGGCTTCGGCGACTTCAACACCCAGTGGGACGCCGTCTTCCTCGCCGCCAACGGCACCATAAACTGGCAGTCCGTCTACATGTTCGGCTACCAGGCCCACAACGAGCTCGCCGTCCTCGGCAAGCAGTTCGCCCGCAACTTCTTCGCCGTCCCCGCCGAGACCAAGCTCTACTCCTACTACCAGGGCTGCTCCGAGGGCGGCCGCGAAGGGTGGAGCCAGGCCCAGCGCTTCGGCGACCAGTTCGACGGCGTCGTCGCTGGCGCCCCCGCCTTCCGCTACGGCCAGCAGCAGGTCAACCACCTCACCGCAAACGTCATGGAGACCACCGCCAACTACTTCCCCCCCTCCTGCGAGCTCGAGAAGATCCTCAACCTCACCATCGCCGCCTGCGACCCCCTCGACGGCAAGACGGACGGCGTCGTCGCCCGCTCCGACCTCTGCAAGATGACCTTCGACTTCAACACCACAGTCGGCCAGGCATACTCCTGCGAGGCCACCTCCGGCAGCGGAACCGGCGGCTTCGGCGACCTCGCCAAGCGCCAGGGCCCGCCCTCCAACCCGGCCCCCGCCCAGAACGGCACCGTCTCTGCCCAGGGCGCCGCCCTCGTCAAGCAGTACTACGACGGCCTCCTCGACTCCACCGGCAAGCGCGTCTACCTCAACTACCAGCCCGGCTCCGCCTTCACCGACGCCAACGCCAAGTTCGACTCCGCCACCAACACTTGGGGCGTGAGCATCTCCGGCCTCGGCGGCGAATGGGTCGCGCGCTACCTCCAGCTGCGCGACACCTCCACCCTCGAGTCGCTCGCCAACGTCACCGCCGACACCCTCCGCGACTGGATGCTCCTCGGCATGAACAAGTACGCCGACTCCCTGCAGACGACGCACCCGGACCTGTCGGCGTTCCAGTCCGCCGGCAGCAAGATCCTGCACGTCCACGGCGAGCAGGGCGACTCCATCCCCGCGGCCTCGTCGGTGCACTACTACGAATCCGTGCGCAGCATCATGTTCCCGGGCCAGGGCTTCAACGAGAGCTCCGCGGCGATGGACGCCTTCTACCGGCTGTACCTCGTCCCCGGCGGCGCGCACTGCGGGGTGAACTCGCACCAGCCCGGCGGCGGGTGGCCGCAGACGACGCTGCAGACGGTGATTGACTGGGTTGAGAAGGGGGCTGCGCCGGACACGCTGAACAGCACCGGGGAGGGGATCGGTGAGCTGTGCAGGTGGCCGCAGCGCCCGCTGTGGACGGATAACGGGGCTGGGTTCAGCTGTGTCTATGACCAGGCCTCGATTGATACCTGGAAGTACACGTTTGATGCGTTCAAGATGCCTGTTTACTAGGTGGTTGGATACGCGGTGAACGGGTAATTCTGTTGAATGATGTGATTTCATTGTATATATTGGAGGACACGTAGCTGTATAAACGCACTTGGCTCACTGATGTTGATAACCCTGCAGCCTGTGAACAATTGCGTCTATTTGGACAGCAAAGCGCACCCGCACCTTGAGTGTGAAGTTATTCCACCGAGACTTTTCGTAATGTCAAGTTTGGTCACGCAGTCCAATCATCTTGCAAAGATGATCACAGTAGTGGAAAGGTCCTCCATTCAACTTATAGAATCTTGGCCGCACATAGGCTCTACAAACTCGGAGCATTGGTTTGAGGAAGATCGCGTAGCAAGTCTCCTGCTAATGAAATTCTCCGGATATTAATATGCCATTCAAGTGCTCAACTATGCTCCAGACTTTGATGATAATTACCCCATACAACCCAGAAGTCGTCACTGCCCTCACTCCGGCTTCTGTCCATAAACAACGTAACTACAACCAGGGTCAGTCAGCCAAAGTCCCTTCCGAACCGAACGAAGAGAAGGTCACTCACATGGGCCAGTACGAATGAATCGCGGTGTTCTTCATATCCTTCCTCACCTCGGCCAGGAACACGTCCACGCTCTCCTTATTCCATCCAAGAACACGGGTGTAAACCGCCACGCTCAACGCCTCCAGTCCCGAAGTGATGTTTTCAAGTGTCCACAAACCTACGCCGAACGCAAAGTCAGTCACATCAGCATCTCGCAGTAAACAGCCATCTACCCCACCGACGACTCACCAAGCTCCTTGTATCTCGGGTCCCTGGGCCACCGGTTCTGCGGCCACTTGAACACCACCTCCCGCACATTCACGAACCCCGCCTCCTCAAGCTGCTTCTTATACAGCTTCGCGCCGTCAAACGACCGCCCCACCGCCTGCGTGCCCTTGAGCAGCTGGTCGCTCCACCGCCACAGCGCCGTCTCCTCCGTCAGCGTGCCGTCGTCCGACGTGATCGGCGTGATGTCCGTGACCTCGATCCACCCGCCCGGGTTCAGGTTCTCGTACGACTGGCGGAACATTTTCGGAAAGTCCGCAATCGCCGAGGTCATCATGCGCGAGTACACGAAGTCGAACTTCTGCGAGAACGTCCACGGCTCCTCCTCGATGTCGTCGATCTGGAAGTGCACGTTCGGCGGGACGAAGGCCGGCTGGATGGGCGAGAGGTCGACGCCGATGATGGTCGCGGACGGGTAGAGGTCGCCAAAGTCGGCGGCCCAGATGCCGGTGCCGGTGCCGATGTCGAGCACGCGCTGCGGGGGCTTGGCGGGGTCGAGCGGGGCGAGGTGCAGGCGCTCGTCGAGGGTGAGGAGGAAGAGGTGGTGCTGCAGGTCGAGGCGGTCGGACTCGGTCTCGTCGTTGGGGATGAGGTAGGCGCCGTCTTTGTAGGCGTGGTAGGTGCGCCCGTTCTCGTGGCGGTACTGCAGGATGGAGGAGCGCAGGGAGGCGGTGGAGGATTGGAGCTCGACGCCGAGGGAGGAGTCGGAGTCGGAGGTGTCGGGGTCGTCGGTGTTCGGGTCGGCGGCGGGGGTGCCGGTTGTGGGGGCCGGGTCGGCCTCGAGGGCGGCGGGGGGGACCGGGGCCGGGGTCGGGTCTGGTGCTGGAGCGGACATTTTGTATCTTGTTGTGCGACTCCAGAACGAAGTCTTTCGGGGAGGTGTTTTCGAGGAAATGGCAGACAGAGGGGGGGAGGGAAAGAAAGGAAGGACGTGGGTTGAAACGGGGACGGCGTAGTCCTGGTGGAGGCATTTGTTATGTCTCGGAGGGCTTGCGGCGATGCGGCCAGTCCGGATGCGGATTGCGATTCCGGAGGGTGGGTGGAATGCATGGCCAAAGCCTATGTTTTCCACAATACCAATGTCGCTGAGTCTCTACCTGACCTCGGGACCGGGGTGCAAATTGGGGTGCGGAAGGATTGAAAGTCCATGTCGACTTGACGTTGAATCCTCATGCGGTTTGATGCATACTGAACTGGCGGTGGGATGGAAATCACTTGGTCTTGGCATGGCTGGCCAATGAAGGGCTGGGCATGGTTGTCGGGATGGCATGATGCACGAACGGCGACATTTCAGAAAATGGAAAGGCGTCATGCAGGCAAATGACGCGGGGGAGGTCTGGCATGGGGTTGGTGGTTCTGGACGGCTCCATTGTCGTGCATTATGTTTTGTTGGCAGATGGGGCTCCATGTGATGTGTGCATGTTGAGATGACAGTATCCGGGTTAGCGGGTGCCTGTCGGCGTGAGGCGTCGACACCCTGGGATGTTGGTTGGCTGGGCGCAATTAAAGCATCGCATCAGTGTTATATGCGCTTACGAATTACTTGCGTATTTTGCTGTGTAAGGTAGAATAAATTGTCGACAATGAGCTGGATGAACTCCATCCAAGTGGATTATGTCGTGCAGCGCTATTCACAAATTGGGCCTCAACGGTCACACAAGCAAATTAAAAAATATTGTCCTACGCAATGACTGACCAAACTAGCAGGTGTAATTGAGACTCAACCGAGTCCCAGAAATGGGAGCCATTCCGTTACTCAGTCTATCCAGTTCCCTGAGAGTGAAATCGGCTCACTGCACTTGAATTGATGCTTGACTCAGCTTTGTCACCATGGAACGTGTGTCTAAACCTCGAACCGTTTATTTTGCACGACTCCTCCATTACAATACCATTTCTGCATTGATTCATTGAGATACCATTTGCGTTGGATCAATATTGACCAAAGAGGCTACGATGTTTGTAATTTTACATTGTACTTGGGCAGAGAGAAAAGATACTGAACCGCAGAATTCTTACCATAGCTGAAGCTAAGTGAACAGCCCTAAATGTGTCCCTCGGGTACGGAAAATGTAAGGCGTACAGGCAAGATGAACATGTCGACCCCAATTTGTGATAGGAAATTCTCCAGTCAAGTCCACGATGTCAAAAGCCATCAAATAGCGTAGGCGCTCATTTGGTAGTGACTAGTTGACGAATTGTAACCTGCCTTAGGTCTTTGCAGATCGCGCTAGTTTTGGCTAAGTAAGTTAGCTTCTGAAATCATCTCCTCTTGCCTCATCTGGTGAGACATGGCCCATCGATCCGCCCAGGGATGTGAGGTTCTCCGAGGCAGCAACTCAGAAGGGCTGGCGATCAGCTCCCAAGAGCCGCAAACGCTACCAGTTCATCCCTTGCACCAACCCTGTCAGATGACGCCATGTTTCTACTGCCTGCGATAGATATTCTGCATGAAAACCTGCCATTAACCGACATCCGCATCTTCGGCGTCAGATACAAACGAAATCTTGTTCATCATGACGAGCTGCGATGTCTATCGGTACCAGGAGCTGTCAAACCCTCGATCAATTCGCCTAGTGGTGCTCCGTCGGGAGGCGGATCCTAGCTCCGGCCACGGCCTTAGGTGCGACCTTGCTGAGGCGAGCGTGGATAGCCCGCCATCATATCTTGCTCTATCCTATACATGGGGCGGTGAAGTACCCAGCGAACCATTGATCATTCAAAACAATACCGGTAGATCAGGGGCTACCCGTCTACTTATCACTCCCAACTGCGCGATGGCTCTGAGTCTGTTGCAAAGGTCTATGAAGAGAAGATTCAAGACGCGCCGCCAGATCAGCATTTGGGTCGATGCTATCTGCATTGACCAATCGAATACTGAAGAACGTAGCATCCAGGTGGCGATGATGGCCGAAATCTACGATCGCGCGAAGAGAGTGGTTGTCTGGTTGGGCGAACAATACGCGCCGGAATGTTGGAGCAGCTTGGCGGTCTCCAAACCGTTATCGATTCTTCCTCGGATCGAGTATGATCACAATCATGGCCAAAGATTCAAGCGCTACACGGCGAAGATGGCGCTGAAAGGTACTTAGTATCATGACCCGTCTTCTTCTTGGATCGATGGGCCCACTTTGGGGATATGGTTCTTATTCGTCTGACCAGTACATAGTATGCGACGAAACCACCTTACACCGTCTCAGATTGGCGCCATATTGGACACGGGTCTGGACCCTGCAAGAATTCGCGCACAAAAGTGCCGCGATCCTGTGCCGCGATTCGCATCTGCTCCTCTTCGCCAATCTTGCTCACCTCCTGGCGGTTGCCTCCAAGGACGAAACCATGCCCACCCAGCAAGTACTAGATTTGCACGTGAACCTTTATGAGTGGCAGGCAACAACGGACCGTCCGTTTCGTGCCGCAACGAATCAACTGCGACGAGTTCTTTCGATGAAGGCTTCGGAGCCACGAGACAAAATCTTTGCTTTGCGGGCGCTTTCGCCCGGCGTCCTGGGTAAAATGAGGGTCGATTACCAGCAACCCATCGGTGAAGTGTTCCGTGAAGCTACGAGACTCATGGTCGAAGAAGAAGGAAGTCTGCGGGTGCTGTACTTCTCGAACCGAGCGAAGACCACGGCTGGTGTTCCTTGGGATACTCTACCCTCATGGACCGTTGACTTCGCCACAGAGGACGCCGAAACGAGAGGCTCGCATAAGTACTACTACAAGAGCCTTTGCGCTGCTTCTGGAAGAAGCAAGCCGGTCTTCGCATTTTCAAGAGACGGTAAAAGTGTTCATCTCCGGGGAGTTCGTGTTGAGCGAGTCGCCAGTCCTGTGAGCGACATATTTCCCGCAAGCAGCAAGTGCGTGGATGGCACGGGGTGCGTTTCGGACGACAAGCTCAAGGGCGAGAAGGAGGAGCCTGGACAGACGTTCCAGCATGACTGCCAAAGCCCATACCTGGATGTGCTAGGGAAATTCATGAAGGATGTGGCGTGTCTCGACGAGCCGGATTCTAAAGTAGACAAGATGGGCAGCAGCCTTTGTCGACTGCTGTGGTGGATTATCCAAGATCCGAAAAAGTCCGAGTGGTCTTCATCCACCCCATCTCCGTCGGCAGGTCGGGGTATGGCGGCCGTGTCGTCCCTAGTTGAGTGGGACTCACGACACTTTGGAAGCCAGTGCAAAGTCGCCCTTCGCGTTGGAAGGCTGTTCTTCACCTCGGATCAGATCGCTGGATTTGCTGTCACCAGCGTTCGCGAGGGCGACGCAGTATGCCTCATTTCAGGGCTGGATCATCCTTTCATCTTGCGGCCGCGAAAGGGTGACTACAGGAGCTATACGCTTGTCGGGCCGACAGTATTTGCAGGCGCCATGGGTGGTGAAATGTGGCCCGCCAATGAAGACGAGTTGGAAGATTTTGAAGTCGTATGAGAAGTATGGTTTGGACGAATGAGACGAGGGAAGCGTGAACTGCACTACTGTAGATCCATACGAAGCTCTAATTACTTGTCAGACTAAAATACATTTTGTCAATGACAACTACTGATGATCACCTTCACTTGAAGTCTGGGTTGTGTTTTACACCAGTTGCTATACTCTGACTGGCTCATCTTCCAATGAAGCTGGCCGTCAATGATAGGTCGGCTCAGCTAATCTGACCAAAGGTGCGACGAAATGATGTGATCCCTGCATTAGGATTTAAGATTGCATCTGAGGAGAACTCCTTGGACTACAGCCCCGTCGGCTGGCAGTGTGGTATTGATTTCGTTTCTTCTCTTTGGGAGGGAGGTTTTGTATCCGAAGCAGGAAACTGCCGAGGGCTTCTCTTAACAGCTTTTGGGGCCGACATGGCTTTATTCATAGGCTTCATAATGCCTTATGGACAGTCAGTCGCCACCAGTGGTGAGACACTGGATTGCTGAAACTCACCTTGAGGCAATTCCTATACAATTATTTGTGAATCATACCTAAAATTCGCCATCAAAAGTGTTGCGAACTTGCTCATTGTTGCTTTCGAAATGAGTGCATGCACTTAGCGCGGGTAAATTTAGTTGAAACCGATGCCCAACACTGATTTTGATAAACACGGCGATATATTTCTAGCCTGGACGCTGTAGGTAGCCCAGCCTTGCAATTCAGGTGACCAATAGGCTCTATAAAGTTTAGATTGGCTTCGAAATATTAGAAGTCCTTGGCAGCTATGCACCGTGGAGGGCTCTTCTTGTGGAAAGACTGCTTTGAGAGCGGCATAATTAAGCACGGCCATTGACAGCTCAGTTTCGAAAGGGTAGAGAGGCAAAGGCAAACAAAAAAGACTTATGGAGTGTCGTGATAACCTCAAGTATCCGAGGCAGCCTCGCGCCCAGAGGAAGGTGCGAGGTGACCCACTTCCAACCTACTTATCTAGGCCGACAATATTCCAGCGCGTCAGTCTCTATTCCTTAAAAGACCCCTCGCATTAGATCCTAACTTAAAAAGAATTAAGCTGTTTTATTCATACAGATGCTATATATATGTTATAGTTAGTTTATAACAGTTATAAGCCCAGCTTATACTACACCTCTAAACTACTATCTATAAAGCAAATTATAATTTTATTTAATCTATTTTATATCTATCACATTCTACTTTAACTCTTAAGCTTTATTCCTATATTTATCTTCAACTTATAGTATACTTCTAATATAATAGCAACTATTAATCTTAGCACTTCTTATAAGCTTACTTCTCACTACAACTTCCCAGCCTAATATATCACTTTTTAGGTAGAAATAAAAGCTAAGGACGTCTAGAAATATATTAACCTAAATAATACTTCTAGCACCTCATCTAATCTAAGCAAAGTTGAGGGTACACTTTTGCTTAACAACTGGATTCAAAAAGAAAACAAGAAGCAATATAAGCATTATAAAGCAGAGCAAAAAGCTTATAATAAGATTATCACCTTATATACTCCTACTGTTTTGAATATATAGAAAATGCCTGTTGAAGGCGATATAATTGAAGATAGAGATCTTAAAGAGGAGGAATTTAAGGAAGCTACTAACAACCTGCTACTACTAGCATTAGTTACACCTATTTTTCTCACTAAGAGATCTATAGATATCCTTAAGCTTTATGCTTCACACCTCACTATATATACTGCCTGCAAAGCAAAGCATATATATAAGGAATAAGCATATAAAGCCCTAGATAAGTAGGTTAAGAACACTGTTTTAGAAGAGATCCTCACTTCTGCTTAAGTAGAGCTCTTAGAGAAAAGAGACTATACTTTTTGCACCCTGATCTGCATTCTGAAGCAACATTATGCTCTAAGCAACTTAAGCAACCTCACTACAATCTGCAAAAAATATACTACAGTTTTAGATCAGGCAGTTTCTGCTGTTAATCCTAACACTTAGATTAAAGACTTCTAAAGCACACTTCTTAAGGCCTCCCAGCACAAGCTGCTAGAAGTATAAGAAACCCTCACCTTAAAAACCTTTCTCTAAGCGATCTAACACTACTTCACCCTATTTTAGGCTAATCTAGAGCTTATCAACATTATCAAGCAAGAATGCTCTAGCGCTAAGATCTAAAGCATAAGTCAATATATCAATATATTTAAAAACCTTCTCTATAAAGATATAATAGAAACCTAATTGAAAAGTTGCTCTAATAGAGTCTTTATGACGTTAGCAGGACGTTCTGACAACATAATCTCTAGCAACCCTACTTCAGAAAATCCCTCATAAAGCAAGTTAGCAGCATATTATATATATAGAAAAAGCTATAAATAAACCTTATCTATATATAATTACCTTAAGTTTGCTCTCACAAGCAAAAGGTCTTACATAAGCTCTAAAGAAGCTATACAGGTTTGCACTAAAATCAATAAGCCAAAATACTCCAAGCTTCACACTAAGATAGCCTGCTAAAGGTAGCTTACTATAAGAAACCCTAGCTTCCCTAAGCTTAGTAACAGCAAGAATTAGAATAAGAAGAGACTGCCTAAGAATAACTTAAGTAGAATAAAGAGGTCACCTAGCGCCTCTACTTCTAAGACAAACCTCCTAGCTAATATAGTAGCTTATATTATTACTAAAGATATTATTGCTGCAATTATAACTAGGGAAGCAGAGGCCTTTGCGTTAGAACCTGAACCTAATAAGGTCTATATAACTTACACTTAAGGCCCAGGAGTTTTTTCTAGTAGTATAGTATTGGATAACTGCAGCGCCCTCTACTTAGTGAACAACATCTCTCTCTTTGAGGAAGGCTTAGTTATCTACAAAATGAAGGGGTGAGTTAAAGTAGATATAACCTTATACCCTATTATAGCAAGAAGCATAAGGATCCTTTATAACACACTAAACAAAGCAAACAGACTTCAAGACTTAACGCTTTGCAATATTATATTTATAGATAACTTCTATATTAATATCATCTTAGAACACTTACTGCAAAAGATAGGCGTCTAATACTTAGGTTATAACACTACTTTTTGCATAAAAGACTATAAGAATAGTATAAAAGTGAAAAAGCTTTTAAAAAAGAGTAATATTACTTTTATAGAATACTAACCTCATCTCTTATACTTATATCCTAGATATATTCTTTTTAATAATGCTTTGATTATAAGTCTACTTGCTCTTGTGATAACTTGCATAAAGCAATGCTTTTAAGAGCCTATACAAACTTATATTAATACTATAGAAATATAGCATCTTCGCTCCAGCTATCTAGGACCTAGAGCGCTTGAGAAACTGGTTCTTAATGCTTAAGAGGTGAAGATCTAAGGAATATCACACCTCAAATGCTAATATTATGCAACTATATATACAAAGCAAGTAATATTGCAATATACCTTAGAACAAAGAGCAATATAACCTTTCTATAGAATCTTATAAAATCTATTCAACTACCTAATAAGTTTTAATGCAAATAAATAGCTATTTATTATCAAAGATAAGTATATAAATTAACTCTTCATATTCCCATATATAAATAAAACCTAATAATTAGTCTTTATCACTATTTAAACATTTAAACGCTAAATATAGAGACAATATAGCTTCATATTATACAAAATCAGACAAAACAGTAAGTATGCTGTAATTGCAATAAATAAGATGTCAGAATTCTAGATCTAGGCGTTAGATATAGGGATTGAAATCAAATAAATACCTTTATATACTAAGGAGCTAAATAGGGGCATAGAGCAAGTAGGTTAAAAACTGATTATAAAGGCTATTGCAATAATCAAAGCAGCAGGTCTTCTACCTACACTTTAGGTTGAAGTAATGCAGGCTGCAGCATTCCTCTATAATATAAGCCTTTATTAATGCTGCAGCTAGCTCTCACTAATCTAAGTTGAAAAAAACTAATTAAGAGACTATATTAAGCGCTGCAAACCTGCTTATAAAGCAAACCTCTTAGTTAATTTTCACTTATAATAGGGAGAGGTTTATATATATAGCTGCAGAGTATACCTCCTTAAGAAAGAATGTGAAGCAAATAAGAATAGATGCAACTTTAAAATCATGATGTAAAGGTATATTAGATATCTAGTAAGGTATATAGCAAACTTATATAACCTCTATAGAGTCTAGATACCCTTGCTTTGAGAAGTTATTATCATGCAAAATATGATATTTAATAAGAAGACATTCTATTTGAAAGATAATATAAAGTCAGCAATTTAAAGCGAAGAAGCCTATATGATTGCTGATAAGATATAAGAACTAGCATCTCTAGCGCCCCTTGAGCTATAGCTTCTAGAAGTATAAGATGAAGCTGAGATTGCATTAATAATAGACAATAAAGTGCTGTTACTACACCCTTCCTTATCAAAAGAACCTCAACTAATTAACAATAAGCAAAAGAGATAATTGCTAACCTCTAAGTTGAATATAGACCCTGCTGATATGCATAGGATAATGAATTCCACGCTATTATCAACCTTCATCCATAAAGACAAAGCAACAGAAGAGACTTAGGATGTCAGCAGGAATACAACCCCCGCTAAAGATATAATCTTAGATAAGATCCACATTCAAGCTAATACCCTTCCTCTGCAAAATCTAAACATAGAGAATAATAATATATAACCACTCTTATAAAGCAACTCTTTTACTTAGCTAGTATAGCTATACTTAGGAACTGGGGAAGAGAGCGCTGCAGAAGAGGAGTTAGAGCAGGTATATAACTATGCTGACTTAAGCTAACCTGAAATCATAAAGCTAAGGTGATCACCTCGCTTCAGAACATACTTTATATTCCTATATATGAAATAAAACTGGGATACCTTCTTTGAAATATATATGCTAGAATAGCAGAAAGCAATCAAAAAGGCAGACTAAAGTTACTACTTGCTCTATTACTTCATCTTTACTTCTATTCACTAGACAAAACTTAAGTATATTTCTGCAATATTAAGCAGAAAAATCTATATTAACCAGCTCATTAAGTTACTTAAGACCTGGAGAGATGTTTAATAAATGCTAGAACTGCTCTGCTCACGCTTTATTGAAATGTATAATATTAAAATTAATAAACTTAAGGAAATAGAAGTCTAAGAAGTTATAGACGATATAAAAGCTAAAAATAAGCTGATACCCCTTAAGTAGATATTCACATATAAACTAGATTAATATAGATATCTCAACTGCTGCAAAGCTAAAATCTATATCCAAAGCAACCTCTAAGAAAAGCATCCCTTAGAACAAACATATGCTGCAACCTTTGCTTTAAAAACTTTCAAAGTTATAATAGCTTTTGCAGCATAATTCAATCTCAAAATTCACTAATTTAATATTATTAATACATTCTTAAACGCTATATATAAGCTAAACAACCCCCCTATCACTTATTACTTGCTAAATAGCTTTAAGGAAGATAGGAAGGTTATTAAACTTCAATACGCCCTATATAGACTTTATAATACACCTCTACTCTAATATAAAGAGTTCTTAAGCTCCCTTCTTCATCTTAGATTGCATTTAATAAGCAAAGATCTATATCTCTTCTAGACTTATAATAAGAAAGTCCTCATACTCTTCTATATTAATAATATCCTTATCTTATATTATAAAAACTATATAAAAGAAGCTGAAAAAGTTATAAAAAAGATTAAAGAGAAGTATAAGCTGAAAGACTAAAAACTAGCTGAATAGTACCTAGGAATTAGGATCACTTGCGATCAAATAATGCAAAGCATCTACTTTTCACACAATCAATATATTAAACAAATCGCAAAGAAGTTTAATCTTACTAACTCTAAAATACTAATTATACCTCTCCTGCTTACCTTACTAGAGAAGTTTAATAGAGAAATAAACCTATAATAAATCTTCTTATATCAAGAGAAGATTAGATCAATCCTCTATACTGCAATTATAATATAACTAAACATTACATTTGCTTACACCTTATTATCATAATTCCTAATAAACCTATCTCTAAAGCACTATTAAGCTGCAAACTAAGTAATCTAATATCTATATTATACTTAATACCTTATGATTTGCTTTAGTATCTTAAGAGGTAATATAGCCTAAATATTACTAATTGCAAGCAATATATCTTTTGCTGACAATAAAGAGATATAAAGGTTGTCTTAAGGTTTCATAATATCTCTCTTCAGAGGCCTAATCTAATAAAAAGCTGCATATTAAAGTATAATAACTATATTAACAACAGAGGCAGAGCTTCTAAGCCTAGAGCATACTGCAAAAAAGACTATAGCTCTTAAGCAACTCTTTAGAGACTTCAAACTCAGCCTGAAAGATATATAGAAGATCTATTGCAATAATCAGCAAATAATATAACTTATAATAAGCGAAAAGGAGTATATCTCAACTCACCTTCGCTATATAGATATCTAAAATATATAGCTTCACTAAGAATATGCTAAACAATTATTCTAAGTTATATATCTTCTAACTGATAAAATGCTAACTAACAGCCTTATGAAAACCTTTTCCTATGCAAAGTTTAAACAGTTTAAAGCACTTCTAAACCTCTAAGATATATTATAAGCAATAGCATAAAGCAAAAGAAAAAAATCAAACAGCAAATAAAACCTATAGGCTAAGTATTTTTAATTAAAAATAGCCTAATAGCCAGAAAGCATATAGCCCTCTCAAGAGCCCAAAACACCTACACCCTGCAAGGCATATAGTGAAGCAATACTGCACTTTATTTCTATCTAAAGAGAGCAGTTGCATACTTATCTATTAAGATCTAGTATGCAGGCAGCAATTCCTTAGAGAGGTGCTTACTAATAAAGCTGTTAATAGCGCAGCAAACACCAGCTGCTTAAAGGCTAGTAGTGATCACCTTAGAAGGCAGACTAATATGCAAATCACTAGAGACTAATATATTCCCTGTAGTAACCTCAACCTTTAAAGTAATAGCCAGCATAAGAAGAAGAGCTGCAGGATTAGCAACTACTTTGCCACCACTTTTACCCTCAACTTTAGCCTTCTTTTAGGCTTTGTTATAGGCGTTAAGGGCTTTATAAAGTGTAGTTCTCTAATAAGCAAAGACCTATGATATATAAGTTAGCAAACAGTTAGCAAAGCAAAAGGTTATATAGTAGAATATATATTATTTGTAAGATTCTTTTGCATACTGCTAAGGAATTAGAGCCCTGGTCTGGAAATAGAGGCTGGTGTGATAATGCATACCTTTCTCTTCTCTTTGCAGGGAGCGTATTTGCCCCCCTGCCTCAAACCAGGTATATATACACTAAGCAACATGCCTGAGATAGTGCTGTGTAAGTATAGCAGGCATATAATATCACTTAGCAGCAGCAGCTGCTCCTCCTCCCAACCTTTAGCCTTTAGGGCTTCTGCTTCTACTCTAGAGTTAGTAAATAAAGTAATAGGTTGATATGGAATAAAAATCTCAAATATATGTTGCTTGCAGTCTTACTGTAGCTTGTGAGAGGATGAAGGAATAGGAGTAGCAGGCTTTAAACTGTACCTCCTTTCAGCTCTTTCACCCCCTATAGGCTAGTTACTCTTAATAAGCTTATCAGTCTTCACTTCTACAAAACAACTTAAGTTAGTAACTAAGTTATAAAAGAGATAGAGTGAAATAAAAACTTTACAACACTTCATAATAAAAAGAAGACTTAGAAGTAATAGAAACAGATAACAAAGCGACTTACTCTTAGGCTTAGGGCCCTCAGGCTTTAGGGCAGGCGCCAGAGGAGTGCTGCCACCCTCCTCCTCCTGCCCCTCTCTCTCCTTACACTTCTTAGCAGCAAGAGTAGCTCTCACCTTAGCTGTACTAGCTGCACAGTCAGCTTTATTCTTCTTAGGGGCTATCTAAATAATGCAGTTAGTATTAAAAATAGGATTATAAGCAAATAGAAGGCATTATAATTGCAGTATAAGTGTGTGCATATATATAGAAGTGAGGTGGGCAATATATATAGTTATAGTGATGGTGATAGGGAAGGAAAATTGAGAGGTAGAGGCAGTGCGTAAGATATTATTATTGCTGTTGCACTGCTACTTCAACAGCTGCCTTAGCTGCTTAGCCTGGGCTAATGAGAAGCCTCCTTTTCTGCTAAGCAAAGAGGTAGTATTAGTCACCACTTTAGCACCTACAATATCAACCATAATAGAAGGTATATAAGAGAAAAGATCTGCCTTTTTTATATAATTTAATAATAAAGCTATAAAGTTATCCTTTTTATTAGTTTCTTTTATTAATTACCTCTCTTTATATCTATTTATAGATCTAAAGTGTATATATAAAAATATAAGATAGTAGTTATATAGGATTAAGGTTTATAGGCTCTTTTAAGCCTAGGGAGGTGTGTTGTGATAACCTCAAGTATCCAAGGCAGCCTCACGCCTAGAGGAAAGTGCAAGGTGACCTACTTCCAACCTACTTATCCAGGCCGATAATATTCCAGCGCGTCAGTCTCTGTTCCTTAAAAGACCCCTCGCGTTGGATCCTGACTTAGAAAGAATCAAGCCGTTTATTCACACAGATGCCATACGTACGTTATAGTTAGTTTACGACATGGAGTCTTTCTAATTGGACAGTTGATTCCCTCAGAGCGGTCGACAGGTTGAAGTGTGTTATCAACTGATAGGCTTAATTGTGATGGGATAGAGCAAGCATCTCCCGGATGTGGACTAGGGTCTTCGATTATTCCCCTCAAAATAAGGTTCACGACGTCACTATTCCGTCGACTTGGTGAAATACGGCGGTAAGCAACTGGCGTGCGTTCAACTCCATATTTCCAGAGTTTCGTTTCCGGAAAACCTTACTATTGGTGTGGGAAGTGGACTAACAACAATCGATTTCCGCGCGTTCCACGCTATTCCCCCTCACTTGTCCGGAACTCCACCAAACGACTCACGAACTCGTTAGCAAAACAGCACTTTAAAAGGGCATCTTCGCATCCTCCGGGATTTGTCCTCTGTCATCAAACACATTCAGTATTGCGCCTACCAACACCTGTCCAGGGAGTCGTTCGCCACAATGTCAAACTCAGCCGAGCGCAATCCTGTCCCTGACCAAGCCGAGGATGACGCTTGGTTCCCCTCTCCCTTCTCTTTGACGCAATACACCGCTCCCAAGACCGACTTTGATGGCGCCAACTACCCCAACGCATACAAAGGAGGGAAATGGAAGGTCCTCCTCATTGCCACGCAGGAACGGTATCTGAAGATGGCCGGTGGCGAGTTCTTCTCGACTGGCAACCATCCCGTCGAAATGCTGCTTCCCATGGTTCATCTTGACGCTGCTGGTTTCGACATCGATATCGCTACCATCTCCGGCGACCCTGTCAAATTCGAGATGTGGGCTTTTCCCAAAGAGGACGAGGCTGTGAAGGGTATCTATGAGAAGTACAAGCAAAAGATCCGCAACCCGCTCAATCTTGAAGAGGTGTGGGGCAACGGTTTCTCGGCCGACACGCCCTACATCGCCGTCTTCATCCCTGGGGGTCACGGTGTCTTGAACGGTGTTCCAACGTCGGCAACTGTCGGAAGCATCCTGCGCTGGGCCCATCAGAACGAGCGATACTATATCACTCTGTGTCACGGGCCGGCCAGTATGCTTGCCGCAGACGTGGGCAAGCCTGCAGGAAGCAAGTTCATCTATGACGGCTACGAGATTGTGGTGTTCCCCGATTCACTTGACTCGGGTGCAAACATCGACATTGGATACATTCCTGGCAAGATGGAATGGCTTGTTGGTGATCGCCTGCGAAAGCTCGGGGTCAAGACGTTGAACGAGGGCATCACTGGTCAGACACATCAGGACCGGTACCTACTCACCGGCGACTCACCGCTTGCGTCAAATAATCTTGGGAAGCTTGCCGCCGGCGTCCTCCTGAAAGATGTCGCCAGTCGGGATTGAAGAGATGAAATTTGCTCAAGACATTCAAGGGAGATATTACACCAGAGGTAGCTTTTCAGCAATGTATGGGCATAATATATACACGTAGCCAAGACATTAAGTCCCTTTAGTACGTGATTATCGTGCCATCTAAGACAGTCTCCATCTCATTGAACGGTGGTGCGATTGGTCGGAATACCAATCATCCGGTACTCCTACTGCACATCCTCTTCTGTCTCAGGCTTCCTAGCGTACACACACTGACTGCCCACGGTGTCAGCATCATCAACGTTAATAAAGCACATGCGTCGCACTCACATCCTCCAGTACGCATGGATCTTGAGATTACGAAGCTCCTTTCTCGCCAAAGCGCACAGCGCGAAGACCTCCTCCTTGGTCCAGCCCATCACGCGCGTAAGGAGAGCAAGTGAGATCGCTTCGAGGCCCATGCTGAGGTTGTGGAATTGCCAATCGCCGAGGTTCTTTAGGTGCGGGTCCTTGGGCCACGGGTTGAGGGGCCACTTGAACTCGTGCAGCTTTACGTCAACAAAGCCTACCGCTTTCATGGTGTCCATGTGAACCGACAGACTGTCGATCGGTCTACCCATTTGCTTCGACGCCTGATAAACGGCATCGTGCCACTTCCACAGCGCTGAATCCTTGGACACGGTGTCGTCGTCGCAGCCCAAGGGGAGGGCGAGATCACCGACCTCGTACCAGCCACCAGGAGTGAGATTGCTGGAGAAGGCATAAGTCCATTGGTCAGTCTATCATCTTGCAAATCAAAGCTGCAATGGATGGTAGGTAGTAAAATGCGGGAAGTAGCAGCCTTGGCATTTCACCAAACCTGCGATATGGTAGGGGAGTATTTACTCATAGACTTTCTGAATGATGGCAGGTACATTAGCAAAGGCACCTGCCATGCCGCGGCACATGATGAAGTCGAAGGGGGTTTTCCACAGCCATTCCTTCTCAAGGTCATCAACCTCAAAGAAGCAATTTGTAGGTGTCCTGTGAACCTGATGAGCACAACACTCACAAGCGGTATTGCTATCTTATTCTTACCATTCAGGCTGAATCGGGCTGAGGTCAACGCCAATAACCTAAGATAAGTACAATTGTCAACTCAATGAACGAATTACTGGCTTGCCGTTGCTCATACCTCAGCAGCAGGGAACGCGTCCGCTATCGTGTGACGTAAGCTAGTGGCCCCGGACGGTGAATTGACACCGGTGTTTCGGCTTACCATAGTCGATTGCCCATACGCCCGTCCCGGTTCCAAGGTCGAGCACTCTTTTGGCAGTCTTATGACCAGGATTGAGTGCCAATTCGCCTTCGAAGCAAACCAACCAGACATGGTGTTGCAAGTCTGCAGAGGGCATTAGCTACGTAGCGCAGAATAAGGCCCCAAAGGGCTCTTTTAGTATGACTTATTCTCACCATAACGTTCACTTTCTCTCTTCCATTCACGCCGCAGTTAGAAATTCCACATCATAGAAACACGAGCGAAGGGGTCTGAATCTCACGTCGTCGTTGGGGTAGCTGTATTCTGTGTTTCAATGTCAGCGGTAATTCATCGTTGGCAGTGTTCGAGTCATCACAACGACATACTCCCTGCGCTTAAAGAATGATACGTTCTGCCATTCTCCACTTGATTCTCCATAATACTGGACCGGAGAGATGCCAACGACGAAGACTCGTGAACCTACATGGAGTCAGTATCTTAGATTCTTGAAAGCGTGTGCTAAGACGTAGATAGCAGGGTATAGGTATATTTACGTCTCCAACCTCGGACGCGTCATCCGCATTGATAGGCTAGAACGGAAGCAAAGACTATCAGCAATGGATCAACGACCTATGAAGTATCAAGAGCATGCCCTAAATGAGAAAGATCGTACATTTTGTGTGTCCGGTGGGTTCTGCATTGTCGCGATGCTGTAGCCAAAACGGCGATGATCCAATTCACGGTCTTGGCGTTTGATTGCCCACGCGATTTTCGAATTCCCGAGTCCTTCGCCTACCTTAGCTTGGTACATGCGAGTGGGAGACAAACTTGATCTCTGTTGGAAGGGGCCTCCCCCTAAATATGCCCGGATGCAACATGGGGGTTCCAATGGACAGCCCCACTTACAGTTGAAGCGAACCAACAACGATGAAAATGACACATGTCGTAACAGCGGTTGGAGCTGCTCGGCGGGCGCGGGAACTGCGCTTCGTGGAAGAAAACCCGCTGCGATGTGATTGGGGGCAAGGGAAGTCTTGCCCGTGGGATGTGGGCGAGTTGCTGGGCGTTGGATTTGATTGGCCACACACCCCGGTGACTCCTGCACCGGGGCAGCATCGCCTGCAGCCGCCGAGAAAAGGTGACGATTTTCACAATCCCTGCAACCGCTGGCCTTGTTATAGACACCAGGAAAACCCGTTGAAAAATGTTGCGAGGATCATGTTCTTATTATTCTGCAACTTTAATGCTTATAGATACAAGTGACAAAAAAAAAGGGGGGGAAAGAAAAGAATTATATACTTTCTTTGTTATCGGTCTCGCTCGTTTTTCGTTTTGCAGCGTCCTGCGGCGGCGAGGCAATGTTTACTCCGCTACGGCAAGATGACGACGGAAATAGGACACTCGCATTGCTGTAGACTTCATGACGATAGGCATCAAATATTTTTATTAATGCGACCAAATTTCATGTCTCTAATGAGTCACTACGGGACGAATCACTTGACGTTAAACTTAAGCTGATGCCTGTCTACTCTTATGTTTGACTAGGTGTTTGTGGTGTTTGAAAACACTATATAATCAACGGCATTGCCAACTGACTTTGTCGAATCAATCTTTCCTATGTAAAGTTGTTTTCGTACAAAAGTCTTCATGAAATAGATACTATGTGACAAATGCGAATCATGACCTCGAGTATCGATTGAGGAATTGGGTAATACACCTTATCTTCATTGTTCAACACATTGTTTCTTCTGTTTTTGTTCTTTTTTGTCCTTACCACCTTGGTTGGTTTTGCGGTCTCCGTGGTGTCTATTGTCTAGGCTGTCAAACGCATGAACAGCTGTATTGTGAGAAGACATCCAAAGAGCTACGATGTTTGAACCGCAACTCAGTCAAAAACAGTCGTTCTCCTCTCAACTCCCCAGCCGCATCGCCTCTTCTAAATCCACCCAACATTTCAATACCAAATCCCCCCATCCACAAACCCACTACCAGCCAACCCAAAACCCACCCCATGGTCCCCCGCCCTCCCCGCCCCCGCCAAACCTCCCCCTCCATCCCCCCTCCCTCCCCCTTCCCCTCCGCCGGCGTCGCGACCTACCACTCCCTCACCGGCCCCTCCATCTCCCTCACCCCCTTCCTCCTGCGCCTCCACCGCCTCCTCTCCGACTATGAATCCGCCCAGCCCCTCCTCTCCCCGTCCGACCTCGCCCGCGACTGGGACACCACCTTCACCCGCTCCGCCCTCCCGCGCCCGCCGCACCAGCCCCTCCGCGTCGCGCAGGCTGACATCGACGCGGAATGGGACCCGTGGAAACTCCGTGCTTTGATCGCCGCGACGCGCCAGGATATAAACGCGTTACAGGCGCATCTGATCGAGGTCGAGAGGCGCGTGCACGACGTGAACCGCGACATCGAGGATGCGAAACGGCGTGAGAGGGGGCGATGGGGCGGCGTGGAGGCCGGGGCGGGGTTTCTCGACCTGTATGCGCCGCGGGTTGATGGGTACCGTAGACGACGGAGGAAGGTGTTGGAGATTGACAAGTATGAAGTCTACTCGGACTGGGATGTCTTCAAGCTCCGAGACGTGTTCTCTGAAGCTCAGAACGATGTTGACGGGTTGCTGGCTAAGCTTGAAGACTTGGAAGACGAGACACGGGAAAAGAGGCGACTGCTGGGCAGTATAGGAAGGTATAGGTAAGTCTTTTGTGAACGGAGAAAGCTAACATTGTTTAGAAAATGAACGACAGGTTGATTTGATGCGTACAGAGGTAGCCTCTGGGTTTCATTACAAGTGGTATCTATGTGCTCCTAGCAGAATGTGGTATCATAATCTCATGACCTGAGCAACACAACTCCGTGAGCTTTTCCTTCCGAGAACCGTGACCTACCTACTGAAATTCATAGTCATAGTTCTTCCAAAGCCAATAAGTCCCATGTTACTCCGTGCCATGATGTGCAAGTGTTCGCCCGGTCGAGATCAGATACAACGCCCCCTTTTTCACCTAATGTTTCAAAGCTCGTCATCATCGTCGCCCTCCATCTCGAGAAGCTCCAACAAACTAGGGTGGGGCTCTCCGCAGCAAGGGCAAACTCCGAGCTCATCGTCACTCATGTACTCCTCGACGTCCTCCATGGGGTAGCCGCTGCTACGACAGAACTCAGTCCATTGGCGCTCTTCACCGTCTCTAGTCTTGGGAACTCGCTTCCAGATGGTGAGGTCCTTGCGGCTGGGGGTTGACTTTGGGTGGCCCGTTTCCCGTGGCGCAGGAGGCATGATGGGCTCACGGGGGTGATGGTGGTCGTCAAAGTCCAAGTCCGAGTCTGAGTCGTGATCGTCAGTGTCTCCTTCGGTCTTCTTGGGCTTCAGCGTCTTCCAAGCCCTCACAACACGTGCGCAGCTGGATATGCCGGAGAGAGGTTTCAAGTTGCTCTTCAGCTGGACAAAGGAAGGCAATCCAGCAAGGAAAAGGCCCTCATCTCTGAGCAGTCCGGTAAGCTCCGCCGTCGCCTTGCTGCCCGCGTCATCTATCGGCAATCCAGTCACCTGCAACTCGTTGAGCGAGCATCCTAGCTCATGCGACGCCATGTCGTGAAGGTCGCTGCCTGGCATAGGCAGAAAGTCGTCCATGAAGTTGACGAGATCAATGCGGAGCGATTCGAGGTTGGGGAACAGCCGAGGTCGAACAAGCTTCTTGTCGTGCTTGGGGTCGTACGGGGCGCGAAGGGCACGCAGAAAATCTGTCACCTGGCCCCATGTGTAGCAGCGAAAGCCGGCACGGGCGTAGGTGTGCTCGTTGACACGAGGAATGGTCCGAAGAGTAACGTCATTCTTGAGAGACGGATGGTAGGACCGGTCGAGCTTGTGCTTCCGCTTCTTGTCGTCAAAGTACTGTGCTATGATGCGGAAATTGACGTGCTTCACGTTCTTGCGGTAGGCGAAGTCAAGGTCTGCGAAGTTACGGACTGCATCGGGGTTGGTGAAGACGTAGGTGTTTTGGTTCCACAGAATGCGGCTTCCCTCCTCGTACATGGCCTTACAGGTAGCCAAAAAGTGGATGGCGATTTGATTATCACGGGTGCGCTCGACAGCTGTGAGATTCTCGGGCTTGAGCTTGGACAAAGGATCAATGATGGGGCCGTTGGACGTCAAGGAGTACTTCAGAATCCGCAGCAGGACTTCGGTCGGCAGGTACGGATACGGGTGAGACTCGGAGCAGATGGAAGACCGGGTGCGTCGACCGCTGGAACGGTGATTCTTCTGGTAGTTGGCCGAGACGGGCGACCAGGAGACTCCGTTCTCGCGAAGCAGCTTCTTGAGCCTGGCATTCTCGTCTGTAAGTGCCTTGTTCTTGCCGCGCAGGGGGGCATTGAAGTGAGCTTCGGCCTGGTCCTCCACATCACGACACTCCCAAGGCATGACGACATCCTGTAGCCAGGTCAGAAAAGTGCCAAAGCATTGCAAGAAGAGGAGATAAACCAACCATGTCGCGATGCGCCATCGTGAAGGGCTGGCGCAATCAGTGGTATGAAGTTGGAATGACGTTGAATTGTTTAGTCAGCTTGCGGGTCCAATGCAAGCGGAATTCGTCCGACAAAAGTGACGAATGAGACGTGAGTGGAAATTTGGCAGTTGATTGAGAGGAGCCGACGCAGGCAGGTTGGGCGTCGCTGCAGGTTTTCAGGTCAAATAAGCGGCGTCGACTTCAATCGCCGAAAAAGCTCATCGGGAAGTGAAAAAATTCGCAGCGATGAAAGCTCGGGGCAGAGTTTCGATGAGGCAGGGTATGACCGCTGAATGAACAAAGTCGTGTTTGCGATACAACCGACGGCTCAATGAAGAAAGGTGAAACGAAGGTTTTGGGAGGGATGTGGGATGGGGCGTTCGTCCTGACGTTCGTGGAGGGGCCGATTGGGGGTCAGGGTCAGACAAGCAGAGTCAAGACGGAGGAAACAGAGAGGCGAGAGTGAAGGATAAGAAGGAAAAAAGACGAGACTAGGCGTCTGAGTCGTGAAATGGGGAAAAATCGAGCGGCAGTTGCGGATGACGATTCCAGGTGGCCGACGACGGTCGAGGATGGAGTCAGACGAAGAACCAACGGGAGGCAATTAGTGCGGAAAGATGGCGAGGAGAGAGCGGATTGAAGTGGGGGCCTGTTAAACAGCACCCCTAATGCGTTATACGGCACCCCTAGGGGTGCTGCCACCCCTAGGTAAGCCACAGAGCGGTAGCTGGGACTTTGAGTCAGCGCTGAAACTGGAGATTGGTGACTTTGTAGTGAATGTCTGGCTGGCGTGCCTACCTAAACGATCATTTGGCACTTGGAGAGGGCTCTGCTGAACTGTTTAGTAGATTCAGCTAATCAGAGGCTAGGGATTATAACTTTTATATAACTTTGAGAGAAGAGATTTTTATTATAGCAATTGATATAACTTAATGAGATCTAGTTTTTTTATGTTTTTTAAAAAAAAGTTAATAAGAGAAGGAAAAACTAATAATTTAAGCCTTCTGATTAGCTTTAGCACCTCTAGAGCTATTAATCTGATAACTTAATAATATTAATATTGCTGCTAGCTATTTTAGCTACTATTATAGCTTTTTATTGCTATAGCATATAGAGTTAACGTTTAATTTTAGCAGGTAGAGTGATTTATAAGTCTTATAGGTTGAAGTTAGTATTTATTACCTATATATTAATAGCTTCACTTTTGATCTTAGCTTTAGAGGCTTTAGCAGGTAGCAGAGGTTGTTTAAAAAATACAATATAAATATATCTCCTCATAAGGTTAAATCTACTAAAGTAAGTATTTTTAAGCAATTAGTATAGCTATTATAAAAAGTAAATATACTATAATTATCTATGAAAAAAGCGCTATTTTTAGCAGTAGGACCCACTTTTATAGCCCTTAGTTTACTATAGTTATTACTGCTTATATAATAAAAGCACTAACATTTTCCTTCTCAAGTTAAATACAATACACTAAAAATACAGACCCACTTTTAAATATATATAAAATAATTTATTTAATAATATTACGTAATAACCTATATAAACCCTGTATTTTTTGCTTTATTATAGCTATATATCTAAAAATAATATTAAAAACTATTAAATTTAATTAAAAATAGATATTTTTATAAAAAATACAAAAATACAATATATTTTCTGTATTGTATTTTTTCTAACCTCTGGCAGGTAGTGCTATAATAAGTTCTTTATTACTAGATTTATTTATAGTTAATATGTTATTTTAGTTTAAAATAGCAGTATTTGCTTTTAAATTGCTTATAAAGTTGCTAATAGCATTATCAGCTTCTAATTTACTTAAAAAAGAAATCTTAATAGTATAGTCTTCTAGTAAGGTTGTTTGCTAATACTGTAAGGCTTAAGATGCTTATATACTACCTTTAAAGGTATTAGAAGTTATATTAATAAGTGCTAAACTTAAGGCAGTATTGCTAGCAGGCTGAGCAGTTAATTCTAAGGTTAGCATAAGCTTAATAGCTTATTAATATTTGAATTTAGCAATCTTATTAGTAATAAGTAGTTAATATATAAAGTTAATGCTATAGCTATACTAATAAAACTTAAGCTTGCTAGTAACTACACCTTAAAGCTTATTGTGAGGTTTAATTACTTAAGGCAGTAAGAGGAGTTATTTATTAGTATTGCATACTATAAGAGTGTTAAAGTTGAGGTTATAGTTATACTATTAATAGGAATAAAACTGCTATAACTAGCAGAAGTTTTCACTATATATCTGTTAATATAATTAGTGCTAATAGAGCAAGCTATAGATAGTTTAAATTAAGCAAAAGTAGGCTAAATAATATGCAGCCTCTACTTCTAGCATAAGAGGCAATAAAGCGCTACTGCAGTTATTAAACTTAAAGCTTATAATAAGTTATTTTATATATAAGATTAAGAAGATAAGAAAGCTGATAAAGTTAATAATAAGTTAGAAGACTGCTTTTTTACTGCTAGCAAAATTAAGCATCTAATTAGTAGAAGCAGCTTAGAGGTTATTAATATATTGCTTCTGCTTATGCTAAAAGCATTTAAAAGTGCTATAAACCTTATTAAATGCTAAATTGCCTTTAGAGATAATATATTTAATTATACTATTAATACTCTCTATAGTAAATGAAGTAGTATAGCTGAAGTGAGAGATCTTATTAGTCTAGCAGTTAATAAGCTTTTCAGCCTATAGTGTAAGCTATATAGTTTTAATATATATTACTAGCTTCTCTAGCTAAACCTCTAGCCTTTTAAAAGCAGCTAATGCTTAGTTATACTTTTAACTGGTTAATAAGGCAAATAAGGCGGCAAATATCTCTTTAAAAGCTATATACTTTAAGTTAGGTATATATAAGTTATCTGCTAGCTTTATAGCTTTAGAGAAGTAAGGCTTAGTGTAGGCTCTAACGTTAGCTAATATATATTAGTAGTATAGAAGGTAAGAGATATTACCTTAAAAAGAGCTTTTTTTAATAGCGTTAAGGAAGGTAAGTTTGCAGTTACTGATAAGGCAGGTAGGCATAAAGATTTCAGCCTCCTTAAGAGCTTCTTAGAGGGACTTAAGTGCTTAGGCATAGTTAGCCTCTTTTTCAGCGCTTAAAAAGCATACTGCAGCAGAAAAAGTAGCCCTTAGAGATATAGTGCTATAGACGTTAAGTAAGAGTATTCTATAGCAGTTAGTTTTATATATGCAATCTATTAATAGGATGTTGCTATAGGCAGCGAGGAGGTGCTAGCAGCTGTAGGGCATTAAAAAGAGCCTATTAATATAGCTAATAGTATTTTATTTAAAGCAAAAAAAAACCTCTAATTTATTAAAATTATTAAATAGCTACTTAATTAGGCTTTTCTTACTAACTTTTAGCTAGTAAGCAGTATTAACAATATTATTAATATTATTAATAGAGTATATATTATTTTTATAGCTAAATAAAGTAGTAAAGTAATCTTAGATTTAACTTAGCTATATACTAGCATTATAGAAGTAAACAATTTTATTAATAAAAGAAGCATAACACTAATATTAATAGCTAGCAATTATATCTTTACTTATTTAGTTATAGTTATAATTATAAGCATATAAGTTATTAATATTATTAGTAATATATATACTATTATCTTAGAGGTTAACTGTAAAGCAAAAGAAGTAGTTACTCTTCTATATATAGACCTAACAGTAGTGCTTTTCATAAGAAGCATAATTTGCCTTAAATATATCAGCCTTATAGCAGTAAAAAACGATATATAAATAGTCTTCCTTTTTGCATATGCCTCCCTTATATGCACTAATATAGAAGGTATAGCTGTTAGCAGCAGTATAGTTATTAAGAGCAGTTTTAACAGCCTTAAGATCAGCATATATTATGCTAACTAGCAGAAAGCTACTGCAAGGGTCTGTAACGTCATCTATCATATATCGCATAGAAGCGCAAAAAAACACTAAAAATTGAGCATTAAGAAGGTCTGAATAGCTGCAGCAACAGCAGCGCGGCCGAAAAATTGAATATTGACAGGGCAGGGGTGGTGGTGGTGGTGGGTAGGTGGGTGGGCGAAAAAAGCCGATTTTCGGCGGGCAGTTGTGGCTAGTAGGGGTGCCGCCGCCCCTAGGGGTGCCGTATAACGCGTTAGGGGTGCCGTCTAACAGGTCCCATGAAGTGTGAGGTGCTCTCTCGCTCTCCTGAGTCGGCGCGGCGTCGTATCGGTCGTGGAATTTCCGTCAGCGCGCTGACCCGGGTAAACTCCGTGAATCAGTCGACAGGGGCGAGAGATTGCGGGCAGAGCGAAGACGGACTGGGGCAGCTCAGTCCTGGACTTTTCTGCATCGAAAGGTGGGATGAGGTGAAAAGGATGAAGATGGTGAGAGAGACGACGTTTGCTCCAAGGCGGGCAATCACGAGGAAAAAAAAATACTCTGACTGACTGATGTTGGCAGGAGACGGAAGGGGGGAGGGAGGCAATGGAAGGCAGGAAGCGACAAGCGACGGAAGGTCTGGCTGCAGGCTATGAATGATGAATGATGAATGGGCAGGTGGGCAGTGGCCAGTGGACGGTGGTGGACGGTGGTGGTCAGTGGCAGGCGCTGGTGCTGGCCGGATCTGCACCTCATGCATGAGGAAAGAAAGAGCAAGAGCCCGCCCAATGCCTTCCTTCCTCCACTCCACTGGCTGCTGGCACCTACCTACCTGAAGTGTACGGTACAGTACAGTGCCCGTCCAGTGAAAAGCCGTCTCAGCTTTGACGGTGCCGACGTCCGCCGAAACTCCGACCTGAGGCTCCTTCCTTTGCTCTGGCGCGGGGAGGGAAGCTGCAGGCACTGGTGATTCGGGAGGGCAGGAGCTGGAGCTGGAGCTGGAGTAGGAGCAGGAGCATCTACCTCGTGACGTCCACCTGTCTTGATGCTCCCTTCATCCACGGCATCACGGCATCTACGGGTAAGACTGTCTGTATGATCCTGCCTCATGGCTCCTGCCTTGTGCCTCCTGCCAATGCGCCCTGCCTGAGGTGCAAACGCAGCATCTGGTGCAAAGAGAAGGAACGAGCCTGGAGGGACTGCCACGAATTGGCAATGCATCGGGGCAGGCAAGCGCAGCGGGGCACCAATCGTGTTGGCCACCTCCCGACAATGTGGGGCGGCTGCACTTGCCCGAAGATTACTCGCATCACAGCTGCATTGATGACTCTGAAGATTTCGATGCCCAGCGGGATGGGGGAATGACGATGCATGTCCACGGCTGTGCGAAGGGAAGGGGCCTGGACCTAGACATGGACCTGGACCTGGAGCCCGGAGCGGGACAGTCTGGATGGACGGATGGTGACGAGGGATGGGGAGGGGCAGCCCAGTCCGCCATCCATCAGGCAGGTCGGCAGGCAGGGGTGCGTGGGTGCGTGGGTGCGTGGATGAGGTGTCTTATCTGACGACATGTTGCTGGTGTCTCTCTCGCCTGTCGTCTTCACGGTCGGCGCCGGTCGTGTGGTACGTGGATGCTGCAGCATGGCGGAAGGCTCAACATAGTTGCGCCTCTGCAAACTCTCAATATCAAAGGCACCGCACGCGTATTGGCGGACGGTGTGCAATCTTCTGCTTGTCGCTCCAGCGGGAAGCTCCTATTTAGACTCAAGTTGCCGCCGCGCCAGACTACTTACTACAAAGTGCGAGAGCTTGAATTGGCTGACCCTGGCATCCGAAATTCAATGGGCATGACAATTGCGGGGGAGAGACCCAATTATGTACAACCTCTGTCCTATGGCTGTAGCTTCCCGTAATGCCTTACGATCGCTGTTTGATCGCAAGATCGGATCGCGGAGCTGTCACGGCGGACATGGGCGTCGTCGCGTCCAGTCTTGTCTTCGTCTTCGCAGACGACCCTTCTCGTCCATTAAATCCGGAAGCTGAAGCTCGGCCGAATTGCCTAGCCTGCTGGCTGTCACTGTCTCTGGCTTGGCTTGTCTTGTGTCTCATGTCCGTGCGAGGGCATGCACAAAACGATTGGCATGAGCAATGAGAGGGCAGAAAAAGAAATTCAATAAGAAAAGATTAAAAAAAAAAAAAAAAAAAAAAAAAAAGGACGAGAGGCACAGACCCCGACAAGCTGAATGACACTCCCCCAAACGGGCAATTCCTGTACCACGCGACGTGATGAATAGCCCCTTGCCATTGGGCTCAGGAAACTTGCATCCGTAGCTCAGACCTCTCAATGTGATGCTGCTTTCCCCTCAAAATCATCACCCCAAAATGTCACCCACTCATGGCCATTGCCCAAACATCGACCGGCGCACGTTCTGGACCAGCGCCTAGAAGACGCACTACAGACGATCAATGATGAATTATCCCCATAAAATGCGTCCATCGCGGTGTCCCCATCGTGCCACATCCCGCTACCATTTGTGCACGTTGTGCAGCTTGTGCAGGAACCGCAGGTGCTCCCTCCGCTCTTGACGTCATGATGTCTTGCCCATTACAGCTCAAGCTCCCCAACGCCGGGGCAGTAGTCACGTAACGAGCGCCCTTCTATGATGAAATGGCCGTTCCTTCTGCAGCTATGGTAGCTATGGCAATGAGGTCAGCTTGGCCATTGGGGTTCAAATAGGAGGAGCTGTCCAACACGGCGGCCGGTCAATCTCGCTCTCACATACATCCCTCCACGATACCAGCAATCGGAGCTTCATCTGCGAATTATTGCTCAATTGACCTCGCCTACAAACAACCAACTTCACCACTACAAACCCGCCACAATGTCTTTCTCCAACGCTTCCACCGGCGACAAGCCCGCCGACCCCTACAAGGCCACCAACAAGGACACCAATGTTTCCGTCAAGGACAAAGTCGAGGACCTCGTCAACTTCGCCAACAAGAGCAAGTTTGGCATGATGACGACTAGAGATGCCAAGTCAGGCGCCCTCGTCTCCCGCTGCATGGGCGTTGCAGCCACGGTAAGCTTACTCCTCCCCCGTTCTCCTGCGCGGCGCCACCAATCCTAACGCCACCCAGGAAAACGGCGGCATCGACCTGCTGTTCTTCACCAACACGGAATCTCACAAGACGGACGAGATCGACAGCGATCCCCACGTCAACATCGCCTTCTACAACAGCTCCGGCGACTGGGCTTCCATCTCAGGCGTGTCCAGCGTCCTCACCGATCGATCCATCGTCAAGAAGCACTACAGCTCCTCGCTCAAGGCATGGCTCGGTGATCTCGGCGACGGCAAGCACGACGGCTCTGAGAACGATCCCCGTATCGGCGTCATCCGTGTCAAGACGGTCAGCGCCACTTATGCCCTCAGCAACGCCAACATTGTTGGTAAGGTCGCCCAGGTCGCGGAGGGTATAGTGACCGGTAGTCCTGCCCATGTCAACAAGCTTCGCGAGATCTCGTCCTCCGAGGTCGAGCAGTACCGCTCGGCTTCCTCTTAATTGAGGTAATATGGGTACGACGAATGGAAAAACATGTACATTAGAAGCGTCATTTTGAAGGAATTAGGGAAAAGAATCAGCACCAACCAACCCGTATAACGGGACATGAATGATGACTATTGCTTCCCATAATCCGCCTCCCAGCTGTTGTCAAACGTCTCCTTGTTGAACGCAAACTCGCGAATGTAGTCCCTCTCAAGCTCGTGCGCCCTCCTTCCGAGAAGAACCATGCTGTGCAGCGGCCCTCCAAGAATGTCATCAGTCTCGCACAGCTCCTTCAGCGTGCCCGCCACAAACTTCTCCGTCTTGCCGCCCACCCTCGCCGCGCCGACCGCAAGACTATCAGGCCCGTACACGCCCTCGCCCTTCTCCTCCTCGATCTCGAGCATCTGCGCCGCGCACTGCCCGACCGTCATGTACCGCGGCGGCTCGTAGATCTTGCGCCCGCGCGCCATGTTCTCGAGGCTCTGCTCCTTGACCTTGATGTCGAGCAGCACGAGCGTGTGCAGGCCGATGCTGCGGTTCTCGCGGATGCGATCATAAAAAGAGGCCGGCTTCCAGTTGTCCAGGAAGAAGACCATGGAGACAGTCTGGCCAAAGTTGTAGAGCTGCAGGCCCGTGGCGCCGATGCCGGACATGATGGAGGCGTTGGGGACGGTCGAGACGGGGATGGCGAGCTCGCGCGCGCGCAGGACGAGGTCGGTGTGCGTGGTCGCGCCGAAGGGGTCGCCGACGACGAGGAAGGCGACGTCGACGGTCTGGGCGTCGCGGAGGATCTCATCGCTGTTGGACTCGACCATTTCGCGGTCGGCGATGACGACTTCGCGGCCGTAGTAGCTCTCCTGCGCGGGGGGAATGATGTGTTAGTTGGCCAGGCCTATTCCAAGGAGCGTAACATAGGTGGGATTGGAGTAGGACGCACCAAGATGGCCTTGTCCACGAGCAGGATGCTGGTGTAGGCTTCCAGGTAGACCCTGGAGGCCTTCTTGACGACCTCGAGGCCCTTGACGGTGATGTCTGTCTCATCAGAGAGACCGAGACCGACGAGGTACAGCATTTTGGCGGCTCTATGGGGGGTATCGAGAGGAGGGGAGGGTTAGAGCTGTGTTGCACCCGAAGTCGCAAAAACAGTGTGAGTCGACGACGGCTTCTAGACCAAGCGCATGTTCATTTTATTCTTTTACTTTTTTTTTTCCTTCGCGGCTTTGGAGGGGGAGGGGTTGGAGGGGTAGGTAATTTTTAGCGCTGTAACCCCACCACCGTGACGCCCCTGGACGGTAGCTGCTAAATTGACCGTGTCGTTTTGTTATTTTGCCCGCGCTAAGCCTCTTTGGGATGAAGTACCCGGAAAAACGTATCTGCCGGCGCCGAAAAAAAAGCATAAGTTCCTCGAAGTACCGCCTCCAACGCGCGCATCTCTTTTCTTCCTGCTAATCCCACAGAAAAACCAGCCCTTCTACAGCCCTTCCAAGGCCCTTTAGCATAGCCAAAAAGATATACAAACGACATCAAAATCGCTTTTTTCTCGCCTAAAAACTCTTTTTGAAACGCTTCAAGCATTGAAGTCGGGCGCGCTGAAAAGTTGAGGGCTTTTGGTAAGAAGATGTGGTGTTGTAGGGGGGAAAAAACAACGCGCTAGGTGCACGACGCGGGTGCGGTACTTCAAAGTTTGGTGGCGGTACCTCGGGAGCGGCAGCGGCGATATGTTGTTCCGGGCGCTATACTAGATATAGCTAGCGCGGGCAAAATAACAAAACGACACGGTCAATTTAACAGCTACCCCCTGGACCATGTCTCGTCCGCCCCTCCCAATTTTCCCTGGCCTGAATCCCTGCAGCCTCGTCCGCTAATCAGGTCCCCAGTCAAGCCATATCTCCCAGACACCAAATTTCATCATCGACGCGTCTTGGGACTGTTGGCTGCGCTCTTCGAACACCAACCATCCTACATCGACCATCGATCGCGACCAATCTCCTCACCCCAATCCATCAAAACCTGCAACGGGCGAGAATACAGAATCCCGACCGAAACTACGCGTACACGCACCGAAGCACCACAAACATACACAATGGCCGACAAGAAGGGCAGCGCGTACGGCGCGCCCGCAGGCGACACCGACTTCCGCAAGACGTGGGACCTGGACGAGTACGCCGCCAAGGCCAAGGACCGCGAGGCCAAAGAGAAGGAAGAGTCCAAGGCGCGCTACGAGGCGAAGCTCGCGGGCAAGAAGTACCACAAGCCGCTGACGGGCAACGAGACGTTCACGACCGCGCGGCGCAACGTGCTGGACCTCAGCGCGCAGGTGGGCAAGACGCAGCTGGTGCCGGCGGGCGCGGGCGTGGGCAAGCGCGGGCGCGGCGCGGGCTTCTACTGCGAGGCGTGCGACCTGACGTTCAAGGACAACAAGCAGTTCGTGGAGCACCTCAACACGCCGCAGCACCTGGCGAACACGGGGCAGACGACGGAGGTGCGGCGCGCGACGGCGGAGGAGGTGAGGGAGCGGATTGACATGCTGTGGCAGCGGAAGGTGGACCTGGAGAAGGAGAAGGCGACGAGTTTAGAGGAGAGGTTGGCGCTGCGCGAGGAGGAGAGTTTGAAGGAGGCGGAGGAGAGGAGGAGGAAGCGGAAGGAGGCGGATGAGAGGAGGCGGGTGAAGGCGGAGGAGGCGGAGAAGGTGAAGACAGAGTATGGGGAGGATGTGAGGATTGAGGGGGAGCACGACGAGGATGATATGATGGCTGCGATGGGGATTAGCGGGTTTGGGACGTCGAAGAAGAAGTGATTGGTGGATGGTTGGTTCAGGATGCAACAAAAGAATGATACCCCCTCCCTCCAGTCTGGTAAGGGTTTAGAGTTGAGGATATGACAATGCAAGTAGGTGAAATCTGGACATGGGCCACGGAATTGGTGATGGCGGTATCGGTGGTCGGTCTGGAATTTGGATGTTCTCACCGAAGCTAGTCGGTGAGCATCGGTGAAGACGCCACCCCCGGCCCCCTGCAGTTCGGGTAACCCCACACGCATTGGCTCCGATTTCGACGACCTCACCACACGACAGCTCCGTTTGCCATCTTTCTCCTCCCCGCCATCCACAGCCAAGCTGTCGTCGAAACGCGTCCACGACCCTGCGAAACCACGGGCAAACCCGACCCACTGTCATAATTCATCCTGACGAGTCGTCTGTTCTACGCGTCACCTCAGCTTCCTCCCCGATCGGATCAGAGTTCCTCGCCTGGCCCCGCGACACAAGCTACCTTGACGGAACCGAGGAGCGAAAACCCGAATCGAGTCTACGTACCGAACGAACACACATCCACAAACAAATTGCACCGATGGCCTCGTCGTCCGCAGCGGCGGCCTCGTTGCTGCGCCGCCAGCTCAAGGAGATGCAGACGGGGAAGGACATCCCCGGCATCTCGTGCGGCCTGGTCAACGACAACAACATCTTCGAGTGGGAGGTCATGCTCATGATCAGCGACGACTGCAAGTACTATGGTGGTATGTTAAGCTTCCGCTCTCCAAGCACTGGCTTCTCCCAGCCGGTCCTTAAGCCCGATCGCTAACGCTTTCCCCAAACAGGAGGAAACTTCCGCGCCCGCCTCGTCTTCCCGCAGACCTACCCCCTGATGCCACCCTCCCTCACCTTCCAGACCCCGATCCCGTTCCACCCCAATATCTACTCGGACGGCCGGCTGTGCATCTCGATCCTGCACCCGCCGGAGGAGGACCAGTACGGCTACGAGGCGGCCTCGGAGCGCTGGAGCCCCGTGCAGAGCCCCGAGACTATTCTCTTGAGCACGATCAGTCTGTTCCACGGACCGAACGACGAGTCGCCTGCAAATGTCGAGGCTGCGCGCATGTTCCGCGAGGAGAGGGAGGGCAAGAACAAGGATTTCCGGAGGAGGTGTCGGGCTTGTGTGCGGGAGAGTCTAGGCGAGGACTAAGACTGGGCTTGAGAATGGAAGGGCTTGGGAGGGGGCTTTCGGCGCTGATGAAGAAATACGGCTGCATCGTGGCGTTTGGTGGTGGTGAAAGCATTTTCTGAGCTGGGTTGGTATTCAAATTGACGCCTGTTTTCATGCTTTTGCCTAGCTGGGGTATGTTCATAGTAAACTTGCGAGGGCTTCGTGGCACATCCTCAGCTTCGTGGCCATGTGGAGTTTTATGTGTTTGACTGCATATGAAGTGCATGAACCCTAAGTAGATGTTGAATGCTCAGGCCAAGCTGTCTTGGGGCGCACGTAGAATGGCCTTCTCCCAAAGTCACAAGACATAGTATGAATCAAGAAGTCTGTTCATATCAACGGAATTTTGCGTGGCCTCTAGCTCCCAGCTTGCTCAAATTAAGTCAATTGAAATGCTTAGCTTGTAGTCTAGGCATACACACGAGCGATGTCCCCGACAAGATAGCAAAACAAATGCAACACAACTTGTCTATAGCGAATCTTGGGCATATCGACGTAGTGATATGGAGTAGGCAACAACACAGAATAAAAGTCTCGTCCCCCTCTAGGTTCTTCTTTGACCCTTATGATGTGCATACTTCCTTCTTTTCTTCTTCACGGGACGTTGAATGGTGAATATCTTTCGGGGGGACAAATTCTCAAGTGCTCCAAGCTGACCCTCGGGGAAAGTGTGGGTCTCCCTAAGATGCTGAATCAAGTCACTAATACTATCTCTTCCGGGTACTCGGACACGAAAATGCGCCGATCTCGTTGCCCCGTTCTTGATCATTATCTCGCAAGCCTCGGGTCCGTTTCGTGGCCTCCGCTCTGGGTCAAGATTTGGGAGATTCCGGATAAAGGTCGGCAATGCATCGTGGATTTTGAATCCGTCGATCTGGAGTAGGTTCTCAAGTAAGTCTAAGTCAATAGAATTCGACCACACTGCTTGTGGCCGGTATCCAACTTCAACTTCAACGCGCACAGATCCGAGGAGAACGACCCGTAGAATATCATCACTATCTTCGCCTAAGTAGTGATGAATATTCCCCGGTTGGGGATCTCTCAGTTCGAACTGGTATTTTTGAACGAGTATCCGCGCCTGAGAGAGTACCAACAATTGAGTGATTTTGTCATAATCTTCGTCTCCCAGAGGCCAATGCCTGGTTTTTATAATCGACTGAAGTTCTTGGCATCGATTGAGAAGCATATAGCCATCATTATGAGCTAGGTCATTGGTTGGGGCCTTTGTTTCTTGGAGAATGTAGAGAAACCATAGTATAGAGTCCCTGTTGACGTCGTCGTCGATCCTCTTAACCGAAAAAACGCAAAGGCAAGATCTCGCCAAAAGATACCGATCAAGAAAAGTCTGGGATCTCGTTGGGGACCAGTTTTCTTTGTGTTGGAGAAATTCAACAACTGTTCTGTGGAGAAAGCCCAGTCGAATGTCGTAGGGATGAGAATTGGTGCCTTCAGGTTGCCAAGCCTGAACCAGATCACGACACCGTGATAGTAACTGATCTCTGAACCAGAGGTGGTCTGTATTGTGCCAGATTCCATCAAGACCGTGGTGAATGTGAATCGCTTCTCCGACACCAGGATCATCATTCTTCAGCTCGCCATGATGGAGTGCCTTTTTGATCGTATTCGATGTTTCTAGACTGAGAGACATCTCGAGCCCGAAATATTGTGACTTGGCAGGTCGGACGACCATGTAGTTGTTCAAGCTCTGCGACTCTATCCCCCGAATAAAACTAGAGTCTCGGGCCATGAATAAAATTAGAGGCAATGGTGAATTAGCCATGAGCAACATCGAGAAGATTTGATCCACCTGATCCTTGTACACGTCTTCGATGGATTCAATCATCCTCTTGAAGAACTGTTCAAGGTCTGGGGGAAACTCGGAGACTCTTCTTTGCAAGGTCTCGAGTCCATCGTTGTTGTTGAGACCCCGCAGAAGTGACTTCACCACTAGTGAAACCCAGAAGAACACTCCTTCAGCTTTCGTGGAGATGGAGTCGATAAGCATCTTTGCATGGGCTTCTTGTGATGACTGAAGGTTGATGAAATGTTCATTTTGCCGCAGTGTACTTTGCACGTAGAGACGCATATCCTCAGAAGTGAGGTTATGTATTTGAATTCGGCCAAATGCATTGCTGAGTGCGTTGCGGAACTCCTGCCAAGGCCTACTTGCACAGCAGACCTTAATCTCAGGCGACTTGGTTATGTCTTCGAAGAAATCCGTTAATTCTGTACCCTGGCCACTGTACTCGTCGAGCCCATCCACAAGAATGAGGATGCGGCAGGGTATTTCCGGAAGGGCTTGAAGACGCTCAAATGCGCCAGTAAGTTCTTCTAGACTCCATGACTCCAGGTATTGAAATTGTCCTGAGACGCGTTCAGGGAACACCTTTCTGATAAGCTCCGGGGCGCTGGATAAAATTTGGAACAACAATGTTCTCAGCAGGCCTTCTTGAGATTTTTGTAGTTTTGTTCCCCCAAACCAAAAGAAGTGACTAGCGACGAGGAGCGGTTTAGGGCCAGCCCAAGTACTTGCGAGATCTCTCGTCAGATTGTGGCCCAAGATGAATTTCATCAATGTGGATTTTCCGGAACCAGGCTTCCCTGTGATCCAAAAGATGCCACTTGACCTTTGAATCCAATTGAAAAAGTTCCCTGGAGTACTTTCACTGAATATCCACTCGAAGGTATCCTTGTGCGCTTTTGGTATTTCGTTCTGGCGTTCCTTGATTTGGGTGAAATGCAGACTTTCGAGGATGGCCCTGGTGATGCCGTGGCTTTTGGCTTCTTCGGCGAATGCTGACAAGGTTCGAACCAATTCATTGACTACGCCCGATTCTGCCTTTGACTCTGATTTCAGAAGGTCCTTGATTTGCTGGGTCATGACATCCAACTTCTGTTCAGTGACCTTATTCCACTCCTTTGACGCCTCTCCCCAGTTGTCCACTGATTTGACAAGGGATCGGTGATGTTCGCTGGAGAAGGTTAAGTTAAGGCCTCTCAATTCCAGCCGTATCGAAAAGAAAAACGATATACATACTAGATAAACCCTTGAAGCCTGAAACAAACCTGCCCCCTGATATCGACCAGATCGGCATGTAGGTCTTCTATCGTGTTGCTCCTCCAATAAGAAATGATCGCAATCTTGACCTTGGTCCTTCGACGGTGTCTCTTGGAGTTAGGGACCTTCAAACGGCCAATCTCGCTGCCAAGTTTTGCTGCTGCACTGATGCATCGTGTCAAAAGTGGAGCCAAGTAGTTATCCGTCACTACAGTCCTGTCGTTCTTCAACCTAGAGCAATGCTCTTTGAAATCGGAACATGTATGGGCGATTTCCGCGTTATGCTGAGATAATCCGTCGATATCAATGTCGCGGTAGGTCGTGATGATTGTCTGGGTGGCTTTGAAACCGAGTTCGAGGAATTGAAAGATGTTGGCCGCGATGCCGAGCGCTGCGAAGGCCTCGGCCATGACGGAGGCGATGATGTGAGAAGTTGAGGCGTCGAGAGCAAGAAAATAATGACAAGCGAGAGGAGTACGAGTGATGCGGAGAAGGAGAGCCTGATGATATCTGCGCAGCCTGATTGTGCAGACAAATCAGCTGACATGTGTTCCAACAGCTCACAGCCCCCGGCGTTCAAATCTTACCATGCGACTATTGGCTCGGTTATGTGCCTGCTGATAATGCACATAGTTGCAAAATACCATCCACGTAGGTGCCAAGAAAAGCCCAGCCCCCACCGATCAACGCATCATTGGTCAGTCTTTATGCATCTCGGATATCTCATCGCCATGCACTATCGCTAGGGGTGGAGTAAGTGAAATATCATTTAATCGCCAGACGCCGTCATTTAGCAACGGCATCGACATGTAGAAGTGAGAATTTTGTCGAGCGATTGAGAGTACTTCAGGTATACAAAGGCCATCACAACCCATGTGCCATCATTAGTCTTCAAAGCCAGTTGCAGCTCTTTCCATGCCTCACATGCCACTGATGACAGGCACCATCCTCCGAAGCTCCTGAGATCAGGCATATAGTCGATGAAGTATTTTAAATGACTAGCTAGGCTTGAGACCTTGTTAACCGCATGGATGTGGTAACTGCTGATTTACGTAACATGCCTGGACGCCACACCCGACTTGAGACTACTTTTGGTTCATGATGACAATCTTTATATCCTTCCTCGCATGCTGCGCCTCGAATGCCTCACCAGCCTGTGTCAGAGGATAGGTTGATGTGATTAGCGGCTTGAGATCCACTAGATTTCGCTCAAGCAGGCTGATCGCATCTGCGAAACAGCCCGGCGTGTACCTCACAGTACCTGACCCTCAATTAGGATAACGTCAACATCAAGATAAAGGAACGACTCACCCCTGATATTCAGCTCCTTAGCCGTGACCAAGAATAGCGGAACTGACGTGAGTGGCTTGCCTAATCCAGCTTGAATGCAAGTACCACCCGATTTCAACATCGCGACTGCCATTTGAATACAGGCTTCTGCTCCGCTGGCTTCAACGGTGACGTCGAAACCGTTTCCAAGATCATATTTGGAGTTGAGCTGCTTGGCGTATTGCTGATAGAATGACAGGAAGTCTATGGATGGGTCTTCGTTCTTGGGAGGGACGATCCCAACGGTCGCGCCGTACGTCTCTGCGAACTGCGTCCGGGATGATTCAATATCAAACATAATGACCTTTTTGACACCGTATGCCTTTGCGACGGCGAGTATGAGGAGACCCAGAGGGCCACACCCGCTGAAAGAGAAACGCGTCAGTATGCCCAGCTTTGATGTATACTTGCAGGGAATCATACAAGATAGCCATCGTTTGGTGGGCGTTTAGAGATGCTCTCCTAGCAAGTTGAACCGCGATGGCTAGTGGTTGAATGGCGCCCGCCTCCTCCCATGAAACTGTCTCCGGGATGGGCACTGTCATTGAGGCCATGCAAGTGAAGTACTGGCAGAGTGTGCCATCGGTGGGGTCGAGGCCACAATACTTCAGGTTCGCGCAAATATTCGGGTTACCTTTGACACAGAACTCGCAGCTATTTCAACAGGCGTCAATATATTTCGCGAGAAGGGTTCGAGAAGTTCGGGTTGAAAATTCATACTTCATGCAAGCAAAGCCTGGCTCTACGGCTACTCTCTGGCCGACAAATCGATCCTTGACACCCTTTCCGGCCTGGATAATGATACCCGAAGACTCATGTCCGAGGACGAGTTGGCGAGATACTTTGTCGCTTTCCCAATTGTGACAGTCCGAACCGCAGATGCCTGTTGCGATGATCTCGACGAGCACTTCATTGTCGCCTGGCGGGACTACAGGACGTTCTTGGATCTCCAATTTCTTCGGTCCAACCCAGACCACAGCCTTGTTCGATGATGGAAGGGTTGTCTCGGTCATCTTGTCAGATGATCTATCGTAATTCCAATAAGATGAAGTTCTCAGCCTATGGTGTTCTGCTGTCTGGAAATGCAAATGAAGATCTGGGCGGCGATAGGATTGAAGATCACTCAAATCGAGGCGCAACTTGGTCAGTCGAGCGTGAAGGCAACAAGGGGAAATATGCAGTTTCGCAGAGTAAGACTTTTGTCTAGATTAATGCTTTTCCGAGAACGAGATGCATCTTAAACTCGGAGTCGTCTGTGAGTTGGGATGTGCAGCTCCCCCTCGCCATCGGCAAGGATCCCGGGCCGAAATTCGGCACGGAGCTCGGCGCTGCGGTACGGGTCCCGGGCCGTCAGTGATGTAATTAGTCAGCTGAAGGCTCCTTGGCTTCATATGCCCTGCTATTCCCCGTGGCCGACAATCGCAACCTTGTTGGGGCTTGTTGTGCAACGTGAGATAGCCCAAGCATTGGTGTAAGGACCCTAGCTCCGAGATATGAGGGGTTGCGTACCAGTATTCTGCCGCTGCATGAAGAGGTTGGAAGCAGATAGCAGGCCGATTCTGGGCACCAACCAGCGATAACGCATCAACCAGTATTCATTAAACGTCTGGGGACTCAGATTCCAATCCACATCTTTAAGAAGGCATAGTTCGCTTCCCCTGTGACCTTGTTTCCAGGCCCAAACACGTTCATCTCGACAGCCATGGCCTCCGATCAAAAGCCATCAAGCCTCAGGGCGACCACCGCCACCATGATTCCAAACTGGGATCCAGCTATTGAGAAGGCCCTCGTACGAAAGATCGACTTACGCATCTTTCCTGTCATGATTGTCCTCTTCATCCTCAATTTCATCGACCGCAACAACTTCGCTAACGCTCGCCTTAGCGGCCTCGAAAAGGACCTCAAACTCACTGACGTCCAATACCAGACTTGCATCTCCGTGCTGCTCAGCGGCTACGTCGCTATGCAGATCCCCTCTAATATGATTCTGAACAAGCTCAAGCGCCCAAGCTGGTATCTATGCGGCTGCGTCGCCGTCTGGGGAGTCATATCGGCGGCCACCGGTGCTGTGCGAGGCTTTTCTAGTGCCGTGGTTTGCCGTTTTCTTTTGGGTTGCGTCGAAGCCAGTTTCTTCCCTGGAAGTTTGCTATTCCTGTCGCGTTGGTATAACCGGAGAGAGATGCAACTCCGTGTGACAATCCTGAACAGTGGAAACTTGGCGGCGCAGGGGTTCGGTGGACTTATCGCTGCTGGAATTCTTGCTGATATGGAGGGTGCTGCTGGTCTACGTGCCTGGCGGTGGCTTTTCATCGTCGAAGGTGCTGTAACCGTTGCGCTCGCCGGCGTTGCACTGTTCATCCTGCCGGATTACCCTAAGACGACGAGTTGGTTGACGGAAGAAGAGAGGCAAGTGGCGCAGGACCGTCTGGCTCTTGACGAGGGGTTGGCTGGAGGATCTGCCGAAGACGAAGATGTTACTGCCATCCAAGGACTAGTCATGGCTTGTAAGGATGTCAAGGTGTGGCTTTTGGGGTTGGCGTACCATGCAACAATCATGGGCTTGAGCGTAAGTTTTTAGTCTCCTACAGATTTGATATCTCCTTGAACTCAGAGCATGCTAACCACGCTCAAATTGCAGTTTGTCTTCTTTTTTCCGACCATCACGCAAGGTCTTGGGTACGGCCAGACAGTGACGTTGTTGCTGACTGCGCCGCCCTGGATGTTCGCTGTGTTGGTGTCATTGCCGAATGCCTGGCACGCCGACAGGACCGGAGAGCGCTACTTCCACTACTTTGTGCCGCTGTTGACTTGTATCGTTGGTTACATCATATCTGCTACCACAACGACCACAGCTCCTCGCTATATTTCTTTGTTCCTTATGACTGGTAAGTACCCTGCACTTATCCCACATTAGAGGAACAATGGTTGACAGATCGTCTTACCAAGTGGGGTTTGCATCCGGATTTGTCATTCTCGCCTGGATATCGAATACAATCCCTCGTCCAGCAGCCAAGAAAGCAGCTGCAATCGCAATGGTCAACGCAATGGGAAACATTGGCAGTATTCCAGGCTCGTACATTTGGCCGGCCAAATACGGCCCGTACTACGTGGAATCATTCGGAGCTGAGATTGCGTTGCTTGGTTTTGCTGCAACTGCTGCCCTCGGGCTACGATTCTACCTTCGTGGCCAGAACAAGAAGCTTGATCGCGAGGAAGCGATGAATGGTTCGATAGAGGCTGGTACGAAAGGATCTGAAGCATATGGAAACACTACCGAAGCGAAAGCCTTTCGATATTTGTACTAGTTTCAATGTAATTGGTTTCAAGACGGATGATTGTACTTTGAATATCTGGGGTGGTCCGCCATGCACATTACCCGGGAAGAATTGGACACATTAAACCCTCCCCAGTGTGATTTGGACACCTCATGATTTGGGGTTGAAGCCCTTTGTTTTCTAATTAGTTTCCCTCACTATGTGTAGCCCTTTCGCTAAATAATTTGGCGCTGCGGTCGCAAGACCCCAACTAAATGGGATTTTTGAATATCGCGTCAACCCTTTTCAGGGAAAACTAGGTCCCCGGCCCGGGAAGTGCCTATCATGGTCTGTGTTACCCAATCACGTATGCAGCCTGTTTTGTGAATCCTTCGGCATCTAGCCTGTATCTGGACGAACCAACAAGGGTCGACGGGGTCGACTCCGTCGAGGTTCCGCTTCCGACTACCTACCTTACCAAGAGACCCCCCCTTCCCAACGATAATCGGCCCGAGTTCCGTGCCGGAGCTTTATGTGATCTGGTACATCTTTGCTCATCTAGAAGACAGATCAGATAGTAAACGGCGGCGACTGGCATTATCCCTGACTTATTGAGACAAGTGACTATGTATCATGCCTTATCGCAGATCTTTTGAGCAAGGCATTGAGTGTTTGTTCACTTCAATCTTAGCCCGAGCTATCTCAATACTTTGTGGGCAAAACGAACGCACCAGCCCTCCATGAATGTAGCTGGCGAACTTGGAAGTCTGAATCGAGAAAGAGATGCCGCCATCCACGGGCAAGTTGATCTTGCGTAGCTACATTGGGTACTCTCGATTCACAACGGGGTAGGTATACTAATTGCCGACATGAGTCAGAGTGGTACACTGCACATCGAAATTACAAGCGTATAGGGTCATGTTACATTCTGGTTGACCTCGAATTCTAACACTGCAAAAAGGTGCTGTTGAAATTTAAAGACTTTAACTTGTTGAAAGTTACAAACAAATAACTCCACGTGCCATCCGCTGTTGAAGCTGAAGTCGATCCATGGACCCTAAACATGCCTTACCAAACATCAAAGCAACCGCCATCAACGGATGATTCCAATGTGTTTTGTTCCCGTCATTGTTTCCTCGCAAAATTCGTCCTGAGTTAGATAAGCGACTCCAACCCTCTCGTAAATCCGAGAACTCTCTTCCTCACCAACTCGAGCGACGATCATAGCGTAGATTTGCCGTTCCGGCTTATTCTTACTCTCACCGGTCTTATCTCTGTCAGTCCCAATGATGACGCATTTAAATGGCTTCCCTAAGATGTCTCTAATCCTATCTGGGATGAACAACTTCGGTGCGTTGTCCTTTAGAGTGAGGATCGGTGCTTTGAATTCCGCCGGATGTTGAGTTTGAAGGTCTGTATTGGCTGCATCCTTCTTGACTTCGAAGGGCGAGAGAATCTCCTCGTTCCAGTCTACTCTTCCAAGGGGAACATTCATGTACCGGATTTCCCCATCAAAAGCCATCCATGACCAGGAAGGAACCTGAGAAGAGTCGTCGAATTGGAGTCGCTCCGAAACGTGACTTTCTTTCTGGCGTTGCCACAGCAAATCTCTATGGAAGTTTCGGTGGAAGATACCATATCCACCTGGCCATTCGAGGGCTGATATCAGCTTCTGTTCAAGTCCAGCAATGGCAGTAGGCCTGTCGGTCGGCGTTGAAAGATCTAAGGAAGAATATCTTTCATAGAGGCCTTGATAGTGCTGGAGCTTTCTGCCTTGCTTAAATGCATTGGCGGAGTGTGGAAAGTCCGAATCCCCCAAGAACGCTGCTTTTCGGCTGTTATGCTTGGTCAACACTAATCTCTCATGTCGTTATTGGCGTTCCTACTCACTTGCTCGTCTTAGTGAATGTCTCACACTTGATTCCCTCTCCGCATTCCCAGTAAGTCTGCGTTTGGGTGAAATGTATCGTGCGACGCGAAAGCGCACGCTCTTGCAGTACCCAGCCCCTCTTGTTCAGCTCATTTTACTCTACGTCATGGTCGAAATCATCGATGACCTCGCAGACGTGAAATTGTGCCCCGTCATTAGTGGCCATGGTAACAAAATCTCTCGGTTTCCGCTTTTTGAGAAAACCATCGAATCTGTGCAGCGCAGCATCCCGTTCAAGCTGAATTAATTAATCAATCAATCAACCAATCAAACAGAGGCTATTCAGGCAGTCAATCAATCAAGCCTAAGATGCCAAAAGCTTAGTTGGCTTAATCAAGCTGACATTGCCCAGAATAAAGTAAATCCAGCCTCCAGACCAATTAGAATTTTTGAAAGATTTTTTGAAAAAAATAAAAAAAAGCCTACTTAGGCATTTTAGCATTTAGCCTTATTCTAATTGCTTAAGGTTATAACCTTTTGAACTTTTATATTTAAAGTAAATAATTTAAATTAATTTCAAACTAATATCTCTATAATTACTTATATAGCAAACTTACTGCTAGCTTATTAGGTTTTATTATAATATATTTCTAAAAAAGAAAAAGTAAATAATTATAAATATTAATTTAATAATACCTTTAAGCTGATAAATATTAAAATAAAGTATAATACTTCTTAATAGTAAAATTAATATTATTAAGAAATATTAAAAATATTAAAAATATACTTTTTACTATACTGTTAGATTAATATATTTTTAAACCTTTTATTAGAAGTTAAAAAAAGCCTGTTTTTAACTTTTACACTAGCTTTTAAAAATAACCTTTTTTTAATATTACTACTAATACTACTGCTGCTGCTATTACTACTACTGCTGCTGCTATACCTTTATACTTTAAAAACCTATCTATATATGCTTTTTAATATCTTTTTTAATTTTTTACTAATTACTATAATACTTCTGCTAACTTATACTTAATATATTAATCACTTTATTAAGCGTAAAGCATTATCTCTTTATAAGATTGCTGCTTAGATTTATATATTATTTACTGCTATTAGTAATATATTAACTGTTAACTTAGCTATATATAACACTTTTAAAGCTCTACTTTATATTATATAGAAAAGTTAGCAGTTTATTAATATTAATGCTATTTTAAAGAAGAGTAATTAAAGCTATACCTCTTAAATTATTAATAAGAAGTTATTTATTTATAAAATCTTATTTAACAGCATAAAGAGAAATACTTATTAGGTTTGCTAATACTGCAATAAAGCAGAGACTTTTAATTAACTATTTAATGCTATTTCTACTTCTGTTGCTGCTAAACACCTTAAGAATAATTATATTATCTTCTAAGATTGCTCTAAAGCTAGCTATTTATCTCTTAATAACTCTAATAACTTTAAGCTTCTATTTAAGCGCTTCTAACCTATCTTTATTGCTATACTTAAGTAGAAGACTATTTAGATTGAAAAACTTATTATTAACTTCTTTATTAATATAAGCAACCTTCTTATAATATTTAGCAATTAATATATACAGTATATACTTAGCCTCTTTAACTTTAATATTAATGCTTAGATATATTAGTTGAAAACTAGCTAGAAGGATTAACTTTAATAACTTTATATATCTAAAAAGGTATAAATTAAGGTAGAGATATAAATAGCATTTATAAAGGTTTATATATCTTTTAACTTATAGACCTTATCTAATTAATATATAATTATTGCTATCTTTAGCTATTTTATTAATAAGTTAGGCAAGTAGATATAGTACTTCTTAGGTTTCTACTGCTAGCTTAATGTCTACTTTAGTGAGAATATTACTGCTATAATATATATAGTTATAAGAGAGTAGTACTTATTTAATAAGATTAATATTATAATTTCTAATAATATTAGTGCTAATAGTATTTATGTTAAAGCTTTATATTTATCTATTTTATATTTATATATAGAAACTAATGCTTAGTATTATTGAATTTAATGCTATAGCTATATCTTTAACTTTATTAGTTATACTATTATTTATAAGGTTAATAAAGAGGCATTTAAGCAAGAGTTTAACTGTTTTATTAATATTAGTAAGATCTAAAAAGACCTAGCTTATTAGAGGTCTAGAGGATCTATTAGTAAGCTTTAGAATATTATTAAATATATTAGATTATTACTATAATGCTTAAAGGCTTTTTTATCTATTAATAATAAGGCTGATAATAATAAGCATATTTTTACTCTATAAAAGGAGTTATTATAAAAGCTAAATCTAATATTAAGTAATACTACTTAATAGAACTTAATATATAATATAATCTGCTGCGCTTTACTTAAATATAGCTAGATTACTAGCTATATATATTACTCTTTAAGCCTTAATAATAAGAGTGATTATATCTCTAATAAGGATATTTTAATTAATAAGAATTAGTAAGTTCTTATTAAATTAAATAAAATCTTAAAGCTTCTCTATTTACAGACTAAGCAATATAAAAGCTAAAGTAAAAGTGATAAGTATAGTTAACTTTAAGAGATCTTAGCAAGCCTTAAATATCTCTTAGATTAACTTAAAGATTAATATAAGCTCTATAATACCCTTACTACAGAAGAGATTAACTTTACAGCTATATAAATATCTTAAAGTCTCTTATTATAGCAATTTTAACTAATAAAAGCATTATAATAATTTAGCTAAGTATTAATCTTATAAACCTTATTTATTAATAGTATTTCTATTTATTTACAGTCTAAATATATTACTATATTACTATACCTCTCTTAAGCTACTAACTTCACTTTTTATATATTTATATATTTATTAATTATTAACAGTTAGTAAGTATTTAATAATTACTATAAAAAGCTTAGAAACTTTTCCTTCTATACTGCTGCTATAATATTATATTTTAATAGAGGTCTATAATAGCTTAAAAAGCATTAGAATACTTAAGAGACTTATAAGTAGCTTTATACTGCTAAAAAAGGTTTTTAAGAGTATTAAGAGCAATAGTATGCTGAGATAGCTGCTTATATTAACAAACCAGCCTATCTAAAGCCTCTATAAAGGTTGTTTATATTAATTATAATATCTTTAAAGCTTAAAAACTCTAATTATAGTTAATAGTTAGATAGCAGCTTTTATAATATTACTATTAATAAAATTAATAAATTAGAGAAATATTTTAACCTTATAGTTACTTAGCTTATTAATAATTCTATTTAGTAATAGATTTTATATTAGCAAACCTTTCTGATGCTTAATAAGTTTGCTTTTAATATCTTTACTATTCTAGCAATAGCAACTAACTGCAAGAAGGTATTTAGCCTTACTAAACTGATGCTAATATTATAGAAGCTATTAATAAAGCTATTACTGCTTAAAGAGATATAATACTTCTAGAACTAAGCTTAAAGCAGCAGCATTACTATTAAAAGCTATTACTTTAAGCAGAAGGGTTGACAAAAAGCAGAATAACTTTAGAACACTAGATAGATATATTTCTAATATATTAAGATATTATGAGAGCCTTACTAACTTCCTAAATAGGTAATTTAGTTAATCTCAAGCTAAGCTAGTCAATTCAATTAAGCTTTATATAAAAAATCAGTTAATCAATCAAGCTAGACCCTCAGGCTTGGCTTGATTGATTGGTATACAGCGCTGAATCTGTGCCTCGCGCAGCTGGCTGCAATCGTGAAATAGGCTGAACTGAAAACCTTTTCCATCAAATGGGATTCCGATTTCCAATCCGCTCTGTGCTCAGGATCATGGCCCTCCCCTGTTTTCTGAAGAATACACAGAGAGTCAACCCAGAGATACCGCACACCAAGGTTTCGAGTCAGTTCGACAGCATCCCGAAACGTTCTGGGGAGGGTTTCCTGGCCCACGCTGTCTTCTATCACCTTGATGTTCTTCCACGTGGTGGTGGGAAACGGGACAGCATCTGATTGAGTCTGCTCTGTGGTTCCCCCTCGATGAGACAAAGCTGCATACCGAACTGGTATCTCGCGGTTAAACTTCGATCGGTGCACTAATTGTACCGTCGTGGAACCCTTCTGGCCAACATAAAGTAGCCTGCTTGGGATGAATCCAGTTCCCGGCTGGTAATGATCAGCTCTGTCACAGTCTTCGATCCACTGTGAGAGTAGCCTGATGTGCTCGGCGTCACCAGGTTCTAGTTGAGATGGGAAACCCATTTGAATGTGATGCAATCTCAACACTTCCGACCCTAGATATTGACTCATTAATATGTTTGACGTTTTATTTAAGCTTTTGAAATGCTATGCAAGTTTTGGCAGATTTATGGGTTAGTGGGGGATTCCTCACCGGTTGTTGTGCACAAAGAAACAAGTGGAACCCCGTTTCTGTGCTGGAAATTCAGAGAGGAGCTAGATTCAGATCTGGCGAAAGTGATGTTCTCTTCTTTCCGAGCCGCGAAGTTCAAGGTCGATTTGTGGAGAATCCGACACAATGCACACCTTTTTGATGATTTCTCAAGCTTGGAGAGGTTGTCTTCAAACTTGCAGTGCGATGACCACAGTTCAAGTGACCGGCATCGACTACATAGCTGAGAATTCTTGTGCACTTGCTCTACCGTGCTGTGTGAAAAGAACGCTTTGGTTGTAGCATCGTCAATTTCGTATTTCCAAGTATTATCGAGCTAGTCGAGGCTGTGTGCTTAGAGATCCTTTAACGTCATATGTAGACAAGTGTCGGACTTACAGGCTGGTGATCCAGAGATATTGTGTCAGATATTCATCGCGCATTCGGGGTGAGCGGACCCTCTTGAAGTGAACGGGTGGTACTTACTGTCTGATAATCATATTACTATTTTGCATCATAGTGTGGAGGTAGGCAAAAACTTACAAACTACGAAATGAAAAAGTAGATAATGATTAGCCAGTCATAAGCCATAGGGTCTAAGCTAATTTACCAACTACATTGCAGTATAGACAATGTTAGTCACAGCAGTGTCTCTCAATGACTAGGGACTGCCACGCACGTACTACAAGAAGTTAGTGGACATCCGGAGCAAAGTTGACAATGATTGAGATGAACTTGAACGATGGTTTGGTGTATGAAACTTACTTCTCTCTTATTTTGAGAGGTATTTTTGTCAGCTAGATCTTTGCCAGTAAGCGGGTTGGGGGTTGGAATTACCTCGACGGTCGAAATCAAGTCGCTAGCCTGATTCATCATGGTCAGATAAGCAATATGTATGAGCAACATGTATACTCACGACTGGAATCTCTTTTGTACCCAATTTACGTCCTGTCGGAACCCTGAGTGTGAGATTAAGTGGTGCTTTGGGCAATCCGCGCTTCGCTGCTTCCGCCATGCCATCCCAATGAATCCACGAAATTGAATTGGTGCCTTCCCGTTTCGCAGCATCAAAAATCTTCTCCATTTCTTCCAACATTTCTTCTGCAGGCGCCCTCTCAACTGGCATCGTACTTCTGTCTATCGTTGCCTTTCTGACCAGTATATCAACGGGCGATTTTGGGGTTTCATCTTCATCCTGCATCGGTTGCTGATCTCTTGGATCGTCATGGCCAACGTTGGGAATAAGCAGTCTTTCCTCAATAAGGTCGATCAGTCTTCCGATGGCTGTTGGTGGGTTGCTTTTGCATCTAGGGTCTTCCTTTATTGTATTGATCCAGAATTTGACGATGGCTTTAAGCTCGCCATTAGCCTTCTCCCAAAACGGTGATTGTGAGCCGACACTGTTGCGGAAGTCTTGCAAAGCGTTCTTGCCGTGAAGTATCCAGATTAGGAACTCAAGATAGAGACATCCAAGAGACCAGATATCGTAGCGCCTGGTCCGTGGCTTATCCTCTTGCAAGTCCACTTCGGGTGAAGCGTAAGCCAATGTCCCTCCTTGTGTTGTGGTCTTCTCACCACGGAGCTGAGTTGCCTTTTCGTGAACCTTTGCGTGACCTGCATCTGCTACAACGAGCCTCACACCTCTAGGGATCTTTCCTGGGCCCGGAATCTCCTTGCAGAAGCAAAGAATATTCTCCGGCTTTAGATCTCCGTGGCGACATGATGCTCCGGGATTATCAGGTACGTGGTGCAAGTTCTTAATAGCACTAGCGAGGCCGAGTAGTTGCTCAAAGAACCAAGTGATGTAGTCAACCCAGTCTTGGGAGCTGTAATTGAGTGATGCGATACTTAGACTCGGTTGTTTGTCCCAGAAGTTGCGGAGGTCGCCTCCTTTTGCCCAAGGAAATACGAAGAAATGGCGGTTTCCTTGAGTGTATCTGGCAATGACCTTGATGAAATGCGGGTGATCTTGCTCTTGGAATCGAGTGAGAATTGCGGCCTCCTTCTCAGCAAGTCTTTCGAAATCTTCTGGCTTGACGAACTTGGCTGAGATTAGCTCTTTGACCGCGACAAGTGGGTTTCGGTCTTCGTCATTGTCAACAACGGTGCCCTGTTTCACGAAACATGCTTTAGTCCTCCATTCCCAATAAACGCAACTGTTTCCACTTGAGGGATCCCAGGAAAGCTTGCTTACAATCTGATCATCCTCTGGCGACATTGGGAAGTCAAGATGTTTCCGATGGATCACACGTTTCGTGACAGTACTGTAGTTGGATCTTTCTATGACGTCAAACTTCTTTAGAAAAGGGAGTTTTTGGTTGTAGTGGAATTCGTAGGTAGGCTTCGTGTGGCTGAAGATGGGCACGAAGAATTGCCACTGGAAGAAGTCGGCGAATGAATCGACTGAAGTTTCGTCTTCTTCGTGGGGCAAAACTACGACATTTTGATGGTGAGCATCTATAGACACCACCATCTGCTTTTCCGAGGCGTCCCTTTTAATCTTGATTGGAAAGAGGCTATCATCAAAGTCTGCGTCACAAAAGAGTTGAAGCCATGACATTCGGTTGACGTGAATGAGCAAAGCCGATAGTCGGGGTGCATTGTCCACAAATTTCTGTAACCGTGCTATTCGGATCTGGTCTGCGGTAAGCGTATTGACAGCCTCTTTCACCTCGCCAAGTATGCCCTGGATTGATGAAAATGGATACCACATTTCCGATTTATCATCCTTGTGATATTTGACTGTGACCTTAGCAGCCTGGAGGCGCCTCTTAATAGACTTTACTGTCGCCATTTCGGAGATGCACGAAGCATTTTGGCGGTTGATTGTCCACTGGAACGGCAATGGATTTCTGTTAGAGCCGCTTCGGGAGGAACGAATGGTGCTCCAAGTCGTGGAACGCGTGATGGGACTGAAGCTGCTGATGACTGAAACTGGGGAGTCCTTTGGACTAGGAGTCTGTTGTGAGTCCTGCCTCTCAGTACATGTATTTGGCTCCGGATCCGGCTGGCCAAAGCACAGGCAGCATTTGAGGACTTCCATTGTAAACGATGGCGCAAGGTCATTTGGGCCCATCCAGAGGCGCGAAACCGAAACCAGGGATTTCCCGCAGAATCATAAATGGGGCAGCCTATCAGGCCTACAGATGTGCGAACTAGTTCGCCAATTGACATTCTCAAATATGCATCATTCTGGCGTGAGGAGGCTTGCAGTTGATAATTGGTGTCTTATCAGATGCAACGTACTTGATGAGACCACTTGCATTACTGGCTGCAGCGCACCAATCGGCGTATAGTCATTCGCGGGTTTTGGGGTGGTTCGCTGTGCATATCGCAACCACTACGTGACATTTTGGGTCTCCCGGTCTGCTGACTTCATCGGGGCGCAGCTTAGCAGTCTGTTGGTCGCAGAATATGCAAATTTCCCCAAATCCCTGATGACCACATGGCGTATGCCCGCAGCCTGGACCAAACATCGAAGCCACTTTGTCTAGAATGACATGCAGATGTGTATGACAAAGTAATAGGGTGAGGCATTTTACCTGAACGCCACCCTCCACGGTAAAGTACGCTGCATATCGTAACGAGGCTGTGATGTGCTATGCATGAGCCGAGTCTTGGGGTTGACGACCCCGCTCTTCTGGTCCCAGAAAGACGTTTGTTCGGTGCAGTCGAGAGTACATGGTTTGCGGCGGTCCCGCATGAAACAGCACTTCAGCGATGTGTATTTCATGCACCTCTGCCACCAACATCAAAGCTCCATCAGTCGACATCCGCCCACCTGATTTTTGCAGCAAAGCTGTGACACTCGTCAATCTTAAGACCAGCTTCTGGCAAAATGACCAGCCAACCAAATTTGTACCAATCGCTGGTAGATTCATATGAAATAGATGGTCTTAACAAAGCTCGCCGATACATTCCCGTCGACAAATTGAATGTACTTGTTAGCACCACCAATGTCAAATCCGAGTTACGAAAACAGCAAAAAAGACGGTTTTTGAGATTTCTGCGGACCGACAAGTATGGACTCTTAGCTAATAAAATAGTAGAGAGCGGGCGGAAGTTGTTTGTGGTATTTGTTCATCTGAGTCTGCCTCGAGGAATTAGATACATGTTGGATGCTGGGTTTACCGATGACGACCTTCCTTTTTCCAAGGAAGACAGACACCTGATAAGTGACAAAGACCCAAGCAAGCGTTTTGAATGGCCCGAAACATGGGAGCTTCCCAAATTGGAGACTTTCATAGAAAAGCAGTGGCTTGTCCAGGCACCAATCTTTGGTACTACTGGCAAACACAGTATTTTCGACGCAAAGTGTCCTCTTCCACTGTTGGAAGTGAAGCTACAAGAGCATGGGCATTATAACATTGTCTACAAAGCGCAGGTTTCCCCGGCACACCAGGAAGGGTTCAAGGTATTTACGTTCCCATTCTCAGATCTGTTCTTCTCTAACAAGGCCGGTAGCTAGCAACGCCTAAGCTTGTCGTTGCCATCAAGAAGTTCAGCAATGACAAGCATTTCAATCAAGAGCGTGGGAATCTCGACACCATACGGAGTCTTGGTAAAGCAAAACACATCACACAAGCTCTGGAAACTTTTGAGCAAAGCAAAGAGAACTATATCATCTTTCCATGGGCCGAAGGAGGGGACCTTGATAACTTCTGGGAGACGAAAGATCCAGAGCGTCGGTCTTCTGAACTCGCACTTTGGTGTCTGCAGCAGATGCTTGGCCTCGCAGAAGCACTTCAGGCACTACACGACGATCTTGAGAATGGGCAGAATTGCCGTCATGGAGATTTGAAGCCTGGGAACATTCTACATTTTGATACGGACGACTCCTACGGTATCCTGAAGATAACGGACTTTGGAATCTCTTGAGTCCACATCAGCGCAACAACGAAGAGACTAGGCAGGTCCACAACGACAAGGATGACAACTCCATCCTACCAAGCGCCCGAAACCGACAGCACTGAGCCAAATACGCCAAGATCGCGCAAATTCGACATGTGGTCTCTTGGATGCATATACTTGGAGTTCGTCATCTGGGCCATGCGTAGTTGGAAAGCTGTAGAGGAGCTCGGCGCTCAGAGAAAGCCTCCGAATCCAGGAAGTGACTCGGAAGCGCACTTCTACCAGAGAGTTGTTGGCGGAGCTGTGGTTCATCCTGCCGTGGAAAAGGCTTTTGAGCAGCTGAGATCCATGCCTTCATGCGGACCCGAAACGGCTTTTGGTAGACTCATCGACATTATCGATCATGATCTCCTTCAGATCATAGTCAAGGAGAGATTGGACGCTAAACCACTGTGCGACAAGCTGGTGGATATCGTTACCAGGGCGAATGAAGACAATGATTTTCTTGGAATAGCTACGATTAGGATCACAGACGTTCAATTGGATGATCGAGTGGAAACGGCCAAGCAAATTAGCTGAGAAACCAGAACGTGGGCTTTAGGCGGGCGGATGGCGTAAATTAGGTTGGCTTTTGTCAGACTTCGTTGATTTTATTAGCCATAATAGTAGTAGTATATTCCTATCATGCTGCCTAATATTGGCCGCGGAAAGCCATTGATCAAGCGCATTCTCTTACACCTGGGCCATCTCCAGTCCTTTTTTTTTCTCTACGGCTCCAGTAAATCGCAGTAAGGATACGTCTTACGTTCCATCTCCATGCTTGGCTTATGGCGGGACGCATCGGAATGGAGGGCCCACACGATGTTGCGTTTGACATGAGAGCGCGCCCTTGGGTGTGGTCTACCCCACATAGCCGCGCCTTTCGCACGCTACTATGTATGTATTACTTGATGGAGCCTGAGACTGGAGTTAGAAACATGTTCTCGACACAAACCACTATTTAGAACGGCAAAGCCAGCGACAGAAAGATGACGATGACTTTCTCTTTTATTCAACTTGCTTAGACAAATAGTGACAAGACGGCACGTTTTGCAGCACCACGCCAGTCATGGGATCCCCCTCAACACTCGTCGAAATTCGAAACCACCGCCCAGGCGATATGGGCTACATCACGCATCGTCATGCAATCATATATTCTGCGGAATACGACTTTGAGTGCCTGTTCGAGTCACATATTTCCAGGCTCACAGCTCATTTTCTCGACAATTTTGACCCAGTGTCAGAACGTTGCTGGATCGCCGAGAAAGACGGGCAGTTTCTGGGGTGTATTATCCTTGCGAAAGATCAAGAGGTACCAGGACGTGCGAGGATTAGGTGTTTCTTAGTTGAAAAGACCACCCGAGGTCTTGGGATCGGCACAATCTTGGTCGAAATGTGTCTTGCCTTTGCTAGAGAGGTGGGGTACGAGCGTGTTGGACTTCAGACGTACAAGGAGCTTAGCGGTGCAAGGCGGCTGTACGACAAATTTGGGTTCCAGATCTTGGAGACGGAGGAAGAGCGTGAAGAATGGGGAAGGAAGCGAGTTTCAGAGATTTGGGAGCTATGCTTGTAGACGTGTTTGTTTCGCTACGGTAAGCGGGAACAACCTCCAATCTCAGGAAGGCTTCATTGACCAAACCCCACATATAGAACCTCACTCTTCACGTTTTCAGGCTCGCAGGATGGATCAACTATGTTGGTCAGCTGAGATACGCTTAAGTATGATAACGGTTGATAGGAATCATAACATTCCCTTGTCCTCTGCAATCAAAGTGACAAGGGAGCCGCAGATTCATGGCTGGATCAGCCCGACAGAAGACAGCGAAACAAGTAATCTCACAGTTGCTACGCCAGAACTCAGGGGCTATGCATCAAGCTGAACTACTTGGTAAATTAACTGACTTATTATGGCGCTAGAGGCTTCCTCCCTGTGATAAAGCGATAACTTGTGATGAGTCTGTAGTCTTTGCTTCTGAATTCCCTCTTCACACCTTCCATGAGGACTCGTGCCTGGTCCTCACTGAAACCTAATACTCGAGTGAACAGGGCAGGTGTGTGTGATTCAACTGACATTTGCATGTGGGCCAATTCATAACGACCAAGCTCCTTCAGAGCAGGGTCTTTTGCCCATGGACCGATTGGTATCTGTGGAAGCGTTAGCATGATTCCCGTCGCATCAAAGGGGGACGCCTTGCCCTGTAAACCAATTCTTGAACATCTTCAAAACCAGCATCAATCATCCACTGTTTGTGAAACCTCGCGACGTTGATCTGTTTTCCGTATGTCTTGCTCGCATCATCCAGCTTGGTGACCCACTCCTTGGTCCAAATCGCTCGATCGAAGCTGTCGTCGTCACTAAAAATCCAAGCATCGTACTCTTGCATCTCCACCCAGCCACCAGGCTTCAACCCGCCCATGACCCTGTCATAGAAGCGCGCCCAGTCTGATGATGTGCCGCTCAGCGCGCGGCCATGGATGTAGTCGAACTTTTCCTCCTCGCGATACGTCCAGTCATCCTCGTAGTCGTCGACATGAAATTTGCAATTCGTGGGAACCCACTCAGGCTGGATCGGGGATAAGTCAACGCCAAAAACATCCGCTGTGGGAAACTCGTCCGCCAGATCGATGGCCCATATCCCCGTGCCCGTGCCGAGGTCGAGCACCCTCAGCCCCTCAGCTGCTTCGCTCGCCGGATCCGGTAGAGGCGCCGTGTAGGTTCGGCCACCCAACAGCAGGCGCCAGATGTGATGTTGAAGGTCCAAGCGTTCCTGCTCCTGGTCGTCGTTCGGGAGGACATACTGCCCCTCGCGGTACGCGTGATACCGCCGGCCGTTCTCATACTGGTAATGATAGATGGACGATGTGATGGACGACGTGTACGCGGACCCGGCGTCGGAGCCGTAGGCCGAGTCATGATCATCTCTGCGGATGTCGTTCTGTCCGATAATCACGTCAGCCTGCAAACGTCCTCTTCGGTCCGGCGGAAGTTTGATGTGCGGCGTACGTCAACCTGCAGGGGCGCGACGGCCTCGTTCTCAACGGGATTGAGAAGGAACTGGATGCTCGTCGGACCCGTGTTCCGCGGAGGCGAGGGTGTCCTCGGCGTCAAAGTAGTGGCGGGTGTCGGCGATTCAGGCGACGTTGGCTCGGCACTAGGGTGCGGTCGCTGACCCGGGCCCGAGTACCCGGAACTGGAACCGCCGGTACTTGAGTGATTGGACGTCATTGGAGACATGCCAAAAGATCGGCAATGTGTTTTTGCCTGTGCGACGCGCCGTGGTGCTTTTCCAATTCAGTGGCAGCTTCAAACAGCCGCGAAAGCCTAAAAAGATCGCGGGAGGCAGCGTTGAAAACGAGATCAATCAAATCATCAGCCCACGTCAAAGTATCATTTGATTCCCCGGTTGCAGAGAAAGGATGAGAGGGAAGGGGGGAAGTGCGGATCGGCCGGGAACCCAGCTTGAAGAATTTCCTGGGAGGAGCCTTGCTCATAAACCCCTGGGCACCCCATCCCTGAGCCGACTTGAAAGCGTGGCAATGAGTCGAGAATATCCCCTAGTCCTCATTCAGCTCAACGTCCGTGCCTCCCATGTTCAGCTCGCCAGTCGGTGTCCACTAGCGGAACTATTCCATTGATATGCAATAAAGCATCATCAATATTTGCGAGAAATATAGCTTGAAGGTTACCAACAGGAAAAGCAAAATTGACGGGACCAAGTCTCTGTTCGTGGTAATAACATAGACTTCTGAAGAGATCCGACCGGACTGGAGTTGCTTCGTATTGCAGAAGTTACTCTTCCATCAAATGTGATACAAGCAAAGTTTCAACTTCCAATTACCAAGGCTTTCGTCATGTCAGCTAATTATGTCTCAAGTCACTCAAAGCATCAAAAGTTCATGCTTGTAAGCCAGCATATGGTCACTCAATGAAGGTCATCCTCTCATTGAGTAAGTTCTCTGACACGGTTCATCCGACTTCTTGAACTCTACACCATGAGACCCTTAAGAAGTTTGAAATGACAAGCTCACCGCAAGTTCTATCGCCGCAACACAAAACCATGGGCGCTTGCTCAATTTCGCTCTAACATAATTAAAGATACCGTAAAGGTCGGAACCACGTCCGATGTACACTAAGTGAGATTGACCTCAGTTAATCTCGTAAGGCTTGAAACAAGATGTCATAACGTCATGACTGAGCCCAGAAGAGAGATATCACCTCATTTTCCTTCCTCGGGGATTCTCAGCGTCGCCTAGCCGCCTTCCTCCATTGACCCGATCATCCAGGCAGGCGGCATATCCACTATTAAAGTCGTCTCTTCCGCCACATCGTGAAGGTTTTCAGTTCGCGGCGGCACCGCAACACCCGCAGCCTTCCAGTATTCGTTCAATACCCTCCAGTCCAGCTCCATCCCTACTACTAAATCATCAGCCCATACAGGCTCTGGTTTCACGCCTTGAAAGACGACTTTGAATTCGAGAGGGAAATAACGCTTCTTTCGATGTCCGAGTACGGCTAGCACCTTCCTGCAAAATCGAGATAGACCTGGGCTGGCGGCATCGATGGCTCCATCGCGACCGCCTGGAAATTGGGCCCAGTAGTTCCGCACCGCATCCAGGGCCAGCCAGCTGATCTCGTGCTCCGTCCTCCAGCCTGACTTTGCTGGGAGGTAGTTGATTGTTGGCGGTGTGTCGATGATTGCATACAGCTGGATGTTGTAGACGCCACCGCCGCTGTAAATGATGATGTGTTTTGTAATGGATAGTATAATGGGTGTCCAGGTGTTCAAAACTTCCTCTAAAGAACGCGATGGCTTTTGAGGCTGAGGGTCTGGACTCTCTGCAGACTACAAAAATTAGCGCAACTCCGGGCGTGGGCAAGAATCAATTGGTGCTCTTACACTAGGCGTTGGAGAATAAAATAGTGCTTTCTTGTCATCAGAACCGCTGTCGCTTGGTTGAATGGTTTCCGAATCGCTTTCCGATTCGATTTCCCAGTTGCTCTCCGAGCCGCTTTCCGAGTCACTTTCCAACACGACACGTCGGCGAGATGGAGGTATTGCGATGACCTTGGGACGAATCTTCGGACGCGGATAACGCAGGGTGACGATCAATCGCTCCGGTGGCTCCGGCGATCGACTCAATCTTGAATGAGGTTGCGTGCAAACATAGATGCAATCTTCGGTTTCTTTTCGCAGTCTAATGGTCACGAGGAGTTGCTTCTGTTTGCTTCGGGGGTGACGCCGGCGTTCCACGAGCTCTCTCGGTTGCATCGGCGAGCAGTGTCGCTGCACTGCCATCGCGACGCATGAACATAACTTATGATGGAGTGAACGTGCTATCAGATAATGGCAAGCCTACTAAGCTTTGGAATTCATAAAAGGGGACTGAGACTATGGTTGATGGGTGTTGAAGGGGCCCTTCTTGTTGATGTTTGTCGCGTCGTTGTCGGGGTCCGTGTTGCGGACTTGTTGGCCTTATGCAAGCGAAATGAAGACAAACGGCTGCCGCGGAGAATTTTTTTCCAGCGTTCTGTTTGCTGCCAGCGCCGTCGTAAATGGCCCTCCGCTGTATTCATACGGCCCGTGCCGTGATACGCGTTTGTCGGCGGGTCCCTGCATTTCTTTTCTCTCACCAAGTAATATCCATCAAATGGACGCTCTCGTCAACATTGAGCGCCTTTCGTTCACCGTTACCTACCGTTACGCGATTTTGTCTGTAGAGGAAGAGCGGCGAAGAGATCAAGTCTACTTGCAATCATGCCAGCATCGTATGATGGTGGTAGAAGTTCATTACTGTTGCAATGTGGATCCTCCAGTTGTCATTATGGGGCGCTATCTTATCAAAGTTTACTCGTAAACCGCTGTAACGCCGTAGATACCATTATCCTAAGAAACACCGCAATGATAACGCATCCTCAACAAGAGCTACCCGTCCTGAAATTCCGGTAAAGAGCTGAAAAGAGAATAGTTGTAACAAATAGGGTCAATGAAACTGGGGTCCAGCTCCGGTACTAGCTGAACTTGCGCTACCGTCGGTACGGCTTCCGCTGTGGGGCTGTTGTTCTCTTCAGACTCGCGCGGCGTTGACTGTGTCAACACCGCCGACTTTGACAAAGGTTCAGAGTTGAGCTTGTCCATCAAGTCCGAGATCAACCTCGCGGCACATGATCGAACCCGGTGGTACGCAGGCTCGGCCAGGTGCCACGTCCGCTTCATCTTCTTCAAGCAGCCCAGTACCAATGTTACTCTGTTGTAGTGGTGATCGAAGCATTCTTCAGAGTGATTTTTAGATGTGGCGAGTTGAGTAAGACCAGCCATGGCAAGGGCCGGGATGATGAATGGCGTGTGTTTCTGAATGTTGGGACATAACGAGATGTAGTCCGAAAGTCGCCTTGAAGCGTTCATTGCTTTGATGCTCTGTACGAGCCGTGTTGACGCTGACGAAGAGTGAAGATGCGTGTAGGGCATGAAGTCGTCTTGGGGGCTCGACAATAGAGGGTAAAAGCGACTTCGTGGCAGGTGTAGAAGCATACTTGCATGAGCGATGATCACATGCGCCTGGAACATCATCTCATCCATGTTTCCGTATGGGTCCACGATTTCCATCTTCTCCATCGGCAGGTGGTTCGACCAACTGACGAGTGCGTTTTCAATAGCCTGCAGATGGTCGCGGTGGTAATCTTTCAGGCGGTTGAGGACAAGCACTCGGCCAAGGATGGTTGCTGCTTCAATGCGGTAGCTGAAGGAAGAGAACACAACGTCTTCTTCGAGCAAAATCCTCCTCTTGAACTCGAGAACCTTGCGTGGTTCAGGAAGGTCGCAATTTCCAGTGTATAAAGACTCTTCGCATGGCAAGGGAACCTCTGGCGAGACAGCACTGCACCGAAAGGAGATGGTCTTCAGAGGGATTGCCATCAAAACATCCGCGACGAAGAGCTCCCACCATGTTCTCCTCAAGCTTTCGGCTTCAACTGAATTCTCAGGGTGCCTTGAAGAAGCAAAATCTGCGCGGTTCATGCCAATTTCCAAGGCGATTTCGGCACACCGGCCGAACGCGATATGAGCGTCGTCGATTTCGTCTCGGGAGAAGAGAACGATTGAGTAAATCAACAGCGCTTGAACTGCACAGGTCGAAAGTTCGGTATTGGCAGCAAGCGCTGCTTCAACTTCACTTTTCAAGTTTTCGCTAGGGGTCGTTTGGGAATAGTGGGAACCGGCATAGTCGACGGCAAGGTGAAGATAGTGAGGGTAGGCTCGAGACGCGTACATTGACGCTGGTACGAGAATTGGATGCGCAGTATGAAAGTTTTCGTAGTAGAGCCGGCGATATCGATCGCTTTCAGAAGAAGGCCGGTGTGGAGTGTTTGTTTGAGAGCGGATACCATTGGACGTATCCCTCGGAGTTGGCATAAACCACGACAGGTGATCGGAAGTCATGTCTGAGAGATATGATAGTAGATCGCCATCGGGATTGACTGCAGGAGGCCCATCTCTTGAGTTGGGTGCGACCGGATGAACTCCGATGTGTCGCCGCTCCGATGGAGCTTGCAGCTGTGCTCTCTCTGTTACCGCAGTATCAGGAATAGCAGTCGTTGTCGGGGAGCCATCACCACATATGGAAACACATGTTGAGGCTTCTCTGGACGTTGAAGTCGGCGCGATAGTAGCATTGATGCTCGACCCATCCCGCATTTGGCGATCACCGGACATCAGGGTGCCTTGTCCCTCTGATGCAATTGATTGTGGGCGAGGTTTCCTTCGTCCGCCTCTCCTAGAAGGCTCATAGTAGCAAGTCTCTCCGTTCTGGATGCATCTCGAGCACACTGGCCTCTTCGCATCGCATTTCAGGTGCTGCTTTCTGCATCCAGTGCAAGCGAGAGCGGCCAGCCCTGTCTGCCTGGTGCTCCTTGCTGGAGGCACGGTCATGATAAAGAAAGACTTCAAGAGACGCAAGTCTCAGCAAAAGATGCGCACGTTTAGCTTGACTTCGGTCGGCGATGGCTAGACGTCGTCCTGTCAAAGGGAAAAGAGTACAGATGAACTTCTCATTTTCTCCCGGACGTCGGCTGAGTCGCCGATTGACTGCTCATGGGGTCCATCCAGGTCATGACTCGACATCTGTGATTGGCTCGTAATCTTATCGCGCAGGCTAAGACCCTGTAGCGTCAGCCAAGCTGATGCTGTCCCTCGGGCATCGCCGGACCACGTTGAGCCCGGTCGGGCTTTGACTTTGGTAACGGTGCTTCACCGTGTGATGTAAGGGGTTTATCATGGGACGCTCAGGTCCCATTATATGACACCAAAACTTTATGTTGCCTTATCATCTGACAATCATTTTCGTGCAGGTGGTCTTGTAGTTATTGCGGTCTGGATGATGCTGCTTGTTACTTGGCTGTCGTTGATCGGCGATTGACTGGCGGTCGGCGAATGAGCCACCAACAGACACGATCGACCGCGAGATAAGAGGTAGGCTCAGCAGCTCTTGCAACTCATTGCAATTGTATCTTCCAGAGGTGTTTAACTGAAAGTCCAATCTATTTTTCTCATCATAAAATCCTCTTTTCAAATAGAAAGACAAATCAATTCTTTGCGGAAGCAGCTCTACCCATCCAACCTCGGAGCTTATTCTCAGCATCATGTCCGCTTCCACACTATTCGCCCCACTGCCTCTGATGCAGGCTGGCCCGCGAGACCAGCCATTATCACACTCAAGCCCCGAACCCACTTACAGTCTCGAAGACCTTGTAAACGACATCAAAGAACACTTAGGATCTTCTTCTGGCATCGGCTCAGAAGATGTTGATGAAGATTACTTAATGTCTCTCGTCAAGAGATATGCCACGAACCCCAACGATTGGGCCCGATACTACTATAACTGCCCGGGAAAGAACTATACCCGCAATGCCATTGAGAACATTAACCATAAGGCAAATATAGTAAGTCTCAAACACTTCGATACTCGCCGATGCATTTTCTTACTGAACTTCGCAGCTTCTTTTGGTTTGGAATCCCCTCAAGGGTTCTCCGATCCACGACCATGCCAATGCCCACTGCATCATGAAGGTCCTAGCCGGGGAATTGACTGAGACGGTCTATTATACTCCTTCAAGCACAGACAAACAGAATGGTCCTCTCAAAGTCAAAAGTGAGAAGACATATCAAGCGGACCAAGTGACTTACATATCCGACGACATCGGTCTTCATCGCGTTCACAACCCGCATCCCCGGAACGTTGCGGTTTCGTTGCACTGTAAGTTCCCTTGAAATGCAAGGACATTTGCCATTTCTGACCATTTTGGCCTAGTGTACACCCCACCTAATGCTGCGGACATTGGGTACAATATCTTCGATGAGTCGACTGGACGTGCCAGCTTTGTGTCGCAGGCCAAGGCTTTCAGACCATCCACATGAAAGACAAGCCTATTATTCTTCACTTGTGAAGCATGGCGCGGGAAGAGTTACTTGATTGCATTGTTTTCACGGAGCACATAGCTAGCTGGGATTGTTTTTCAGTGATACCAAATCGAATTGATTTCTTTTGATTCATGTTGAGAACCCGCCATGACTGGGCCGACGTCATCTTGGCTCTTCAAGTCTAAATGTACGCCGGACTTAGACTGTTAAGCTATAACCTGCAGTGCCATACGCATTCTGCCTCGTTAAAGGCTAGTGGATTTAAGGCTCTTAGACGTCCACGTGTCAATTGCACGGGAAATCGCTAGTCCCTATCCATGTCTTTTAGACCATGGCTCATGAGACTAAACGTTTTCAAATTGGCCATAAAGGGGGCCAAGTTCACACTTCACACGCATCAGCCGTACCGGAGCTGCTATTAGCGGGCGTTCTTACCTAAAGAGGCAAGGCCAAACCCAACAATTATCGAACCTTGCATTGAATGTGTGCCAGCGAAGCATTGAGCATCTCATGAAAGCAGCATTTTCACACAAGGTCAGAAGGAAGACTAGGCATGCAGCATACCGATTAGAGCTTTTATGTAAGAGAAGGTATCCAATGGTAGTGGAGTAATATTCGCAATATCGTAAGTACTAGACACCCCACGTCAGCAAGAGCGCTGACCCCAATCCCACACGCCCTTCATGTCGATGGAGCGGGGCTCAGAGCGGAATTTAACTAGACAGGTCCCATGCAAGAAACAGAAACATCAATCACAACACACTCAGTCTGTCAGCCCGACCCTAAATCCTTGCGAGAATCAGTCATTTTCACAAAATGCCAGACTCATCAGCGTCTCTATCTGATTTCCCGAGCTACAGGCTTCGGTACGACGCCCCATCGCCGATTCATCAACTCGCTACTCTGTCAGCGACGGCGGCATCCGATAAGGAGATCTCAATCCAGACATGGATTAAACGTGATGACCAATCGTCGCCTATGCTGTGCTGCGGTAACAAGTATCGCAAGCTGGAATACATCATTCCGGATATTCTCGCGAAGCCTGGCGTCACCACTATTGTTACCGAAGGTGGTCTGCAGAGTAATCATGCAGCTCAGACTGCTGTCGTGGCAGCGAAGCTCGGCCTCGAATGCGTGCTCCTGCTGAACGAAGAAGCTGGCGGCCTGACTACTGCCGAAAACCGGGCAATCTTCAGATCGACAGGGAACGTGCCAGTGTTCGATCTCCTTGGGGCAAATGTTCACATTCGGCGTGATCCTCACGATAAAATTGCTGTCTTACAGGCACTCAAGGCTGAAGGCAAGGTGCCTTACTGGATACCGATGGGCTCTAGCCAGCATCCCCTGGGCGGACTCGGGTATACCAACTGCGCATTGGAGATACAAGAGCAAGAAGAGACCCTCAAGCTCGGAGGCACCGGTCGTTATGATTACATTTTTGTCGCTTGCGGAAGTGGGAGTACACTTGCCGGCTTGGTCACTGGGTTTAAATTCCTCGAATCATCCCTACCCGACAAGCCATCGGTGCCTGAAAGACAGCTGATTGGAGTCATGGTGGCACCCATAACAGGCCAGGAGGAAGTGGTGTTGCAGATTGCCAGGAATGCCGGCAAGCTGGTTGGGCTGGATCCGGAACGGGACATCGTGGCTGAGGACATCCGTCTTGACCATCGTTTCTGTGGTCCTGGATACGGTGTGCTGGATGAAGAAACCCGAAAGACTTTGAAGACCTTGGCTTGCCGCGAAGGAATATTGATGGATCCCGTGTACTCTGGAAAGGCTGCCAAAGGGCTGATGCACTGGATCAACAGTGGCGAACTTCAGAGCGACGCCTCAAAAGTCGGACATCAACCGGGTGTGACGGTCAATGTTCTGTTCATTCACACTGGCGGCCAGAATGTCTCTTCTGCGTACGCTGCTTGATTTGAGGGGAGTTTGATGAGTATGGTCAAACTGTTCCCAGACTTTTCCGTGGAGTCTGAAGAATTGTGTCTATTTTTCACTTCTCAGTTTTGGAAACGTCGCAAAGCATAGTGGCCACTACAAGATATTGCGAAGTCACAGCAAGAAGTGTAATTAGCGTGAAGATGACTACTAACCATACACACAAGAGCCTTTCTTGTCAGATACGGTATGTAGGGATCTCTTTGTCACGCAAACTCCGAACACAGTATCCAAGGGCGTTTTACGTCACACTTAAAATGGATTTGTCAATGCTTGCGCAAAGATCTATAAAGTTATGGGGAACTCAATGAGGCCAAGTGAGTCAATCTCGTCACCAGACTCTCCATACAGTCCGACAAATGAGTTCCCCTCCGCAGGCTTGAAGGTTAAGCACCTGTCGTTTGTCCTCTCACCGAGGGACATAGTCTCGCCGGTGGTAGTAGTCGCACTGAAATATCCTATTCGGTCTTTCTTTTTCTTTCGGCCGTTGCATAACTCGGCCTCAACCCAGTACTCAGCCACATCCAGAACGATTTCCTTATAGGTGCCTCCATTGCCACCATGTTCCAGGGTGCCGTCCATACCATCAACCTTCACGCCCAGGAAGTCGACCCGCGCGCCGCCCCTGCCGAAGATGGTATCGATCTTGATGTCTTGTAGTCCTTGAAGTTTCGTTGCGTCGTTAAATGGCGTTGAAGTGCCCGCAGGAGCCCCTCTGTAAATGTCTCTGAATAAGAGTTTGGTATTTGCAAATGGGGACAAGTCAACGTCCGGCACTGTGGGTACCGAAGTCCAGCCCTTTGCAGCAGCTAACATCTTGACTAAGAACTGTGCCGCCTCTTTTGCCAAAGGTCGATAGTTCCGGTGAGCAGGCATCACCGCACCAAGCGGTATTCCAGTGCTACTGAGGTCGTAGTCAGAATTTATTCTGGCCGAGATCAGAACCATAGTAGACTCACCAAACTGGGTCGTACTTATTACAGAACATCCGCACCTTGTCCGGCGGAAGCAATGGTATTGTACCTTGGTCGTATACTTGCATGGTGCTGCCAAACGTAACGGCGCCAGCGATCCTATCCCTGTACTCCTGCGCAAGCCGGTCGACGATACGTGATAACATTGCAGCTCCTTGGCTGTAGCCCCCAATGAGAACGCTGGCGTCGGGGCACTTATCCATGTATCCACGGACCAAATCGGCTGCGGCCGTGGCCTCTTTTGGCCGACACAGATGATTTTCTAGGCAAAGATTGTCCTGGAGAGTTGCTGAATACTCGATTCCCTGCACAGCAATCGCGTCTGGTCTCAGAGCTTGCCGAAGATAAGCGGCGACTTGAGGCCCGGGTTGCATCCCCTACAGAACGACGAACTGCCGTCAATCATCCGTCACTGCAAAGAGTTCCATAGAAACCAGCGACTGGAGTATCATACGCACCATATTAGACTGTTGTGTGCTTCCGCGCAGGAAAAAGAACATGGTTTCCTTGCAGACGCCATCTTGAGCCTCATTCTCGACCACACCCTTCCCTTGCTCCTGTCTGATATTTAACGCTTGTGTTTGCTGGCTGTGTGTTATATGAGTACTTTTTACTGTGGCTCTGGTGCATGCTGGTGTGAAAAGAAAGTGCAAGGCAATTATCAGAACGGCAGATGCCTTCATGGTGGTAACGACTGTGGGATGAAGCGGAAAGAAAGAAACAAGTACACGCGACAGAATAAACGAGGGAGACAATATGCAGAAGGATCCAAAATTGAATGAATCATAGCTTTCATCGTAACTTTGTCACTGTTGATGCCAATATATATACATCACATGTCTTGAATTTCACCCCTACGCGCAGTCGCTGCTTGCGGGGACTTTCCCTTTACATGACGAAATGAGCTTGGAACTCATCATAGATTCGTATCCATAAACGTGTATAAAAAGTAGCACCAAATGGATTCGAATTGCCTGTGCGTCCTGCATGGGTGGGCTCTTGCCCGGCCTGGGGGTTAATGACTGCCACGCGCGCCAGCCTTGCCCTGCTCAGAGCTATCAAAATTGCCTGTGAAGCGCATGCTGGTGGGCGAGGATGCACGGGATAGTATAGCTTAAGGATATTACCGCGCGGACTAGTCTGCTGTTCTGCTATCGCCTGACTGGTAACAGGCTGTCCGCGCACGCCGATACCGTATGCACTTGTTGGATTCGCACAAAGCCCCTCTATCTGCTCCTCACCCCGCCCAGCCTATCCAGCTGAACGGATATCGATCAAGGGGACCCAAGCCGGGAAGAAACCCACCTTAGCAGCGATGCTGACCAATACATCCCCTGTAGTAGCTTTGTGCGAATATCACGAGTGCCTCGGAGCTTTGTGCGAACATAACGAATACCTCGGATTCAGTGCAAGGGGCGTTTGGAGCGGCGCAGCCGTGAAAGTTTATTTGATTGGTTATTGATCACAACGTGCTATTCACCTTATCAGACAAAACATACAAACAGCTTGAGGCTGTCTTCACCTGAGCGGGATTTCTATTTTCGACCTCTCACGCGTTAGCGTAATTCCCGTGCCGCCCTCGCTGTTATATCTACTCAGCTGCTTATATTCAGTGCCTCTCAAAGTGATTGAGACATCCCTCACTAAACATTATCCGCTGACTTCGTATCCGCAAAGTGTGCATCTTGTTTCCCCCATATAGTGGAAAACCGTCACCTGAAAGGGGACGATTATGTTGAGAGGAACTTGGTGTGTATGGCCAAGCTATTACCAGCTGTTTCCGAAGGGCCCCGAGGATTGTGTTCATTGTTCGGTATACGAAATAGCGACATCAGTACTTTCCCTTCCCAATTTTGGCAAGGTCGCAAAACATGGTGGTCACTACAAGATATTGCGAAGTGGTACAGCATGAAGTCTGTTCAGCGTGAAGATGACTGCTAGCCTTGCGCGTAAGGGTGTGTCTTTGAAGCGATACGCATGATCACAAAGATGTGTGGGTGGCATCCATCATGGTATGCTGCTAAATTCTGCTGGAGACGCAAGAAAACCTCTTGTGAAGTAACCAATCGCAAAACACTGGGCGTAATACGATGCCCAATCTGCATTGTTACTAGCACAGTCATACTTTTCAATCAACGTAGTAATCCTTCAAATGCTCATACTAGCGTTCAACAGTAGACATGATAAATATTTCCATTGATTCTCTTTTCCGACTCTCATCACTGATCATCCATCCGACCCTTCATTTTGGCAATACTCAAGCTTGCCCACACTACCTGAAATACTCCGAAGATGAAGATCACAAGCATTCTCCAAGTCCTTTTCGTTGTCGCGTTGGCCATTTGTGTCAAAGCCACTCGAGCTCAGAGTGAAGGTGGAGCTCCATCGTCTGCGGTTAAAACTTCCACCGACGCAGAAGTCAACAGCAATATTGAGCAGAAGTACGGCGAGTCAGGTAATGAGAAGCGATGGAGGGTCATAAAGAAGGCCGCCGCACCAAGATCGAGAGAGATGTCCCTGGTCAGTCCTATAAATCTACTTTGTATAACTAATGCTGAAGGCACATCTCTAGGTATACGGTTCTATTATCCGTCTACCAAGAAGCGACAAACCCTGGAAAGCGACACGGATACGGAGGCAGAGGCTTCCTGGAAGATCTTTGAGCGATCTGAAGACAAGCAGATGGATTATTGCAAGTGTTGTGCAAAAGTTTAGCCGGATCTAAAACGCTGACTTCATTAGATTCAACTGGTAATAAGGATGATTCAAACGCGGGGGCTGCCCGCATTCGCGGGCGTTACCGAGCTCGCGGTGGCCGTGGTCGGTAGTAGCCTCAGACTACATCTCACAAGGTAGCGGCTTTGCTATGGCTCACCAGGGAAATGATGTCACTCATCTAATAAGTTGTAAAGTATAGAGGTAGCCTTCTGGATGATGAAACACAAGGACAATTTTGGTTGGGACTGGACTGGGGCATTCTCTCCTTGAATTCCTTCTGTCGATCATTTTATAACGATGGCATGGCTGAAGGGTTGGATGGTTTGGCTACACGCTTCGCTAAATTTAACATGTACGATGGCATACATGGAAACATACACTCTTTCGTTGCATCATCCATACCCGTTATCGCCTAGGGTTAAACGCCTCAAGAGCCTAGTGATGTCTCTGTGTCCTGATAATCAAGGATTCATCTGTTCGGTCAACCCATAATGATCATCAAGGTGGCGGCTGGCCTCTGAAGTATCCTCATGCATATCGCTCAATTACCACCCAAGCTCATCCGCATTAACCCCCCACCCCAAACACGATGTTGTTAACTTATGCCAGACTTAGGTTGTACAACCACCCTTTTAGGCGTGGTTGTCTAGTTTACTTGGCAATTGCAGCTTTTGGAAGTGGGCCAATAGAATCTTCCAACAGAATATGCACGACTTTCAGCTGTGCCTCTAGCTGCTTGTTTATCACAAAGCGCCGACCATCTCATTGGACGGTACATACAAAGTCTTTCGCCTCGGCTTATGCCGCAGCAAAGCATGAACGAAGCAACCACCAGAAACTAGGCCGTCTTCATCCCAGCCTGATATCTATTTTCTAGCTCTCCCGCACTTGCGTGTTTCCTGTGTCACTCTCGCCCCTCATATCTACTCATCGAATAATTCGTTGCTTGTGAGTGTCTCAGCCGCGTGTGCAGACACTGGATATGCTCAGCTGACAGCGTGGGCGCGTAATATGCGTCTTGCTTCCCCTAAAGAGTGAAACATGCAGCACTTACAAGGGGACTATCATATGGTATGAACCTCGCTGTTCAGAAGAATAATCTTTGACTTGATTCCTGGAGACTGTTATGGCATGAGCGTTGCTACTTGTCTTCAAACCTCATCTTGTAAGTTCGAAGGTGTGATTCAGCTCTCAAGTGGGAGCTGGGCATGAAGTCTTGTTCTTTGTCTGTTTGATGGCATCGACTGATGATTCACGAAACCGTCAGGCCAGTACCGTCATTCTGCAGGAGCTGGCCCGTCTTGCTAGCTCTGAGTACAAGGTACGCATGCGGGAACAGTATCGTAATTGTGCTGCTTGAGTGGTGACTTCTGCCTTCTCTTTTGAGTAAAGCTGTGTGTCCGATGGTGAATATTCTGACTGCGCCCCAGTGTCATCACACGGTGCAGTCCAGGTGCTGTTTGCTTCCAAGCAACACACCCAATAGATAAACGCGCTGCAAGACTTGGTCGCTTTCGTCTCTAGGGATGTGACTTTCATGGTGGATTTTGAAGACCGCGCCCCGCCATGGTGGAATCGAACGTCTGCACGGCATCATAATCACAGCAACACTAGGCCAGTAAACACGTATTCCATAATTTCATAACAGGGCTTGATCATCCCTTACACTAAATCGATGTGGCTTCTCCTTTGTATCTGTGTTACCTCTTAGGACGTAGCACACATCGTCTGCAAGAATTCTGACCACCCATTCCTGGATCTCGGATTAGCCGAGGAGCCCTAGTTTCATCACCTCGGTAAATTTCAAAGAGACGTGGAGCAGTCGCTGAACAGTTTGACAAATACAGCCTGGATGACTTGGACCTTCTCAGGAGACAAGGCCCATACTGGATGTAAGATTTATTTAAATATAAATACATACCATGATTTCTTTCCGTTGTCAGTTCTGATCCTCACCAACAAACATCCGAAGCCAACTCAAGTCCTGTTTTCATCTTCTACATCACCTTAACGACGACTTCCGAGCCAGCGTACTAACCGTTCGTAACAAACATGAAGTCTTTTCTTATCATCCATCTCATCTCCTTCATTTTCTGGTCGGCCAGTGTCCAGGCTGCTGCCATTCACCCCGGACATGTCGATCCTGCATTCAAGGTTGATTCTCGAGAAATGCATTACCCCGTGAGACCTCCTCATCGGCGATCTTCTCAGCTTTCAGAGGCGCCGTTGGGTTCTGCAACAGTCGAGCAGTCCACTTCCGATCTCGAAGTCAGACAGTCAGACAGTTTGGCCGGGTCAGAATCCAGGGTTGCGCACAACTACAAGAAGCAAGGAGCTAGGTCCACTGAGATAGATCCAAACACGGACTATTCGGCGAGCATAATAGAAGACGAAGCAACAAGAAGTCTATTGCAAGGCGGAAAAGAGGCTGAAGGTAAGGATTTCAAGATGTTGCTCTCGATTCCTTGAGATATAAATGACCTATTTCTTTTCAGATCTCTTAGAGCGGAATTTGCTGCCGCGAAACCCGAAACCTGTTTGTAAAGGGAGGGTCTGCATTCCAAACAGACCCACGGACAAGCCCCGTGCTATTGATACACTCGACAGCGAGGTTTCCGGTCACAACAATGCCGAACATTCGTTTGAGCTGGCTGAAATAAAGCAAGTCCATGCTTCATGGGACCATGACAAGGAACGAAGGACCGTTCCCAACGGGTGGAGTGAGTGCTTCCACAACTACATATCTACTGAACTATGTTAACAGAGCAGTTGTCACATTGAAGAAAGGAAAGTCGCCTTGAACTTATTTCATTGCCGTCGGTAGCGGAGACTTTCTACAGGCTGTTCCGAATTTCTGACGCTCGTTTGATGCTTTTATCACAAGTTTGCGAAGTTTACGCAGTCTATCTTCATTGAATTCCATTCATTACATATGTGGCAGCGCACATACTTATTCAGATTTTGAATCAATCACATTCTTTTGGCACATCTCATAGTTTCCTATCCTGAAATGTAGTAACGAATTGTCTTCATTGTTAATGTTCAACACTATCCGAAAATTTTAAAGAGGCACCCTCATCTTCGATTTGCAATAAAACACAAATAAACTTTAGCCAAAGCGGCGGAAATTATAGGCGCCACATTCCGCGTACGGATTTCTGAATCGAATGCTGGAGGTCATGATGACCTCGGTTTGGCTATCCAGCTTTGTTTCATCTCGGGGAAGTGCTGATGCAGCCCTATGTAATTTAGATATGAAGTCTCAATAGTTGTACAATCTAATCATCAAGTATAGTCTGCAGACTTTGAAGAGCAAGTCAAGTGAAATGGAAGTTGATACGCCGAGCGGTCTAAACCTTCAATATAAGGGGGTTGAAGATGGTATCATTTGTCGAGGACGGAAGGATCATGGCACTGTACCATGTAAGTCGCTGGATTAATTTCGTAGCCACGCCTATAGTGCAAGTGTACATGTATTACTTCATAGCGGAAATCACCGCTTCAACCACCAAATTGATGACACATGACCACCATGGCTGATGGCACAGCTCTCTCGCAATCACTGCGGCGTGGAGCTTTGGACGAATGGGTTTTCGTAAAACAACAAACATGATCTGCGAGCCCCCACTGCGCAATTGAGACACTTGAAAAAAATGCCTCGCCCTGTTTGCCACACCATCAAAGACAAGGCTCGAGGGGCCACTAAAGCAACAGGCAACTGGGAATAGGCAAGCAACGGGCTTAAATTGCATCTGCAGGTTGCCCCAAAACAGTGAGACATGCATCTGACTACACTAAATTGCGCCTGAGACCTCCTCTTGTTTTCTCTCGCTGTGTCTGAGAGAACTACAACATCTTGGCCAGAATCCTGGCAGTATGAACCCCATGCAGCAGACAAGCCCCGATGATGTGTCGAAGCTGACAGCAGTCTGATCCATGAATAAGTACTTCGAACATTTGCCGTCAATAACCGACCATCCTCGCCCCAATTGCCCCCACCCCCTAATGCGCCTTTTTCTGCTTCTTATCACACTCACCCATTGCCTTTGCCGTTGCCAGAACGAAGCGTGGCATGGAGCTCATTGGTTGCTTAGACTTTTGACAAGTAACGACATCAGAAGGAAATCCTGGAGGTCACTTCAATATGCTCGACCTGTCTGCGCGGCCTTGTGTTCTACTTGAGCTTGATCCACTGGGCATGACTAACATATGATTGTGACGAACGCTCACGTATCTAAAAACATGGGAACAAGTGTTTGACTTCTTATTGCCCCTTCTGGAATACCGTCCCCGTCCGAAATGCATCTTGAAGGTTGGCAGCTTCTTCTTAAGCCAATTCAAGGATCACATTCAGCCTGCTGCTTTGAAAAGACTGAAATCGTTGAAACTCTATGGGCGGCATCCAAGACGATTGCTGGGGGTCACTCGAAATGGACCAGGTCATCAGCCACGGTCTTCAGCTCAGCACCCTCCCTCTCGCCTTCTAATCAGTGAGAGCATGATCCGTGAATAGTTAAGGGCGAAAGCCAGCAAGGTCAAATTTTGCCTTTCCAAGATATTCTGACCACCCTTTCAAAATGAAATGGCCAGCCAGCCTGAGCCGAACCAGCAGATTCACTGCGCATACGGCTGTGAGTTGCAGAGGACTTCCATATTTAGGAAGAAAATGACAAATCCTGCGGTGTCTACAAAGAATTGTGACTATGGATAGTTCCGATCTTCATAGCATAGACAACTACAAAAAGCACTTATTTCCCTCCTCCAATCTCGCCCAGCAAAGTCTTGATTTAAAGATCAAAACCGTAACAAACGTGCCCTTTTTCACATCTCAACTACACACCTCGTATCAAGGACTTTGGCTTCATTGCGCTCTACTGAGTATGAAGCTTGCAAACATTCTCCACATCATCCTCACCGTCGCGGAGGCTGCTGCCTGGTGCACGAAGCCCGGGCAGCCTTGCTGGAAGCGCGCGGTCGAAACCATGGAGACGCGCCAGCCTGTTCCGGTCCCCACTGCCACCCAAGACTCCTGGTCCCAGGTTAAAGGCATTCAACATCAACGCAGGTGGAATACTTGGCCTCGCCAATCTGAGTCCTCGTCTGAGGAGCTGCCCGACGTCTTGGAGGTCTTTACGGGCCCAAATCAATTGCACCAGCCCTCGAACAATTGGAACCGCCGGAGCAACCAATGCGAGCAGTGCAGCTGGACCAAAACTCGGAGTTTTCATTCGGATAGTCTTGATGAACCAGACGAAAAGCAACAATTCGAACAGCTCAAGCCACAGCCAGCAGCGGATGTTGTCACCCGGGCTTTCATAGACACGCGAGACATCCAAACGTCCGGCATTCATGGTGAGTAATGATCATGAAAAATAGACTTTGCTATCATGTTAACAAAAGAAGTCAAGAGCTATATTACAGACATGCCAGTCGCAACTCCCGCTGCTGTTAAACGCCGGGGCGACCGTAAGGTCAAACGTACGAGTAAGTTGAGATCACCGTAAGAAATAATTGTAATAGTGCTGACGGGCCATTTGTACAGTGTGGTAAAGGGAACACCACAGGGCGAACAGAACAGAATATTGCCATTTATTATAGCTATCGTTGATGTTGGTTCACACGTTACCTTCGGAAATTGATTTTGATGTCACTCATCTGGTGGTACACGTACAAGTAAGGATGTTGTTATGCTGATGGGCGGTTGCTTTTTGTTCAAACCTTCCTTTTTACCATCTCTTTTCTATCTTAATCCATAGTGGACACGTGCACGATGGCATGTGCGATCCATAGTTTTGAACAAGATTATTACGCTCTTTTGATTCACATGCTATCTCAGCTCATTCATTGCGAGTGATCCTACAACCATTCTTCCATATGATTCGAAATCATTTAAAGAGACATCCTTATCTCGGACTTGCAATTAAACATAGATAAACTTCAAGCGAGGCAGAAGGAATCATACCCTATTCCGCGTACGGATTGGCGTCTGTGCCGCCCCCGTACTTCGGCATTTTAGTGTCAACATGCTAAACCCACATAGGGATCCGCTCCCGATGCGTCTCTGCATCGATGGGCGGATGGTATGACGAGATCCACTCGTATCGCATTCCAGCATTTTTTCTCTCTTGGGCGCCACTGATACCGTCCACACTAGCAGTTAGTGTTTCCGACGGAGGCGGCGTCTAGGCCTCGAGCATGTCGTGAAGCGGCGGGGACGGGACCGCAATGGAGGGGCTTCCGCGAACTTTCTCCAGAAGCTGAAGAACTCTTCATCCGCCAGCGCGAACACTTCGTTCACACCTCCCTTCAGATTCAAAAATAGCGGCAAATAAGAAAACCGTTTCTCGAATTCAATTCTTGAACCTTCTCACTCCGACCCATCCCAGCCGCCAGATCAGCCCACGATTCGCTCGAGCTTCTCGAACTCTTGGACCCCACCTCTCACCGCCTCACAAGTCTGTCTCCCACCGTCACGGACCTGTCGACGGGGTCGCACTGCAGACAATGCCCGAGAAGCTCATCGCTGTCGTCGGCGCCACTGGAAACCAAGGTGGCTCCGTCGCTCGCCGCTTCCTCGCCGCGGGGTACGGCGTCCGAGGGCTCACCCGCAACGTCTCCTCTCCCGCCGCCACAGCGCTAGCATCCCTCGGTGTGGAGGTCGTGCAGGCGGATCTAGAAGATGTAGACTCGCTGAAGAAGGCTTTTCGTGAGGCCAACGTCATCTTCAGTGTGACGAATTACTGGGAACCCTTTTTCCGGCCGGACTGCCGCGCAAAGGCCCAGGAGCTAGGCGTCTCGTGCCGCAAGCACGCATATGATGTTGAGTATCGCCAGGGACGTAACATTGCTGATGCCGCTGCGACAACGGTGGATACCCTCGACGATAACGGCTTCTTGGTGTCGACGTTGAGTCATGCAGAGAAGTGCAGCGGTGGAAAGTTCAAGGAGCTGTACCATTTTGATGCAAAGGCCGATATCTTCCCCGGCTACGTGAACGACAAGTATCCCGATCTGGCTGCAAAGATGTCGTGCATCCACACGGGTTACTTCTTCACAAGTTACAATATCCTGCCAAACTCCTACTTTGGAAAGGTGAACCACCTGTGCGCGGCTATTATTATCTGAGTTTCCTGCTAATGCCTCATCAGAACCCTGATGGCACTTTCACAATGGCGTTCACCACATCCCCGGAGAAGCCCGTGCCTCACTTCGACCCATCCGGAGACATGGGCAACTTCACATATGCCGTTTCCCAAATGCCACCGGGAAAAGCCTACATGGCTGAGGGGTCAACCTGCACTTGGCCCGAGTTTCTCGAAACCTGGGCCCAGGTGACGGGAAAGACGGCAACTTACAAGCAGGTCACCCCTGAAGAGATGATTGAGGCCACAGGAGAGCGCGATACCGGCATCGAAGTCGCGTACATGTTCTCGTATTCCTCGGATCCTGGGTACGATGGCGGTATGGACCTCTTGACGGCCGCCGATATTCGAAAGGTGAGATAGATCAGAGTTTCTGTCGGCGATAGATACTTGTGGCTAATACCCTTTAGGCGGGCATCGACTGTCAGTTGACTAGTTGGAGGGACTGGGCAGCTCAGAACGACTGGTCTTCTGTACTGAACGAGTAAAAGTGTCGTGTCATAGAGGAGCTGTAAGTCATGATAGTGCGGGACCTATGACAAGTACTGGGCGAGGCACATCACCATATTCAGCTGGAGAACTTCAAGCAATACTCAATACGGGCGTTTTGTGACTACAGCATGGGCATATTATGCGCGTATATCATTATATTTCAATCCCATTGTGCGGGATCATTGACAGTACACGCCCTTTGGGATAGCGAGTCTCCCACCATGGATAATAGTCCGTCCCGTGTTTTCAGTGACCGTACTTAGGAGTCTAGCCGAGGGCCTCTAACTAGATACCCAGCATGAATGTCACAAAAGCTGCGAACCCAAACGCAAATACCGCCTGCCCAGTTCCTGTGCCCGTTGCAATACTGCTACTGTTTTTCGGCACCGGTTGGTTGGACAGGACTCCTCTTCCGGGTTCCATCGACTGCGGGAACATGATGACGGTTCCGTTTCCAGCATCACCAACGGGCATGGACGCGTTTTGGTCAATGGTCAATGGAGTCGTCGACTCGAACCCGTCTCTCCTACCAACCAACACCTCAACGCTTCGGAAGGCGACTGAGGGCATGTCCGCGGCGACAAAATGACCCGCCTGAGAAACAGCGATGTATGTCAGTCCTCGTTCCGAGTGTACCGTACCCATGACACCAGCGCCGGCAATGTTCTCCGGGTTGTCGTTGGAATGGTAAGGAACGTAGAGCGGGGCTGTCGGCTTCGTCTGGAATCCCATCTGTCCACCCCATGTGAGGTTCTGAATCGTCAACAGCGTGCCGTCGTCTATGAGAACGTAGTCCCTGGTACCATGGGCGAGAATGACGTTTCGGGTCTTGTCGATGACGTTGGGAAGAACAGGCTGACTTCCAGGACCATCCAAGATCGAATTATCTGTGCTATTCTGGAACACTGGAATGTCGGTGCAAAACTTCCACTCCTTGTCCATTGGCGCATTGATAGCCTTCTTCACGTCATCGCGGTTGAAGTAGGGTTGTCCGGAGCCCCTCGGTCTGTACATTGCACCGTCACTGAAGCCGAGCGGGTCGTATTTCAGCGGGCATCCATCCGTGATCGTGTACACACTGAAGCAAGGGTTCGTCTGTTCCGCAGCTTCCCCGATCATTGTCCAAATGTCACACTCCGTCTTGACCTCACCATTACCGTCAACACCCGGGGGCACCGCGGGCTGGAGACCGGAAGGAGGGAAGACGAGGTACTTGCGCATGTAGTCGGCGTAGCCACATTTGTCATTGACGTCTCTCAACGTCTTGCGGAAGGTGTCGTTGAAGGCAAACACATGCTCCCAACGGTCTGCGAAGGCGAGCGCGGGAATTTCCTCTCCGATGCTGTCAACCGAGTACGTTCCATCAAAGATTTGCATGCCGCCGACATTGAAGTAGTCTTTGTCATTGGAGTCGATCATGGTGCTGGCGATGTACGGGCAGTACATGCCGCTGTATGAAGACCCTGTGACGTAGATCTTGAAACCCTTCAAGTCAAACGTGTCGATGAAGTTGCGCCACCAGCTGAGAAATTGGCGTGAGACGTCGAACTCGTCTTTTGCAGTAGGTGTGCCCGTTGAGAATCCAGAACCAACAGGTTGGTCAATCCAGACCACGTTCGTGATGCGATGCCAGCTCCATTTGTTTCTGATGGGCTTAAACATTCCTGGCTGCCAGAGCATAGGACCATTTTCCGAGAGAAGCTCGCCAGTTGAAGAGCAGCCGGGCTGTGACGGTAGAGTCAGCACCATGAAATATCCCGAAAACATCCTGACCTACACCACCAGTGAGCCAGATCACGATCTCTTTTTCGGTCTCTTGATTCTCGGACGGGAAGAACCAAAAGTACAGTTTCTCGCTCGTGTCATTATTGGCGTGAATCGGAATCAATCCTGCATAGGACTCGCCGACATCCCAGTCCACTTCGGGGATCTTGGTGCCGTTCACGACGAACTCTGTATGATGCGTCAGTATCTACGGTGACCTGATCATATCGCGAATGTTTACTTCGGGTCTTATCAGTGAGAAATTTCGGCTCCCGCGCCGCCTTGGAATTCGAAATGACATTTTGCACCACGTTCTGCTGCCCTCCCGCCGGTTCCGGATACAGTTTCTTCGCCGCTGCAGGGCGGTACTGCTGCAGATTCAACGTCGCAGTGACGGCCGAAGGCAACAAGAGAAGCGTCTGAAGCCAGTGCATCTTGGCGGATCCGTATGGTTTCGTCGTTCAAGCTTCGTCGTGACTTCTTCCCGTGCTACATCGGCATCTACAACCCCCTTAACGATCTAATCCCAAAGGTGAAAAAGGCCACTGGGCTCCGCGGGGACTTTTTTGAAAGGCAGCACCCCAGGAACCTTAATCATCTTCGGAAGGGTGCGATGCGCGTTTCAAAACAGCCGATGAAGGGTTTAAGCTCGGACGTGGGAGCCCGGAAGAGACACATATCAGTGTCACCTCAACTTGCGTTTCGACCGAGCTTATCTCACATGGCGTCGGATCGTCGAGCGGGGGTGCCTGCCAAGAGCCGTGATTTGGGTAAATACTTTCGCTGTTTTCGGGAGTGACTTGATGGATCACCCTTGATCGCAGCCCTCGAAACGCCATCATTCCGTGGGATTTGGCGGGCATTTGGGGCCCTGGGGGACAACCATCACAATTTAGCTTATTTGAACCCCAAACCCGCAACGTTTCGATAGACGGCAGACGCCGCTTTTCACTGAGGGGACATTTGACAGAACTAGCGGACACGGGTTGCTCCCGGTGAAGTCGGGATGAAGGTTCGCGGGGATCTAGCGTGGAAGCCAATTACCGCCGCCCGCAGTCCCGCTGTCTGAATTTCTCACGATAACCATAATGATGGTTTCACTAAGCCAAGCTTGCCTATCTTGGCTATGAGAATCAACATTCTATTGTAAGTGCCGGGACCTGGCGGGAGGAGTCAAAGTTCGGTTCCGATCACCTCTACCAAGCCAAGCCCCGACAAAACTTGCGGCCACTGAGCCACCGTCCGATCGGGTTCTGCATAGTCGCCACCTGCGTTATCCGAGGGTGGACAACTCGTCCCATGATTCTTCCATGTGCCCATCTTGCCATCCACCTTCCCGCTAACACGCTTTTCGGAAAGTGAGATGTAAACCGCCTCGTTTTACGCAGTACTCTAAATGAAAGCCATGACCTAGCCGCCGATCCCGTCTGCAGTTCGAAAGGTAGAGATAGGCTTGATACGATCTTTGCCCAATAGCTTCACATTAGGACCTGCACACCTCGTCTATCTCACATCGAGATCGACCCAGGGGCTGGTAGTATCCGAGGCTGATTATTATTTAAAACCCGTACAGTTGGATCAAAGAGCTTAATTGCTTTTGGGTTTCGTCAGCGTGTCTACAAGAGACGATCAATCTGGGCACTACGACATTGAATGAGAAGTAATAAGCCCCTGATAACTGGCAACATAAGGTTTGGCCATAGAAAAGAGGCAAGCCTTTGCCATATAATATTAAGATACGGCAGTAATTCCGATAGGTTGGACTTTTTGTACTTTGATCACTAATACAACTACATGATTCTATGTAGGCCGAGCTCAGTATTAATTAGAGTTGAACTACGCGGTAAACACCCCTTTTGGTCTCTCCGTTGGCCGTAAGGCGGTCTTTACTGCTTCGAACTTATCAATGAAAAGGATTGAAGCAAAGCACGACGAAGATATTTGTAACTCACATGCCCTCTAAAACTCCAATCATGCACGGATAAAAGGCGTAGTATGGATGCTTTCGTGGTTGTAGACAACCTGTACACTGCTGCCACAACACCGTATGAAACCATGTCACATCCAGCAACCGTACCATAAAATAACTTGCGAGTTTTGATTGGCGAGATCAGTAATCTTGGAATGTTTCACGCATGAAGAGAAGAGAATGAAGGATGGATTCGTCATTCATATTTTCATTCCAGCCAAGTATTGTCAGTTACGCAGGAGTTACTAGTTAGGCCCTTTTACTAGTACTGGTCCCGTTGCCGGACTAACAATTTCACAGCAACGAATACATAGCCTTCTCAAAAGTGTGTACAAGCCCCTCTTCAATAGGAGTGCTGTATGGCGATGTCTGGAATGCTACGATGGTGCACAGTCCCGCCGCAGGATCGATTTGCTGTTCCGTTAATGTCAGTCTTCCAGCTCCTTACTCACGATGAGAAGACAAGGAGAAGAGCAGCACTTACCAGACCAACGTTCCATCCGCAGTTGATGGACATAGACCCCTTACGGCGCCACTTGTCCCCGTCCAGATCCTGCATGATCACAATGGCTCCAAATCCGAAGTTGCGGCGCAAGCTGGGCCGCTGAGGCAGTGGATATCCATAGTTGATAAACCGGATGACCTTGTTGAAGTGCTCATTCATCCCGCGCTCCATCGTCTCATTCAGTGCGGGCACAAACATCTGGTCAACTGTCTCGGGCTTCAGGAGAACGCCGTCGCGCTTCAGAAGGGAGTGCATCACGGCCATGAAGGCAGCTGGGCTGGCGAACATGCCCGAGCCAGCGTAACACTCGTCCGGGAACTTGCGGAAGAAGATGGTGTCGTCGTAGTGCAGCTTGCCGTCCTCGGGGCTGCGCTTCGTCAGGTCCGCCCGCCGCGCGAGCAGGTCGGGCCGCTGGTGAAGCTTGAAGGTGATGTCGGTGATGCCCAGCGGCGCGCAGATGTTTTGCTGCATGTAGCTCTCCAGGTCCATTCCCGTTGCTCGCTCGACCAGCTTACCAGCCCAGTCGATGTTGGTGCCGTGGACCCACTCGGCGCCCGGATCGCCGACCGGGGGCGCGGCCAATGGGTCGGGAATGTCGGTCTCGCCACCGATAGGCAACGGGTACGTTGAGTAGCCCCTGGCGCAGTATTCACGCAGAAGAGGGCTGATAGGCACGTGTGAGATGCCCGAGGTGTCTGTGAGCATGTGCCTTTTTGCTCGCAAGCAGTCAGCAATGGTCGGGAGATGAGTATCAGTCATGGGGGAATTCACCTGAGAGTGATGATTCCATTCCGCTCCCTCATGATGGGCTTGCCCTCGGCATCAAACCCAGCCAAGACTTTCATACTGGTCAGGTCCGGAAGGTACTTTTCCACGCTCTCATCCAAGCCAATGAGACCGCGCTCAACGCACTGCAGCGCCATGACCGTGCCGACGAGCACGCTTGCTTGGCCCATTCTCATGATTGTGTCTGCTTGCATCTGGGGCAACGCCCCGCTCTCATCCGGTCGGACGGACCTGGCTCCGAAAGAGCGGACATAGTCAATTTTTCCTGAGAACAGCGACCCGGTTGTCAGCTAACTTGCCATGGTCTCAGACTCTTGTCCACGAGTCGGGGTTGATAATTTCGCTAAGTGAATACATGTATGGGGAGCCTACCGGTCACGTCTTTCGCAATCACCACGGCACCCGGAATCTGGCCCGTTTCTACGCTCGACTTGAAGGCTGACTCCATTTCTGAGACCATGTTACCGCTCGCAGTTGCGGCAACTGCCTCGTCTGCGGGAAGAGTTGTGATGGAAGCCATTCTGGTACCGGTTCTCAACAGCAGCTTGCTTGCGATGAGTCAATGTGACAAGCCTAAGAATGACAATGTTGAGCTGAGTTGTGTGCGCGACAGATAGAGAGCTGCGGGTTGAGGCAATCGACTCCCAAGCAATGCTAGTTGCTTTGACGCTCTTATGCCGGGGGACTCGCAATGCGTCGAAAACCTCGCTCCACAGATCTACGAGTCCATTGAGCCTCTGACCGCACTTTCCGAGCCAAGGTTGCTGCCCGTCCCGACAAGCACACCGGCTCCATGTCAATCTGTAGCAAATGAGTGCTTTGAACTCATGTAGATAGTAGTGAGTCAAGTCCCTTGCACGGGCTTCTAAATGCCTCTGTAACCCAGTGCGAACCAAATGTCACAACTCAGCTGTATGGTTTCTCGTACAGACCCCACGATACCCCTGGTGTTTGTAGTTGGGGACATACGAATGCGAGCTGCTTGCACGTGCTTGCACAGTGGCTTTCATTTGAACGCACTCATTTGCGTTTGCCCTGCCTGAAACCCCTGTCAATGCGCGATTTAACACCCCTCAACACCACTTTTTGCTATCCACATTGACGCTACCGACGTCAATTAACGCGCTTTTTGATGCAATTTAGGCTTTTTGATGCTATTCAGAGTGTGATATAGGTATAATTTTGTGATGCTAAAGCAAGATGATAATAATTTAGGTTTTATGCAGCTAGTGTAGTTATTAAGGTTAGCAGTATTATATAAATATAAGAATATCCTTTTAAGACTAGAATTTCTACTAATAAGGCTAGCAATATAAAAAAATTTTCTATTTATATTAGTTCTTTAAGAAGAAGATTATAAGAGAGAGCTTATGCTGTATTAATTTTAATTAAATCTAAAATATATTACTTTTAATAATATAGCTGTAATAAGAAGCTTTTAGCTAACTATAAAACAGCTAGCTAAATCTCTTATTAGCTTTAAGAGAGGTAAAATAGATCTAATTAAGAGAAGTAGTAAATATCTTAACTCTTAAGGCAGAGCAAATATAAGAAGAAGAAGGTTTTATGCTAATAGTAGTATATATAAGCTTATAATTATAGTTATTATTTAACAGCTTTAGCTATAAATAAACTTTATAGATAAGCATTATAACTTATTAGCGCTAGAAGTGATAAATAATAATGCTAGTGAGGTTAAAAAGATATAACAGTTAGAAGTTAATAATATTAAGGCTGTTATTAAGGCTGCTACTAAGGCTGTTATTAAGACTTCTATTAAGCTATTAATTGATTTTGCTGCTAAAGAGAATAACCTATTTAATAAATATTTCTTGCTGCTTCTATTATAACTATTGCTGCTGCTATTACTTCTTATAGAACTTTAAGTTTATATAGAGATTAAGATTTCTAGGAATAGTATTAAGATATAACTAAATATTAAGGTTAGAGAGATTAAATAAGAGAATGTAGATAACTAAGCTAAATATATTATTTATAATATAATTAGAAATTTTTACTATAAGTGCACTTTGCAGTATTGCAATCACTTTTTTATATTTAATTCTGCTTAAGTTATTTTTTTCTCTAGCTTAAATTGTTAAGCTGTATTTTCTAAAGAGATATTTTATATTAACTATTAGAAGCTTAATAACTAGGATTTATAGCTGTTCAAGTATTAGAGATAGATTAATAATATTATTAGAAATAATAAAAAGAAGAATAAGTTATTATAAGTTGAAATTATTGCTCTTATTATATTAAAATCACTTAACTAGTATATATTAATCTCTATAGGCTATTATTATAAGTTTTAATAGTTATTTTTAGTGCTATTTAGTATAAGTTCTACTTAAATAACCTCTTCAGTTAGAGCAACACTAATTTAAAGCTTTATTAAGACGTCTTTACAACTTAGTATAACTTTACAAATTTCATATTAAAATAATAACTTTATTAAGCTTATTCTTATTAAGCTTAGTAATGCTAGCAGGCTGTTATATTAATAGAGGTAATAAAGTAACTTATTATTAATTAGTAAGTTGAGGCAGAAGAAGACTTAAGATGCCTATTAAGTAATTTAAGCTATATATAGATATAAGTTAGAAGTTAAGTGTATTAATAATAAGGATAGTATTGCTAGTAATTATTATATATCTTGTCTTTTTAGCTTAATAGGCTTGCCTTCTTATCTTTAGATTAATAAAAGGCATCTTATAGCTTATATAGAAGCTATAGCTAATAGATTAATAACTGTTAATAAGGTATTAGAAGAGATTATTATAGATATAACCTTATGCTATAACAGATATTTTATTAAGACTAATTTTAAGCTTTAGAGTGAGATTGCATTAAAGTTAAGAGGCAGCAGAAGTAGCAGAAGTAGTATTAGTAGTATTAGTAGATTTAATTTGCCTTTTTACTTAAATATTATAAACTAAGTTAATATCTTGCTGCTAGCGCTATACTATAACTATATACTGCTGAATTTTCCTTTTTATAACTATACTTCTGCTTAGTTATTATTATTAATATTGCTGCTGATAAGGCTGCTGTTAATACTGCTGCATGCTAAAAAGTAGGATTTACTGATTTTATCCTCTTTACCACTTATTCTTCAAATTAAGCCTGCACTGCAACTTCTCTGTAAATATCTATAGTATTTATAGAAAATAAAAAAGACTAAAGATAATAAATAGAATGCTGATCTTTATACTGCTTTTAATACTATCTTATAAGCTTATTTTCAACTTAAATCTTTCTGAAAAGTATTAACAGATTAGTTTAATAAAAATAATATCTTTATTAGTATTATAGAAGCAATTAGAAGCTAAATTAAATAATTTCTGCTTAAGCAAAATATTATAGATTTAATAGCAGACTATAGTTTATACTTAATGCTTTATATTATTAAAAGCTAACTGATTTTTAGGCAGATAATATAATACTTCTTATTAATACTATTAACTAAAATCCTCTTATTAAAGCAACTGATAATATTTACTCTTTTATTATATTTCTTACTTAATCACTTAATAATAATAATAATAGCAAGCTTTAATAGGCAGAGAGGGTTTTTTCTACTTTTTTATATAGATATAAAGATCTCAACTTTAATAATTAGCAGTAATTTATCTAATAAATAGAATATACCTCTAATGCTGTAGCTAAAGAGAAACGCATTATAATTAAGGTGTTATAAGACTAACTAACTGTTAAAATCAGATCGTTTTTTTATATTAATATTATGTTATTTTAAGCAAAAGAGGCCTTTAATAGCAGCAAAGTTAAATATTATAGCTATAAACTTAACTTTATAATAAGCTCTTCTCTCTATTAATATCTCTAACTGTTTTAATATAAATACTATAATAATAAAAGTGATTTAAGATAGCATTAATATTGCTAGCTATTTTAAAAGCATAGTTGCAAAGAAAGTTAGTAAAGAAGGCATTTATTACTTTAAGTTGTTTAAATTATATAAATTGCTTCTATAAGTGGCTTTTAAGGTTTCTAAAGTACACCTTAATAGGGTTGAAATCTAGTAAGTATGCAGGTAAGTATAGCAACTTAATGCTATACTTTTAGTAAGCCTCTTCTAACTGCTTTATATTATGCCACACTGCGTTATTTATAACTAGTACTAACTTTAGGCTAAAAAACGCCTTTATCTTTAGCAGTATAAAGTTCTTAATCTAAAATAAAAAGCTGTTAATATCTATATATTTAAAATAAATAATATAATTAAGAAAACTATTAATAGTAAAAGCTAGTAAGATATAATGCTATATGCCTCTTTTTAGAACACTTTGCTTTAACAGCCTTATGCTTTTTAGCGCTTAGCTTATATATCTAGCATTACTTTAATAATTAATACTACTTTTATTAATAAAAATAAATATATTAGTAGTATAGTTATAGATTGATATAATATATGCTTTTTAGGTAGCTTAGTTTTATTACTAAGCAATATATTAAATCTTCTTCTTTTTCTATTAGATCTTTTTGAAGTAGCAAGAGATTATTAATATAGATATAAATAAATTAAACTTCTCTATAAGGAAACCTTAAACTTTATTAAAATAGCAGTTAGTTTTATTATATAAGAGCTTAAAGATTATCTCTTTATAGATTAATATTATCTTATAATGCTTAGAACTTATTAGTTAATAAGGTTTTAATATATCTCTAAATGCCTCCTATTATTAATAATAGATTTAAACTGTTATAATATTATATTTAATAAGCTTTGCAATTAACTTATTATTAAAGTAGTAGATAGGCAATAACTCCTTTAGCTAAACTTATTGCTTACTACTTAACAGCTTCAGCATTATCTACTCTGCAATATTAGTATAATTTTAATTAAATATAGTGCTAGCAAAGAAGATAGATAGCAAAAAAGCTATATTATATATATTTTATATTTCTAGATAGATTTAGCAATAAGATCTCTAGCATTAATATATTTAAAGCATTTTGCTATTAAAAGACAAAATATAGTCTTATAAGTATTATGCTGCAAAAAAAGGCTTATTAATAATGCTAACAGTTAATTTATACTTAGATTTTATAATAATATATATTAATTTACTGATAATACTAGCAGAATAGATAATAATAACATTATAAGCCTTAAATTAATATATTTAGCAACAGCTTTAGCCTTTTTAGCACCTTGAAATGCATACTTAAGAGGAGTTAACTTTAAGAGGATAAAAAGAAGGATAGCATATAGATTCTAGCGAAAAGAAGCTATTCTGAAGCTATTAACAATTAATTTATATAATAATTTGCATTAATTAATACGTTTATAGCGTTTATATATATATATAGCAAAAAGTGGTGTTAAGGGGCGTTAAATTGCGCATTAACAGGGGTTTCAGGCAGGGCAAACGCAAATAAGTGCGAGTCAATCACAGAGACAGCTGTTGTACTGGTATATCATTCGGTTTGTATGGGTCCTCGACAGACTGGGTGCAGGGGACCCTCCGCATTTGCAGATCTGCAGTCGCTCTCCCTGGTGAGGGGCTCTTGGGGTACTGAATTTCAACCGACTATTTGTCCGTGCCTTGATCCATAAGGAGGCAGTTCCGTAATAAGAGATTTACGCCTGAAGAACCATAGAACATTTTTTATATGTACTGGTAAGTTTCTGAGATAAGAAGTAAATGTGAATAATGACGATGTCAGATACTAGAAGTGTCCAAAGCTGTACGAAGGTGGCGACAGGAAACCCTGCTCTGAGAACCCGACTTAGAAGTACCAGTGAAAAGATTGTGGATTCGTAATTCGCTTGCAATGTTGTTCAAGCGTTGCAAGATTCCTTCATCGAGGCTCATAGCCATCGGGCTCCTGACTCGTCACACACTAGTACCTTGAATACATGTTGCCGGGGTCTCGGTCTCCGAGAGGACCGGGAGAAAATACAAAGAAGTCGATCAGCCTTGATAGAGGCCACTCGCTTTATGTCTTACGATTAGTGTACCTCGACATCGTTTCTTGTTCTCTTACCGCAAGATTCCTTGGTGTTTTTACACAACTCACAACAAAATGGGCCAAGGTCACTCGAGGCCCAAGCCGGGCACAAAGTTCCGTGTCATTGGTGCCGGCATGTACGTATTTCATTATCGTTATCAAACTCAAAGCCACCATGGCCAGGCAAGATCATACATGAGCTGAGACTGTGAACTTGGTGATATCCCAGGTCCCGGACCGGCACCAAGACCTTTGCACAAGCCCTGGAGACACTGATCGGACCCGTTCATGACGGCGGCGCCGAGGGACTCGTGGGCACTGCGGAGGTGCGGAAGCGGTGGCTTGAGGTCATGGAGTTAGCAACCAAGAAGGATAAGACGCTCCCCGAGAAGAAGCGACTGGAATGGCTGCTCGCTGAACTTATGGAGGGGTATTCCGCGGTAAGTCGTTGCAAACTTGAGGCAAATGACTGCTTTACGTGACCGGTTCTTGCTGACCATTCCCCGGCGCCAAAGACCGTTGATGCCCCTTGCATCTGGCTCGTGCCTGAGCTGCTTGAGTTGTATCCAGATGCCGTCGTAATCGCAACGACCCGAGATAAAGAGTCTTGGTGGAAGAGCGCGCAAACGATCTCGAGCCTCGTTGACTGGCCGTGGCTGCCCTTCTTTGCACGGCCGCTTCCTGTGCTGAACTCATTCGTCACGTATGTGCTCCGTCTTACTAACAACCGAAGCTTGCTGACTTTTTTGGACAAGATGGGGCCCGCTCGTCGAGAAAACGTGCGTCTCCCGCCTGGGTCTCAAGGGTTTCCAGTGCGCCGAGGTGTTGGAAACGCACGAAGCGTTCTTGCGCAGGGTTGTGCCGCCGGAGAAGCTCTTCTTCTACCGAGTTCGTGACGGCTGGGGCCCGTTGTGCGAGATGCTCAAGCTGCCTGTTCCCGCGCAGCCGTTCCCGCATAACAACAAGCCCGAGGACGTCAAAATGGTTGGCCGCATCGTAGTCGCAGTCGGATCAGTGGCGTGGGGAGTTGTCCTCGGGGGTGCGTTCACATGCACCTGGGTTGCTTGGAGGCTGGGGTCGACGCTGCTGGGCAAGATGGGGAGCAGAGGAGTTGCAAACTTTTTGGAGTGGTGAGAATCGTAGCAAACTGAGTGAATATATCATAGCGGAACATCATCTGATCAATGAGTTCTGCTTCCGTCGTTGGAAAGTCCGGAGTGGCAGTTGATCTTGTCCTCATTTGACAAAATACACCACAAGCTATCCTGTGTAACTTAAATACTTCACTCTGACGTATATGAAGATGAAACACGTTGAAAGAGTCCTTGAATACGTGCTCAATAATCACATTCAATAGGGAACTTACTTAATAAAAGTAACAAAAATACACTATTATTTGAAATAACTCCCTATGCCCATTATGCTACTTCATTGAGACGAAGAGCTCTTCTTCCCAAGCACAAACCTGACACCCTTGTCAAGCGATTCCGCAAAGTGCTGCGCCCCCGTAGGTTTAATAGCATCATGATGATCCCCCTCAATAGCCAAGCACAGAATATTCTTGCCCATCTCGCCGTCCTCCCCAGCGCCGACGTACTTATCCCAGCCGCCGGGACCCAGGTCCATCTCGGTCTTCTTGTCGGGCAGGCTCCACGCCACGGCACCCAGCTTCGGATTCTCCATGTACCCCGGATACGACTCGACCGGGTAGCCCATGTCAGCGAGCTTGGCGACGAGCTCGGGCCGGCGCCGTCTCAGACGGCCCACCATGCCTCCTTTGCACCAGACGACGGCGGCGGGGATGCGAAGAACGGGACCGGCGGCTGCGAGGGATGGTGGGTGGTACTCGAGGACGCACTTGAACATGGCGCGCAGGTGCTCCATCGTGTTGGATCCTGGGGTGTGGCCGATGACGTGCTCCTCTGAAGTGGTGAGGAAGATGGGCCAGGTCTCCTCGTCCGACCAGGCTGCTGCTGATGGCGGCGGTGGTGGGAGAGGACAGCGCATGTCTAGTACCACGATGCCGGCCACGCGTCGTCCCTGTGCACAGAGTTGGCGGCACATTTCGTAGCAGAAGAGAGACCCGCCGGAGAAGCCGCTAATAACGATGGAGTCCTCGTCGGCCTCGGAAAGGCCCGCATTGGGCTGGGTCTCGATGAGAGCTTCCACCATGATCTTGGCGACGCCGATTATACCGATCTGTGTCGTCATCCTAGACGGGCAGCGTAGGAAGGGAGAGTCGATGCCATAGACAGGCAGGGGAAATTGGCGGCAGAGCAGATGGATGTAGGTGGCGATGGTACCGCCGCCATCACAGACCAAGTACAGGCGCCCCTTGCCGGCCTGTGGGCGACCTTGCAGCATGGTGATTCTGGCTTTTGGAAGAGGCTCATCGCTGGTGGTCTTTTCATCAACTACCGACGAAGACGAAGACGACTCTGGCGTGCGCTCGACCATAGGTGTCCCTCCGGAGGCCGTGGAGTCACCGGATTGAACAGAGGGCGTGGAAGTCGTTGTGTTTTGTCGCTCCTCCTCTTGTTCTTTCTTACTTAGTGCTTCCTTCTCTTGTCGCCTCTCTGGTTTTTCTTGTGGCTTTGTTGTACTGAACGAGCGGACAAGGTGACCTATCGTCGGATACTCCAACATGAACAGTGGAGACAGTGGATAATCCGACTTCTCCTTAACCCGCGTACAAATCTCCACGGCCATGATAGAGTCCACGCCCAGATCAGCCAGCGCGGCATCGTCTGTCAATTCGGTCGTGTCTAAGCCTGTCTCTTCCGCAATGCTCTCGAGGATGACTGGAAGCAAGCCGGCTTTGGCCTGGCCAGGGGCTTGATGGTTGCTATTATCGTCAAGACGTTGGTCTTGATCCGGGGACGCAGACGGTTGCTTGGGTCTCGTCCCATTCTCAATCTCCGTCCCCATTACATCGGAAGGCTCTGCCGGTGGAGGCGTCTTCACCACCTTCGCGGCGCCTCCACCAATCTTCAGTGACCGGTCCTGGTCCTGATGCTGCCTGCCGCCGGCCCCAGGCGCTAGGTTTTGAAGCAGAGCCGCGTTGGGCACCTCATGGAACCTCATCCGCCAGGTTCTCATGACCAACCTGTCGGCATCGTCGAAGACGACGACCTCACAGACTACCGAGTCAGCTCCTCTCTCAGAGACTCGCGCGTACGTCCAGTACGACCGGCCAGGCTCGATCTTCGCCATCTGCTCGAACCGTTCAAGGCTGTCCATGATGAAGCTCGAACTCGCTCCCGTCTCAGAGGAGAAACGGCTTGGGTGGCAGTTGACCAGGAACCCGGCCAGATGTGCCAGGGCCTCGCCGCAGTAAGGCGATCCCGCCAGGAACCGCACGTCGGAGGGGTCGCGGGCCGGTATCACTTCGGCGACGGCCTCGGAAAAGTCATCCGAGATAAACGCTTCCCGGATGCAACGGTAGTTGTCGGACGCGTACTGTACGGCACGCGAGAACAGGGCGTAGAAGATGCTTGCTGGAAGTCTGCTGCTGCACGACCGCTGCACCTCATGCATCCTCGCCCTGATATAGAAGGAGTCTGACTCAACATTGGGTTGATTGCCGCTACGGACTACGACGTCGCAGCGGCCCAGGTCGAACGAGCGAGCTGATGACGGAGACAGCGCCTTCAACGAGACTTGGATGACCCCGTCCGACTCGATGACAGCTGTGGCGTGAAGCTCACCATCCGGACCGGTGATGCTGGCCGTGAGCGGACGTCGCAGATTGGCTTTCTGGAGACTAAACCGTTCCATGATGTTGAAGTCGTCGTCCATCTTCCTGCCGTTGCGGTGCTCGAGCGCGCACTTGGCTGCGACGAAGGCGGCCTCGCTGAAGACCGAACCGGGGCAGAGACCTACGCCCTGCATGCGGTGACCTTCCATCATGGCAAGGAGTCCTGGGACTGCGATGGAAGCGCCTACGGTGACACGGGTCTTGCCATCCTTGTCTCTGGTCTTGTCCACGATGTACTGCGCACAAGTAGATATGATGGGCTGTTGGTGGGCCAAATGCCCAGGAGCACCATGATCACCGGCAGCAGTCCCATCTACCAGCTTTCTCTCCTTGTAAGCAATCCAAAAGTCCTTGGTATCCCAGGAATACGACGGCAACGTGAGTAGCTGGAGACTCTTTTCAAAGGGTGCGTGGAGCAGGAGCCAGTCTGGATCGCAGCCGTTCACGTACAGGCTGGCCAGACACTCGGAGATGCCCGCCCAAGGACTCGAACCGGTGCCCTTTAGCGTCGACACGACGTGGCCGGTGGGCGGCGAGAGAGTCTCCTGTACAAATGCGCCGCACACCTGGCTCGGGCCGATCTCGAGCCACACCGGATGGCTGTCCTTGAACTTGGCCTCAATGGCATGGAGCGCGCCCACAAAGTCGACGGGACTTCGAGCCTGCTTGGCAAGATATTCGGGACCGAACTTGAGACTTCCTGCAGCAGTTTCGCCGTCAATGATGGAGGCCAGCAGCGTCGAGGCGACAGGCACCTTAGGAGGCAGGGAGTACGTGATGCCCGGACCAGACGCGAGCGCTACGAAGTCGTCCAGGATGGCGTCAACTTGGAAGGAATGGAAGCCGAAAGGCAGCGGGAGAACCTTCGAGCGCGTCTTCTGCTTCATGAGGGCCCCTTGGAGGCGTGCTACGGCGTCGACTGTTCCGCTCACGACCGATGCGCTGGGGCTGTTGACGCAGGCAACGGAGCACTTCTTGTCCGCATCAAGGCCCAGATCCTTCAGAAGGTCTCGCACGGCGTCCGCGGGTGCCGCGACAGCAAGCATGGCGCAGACTCCTTGGCTGTTACACTTTTGCATCGCCAGCGCAGCGCGAGATCCAACGAGATAGAGCGCATCGGCAAGTGAGAGTACGCCGGCTACATGTAGGGCGGCATACTCGCCCAAGGAGTGTCCCATCACCAGATCCGGCTCAACGCCCAGCCGCCGCCAGAAGGTAGCGAGGGCGATCTCCAGCGCCAGTACAGCGAGCTGCGTCTGCGCCGTGTTCCAGGCCCCAACTCCGGTTCCGGCTCCGGCTCGTGCCCCGCTCCCAGCCCCGATGATGATGTCCAAAAACGGGGGGAACCCAAATCCGTGGCAGATGTGCTGGCAAAGGTCCACAGTGTCCCTGAAGACGGTACTAGTGCGGTACAACTCGGCGCCCATGCCTGCGTAGTGTGAGCCCTGACCGGTGAAGACGAAGATGACGGGCGATTTCTTCGTTGTTGTCGGCTTTGAGTCGGATTCCAGGGCCTGGATGAGGTCTTTTGTAGAAGAAGCGGCATAGGCGAAGCGGAAGGAAGGTTGATGGATCCTTCGGGCCGTGGTCGTGTAGGCGACGTCCTCGAGACGAACGGAAGGGTTCGCAGCAAGCCATTTTGCGAGCCGGGATTTGTTGGCTTGATGCGATGCGGCTGTGTGTGCCGAAAGCACCACAACGTGTGCTGATCGCGGATCACTTTCAGCACCAGAACCTACGGCCTTCGTCTCCGGGCCTTGGAAGTCTTCCACCACCAAGGCCGTGTTCCCGCCCGCAGCGTCGAAGTTGTTGATCAGAACACGCCTTCTCTTCCCGTTCTCGAGGCGGAACGGGGCGGCCTTGCTCAAGATTCTGATCTTATTGTCCTCCAATGATGGGAAGTTCTTGTTGAGAGCGTGTGGCATCCCAGCCTGGGGCGGCAGCATCTGTTTCTGGAACATGAGGATGGCCTTGATCACCGAGGCAACTCCAGAAGACGCCTCGCTGTGACCAATGTTTGCTTTCACAGATCCAACCGTCAGGGGCTGTTCGATCTCTCCGCCGCCAGCCTCCTCCTTCCCACCGGCCGGCGTCCTACGTCTCCGGCCCAACACATTCGCAACGGCCGTCATCTCGCACGGGTCGCCAACGGGAGTCGCAGTACCATGCATCTCAGCGTACGCAATATCCCGCGGGCTGAGTCGCGCTTGTCGCAGCGTCTGGCGCAGCACGCGCTCTTCGGCTCCAGAATCCGACTGAGTGAGGAAGGCCGAGTTACCAGCTTGGTTGCGCGCTGATCCGGGGATGACGGAGAGGATACGATCATTATGGGCGATGGCATCAGCAAGACGCTTCAGCACCACAACACCGACAAACTCGCCGCGGCAATACCCTTGAGCATCATCCCGGAAGGTCCGACAGTTGCCCGTGTCCGAAAGGACGCCGGCCTTGCTTAGGAGGCACCATCCATGTGGCGAGGCCAACTTCTCCTCCTAAATATTTTCCTTGGCATGCACTGTTAGTGCGGGCCACCTTGTTACTGCCATTTCGTTAATAAGGCTAATTTCTGACAACGTAATAACTGCTGCAGCTGAGGCTGCAGCTTTGGCGCGCTATGCAACGCTACTACCAGTACTGCCTTCCTAAGCTATATTTAATGCTATCTATTTGATCTAAATAAACCTCAAATATGCATAAACTCCCCTATAATCGCTTAAGAAGTTAATTTTGAAATTATTATAAAAGAAATATGCTTATAGTAATTGAGGATATATAGATTTATTGCTAGTTATGTTAGACGTTAGAGATATATTGCAGACAGCTAATTAGCTGCTAAGACTGCACAAACTAATAATAAATATTGCATTAAATATATATTATATTATAGATACCTAAAAGCTAACTAAAGCTGCAGGCTCTATACTTAACAACTTAAATAAAATTAAATAAATCAGCAAAAGCTGTAATATAGTTACTATTGCTTTAGTTAATACTATATAAACTACTTTATAACAGCTAGAGCTTAAATATACTGAGGCTACAGAATACTATGCTGGACTTCTATTATCTATAATCAGAGAGAAACACTACTATAAAGCAAACTGCAAAGATCACCTCTATCTTACTACTAACAGTACTACTACTATAAAAAATACTAAAACCTAAGCTAATAGCAATAGAGGTTCTATCTTCAGTAAAAGCCCTAAACAACTTAGTTATGCTAGAGCTGTCTTTAAGACTACAGGCTGTTTAGCAGCTAATACTGCAGAAACAACTAGAAATAATATAGAAACTGTAAACAGTTAGAGTAAAGTATAACTAAAAGCTAGAAATCTATAACCAGCTAACCTAAATAACCTTTACATCTTTATCTAGCTTCCTGCAGGCTATAGTTATAGGGAGCCTCTAATTAAACCTATATTTATCTATATAAGACTTATATAAATTAGTGAGGTTTAAAACTTAGATGTTAAAGCAGCAGCTTAAGTATTCTTTAGTATTGCAATTACTATAACATCTTAGAGAGCATATATAGCTATACTTATTTGCTATACTAAGCTATCTGAACACTTTAATGCAGCAGGTGTTGAAGGACCTGAGATTTAGGCTATATATGCTCTGCAAGGAGTTAAGGCTATAATTAGAAACTATAAAGGTATAGTGCTCTTAGAGCCCTATATTTAAGCAGAGATTAAATATGCTGCAAAATATACACCTATTAAATTAAAAACTTTTATAGCGCTATTAACTAGAAATAAGAAGCAATATATATAGATAGTTACTTTTTGCTAGAAGGTTAATATCTTCTAGGTCTTTAGCTCTTATTATATTAAGCATCTCAACTGCAAGCCTTTATCTAAGCAGTACTAAGTGTGCTATAGGTGGCATAAGTTTAGAGATTGCACCTGCACACTATGCTGCTAATACTGTAGTAGATAGAAATATAGAAATAACTATATTAATAAAATATACTGTGCAACCTATAATAATCTGCATAAGGCTACTAATAAGAACTGCTTGCTGCGCTTCAGACGGAAGGATAGTGCTATAGTCTAGCTGTCTTAGAGCTAACGCTGATATATCTATAAGACAGGCTGCCAGTTTAGCACTATAGCATCTAAAAATGCAATATAGAACTAAGCAGACCTAGACCTTTTGCAGGGTATATAGGATGAAGGCTAAAACCTGTCTACTATAACCTTTAACCCTAGCAGGAAAGAGTCTATACTCTAAGCAATTAATTTAGTAAGAGTTCTACCTGAGGATATTCTAAGGGATATTTCAGAAGGAGGGAATAGCAATAAAGAAATAATCTCAGAAGAGTTAGATAAGGAGTTAGACTTTTATTAAGAACAAACTATTGAAGTTGCTCCTCTAGTATAAATAACTAGATCTAAAATGCACTGCTATAAATAAAATGCACTCTATGTTATAAGCAAATATAGCAAAAGCAGGGCTTATGCATAATATTGCATTAATATTTGCTGATTATTATAAATTTAATATTATTTTTATCTAAGAACTTTAATATATAACAGAGCAGAAACTTAATCTCACTAAAACTAACTTTACTTATACCTTATATTCGCCTATTTAAACCTAAAACTTAATTGCTATACAGCCTAAAGTCTTAATATATATCTATAAAAAGATTGCTATGCTAGCCTCTTTCTTAGTGAACTTAGATCTTTAAAAGCCTTATTAAGATATTTTTAGTATTAAGCTTTAAGGAGTTTACTACTTTAATATATACTGAGATATTAATAAGTTTTATATCTTTTAGATATTATTAGAATAGCTGCTATTGCTATACTTTTTTATAAGAGAAGATGTTAATGCAAAATACTATATATAGCAGCTAAAAGTAGAAATAGATAGAGGGGATATAGCTCTTGTTGAACTTATTAAACACTAGAATATAGTTCTCCTAAATATGCTGGAGGTGCTAACCTACTAGCGAGGTAATATACTTAATCTCTATTTCTCTGACATACTATTAGCTAGAACTAAAGTTGCTAGCTATCTTTATACTAATTCTAACTATTTAACCTTTATATCTATAGTCTTAGTTGCCTAAAGCGACCTAGATAGAGCCCCTCTAGCAGCAAAAAGTAGGCTGAAGCTTAGCTTAGAGGATATACTGAAGTTTGCTATTAAGGTAGCAAATAATATGTAGATGCTACTGGAAGCTTTCAGCACCCTAGAGGACCTAAACAGAGCTGCAGAAGGACTTAATACCTTACTGCAGTTAGCGCTCTTTGCTATAGGGAAGAAATGCCGCCCTGATAGGAAAAGTGTGATATAGTAGAATAAAAACTGTAGTAAAACCGATTAGAAGTATAAAGCTGAATACTAGTAGGACCTTAATTTAGAGGCTACTAGTAAGGCTAAGAAGTATTGCAATTATGCTGTTTGAAAAGTGAAGTCTGCTATATAGGCTAAGCTAATTGAGGGAATTGATAACGATATAGACCTCTATAAGATCATAGGCTGGCATAAGCCTAAATCTCAATTTCAATCCCCTCCTCTGCGTAATAGTGAAAATAATATTACTGAACCTGCTGAAAAGGTATAATTCCTGTAAATAAAACTGCTAGAGATATATATAGCAGAAGATAATATTAACTTTTATATTTTTATAGTGTTTTAGTGGAATATTTGCATAGATCTGAAGATCTATATGCAGGAAGTGCAGAGTGCTGTCCTAGAGGTAGGCAATACTACCTTAGGTGCTGATAGTATTACTGTAGTTATGCTATAGGCAGCCTAGCCCTATATATTAGATTATATCTTTATGCTATATTAGGCCTGTTATACTATAGGTTACTACCTAAAGGTGTGGTGTACTGCAGAAGTCTTAATAATCCTGAAGGTTAACTGAGATGCCTCTATGCTGAAAGGCTGGCAGCTAATTTCACTGCTTTTAACTATAGGCAAGGGATTTAAGAGGCTTTATATATAGTAGGTAGCATACTATATTGTAGAAGAACAGATATTGCACTTTGCAGTAGCAAGGGCACTGCTATAACGCTCAGCTACAGATATTATTAAGGCATTAGTATACAATATGATGGCAGGGTTTAACTGCAGCTAGGTTTGTACTTTTATTACTAATAATATTGAAGGGGTGTTTAATGCAGTTCTATAGAATTGTTTTTACTAGAGGCTTAAGGAATAAAGCTAGCTATATAATTTTATCTAATAGGTATATTACTTTATGCTGAATTGAATAGCAGTAGTGCGCTATAAAGGCTATATTATGCTGATAGAGAGGCTGTTCTATAGGCTGCTATAAGGCTCACCAGCCTCTCTAGTCTTATATTTGCTCTATATCAAGCTAATACACTAGATTAGGGATAAAGAGATAAGATTTAGATATGCTGATAACAGTAGGATCCTTTGCTTTAGGGATAATCTTATTAAGTTAGCAGCAAAAGCTTAGAAGATCCTTAACAACATTATTACTTAGGGAAAAGAGAACTGCATAGCGTTAGACCTAGGGAAGATAGAACTAATCTACTTTATAAACTGGATCAAGCTGAGACCTAAGGATAAGCTGCTACCCAGCATCTATTATAGAGATAGAGAGGTGTAGCTATCTAAGACTATAGTATAGCTTAAAATAACTTTCAACCTAAAGCTTACCTTTACTGAGCATATTTAGGGTAAGGTGGTGAAAGTGTAGAAGGTTGCTAGGCATATATAAGGCCTTAATAAAGTCTATTCTAAGGTACTGCTAGCTGCTATAAGGAAAGCAGTATATACTGTTATTTTGCTAAAAGCGCTGTTTAGCTTAGAGATTTAGTTCTTAGGCTATAAGAGGCTGAGTAAGAAGCGAGAAAGTACTAGCTATAACAGGGGCTTTAAGCTGGTATTTTACAGACTATAGAGATATATTAAGGCTCTATAGGTTACAGTTAATATTGCAATTTGCAGCTGCTTCTCAGTATAGAGGATTATGCTAGTTAATATTATATAGTGAGAAGTAAATATACTATTAGTTGAGCATATCTTAATGTCTATTAGGGATTGCTACACCCTACAGCTAGAACAGCTAGATGAAAAGCACCTTCTGATTATAAGGATTAAGAGGTATAAACTTCTATAGAACTAAGGCAACACTATTCACCTTATAAACCTCACTAGTGCAGCTAAAGATATCCTAGCATTCCTCTGCCTACAGCTATACCTAAAGGACTATAGGTTTAAAGACCTACCTTAACAACTAGAGACTAAGGATGAGGCAGCTGAAGTATATCTGCTTTAGGTAAAATTGCTACCCTCTATATATCTTACAGTCTATATAGATAAATTGCAACTTTAGCTAGACTAAACTAGCTTCAGTTATGCAATTTATAGAGGCTTTAAGCTTATTTACACTGGCTGCTAGAGACTTCTGCAAGTAGAGGTCTTTAATGCTGAAATAGAAAAGGCTTAAGCTAGCTTTAAAGTTGCTATTAATTTACTTAATGAGGATATTATAGCTATTATAGTCTGTTTAGATAATATTATAGTAGTATTCTGCTTAAAAGGCGCCCTTCTAAAGTCTTTATAAGAGGCTGTATTAGATTTTTAATAAATAGTTTTAAAGAACTAAATGATAATATCTATTTTAGTATACTGGATATCTAGCTATAAAGATATTCCTAGCAATAAAATAGCAGACTAGCTTGCTAAGTAAGGCTTAAAAATTAAATCCTCTAACCTAGCTATATACCTCCTAACTTATAGCTATATTAAGAGAGAGGTTTGTTATAAAGAAAGGATGCAGCTTGATCTCTAGTAGAGCTAAAAAGGTTTATATAAGTATTGCGCTTTAAAACTTTCAGCTTCTAATAAGCCTATAGTAAAGCTTAAGATGCTCTTATAAGTTAACTTATACTGCCTAATAGCTGTATAAAGTTGCTATAGTGACTTTACTGATTATTATGAAAAGTATCTCTATAAAGATGCTAATATCTTCTGTTCCTATAGATACTAAAAGATATCTAAACACTCTTACTACTGCTATAAAGTAAATAGATAAAGTGTCCCTTAGTTTAACTAAGAAAAATATATATATAAGCAGTTAGAAGTAAAGTAGCTAGAGTATATTAAATATCTAACTAACTTATCCTTTTATATTAGCATCTGCCCTCAATAATATATTGCTAAATGCATAGAACACAGCATACTTTAAACTTCAGACTCCTTTAAGGTATAAATAGCTGCCTTACTGCTTATATCTAGCTGCAATCTAATAGACAGACCTTTATAGCTAGAGTATTATTATATATCTAAGCATATAGCAGTTTTCTATTAGTGCTTTAACTATACTACTACTGCTGCTAAGCAGTATTTCTTCTTATAAGCCTCCTACCTATAAGCTTTCTTAAGTAAATATATATTAGAATAGTTATTAAACAGACTGATTAGTATTACTACTTACTGAAACTTAGACTTTACTCTTTTAATATTAGGTTTATATAAATAGACTTACTATTAAAAGATTTAGACACTTATAACTATAAAGTAATAATTCCACTCAGCAGTCTATATCTATATCTATAGTTACATTATATTAGAAGAATTAGAGAGAAAGGGTTTTTACTTTTGATAGGGTTTAGATTACTTTCTATTTACTTGTTTACTATGGGATGAAGGTGGGATGGGGAATATATATAGCTCAACGCAGACGCCCTTTGCCCTATGCAGGGACGTGCCGGCGATTAAACAATACCACCACCACCACCTCCATGTGGCGAGGCCAGCACGTTGGCGGCGCCGGCAACCACCATATCATTATCGCCCGCCAGTAGACCCCGGCAGGCTAGGTGAATGAGCGATAGCGAGGTCGAGCAGGCCTGGTCGATGGAATAGGTTGCGCCCTCCCATCCGTAGTGGAAGGCCACGCGGCCGCCTGCGAATGGTCGCGCGAGGGCTTGCAGCGTGTAGGCGTCGCAGCCCTTTTCATGATGTGCCGTCTCATACCCATCCACGTTGCTCTGGCCGAAAAGGACGGAGATGCGACTCGGATCCACGGCTTTTGTTGTGCCGCATGAGTAACCTGCCGACTCGAGCGCCTCGTGGCACGCCATCTGGAATAACCGGCTGCCCGGGTCCATGATGAGAGCCTCGCGCGGCGAGACGCGGAAGAAGCGCGAGTCGTAGTGTCCCGGCTTGTCGAGGAAGCAGCCCATCTTGCACGTTGATACGCAGTTGGGGCTCTGCTTGGATTGAAAAAGGCCGTCAGCGTCGAACCGGCCTGGAGGGATCTCGCGCGCAACATCGCGACCGGACTCGATGATCTTCCAGTATTCCTCCAGGTCATCGCACTCGGGAGCACGAGCGGCCATGCCCACCACGGCGATGCGTCCTTCGTAGCTGTCTGCGGTTTCGGTCTGTTTTGCTTCATGGCTCTCGCTCCCAAGCTCGGTGTGCTGTGCGACCGCAACTCGCCTTCCTGTCGCTTTCAGCTTGCTGGTGAGAGAGCCGGCGAACCACGTAGGACCCATTATCAATAGTTGCACGCCTTGGCAAGACTCCGCGCCGAGACGGTTGTTCAACCTCTTCACCATCTCCACCAAGTCAACCGGCCTTGAAAAAGCATAGTCTGCCACGCTCAGAAGCAGCTGGCCCCAATTTGCGTAGCTCGGAGGAACAGCATCGTCGTCTTCATCGGAAGCCCGAAGGCCCCAAAGTCGAAATCCCGGGTGAACAGACTTGGAATGGAGGGCTGATTGTCCGGCAATGTACTCGCGATGTGATTGTGAGAGCTCGTGGTTGTGCTGCATCGAGTAGATAGGAAGTCTCTGGGTGGCGACATCTCCCAATCTAGAGTCCTTCAAACACGCGTCGAGCACCGAGGGAGGGCCGACGACGGTGCCCCAGTGATCGCCTCGGATGCCCACCCGCGCTCTCTTCAGGCTTGGGACTTTGCCACTCTCCTGGATCTGGTGGAGGATGCCGTCCAACTTCTCGGGAGTGATGCCCACGACGGCACATCCCCACGAGGAAGAGCTGCTGCTGCCGCCGTCTTCCACGGCTCTTGAGACTTGCCCGGCAACCTCGCATAGGCGACATACGAACCCGGCGGTCACGACGCTGGCTTCACGAAGCGACTCAAAGTCGTCTGAGATGGCCAGGACCGCGGCGTTGATCAGGCCTCCCGAGATGCCCAGCCCCTCGGGCCTGGGATTTGTTTTCAAGGCGTTTGGTGAATCATGAACCCATCTGAATTACAGAATTAGCACTTTGATCTGTAGAAAGACTCTTCTCTCTGCACCTCGGACTGTGTCGCATCTATCGTACGCACCTTAACAAAATCACGGCCCGGACAATGTAGGACATGATACACTGCACAAACCCAACATCGTCGTCATGATCGCGGTACAGGTCCGCAACCTCCTGAACGCTGGAGAAGATACCGCTGGGGCCCAGACTGTCCCGGATCTTGGGGTGCATATGTCGCGTCTCCGCCCTCACCACCGATGCCACGTCGTCCAGGAAGAGCCGCAGCCAGGCGCATCTGCCGGCCTGCTCGTGGATGCGGTCGATCGACTCGAGCCACGGCTCCGTGTAGCCTCCGAAGAGGAGGATTGTTGGTGTTGGCGTCACCACCGTCATTGTGTGCTCACGTATGTGTTATTCTTGCTTCGACCTTCGTGTAGAACTCTCTCTCAGCAAGACAGACTAAACCCGTCGCTGGTCGAGGTTTGCTGTTGTTGTTGGTGAAAGTGGGCGAGCGGTCAAGGTCGAAGCTTGCCTGCCCGTGTTGATTGTCGTGAAACCACCCCTGATCAGCACCAGGACCTTTCGCGAGTCCGAGAAGTGCACACTCGTGATAACTGACAAGCGGGCTTCTCGGAACTCCGAAGTCTTCTTAACAAAAGAATAGATTAATATCTGAGTCGTATCATTTCAAGCATAATATTCTGGACCCTCCCCCCACCCTGGGGTGTGAGTGGCCTGTAATTTGTTTGAATTTCTCTTGTATTGGTCTTGGTACACTGCTTTATCCCTCAACTCTTCATCCTGCCCTTCCTATGCGATCTGAACCATCGATAAGGCCTGCAGCAAGGTGGCCCTGTACTCAGCAAGTGCTGGTTATTGAAGCTGCTGCATGAGGGCGCAGTCTTTGCCTATAAGGCTGGTGCGAAGTAGGCGTTATTAGTATTATAATAGGAGGTTGCTTATAGTATTCTTATATATCTTGAGGTTAAGTTGCTGTAGGCTGATCTCTTAGTTGTAGCTTAGCTGTATTAAGCCTGCAAAGAGCTCTTATAAGTAGTGCAGGCTGTAGTCTTTAATGATAGAGATATACTCCTCAGGGTAGGCTTCTAAGTAAGCTAAAGGGTTGACGTTATATTTAAAGTAGATAAGGATTATTTTAGGTATAAGAGCTATATTACAGAGTAATAATCTATATGTTTAATAGATAGAGAGTACTAGCTACTTACCTCACTGCTGCTCTCCTTATATAAGGCAAAGTTCCTACAACCTTAGTGGCTAAGGCTGTTATAGCAGAGGAAAAGTTATTCATACCTTATTAACCTCATCTTCATCTCTCCAGAGACCTCTATGTCTTTCAGTACTGAGTATAGTACTCTTGTGTTCACCTGTTGGGTTATATCTATTAGGGTTGCTTGGTCCTTTTCCATATCTGTACCTTGCTGTATATTGTACCTCGGCATAATATTCTGGTTCACGTAAGACCCCCTTACGTTCTACGGTACCGAATAGCCCCATCATCGACTCACATCATTCATGGGTTCAATATCAGTCTGCAGAACAAGACCGGCAAGTTGACTACGCAATTGTAGCTTAATTCCCTATCAGTTCTCACAAGAACAAGGTTCCACGTAACCACTGACTCTGACGGGCGTATCGTTACCGCTTGTAAACAGAGAGCAACTCAAGTTGTAAAACTAGCGCAGGACCCAATTTCGATGGAACCCACACGTGCTAGCTACGGCCAATTACCAGCACAGGATTACCCTATGCGTAGGGCGTAGTCGCAAGCAGATTGCAACCCCCAGCTCTAGTTGTAGGGAGCAGCCAAGCAACTCGGACTGGACCCGTAGCCGGCCCGAGCAGCCGAGTCAGGCACACGCAGAACTTCTACTGCTCTAGGCCCGTGTACTTGCCGTACAGCGAGAACGTGGGTTAGAAAGTCCGGGGTGCATTACTCGGCGACACAGAGCCCCATTCGTCACGGACAGGCCGTTCAAAGGTTGCCCTGGTCCATCTGGGGGATGTTCACCCTCACACTGTGGAATGTATGTGTACTTACACAGCTTCGTGAACCATGGGTCCTAGGAGAAAGAACAACCAACATCCACTTCCGCCAAACCCCCTCCTTACCGGTAGTACTACTACCCCGTACAAACGCACTGTTGATCGTCTGAAACTCTATTTCCACCAGTTGCGGGAGAGAAAATTCTACCGATTGATTGCCCGTGCCCTGTACGGCTGCTTCACCGAGGTGGGAGGTCGTCGGACCCCGAGTCTCCACGAGTTTGAAGATATACTAGATTGAGAACCTCCTGCCGGGACATCACGACGGTCGTCCCGAGGGTGGATAGCTGCCGGCTGGTTTTCGCAGATCCCTCTCCCGAAACGGCGTCGTCTCTTGCCCCGTGCAGGTCGTCTACAATCTAAGTGGCCATGCTAACTCGGTGAGCCCCGCGGGATATCATCTCAGAATCGTGGAGTCTGGAGTTCGACAATGAATCATGTTCGATGATAGAATGTTGAGATTCCTGAAAGTCATCGTGGATGGAGACCCTCTGCTTCTGCTACGCACGCATGTAGTGCTAGTCGCAGGGTCTACCCTCAGGATACCTGGCCGAGTTCATGTCGACATTATTCGCTCAAGATAATCAGTCACGACGAGTGGGCTTAGGGGGCCATGGAATGCGTTGCCGGTTGGCGTGATAAGTGCGGCTGGTGCCCATCGACGCTTGTGAGTTTAGGTAGCTTGAGAGAGTTGTTCGCCGTAGCCTCGTCAAGACCAATATACCATTTGACTTTTCAGAGTTCTTGTTTTCATTTTCATCATGGGGTCTCATCAAGTTCGTCGGGATAACATCCCCATTGCTGTGGTTGGCCTGGCCTGCCGACTTCCCGGCGATGCCACCAGCGCGACAGAATACTGGAACATGTTGAAGGAGGGCAGAGGTTAGTAACTTCACGACTTTGCGCCTGGGGAACAGAATACCAGGCAGTCAGACAGAAAGAAAGACGGACTACTGACATACATCACCAACCTGCAGATGGTTACTCAGCCGAGACAAACCGTTACAACACATCGGCCTTCTACCACGCCAACCCCAAAGACAGGCAAAACGTGCTGCCGACCAAGGGCGGGCACTTCATCAAGGAAGACCCCTATGCCTTCGACTCGTCCTTCTTCAAGTTCTCCGCCGCCGAGGCCGCCGTCCTGGACCCCAAGCAGCGCATCCTGCTCGAGGTGACGTACGAGGCCCTCGAGAACGCCGGCCTGCCGCCGCCAAAGATGGCGGGCACGAGGACCGCGTGCATCATCGGCACGGCGTGGAGCGACTACCGCGACGCTCTCGTCCGCGACTTCGAGCAGTGGCCGCGCCTGTACCTGATGGGCGTCAGCGACGAGATGGTCAGCAACCGCCTGTCGCACTTTTTCGACCTGCGCGGGCCGAGTTTGACGGTCGAGACGGCGTGCTCGTCAAGTCTTGTGGCTATTCACCAGGCGTGCGAGAGTCTGCGTTCTGGCCAGGCAGAGGTACGTTCATGCATCTCTATCACACCTCTCGTTAGTTATCTTGTGTTACTCACATTATGCGTAGATGGCCGTCGCAGGCGGAATCAACATGATCCTCGGCCCCGAGGCAACCATGGAACTCAACAGTCTGGGCGTGCTCAACCCAGACGGCCGCTCCCTCTCCTTCGACGAGGGCGCGAACGGCTACGGCCGTGCCGAGGGCTGCGGCATCGTCATCCTCAAGCCGCTGGACCAGGCCGTCCGCGACGGCGACCACATCCGCGCCGTGATCCGCGGCAGCGGCGTCAACTCGGACGGCTGGACCAAGACCATCTCGACGCCGTCCGCCTCCGCGCAGGCCGAGCTGATCAAGCTGGTCTACGAGTCCAACGGGCTCGACTACGACGCGACGCAGTACGTCGAGGCCCATGGGACCGGCACTAAGGTCGGAGACCCCATCGAGCTGGGCGCGATCCACGAGACGATTGGCCGCAATGCGACCGAGTCCCGCAAGCTGTACGTGGGCAGCGTGAAGGCGAATATTGGACACCTCGAGCCTGCCGCTGGTGTGGCGGGATTCATCAAAGGTGTTTTGGCGCTGGAGCACGGCAAGATCCCGCCCAACGTGCATTTTCACAAGGCCAACCCGAGAATCCCCTTTGATAAGTGGAATATGGTGGTGCCAACGTCGCTGACCCCTTGGCCCGAGGCCGAGACCAAACGCATGAGTGTCAGCAGTTTCGGCATGGGCGGAACCAACGCCCACGTCGTCCTGGAGGAGTTCAAGAAGACACCAAAGCAACTGACGAATGGGGTTCACAGCAATGGTGATGCGCCCTACAAAAACGTGGCCGTCGATAAGAAGAAACTCTTCGTTTTCAGCAGTCACGATCAAGCTGGCATCAAGCGTGTCTCCAGCACGCTTGCGCAGCATCTCAGCAATGTTCGTCGCGAAAACCCAACATGGACATCCGAGAAGGGCGAGCCCGAGTTCCTTGCCAACTTCGCGCACACACTCGCCACCGCGCGCTCCAGTCTGGGATGGAAGGCCAGCTGCCTGGCAAGCAGTCTCTCGCAACTGGAATCCCAGCTGGCGGCCGCGCCTTCAGAGGACACGTGGAAGATCTCGCGTGCCTCATCCGATCCGAAGCCGTTGCGTGTGGGCTTCGTCTTCACCGGCCAGGGCGCGCAATGGGCCGGCATGGGCATCGAGCTCCTCTCGCGACCCGTGTTCCGGGCCTCAGTCGCCCGGTCGGCCGCCATCCTCGAGAGCCTCGGCTGCACCTGGGATCCCGTGGCCGAGTTGTCCAAGACGGGCAAGGAGTCCCGGCTCGGCCAGCCCGAGATCAGCCAGCCCATCTGCAGCGTCCTGCAGATCGCCCTTGTCGACGAGATCCGGTCGTGGGGCTCCCCGGTCCTCAGCAGGCCGGCCAAGGTCGTCGGCCACTCGAGCGGAGAGATTGCGGCGGCTTACTGCATGGGGGCTCTGACGCACCGGGACGCGCTTGTGGTGGCGTACTCGCGCGGCACGGCCTCGGCGATGCTGCCGACGGTTGCGCCCCATCTCAACGGCGCCATGATGGCGGCGGGATGCTCCCGCGAGACGGCCGAGGCCCTCATCGAGAAGCTCGGGCTGTCTGGACAGGTCGGAATCGGCTGTGTCAACTCCCCATCCAGCATCACACTCTCTGGAGACTCAGCCGCGATGGACCCCATAGCCGCTGCGTTGGATGAACAAAAGACGTTTTGCCGGCGGCTCAAGGTCCAGGTGGCCTACCACTCGTCCCACGTCGCTACTGTTTCCGGCGAATACTACCAGGCCATGGCCTCGGAGGGCGTCGAGCCCATCGCTGTCACTGCAGACGAGGGAGCTCCTCGTATGATCTCGAGCGTGCTGGGCGACGAGGTGTCCGCGGAGCAGCTGGGCCCCTTCTACTGGCTGCAGAACTTCACCTCGCCCGTGCTATTCTCTGACGCTCTGAAGAAGCTGGTCCTGCCGGAGACCGAGACCGAGAACGAGAGCGAGCCTGACGTCGACTTACTCGTCGAGATCGGGCCCCACAGCACCCTAGGCGGGCCCATCGAGCAGATCCTCTCGCACCACGGCGTGAAGAGCGGGGCCGTGGCATACCAGGCGGTCCTCCGCCGCGGCGCCGACGCCGCCGAGACGAGCCTGCGGATGGCCGAACAGCTGTTCCACCTCGGCGTCCCGCTGAACCTGGCCAAGGTCAACGGCGACGATTCGCCGGCGGTCGACCTGCTGACGGACCTGCCCCCGTACCCCTGGATGCACGACAACAAGTACAACGCCTATCCTCGGGTGCAGAGGGAGCGCTGGTTCCGAGACCAGCCCGCCAAGGGTCTTCTAGGTGCTCCAACGCCGGTCATGCGGGAGAAGCAGCACGTCTGGCGCGGCTTTATCCGTCTCGATGACGAGCCGTGGCTGCGCGGGCACACCGTCGGCGACACGGTCGTCTTCCCCGCTGCCGGTATGATTAGCATGGTGCTCGAGGCGGCGCAGCAGCTGGCCGAGCCTGGAAAGGCCATCCACGCCCTGCGTCTGCGCGATGTGTCGGTCATGGCGGCCGTGTCGATCTCCGAGGGTGTGGCCACAGAGGCGGTCGTCAACATGACCCGTGCTGGGTCAGGCCAGGGACCATGGTGGGAGTTTACCTTGTCGTCGGCCAACAACAACACCAACTCCAGCCAGCTGCGAGACAACTGCCGCGGTCTCATCGCCATCGACTACGCGGCCGCTAAGAGCGAGCATATGGAGCGCGAGGAGGCTCACGTCGTCGCACAGCGGGCGGCACAGTACCAGGAGGCCGTCACAGAGCTCCAGCAGACCGTAGCCAAGGATGACTTCTACTCGCAGATCGCGCAGGGCACCGGTTTCAAGTACGGCGAGCTCTTCCAGGGTGTTGAGGACCTATTCGTCGGGCCGGGCAAGACCCACTTCCGGCTCCGTGTCACGGACATCGGCAAGACGTTCAGTCAGGGACAGGTGGGTCCGGACTCGGTCCAAAACCAGGACTCACACCGCGGCACGCGACCGTTCCTGATCCACGCGGCCACTCTCGACGCCATCTTCCAGTGCTGGGTCGGTGCCACATACCGCGGCGGCGTGCTGGGCCTGAAGCCGTTCGCCCCCACCCGCCTGGGCGCGATGGAGATCCGGATGGATGTGCCTGGTGCGCCAGACGATATCATGGCCGGCTTCAGCACCAATAAGCGCCACGGCTTCCACGAGCAGACCAACGACATGTTCCTGTTCGACCCGAAGCTCGACAAGATGTACATCGCAATTGAAGACTTCCGCATCTCAGAGCTCGACGTTGCCGGCGGCCAGGACGAGCAAGATGGCAGCCCGGACACCGTTCTCGGCGGTCCCGGCGCGTCCGTCACCGCCGAAGTGCGATGGAGTTACTCCATGAGTCTGCTGGAGGAGTCTGACGTCGCAAAGGCCATCGCAACAGCTCAGACTCAGCCTGAGGAGGGCATGGCCAGGCTCATCAGCATGATGCTCCACGACAAGCCCTCGGCGTCAGTGGTCGAGCTGGTACAGGACCGCAAGGCTCTTGCCGAGGGACAGTCCGTTGTGAACGGCGTCGTCGGCCACTCGCTGCCGATTGGCGCAGTGCCTCCCTCCAACATCCGCTACGCGCTGCTGGCGCAGGGTGACGATGTCAACGAGACCGACGCCGCTGCCACACTGTTCGATGAGGCACTGCCGCTGGAACAGGCCGCCCAGGATGCTGCGTCTGCTAATATCTTGGTCGTTTCGCCGCCTCTCTCCCAGAACCTGGCGGGCAATGACAATACCCTCCTCGATTCTTTTGTCGGCCTGGCTAAGGCGGATGCGACACTCGTCCTCTCCTTCAAGGATCGTCAGGTTTGCGCAACAGCCGCGTTATTCCTCCAGTCCAAGAGTTGGCAAGCCGTGTCGGCAATTCCTGCAGGCGATAACGATGCCGTTGTGGCCGCGTTCAAATATCGTCCGGACGCAGAACTGCAGAACGGCGAGACATCGTCGGCTCACAATTTCGTCATTGTCCTACCCTCCGAGCCCTCACCTGCCACTCAAGACTTCTCCAAGACGCTCGAAGACAAGCTGGTTTCCCAAGGGGAGAGCGTGGTCGTCAAATTCTGGGATCAAGTCGCTGGTTCTGCATCAGGAGTGAACGACAGCGACTCGTCTTCTCCCGCCGTTGTCGTATCTCTGCTGGAACTCGAGCAGCCCATGCTAGCTGATCTTTCTGAGAGTGATTTCCAGGCCATCCAAAGTGTGATTCTGCAGAGCGAGCGAATCCTCTGGGTAACCGGCGGCGGCGATGACCCATCCTTCTACGTCGTGGACGGCCTCGCACGAACCGTCGCCAACGAAAAAGCCAGCCTGCGTTTCCAGACGCTCCATCTCAGCAGCCCTTCTTCAGCAAGCGGACCGTCGCTCGCCGGCCGGATCCTCGCCAGCAACACTCCCGACAACGAGTTCCGCGAGGTGCAAGGTCTGCTGCAGACCTCTCGCGTGTACAAGAGCGCGGTGGGTGAGCGCCGCATCGCCCGCCACCTCAAGGACGCCACACGCATCGTGCCCCTGGCCCAGGAGAAGTCGCCCGTTTGCTTGGCCATCGGCCGTCCTGGTCTGCTCGACACGCTGCACTTTGTCAAGGACGAGCGGACACTCGAGCCGCTTGCCGACACGGACGTCGAGATTAGCGTGCGCGCCTCGAGTATCAACTTCAAGGACATCATGGGTGCCATGGGCTTGGTCCCGGTGCCGATGTTGGGCTTGGAAGCCAGCGGCATCGTGGTCCGGACTGGTGCCGCCGTCAACAACGTCAAGGTCGGCGACCGCGTTGCCGCCCACGCGCACGGAAGCCACGCCACGGTTGTCCGAACACACCACGCCGTCGCCCGAGTCGATCACCTTCGAACAGGGAGCCGCCATCAACCTGGTGCACGTCACGGCGTACTACGCTCTTGTGCGCCTGGCCAAGCTGCGCAAGGGCCAGTCGGTCCTGATACACGCCGCGGCCGGCGGAGTCGGACAAGCCGCCATCCAGCTGGCCAAGTACCTGGGCCTGGTCATCTACGTGACCGTCGGTTCCGAGAGCAAGCGGCAGCTTATGCGCGAGCGCTTCGAGATCCCTGAGGAGCACATCTTCCATTCGCGCGACCTGAGCTTCGTTAAGGGCGTCCAGCGCGTCACCGGCGGCCGCGGCGTCGACTGCATCCTGAACTCGCTCGCCGATGAGCTGCTGCGAGCCTCATGGGACTCCGGCTGCCTGGCACCCTTCGGCACGTTCGTCGAGATCGGCCTACGCGATATTACCAACAACTCGCCGCTGGACATGAGGCCGTTTGTCAAAAACGCCACCTTTGCCTTCTGCGACATCCTTAACTACCCCGTCGAGGACCTCGGCAGTGTCCTCGGTGAGGTCTACAGCCTCGTCGAGCAGGGCTACCTCTCGCCTGCCTATCCGCTCAAGGCATACCGCCCCCGCCAGGTCGAGGAAGTGTTCCGCGTTATGCAGCAGGGCAAGCACACCGGTAAGGCCGTCATCACCTTCAACACCGAGGATGATAACGAGGCAGCCCCCGTCTTCCAGCGCGCTGCCGACCTGTTCCGCCTCGACCCGGATGTTACCTACCTCCTTGTCGGTGGCATGGGCGGTCTTGGCCGCAGTCTGGCGCGGAACCTCGCCACCGCGGGCGCTCGCCACATCGCCTTCCTCTCGCGTTCTGGTGATGCCTCGGCCTCAGCCCAAACCCTGCTGAACGAGCTGGCCACACGCTGGGATGTCAAGGCCCGCGCATACGCAGCTGACGCAGCCGATGCAGCATCCCTACAGGCGGCCATGGCGATTTGCGAGCGCGAGATGCCGCCTGTTCGCGGCGTGGTTCAACTGGCCATGGTCCTGCGTGACGTCGTCTTCGAGAAGATGGAGCCCGCGCAGTGGACGCAACCACTGCAACCCAAGGTGGCCGGCTCCCGCAACCTGCACGAGTACTTCGGCGCGGACCGCCCCCTCGACTTCTTCGTGCTGTGCTCATCCGTATCGGGTGTTGTTGGTAACCCCGGCCAGGCGGCATATGCGGCAGGAAACACCTACCAGGACGCGCTGGCAGCATACCGCCGCAAGCGCGGACTGAAGGCCGTGGCCGTCGACCTGGGGGTCATGCGCGACGTCGGCGTGCTGGCCGAAGGCAACACCGAGAGCGGCGTGCTGGGCCGCTAGGAAGAGGCCGTTGGAATCCCGGAGCCCATCTTCCACGCGCTCATCAAGAGCGTCGTCCACGGCCAGAAGCAGGAACAAAACTCGGAAGAGGCTGTCCCTGCGCAGGTAGTCACCGGCCTGGGCTCGGCCGATGTCTGGGCCGCCCACCGCCTCCCCCAGCCGTTCTACCTCTCGGACCCGCGCTTCAGCCCCATGGCCATGACTACGACAACCGACGCCGCTGCCGATGCCACCGCAGACGCTTCCGCAACTGTGTCCATCGCCGCGCAGCTCGCGGGCGTGTCGTCAATGCAGCAGGCGGCTGAAATCGTGACCGACGCGCTCTCGAAGCGGACGGCCGAGATCCTGCAAATGCCGGCATCCGAGGTGGACCCCGCGCAGCCGCTGTACCGTTACGGCGTCGACTCTTTGACGGCCATTGAGGTTCGTAACTGGATCGCACGAGAGCTCAAGGCGAACATGGCGCTGCTGGAGATTGTGTCAGCTGTGCCGATCCGCGAATTCGCGGCCAAGATTGCTGAGAAGAGCCAGCTGGTCAAGATTACGGAGTAGAATGAGAAAGATGAAGGGTATGAAGTTATGTGTGTTTCAAAGTCGTGAACTGAATGAAGTTTACGCGTCAATTGGGTCTGGGAAGGCGTTGGTGGATCAATTTGCTTTCGTGAAAGCGTCGATGGTGTCGTGATTGATGGTGGTGTCTCCAAACAAAGTGGAGATGGAGTGGTCGAGGCGGAAAGAAGTCATGCGTAGGGGCTGTTGCCATTTGGCACCAGTTGGTCTCCGAAAGTTCCATTATATGGCAGGGTTGTATTTTGTCTATTTATTATATCCAACATATATTTACTATTGTTCTCCTAGACTTTTGTACTCATCTTACTCGTGCTATGTTGTCTTCTAAGCTTAGATCGAAGTGAAAATTTATCAAAGGCTTTCCCATTTGGAGTATCTGGGTAGTCTCATGTCAGTAAACGAAGTACATGTTGACATCCGCATGCAATACAACGGAACCTGCGTCTTCCGTTTTACAATGCAAATCAAGCTCGGCATCGGTGCGAGTACGAGATCTGGGTGGTATCCCATAACTGTCTACGAGGTCGTAGTCCTCATCGCGACTAGTGAAGTGACGTAGTCGCATTGTGCATTGCCGCGGGTACGCTCGTATTGCCATGCGTCAATACGATTAACCGGACGCACGGAGTCTGGACATTACCGTCGAATTTCTTCGCCAGCTGCCAGTCTATCTGTATTATTTAACAGGTGGATATCATCAATTCCTCCCCTGCCAACTTATCTGACCGACAATTTCATGGTACTCTTAAACCTGTATCCTTCCATCAGCCTACAACTTGTAATAATGTACTCTAACGAGGTCCGCTTGACGGCGCCGGCACTGTCCCCGCAGTATGTTTCAGTCGTAGTCGGGTTATTGGCATTAGTGAGTCTTCTTTTCCGCTCTTCCATCTAATATGGGCGCTTTCTCAACGGTTCCGCCACGTCTTCCAGTTGATTTTATGGTTCTCCCTCAATGCCGTATACAACATCTGGTTTCATCCACTCAGCAAGTATCCGGGACCGCGGTGGCAAGCGGCAAGTCGCCTTCCGTACACCCTGCAGATCTTCAGAGGGACAGCCACGCGAACCACGGCAGGTCTTCACGAGCTCTACGGCCATGCTGTTCGAATAGCCCCCGATACCTTATCGTTCACCAGCAGTCAAGCATGGGACGGTGAGTCGGAGCAATCCTTACCAAATCGCTCCACAATTGAGCGCTAACGCTCTAGTGGAGATATATATGGTCTCAAACGACAAAATGGAAAGGGAAACTTCCCCAAGGATCCAAGCTTTTACATCACACCTCCTGGGGAGGCTGACACGATCGTGCGTGATACCTTCTTAGCGTCGGCTCAAACACGAAGGACCCAATCCTCCACTTACTCTTCCCGCTAGTCCACCGCTAAAGATGTTGACCATCGTCGACTGCGACGAATTCAGGCGCATGCCTTTTCCGAGAAAGCCCTCTCTTTGCAAGAGGGCTTTCTGAAGCAGTATACCACCCTGTTCATATCTCGATTACATGAGAGTATTAGCCAGCCAGGCGGAGATGTCGTCAATATTACCCGTTGGCTCAACCTCCTCACAACCGACATCATTGGCGAGCTCACATTTGCCGAGAGCTTCGAAGGCCTCACTAAAAACCGGCTTCATCCGTGGCTGGAAACCGTGTTTTTGACTCTCAAAGCCTTCACCTTCATACGGGAGCTGACCAGGTTGCCTCCTATCTTCATGCGTCTTGCGATGGCATGCATTCCCGCAAACATGCTCAAGCACCAGCGGGCCGCAGTCGCATTCGGAGCCAAAGCTGCGAAAAGGCGAATGGGGCTCGGTACCGAGCGGCCCGATTTCATGTCGTATATCCTTCGCCAGACTGGCGAACAACGGTACTTCGCTACCATCAGTTCATCATAGTCACAGCCGGTTTTGCTGACACAAGGGTCCCTTAGCATGACGGAACAAGAGATTGAGGCCGCAGCAATCACGTTCATCGTTGCGGGCAGCGAGACCAGTAAGTTTACAGCACCGCCGCTCTTTTGCGTTACCGCAGCGCTCGGCGGCTAATTCTACCTCAGCGGCCACCATGCTTTCTGGCACCGTCTATCTCCTGTGTCAGAACCAAGCCATCTTCGAAAAGTTGACGTCTCTTGTTCGTACCGACTTCCCCAATGAGTCTGACCTCACCCTGGTCAAGCTCCAGCAGCACGAATACCTCAACGCCGTTCTTCAAGAGGGTCTGCGACTTTACCCGCCAGCACCTGACAACCTCTTTCGAGTGACGCCTGAAGCCGGAGGATATGTGATGGGCGAGTTGTTACCCCCGAAGACTAGCCTAACCGTCAATCTTTGGGCCGCCAACCGGTCGCCGGAGAACTTTCATCGCCCCCTCGAATTCATCCCCGAAAGGTGGGTGAAAGATGCTGCCGTTGAGTTCCGGCAGGATGATAGGAATGCCATGAGGCCGTTCAGCGTGGGACCCAGGGACTGTCTCGGGAAGAAGTAAGCTCCGAACCCGCAAATTGGTATGAACATATTCAGTGACTAGCATATCTGACCACTTCGACAGTCTTGCGTGGGCGGAGATGCGCATGATTCTTGCTTATTTGGTTTGGAATTTCGATATGGAACTCCAGTCGGATAGCCGAGGTTGGATTGAGAGACAGAAGGTGTTCATGCTCTGGGAAAAGCCGGATCTTAACATCAAGATTTCCAAGAGACACTGAGAAGAACGCATGTCTAGACAACACTTGACGAGACCGATGAATACATTCTTCAAATGTGGTTCCAGGCAAAGACTCTACCAGTAGATGCATCAGCAAATATTCAGCGAGTCCTGCATTCTGTTGTTTGAACGATGAACGGTGATAGCAAATAGCTAGGTTACCTCTTCGACAGTGACGCCTGATGTTGCGATCTGCTTTCCGTCAGCAAGGGTCGTCTAACAGATGCTAGGGCCCTCCGCGGGATGGGTGGATCAACGTCCATTTCGGGAGAAACTTGGTTCAAGACTCAATCCAATGTGTGATCTCTTGGGGACCTTGAACTCGTGCGAGCACAACGAGGTATTATGAACCCGGCAGAGCGGTCCGATGCCAACGGTGGATACTTACCGGATGAGCTTCCAGCCAGTCAATCGTACCCACTAGACGATGCGTGCTTAGACACAGAAGATTCGCCGAATCTCACACCGGTCGAATGCCATGATTCCCCCTGGAGTCGTAGGTAGTCACACGCTCACAACCTTCGCTTCCGGTTGGTGTTGACGGTCATCCGGTCATCCCCGGAGGACAAAATTGCTACCTCCCCCCCACTCCGGTCAGCCGGTACCCCCGCAAAGTGCCTGCTGATAGACGTCATGTTCCTGGCAGTATTCCCGGAAGCGCTCCCCGTCCCCCTCATCCTGCCCATTTCTCTTCAGGATGTGGAGACCCCGCGGAGGAACTCCGCACTTCAAACCTATCAATCACCTCAACTGCGCAACATATGATGGGATTCCTGAAGTAAAGTTTTAAGTCTTGATGTTCTGGAAAAAAGAATCCTTGGCTGGGCCGAGAAACGCACCGATTCGATCGTCGCACCAGCGGTGAGCCGGCTACTCTTCGGGGATTTATATAAGTCCGTGCTGTTACATAACACATTAAACGGGGCTTCAGTGACCATACATAGATACTCAGGTACTGGCAGCCATCGTGGCCGACGCCTTGTCTCACCACCAGACTTTTCGAGAGTCACCTCGTTCGGAATGTGGTCAACAGGAAGCTTGGCTGCTGTTGCGCAGCTCCTCGCGCTTTCGACAGGCGTCGCAGCTTTTGCGCAGTCGCCAGAAGTTTACCCGTCGCGTAAGTCTCGTTGCCCGTCCAACGACTCTAAGCGCGTCAACAAATCAACAACTGACGTAATTGCGAAATAGCATCTGGAAAGGGGTCAGGAGTTTGGAAAGATGCGTACGCCAGCGCGCGCAAACTCGTGGACCAATTGACCTTGGAGGAGAAAGTAAATATTACTCGTGGATTTGCGAGCGATAATGTCTGCGCTGGCAATACAGGGTCGATCCCGCGACTGGGGTGGCCTGGGATGTGCCTTCATGATGCAGGCAACGGAGTGAGAGCGACCGATCTGGTCAATTCCTATCCTTCAGCTTTGCACATCGGCGCCACTTGGGACAAGAACTTGACCTATCATCGTGGGTATTGGATGGGAAAAGAGTTCAAGACCAAGGGAGGTGAGTGCAACGAAGCTGAGAACCTCCAACTTGAGACGTAATTGACGCACTTGCTTAGTAAATATTCTACTTGGACCTAATGCAGGTCCTCTCGGAAGATCACCTCTTGGCGGACGAAACTGGGGTAAGATACACTAAATGCGACTCCCAATTTCGTAAACTAAACTCGTGGATAGAGGGGTTCTCGGTTGATCCATACTTGTCGGGACAACTCAACGCTGAGACCATCATTGGTCATCAAGATGCCGGTGTCATTGCCAACCTCAAGGTAAGGTTCTTTGCTACAATTTTGATGACTATGATTCACTGATCTTATACGGTAGCATTTCATTGGGAATGAGCAAGAGACCTACAGAAGGCCATACTTTGGCGTCGAGGCCGCATCTTCGAACATCGACGACAAGACCCTTCATGAGTTCTACCTCTGGCCTTTCGTCGACGGCGTCAAGGCTGGTGCTGCCTCCATCATGTGCTCCTACAATAGGATCAACAACACCTATGGGTGCGAAAACAGCAAACTCATGAACGGTGTTCTCAAGGGCGAGCTGGAGTTTGACGGCTTTGTACTTCTCGATTGGAATGCGCAGCATAACCTCCAGAGTGCCAATTCTGGTCTGGACATGGTGATGCCTCTTGGAGGCAATTTTGGCCAGAACTTGACTGATGCAGTCAATAACGGCACCGTTGCTGAGTCTCGAGTGACGGACATGGCTACAAGGTAAATCATCCCAGTCGGCGCATTCGGAAAGGATGGCCATTAATCTCATCTAGAATCCTTGCGGCTTGGTATCTTGTTGGTCAAGACACAGACTTTCCTACTCCCGGGATTGGCATGAAGAACCTCACAGAGCCCCACGAGCAAGTCGATGCTCGCGACCCAGACTCGAGGCCAAACATTCTTGAGGGCGCCATCGCCGGACACGTCCTCGTGAAGAATGAGAATAATACCCTCCCCTTCGCTAAGGCACCCACCATGATCTCAGTCTTTGGGTATGATGCGACGGTACCGAACACGAAGAACACTGACAAGCTCTTCGAACTCGGGTACTACTCTTCCCCTGAGATGGGTCAGGCCGTGTTGGGCACCGAGAGACACTTTGACCAAGCGGCTAAGGGAGGAACCATCGTCAGCGGAGGCCGCGCTGCCGCCAACGCGCCATCCTACATTCTCGACGTACGTAGAGTCTCGCCCATCCTTGCAGGACCTGGCTAATCCTTCACAGCCCCTTAGCTCTATCCAGCACAGAGCGGCCAAAGACGGCAGCTGGGTGAACTGGGACCTGACATCCCCCAACCCTGACGTCAACGCCGCTAGCGACGTCTGCCTGGTCTTCATCAACGCCATGGCAACAGAAGGCTGGGACCGCGACGGCCTCCACGACGACTTCAGCGACGGTCTTGTCCTCAGCGTAGCCTCCAAATGCGCCAACACCATCGTTGTCATCCACGCCGCTGGTATCCGTCTCGTCGACCAGTGGATCGAGCACCCCAACGTCACCGCCACCGTCATCGCCCATCTTCCCGGCCAGGACAGCGGCGAAGCGCTCGTGCAGCTCCTCTACGGCGAGGCGTCCTTCTCCGGAAAGCTCCCATACACCCTCGCGAAGAACGAGAGCGATTACTCTGTCTACAAGCCCTGCGGGCGTGGCGAGACGAACACGACGAGTCCGCAATGCGATTTCACGGAGGGCGTCTATGTTGACTACCGTGACTTTGACGCGAAGAACGTCACTCCGAGATACGAGTTTGGGTACGGGCTGAGTTACACCAGCTTCGAGTACTCGTCAATCTCCGTCAAGAAGCAGGATACGCAGGCAGGCTTTGCGGCGAGCTCCGATGCCTTGTGGTCTACCGTCGCAACTGTTCACGCCACGCTGAACAACACGGGGTCCCGCGCCGGAGAGGAAGTCGCGCAGCTGTATGTTGCCATTCCGAACAGTCCGCCGAAACAGCTACGTGGGTTTGAGAAGGTGACCCTTGCAAGTGGACAGGGTGCGGACTTGCAGTTTGAGTTGACAAGGCGGGATTTGAGTGTGTGGGATGTCGTGGCTCAGAAATGGACTCTTCAGGATGGCGAGTATACCGTGTTTGTGGGTGCAAGCAGCCGAGACTTACCTCTATCGCAGGTTCTTTCCATCTGAACCAGGTCCTTCTCAGTTCAGAACCTTTCCTAAATTTCTTAATTCTTAGGTCGAAATAAGAAAAAAGGCTAAGCCGTCTTCTAATTTGTTGAGCTCCATCTAGGTGCCCTTTCATACAGACATCCATCCTATCAGTTACCTCAAAGGACAAGACTAGGGGAAAGTGTTTTAGCTGCCTTACTAACAGAAAAAAATCGAATAGCCTTTCAGGAATCAGAACATCATTATACATGCCCAAGCAAGGTCAAAAATGCAAAAGAAGGTCCATCCAGGATTCGAACCTGGGCTTACGGAAAGTTCTGATACCATCAGAATCCGACGTCCTAACCAACTAGACTAATAGACCGATGGAATTGATCCAGCCGTGGTGAGCTGGTGTGAGCATTGGTGGCGAAAGTGTGGAATATGTTCTGTGGGTTTAGCCCTCGTGGACCTCAAGTGGAGACAAGTTTGACCAGGACCAGGATTGACACTACCGAAGCCCATCGTTAGCAACACATTCATGTCCCTCGTAAGACCTTCAATCTTTGAATACAATTGCCTGCTATGAGACTATTGTCCCCAAAAAGAACGGTCTCGTGAACCTCTTCTCCCAGTGTATCAGTATCCGAACCGCTCCAGACACTCAACCAACTCCTCCTCGCCAGCGGCCCGCATCTCCACAATCTGCTCCGCTGTCTTTCTCTTCAGCATGACTGGGTGATGCAACGCAAATGGAGCGAGCAGGCTCTCCAACTTCCTAAGTTGTTCAAGTGCAGTCATGCCAGCAATATCACTTGGTCTCAGTGCCCCTCTCTCAACCAGTGCGTCATCCCATGCCTTTGCTCTCGCAAGTTGCCCGACCGCTTCTTCTGGCAGATCGGGGATGTCAAAATTGCCCGCCAGCATTGCTTTGGCAATTTTACCATCGCTCAAGTCGCGGTCCCGTGCAGTGCCGCCGTTGGTGCTGCCTCCAATGTCTCCGAAAGAAGTGAAGAACTCATGGGCTGGATGAGAGACGTAAGCCCAGTCAAAATCAAGAACTCCCGTGATTCGTTTTGTTGCAGGGTCATATTGGATGTTGTTGGTAGCTGATGCTTAAGTTAACCAAGTCAGTCCTCAGAAACAGGAATCCGCGTCTGACTTACTGAGATCGCCATGAATCAGCACACGTTGCGTCTCATCAACGCCAGCTCCCGCAAGATACGCATCGAGTCCAGTTGACATGAGCTTGTTGATACGTTCACGAACACCATTAGGCTTCCAACCTTGCAGATTCGAGCTCCCATCGGCATCACGAAGGCCAAACTCCAACTTAGACTTCCAAAAGTCGGCAAATGAGTCCCAAGGGGCCCCTTCAAGAATGGTCATCTTGCCACCAACGATATTTCCAGACCCATCGATCGTCAATCCGCCGTGCGATTGAATGCTCTCAGGCAACGGCGCTCGCTGAATGCCCGTGAAGACGTCTGCAATCTGCCCAAGGATGGCCTTCCTCTCATCATCGGATAGGTCCTTGAACTTGGTGTCAAGCGGCACGCCCTCCTTGAACTCCATCAAAGTCCAGCTGTAGCCGTTGTCGTCACCTTGAGCTGACTTCCAAGCAAAGATGGCCGGGACGAGCCCAACGACATCAGGTTTGAAAGCTTGGAGACCCTGGCGAGCGAGGTACATTGCCGCGACCTCGTTCTCGACGCGATTGTCCTGGATTATGTCCATGGCTTTGGGATTAGCTAGCCGCATGACGATGGTTAAGACGCCTCCCTGTAGTGGGAGTGTCGTGTACGAGGCAGCATCAAGGAAATTGTCCTTTGTGGCTGGTTTGGCCAAAGCGATTTTGTAGATGAAGTTGTTGTAGGGAAATGGGGCGTCCTCTTGGTATTCCACGGGTGTGATTTCGGTGGGCTTTGTTCAGTGTGAATAAACTGGGCTTTGAGAGTGAGTAGCGGCTCTTACCTCGAGGCCGAATCCAATCACCGTGTTCCTGACGAAGTCAAGACGCTCTTGAAATTGTTCGTGATTCATGATGGGTAGGGACGACTTGTCGGAATTTTGGGTCTTGTTGCGGTTAAAGTAAGAGTGCGGGGTTTCGTGGTAAATTGAACTTGGGATTGATTTAAATAAGGCACAAGTCTCTTGCTATTGCTGCTGGAGAGATTTCTTTTGATCATCCTCCAGGTACTAAGCTCTTACCAAGCCAGTAGCCGCAATTGAATTTGCTCCTTCCCTTAAAACATGTTGACTCAGAACACCAATTTGGAAGGTAAATCGCAGCAAAATGTTCTTCCTTTCTATCGGGGTCTTGCATGTTCACGATGTTGGAATGTGTGGTTTTAAAGTTGAAGCGAATCGGATCCTATCCGGTAATTCCGGTGCCAATTAACAGCACGTTGTTTGGCCAAGCCAAAGCTTTTCTGGTCGTTATTAGATGCCACCATCAGGTGTGATCCTTGCCAAAAGCCCGTTGCTGCCTGGAAATACTGTTTCAAACCACACATAAATGAAAGACGTAGCCATTTCTGCCTAAACTGTGCCGCATACATGCATATAAGACGAAGATACGCCTTGAGAGTTCACCAAGACATTCTCGTAGTTGATCTTCGTGAGTCACTGTTATTGGCTGTGTGACGTCTGTGTTACAGTACTATCTTGGAATCACCCTATTTTCATGTTAAGTTGTCCTCATTCACATCAAAAACCACCATATAATCATCTATCGCAGTATTATGCTTCCTCACATGCCATTGGACCAAGATTCCCTCAATTTGCTGCGAGCAGATTGGCAGAATGAGATTCCTGTTATTATTGTTATGGGTAGCGTCTCGAAGACTACTTACTCTTGATAGTTGCATTTTCTGCCTACAGATGCCTTGATGAACCATCTGTCTACCTTAGATTACAACCTCAAGTGCTCGAGTCTTTGCGGACACCTCTAATCAAGCCTCGAACCTCGTCAACTCACTTGTCCACAAGTACGAATAGGAAATTAATAGTCTTTGTATATGCGAATGGAACCACACATTATTGTTAGCAAAACTTTGGCAGATTCTATTCTGAAGAAGGGAAAAATAGGAACAATTGGCAGTAAGTGAGCCTCGGCAGATTTCGCGAAGTCGCCAACCGCACTGTCCGGGGTATGAGTGGGCACCATCTCTGCGGCTCATGTTTACAACCACGACGCGGCTGTCCTCTAAAAGCCTTAGCAACTTGCCAGCGTCATGATTAGTAAACAACTCCGCATCTCGAAGTGTTCAAGTAATTGCTTCTTCTAGAACACCACATTCGCAGTTTCCCGTGGTTTCGCCGCAATCGCTCAGTGGCCACCGGCAATAACGGCAGATACACGAGATACGGTGCGGGTCGCTGACGGCGGATATTGGCTGCGCTAGAGAGCAATAGGAAGCTCAGTAGCATCGATTCATGAATGCTGATCCCCCCCCCACGTGCCCGGGCAATCTCATTCTCTGGATGATAGCCAATGCGACTTCGGCCGCCACATGGATGAGCGTTTATCGGCTCGCCGCGTCAGCGCGGAATGATGCGTGCAAAGATACCGGCGGGCGGCGGATGCCAAAAAAGCTTGTTTGCGCGGGAGCTGCATCTTCTTAAAAGCTTGGCTGCATGCAACACCCGCCTCCGGGGAACGCTTGCATCTCCAGGTGGCCGTCGGTTTTCCTCTCGTTTTTTGCGCGGCCTGACTCGTTCGTTCATTGGATCGGTCATTTTAAAGTTCTCAAGATGCGTTTTACGAATACCATCTTGGCGTCGCTTGGCTTTGCCATCACCACCCCGGTCTTGGCTTGCGATAGCTGCGAACACCCCGAGAGGGATGTGGTGCTGACGAGACATGTTCGCAGGGCGCAACCTGATGCCCAGGCTGCTGCAGTCGCTCCTCGGGGGCCTCTGTCATGGGGTCAATTGAACTTTCTTCATACGACTGGTACGTCGCATTCAATGATACGGGATTGAGAACATATATGCTGACAATGGTGGTCTAGATACTCACGGCTGGTTCGTCCTTCATCGGAAATCCTAATGATCCCCTACTAACAATGATGCAGGCTGGAAGGCCACATCCGTGAGCAGAACTATGGAGCCGATTGGGGTGACTTCGTGAGCTTCGTCAAACACATGCGCCAGAAGGCCGAGGACCTCGACGTTGATCTGTTGGTGGTCGACACTGGAGTATGTAGGAGCGATGTCATTCTCGGCGCAATGATGTTTACAATATTAGGATTTGCACGATGGTGCAGGCCTCAGCGACGCCACTGGTGTTTCCACCTACGCGAACGGCACCGGTGTCAATGGCCAGATTTCGAACCCCATTTTCGAGAACATCGACTACGACGTGCTGGCAATCGGTAACCACGAGCTGTACATTTCCAGCATCGCATACGAGACCTTCAGTCAGTTCGCCAAGGTCTATGGTGACAGGTACGTCACTAGCAATGTCCAAATCCGCAACCCCAGCACGGGCGCGCTTGAGTACATTGGCAAGCAGTACCGGTACTTCACCACGCCGAAGGGTAAGTTGCTCCTCCAAGATGCAATCGCTGTTTCATAGGAATCTAATGATCTTTTCAGGCCTCAGAATCATGGCCTTTGGCGTTCTCTTCGACTTCACCGGCAACTCGAATGCTTCAGTCGTTACCAAGGCCGCGACCATGGTCAAGCAGCCCTGGTTCCTGAGCGCTGTCGATTACAGCGAGCCTGTTGATCTCTACCTGGTCATCGGTCACAACCCTGTCCGACCTACTCAGAGCAGCAGCACGCTGAAGACTGTCTTCGACGCGATCCGAGCCATCAAGCCCGACACGCCTGTTCAGTTCTTCGGTGGCCACACCCACATCCGTGACTTCGCCGTCTACGACGACAAGTCGACTGCTCTCGAGTCCGGAAGGTACTGCGAGACTTTGGGTTTTCTTTCCATGTCTGGCATCAAGTCCGATAACTACAAGGGCGCGGTGTACCCCAAGGGCGTCCCTCACCCTGCCCAGAAGGCGGTTGCTGTGGCCACGACGACGTCCTCTAGCAGCCTTGCCTCCGCGACTGGCAATTCTAGCATGACATACTTCCGTCGTTACCTGGACTGGTAAGATCACAATGAGACTGAAATTTACAGATTACTAACAGCTCTCTCAGGAACACTCTGACGTTCGAGTACCACGCTGTCGGTAGCCAGGCCAAGGCCTTCAACACGTCCAAGGGCGTCAGCGTGACCAAGGAAATCACATCTGAGCGTAAGAACCTCAACCTGACCACTCTTTACGGCTGCGCTCCCCAGACTTGGTGCATCGATTGTGCGCCTTTCATGTCTGAAGGATCCATGTTTAACTTGACGACCACTGCTCTCGCAGCCACGATCATCACTGAGGAGAGAAAGTCCACACCGAGAATCATCATCGCCAACACTGGCCATATTCGGTTCGACCTCGCCCAGGGCCCCTTCGACTACGACTCCTCCTTCATCGTCTCCCCCTTCACTGATGGTTTCGAATACATCCCCGACGTTCCGTGGTCATACGCTGGCCAGATTCTCAGCAACTTGGAGTCCGGAGCCTTCCCTTCAAAGAGGAAGCGCTCGTTGACGAAGGATTCTCTCGGTTTCACCCAATTCAACCCTGCCCTGTCTTCTGTGGACAGCTGCATTGACCCGCCAGTCACCAACGACCACTTCGCGAAGCGATCTTACGCTGGCGGCCGTATCGTTCGTCGACAGGACATTACTCCGGGATACACTACATCCGATGACTTCGGCACTGACGGCGACGATACTGTCCACAGCGAGATCCCGGTTTACGACTATCCCAACTTCTTCCAGGCCAATGGAAGCTTCCCTAGCGATGGTGTGCTTTCCGATGATACCAAGATCGACTTGATCTTCCTGGACTACATTGCCGGTTCGGTCGTGACTGTTTTGCAGTCTTTGGGAGCCAACTACACCTCCGCCGATGTTTCCTACTATCTTCCAAGCGTAAGTTCACTCTCCCGGCGTGATTTATATTGGGAAACACAACTGAAGACTAACACATTACTAGACATTTACGACCAACTCCTACTTGCCCAAGTATGCAAAGGAGAGTGCTGCCTGGCAGGCCGATGTGCCCAACTGCCCTGTCGGACTTGGAATCGGATACAATACTACGACCGCTTGAAAAAGAAAAACGACTGGGATTGCGATTGGCCTTGACTGATGGCTAGCTCGCTATACATGGGACCTAGCTTACATCCGGTTTTCGCATTCAAGGAAACACTCCCAGAAAATAATTCGGATGGCTGCATTCACTTACGAGACGAGTACATATTTTTAATTCATGCATATAACATTGGGTCCTAATAAACAAACCGAGTAACAATCAATCTTTTCTCCTCTCCTGTCAAATTTCATCTGCGGCCTCAGATGCCTGATAATCGGGTAGGCCGCAACTTGACTTGTCTTTTCCAGACTAGGCCGAGAGGCAGATCAGGCTGAGCAGCAACAGGGCAATTCTGGTCCTTTCTAGCCACAACAACAGGCATTGCTCTTGGTAACCCGTGAGCTCCCCAATAGGAAGCACTGGACGGCGACCTACATCTCTACATCTGCGAGAGAGCCTACAATTAGGCAGTCGATGGCTGTGTGGACGATATGATAGGTCGCCTGATCCTTTGCCGCCGCACTTGATCGTTCACTTCGTAAGGCATCTGAAATTGGTGCGGGGTTGTCAGCTGGCCTTTGCCTGATGGCCCAGTCCTCGCATGTTTTCTCTTCCTACTACTCCTTTTGCCTGCCTGTGCTTTTTGTCTTGCTTCACTGCTGCCTCAACTCGACTGGACGGAAGCCGCGCCTATGTAGCGATGCCGAAACTCGAAGAATACACGATCGGCTGGATTTGTGCCATCAACACGGAATTTGTCGCTGCACGGGCTTTCTTGGACGAGAGCCATGGCAAGCCTGAAGGAGTAGCACAAAACGATGACAACAACTACGCTCTTGGTAGGATGGGCAAGCACAACGTCGTCATTGCTGTTCTTCCACAGGGTGAGTACGGCACTACAACTGCTGCGACTGTTGCAAGGAACATGGTGCATAGCTTTCCAAACGTCCGCATCGGTCTCATGGTTGGTATCGCTGGCGGCGCCCCTAGCAAGAAGCATGATATCCGCCTGGGTGACGTCGTTATCAGTAGTCCAAACAGCGGCAAGGGTGGCGTGTTTCAATATGACTATGGAAAGACCTTACAGAATGGGTCGTTTGTAGAAACGGGAAGTCTCAACCAACCGCCCCATGTGCTATTGACCGCAGTGAATGGCCTCAAAGCCGACTACGCAATGGAGGGCCATCGACTTGATTCAAAGGTGGAGGAGGCGCTGAAACTTTGGCCGCGTCTACGCAGGTCACACTCTCGCCCGCCGATGGCAAGCGACAGGCTTTATCAACCCAACGTAACGCATCCTCCAGACTCGACATCAGACTGTCTGCAGGCTTGTAGAGATGACCCAGCTCAGCTGGTCCCTCGACATGAACGAGGAGAATATGACGACAATCCGGTTATTCATTTTGGGCTTATTGCTTCTGGGAATCAAGTGATAAAGGATGCCCGAATGAGGGATAAACTCGCCACTGAGAAAGGAGTGCTGTGTTTTGAGATGGAAGCGGCAGGCATAATGAATCATTTCCCGTGCCTGGTAGTACGTGGTATATGCGACTACTCGGATACCCACAAGAACAAGTCATGGCAAGGTTTCGCTGCGATGGTTGCTGCAGCTTATGCGAAAGACGTCTTGGGTCAGGTTTCATCGACCAAGGTCGAGATGGAAGTAAGAATAGCGGAGACCCTTCGCTCAAGTCAGTAATCGTTCTATGTGGTCCGTATGATTTCATGCTCTCTGACTTGGTTCTAGTTGAGGCAATTCACATCCACCATCTTCATACCATGAATGAAGTACAAGCAACTGTGAAGGAAATAGGGTCAAAGCAGCAAACAGAGACTATCAGACGATGGCTGGCCCCCCCAGATTCATCTTCCAACGCGAACCGTGCTCGGAAGCTTCGACACAAAGAAACTGGCGCATGGTTTCTTGAATCACCCCTTTTCCGAAAGTGGGAATCCGGATCCAGTCGATGTCAGTGGTTACACGGACTGCCAGGATGTGGGAAAACTGTTCTAATCACGACAGTACATGATCACGTTGCACAGAGGCCCGACAGAATTGTGCTTCAGTTCTTCTTCGACTTCGGCGATGAGCAAAAACAGACTCTCGACAACATGTTGCGAGGACTGCTCTTTCAACTACACTCATTTCAGCCCAAATCGACATCGGAACTCGAAGATCTTTTCAAGCGTTGCAATGAGGGCCGAGACCAGCCTGACAGCAGGGCTATATCTTACTGTCTAGAAAGGATGCTCAAAAGTTCGCGTACGGCCTACTTATTCATTGATGCTCTTGATGAGTGCTCTGAAAGAGAATCATTGATTATATGGCTGGAAAGATTTATGGCCATTCCGGACCTAGGCCATGTCAAGTTCATTATGACTGCTCGACCCGAAGCGGAATTCAACCGACGCATATCTTCCCTAATCGAAGATATTAATTGTGTTTCACTTCAAACGGAGGTTGTGAACGCCGATATTCAGTCATATGTTCAAAGTAGCTTAAGGGAGAGGTCCGGATTCAAGAAGTGGGCTACAACCCCATCTATGCTACAAAGAATTAGCTGCGAAGTTGGAAGCAAGGCTGGCGGAATGTAAGCAGGGGATTCCTGACGAAAAGCCTTTGCCATAGACCGATTGTCTTGCTAACTTTGTCCCAGGTTTAGATGGGCAGCATGCCAACTTGACAACCTCGAGACTTGTATCGACCAAGAAGAAATAGAAGCAGCCCTGATATCCCTGCCCAAAACCCTGAACGACACATACGAACGGATTCTTCAAAGCCTTACTCAACATCGAAGGGACAGATCAATTCGCCTTCTTCAGTTCCTCGCTTTTTCAACAAAACCCCTCACCCTCCGGGAAGCTGTGGATATCATAGCTGTTCGCTCTCACGGGTTCAAGGCTTCAGATAGGATGCCCGAGCCTGAGCATATCTTGAAATTCTGTCCCGGCCTAATCTCAATCGTGCAGGCTCCTCGACACTATGTTTCTCATGGAGATCCCATGCCAGCGAAAGAGGTCCACCTTGCCCATTTTTCGGTCAAGGAATACCTGCTCAGCGTTCATGAAAGCTTCCTGCCAGTAAATGCTTCAAGTGCTATTTTGCGTACTTGCTTTTCATATTACTGGAGCGTGAAACAATCCGCGATTCAATGCGCAAAGGACGCGCGTTCTAAAGGTGCGGATTATTTGTTCAATGCCAGGCTCGCAGCGAAGGTTGAGGTTGAGAAACAGTTCCCTCTTTTGCAATTCGTTGTCTTGGAATGGATGAATTTTGTTCGTCTAGCTGAGGAGCCAGAAGATATCGCTGAAGAAACAGCCGATATTCCACAGGATTCGCGAGGTTATGCACTCTGGAGAGATTGGCAAAATCCTTTAGGATTGCATCGCCCACCATCGTGGACGGAGTACGGTCTATATTGCGCATGCCAGAAGAAACTACCGAGGACAGCAAGAGTCTTGATGCTACGGAATGTGGATGTCAATACCCGTGGCGGCTGTATAGCTGCTTTACAAGGTGCATCTTATTCAGGCCTTCATGATATTGTTCACCACCTGCTGAATATGATACCAAAGTCTGATAAACAAGAGGAAACATACGGCGGTGCTCTGCAGATCGCTTCAAAAGAAGGACATTACGAGACTGTCGAACTTCTCTTGAATCGTGGGGCAGATATTGATGGCCGCAAAAATAAGTTCTGCGACGCCTCCGCTATAGTGGGTGCAGCTGAAAGAGGGCATCGAGAGGTTGTCAAACTGCTCTTGGTGAGTGGCGCTGATGTCAATAAATGCGATCCAAATAACGATGCTTTATCGGCAGCATCTAAAAATGGGTTCCGCGAAACTGTCGAACTCCTTTTAGAGTATGGAGCAGACGTCAAAACCCATACCAAGGCTCTCACATACGCCTCGGCAAAGGGTCATGACAGTATCGTCAGACTTCTTCTTGGTAATAAAGCCGATGTCAACGGTTTTGGTTCCTCCTTGCCGGACAACCCTCTTCAGAGCGCACTGAAAGGCGGCCATCTACACATTGCAGAAAAGCTTGTGAAAAACGGAGCCAACATCAGCGCTCATGGCAAAAGTTCTGTATTTGATGAGTTTCCATGGAGAACGCCCCTCTTGATTGCATCGGAGGGTGGACACACAGAGTTTGTGCGATTACTTCTAGAGCATGGAGCAGATGTCAACAGTGAGGAAGGTGATTCAAAATTTCCATATTTTGACTGCACCACGGCTCTTCAGATTGCGTCGAAGGCCATCTCCTTAGATCTGGTTAAACTTCTTCTGGATTATGGAGCAGACGTCAATATGCAAAATCGTTACGGTAACGCCCTCACAGCTGCCATACGCGCAGACGGAAACCAAACGGGAATTTTACAGCTTCTTCTTGAGCATGGCGCCGACGCTAGTGCACAAAGTAATCCGGAGTACAAGGAGAGCGATGTGTACGAGGCACATAATAGATGCAGTCCTCTTTCAACTGCCGTGCGGTCTAAACGCCTAGAGATTGTGCGGCTACTACTAGATCATGGGGCACATGTCGATGGCCCGAGGAGAATGGGAGAACCTCTTACTCTGGCCCTTTCGAGTAACGGGAGTGAAGACATCACACGACTTCTCATTGAGAGGGGTGCTAATCCCAACCCAGAACGCATAGGGGCATTCGGATCGATATCTGCCGCCGTGCACTATCGCTATTGGGATAGTGCAAAACTTCTCGTACAGGCCGGCGCAGACCTTAACCCTGATGGCTTCGAATTCAGTGAAATAGTCTGCGAGGCCTTTCAGCACAACCAATTTGATCTTGCGCTAATGTTGCTACGTAAAGGCGCGGAATTGAATATTCTATGTAACGATAGTTACCTGAGAGGCGAAATTCCTATAGAGTTTCTGGACTGGGTAGTCCGGGCTGACGCTCCAGACATCCCGCAACTATCTGAGGAAATCTCAAGATTACGTGGTTTTAGTTTCGCGGGGAAGGAAGGAATATAAACTTCGGGTCAGCTTTTACTTTAATTCAAAAACAGATCGCTAGTTGTGTATTAATAGGCGGGAATAGGGAGTTCGAGAAAGACAATACAAGATATCACTAGTGGTTGAAACATACCTAGTCCTGGCTTTTGAGAAGAAGACATACAATCTTACTAAACCTTCAATTTGAATTGGTCGTAGATAATTTCACCATTGCTTGAGTCTTACATCCAGTCTGTTCAAATTGTCTGAGAGACTTTCACGAACAGACGCGTTCCATGTGACGACATGTAAGTGGCCATGGCCGGGCGCAGTGTAGGGCGATTCTTCCTCTGGTAGCCGATATGCGGCCCAGCTGTTGTCGTGGCCTCGCAAATGACCGGCAGCTTCTCCCGCTGCTGTTTTACCGGGCTTTCCACGCCCTCAAATGACGACTTATTTTCCGGTACTTTCGTGTGCTTAAATCCAGCTTTCTTGTTGACTTCCTCCAGCCGTACGTTGCATGGACGGACACCCGCGTAGGCAGGGACAGGAAGATCACTTGTTGCAGGAAGATGCCATGCCCGCATGGTCTACTTGGGGGTAGTTTAGTGGCCATATCGTCTAATATTGTTAATTACTTGGCGGGCTCCGATTGTTTATAGATGGGGACTCAGTAAGTTGGCCATGCTGCAGTCCTTTAAAGAACTCACTGATAAGACATGGTGAATCAGTAAAGACATTGACTATGTCTTAGGACAGTGAGTGATATTTGCGAAGAGAGAGATGAATGAAATGTTTTAGAACTATCTCTCTTGCTTGAACTCATCGCCGCGATGTCATTTGGTTGGGGTTCAAGCAAGATATAACTATGTCAATGCACATCGAACTTGTGAACCTACTCTGGAAGACCATCTGAATCCTTCTCATGGCCGATACAACTCTAAGCACCTACATTATCTTGGTAGGACTGTCGATCTGACGCCGGGCGATGGGGACGTGGGCTATCATATACCAGAGGGTATGCACTGATGGCGCGGTTGATTTCATCGACACAAGCCGTTGTTCAGACCAGAATATTCTGTTGGAAATTAACGCTGGTATCGTTGTGGGCACTTTCGGTCGTGCTGGGGTTTTGTTGGCCTGGCTTTCGTCCAGGGTTCTGTAGAATGTCTTCCTCAAGAGGACCATCACTGTCTCTGCTAGGTTCCGTTGGAAGTTGCTGCCATAATCGGAGGTTTCACGTTAGCGCGCGCGACTCTCTTTATTCTGGGACATCTCAAATTTTTAGCAAGCTTTCCCTTCGTCGTTGGTGAAGTCAGAACAATCCCGGGTGGTGAGCCACCCCTGTCAGTGAAAAGAAGAGCCGTTGGCGCTTAAATGACCCACAGCCACGCCTCAGCCCCCATGAGCAAATACTAATACATACCACACTCCCCGCAGGAGGAGATGTTTTCGGATCTTAGTTGGTCTCGATCAAATCGTCATCATTTGTCACAATGGCTGACGTCGCCTCACTCAAAGCTCTTATCCTACTTGCTCGGTCTCCATCTACGACAATTCACTTATCTTTAGAAACATCTTACGGCTTGGTGTTAGAGTACCAGTCAGGAGAACAGCTCTGCCTCCGCGTCAAAAACTCTACAACAGCAGAAAATACGCAACTACCAACCAAATCGCATTCGGAAGCTCGCGAATACGATGACTCGTCCGTATCCAAGCCGCCAATTGTGCCAGATTCACGTCCCGACGACTTGTCAAAGGCCCAACTCGATTCTGTTGGACCAGGCCAACATCCCTCCCAGTCTGGCTACCGCTATCTGATTGACCCTGACTATGGCACCTCCGCTTTGTGGTATCGTCAGAAATGGCCCGGTAACCCCGAGGGCGAGTTTCATATTGACCTGCGGGTCCTAAAAGATCGATATTCCTCGGCTTGGCTTGAGGCCTTTGAGAGGTGGGAAAGGCGATGGTCTGAAGCCTTCAAGGCCCAAGAGTGCCATCTCGGTTCTTACGAGGAGCCGTTCCCGGATCTAGAGGAGCGGAAGACTTGGTTTGTTGAGGGCGCGCTGCTGGCGGCTTGGCTTGTGCTGCAGGACGATGTTGACCAGGTGGCGTACGACCCGGATGACGGAATATTTGAGTTGCGGCGCGATGGCCTGGAGGAGACTTTGGCAGGAATGCTTTACGACTTAACAGATGGTTTGAAGATTAAAGAGCAGGATTCCGACTAGATCTTAGGCGCTGTTCCTTGACATGACATTATCCCACTCCCTAGTTTCAAGGTTCGCTCGCGAGAAACGCTATGTTTCTTAGGAATAAGATTCAAGGTCTGGTTTTTCAATGAGCAGAAATCTAAAAGTACCCTCATAAGTCGATATAGGTATTTCACAATGATCCACAGAACGTTGTGCAACTCCAACCAATCTGGTCCTCATACATACTCAGTTATAAACTCGACTCCGTTACTCTCAAAGAGCTCTCTTGCCTCTTCCAAATCCTCCAGAACAGAAACACGCACCGATCTCAAGTGCGGGAACTCGACATTGCAAACCCTCCCGAGTTCCAGAATTGCGGGCAGAAGGGTCCTCGTGCTACATGTAGAGTAACCGCACTCGATTCCCACAAGTCTGATTGAGTCCGGCAACATGTCCACCAGCGTCCGCGGTTCCATGTCGGTCTCATCTTCCTCGTAACAGGGGACCACAAGATACTGCGCGTCGAGCCGCAAGTCTTGCAACTGTTCCAACCCTCTCAATGACCTCATCATATCTCCATCGGTAATGCCATCGTCTCGGTAGTACGAATTATCGTCTTCGAGCATCAAGAGCTTGAGAAACGTCAAACGCGGAGCATGCTTCAGGATGGCTTCTTGCACATCGCGCGCTCTCGGAGGCGTCTCCCCATCCATGATGCCGGCGTCTCCACCATAATAGGTCAACTTTTCCAGGCTCGGGAGCTGTTTCAGCAGGCGATTGAACGCGTCAATCTGGAGGAAGCTGTTCCGCAGGGTGATTTCTGTGACGTTTGCCATTTTCAGGCCTGTGCCGACCTCGATCACGGCGTAGGCAAAGACAGATGTGATGTTCGGTGCAGCAAGGAAGATCTCTGTTGCATATGCGAGATCAAAACCACCGTCGTCATCCCAGTGTGATAGGGAGAGTCTGTTCAGATTCCGCAGAGACCCTGGAGGGCAGAATGGTACGGGGTCGCAGTATCCGGACCAGGTGACGGTGAGACATAGGTCCTCAATCTTGGTGCACTTGCCGATGAGCATGCTCAGAAGCATCGGTTCGTCCTCCTTGCTTTCGTCTTGTGATAGGCGCAAATGATCGAGTTGGTGCGTTATTTCTTTGAGAACTCGTACTTCGCGTTTGGACTTGAAGGTGAGCTCATCGTCCGAGCCGAGATGTAACGACTTGACATGCTGCGTGAGATCCCGACGCCATTTGAATAGTGTTCTTGCAAACGCGATCTCGTCCCTCCGATGGAATCGATGATACAAGATTGGCGTGGCAACCAAGTTCAGCTGTTTGTTCGTCTGGCAGAGGTTGGCAAGTGTAACGCGTCTCTCGTGCTCGGGTCTTCCGATTGGGCAACTGTCATTGCAGTACATGCCCCAATAGGTTGATGATGAACGGGGAGGATGACAATGCGGACAAAACAGCTTGAAAATCTTCTCTAGGATGGAGACTGGTAACTCGGAAATAGGAGACATGATATGATGGTGCCGTTGGCTTAGGTCGATAGTATCCAGAGATGCGCTTTAATTATCAGAATAAAGGTTTTAAGAGAATGGTAGATAGATCGCAGCTGCGACCTTCGGTATTTGAGGCACGGTATTGAGTGCAAAACCCACGATGTACTAACAGCTGCCTCAGCTGTGATTTTCACATCGTGAGGTTGTCTTTATGTGCTGTTTGGTGCACCGTGGTATCGTCCGACGCACGGTACCTACTTTGCATAGGCAGCAGACCAGGATCGGCTGAACGGGAGAATTCTGAGTGGTATAAGGCTGTGGAGTTATAGGGCTGCTTGTCCGCATCTAGAACAACTCGACCGTCTCAAGTAAGGACAGAAGCTGCGAGAGTTAGGCCGGTTGGTTGAACCAGATCGCTTGCCGGTCTGGCCAATGCGCATCTACAAACTCTAAATTGCAGAGCGGCTCCCCGGGCCAGGCAGCCGCTCAGGGGTTTCGACTCTTTCGAGCAATCCTGACGGTTGCCGTACCCTGGGTGCGAGTCAAGCCGGCAGGAGATACGACCGCACTCATTTGCGTTTGCGTTGCCCGAAACCCCTGTCAGTGCGCGATTTATCGCCCCTCAAACGGGCTTTTTTTCGACGTCAATTGACCTCTTTTTCGATAATTGCGCAGCGCGCAGCGCATACGCCTGAATAAAAAAGATACCTCTGAAATCAGCAAAATTAAAGCTATCAATTAGTATACTTTTTATTTAGATATACTGTGTTTTCAAAAAGGTTATTTTTTTGTTATAAATAGGTTGAAAATAATAAAAAACTCTATTTTCAATTATAATGCATTTTTTTTTTGAGGATGAATGCAAAAAAATTGACTTTTTAAAACAGCAATATATCTAATAAAAAAGTATACTAATTAATAGCTCTGATTTTGCTGATTTCAGAGGTATCTTTTTTATTCAGGCATATGCGCTGCGCGCTGCGTAATTGATGGTGTTTTCTGCTGAAAACACCCCCTTTTTGGGCCTTTTTGGCCACTGCGATGAAAAAAGGCCGTTTTGGCCCCCAACTGCGACAGGGGTTTCGGGTAAAGCAAACGCAAATGAGTGCGCCGGGGCGACACAGTGGACCGCCTTCGCAGTCACCTACACAGGCTGTTGCTTCAATGGATGAAGAACTTTTCCCTTGCCTCAATACGCGGATTGTGTACTTGTTCTCACTTGCTCAATGAAAACCCGCAGAATCACCAGCTACTCTCCCCTACATTTTCCTTATCAAGAAACTGCACAGATCCAAAGGCCACCGGTTTCTTGCGTACGGTGGACTTTCTTACTACGGATAGTGGTAAACGATCAGTACGAAGGAGAAACTTATTTGATCAGATCCAGGTCGGCCCGGCTAAAGGGATAATCCGGCCTCCAGTCTAATCACAGGGCCCGGATTAATCGGGCCCCTCGGCCTAGGCTCCCTTCGGCCCCCGGGCTTCGGCCCCTCTTCGGCCCCCATCGGGGCCCACAAGGCTCCCGAGCTCTTCGGGCCCCATAGCCCTAAAGAAGCCCGCCCCTAGCCGGGCTCGAAGTCATAGAAGTGGAATAGAGAAACTTTTGCCCCCTAGAAGCACCTCGGATCACGTGAGATGTTCAAAATCAAATCAAATGTAACCAAGTAAACAAAATCAGGTCGATTTTCGAGCCAAATAAACAAGACGACCCATCCGTTTTGTTTTGGTTGATTGGTATGCAGCGCTGCTGGGCCCAGTATCATTGGATAGCAAGACTGTGTTCGGAGAAATGGCAATCGTTGGTGGTAAGTTATTGCGGGCACCTCTCTCCGTCGGCGATGCACGTTAGGCGCCGAGGCCGTGATGTTACGTACAGCTCGGCGGCCCGGGCCGGGCCTCGTGGTTTCTGCGTTGCACAGAAGTGTATACCCGTTGGTGGAAGGTGGAGACGTACGAACAAACCACACGGTGAGAGGGCCAGCACATCACGACCTGCAGCCGATAATCGATGCAGGAGCAAGGATCTGCGCCATTTTTAGCGCCGAAAGTTCACAGGCAGGTTGATGCTAGGAATCTATCTGCCTGGTCAGACCGGCCCCCAATCTTTTCAGATCTCATGAGTGAAACCTCCTCATCCCTCATCTTCCTCAGTTGTCGCAATGGCGGAGAAGGGCTCCACCGTGCCTATCGACCCTTCGGACGGCGCCGCCTCTGGACGAAAAGATAACGCTGTTGAACAACCCCCCGCAATGAAGCCTGACGCAGAAGACGCATCTGACAGCCCCAACACTTTCACTTCCGAGTCGTCAACTGACGAAGTGGCTGAGGGATCTGCCGACGATGCGACTCCAGCAGGCCCAACGGAAACATCTCCATCCGAGGCCGAGATCCCGAAGAGTGCAGAGCAGCCGCCGGAATCCTCTGCTGTTTCGTCGCCAGAAGCCTCAGGGAAGTCACAGACCAAACCCGAACCACCGCCACCGCCGCAACCCTTCCCACTGCCGGACTGGCTCTTGGAGCACTGCGTCACCCTCCGAGAGACCTTGAATGACACGCCTGACGTCCTGGACCTGCTCGGGGAGGAAGCCTTCGACCCTGAGACGGGGCTGCTCACCAAGGCCGAAAAACAGAGAATCAAGGGTCAGGACCTCGCCAGCATGCGCTATGCCGTGGACGAGGCCATGTTCGCCCCCTTACTGGGGCTCCTGCGGCCCGAGGACCAGCGGACGGCCGAAGACCCGCGATGCTTCACTGAGGACGTCGTCCACCTCCAGTCGCACATCTCATACCACCTCGATTTCGAGTATCGCACACGATTCCTCGCCGGCGTTGCCAGGCAATTCGCAAAAACAGTCGGTGCAGATCTCGTAACGCTCGAACGCAACGACTACATCGACTTTACGGAAGATTGCTGGGACGAAGAGGACCTGGAGAAGCTGACGCTGTGCACATGCCAGCTCTTCAACCACGTCGAGGAGCCCGGCGCGAATGCTTCCTGCACCCCGGACAGGTGCTTCGCGACTAAGCACACGGAAGCCAAGGAGACCCCTGAAATTGTCGAAGAAGAGGACCCCAAGCCCATCAAGGTCAGTTCAGTTTTGTAACACTCTAAGAGTCCCACGCTGACGCACAGTCAAGTGGACTGAGCCGTTTGCTGCGATCCTCAACGCCCCCCAGGCCAAACGGCGTGGCCAGTCTGTCCAGGCTGTTGACTCTGTCCAGCCCGTCCCAGATGACGTCTCTGACAATACCCCCCTCGTCGTATTTCTATCTCTCAATATTACGGAAGTCACGAGCGACCTGGTCGAGAGCCTTCGCAACGCCTTGACGGCCTCCTCCGCCTCTCAGCGCACCATCGTTCTCATCGCACGAGGCACCTTCTCCCATTACTATCCACCCCACACCGACGCAGGAGTCCCCGGCGTTAGATCATTCCCGCTATTGCCGGTCGCGATGCCTCGTATGAAGGAGCTACTGCAAACAGACGGAACAAACGAACAGCGACGCAAGAATACGCGATACATCCAGAGACGCATTCGCCACCGGAAGCCCAACGCCAATCGTCCCCCCCTCACCAAGCCGTATGCGCCGTGGGACTTTCCGGGGTCCTCGGTGACCCACAAGTTCATGACAGATGATACAATAGTAGCGTCATGGGCGGGGAGAATATTGCAGTGCCTCGGGGACACGGCCACTGATGAGCAGATAAAGAGAATAGTCCTGGGCATGGGGCGCCAGAACACAGCACTCGATGCCTGGGAACATCTCAGAGACGACCCTGACGATGAGGCAGAGAAAGCGGAAGTGGAAGACCGGTGGAGCAAGTTCCCCGAGCATGTGCGGGAGCCTCTCAGGGAGCTCAGCAAGGACGGCTCCGAGTTCGAGCAGCAGATCCTGCCTCTGATCGTTGACCCAATGGCCGCCGAGGAGGCCTGGGCGTCGATAGCCGTCGACGAGGAGATGGTCGCGGCGGTGAAACGGGTCGTGGCGCACCATCAGAACCCGGACAGCACCGGAGCCTCGTACGGAATCCTGAAGCGCGAGCACACCGGTGGCGCGCTGTTCTACGGCCCTCCAGGCACGGGCAAGACACAACTCGCGCGTGTGCTGGCAGCCGCCACAGACTCCATCGTCATCAGCGCCACGTCCGGCGACATCCAGTCTCAGTATTCCGGTGAGTCGCCCAAGGTCGTCAAGGCGCTGTTCAGCGTCGCGAGGCGCACCGCGCCGAGCATCATATTCATCGACGAGGCCGACTCGCTCTTCGGCGTCCGACCGACGAGGAACTCCTCCTCGAGCCGTTTCTACCGCGAAACCACGACCCAGCTGCTCACCGAGATGGACGGCTTCTCCAAATCAAAGGACACCCCGCTCGTCATTCTGGCGACCAACCTGCCGACGATCCTCGACCCGGCCGTCCTCCGCCGCGTCCCCAACATCACCTACATGGGGCCGCCGACGGTCACCCTGCGCGAGGAGATCTTCCGGATAATGTTGAGAGGGGAAGTTCTGGACCCGGCCATCGACGTGGCCCGTCTTGCGCAAATGACGCCCGGCTACTCCGGCTCGGATATCAAGAGCCTGTGCGTCAAGGCCGCGCTCATGTGCGACACCTTCGTCGAATCGGGCGAGGACGAGGGAAAAAGGCTCTTGACGATGCCCTTCTTCGAACAGGCCCTGGTCGGCGCGAAACCGACAGCCGTCAGTGCCGCCTTGGGTTCTTTGCGCGAGTTTGCGAAGAAGCATGATCCTGCCGGCCTTCGGAAGATGCAGATGGTCGACGCCGAACTCGACTCGAACACGGCGAGGGGACAGATGGCGGCGGCCGGGCAAGCGAACGGCAAGATCGTCCAGCCAGGTAAGAGCGAGTCTGTTTAATACGTTTGGGGATCTCTGGAATGGGAGGGAGAGGAGCCTGAATGCAGATGGCTCTGGAAATCGATATCGCTGTATGAGTTTTTTTAGCTAATCGCCATTGGCAGACGATGTGCCTTGCCCCGTCTCGACTCCCTCGCCGTCATCCGTCGCGGCATCTGCTCCCCGCCACATCTACTTGGACTCGACGACTTCCACACCGGCAGTGTCGTACTCGTACACCAGATTCCGGGGCCTGTCTGTCGCCTTACAACAGCAGAAACCTTCTCATAGGGCTGGAGACGCTCAGCTTGCGGTGTGAGAGACACACACACGAAACGCGACAGAGCTTGCGGTCTGGCTGTGTGGCCGTCCCAGCATCTCTTGGGTCGACTATCCAGGGTTAGAAGACCACCCGAAGTATCTTGCCGCTACCAAGTATTTCCCTCGCAGCGCTGGGGCTGTCATCCTCTTCGGTGTAAGAGGTGGTGCCGTGGCTGGAGAGTCACTCGTGGATGGCTTCAAGCTCATCACCCACACGGCCTCGTGAGTCCCACCCACGGAGTGCTTGATGTTTCCCGTTATCATCTCGGTTGCTTGTTTTGCCGGTCTAACAGAGAGTGTGGGTAATAGATTCGGCGACGCTAAAAGTGCTGCAACCCATCCCTGGTCATCTACACACAAGCCAATGTATCCGAAGGAGAAGATCGACCTAGGTGTTACTGAAGACATGGTGCGGATGTCAGTTGGTTTGGAGCACATTGAAGGTATCAAACTGGATATACAGCAGAGTCTCGGCGCATGCTCAGAAACTTCCAAGAAGTAGCCTAGCGTAAATAGCACACGTGTTGCTTCCTTTGCGTATACGTGGCCATTTCTGGCATTCAAGCGTAGACACAGAGCACGCAATGAAATTCAACATGATGTCCTCCAAAGCACAAAGGGTTTTCACGTCTCGTGTCACTGAGCAATAGATGTTAGACGACTTAGTATTTAGGAAGCCCAGACAAAGTCAAGGTTGGCTGTCTTCGTCTCGATTCATGGCCCCTAAGAAGAAAACGTGTTTTACGCCGACGACTATTCATGCCATGCCAAGTCTTGTCGTTCACAACACATAGACTCATTTTATTCCGTCAGACTTGGTGAAAGGTTATTGTGCGAATCGCAGGCAGTTTGAAAGCCGATTTCCCGTATGACGGCCTCGGCCTTCTACGCACCGAACACAGACTCCGGTATTTCCATGAGCTTAATTTTGCTTTTTCAAACCGAATTCGGTTGCATCGGTGTTGGCTCGGGGGTTGAAAAGTCGACTCGCAATTATGGATACCAGGTCCAGGCCCGACTAGCACAGAGACATTCCTCAAGAACATCAGTCCTCACTTTGATATGGTCAAACAGAACTTGGATCAGAGGACGCCTGTCGAGGGCGCCTTTGGCAATGTGAAGGATGTTGCGTGGACCGTGGCATTTCTTGCTGAGGAAAGATCGCGCCGGATTAATGGGGAGTACATACTTCTGACAGGAGGATGTTATATTCACTGATGGTGATGTTCTGTAATTCACTTACGCCAAATTGACGGGTGCTATGTGTGTTAATGTGCGGATCCTTGACCTGCGGGGAACAGTCGGGCACCATTGCCCGCACACCAAACTCTGCCCCACATACTCCATGAGCTACGGTTGGGCCACCCCTCGCAGCACCACAGCATCTACAAGGTGTTCAACGGTTTCGTGGTGTAGTTGGTTATCACGTCAGTCTAACACACTGAAGGTCTCCGGTTCAAGTCCGGGCGAAATCAATCTTTTGCTATTCTTGGCTGTAAATGCGGCCGTCTGGCCTTTTACCATTTTGCTCCTGTGCGCGACAGTCTTTCGCTCTGTTGCCGGGTCACGAGCATCATTTTTTGAAGTTGACATCCATGTGCACCTTCTGTATTAAATGTAGAGGTATCAGCTGTCTATGACTCCAACGACCCTGCCAACAACACGATCCCATTCCTCATCCCACCTCAAACTACCCTCCTTCACAGCACCGGCCTTCAGTGTTTTCAGTTCGTCCTTGCCGTCCTCGCTCAGCAATCGAATGAGAACCTCGGCCAACTCGGTCGCAGTCTCGAATCCACACCCGTTCTCGCCTTCCTTGATCAGCTCGCTGAAGCTCTCGTAGGCAGAGTATGCCGCGACTGGCAGGCCGGAGCCGAACATGTCCACGACCTTCATCGGCAGGTCGACGCCGGAGCTGGACATGTGAAGACACACGCCGAGGTCGGCGCAGGCGAGGAGGGTGGCGTACTCGCGCGTCGAGAGCCAGGCGGTGAGGATCGTGATGCCCGGCAGCTTGCCTTCAATGCGAAGCTTCTTGATCTTTTCCTCGTACTCGGCCTTCTGGGGGCCCTTGCCGGTGATGATGGCCAGGATCGGGGGCCTGCCGACGCCACTTGAGCTGACGGCCTCTTCGGGGTGTGCGTAGGCTACCAAGGCATCCAGCAGCAGGCCGAAGTCCTCGTCGGGCGTCCACGAGGTGCTGCTGACGATGAGACGGGTGGTGCCATCGCAGATGCTGTCGGCGACGTTCTTGGTCTCCTTGATGCTGGAGAGGAAAGCCTTACGAGCCTCGGCTGACTCGATTGGCTGGAACACCTGCGCGGGACGGTCGTGCAGGACGAAGATGGGCTTTTTGTTGTCGTAGGGCTTCTCACGCAGCTGACGGGCCATGGCGTGGGTGACGGTAAGGTTGGCGGTGGGGATGAGCCGGCCGAAGAAGATTTCGTACTTCTTGTACAGCCAGACCAGGGGGTTCTTCTTGCTGCGGCCGGTGGCCATGATGGACCAGCCGTAGTTGTGCCAGTCGATGAGCAGGTGGCTTCCTCTGAGCAGTGAAACGAGGAGGGCCAGGTGCAGCGTCGGGATGGAAGGGGGGTTCTGGACCATGTTAGAGTGCAACTCACAGGTTGGCGGCTCACGTACCTGAATAATGATCCATCTTGCGGGGGGTGCGGTGTAAGCCAGCACTTGGAAGATGGACCACATTTGCCAGACGACTTTGGCTGGCTTATTGATCAAGAATGGCAGCGTGTTCCACTTGAAGACTGCAGGTAAAGGCGGTAGAGGGTACAGGGCGACTCTCTCGTTTCCAACGAGGTCTGGTAGCCGGGCTGTCTCCTTGTAACCAACGAGATCGACTCTTCCTCCATGCTTCATGACACTGAGTGCGTGGTACTGCATGCGCGGGCTCCGACCTATATCGCCCAGCACCAGGATCTGAATGTGGTCATCCTTGGGGTTCTTAGCCGCATGGTAGCGAGTGGGCAGAAGCCTTGAGAGGGAGTTGATGCCAAAGGCCGCGATGAGCGTAGTGAAGACGCCCGCGACGATGGACACCACCAAGGCCAAGGCCGACATCGTGGCTAGTGGTTGCACTGAGAGGACAGTTGCGTTGGACGAGAGCGGCGACGATGCGAGCCTGGTGGAGTTTCAGATTGTCGTCGGGTCCTGGCTCTCAGATGTCGCGGCGGTGGTAACGCTTATGCAAGCTGTCCTGTCTTGTGCTGTCGCGGTGCTGTCATCCGAAGTTGCAAGATCGCCTTAGCCCGGGCGCATGGGTGGGTGGGAGGTGGCCCGGGTAAGGTAGTGGGACACGGGCGGCAGCTTTTTGTACAGCGCGCTGCACCGGAGGAGCAATATCTCGTTCTTGGCGCTGGAGATTAGCAATGGCCTGTTGCGAAGGGATATTGGGAGGCGCAAAAGTGCTCTCGTCTTGGCTGGGCCCCTCTTCCAAGACGGTCCAGAGTCGTTTTGCTCGCGCCTTCCAACTTGGGCTGGGTGTCGTCTGCTGTTGCAACTGTGGCGCCAATCAGGGGATGCCGTCGGCGATAACAAGGGGAAGGTGGCGGGTCACGTGTACGTAAGGACAATGGACAAGGTACGTACCCACAGACGCAGCGGCGGTCGACCTGCAGACGCCGTATCGCTGGGCCCCGTTGCGTGGCACCGTGGTTGCTTCGATTCAACTCGCATCGCCCATCAAGGCGGAACTGAGGCTGAGATGTTCTGTCGTCACCCAATTAAGAGGAAACCAGCTGTTGCACATGCCAGACAGAACACAGACCAGCCGCATCGACCACGGCCGGGCTGGTTATTAATGGGCGCATCTGAATCTCAGATGCTCAGACAAGCATGGCATGCCCAGACACCCAGAGACATGTCGCAATTGGGGCTGGGAATCAATTGGCCAGCTTTGTAGCCTCTGGCCCTGGGTAAGGTACTGACTGACAGAGGACCTTCCCAAATCATAGCGCCTGCTAAGTACATAATAGTAAGTATTCGTAAAAAAGACCGCAGGCACATCAGGCTATCAGCGATTATCGGCCTAGGATCGGGGTCGCATTGTCTGCATGGGCAACTTTATGCAGCCAACTCCCAGCCCGACGCCCCCCTCTTGACGGCCAACACAGCGAATCAACAACAACGCGACCACGAACGTGCCGCTTCCCAGCTGCTAGCCTCCTCCCCACACGGAGCAATCTGCAGGGGCTGACCGGATTCCTCTTTGGGACAGGGACAGAGGAGGGAAGAGAGAGACAGACTGAGTGCCTGCAGGCCTTGGCCCCAGGTAACTGCGTTATGTAAGCTGCGTTGTTCAAAAAAGAGACTTTTCAAGACTAATCAACAGAGTACTCACAGCCACCCTACTGCAAATCCTCCCACGCCCAGCACTACTAAATCTCAGCTAATAGAGCTATCTGCTATATTAAAGTTCCTAATATATTTAACTACACTATATCTGCTGCTTAGTATGAAGTGCTATTATTAATAGCAGTTAGTATAGCTTTAAAGTCTTCTTAAGTTTAAAAGATTACATCTCTATATTGCATAATATTAAGTAAAGCTATATAAATGCTTAAGAGATATATCTAAATATTCTAGCAGTTATTTAAGTTATCTACTATTAGGATATTAATATTTCTCTCAAAGTGGAGGTAGTAGTTAAAGAAGTCTAGCTAGAAATAAACATAATAGTGGAAAGCTAAGTTGCAATTAGGGTTTCTGCTGATATCGCAACATATATCAAAAGCATCCTACAAGCTGAGACTAAAGCTTATTAACATCTTAGCTGTACTAAAAGTAGTATATATAACAGAGATAAAGTTGTAATGCTATAATCCTTGCCCAGCTTAGCTAGTTATAGCCATACTGATCCTTTCCCTCAAGGTTCTCTGCAACCTTAAGAGATGAGGCCAAATGCAGGCAGGATATCTGCAGAGCTATGACAAGTACTACGTAGTAGTACTACAACTACGTAGTATACTACATACTATATGTAGTGTAGTGTAGTTGTAGTATTTAAAAAAGAATTGTAGTATACTATAACCCCACTTATTAACTTTGTAGTATACTACAGCCCCACTTTTAAATCTGTAGTAATGTAGTATAATACTACATACTACACTTTAAAAACTAGATATTTAATTTTAATTAATTAACTAGTATTTATTTAAAGCTAGTTTTTAGTTATATAATTATTTAATTAATAATTAATTATTATAATAATATATATACTAATATTATATACTATATATAATTAATAATAATTAGTATATATATTTAATTATATATATAACTGATTAATAAAGATAACTTAATAGTTTTTTAATATTAAATTATATTTTAGTTATAATAACTATTTAATAAATAACTTATTAATATTTATATAGTATATTATTTTATATATAATATTATAGCTAAAATGTAATATAATTTGTAGTATGTAATATACTACATACTAAAACTACAGTAGTATGTAGTGTAGTTGTAGTACTAGATTTTTCTTTGTAGTATACTACATACTACAACTACATGTAGTCCTGTAGTACTGTAGTATGTAGTAGTCAATGCTCTGGATATCTGTCAATACCTAAAAGCTTATTAGTTAAAAAAAAAAAAAAAAAAAATCTCTTTCTAAAATACTAAAAAACTGGGTAACAAAACCAAAGAGAGACAGACTGAGAGGCATTCATCTGAAAGGAGGCACCGCCCGGCGTCCCGTGGTCGGGTTCAGCCAAAAACCAAAAAAAAAATAACAACGCTCCGAGTCCCGGGTGTGCCACATCCCACCTTAAACTTTTGGGCTGCTTGTTTTGGTTTGAACGGTGTTTTTTTATCATCTACCTAAAGCTTCCCGGCCTACCTTCTTGCGTCCATCGTCGACTCCGTCTTCCACAAAGAAACCGTCGACGAGAATCCCCTCCATCTTGGCTGCTTCCAGCATCGGCTCGTCTGTGCGACTCACGCCGCCGGCACGCCCATCGTCGATCAAAGCCTCCCACCACCCAGCGCAACGTCATTGACGGGGCGACTCCATTCCGCTCTTTAGCCTGTGCAGGACTGCAGCTGTGCAAGTCCCCTGAACTGCCGCCGGGATAAGGCGAATCCAGCACTAGACACGGGCACACGACTCCCGTCTATCATTCTGCCGCTGCTAGCACCTACTACCTCTGGCTATTCTTCCCTAGCACTCCCGTCGCCTCCGTTTCTGTCTCCTCTCCTCCCAGCTCCACGGCCACGGCTGCCGAACGTCCCACGACACCTCAATTGCTACATCCCATCGACACGTCCTCCTTCCCACCAGCTTCGCACACGAGACACGGACACGGAAGCAGAGGCTAAGTTCTCCGACCCATGACTTGGGTTGATTTGCGATAGGGGGTTACTGCAAAGGGTCCCGAATCGACGGGTCCTCGGTGGAGAGCGCGACAACAACGAGCCAAAGAAAACGACATCAATTTCTCGCCTAGATCCCCGCCGATACCGACCACCGACACCGACCCCAGACCGACCCCGACGAGATTGCAACCCTTTCTCCGCGGTCAACATGGCCTCGTCCTACGCCTTGCCATCCTCCGCCCTACCGCATGCACACCATCACCACATGCATTCTCACTCCCACTCGCCGCCGTCCCTCAATGCGCTAAAGTCAACAATGTCCAACGGTGGGCTGCATACCCACAGCCAGAGCCAAGACTCGACCGGCCACGTACACGACCACGACCATCAACACACTCACAATGGCCACGCCCACGGCCACAGCCATTCCCACACCAGAGGAAACTCGAGCCAGTCGTCTCTGCGGGAAAAGGCGGTGCCGCGATCGCTCGCTGCCATGGACGGATGGAAGACGGACATCACCCCTAGCGGTCGACAACTCCTGACGCCCACGAGCGGCTCCTTCTCGGAGAACTTCCAGCCCCTCGACGGCACGGTGATACACGAACATCACCACGAACATGATCACGACCACGACCATGGCCATTCGCATGGTCATTGCCACGGTCATTCTCACAGCCACGACCACTCCCACGGCCATGCCCACGATCACTCGAAGCCATCTCTGTTTACGAAAATCCTCCTTAAATACACCCCTGCGTTGCCATTTTTGCATACAATTGTTGTAGAGAAGGATTCGCGGCGGATCTTTTACTTTATGACGTAGGTCGATGGGTCTTGTTCTTGGAGTTGTAATGGCTGACGCGTGTTTTTGCAGGCTCAATTTCTGCTTCATGGCCGTCCAGGCCTTCTACGGCTACGTCACCGACTCTCTCGGCCTGCTGAGCGACACGATCCACATGTTTTTCGATTGTTTCGCCCTCTTCGTCGGTCTCTGCGCGGCCGTGACGAGCAAGTGGCCCCAGAGCCAGCGATTTCCTTTTGGTCTAGGAAAGATTGAGACGCTGAGCGGCTTCGCCAACGGCATTTTGCTCATGTAGGTACACTTCACGATGACAGGGAGGTCACTTCTAACAATGTGCAGGCTGTTGAGCGTTGAGATCATCGTGGAGGCGTTTGAGCGGATATGGGAAGGTCAACAACTCCATCGCCTCAAGGAGCTGCTCATCGTCAGCTTCCTCGGCGGCGTGATCAACCTGCTGGGCCTGTGGGGCTTTGGCCATCACCACCACGGCCATGACCACGGCCACGGTCATTCGCACTCTCACGGCGAGCACGATCACGGACACGATCATTCCCACGGCAAGAAGCACAGCCACGCGCACTCCCATCATAACGACAACATGGAGGGTATTTTTCTGCATGTTCTGGCCGATACGATGGGCAGCGCCTCGGTGGTGCTCTCGACCATTCTTACCTACTACACGGGCTGGACCTTCTGGGACCCCTTGGCATCATGCGCCATTGCGATTCTGATTTTCCTGGCGGCAATTCCGCTGATCAAGTCGTCGGCGCGGAACCTGATGCTGAACATCCCCGACGACGTCGAGTACAACTTGCGCAACACGCTGGCGGGCATCCTACAGCAGAAGGGGGTCGTCAACTACTCGGTGCCCAAGTTCTGGATGGACGACCGCAGCACCGAAGACTCGGGCGACAGGCTGCAAGGCATTGTACACGTGGTGGCAGGACGGGGCGCCGGCCTCGACGAGGTGCGCGACCGAGTGCGCGAATACCTCCTCCGAAACTCCATGGACATTGTAGTTCAGGTCGAGAGAGAAGGGGATTCCAGCTGCTGGTGCGGCGTGGGCCGGTCAACGGGAATCGCGACAACACCGTTGAAAAGGGCGTTTTAGGAGAATGCGCCGCCGATGACGCCGGTGCCGACGATTGTCGAGACGTTAGTGGAGCAGGACGACCGCACGAAGCGGGACTAGAGGCGTTCGTTCGCGTATACTTCATTTCTATGACTAGACCACGAGACGGTGAAGACGAGTGGAGGAACATACAGACGTGTGGTGATAGAGGAGTTGGAGACGTGGTACCCTTTTTTTCTTGGGGATTAGAGCCAGCACAGTTTGGTTCGGCTTGTTTTGGTTTCCTTTTTCTTTGTTCGAGTACAGCTGTTCATGTCGGAGTCTGGGGGGGCAAACGTTATACACAGGGACCTCGTATCACGGAAAGGCATTGCGACGGCTATCAAAGACTTTGTATGAGTAGACGCACATATTTTGCGCGGCAATGGAAGACTAGATACCCTTTCAAGCGGATTGCAGATGGTTTGGTGATGATGTGACCAGAGCGGGGAGACGTGGATGTTCCGTAGAACCGAAGAGTGTGACGTGAATTAATCACCATAGTAATCCACCCCCCATCCCGCGTTGCGAGGTCTGGGCCATTCCGCCAGAGGGCCTCCGTCCGCCCGGAGAGGACGCGCAGGTCTTGGCCAACGTGAGGCGAGATGAGGGAGTGCGGGCCAGCTGTCACTTGACGTGCAGGCGGACTGGGGTGCAGAGGATGAGATTGGAGAGATTTGGGGGGGGGATGGATGCAGTGAGATGTTTGTTGTGGTGAGAGATCCTCTGTGGTGCCGGATCTCGCGGGGTTGAAGAACTGCAGGTTTGCAGCAGCTCACACTCAACTGGACCGTTTCCCCGGGGTTATGGTGACGGCATTGGATGCTACGGCTGAGTGCTGAGAGGCGCGCAATTTATCGCGTCTCTCTCAGCATAGCTCGTCCAGTTTGAATGTCGAGTCTGCGGAAGATAGTCCGTTAATTTTAGAGGTGAAACTGGATTGTCTTGTGGTGGAGAACACACACGGTGTCTCTGGTTATTCCCCGTCATCAAAAGACGCGATTTCACATGCCGGTGCTGGAAAGGGAGCATCGGGGAATTGAGTTCATCTCATGCTCTGCCCGCCGCCCCCCACTCGGTAAGGGTCACACGATGTTTGTGAATGACGACGATTTCCGCCTAGATAACCTTGACCTCCAACCAGGACGTGGATTTTACTTGGATGGACATTATGGGCTCAGGAACGCGCCGTCTGGTCCTTTCGTCCAGAAGTATGCGCCTCATACCGACATCCATGTGCAACTTCAGGTGGAAGTGGATACAGACGGGATACTGGACGCTGTGCGTGTACCCCCAAAGGTTAGCGCACAACCGTGAACCCCGCGGCGGGCCCGCTGCTGCTGCCGTCGCACTGCGCTCCCCCAGAACCCCGGACGAAGGTGGAGGGGGGCGCTGGAGAGAGAGGCGACAACGAGCCGAACGACCGAGGCCTGGGCGGGCACTTTCATCACTGCAGAGTGCAGACAGAGGGTTTCATTCTTCCCGCTGCCGCCGCCAATGCTGGGATGAGCTTTTTGGAGAAGTTGGGGAGGCAGAGAAACTCGAAGATGACGCTCTGTCCTTTTTATGTATTCTTAGTCAGGCACGGGTCGCCATCGCGCTTCATCTAGCATCCTTTTCAACAGTTGCAACTTTTTTCAAGAGATCTACCATTTCCGCAAACAGAGTATCATCACGAGGACTTTTCCTCTGCCAGTGGACCATTACGAGTACCGCACAAAGTGGGCCGTCTTTCACAGTTGCCTCGGCTCAGTGACGTAGCGGCATAGCTTCCCCCAGTTCAGTCCCCCTCTACCTCCGCCATCGCAGCATCTCGAGCACTTCCGGGGTTGCAACATCGACACATACACCAACAAAAAAGCTCTCCACGGAGTACCGGCCGCGGCGCACATTTGCACGCACAGCAAAAAAGACTAGCGCTACTACCGCATACACTATTCAGCGCCAGGAACGGACCGCCCGAGCTTCCTCCCCAACTGCGCCAAACTCCCGCTAGCACGACTGGAAGAGAAATAAGGGCAGCGAGCATCGCGAACACGTGAAAGCCCTCCGGACTTCCTCCCTTTTCAAACTACACCACTCCTCCTCCACCACCTACTTCTCCCTTTCCACGACAACCTCATTCTCATCCTCATCCCCTCCTTGCAACCCAGAACCCCCGGCACAATGGCACCCTCCACGCCCGACGACGCCGCGGCCGCCGCCTCCTCCCTCAACTCCAAGCTCCAGTCCCTCCCCGTGCCGACCCCCCACATCCCCGAGTCCAAAGACGAGCTCAAGGCCGACGCCGCCGCCGCGACCTCCGGCCTCGCCACCCAGCTGCGCTCCTTCGCCGCCGGCGGTTTTGGCGGTGTCTGCGCCGTCGTCGTCGGCCACCCCTTCGACCTCGTCAAGGTCCGCCTCCAGACCGCAGACCGCGGCGTCTACTCGGGCGCCATCGACGTCGTCAAGAAGAGCATCGCCCGCGACGGCCTCAGGCGCGGCTTATATGCCGGTGTCAGCGCGCCCTTGGTCGGTGTCACGCCCATGTGTAAGTCCCCACCCCCTCTCCCCCCTCCCTGCTCTTCCCACACTCTCTAACCTCCCGAAAGTCGCCGTCTCCTTCTGGGGCTACGACCTAGGCAAATCCCTCGTCCGCACCTCCCCCGACGCGCCCCTCTCCATCGCCCAGGTCTCCGCCGCAGGCTTCTTCTCCGCCATCCCCATGACCGCCATCACCGCCCCCTTCGAGCGCGTAAAGGTCATCCTCCAGGTCCAGTCCCAGCGCCTCCAGCCCGGCGAGAAGCCAAAGTACAACGGCGGCCTCGACGTCGTCCGCTCCCTCTACCGCGAGGGCGGCCTGCGCTCCGTCTTCCGCGGCTCCGCCGCCACCCTCGCCCGCGACGGCCCCGGCTCCGCCGCCTACTTCGCCGCCTACGAGTACATCAAGCGCCGCCTCACACCCACCGACCCCGTCACCGGCAAGCCCTCGGGCGAGCTGAGCCTGCTGGCCATCACGGCCGCCGGCGCCGCGGCCGGTGTGGCCATGTGGATCCCCGTGTTCCCCGTCGACACCGTCAAGTCGCGCCTGCAGACCGCCGAGGGGAATGTGACGCTCGGCGGCGTCGTCAGGGAGGTCTATGGCCGGGGCGGCGTCAAGGCCTTCTTCCCCGGCTTCGGGCCCGCGCTCGCGAGAGCCGTGCCGGCGAACGCAGCTACGTTTTTGGGCGTTGAGTTGGCGCACCAGGCTATGAACAAGGCTTTCGGACACTAGACGAAAGCCTGTTATTTGGTTATTTGGTTTTTTGAGGCAGAAGGCGTTTTAAGGAGGCCGGTAGGCAGGCACTCGTCACGAATGTTTTCATGTAGTGTGTAGTTCCCCTTGAATCATCATGATAGACAACAAGCCTGGAGTCGAAACGTTATGTGTATACACGTGTGTTACAAAAAGATTTTGGTACCATGCTATTCGAAGCGATGTTTTTGGTATTTTGTGCATCTATCTTGCTTCCCTTCATGCTTTTAGAATGCAGAATGAATCGGAATAAAAAAAGAGAAACCCCGCCTTCTCCGTCGCTAATGGTTTTCTTTCAGTTTTGAGTGGTAATTACAAAAGTACGTTTTTGGGGATTGCTTGATAACTGGCTGACTGCCTGCCCTCCCCCTTTTTTTTTTTCGTCTGGATCCCCCCAAGTGATAACGCCATGCAGAATGATTCAAGTTGAGATGTGTTTGTGTGTCGTATCCTTCGCCGCCCAAAATGTTTGCGTCTGTCATCGTATTTGTGTACGGGCGTTTCCGCTGTAGACCATGCCCATGCTGTCCTGTACTTGTGATGCGTCTTTCGCTCGCGCAGTCTGCCGGTCATTCTATCCTATTCGCTTCCACAATGCGTCATGCTCTGATTGCGGTAGTTTCTAAGCGCGCTCGTTGACGGTCCATCGCCTCTTGGACGTCGTCATGTCGCGCATGATTTCCGTCTGGCCCAGCGGCCGCGGCGCGCCCCAGAGGCCGCCGCCGGTGGCGAAGCTCAGCGGAGGCACCTTGTTCTCCTCCTCCGTGCCGTCGCTCGAGGTCGGACGGGAGATCTCCTGGAACCGCAGGGGCACCTTGGTGGGACCGCCGAACTGCGGCTCCTTGCGCTCGGGCGTCGGGGGCTTGACGATCTCGGGGCCCTGCTTCGAAAGGGCTGCGAGCTTCTTGCGGTGGTCAAAGTCGGGGAAGATGTCGTCGTCCTCTTCGTCTTCGTCTGCGTCCTTCTTGGGCGTGATTGGCGACCATAGGCCGGCGGACAGTGTAGGTGACGCATTCGAGTTGTTATTATTGGTGTTGTGATTTGTGGTGGAGGTGTTGGTGAAGCTCGTGACGCCGCTTCCCACGGTGATGCCCGTTGTGTTCAGCGCGGGCGTCCGAGGGAGGGAGTAGGTGTTGTTATGCGATGTGCGGCGCATGCTGCCGAGGTTGGCGTTTGCCGATGTGCTGCGGCTGCCTGGGAAGACGAACGACTCCGGGTTAAAGGTGATGGGCGCGGGCGTGTACGCCCCGTTTCCCGTCGCGATACGGCCACGGGCGCCAGATTGACCATTCTGAGAGTGGCTCGAGTTTGACGCCGTAGAGGGAGCTCTGGAGAGGTTGTGTGTAGAGGATGAGCTTGGCCTCAGATGATCAGTGTTTGCGAACAGCTTAAGATCGTAGTACTGGTGAACTGGGATGACTCCCGACTGAGACATTGGGTCGGCAACTTCCGACATGGGCGTGTCTAGGGCAGAGGGCTCGGCTTCACGGTTCGGCTTGCGGACAGCCATGGTCAGAGACGCCATACCTACGTCCATGAGCACCGGCTGGTGGGTAATGGCACCAATCAGAGCGTTGCAGCCGGCACCATGGGAAACGAGAATGACAACCGACTCGACGTCTTCCTCATCGTCGTCGTCAATTGCGCATTCGGTGTCGCCGTTGTGAGATGTCCTCACCGTCTTGGTAACCATCTCGCTTGGACGCTCGGCCGTGGTGTACCAGTCCACGAGCTTCTGCACACCGCGTCTGAATCGTTGATGCATGGCCGTCCACTCCTCTCCATACTTGCCGCCGTCGCCCCAGTCGAACGGCTCCCTCATTGAGTCCCACTGGTAGTCAACGTGCAAACAGGCGTCCCTCGCATGCGCCACATAGCCGTCGGGGATCTTTACGTTCGACGAGACGGCGTAGTTCGGGGTTGGAGCGACATATCCGTCCCTTGGGTTTCCTGGCTCGGGAACTGTGAAGCGGACATGCTGGCTGGAGGAGCTCGCAGCGCTGTCCGCCCGACTTCTAGGCCGGCCGCTATCCAGACCAAAGACGGACGGCGCGTTCGAGTCGGTAGAGCCGGATCGCTCGGGGGTCGCTCTGAACTTGGGGCTGTTCCACAGCTGGCTCTGGGCCTGGCCGACCGAGCTGGCGTGGTGATGGGAGTGCTCCACGATCTGATCGTGGGCGCTGATGTTCTCCCGCCTAAGCAGATCCGCCTTGGCACCGGCCAGCATCATCGCGGAGCCTGGGGGAGGCGTGATCATCTCAAAGTATTCGGGGGAAAGCCATTCGCCCAGAAAAGCGTCGAGACGTAGCGTGGACCGCTTAATCTTCTTCTTGGGAGGCTCAGGCTTGTTCTCGCTCGCATCGGTGGAGAGAGGATCGACCTCTTCGGTTGCAGAAGCCGGAAGAACGAAGGGAGACGCGGAAGGGTTCGTGCTGGGCGAAGGCATCGGGTATGAAGGCGTGTTCAGAGGAGGGGCCTGGGCCAGGCCGGCACTGATGGCCACGGAGGTTTGGACGCATCGTAGGAACGGGGAGCTGTGGAGGACGACCTTGAACTTGCGTGGCTTCTTCGAATCGGTAGAGCTGTCACGGCCGTTCGGGGTCCTATTCGATTCAGCCTCGGCCTGGCGCAGGATACTGGCAATCCGGACACCGAGGGCCTTGGACTGCTGCCAGCCGCCATAGGTCAGGGGAGGGTCGTAGGGAGTCGGGGATGTTAGGTGCCATCTCTTGTCAGCGCCGTCGAGGCGTGCGCCGTGCCTGCAGAAGCGTCAGCGTCCGAAGAGAGACACGTCAGGAACAAAGTCTACCAACCTGACAACGAAGATGTACGCCGGCGGGCGCCCCATATTGCTGGCGACGCGGATGCGGATGGAAATGTCCACTCAGGCGGCGTTCGGGAGCAGACTTGGATCTGGGTGACGGTAAGAGGCGTGCGTGACACCTTTAGTGAGGAGGGAAAACAGACGGAGGATCAAATAATGGCAGCTGGGACTGCGGCTAGAGATACGTCGCACAAGTTAGGACCTCCAGGGGATCGGATGGCTTGGGCGGGCGGAATAAGCTTCGGTCGGCGGCGGAAGCACGAGGCGCGAAGTAGCGAGGACGGACTATAAGTTGGGGATGCGGCGTCTGTGTTGGCGCAAAACGGCGAGTTGTTGTTGTAGTCGATACTATCGAAGTTTCGTCGGACTTTGTTGAAGGAGACGACAATGTCGGATTTGAGGGAGACACGGAAAAAAGAGGCAACAACGGCGGCGGCAGACTTTGTCAAGAGGATTTCATAATCCACGAGTTTTGCGTCGGTCATCCGGTGTTTGTAGCCCCTCTCTCCGACCAGCTGGCACCGACTTCGCAAGCGCTAAAAGCGAGTGGTTTGGCTGGGACCTAGATTGGACGGGACTGTATCCGTAGCCTGTAGGTAGGTATGGAGACCCGTTGGACCCAGAACAGAATGGAACGGGCAGTTGGCAGAGTCAGGGTCGGTCAGCCGTCGGTGGAGGGATGGTGTCGTGGAGAATATTTCGGTAGCGCGCGGGTTTCCTCAGTCTGCAGATTGCAGAGACTAGCATAGCTTGCAGCGCGGGCTGGGCAGCTAGGAGTTATTATTGCGATCGGATACCAAGCCTCCAGGGCGCAAGCAGGGTCTGGCAGGCCCAGGCGCAGCGCAGTGCAGCAGGCAGGCAGGCACAAGCAAACAAACGAGGCGAGCAGGGTTGTTGTTTTGTTGCCGTTTGGTCCGTACGGATATGGGTATGACGAGGGAAATGGTTCTTTCTTTGTGCAGTTCGTCTGGGTTCCTGCTGTGCTGTGCTAGGTACTGACAGCTGCTGCTGGGATTCTGGGACTGCTGCCGTCGAGGCGCAAGGGTCTTGGGTGCGAGGTGCAGCGCAGCGCGGGGCGGGGCGGGGCAGTTTTTCTTTGTTTGCTTTCTCGTCCCCGTCAAGGTATGATGATGCAAGGACCGGGGATGCCAGACGGCACAGGTTCGGTTCTGTTTGGCTTGTGGTGTGGCCCGGTTTGCACGAGACGAGTCGACGCTCCACCACCGGGGCATAAGCCAGAGTCAAGGGTCGCACTCGATGGCCCAATGGTGGTGTGGTGTTGCCCAAGCTGGCATCGATTCGACAAGTGACAGGCTGGGAGCTCACTGCCAAATTGCGAAGGGGGGCGAAGATCAATTGCCTCCGGTGTTGCTATTGCTGGAGCTTCCGTAGCTCTGGCTGCGACCTGCATCTCTATTCGTAGGAGGCAGAGCAATGGCGAGACAGGCACACGCAGGGTAGCAAGGTATTGCTTGCTGCTGCTACACCAGGCGCGTCAGCCGTTGGAGTCTTTGGGTCTTGGATGGCGGATGGCATTCGTCGGCATGTCGGTCCTGCTCGGGCGGGTTGCAGCGGGCTTTCTTTCCTTCCATTGTCTCTCTGGGTCGAGTTTGTCACTTTTCCCCTCCCCTCTTCGTCCAAGTGGAGACTGGCAGAGACACTGCAGAGAGCTCATTTCGCATTCTGTGCATGTGATTGTCCCCCCTCAATGCTAGCGCCAAACGTCATTACGGCACGTGGGGAGGAAGGAAAAAATCGACGGGACACTGACCAAAATGCGAGGTGCACACCTGTGTGCAATTAAGCTTAAGTAATCAGACTCTGCCGGGCGGCAACCTTCCCTCGAACTGGATTTCAGGGCACCTATCCTGCTGTCATCCCACGGCACAAAACTCAGTGCCACGCCAAAATGAGCCCGATGGTATGGAAACTTTCCATCGCCCCATCAACAACGTTTTCTCTGCCCAGCGGGTTTTCTTCGGTTTTCATTGCAAGCCGCGTTGGCAGCGGTATCCTGATGTGTGCTGCGATGACCTGCATCCGGCAGCCCCAGACCACCAGGTCGCCCAGCATCACACGATCCTGACGCAGACCGTGAACGTGATCATCACCAGCTTGACGCCCTGCCGGACGGATATGCGACGGCGGCTCGAGATCTCGGACTTGACTTCTCCGAGGCTGCTCCTCCAGACCCATCGAGTCTTTCCGATTCCAGCGGCCTAGGCCCAGCGTGTGTCCCAGGACCCCTCCACCCCTCTTTACCCGTCGGCCGCCGTCCCCACGTCCTCCACCCCAGATTCTCCTCCTCGCCTACTGTCCTGCATATTTAGCTGCACACATTACGCTGAGGATCTCAATCGCAGTTGGAACTTTGGTTTTAGACTCATTCAAGTGGCCGGTAAACAGTCAATTAAGCGGTCAATTCCTTGGAATTGAACAAAACATCCCAAGTGACTCTGGCCGATGACTCTCACCACCGAGACAGGTTAAGGGATCCTAGAATGCAATCGCAAACAATTGGCCCGTGCAGCAACTTCCCCTCCATCTTGAGGCTCGAAGCTCGCACTTAAAAGCCCCTCCTCAATCCGTGCCAGTGTCAGTCAGCATGATCACTCACGCCGCATCTTACCTATTTAAACTCCATCTGTTCCCCTCCTCCAAATACTTCCTTTTCCCTCCTCTCGTCATAGTCAAGTCGCAAAAGGGCGTCACTTGACTTTTACGGGGATACTCGCAAGAGCATCAGGCACACACAGGGAAAGACAGACACTCAGATAGTCTAAAACCAATCCAATCCAAACAAACAAACAAACAAACAAACAAACAAACAAACAAACAATCATAATGCCGGAACGCCCAGCGGACCAGCAGGTCGCCGTCGCCCCGGAGGACGTCAAGGCCCGTCTGAAGGAGTCCTACGACGCCATCGCTCCGGCCTACAACAGCTGGACCGACCAGCAGTCCTCCCTCCGCCTCGAGTACCTCGAGAAGCTCATGGAGAAGCTGCTGGCCGCGAAGCCCCTCGCCGGCCAGAAGTCCCTCGTCCTGGAGCTCGGCTGCGGCTGCGGCCAGCCCGTCACCGACAGGCTGCTCACGACGCCCGACGTCTTCGTCACGGCCAACGACATCTCCAGCGTCCAGATCGAGCTCGCCCGGGAGAACCTCGCCAAGCACGGCCGCGACCGCGTCACGTTCGTCGAGGGCGACATGATGGCGCTCGAGTTCTCCGAGAACTCGTTCGACGCCATCGTCGGCATGTACAGTGTCATCCACCTGCCCCGCGAGGAGCAGAGCGAGATGATTCGCCGGCTCGCCAAATGGCTGAAGCCCGGCGGCTTCCTACTCGTCAACTTTGCGTCCGAGAACATGCCCGGGGTCGTCATGGAGAAGTGGCTGCACGAGAAGGGATGGATGTACTGGAGCGGCTGGGGTACCGAGGCGACGCTTGAGAAGCTCAAGGAGACCGGGCTGGAAATCATCATCAAAGATGTCATTGACGACGAGGTTGATGCCGAATTCCTCTGGGTTCTGGCCAAGAAATGAGCTGCCAGTCACAAATTGGCTGATTTCTTCCGTTCAGGAGCAGCAGCTCTAGGGCAACTTCGGAGGTTGCTGTCTGATGATGATGATGGATATTCCAAGCACCCAGCTGTCTGGTACATGCCGACAGGGGTCGATTTCGATTCAATCGTGGTATCTGCAGGTACCTCCAACTCAACATGTTTCTCATAGTGCTTAGCAGCGTCGGATTTCAACAATTCAAAAGTCTATCTCTTATGCCAATTGAACCACTCAGAATACTACTTATTCGTTGAAACGGTCGGGATTTCTGATTGTACGCATCACCAAACCTGTCGCCTGGATACGAATACGTCTTCGAGGTACCTGACACCGATCTTACTCAGTGGAGCACGCCAACCGACCCGCGATTTACAACGCTCCCCAGGGCCCTTGGACCGTGCTTCAACCCGCAACCAACGGGCTGACTAAGGCCGGGTACCTGACGGCAGGTAGTGTTTGTCAGGATGTAGCTCCGCGGCACTCCCCCTTACCAACCTACTCGCCGCCTCCATCGACAACGTCAATCCGACGCGGCCCCTCATCTCCCTTGGTATACCGAGTACGATCCGTTCTTCTTCCCCCCCAACACCTACGAGAACACCTGCGCCAACATGAAGCTTTCCCGCCTCCTGCAATTGCCAGTCCTGCTGGCGGCCTCGACGCTCGCCCCGGCGGTCCTCGCCGAGCACACCAGCAACTGGGCCGTCCTCGTCTGCACCTCGCGCTTCTGGTTCAACTACCGCCACCTCGCCAACGTCCTCTCCATCTATCGCACCGTCAAGCGCCTCGGCATTCCCGACTCGCAGATCATCCTCATGCTGCCCGACGACATGGCCTGCAACCCGCGCAACGCCTTTCCGGGCACCGTCTACAGCAACTCGGACCGCGCCGTCGACCTGTACGGCGACAATATCGAGGTCGACTACCGCGGCTACGAGGTCACCGTCGAGAACTTCATCCGCCTGCTGACTGACCGCGTCGGCGACGAGATGCCGCGCAGCAAACGCCTGCTGACCGACGACCGGAGCAACATCCTGGTGTACATGACGGGCCACGGCGGAAACGAGTTTTTGAAGTTCCAGGACGCTGAGGAGATTGGCGCGTTCGACTTGGCGGATGCGTTCGAGCAGATGTGGGAGAAAAAGAGGTAGGAACTTGAGCACCCCGAGACGAACGTGCCACGGATACTGACTGCTTTAGATACCACGAAATCCTTTTCATGATCGACACATGCCAGGCCAACACAATGTACAGCAAGCTCTACTCCCCCAACATCATCGCCACCGGCTCCTCCGAGCTCGACCAGTCCTCCTACTCCCACCACGCCGACAACGACGTCGGCGTCGCCGTCATCGACCGCTACACCTACTACAACCTCGAGTTCCTCGAGTCGCAGGTCCAGGACCTCAGCTCCAAGAAGACGGTCGGCGAGCTGTTCGACAGCTACACCTACGAGAAGATCCACTCCAACGCCGGCGTGCGCTACGACCTATTCCCCGGCGGCGCCGACGCCGCGCGCAGCCGCCGCATCACCGACTTCTTCGGCAACGTCCAGAACGTCGAGGTCGACGGCGCGAAGAACATGGTGCTGGACGAGGAGCTGCTGGAGCTCAGCCAGAAGATTGCCGCGCTGAAGAAGAGAGCCGAGGAGGCGGATGCGGCGGCGAGGAACGCGACGCTGGCTGAGAAGGCTGCTCGCGGCGAGGAGCAGAAGGCGAAGGCGCAGACGAAGCGGGTGCAGATGGCGAAGCCGTTGACCAACGACAATTGGTGGGAGAAGAAGCTGGTCGGTGCTACGGCGTTGCTTGGATGCGCGCTGCTTTGGGCGCTCGGCTCGTTCTTGGAGGCACCGAAGAAGTCAGATGATGAGGCCAAGAAGACAAGCGGCCAGAACGGCCATGCGGCGGTCAAGGCTTAATTCTCCGCTCTGTTCTTCGTGTATTCTATATCTCAATCGACTTGATGAGCGCATTCATAGCAAGGCGTTGGAGGGATTGGGCAGGCAACAGCATGATATTGGATATTTCTATTTTATTTCATTCATAAGAAGACCACAATCTTGCACATGTGAATATCTCCCAAAGGAAAGTGCTGCCTACAGGACTTGAGTATAAATTGTTCTGGTTTTGGGCAGCTGCCGCGACATCGCCAAGGTGCTCGAAAATGGTGAAGATTATCCGGTGTAATTCCGGGGACGTGCCCATCTACTTCGCGACCACTCACCGAGCCCCTCACAGAGATTCGTCTCTCAAAACCTTTTGCCCCAGTGTTTGACGAAATGCCTTCAAGACTGGCCGTTCCACCATAGCACATTGGGGTTCATGGATAGCCGCAGGCATCAGATCTCATTTGAAAATGGATAAAAATAAGGTTTGTCTAATCGTATTCCTTCTGTAGAGTGTCATTGCTGTGAATGGCTGGTCCTTCTTTCCTGAGATTTCCGCAGCGACCGTTTGTTGGATTGAGAAGCAGTAGAGGCCTCAGTATGGGCACCTTCACCTTCACCATACGACGCGCTCTCCTCGGTATAGGTCCATTAAATCTCTCAAGATCCGAGTCCTATTGTACCTTATTTCTGGAGTAGCAGCTGCTACCATCCTCTCGCGCCTGCCATCTCAACTCATTGTCATGGCCGCTCATCAGCCTGCTCTCAGTGAGAGACACACACTCATCATCGATTGTACACATTATCAGACGACACACCACTGTCGTAAACTCAATTGAATGCCTTTCTACCTTAGCCATGGACGACCTCGCCATCCTCGACGGAACCTACTTCAAAAACTTGCCGCTAACAGGCCCCTCAAACCAGATCCCCCCTCTCAAGACCCTCACCCTCAAGTCTCGCCCTCTCGCAACCCACGCCATCGCCTTCTCCTGCGACGCCGAGCTCGCCGTAGCGGCAGACGACTCCGTCCACGTCTTCCTCCCCGAATACCCGACCCCCGAAGATCCATCCGCCCAAAAGTCCGCCGCCCCTCCCCCCGACGTCGTCGACGACAACCCCCAAGATGATCCGCTCCCGGTAGCGGCAGCAGCAGCAGCAGCCGCCGCATCCCAGGACGCAGAGAACAAGTCCCGCCAGCAGTACTACACCTACATCCTCCGCATCCCCCTCTCCCGCAAACCCGACCCGCGGATGAACGCAGCCCTCTTCGCCGCCCAGTCCCTCGCCCCGCCCACCTACGAGGACGACTACGCCAACCCGGGCGAGATCGACCCCGCCTCCGTCTTCGAGGGCGTCGGCTCCGGCACCGTCACCGGCTACGGCGCCTCCCTCAACCAGCTCGTCGCCCTCGAGTGGTCCCCCGCCGGCGTCGGCCGCAACCTGCGCCCCGTGCTCGCCGTCATGCTCACCAACGGCGCCCTACTCGTCCTCGGCGAGGGCGGCGGCGCGAGTGCCGGTGGTGGCGGGGGTAACATCGACCTCGGCGCGCGCATGCGCAACTTCCGCGACTGGAGGATCCTCTGGGGCGCCGGCGCGAACCTGCCGCTCCCCGACGCAGGCAGTGAGGACGGCGCGTACCTGCCCAAGGACAAGATCCGCTCGTTCGCGTGGGCGCGGCGCGTCGATGCGGGGAGGGCGCTGCTGGCGTACGCGACGGACCAGGAGGAGGTCGTCGTGCTGAGCGTGCAGTATTACCTCCCCAACGAGAACGATGACGGCTCAGACGCGGGCGCGTATGTGTGGGAGGTGGAAGAGGTCGCGAGGTTCGACGGGCGGGGGCCGCATCCCACTCCGAGCGTGAGTTGATTTAATCGCGGTCTGAAGATCATGCGCCCCATGGCTAATACGTATTGCAGATTACAGACCCGGACTATACCCCGTACTCCTCGGCGTTCTCGTTGAAGTGGTCGCCCTGGCTACTATCCGACGACGCCCGTACGGCGGTGATATCCTACTGCGCGCGCAACTACGTCGGCTTCCGCCGTATCACGATCCCCCGCGCCTGGGCGCGCGGCGCCGGCGTCGAGGTGAGCGTGGAAGAGGCCGACGTCACGGGCATATGCACGCACCTCGCCCCAGATGCGTTCGTGGAATGGGAGGACGCTGTTTGGGACCTCGACGGGGCCAAGGTCTGCCGCGGCGTGATCGCGAGCCCATTCAAGGCGCAGCCGTTCCAGGTCGCGCTCAACGGGCCCGAGGGGGCGGTCGAGGAGGGGCACAAGACGGACGTGTGCGGGACGACGTACCCTGAGGATACGACGTCGTTGGACGCTACGAATCCCATCTCGAGTCGGTCTCCCCCTGAAGGCTTTAATGTTGCTGGGTGCCTTGTGTACTGACAGAAACTTGCGAACAGGTCTCATCATCCATCCCCCCGACATGACGAAACGCACCAAGGCGCCCTCCTACTCCCTCGTCCGGCTCTCCGCCACCGGCAGCAACGACAACTGGTTCCAGCAGAACGCCGTCGACACCTACTCCGACACGGTACTCCCCAAGTGGGCCGAGACCATCTCCTCAACCGTCAAACTCTCCGTGCCGGCGGCGATGCTCGGTCGTGGCGGAGGTGGAGCTACCGGCGGCGACGCCGAGTCCGCGGCATCGGATGACGACGACTCGGACGACGACGACTTCGACCTGCCCGAGGACGCGGGCGAGCAGATCCGTCCGTACAGGGTGCGCGTATGGGGGCTGACGGTGTCGCCGGCTGGCGGGGTGACGGCGGTGCTGGTGTCGCAGCATAGCACACAGCAGCCGGAGAAGTCTGTTAAAACCAGAGTGATGTTCGGCGGCAAGGTTTCTTCATCAGGTGGTGGTGGCGGCGGCGGCGAGATGATGGATGTTGACGGGGATGAGGAGGGGCGGCCTGGGCCGTTTTGGGAGCGACAGAGCACCGAGGCCAAGATGTGGGATTGGATGTATGGTGGCGGGCCTGCTGTTCCCGGTACTCTTGCGACGGAGACAGCGGGGGTCGCTGAGGATGGTGATGGGGATGTTTCGTTGAAGGCGAGGTTGAGGGAGGTTAAGGAGAAGCAGAGGTGCGTGTTTTGCCAGACCTCGCTGAAGCAGATGAGCAAGGAGTCTGTTTGTGAAGGGGGGCATATCTTTGGTAAGTTTGCCCGGAATCTTCTGAGTGTCTTGAAGGGTGTATGCTGACGAGGATAGCAACCTGCGCTGCCACCGGGTTGGCGATCTTGGCGCCTGGGATCTCGAGGGCCTGTGCTGTTTGCGGACTCCGCTGTCTTGTGGCGAAGGAGGTTGTCAAGATCGCGCAGGAGCATCTCGGCCCCGAGGTTCGCGTCGAGACGTCGGAGGAGGTTTGCGGTGGGTGCGGGGGCAAGTTTGTGGTGTGACGAGGGTCATGCAAGGAGAGTGTTCAACGGCTGGTCTCCAAAAACAAGCAACGGTTTCTTCAAAGATGTCAACAGTGGTCAAAGCCGGGAGTGTCAGGAGACGTCAGGGGGTTGTGTTGGTGTTGTACGACAGGCTATACGTGCCGCCCTTACTCGGAGTTGGAAGATGGAAAAGAACACGCATCTGACAATAAAGTCGCTTAAGCCTGTGTTGATTGTGAGAAGTAAGGAGCTGGCTTTGGTGTCACGCAACGGCCTGGAGGTACGGCACTTAAAACGCAGGGAAGAAGATGCATCCAAGGATCTGAGCGTATTGTCTGCGAATTTGAATGCTTTCTGAGCCGATGAATGAGTGTCTGATATCTCCCAAATTACTCCCGTGGCTGAATCTCAATGACAGTCTAGCCAGCCTTCTGCATTGACACAGGAAATCCCCGCAAACTACATCTTCAGATTCCCACAAAGCCATTCACCACACTCCAACCGCATCCATGCTTCCTAGACTGGATGCTGAGAAGCTCAAGCCAATCCTTAGAACTGGCGGAAGCTGCGGCCGCGCTTGGAGATGTGCTCGGCGTGACTCTCCTCAGAGCGCTTTCCATTGCCGTCATCAAAGGCTGGTTCCTCCGTGCTATCATCGTCGCCAAAGGGCGTGTTCTCATCTCTGGGGAACTCAACGGCGCGCGGCTCCTCAGAGCGTCTCTTGGAGGACATCTCTGTATCGCGAGGCAGTGTTGATGGGCCATGGTCAGAACCGTCGCTGAGGTGTTCCACGGGGTAGGGGATCTTGCCCGCGGTCTTTCTCACGGGGAAAGGGAGGTTGACGGAGCACTGTTCCACAGACTGAGGGACACCATCCAAAGCCTGTCCAACGGGCCAGGGCAAGCTGAAGGTCTCCGGCTCGTCGGAACGCTTCTTCTTGATGGGGCTGATGGGGACCTTGCCTCCTTCGTCCTTGTAGCAGCCGATCCTGCCGTTGTATTGCCAGATACCCTCAGCTAGGAGAACGTTAGTGATGATGCGCGACACGAGACCAAGACAAGACAATCGTGGGGCGCCGGCGAGATTCGGCGGTTAGCGGAGGTTCAGGATACTTACAGAGGTTGATCGTGCCGCGGTTGACGTTGTCCCTGCACTTGCATTCCAAGATGACGGCTTCGTTGTCGTTGCGGGGAAGAACCTTGCAATCACTGCACCTGAAATTGCCCCTGTTTCGATGTGTGTTTAGTTCGGCAAACTTCAAAGAGATAAATGGTGAGGGAAAGGTGCGTGTGGTACTGACATGTAGGACCAGTACATGGTGCCGTGCGAGTTCGTGATGCATAAGTCAAGGTCCAACCAGGTGAAGACCTTTGTGCCGTGACGATCCTCGCATGTGGCGCCAAGTATCCGATCCATGGGCCCATATATGCCCTTCACTTGGTCAGTGATGTGGAAGTCTGAGCAAGCCGTTTGGATGCAGTCAGATTCAACAGGGCAGTCTTTGGCAACAACCAGAGTGACAGCCAGTGAGCCGAGCGCGGTGAGGGAAAAGACCTTCATATTGGTGATGGGGTGAAACAATGGAGAGACGAGCAATTGCTTCCGGCTTGTCTAGGAGACTCTGGATGGATAGGGGTGGGAAAATGAGTCGAGATCACGACAAGTGAGAGAGTTTAAATAATTGGCGCGAGAATGAGCAGACTCCAGGATAGGTGACGCAGGGGATGACTGTCCATTCAACGCAACGTTTGAATCAGTAAGGGGCACGTACAAAGCAGGCCCATTATGAAAAGGTATGTAGGGAGTGGCGTATAGTACAGAAGGCCTCAGAGGAAATGTAAAAAACGATACGAGACAGGAGCTTCATGGCTTTCAGTGTAGTCTTCATAGTCATGAGACGCAGGGGGTTATGTGATGTTCCTTCCTATTGTGACACCATTTGCCTGTCTGTCCTACATGGCTCCTAATGTGTCCGAAGCAGTGGAACAGTTAAAGTCGCCTTGCTTGAAATGGGCTGCGTAGCCCGAACCCGAGACTGCAGTTAAGATGATGAACCAACCGTGGAAGATGGTTAGCCAAGTATTAAGCTTGAAAACAAGTTTGTGGCCAGATCATACCCGTTTTCTTTCATTTCCTTGCAGCTGACGATGTTACTACAAACCTTTTGATTCGAATGTGAAGCCAGACAATGATTTAGGTAACTTTTATCTGACTAAATCAAATTGTTGCTCCGTTTAGAATTTCAACGTCTTCGCTGACCGCGGAGAGTTTAACGGTCAACGACAAGCTTTCTTAGTATACCAATGCCGAATATAATGAAATCTCACATTTTCGGTATGTGCTTGCGTATAAGTAGTCTTGAATAGAATTAAAATAAGTACCTACTGACACTCAGTTTGATGAATTGGGGATTTTGATCTTTGGGCGGTAATTACACCTGCACGCGAGTGCGGCACCACAAAGCGCACCCATCTTTATCACGAAGCATCGTCTATACCGGCAACAAAAGTAGCGTTAATTCCTGCCTTGACTGGTTGATTATTGCAAGCAGGCGACAATTTGATAAGTAGGGCAAAGGCTATCAGCTGAGCCGTCAAAATCTATGATATCTACATAGAACGAGACCCAAGCACACCAGAAAGCAGACTCTTGGACTACACCTAAAACAGCTTGAAAGACTGTTCCCCTCTTAGGGGCAACCCTTTCGCCCAGCTTACTTTCCAATGGGGGCCTTGTGGCCGTTGGTCTTGAAGCAACCGATGACACCATCATCGACCCAGATGCCCTCGGCTGTAAAGGAGTTATGTTAGTTTAGGAACGCCAAAAATCGTAGGGTAATGAAAGTCGTATTACAGATGTTGATGTCAGTAAAATCATCATTCTTTCCCCCCAAGCAAAAGCAGCTCATGATCACAGGATCGGAATCAGAATTCCGTGCTTTGATCTCGCAAGATTGGCAGTGGAAGTTTCCTCTATCGAATGCAAATCAAAAGGCTGTTATTAGTATGCAGCAAACGGTGGAGATCTTACTGGTATTGCCAGAACATCTGACCCTTGTTGTTTGTGAGACATTCTTTCAAATCCAACCAGGTGTATACCTGTTTCCCCCGACTGTCTTTGCAGGTGGCCTCTAGTAAGGCTTTTGTGTTGTCGTACTCCTCGAAGGGGAGCATTGCGTGTTTGTTGATCGCAAAATCCTTGCAAGATTTCTGAACACAGTCGGACTCGGTAGGGCAATCTCTTGCGACGGCCAGTCCGGCAATCAGAGAGCTGACAACGGCGAGAGCAAGGACCTTCATGTTGATGGGCTGCAAGTTGTTTCTGGGGTAGAACCTTCGAGAATGTTTGGTTGAAAGTTTAGCTGAGTGGAACGATCCTAAGATGTGTTGGGCAAACTCAAGATGGAGTAAGGGTGAAGAAACACTGGTGATGTCTGGTGGAGGTTGAGTTTAAATAACAGACAACGTGCCAAGTAATGTGTTTGAGTAAACCTTCTGGTGTGTCGCATTGGACTAAGACTCACTCGAAGCAATATTCGCTAAAGTCTTAAGCAAGGGGGGATATGATGAAGATGGCAACTTGTGCGCCGTGGAGGATGGGGCAAACAGTTCTCATGTGATGTTTGCTCGAATTGTGTCTATCAACGATTATCTGCGTGTTCTTTAAGAAACTCTTCTGCAGTACGACGGTGTCATAAAAGTGAAACTCACCTCCTGCGTGACACCAAGCCCGCATTGCAGCCAGAAGACTCAATACGCGACGTAGCGAAGCTTTAAGCTTGAAAACAAGATTGTATTCAGAATCGCATGTCTCCCTCTGGCACATTTTTTGAAACTGAAACCCGATTGTCTTACGATCGGATCATATCTATGTGAAGAAACAAGATCCAAGCCATGGTGGGACCTCGTTGACACTGCGTAGCACTATCTATGGCGTCCGAAAATTGTCTACGCCCGGAGAAGTCTTCGGCTACTCAACTAATAAGTTCTGAGCTTCACTTCTAGGCATGTCTGATGGGGGCCCTGCGGTCGATGGTATGTTAGCAGTCGACAACACCGAGCTTGTACATTGGCTATATGAAGATCAGAATCCTGAGTATCTGCCAAGCATTTCGTGCAACACTTGTGCTCACTACAAGCAAGGGATCGGATGACATGATCTCGAGTTTGGTATAACAAAGAATACGGAGAACCGTATCGTGTGATTACTCTTCGAAGTAGTCTAAAAAGAAAGGACGCAAGGGGCATGAGAAATCTCTGGTCGCATACGTTGGGTCTGATATCCGCGTAACAATGCCTCATTTGCCAACGCGTGCAGGTGATGAACTCAATTGAAGCCAACTAGGTTATGTCAATTCATTTCAAAGTCGGTCAGAAGTCGTGAAACGCTGTGTCTGAGTTCTCTGGACACTTTTCGTGTTGACACCGTGACGAAATGAAGAAAAGAACAATAGAATTGCTTCATTTGGATCTTGCAAATGTGAACCAGCTTATGCAAGGTTTCCTCCTCATTGAGGTGTTGAAGTTAATTGCGTTCGGTTCACCGTTTCTGGGGCGTAAGTCAGCCATCTAGAGGAACAGTAAACATAGGAGATGAGACCATGGCTGAGATCGAAAGCTCACAGGCATCGGGAAGTAAGTTAGATGAGACTCCAATATAACGCCAAATCCTCTGAAAGCGTTGAAAGCAATGTAGTCTCAAGATCTCACAGTTCCTTGCAATGATATGAAGGCCCTATCTACGTAATAACAATCTTCCAAGGGCTCCTCGAGAACCTGTTCTCGGGATCATACTTTTTCTTTAGTTCCACCAACCGCTTCGCGTTCTCCTTGAAACCTTCCCTCACATCGAGCTCCTCACTGACGTAGTTATTGTACTGTCCCACGCCGCCAGTCTCCCCAGTATGGTTCCTGCCCTTGATCTTCTGCGCCAGCTCCCGATTCCACCCCCGGACCTCGCCGTCCTTGGTCGGGTCCGTCCAGCACGTCAACACCATGCAGTCAAATTACATCCCACGGTTCGAGTACGCCGTCGCGCCGAATGGCACGTTTGCCACCTTGTCCTTCTTGTATATCTCCACGGCCAACATGCTGGTTCGCATATCATTTCCTCGCGCGGTCTCCGCATCTACACGGGAATAAAACTCGCGAGACATCTCTTCCCACTTTGACAGCTCGAATGGTGTCGTGAGATTGGTGCCTCCCGTGAGCCTCCTCGCTCCGGGTCCTTGGAAGACGTCTACCAAAGTGTTGGCAACGGGGTAGTCCATCTCTGTCGTAAGGTCCACCATCGGCCCAGCCTCGAAGAGACCTTTGAATAGGCCTTCCTTGACTTCCTGTCCGGTACCATTGTGGAATGGCTGAACGACGATGAGCGGCTGCGGGTTGGGCGGCGGGCCATAGGTGAATCCCATCACCACGTACTGCCTCTCATCCATCTTCTCCACGAACTCGTTCGCCCATGCTACAAGTTCGGGCAATTTCGAAGTCGGATACATCAAAGGCCCAGACCACACTCTCCCTTGCGGAAACACCCTGGAAGTGAACCGCGTCACCACTCCAAAACTCGCTCCAGCCCCCCGCAATGCCCAGAAGAGGTCTGCATTCTCTGTTGCCGAGGCCGTGACGATCGATCCATCCGCAAGCACAACCTCCACCTCAACCAGGCAGTCAACGGCCATCCCGTACATTCCGCTGAGAATTCCCTGCCCACCGCCGAGGACGAGGCCGCCAACACCGGTATGCGAGACCGTACCACCGACGGTGGCGAGGCCATGCTTCCAGGCTTCGTCGTCGACGTCTTTCCAGGTACATCCGCCGCCGTAACTGACGAGTTTCTTTTCGACGTTGACGGACACGCTGCGGAGGTGGCTGAGATGAATCACCATGCCGCCATCGGAGGAGGATGTGCCTGCTGTGGAGTGGCCGCCACCGCAGGTCGTGAAGGGGATGCTGTGCTTTGTTGCAAAGAGGATCGCGGCGGAGACGTCCTGTGCTGACTCTGGCTTGATCACGACGGCCTGGAGCTGATCAGTGCTTGTACTCTTAACTCAGTCGGAGGATTGGCTACCGCGGGTTTGATGCAGACGACAGACCAGCGTTCTAAACTGGCTTCGTAGCCCTCGTCACCTGGTAGGAGGACATCGCCCTGAATCCCTGATCGAAGGGTAGGGATATCTTGTTCCCACGAGGAATTGCTGATTGAGCCCATGATTTGTGGATTCGTGTCTCGGTGAAGATGGATGATGATGTGTCGTTGAAAGTGAGACATGAAGCTGGGCCGATTCCGCCCTTTAAAGATCTGGTCTGGCGCCGCTTGGCCCGGATGCTGACGGAGCCAAGAATCTGTCGCCAGCCACAAACTGTCCCACGTCAGGTTTTAGTGAAGGTTGATCTTCAAACTCTGGCTAACATTTCAAGGCATTGATTGGGCGAGGAGGCTATCCGAAGTTCATCCTTCTCTGGATTAGAGTAAGCACTAGGTACGGAGAGTGCCGCAGGCTGCCGACTGGAACACGGTGCTAACCTAAGACGTCATTCGTAAAAGGTGAGTTGATCACAGCCACTCTGCTTGGAGAATTGGTAAGGAATTCTGAACTCTGGTGAAGGTTTTATTGTAAAATTAAGTTGAATTGAATGTAATATATAGAGGGGGTCAAAGTCAAAGCATCTGCAACTAAGATCTTATCGAAACTTCCTTCCCCTCGGATGATAGCAGGAGCGTGTGTATCTAGACAATTCTAGAGCTACCAATCATATTGTTTTCTTTCATCTTTGTTGAGGGATTGTCTCGCTTACTCACCGTGTTGCAATAACATGACAATGGAGGCGCGTCCAAATGATTCGGGTGACTCTTATTACCTACTCCCAGAATGCAACTCTTCGTATCCGAAGAATATTTGCGGCTTGAATTCTAAGGAATCCGTTTTGCATTCATAGCTGGCCAATATCCTATCTCATGCTCCTAGGATAACAGATCCACGATTGATTGCTTTTGCTCTCAAGCCCGGCAGAAGATGAAGGTATCGTATGTTGAGCGGCCTCCTTCGCAGAGAATCTCAGCTATGATCATTGGCTTTGAGCTTCTGATCGCGCTCTGCCAAGACTCAGATACACTCCAATAGTAATATCATGATTCAATTAGAGCTCTTTCATATCATCGCGCCAATTACAGGATTCACTAGACATGGCCATGCTCGCGTAAAACTGTCGTTCAACTTTAAAGACCCTGACTACGACCTATTTGCAGACCCGATGCAACACACAATGAATCATGAACCGTTCACGCTACTAGAGAATGTATTCGTAGAGTATGTGAACACGGAACTAACTTCCAATCCCACCTGCAACGTGCATTCGCTTCGCGGCCGAGATCTGCCAAGCCAGCCGTCCTACCCCGCAGTAGCATTGCTAGAAAGCGCGTAAAAACAACTGGCCGAGCTTTCCGGCAAACGAATCAGTATCCCAGCGGGGTCTATATTGCATTAGGTATGCACGTCTATGTCATTGTATTTCTTCTTAATTGGAGGGAAATTGCAGTTGCCAGTCGGAGGTAATACGGGCAACTCCTCCCGGCACCCGACACCGACACCAAGCCCGCGACTCCGCTTGCCCAGACCGAGTGGCCCCATCGTCATTTCCGAGTGTTCACCCGGTAGAGACCCGATCGAGGGAAAGGCGGGGTCAAGATGTACAAATAGGGCAACATGTGCTGGCTTCTGCGCTTTTTCATGATGGGCACGCACGTCTGTCGCAAGTCAAGATGAAGGGCCAATCCAGCTGGTTCCTCATCGGCAGCTTCGCCTTGTGTGAAGCCCGCTCTTTCTGGTCTTCCGTCCCGGCTACTTTTGGAGATGGAGACGGTTATATCCTCAAAACTGGCTACCCAGTTGGCAATGGTAAACTTGGTGGTAAGTCACAGCAACTGAGATTCTATGGGCAAGTCTAAACCCGTTTTTAGCAATCCCATTTGGTCCTCCGGGCTCGGAAAAGGTCAACCTGAACATTGACTCTCTTTGGGCCGGTGGCCCCTTCGGTGCTTCAGTAACTTCCCACTTCCTTGCAGACAAGAATTTAAGCTGAACTCAAACAGAATTACGCTGGCGGCAACCCGACGGAGCCAAAATACGAAGCTCTCCCGGAGATTCGCGCCACAATCTTCAAGAATGGAACTGGAGGTAAGCGACCATGGCTTCGAGGCTGAGCAAGCACGGCTAATTGCCTTTCTAGATGTGTCGCCGTTGCTCGGTGTTGGAGATAACTACGGCGCGAACCGCGTCCTAGCAAATCTGACGGTGAACATTGAGGGCATCAGCAACTACACCGACTACCGACGGACTCTCGACCTCAAGACTGGTGTTCACACCACAAAGTTCGCAGCGAACGGCGCGACATTTGAGATCTCTCATTTCTGCTCCTACCCGGATCAGGTCTGCGTATACCACATTGCCTCGGAAGGTGTTTTGCCAGTGGTGGAGGTAGGGTACGAGAATCAGCTCGTGGAGCAAGACACGTTCAACGTATCTTGCAGTGATGACCATGTTCGCTTCGCCGGCGTCACTCAACTTGGTCCACCAGAAGGCATGAAGTTCGATTCAATCGCGAAGATTGACAAGGGCGCTGCTGTGACGAATTGCACCTCCTCAAATTTCTTGACTGTCACCCCAGAGAAGGACCAGAAGACTCTCACGATCATCATTGGAGGCGAGACGAACTACGATCAGAAGAACGGCAACGCTGGGAGCAACTACTCTTTCAAAGGAGAAGATCCCGGCCCGATTGTTGAGAAGACGACCTCAGATGCGGCATCGAAGTCGTTTGATACAATCCTGAAGGATCACATCGCCGACTACCAGAAATTGGAGGGTGCTTTCGAGCTGAACCTTCCGGATACTCAAGGCTCCGAGGCGAAGGAGACAGGACAACTGATCTCTGGCTATGTGTACACCGACGGTGGCGACCCTTACGTTGAAGCTCTCCTGTTTGACTACTCCCGCTACCTTCTCATTACGTCCTCTCGCGCCAACTCCTTGCCCGCGAACCTTCAAGGCCGTTGGGCGGAGCAGCTTTGGCCCGCGTGGAGCGCAGACTACCACGCCAACATCAACATACAGATGAATTATTGGGCAGCCGACCAGACAGGTCTGGGCGAGACGCAGACTGCGCTCTGGGACTACATGGAAGACACGTGGGTGCCTCGCGGAACCGAGACGGCCAAGCTTCTGTACAACGCCAGCGGGTGGGTCGTTCACAACGAGATGAATACCTTCGGGCATACTGCAATGAAGGACGGCGCAAGTTGGGCAAACTGTGAGTTCAACTGCTTTCGCTACCATCATTCTCTAACGATTTCCAGACCCGGCAGCCGCAGCATGGATGATGCAGCACGTCTGGGATAATTTCGAGTACACCCAAGACCTCGAATGGCTCACCCGCCAGGGATACCCTCTCATCAAGGGAGTGGCCGAGTTCTGGCTTTCCCAACTGCAAGAGGACCTCTTCTTCAACGACGGCTCGTTGGTCGTCAACCCCTGTAACAGCCCCGAACACGGACCGACGACATTTGGGTGCACGCACTACCACCAAATGATCCACCAAGTCTTCGAAGCCGTCCTCTACGGCGCAACCTTCGTCTCCGAGGCCGACACCAAGTTCATCGAAGACGTCACCTCCAGCCTGAACCGCCTCGACAAGGGCGTACACGTCACGGAATGGGGCGGCCTGAAGGAGTGGAAGCTCCCCGACAGCTACGGCTACGACGAGAAGTCCACCCACCGACACCTCTCACACCTCACCGGCTGGCACCCCGGCTACTCTGTCTCCTCGTTCCTGGGCGGCTACACCAACTCCACGATCCAGTCCGCCGTCCGCGAGACGCTCATCTCCCGCGGGTTGGGTAACGCCGACGACGCGAACGCAGGCTGGGCCAAGGTCTGGCGCACGGCGTGCTGGGCGCGGCTCAACGAGACGGACAGGGCGTATGAGCAGCTGCGGTACGCGATCGACGTCAACTTCGCGCCGAACGGGTTCAGCATGTACTGGGCGCTGAGCCCGCCGTTCCAGATCGATGCCAACTTCGGCCTGGGCGGTGCTGTGTTGAGTATGTTGGTCGTCGACCTTCCGCTGCCGTACGCGTCGAGGGAAGACGTGCGGACGGTGGTGCTGGGCCCTGCGATTCCAAAGAAATGGGGTGGTGGTAGCGTCAAGGGGCTTCGTGTTCGGGGTGGTGGGGTTGTCGATTTCAGTTGGGATGAGAATGGACTCGTGAACGAGGCGACGGCGAAAGCTAGTGGTAAGGATACTGGAGGAAAGGTGCGGTTTACCAATGTGGAAGGTACTGAGCTTGCCATCCTGTGATTCCGGTTCGCATGGAGAGCCTATGTGACGGGCAGATAGCAGACTTTGAAATCCGTAAATAGTTGTGTGCGAAGATGCGAAGCGTGGTTTCGCGAAAATCAAGATATGTCGTAACAACTCGCGGAGTTGTCAATCTTCAGTGATATTTGTATTCTGAACAGCCTCAAAAAGAAAGCCGGGAAGACTAAATCAGAAGGTGCGGTATGAACAGGTTGAGAAGGGGAAGGGGCCTGTCGTCAAAAAGGTGTGGTGCGGTGGGCTGGCTGCATCGCGGTGACCCTGGCACATATCCTTAGTCGGTAGCTGCCTCCGTCATGGGCGCCTTCCCTCAATCTCGAGGTGTAAGGTCTATAGGTTAAAACAATTCAGTTGCAAAATAACAATTGGCACCAGTTTTCGACGGGACGTTCTGAGGAAACGGGAGCGGATTCAGCGCTGGTCGCCGGCTGGGGTGAGTCGATGTATTTCGGACAGCCCGGCCCTTCTTTTTATTTTTTCTTCTCGCTATACTCATATGACATGTACATCCATCCACTTATTGTTTCGGCGTGCCAGGCTTGTATATGTTCACCTACCGCCGTAGAAACGAAGTGTTGATGCCGCTCACGAGGGGGTGGGGCAGGTACCTCCGCGCCCGGGCCACGGGATCTGCGCGGCGTGGGTCCCGGTTGCGCGCCACCCGGGCTGCGAAATGCGGTTGCGGTGGGGTCACGGGATTGGTGGCCTAGAGGCGCTGGTTGTTGAGGTTGAGAAGTTAATTAGCTGTTTTGAAGGGCTAGGGTTCGAGTTGCAACTCTCATTTCAATTTTCATCAAATAGCTTTTTCTTTCGTGACTCTTTCGCCCCGCTATGAGTGATAGGGCGCGACCCCGGGAGTGATTCTCGCTCGCAGGTCTGTCTCCTTGCCTCCGATGTACACAGAGTGCGGATGGTCGTGCTTTCCGTGAGTCTCGCAGTGGAGAGTTTCTTGTGAAACTTGTTTAACGCGATCTTCAGCGGGAATTCGTGTCTAACCCACCGTTCAGCGAGTAACTACATCGAGATACTCAGACGGCACTGGTGATACGGAACGATAGAAGAAGAATACGAAACGCGCCGTTCAAATAGATGTTTTCCATTGCCATCGATATCAAATAATCAGCTCTACTACGTTTGTCTTTTGCTTTCAGAGTTCTCCGCGAGTTTGATTGTTCGCGCGCTTCAGCCTCAGTTGCCTTTTCCAGTTAAAAAGCACGCTTAATCAGCGATTATTGAGGTTTATTAAGGGAATTGGAAGATAATATGCGCTGGTGATTGATCTATGAAGATGGTTGCATTAAGTTTGTTGATATATAAAGCAGGAGCGCCATGTCGGAGCGCACCCGGTTTTCCAGAAACAAAATTCGTCCAACAGATTGTCCCGTTTCAGAGCGATAAGCCTAAACTCCAGCTATTTGAACTCCGCTCTGCGCGTCATCAAAAGGAGAAGTCGTCCAGCTATCATGCGCGTTATACCGTCTGTGTTGTTTCTCCCTCTCTGTTGACAATGTATTCAACCCGGAATGAGTGCTGGAAGCGATACGACAGGTAGACTTGTTTAATTGAGAAGTTATGCCATCAAATCTCTCATTTGTCAGTCCTATGACCCGAATGTTCGGTTCAATAATTCGGCTGAGCAATACCCATCTTCCTGACACTCCTGCGCATTTTCTGTTTTGAGAAACTGAAAAGTCCCGGGAGGCGCTCTGTGCCATCATACAAGCCCACTTCGCAAGCGTACCACACCTCTATACACCGTCAGATTGATCATGTGGGCATACAAATGGGAAGCTTAAGAGCTAAACCTGATAACCCAAGCAATTGAATTGAACGACTCGGGTTTCTAGCTTGGCCTGCATCAACATTACATAATCCTACTCTCGAAAGTGATCTCACGCGCCGTCTCAAGCCCATAGTTTCTTCAGACTACCTTATATCAGTTTCGATGCGGTTCTGCCATAGTATCCGGCTGACGATACTCACCTGATGAAGACGCCGGAGGGGAATCCTGACGCGGTAATATCTCGGGCACACGTCATCGTCCATCTTTCCCAGGTACATGCTTTCAATAACACCGAGAGCAGAAAGCTTCCTTGATGTCCAGGGAGCTTTCAAAGTGTCCACTGACAGCGACAAATTGGCGTGCTCGTAGCAGGAATCAGAACGGTCAGCTTCTGCTTTTATCCCTTGCCGAAGCGCGAGAAGATTTCCTTCCAGGCTTCATTTTACTGGACAAACTGCGAGCAGCGAAAGGAACCCGCGATCGATGACGAGTCTGAAAGATCCCCGGGGTACAGTAGTAACAACGCTGTTTTATAGTATAAGAATCAAACATGAACGAGAAGAGGTGCTCTGCAAATTGTGGAAAGATGAAAATCTTCTTTCTTTCGCGATCACCAGGGCTGGAGTAAAGGCGTGAGCTGAGATCCCCCCTAATCCCGAGGGGGTAACGCAGTAATGACAAGCAAATACACTCTGGCTCCAGTGTCGCCCCGGGTCTCTCTTGGATATTCGCATACAAACCAGCCGCCAACGATGAGAAACGATAACGATAAAATTCCAGATGCACGAAAGCGCCACATATCTCAAGTAGTCTGTCTAGTCGGATGTTTGCAACGTAGGCTCTTACCGTCCCTTCGCCTCAACTTAAGACTACGACCCCCCACCAAATGGATTTGTTTGTGAAGCAGCTAATGTTGCATTTCCACCTTGTAGTTTATATCATCACAAAACAATCTTTCGCAGGGATCCTGGACTGACCAGAACATGGGCATCTCACGTTCAGATCCCCCCGACGAATCAAATGAGTTTGTCGCTGCAGACAGGTGGACATTGCCCTGGTACTATACAGCTAGAGGCCATACAGCTAGAGGCACGAGTATAAGATCTCGGCATCTCGCGGGGTGCAAGATACTTCAGCGCAATCGGGTTCCATTCCCGTATGTGTCGTGCTGTCGTATCATACCATCTCGTCTGACTAGGTACCTATGCAGGGCCAAGACGTGGCCGACTGATCCATAATACGTCACGTTTCTTGACGCGCCGAGCCTGGGACTATTCATCCCCCATCTCACCAAACACCCGCGGCATGGCAGTGACGAAAGATGACTTCATGTCCACATCTCCGCCGTGAACCCTCTGACACCAACGAACTTAACTTTAATTCTCACCAGCGTCACCGCTTCCATCATATGATTGAAACCTGTTGACTGCAGTGTTTTGAGGAGTTACGATTCTGTCTGCCCCCTTCAAAGTTCAAAGGCGCAAACACATTTTTATACATAAATCGAGCAAATGTAAAAACGAACCTCGCAGCGGAGACACCCACAAACCCATCGGATATAAAAGCCCACGACATCATCCACCCAACATACCTTCACCAATCTGGTTTTGGCAATTTTGACATAGATGAAACGAAAAGTAAAAAGCTCAACGCAGGCTCTCCGTTGAAACAGACCACGCCTCACTCTAAAAGCATACATGTCCCAGTGGTTGGACATCATCCCAAGTCCAACGTCTCCCGTCCATTCTTATTCTGCCAGAATAACCCAGGCAAGAGGATGTGAGTCAAGCGACGAGCTAAGACAGAAGACCTTGTGTCGTACCCTGGGTTGAAAGTTGTGGCCATCGTGATGGTGCGCTTCTCAGAAGGAGCTTATTGATTTGCGCTCACCAACTCTTCCCGATTACATTCTGGCGCGGCTCCGTTCAGCGAGAGCAGACAGCCTTTTTGCCCCTTTTATACCTCGTCACTACCAGCCGTAGGCAACAATCTGGGCTCTCTCAACAGCCACATCTCATCCGTCTAACTCATGTCATCAATTCACAAGATTTCAATCTTCTCATACAAGTCGGCTCTCAGCTAACTTGAGGCGTTTGCTGGAGGTATTCGCAAGCGAAGAGAATGACAAGGACGACAAACACCGGGAAACCCCCCCAAAGCTTCAAATCCCAGGAAACTCCTCTAATCCGACCGCACATCTGCAACTCGGGCAGGAAGGAAGGCACCCTCCTTGCGCCTCATCTCCTGAAAGTACTATGCACTCGCGACATTTTGGTCAAACAACTGATAACGTCTTGTCAACGTGCTATATATACCCATGTAACACCTCGCTTTGAGCGGAAAACGTAACCTGCATGACAGACGAATACCGATATGTCAAGTCCGTATCCTCAAGATACCAGCGCCTTGCGTGGCATTGTGCACATAGACCGGACACTGCCATGCATTCAGACAGCTCAAGTATAAAAGTTCAACTTCTCCCCTAGGTACAGCTTCTCTCAGCGCAATGAATTGGTGCCGGGTTGTGTTTTCGTACGTGCAGTCACGCCACACCTCGCACGACCATGCAGGACCAAAAGGTGGCCGACTGATTCCAGAAACATCATGTCCTTCGCACGCGACTAACCTGGAATTATTCACCTTGTTTTGCACAAAACCCCGCGGGATAGCAGTGATGGAAGACGACTCCATGTCCACCGCGTCTCCCATGGAACTTCTATGGCGGTATCAACTTGGGAGATGCAACCTCTCGGCCTCACTAATCCCGTTTCTAGTCGTGCGGTTTAGCATTCGGGACCACAACCCCATTGGCTGTTGGTCTCCCTCACCAAGCACAGGTGCTCAGTTACCTTTATACAGCCAAAATGGGCGTGCAAAGCCCGATCTCAACGTAAGACACACTCAAACCCAACGGACATAAAAACCAAGGCAGTACACCCGATCAAACACCTTCAACAATGTCCCTTCAACATGTTCCCCGGGAAGAAAATTTGCCGGAAGAGAATGAAGAGAAAAGATTGAACACCAGTCCTCAACATGCCTAAGCCAAGTCCTACTCTGTGAGGATCCAAGCCGAACTAGATCCCAAGTCCGGCATCTCACCTCCCGTGTTATTCTACCCACAAACTCCCAGGATGAGACAGTTTTTCAGCGGAACGAGGGGTGCGAGAGGATTACTCGCACAATTGGTGGAAATGGTGGCCATGTCATGGATACTTTTCCCACCGAGATCCTCCCAACATTTGTTTTCGAGAAAGCGCGCCAACCCATTGTGGCACAACTCCTGTCACAGGTCCTCGAAGGCTGTCTTTTATACTTGACTCGCAGGCAGCGGTAGACGAGGTCAGGTTCGATTGCTAACGCCGCATCACATATCGCCGAAGTAATCTGTTCATAAGATATCAATTTTTTCATTCAAGTCAGCCTCTGCCAACTTTCGGCACTCTCGCGTAATTTGGTATCTAATGCCGCATAGCATCATCCTGTTTCCACATCAAGCTCCTCTCTCTTCTCTGCCTGATCCTGATCTGCAGCCACATCCCCAATCTGGGATGTCAAAATATACAGTTCCCCGACATATCCTCGCTCACACAATCTTATATGTACAACGGGAAAACCACACATTCCCTCACATGTGCTTCCCATGAATCAAGAACAAGACATTATGGTCAATGAAGAAAAAAAGAGAAAAAGGTTGTAACAGCGCTCAGAACAGGAATTCTTTTTGTATGGGTCCGGACGTAAAATGAAAATGACAGTCGTAATGAGAGGTGATAGAACACGCTTAGCCAGCGACGTTCTCGGCGGGATACCCTGAGTTTCTTGTCAGTCCTAATTTCAAACATCGGAGAATGAGGATGAAACTTACACCATGAACACACCGCAATAATGGCATACAGACAAATAAGCTGCAGCCCCTCAAGCCAGTGACTCTTCCCGTCGCTGATGAGGTAGTTCACCAACAGCACCGCCACAAACAGCACCGCGACCTGGAACAGGTCGAAGCTCATCGTCATGTCGTCCTTGCCCATGCCCCAGCCGATGATAACAAGCAACGGGATCAGGAACAGCGCGACCTGCATACTCGAGCCGACCGCCACGCCAATCGCGAGATCCATCTTGTCCTTGATCGCGACCGTCACGGCCGTTGCGTGCTCCGCGGCGTTTCCGACAATGGGCAGCAGAATCAGACCGACGAACTCCTCGCTGATACCAGACGCCTTAGTGACGGCGTCGATCGAAGAAACCATGGCCTCGGCGCAGAAGGCGATCAGAACCGTAGATCCGGCGAGCGTGCCGACGGCCACGAGGAAGTGCAGCTGCGGGTCCTCCTCCTCGTCGTCCTCGTCGTCCTCCTTGGGGCGCTGCATCATGATGCGGCTGAGCTCCGCGCGCTCGTCGCCGTCGCGCACACCCGTCTGCGCCATGCGCGCGCCGGCGCCGGCGATTCCGCGGCCCAGGGCGCCCTCCTTGAGCCCGCCGCGCGACCAGGGTTTCGCGGCGACCTTTTGCGACTCCTCGTTGAAGACGGCCGAGTGCGTCTTGAGCTGGAAGAAGAGGTACGAGGCGTAGATGATGAGCAGGATGACGGCGGTGCCGCGCGAGAGCTGCGCGACGTGGGTCGGGTTGTTGGTGCCGTCGTTCTTGTCGAAGACGGTGGGCACGATGACGGAGGCGACGGCGAGGGCGAGCAGCGAGGCGGCGGTCTGCGCGACTGTGGTGTTGAAGTACTGCTCCGGGCGGCGGAGGCCGCCGAAGAAGAAGCAGAAGCCCATGACGAGCAGGAGGTTGGAGAGGATGGAGCCGATGAGGGAGGTCTGCACGATGAGGGGCTTGTTCTCGGCCAAGGCGATGATGGCGACGATGAGCTCGACGGCGTTTCCGAAGGTCGCGTTGAGGAGTCCTCCGAGCGATTCGCCTGTCCTGAGGGCGATTTCCTCCGTTGCGAAGCCCAGCATGGCGGCGAGGGGGATGATGGCGATGAAGTTGACGACGAAGACGGCGATCTTGCTGACATTAAGGTATGAGATAGCGATGCCTGCCGGAGCGGCCAATATCAGGATGTTAATCCACGAGCAGAGCAGCGTCCTCTGCAGCTGGTTGGCGACGGTGAAAGGGTGTTTGGGCTCGACATGGCGAATGAGGCCGGACTTTTGCTTCTTGGGCTTCTCCCTCTCTTCCTCGTCGGGTGGTGAGCGGTCTCGCGCGCCGGCGGCGTCAGTCTTTCGATTCCTCAAGCCCGTGTCTGCTGCGTCCTGCTCCTTCTTGGTCTCGACCATGGTCTCGCCGCTGCCGCTCCCCGTCCTCGTGTCCTTGCTCAGGCTGCGTACAGTGTCGGAATCCCTGGGCGCGGGCTCGCTCTGGACGTGATGTATCGGCTCCTCGGTCTCTGCGTCTTCGGCTCTGCTGGGGACCTCGCGCTGGGCCTCGAGGTTGGCGCCGTCCCAGGTGGAGCGCTTGCTGGGGCGGTTATCCCAGGATACATGGCGGAACGGGTTCCATGTCTGTTCTGTGCTCTTGCGGCTGAGGCCATGAGCTTTGCGTTTGATGTCAAAGTGGTTGACTGAGCCGACGAGGTCGGGCATGGTTAGCGACGGGCGAAACGCAGCGCTGCGTGAGTGATTGAGAAGAGCGGGAGTGACGGAGGTGAGAGTGAGTGTGAAGGGAGCGGTTCGTTAAGTGAGATTGGGTGATGACGTGAAACTTTCGATGTGGAGTGAGGTGTGGGAATGATGTGGGGAGGGATGCGAGGCGACGGGGGGAATAGACGAGAATTGGTCAAATCCGCACTCGAGGCGGCAGGTGATTGGGGGAAGATGGATAGACTACGGCGTCTAGAGCAGCGGTCTAAGGGGATAGCTTCCCGACGACGACGCCAAGAAAGGGAGAGACAGGAGTTCGTGATGGGGGTGATCGGGGAGGATGGGGTAGGGTAAGAGATGGATTTGACGATGTCTCTTTTCTTCTTTTCCGCCAAGGTATCGACGGGTGCAACGGTGACGGGGGGGATAGGAACGGGGGTGGGCGGGTAATAAGGGGACGTCAATCGGATTCTTGGTGCCGTACTTACAGGTTGAGGAGTTCATGCTGACGACGGGTTGCCGGCTGAGCGCCTGTGCTTGCTTTGGAGGTGGTTGTGGCAAAGATCAGATCGCTTCAGATCAGCGCCCGAATGTTGAGACGAAACACGCGAACCGAGCAGTGGTCGGGGATGCTGGTGGTGTGGTTTGTGCCGAATTCCTGGTGGGATGAATAACCTCGAAAGTGTCGACAAGACAGCACACGATAACAGGTGCGCGGCAATATACGAAGAATACCGTGGCACCGATTGAGAGGCCTCCTTGGCAAAGAGTGGTAGTATTGATCGGACAATACCCGCAGCCGGCCGGAGATGAGCAAAAACAGGGCTCCGGTTGGCGATGGTGAGATTGACAAGCGGGAAGACGAGCCAACACAGAGCGAGACGCGCAAGCCAAGACTCGTTGTCAACTGGGGCTAAGGGACTGCGGTGTAGACGGCGACGTGTCGGCCGGTACTGTGCCTGCAGATGCGACTCGGGCTGTGTCCCTTCGGATGGAGGAAACGGAGGCCAAGAGGCGAAAAAATGTGATCGGGTGGTCACCGGTTGTCCTGGCTAGTCGCGACGGCGGTTGTAGTAACCTAGCGCTATGCACCCTCGGAGTGACAGATTGAGGCTGTGTCTGGAAAAGTGGGCAAGCTCTGGAACGAGTGCGAGTCGTGCGTTGCTTGCGAGTAGGTGTAAGGTATTCACTTGTCCGGAAGATGCGCAGTATCCGTAATCCGTACTGTAGGTAAGGTAGACTGCCTTGCCAAACGTAATGTCGTCGGGCTTAGCTGGGCAGTGTGCGGTGTTTGCTGCTGCGAACAAAGCTTATGAAGCTAAGCCAGACAAATACCGGGGCGGAGGGGTGAGTGGTGGCCGTGGGAAATGGGAAAAGGAAGAGAAGGGAAGGATGGGACGAAAAACGAAGGGTGCCAAGAAGTAATTAAGCATCGAATCCTGAACAGTGGACGATGAGGATCTTTGTTTTCTTTGGCTGCCCGGTGCAAGGTGCAGAGGGCCTCCCTCTCCCTCGTCCACCATCCATCATCCACCAGTTTCAAGGGACGACGGGGACTCCAGACTCCTACGTTAGTCCACTCTAAAGTGCCCAAAGTGCCAAAGAGCCAAAGAAGGCCTGCTTGCGCTACCACGTCGACGCGCAGCGCTAATTTCCCTGAATCGACCTCCTCACTTTCGCCTATCCCGTTCTGTGCAACAAGCGTGTCGCTCCCTACCACTGATCTCTCTGATCCAATGCCGTTGCGCCAGGCCATCGCTTAAGCGGGGCCCGCCATTTAACGACGCCCCCTTTTCGCTTTAATGTTTTTTTCCCCGTCCTCTGCAAACCATTGGCTGCTATTGCTTCCTCTTCCTTGGGACGGTGGAATCCCGCTGTGTGTTTGTTTTTCTGTGCGCAATTGAGTTGGGCATGGAGAAAATCAAGAGCTTCTATACACGGAGGGAACAGAAAAAGAGAACAGAAAATGAAAAGAAAAAGGGCATGTCGTCAGAGATCCCCGGCGACGTGCCAAGACGCGCCACCTGCCCCGAATCCCACTCACCACAGCAGAAACCGCCCAAAATAAGCTTCGCCAAGGAACGTAACACCTCGGCCAAGCACACTCAAGCACCTCTGAAATCTCCTGCCAAGTCGATCTGTTCTCTTGGCTATTGCTTCTTTTCTCTCGATCGCCTTGTTGCTGAACAATAACAAAATGTCCGAAAGGAATCAATACCACAGGATTGAAACTGCGCAAATGCCGACCGTTGGGAAATGGTCGCCCAACCTGCGGCCCAAAATGGGAATGTGGTGGCGTTGAGCTCTGATGGTCTTTGTCTCGACTACACCTGAAATCGAGGCTGCATGCAGAATGACATCAGCCATAGCCAAGAAAGCACAGGCACGCGCGCACTCTTCGGAGTAGCCAGCCACAAGCTTCTCAGACACACCACCACCAACCGCCACCAACGCTTTCCCCTCTCTTTGGGCCAGACCGTCATGGACGACGACTCGTCGACGCATTGCACAGCTGACAGCATGCTTTCTGGTCCGATATCACCATCATCAGCGCAAACCGGATCCCGAGCCTGAACGAGGCACAAGTTCGATGGATGGACAGGGGTGCATCAGTGTTTGACAGCGAAGGCACATCTCCCGTAAGCCCAACTCAAATACCGGGACATCGCCTCGTTCAAGCCCTCGCCCACAACGAAAGCTCATCCTTCGAATGGCAAGATCCGTCCGATGGCCTGGATAGAGTTTCGACAAGCCTCGCGGAGACGCGGGAAGGCTTGTTGTCAGGTGGACTGGGGTTTTTGGCCTAAAAAGATGCGTAAATTCGATGGCCAGCCATTTCTTCCCGCCCGCAATTGCCCCAAGCCACGGTTTTGGGCTCTAAATTGCTGAGCGTAAGTGGCTGCGCCGGCTGCTGGCCGCCCGCATCCCGATCGAGGGCACGGGATGGGTCATGTGACGCCACAACCCGACAACACTCAAATCAAACAATGCTGCGGATGTTTCCGATCGTGGCGCAGCTCGCTCTCGACCCGCTTCAGGCGAGCCACACCGAGGCAGACATGGCACCGCCACGACTCTTCAGCGCAAGCTGCCTCGGCAGGTGTTGTGAGGCATAACGGCCATATCGAATTCGAGGGCTCTCATTCAAGCACAACACTTTTCAAGTTCATTGCTTCGTAAGTTCCAATGAAAAACTCTTTCACAACTCGATCTCAATTCGTTGCTTGCGTGAACCGCTATTTCTTAAAAGGGTTGGGGCGCATTAGGCAGTACGGTCAACACACCGCAAGCTTGTATCGGCGTCCGAGACAATATTCGTCCTGGAAATAGAAAAGCGGCATCAGTATTTGCACATCTTGAACCAGTGGCTTCACTGTGTTCCAAACGCTAATATGACTGATGCGAGCAAGTGCTCTCTCTATAACTAGCCCGTAGATGTCGAATGCTGCACGCGTAGGTATGAAGATCAGTCATTATTGAAAAAGAGTACCAACTTCTACCACAATATCCGGGTCAAATGAGACGACCATAATACAAAGTCTAAGCCAATCCAAATTCTGGCTCTTTCGCACGAAGGAGTAGTTGGAGGGATTGAGGCATTAAAATACTCATCCTAAGCATGAATAGAAAGCCGCACGAGGAATAGAGGCCCAGAAAAAGTAATCAGCAAGATTTTCAACATTTCAAGAGGCTATGTGATAGATTCATACTGATAAGCTTTTCTAAACCTCTGTTGAATTCGGTCTGATGAGTAACCCGCCAGCCTCGGCGGACAAATCGCGGAGAATGCGAGGCTTGCGAGGCCTCCTTGTTACGAAGGTGTCAGACACTTGACCTTGATATTGTTCCTAGGTAAACATCCGCTGTCCCGGCAAGAATTCATATCGAGCAAAAGCGGGTAGGATCAAGGTATACGCTTCATCCATACTGAGAGCTAGCTTATGTTTCACGACAACTTTCGCAATTGACTGGCAGAGAAACAACTCATCATGACCCATATGCATCTGGATTCTCTCGGCTTTGGAGGCTAACGCAAAAACGAAGAGAGAGAACAACTCTTGAGCATACTGGAAAGCTTTGCTGACTCGACAAGGCTCTTCGATGAACAGCTCTTCGAATTCGTCTTGACGAGAATCTTCAGGGACATGACCACGCTGCACATAGCCAACAATGCGTCGAAATCGTCGATAAGTATGCCGATATGTTGTCTGTGCTCCCGTCACCACCTCGCCAGTAGCGTACATCAATCGAGATGCGTCAGTGTAGAGTGACAAAGAAATAGCAGCCTCCAGCTTAGCACGAGCTGACTGGTCGAAATAAAAACGGCGACGGTCTTGACCCTCATAATCGTTGGGTTCCCGTCGAAGATATACGTTGAACCTTTGTTGCGTTGTCTCCTTCTTGTCGTAGTCCGAAACGCGACCTTCCCGGACGTTGAACTCCCAGCATAACTCATTGGAGTTCTCCCAAGCCTCTCGAAACTCTTCATACCATCTGAAGTCTCTCATTAAATCGTGGGTATTTCTATACCTTCTATCGTGATGTAAAACTTCTTCAATGACACTACAGAGCGCCGTGGAGGCTCTCTCAGTGTCACTGTCTTCGGTCAGACCGGTCGGTGCCCGCATCGCAGAGGCTATCTCCATGTAGGTCTGCACTGAATTTACAACACCTGGACTTTCTGATATCGTAGGCTCCTCTGAATTCCCCGGAAGAAAGTGAATGGTGCTTCTTAAAGGTCCTGTTATTCGTTGAAGGAGCTGACTGGAGACGAACCCGGTCCTGTCTCTCATATGTGTATTAGACGATATTGAGGGGCCTGCATCGTTCAGCCAACCGACCACGACACCACTCTCTTCAGAATGATCTGAAATGAGTTCCCAAAAGGATTGAGTCTTGTCGAACTCAACCTCTCTATTGTGGGAAGTTATGTCGGCACGCCCATTTTTGAAGTTTCCAAGGCTTTGGCGAAGGCGATACCGGATACCCCTTTCTGCGGGGGCTTTACCAACTACGCATTTGACGAGCATGGTAAGCCAGGCGATTTCATGCCCTTTTGATCCTAGCGTCGATGTCTCTGGGTCTGATGCAAGACTCATCCTTGCCAGAGCTCGAATGCTTGTCATGATGATAGTTACGCCCAATTGAACGATCGTGGCAGACCAATGTAGAGCTCGAAGCCCAACAAATTGAACGATATACCCAGACAAAGTGATGAGTACCCACAGAGTGGCGCGACTCCTAGCGAAGGTTATTATGAAGATCTAAAGCCTTGGAAAATAATCTCATACCATGTAGAGCTTTGCTTTTGGAATCCTCTTCTGGAGGTTCTGAGGACACCGGAATCTCCCCCCAAAAATATAGCGCATGAGGGGAATTCCTGGTCACCGAGGGTTAAAGCCTTCTGTATACACAGAAATCTGAGTCCTTCGTTCTTTGAATTCTCGGTGAGTTCGTAATTGGTCTCCTCCGTAGTGCTTTCAATAACGTGGCCGCACAACATGATACCTATCGTCAAGCTGACGGTACCCACGACGAAACATAGATAACCGTACCCAGCCACAGATAAATCGCCTTTTTTCCACTGGAAGTAATAAGCTGCTATTCCAGGGAACACGAGGGCTACTGTCTGAAGTGCGACTCCAAGTGCTGCCGCTAGCCATAGTGTTGATGGTGAGGCCAGGGCGGAGCGAGTGTTGAGAGACAGGTTCGCAGGTAAGTTCAATGGGCCATTCTCGAGGTTGAATTTGAGACTCTGCTCTAGAGTTCTTGGGCCGTATGTTTCGTCGTCAGAATTCACACCGTTTTCGCCTTTGATTTTGAACAGTCCTTAAGCGAAGGCTTCTTCAAGAGAATGAATTTTGCCCTCTTTTAAGGTGACAACAGTCATCATTCCTTTGGACTCGCCAATTAGGCGAGTCACCTGCTCGCCGTTCCATAGTTCGCAGACACTCGCAGACGTTGACGATAGAAGTTCTTGTTCTGCGACAGACTGCGTTTCTCGCGCTCTTCATAAAAAGTGTTTCTGTCAGCGCCATCACCTCTAGCTCTCCGATAAACTCACCGTCCAATGAGAGACGTAAGCCTCCTGCCACCACTAATGCGAATCGTACTAACGACGATGGTAATAATTCCAAGCGGGCCCATGGCCGGGGGGACATTGTCTGCCCAGCCCATGCTCAAGCTAAGAAATTGCATCGTCACTTGCTCCCCAAAGAGCGTGAGAAGGGGAACAAGGTCGCTGAAGAGATTCTTCGAAAACTCATCATCATCGAAGTCCTCTGCTGAGTCCATAGTGACGGCGGCCCAGAGGCGGTTGATTGCGGTTGCGGCAGAAAGCCGTAACTTGCGAGTTGGGAAGAGTTCGCCAGCCCCTTGAATTTCTTGGGGAAAGAGGAGATTTCTTCTGGGCGCCCCGCAAATCTCACTCTGTTGTAAGCGTGGACGTAGCCAAGATGGGAATTCTGCAGCGTTTGCTGGAATCAGGCTCTCGCCAAGATGTAGTTAAACGGCATGCTGCAAGATATCTTACTGGGCTGTCTGCTTACGGAAAGACTCGCGATTGGCGGACTAACGCTCCAATGAGAACCATCATTAAGATGGTTTCGCGCTGCAGGCGATATGTCGTGGAGTGGGATGGAAGCATCTCGGCCGTCAGCCGCATGGGGGGAAACAAAACGTGCAGCTGTTCGTGCCCAACCCCGGAAACCCATACTGGGCGACTGTTTTGGGGGACTTTTCAAGACAACGGAGAGGGGGGAGGAGATAATAGAAAAGAGTCAAAGACCTAACCGGGAAAACATTAACGCTATCATGAGATAAGTCTTGATACTTGCATTATTACTCCATTTCCCTTTCCCGACACCTCGACCCCAAGTTCAACTTCCAAATTTGGCGGCCTGCGTTTGACCGGAGCAATACAAGCTCGAAGATCGAAGCACTTTAGCTACTTTATTGCCTAAAGAGTGACTTGTAGCCAAAATAATTATCCTAGGAGTATCTCCTTCCAGATTGGCCCTGGTTTAAGAGACTCCTCCATGGCTGCTTGAAAGATTTGCGCAATTCCAACCCTCTCTGCTACGCCGCCATCCCAATGTATCCACAACGACCAGATTAAAAGCTTGTTGTCAAAGTCTTTGGCGTACTTTTCAGTTGTTGTATTTTCGTTCATTTGGTTTTGAATCTCAGGGAAGGCATGCGAATGATTCCCATCATCAGATTTCCAGCACTCAGATAGTAGAATCAGCTCGATTGGCTTCGAATCCTCCTGGCCGATATATGTTGAAGCTTTGTTTGCAAATATACAACCGCAGTAGTCGTCATTTCGATCGAAAACGTCAAGCACCGAGCCGGTAACGCGAGGAACTCCGCTTCTCTTAGAGACTTTCTTGGAGACAGTGGCTTTCAGGTATGCTGTGACAGTCCAAAACTGTAGAAGCGGGTACGGATATTGAGTAAGATCAATGTTTTGATACCGCTCTGAGGGCTTAGTGGTCTCAATGTTGCCAAGGAGCCGTTTTGCCGCGCTATTGGGCTCGAACGATCGTCTACTGCGGTACCCTATGTCGCCAATCGTCGCCCCGAGGAAGGCGGGATTTTGTTCGATATCCCAAACGAGTGAGACTGCCCCGGTCGTGGGCTCATGTTTGTACCAAATGATCCAAGTATTGTTGGAGAGCCAGTCGCTTTTCTTTATCGTAGGATACGTCACCCCCTCAACGGCCGAGAGGTCATCGAAGAATACCTGGCCATGCCATCCGGCCCACGTGTAGCTAGGGAAACCACAGCGGCGCTCAACAGGGTTCATTGTATAAAACAACAGATATAGATCGAGAGCCGCAACAGGCATGCCCTGAAAGAAGCTGCACTTGCAACGAGTTGACAATGGGCGACAAATCCCCTCTATAGCTTTGAAAATATCCGATGAGTATGTCAATTGTCGATCTGAGTAATAGTGCAGGATCAACCTAAGCGCTTCATGGGTGTCGCCGTCCATCCAAAAGCTTTGCAGTATAGTCATCACACTGTCAGCCACATCAACCCATAGGCCTTTACCGCCCACACTTGCTTCTGCTTCGCTCCAAGCTATGTGGTGGCAGAGGTAGTAGGCTTGATGATTGACAAACACAATGCGTCGAGGAGAAAGGAAATATTCCTGAAATCTGTGGTAGACTGAATATCAGTGATCTGTCCAGGAAGGGTCTAGTAGCTTTTCTGCTTGGTACTCACGTCCATGCTCGTGTGTTATACTGGGTTTGGTCCAAATGTGTTTCCATTCCCTGATTCAATATCAACTTGATTCCTGGTTGGACTACGCTGATGTGTTGTGTACGTTGAGGTAGACTCCCAATGCCGGGAATCCCAGCATTTGCGTCTTCGCCACTCGCGGCAATGACTGTGCAGAACGCTCCGCCGTAGATCATCGCCATATTTGCGATGCCAGGGATCGTATCGTTGACATCATCTTGAATCAAACACAGCGTGTCAACCCAGAGATACTTCTCCCCGATGGCTTCGACCAGAGAGATAGCATCTCTTATCGTCCGAGGAATGTTGTGCCAAACGCGGATAAGACCTCCAGTGCTCATTAGATCCCCCATGTTGTCCTTTGATAATCGAAGAGTGCCCACTTGGCCCCAGACGTAGCTTAGAGCGACGTATCTGACGCTGCTTGGTATAGAGACAATGGATTTGTGAGATACGTCAATGGCTCGAAAGTTTGGTATGTCATCGTCAAATGTGAACTGGGCAATCGAGCAGTCTTCGTGGCTTTCTGAACAATGATCTAACCACTCGCGGACACGAGGAATGTCGATGCCTCTGTTGTCGAGAACTCTATGTTTCTCCTGGTCAAAAAAGTAGATATAGTTGTCTGGCGGGAATCTCCAGCAGGAAAAACTTTGCCAGCGAGGCATCCATGTGATCTCGATGTCGTCGCTGTCCAAGAGGTTATGTTTCGTCGAGATTGCCTGAGATATTAGTCGGCAAAAAGGGCAATCTTTTCGGCTGCGCACATCCAACACACTGCCCACCGTCCAATCGAAATCTTCCGTCTCTTTCTCACGATCTTCATGAAGCTGCTGAAAAGGTATGCTGGCACACATGTCGCAAAGGCTACCCTCAGCTGTCGATTCCATCTTATTTGAGCCTGTACATTATTCGAAGAAATGTTAGAAATCGCGGGACCGGATCTGGCTACCCTTATTTATGGGTGGTATTTCAACTGTGGCGGCCAAAACTGGTTGGGCTTAAATGCAGAAAGTCATGTGCGTAATGGGTGCAAGCCGCCCGAGTCTTTAAAGCTCCGGTTTGATGTCCACTGATTGTCATGCTTTGCAGCCATGTATGTTTGCGCACCCATACCTGCATACTCCCACGGGCGTGGGTGGGCCAGCGTCGCCACTTCTCCTACTGCTCCCAGCAGGTATTTCAACAGCAACCTCAGCTTGAAAAGACCGTATCAGGTCTTCCAATTTACCTCGGTCTTTATTTAACCACTACTGATGAGACTTCTGTTGGTCAGCGGTTGGAAATGAACTCAGTCAATATCGATTGTTGTCATCCTTGGCACGAGGCAGGCTGAGGGCAAGGGGGTGGGGATGAGAGCGGGACATTATCCCAACGTCGGCACAAAGAGGCTAGCTTCATGCAGTGAGACCAGGAAGCTTGGAAAACGAGTCCCGATCCTGGAGACCTGTTGTATTGCGAAATTCACCCGGCAAACACCATGCTCCGCGCGAGCTTGATCTGTTCGACGGAAAGAAATTGGGAGCGGCGTACGGTTGACAGACCCACCCCACCGTTCACCGACACAAGAAATATTCAAAAGATTACCTGCAACTAATGCTAGCGGAACAACAGCTTCTTATTTGTGTCTGTATCAGCAAACCTTTGTAGCTCATTTAGTGCTATAGGGCCGGCATGATAGAATCAGTACCGAAGCATGGAAGGTCACGTTCAGATAAACGTTGCTTTGCCAAGGTTCTTCCCATGACATATCATACGCATATGAAAGAACTGATCTCCGCTCAGTGTTGGAGAGGGTTACAGGGGGGGCAGGGGTTCATGTTCACTAGGTACCTGCCCATCCCGCGAAACATCATTCTCGTTAAATCCCGTCACCTGGCAACTCCCCGGATCTCGCATCTAATTACACATAAAAATACACGGAATAAGGGTATGAGAAGGCTAGTAAGGGAACAACAGCAAACAGTATCAGGGTCTACCGAGGAGGCCCCCCTGCTTCAGCTGAATCTAGCGATAATAAGACTCTTAAGCAAGCACTTTCTGGCTAGCCAGCACTTATTCACATTTAAATCGTATCATATGTTCATTACAATCATCATACACAAAATTACACTATTCACTAACCCCCCTTTCCCCACCTTCACCCTCACTCTCACTCAATCCCTCTCCCTCTCCCTTCCCCTCGGCCCTCCACCCCCCAGCCCAAGCCCATCCTGCACACTCGCCCTCCTCAAAAACCTCATCCCGTCCGCCGGACTCATCATCCGCGGCCCCGGACTCGGACTCCCTCCCCCCACACTGCCCCCAATACTCCCGCTCCTCTCGCTGCCCACCAACCCAATCGCCCCGCCCGCTCCCCCGCCTCCCAGATCCCCCAGCACGCCCGCCGGCATGTTCAGGCTCGGTATGCTCGCCTCCGGCACCGCCTCCAACGTCGTCGGCCGCATCGCCCCGGGCGTCGTCATCGCCTGCGGCGGGCCCCGCTCCAGCGTCTCCCGGTAGAACGCCTCCAGCCCCTTCTCGTCCTTGCAGAACCGCTCCACCTCGAGCAGCAGCGCGATCGGGTCCACGGCCGTCGGCGGAGCTGACGCTGGTGCCGCCTCCTTCACGGGCACACTCCCCCTCAGCGCAGGCGACCCGCCCGCGTAAAACACGGGCTTCACCATCGGCGAGCTGATCGGCGTCGGCTCCGGGATCCCAAACGGCGTGTAGCTCCCCACGGGTATAATCCGCCCCGCTCTCTCCACCACGTTATTCCCCCCTCCTCCGGCCGCGCTCGCCTCCCTCATGTCCTTGAGCTCCTTCTCCCGCGCCGCCGACGCGCGGTTGCTAAACAGCCGGTTCGCCAGCACTAAAAAGTCACCCTCGTCCGTGATCTCCGCCAGCAGCACGCCCGACCGGTGAATGTACTGCGAGTACTTGAACTCCGGCCGGCCCCAGCTGTAGCTCACCTCCACGTCCCGCGGGAAATCCGCCGCGGCCTCCATGTCCAGCACGAAATCCAGCCGGCGCATCAGCGCCTTCTGGTAAAAGTGCTTCCCGGGCGCCGTCTGCGGCGCGAAGGACCCGGGCTCGTAGTACGTCACGGGCTGCTGCGCCGGCGGCGGCGCCGCGAGCTTGATCACGTACGGCCGCCGGAACGGGTTCACCTCCGTGATGGAGCAGGCCTCCTTGATGGGCACCTCGACCAGCCTCAACCCGTGCGTCGCCGCCTCCCGCGCCCAGCCCTCCACCACGTCCTCGATGAGCTTTGCCGTTACGTTCATCCAGTCGATGCGGATGTGGTAGCAATTGTCCGGGTTGTGCAGCCTGTCGTAGTGCAGGTCGATGCGCTCCGGGCGGTACGAGCGCTTGCGGTGGTCGACGTCGTACTTGATCACCTTGCTGAGCACCACCTTGGGCATCTTCTTGTTGTTGAACATGATGGACGCCGTCGGCGTCGTTGACCCGGAGTTGGGCGAGTTGTCTTCGTTGATGGACATGGGCCGGGAGATGCGCGGCGAGTCGCGCGGCATCGTCTCCGACATGGGCGTCGACGGGACCGAGAGGTCTTTGCGGCGGGAGTTGAACCACCCGGGCTGTGGCTTGGCGTACTCGCTAGCGATAGAGTAGAAGTACTGTCCGTCTCTGAATGGATGCCGGCGCTCAACGTGCTCAAACAGGCCCCCGCGGTCCTTCTTGTCGTCGGACCGCTCGTACGTTTCCACCATGAGCATCTTGCCCAACTGCTCCGCCTCCTCGCGGCTGTCCAGGTCTTCAAAGTTATCCATGAGCCACGTCGTCATGTCAGAGCCGATGAAGCAGTTGTAATGCAGTCGTAAATGCCACCGTCGGTTCTGTAGCTTCACACCGCCGCTCTCGACGGGTTGCTGGATCGCCTCGGCCAACGCGGCAAGGTTTAACCCAGACTTGCGGAACCGCTCCTTGGACGAAATGAGCTGGCCTCTCCGGTTGCCATCCATACCCTCAACCAGCGGCAGGTTGTCCAGCTCCGCCGCAATCACCACAGACGGGTCCTCCGTCTTGTACACAATATCCAACGGATTCGGGTCCCGTCGCGTGTTCACAGTCTGGTACCGCCTCTCAGAAGGCGGGAGATACCGATGCTTCTGCCACGACAGCGACAGCCTCCTGATCCCTTCCAACCGCACCTCCTCCGCGTTGTCACCGGCCTGGTTCCTGGGCACGGCAGAGTACCGAGACACCATCGGGATCAACACGAACCTCGCCCTCCAGAACCTCAGATTCTCCGTCATCTCGTCGTGGTGCCCCGCCAGGTAGGAATCGATGTAGTTCCAATTCCTCTCCGGCTTCGGCGTCGAAATATCAACCTCCTGCGTCTGGTACCCGGCATCCATCAACGTCCGGATCGCAGGCCTGTACAGCGGCCCACCGGTCGCGTTCCCACCAATCGTCGACGCCGCCGGTTTGCGGATGTAGATGTTCACCTCCACCTCAGTCCCGTTGACACACGAAAGCTGGTGAATCACGTTGCCCACGCTCATGAAAATGCTCGTCCCGTCCTCCATCGCCTGGTCGCGCGAGAAAATGTCCGCGATCCGGAGCAGCCTCTGCCCGAAAGCCTTGGCCACCGACGGCCCGATCACGACCTGGAACCCCTGCGAGAACCTCAGGCTGATGAGCTCGCGCAGGAACTCCTCCCGCGACTTGGGCTCCTCGCTGAGCTCGTCGTCCGCGTTCTGCGCAATCACGTACGGCTGCCGCTGGTACTCGGTGTCGAACTGCGTCTTGCTGGGGAAGTACTCCGTCGTAAGCGGCACGGCGGCCGGGCAGCACAGCGCCTTCCACTTCATCACCTTCATCTCCGACGTCCGCGGGAACACGTGCTGCCACCGGCTGTACAGCACCGTGTCGTCGACCTTGTTGCGGTCCGGGTTCGACGGGTTCAGCACCGTCAGCCAGGGCGAGATGGCCGTGGTGGGCGACAGCGTAGACGGCAACTCCGGCATCGCCCCGGCCCTGAGCTTGCTGTTGAACATCTTCTGGTTGTCATCCTCCGCCCTGAAGACGTTCGAATGCCGCTGATCGCGGTCCTCGAGGAATATCTCCTTTCTCGCCAACGACGGCGGCAGGACAGACCCGTACTTGTGCTGCTGCGCCACGGAGCTCTGGCTTCGCCCAGAAGATTTCATGTTGATGGGGATGCTCGGCGTGCTCGGCAGATCCTTCAACGTGTCCCTCGAGTCAGACCGGAAGAGCCCCGGCGACATGGATGACATGGCGGGCTTGATAACCTGCGGCGACGACGGCCGCGGCATGGTGGCCATGAGCGGCGCCGTCGGGCTCGTGACGCTCTGCTCCGTCCGCGCGCCCACCGTCTCGAAACTCGCCTCCGCGGCTACAACCTTGGGCGCCGCCACACCGAAACCGCGAAGACCCAGGCTGATCTGCCGCATGAACTTGGGCGCCTTCGACGGCGTGTTGGCGCCCGACGTCTTGCCCGCGGTGCTGCCCGAATCCGGCGTCGACGAGTTCGTCGAAGACGTAGTCGTCGCCGCTGCCGCCGTCGTTGGAGGGTGCGCCGCCGCCCTCCTCGCAGCAGCCACAATCTCCGCCTTCTCGCTGTCCCCAATGTTCACGCTCAGCTTCCTCCCCGCAGCGACCGCCGCGAGGCTCTGGTTCAGCACAACCTTCTTCTCCGGAAGACTCGTCCCAAAGAGCCCCGCGTCCTCCATCAGCTGCCTCCGCGTCGTCTCCTCCAAGTCCCTCGAAGCGCGACTCGGCGCCGGCCGCCTGCTCCTCGGCAGCTTCGCCCTCGTCTCGTCGTACTCTTGCAGCTGTTTCCAGAGGCTCTTCTCCCCAGGCCTCACCAGCCTGTCCGGAACGAACTTTTGGAACCCGTACACGTGGTCGACCAGCCCGTCGGGGTGTCTCTTTGGCGGGATCATGGCAATCTCCTCCGCCCCGACCAGCCTCGCCTTCTGCGACGTCTTAGTCTCCGTCGTCGCCACGGGGAACAGCGGGTCCGCCTGCAGCGGCGTCGTCTCGATCTCGTTCGTCTCGAGCACGCTCCTCATCTGCAAGTCGTACATGCGCGCGCGGATCGCAAAGTCCTCGCTCGCCGCGTTCCGCCCATCCTCCTCTTCCTCCTCCTCCTTGGAGACGCTCAGTGCGATGCCCTGGTACGACAGCGCCTCCTCGCTCGTGCCCGTCCAGTACGAGACGTGCAGCCACTGCGGAAGCGCGTACGACCACTCGTCCTGCGGGTTCGCTATCCTCTCGATCCGGTGCGCGAGCTCGAGCCCTTTGGTCGGTGACAGGCTCTCCGAGAGCGACTGGTAGCTGCCGATGACGGGCGTCGCCTGCTGCTTCGGCGTGCTCTCCCGGCTCCGCACGCTCCTCGTCCGCGACAGCCCGTGGGAGTCTCCCGCCGTCTGCGGGTTCCGGTACCGGAACAGCGGCACCGAGTGCAGCGGCATCTTCGGCACGCAGATGAGGTCGATGCCGATCCCGTTGCCGACGAGCGCCTCCGTCGTCCTCCGCAGGCTCTCATACTCGACTTCAAAAACGCCCGGCCCGGGACTGATGACCACGATCGATATGCCCGTCCGCATAAGATCGCGGTCGACGTAGTCATGCGAGAACTGGCTGCTCGCGAGATTGATCGCCTCCAGGAAATTTCCGTACATGGCCAGACTACTCTCGGCCTTGACGCGGTTACTCGTGACACCCCTCCCCTCCTCCGCCAGCGGAACGAACGCGCTCCCTGCCTGCTGGTGGTGCAGACTAATGTCCCGCCGGAAGAAGTTGAACTCCCGCTTCAGTTGGTACAGAATCGTCGTCCATTCCCCGCTCGCCATCTCGCTCACCACAACCCGGTAAAAGTCCTTGTACGGCCTCTTCTCCCCCGAGATCTGCGTGCCCGTGTAGTAATCCCCGTGCACCGTCCCCGCCAGCTCCGTCGTCAGGCCCGTGTCGTACTCCACCCGCGCAAACAGCACGATGCTCACCAGGTGCTTCGCCTTGAGCTTCGCCCACTTCTTGAACAGCGCGGGCAGGAACCCGTTCACCACCTTGTTGAAGAGGATCTCCCCGCTCCCCTCGCTGTCAAAGTCCCACATCTCCTGCGCCATCTGTATGAACAGCACGTACCGCGCCGACTCGCTCCTAAAGATCGGCCGCGTGTCCCGCGTGAAGAAGGCCGAGTGCGTCTTGCGCCCGTCCACGTACACCGCCGTCACCTGCGCCTTGATGGTGCCCATGAACAGGATGCTCTGCCCCTTGTAAACCGTCCGCTCCGTCAGCTCCCCGATCGCGAGCCGCCACATGTCGGACCGCGAGAGGTACTGGTCCTTGAAGCTCAGCTCCACGTGCGACGCCGCCGTGGCGGGGCTGTCCGCGTCCACCGGCGTGAGCAGCACCTGCGTGCCCTTCTTCATCCCGAACGCGTCCGCAATGTGCTTCACGACGTAAATGTCCACGTTCGGCAGCCGGCTCTTGAGTTCCTTGGACATCTCCTTGGCGAAGAAGAAGTACTTCTTCCCCAGCGCCGCCGACGCCGCCGCCGCGCTGCCTTCTGATGTCTGTGCAGCCCCGTCGCCGTGACCGGCCCCCGAGTTGGCAGAGCCACCGCCCCTTGCGCCCGCGGCGGCATGGTCCTTCACGGCCGTCTTGCCGTCCTCCGTCCTGATCACCGTGATCGCGACGAGGCTCCCGGGCCTGACCTCCCCCTTGACGAGCTCGGGGCTCAGCAGGACCTCTTCGCGCGAGTAGCCCTCGTTCACGCCGACGACGCAGCGGCGCTCGAGGCGGCGATGCTTGACAGAGCTGCTCGAGTTGTCGCCGCGGACCGTGGAGGCGCTCGACACGGTGTCCGGGGAGCGGGGAGACTCGACGGAGGAGGCGGCGGACGCGGTTGCGGGGGGTTCGAGGGAGGTCCTGCTGAACTGGCGGAGGTGTGAGGGCCAGTTTGGCGTCTTGCGCATCGAGGCGCCACTGCGCAGGGGCGGGGGAGGCATCGCGGGTATCTAACTCTAGAAATCTTGCGATGGGGCGCTTTTGCTGGTCGGTATAGGCTCGGTTTCGCTTCTTGCGTTTTCTTCTTTCGGCTCGCGGTCACGGGGGCCCTGTTGTGTGGTTTCGCAGTGGCATTTCGTTCTCTCGAATCGACAGTCTTCTTGTAGTGTATGCCGTCTTGTTTCGTAGAGCTGGTATCGTTGTGGCCGTGCTTATCAGTCGCGCAGGCGAGCTGTGATTGTGGTGGTGTGCATCATGCTGGGGAGCTGTCGATTGCGACGGCAGAATTGTGGATGAGCTCGAAGGGTGGGGTACACCGCCTGCCATTTCTATATCTTCCCCAGAATTTTGACGTTTGCAGGACCCGCTGTGTCTCGGTCTGTCTTACCGGCGACCAAGGTCAGACTTAAACACATCACAACTCCCTGTGTAGAATTCTGTTCATTTGCACCATTCACACATCTGCGTGAACCGAGTGCTAGGAAGGTTTCTTATTACTTCGCCTTTGCTCTCAGCAGCTAGCTACCTACAAATAGTCGACAACCCAGATACGCCGTCTCCCATTCCCCCCTCCTGAAAATAGCGACTCAAAGTAAAAGGGCGCTCGCTGTCCTTCTATCCCGTGTCATTCCAAAACGCCAACTATCGGGCTCGCAAGCCCGCATGTAAACCCGCCCTATGCCATACAAATAGCGGGTGCTGCAAAGCAAACACCGCACGAGCGCGCTCTCAGAAAGCAAAGAAGTGTAAATTTCCTTGTGCTTCGGGGTATCAATTCGATGTATCTGGTCTCTCTCACATTCTCTCGCTCTCTTCTGACCAAGGAAAAATTGGGTTTGGTGGTGGTACAATGTAATTGCAGAAATGTTTCTGCATGCTGACTTGTCATTATGTCGTAAACCTCGCGGGCTAAATAAACGCCTTGCCCGTGGTTTTGTCGTGTTTATTCGCTGGAATCAACAGCGTCGAGCCAGACGCGAACGGCCTCGCGGAGCGCGCTTTCTCGATCTCGGTCGGTGTGGCTGTTGGTGTCTCCGTTTTCATGATCCCGCTCCTCGATGACATCCCGGATGATCTCGTCCAAGGCCGACAGTACCACTGTCTTACATTGGTCGCGCGGCACTTCTTGAGCCGGTACCGGAATGCGAGTGGTGTGGTGCGAGTCCACCGAGGCCGAAGCCTCGCTATTGCTTCGGTCTCGCCGCTTACTGTTTGATCGAGAAGAGTTCGACGAGCTCTGCTTGCTGACTTCACTGCTCTGAGCAATCACCCTTTCGACAGCTTCGATCAAGACTTCGTCCAAGCTCGCGATGGGCTCCTCGATGAATTCGTCATCCAATTGTGTCTCGTATGGGAGGACAGAAGGCGTCATGGGTGCCGCGCTGTACGAGCTCGAGCCAGCTGAGCCAAGAGGGGCCGCCCGATCCAAGAATGGCTTCGGTCGGATGAGGCGGCGATAGCGGATGCGCATGATTGTGTGCCTTGTTGTGTCCGCAATGAGCGCGCTGCTCACGTCAACCCATCGGTCTGCGGGCTGCTCCATGGAGTAGAAGGGCTGAGTGATGAAAGGAGTAGGCTCAGCTCTCATAGACTTTCGGATGTCGTCCATCAGGTTGTCTTGAGGAGGCACGGCTTGAAGGATCATATCCTCGTGATATCGCTGGAGAAATCCAGCAACGTTCATGGGCGAGTCGCCGTCGATGGTGATTCTCGAGAACTGCTCGAAGCCTTCCAGTCCGCTGCCAATCCCTGGAGTGGAGAGATATCCACTACTGGAGGGCGAACTGACAGCCGTCTCGAAGGATGTGATGTAGTCGGGAAACGGAATGTCAACATCTATAACTCCATCTTCGGCATTGATCGAGGTTTTGACGGGAGACTGAAAGTCGCCATTGGGGTCGGGAATTCTCTCAGGGAAAGTGATCTTCTCGGGCGCGTCGTCTATGGCTTGATCGTCGAAGCCCCGGGGTGTGTTGGGGCCGTTGCCATTGCCCTCGGTAATCCGGGCGCGTTCTTCCGTCCTTCGATAACCTTCGGTTCTAACCTCTCGGACCATCTCGGCGAGCTTATCTCGGCGGCCATGAATCGATTTCGTAGGGGACGTCGGTCCACTGCTGTACGGGTGGCTTGGCGTTGTTAGGCCGGTAGAGTCCCTCCGCTTCCCATTCCATAAAGTGCTGATTACACTACCCCATTTCGAGCCCGACATGCGGGAGTCGGTGCTCGCTGAGCTGACATGACCGGAGCTTTCGCCTCGTTTTAGCGTCCGCTTGAGGTCGTCCGCGGCGACGCTGCTGCTGCTTCCTGGTCGCAGACTTCGCCGGTTCTCGAATCTTTGGGCGGTCGTGAAGTGTGGAATGGTCGTCTCCGGCGTAATGGTCGTAGTTGTCGCAGCGCTGCTCTTCCTGCTGACCTGATCATTGCCAGGGATCGGTAAGTTCGATCGAATTGAGGCCGCATCCGAGACACGTCTTTCATGGCGGCTTTCCATGCTGAGATGCGCCAGCTGGGGGGGAACACCAGACGCCCGCGTGCTTTGACTGACTGTGCGGGAGTGTGATGTTCTCCTTGGACCGGTTCGTCGGTTTATCTTGCGGCGCAAAGACTCTTCTCGAAGAATTGGGATGATAAGCGAAGGGGGTGACTGGGAAAAGGCACCGAAGGACGTGGACGTGCTCGGTCGATGCGTTCGCGATGATGAGATGTGCTGGTGCGATGGAAGGAAAGCTGAGAGCAGGAAGATCAAACGCCGGGCAAGCATCTTGTCTTGGGCGATAATGACTGTTCGCGCCGGCAACGAAAGGTCTTCTTCACCCTTTGCCTTCTGCTGCTGGTGGTGCTTTCTGCGATACCATGCCGGGCTCATCGCGTTCAACCAGTCGGTATGCGTGGCAAGAAAGCCAGTGAGAAGGTTGAAAAAGAAGAAGCCATGCTCTTTCTCCCCCGCCTTTCTCGCCATCCACCTGGCCTCGTCCCTCCAAATGCCCCACCTTCCCTGTGCGGTGATGACACGCTGAGCTCGCAAGCCTGTCACAACCCGCACTCGTGCCATACTTGCCTCCTGCACAATGATGTCTTCGTGTTGCAGGCAGTGAGGTTGCAACGCAACCACCTTTGCATTCGTTTTGGGAGGCTTGATGAAGTGAGGCTCGTCGCGCCTGCCACCCATAGATGGAGCTCGGCCAACGTACGAGGAGAAGGACGGAGGGTAAGGGTCAGGTGAAGCGATATCTGCTTGCTTCAAGAGTGTGCCGAGCGTAGTAGCCACAACTCCCTGAAGGTGCGTCAACGTTCGCATGATGATATCCCAGTGCTGAGTTATGGTGTCCATCCTGTCGTCGAGATCAGTTGAGCAGGAGGAATCCATGGAGTCAAGAGGAAACCCTGATCCTGACAAGGTCCAGCCAGACCTACGCGCAGAGCTCATGGAGGACGGGAACGACGACTCTTGGTCAGTGTAGGAACTTGCCCGGAAAGTCGATCTGATGGTGGAAGGAGGAATTGGCTGAGCGGATGTCGGGGGCAGCTGGATCACCAGCACGACTGCATACATGGGTGTGCGTTTCTGCTTAGGCTGCGGTTTCTTCTTTTTTGGTGGGTTGCTGTCTTCTGCAGACTGAGGAAAGGGGAAACCAGTGTTCTGGTCGGAGAACCGGCTCAAAGGAGTGTCGCTCTGCGCATCGGCATCGTCGCTGGGCAGTAAGACTGGAAAAAGTCGAGTGATGAGGATCTTCCTCCTCTCTGGAAGAGGCCGCGAGTTTGGTGCCGAGGATGTGAATGACTGAGTGGGCTGCATGGGCGAGACACTGTCCGATGTGTAAGACTGAGCCAGTCGGCTAGAGCGCATGCTAGAACGGCCAATAGAGCCCCGACCATCGCCCATGTATGAGCCCCCATACTCGGGGCGACTGTCGGTGGGAACAATATGAACTTTTGTTGAAGTGCCTTTGTAAGCCATCAATTCTGAATTTCCAAAGACGGATCCGGCAAAAGCGTGAATCTCGTCGTTGTACTCGCGTCGTGCGCGCTGGAGGTCTGTCTCAGCCTGAGATTGAGTTCGACCTTGCATCGAGGCCCTTCGATCAAAAGCACCTTGGCGGGGCTGAGGACTGTCCGGCTGGATGACCAGAGGCCGCGATGTCTGATTTAAACTGCTTTTTCGAGGCGATGTTGGATTTCTTTGAGAATCGTGAACAGTGCCGATACCTGATACCGGTCTTTCCCTCGTTGCTGGCGGCTTGGGTGGGGCCGGGTGACTGTCGAAAAGAAGCTGGGCCGGGAACGAGGCCACGGCATCCTGCATGATGAGAAGGCGAACATGACGGGTGTCTAGGTCGATGTCTCCGTCGTAGTCGAAGGCACTTGCGATGGATGCCAGCGGGAGGGCGGAGGCCATGGAAAGCGGGAAGACCTGGTCATTTCGATGTTGATATAACGCCTCGGTGTCGGGGAAGAGGAGGTTTCTTGTGTGGATGTCCTCCTGCATAGACTCGAGGGATTGCGGAGATTCTTTGTAAGTATTGTTATTCGTTTGGGATGGGTCAGGAGCGTTTGCTGGGCTTCCTGTGCCCAAATTGAAGAGCTTCCCCAGCATCTTGAATAAGACGGCTGGTAAAACGATGATGAGAGGGCTCTAGCTGCTCAGAGGTTTGGGTGAAGGGCCATTTTCTCAACACGGCACGCAGTGGTAATTCAGGTGGAACAACATTGCTTCTGGCAGATTTTCCATGTGACTGAGGGTGAGCAATGTGAGAGACGGTGATGGTGCGGCTCAGGGTCGAGGCGGCATGTGGTGGGTAGAGGCGGGCTGAGAGCAACAGAGCTGAGGGGTGCACGGTGTTGGAGAAGGCTAGCCGGGGTCTGAAGCTTAATGGTAATGAGTCGTCGGAAGGTGGTCGGAGGTTGGCAAATCGGGTCTTGTCGTCGTGTCGGGTTGTGGATGATGAGACGGTTTGCAGGCTCTGTCTTTTTGAGTGTATGTGAGGCGCACGCAAGATAGCTTGTCGAGGGGTGCAGTCTCCAGATCGAAACGACGGGATGGGTGCAGTGCAGTTTAAGGTCGCGCGAGAAGAAAAGGCTGGGTGGTCGCGATGGTGGGAGCGAGCGCGTCTTTGAGGTGGAGGAGGAGCGGGGTGGTGGTCAAAGGAATGTTGGTGGAAGGGAGCAACGGGCGACGCAGCAACGAGGCTATCGAAATCGGGAGGTCGGAAGGGTTGACGACGGGTGATGAAGGGAGGAGTTTGGTGGTGACAGAGATGGATGTGACGCAGGCAAATGGGAACCAGATGCTCGGGACAAACGCGGCGAATGGCAGTGGCGGATCAAGAGGGGCCGGGGTGGTGGGTTGAGTGCTCGGTATTTGCTCGCATTCGTCGTGCCGACTGCAGGTTGTCGAGTCGAGGTCCCAAGTCGAGAGCACTCAGCTCAGTCTCGGCCAGGACGGTCCGGTAGAGGTAGGCGAGAAGCAGCGGAGGCGACAAAAGACGGGGAAAGGCGGACGTCTGCGGGGAGAGTAGGATTGCAGACGGCAGAGATGGTGTCGAGGTTGAGGAAAGGGTGGCCGAGTGACGGGAAGAAGGGCGATGATATTTGATGCGGTGCGGTGCGGCGGGCTAGGCTCGGCGGTGGAAGGTCGAGACAGACAGACAGGCAGAGAGCAGTCGGGGTGTCGGTATGAAGTAATGCGATGGATATGTTGTTTGGGAGGAGCCTCGGAGCTGGTGGTGGTGGGCGTGTCGCTATGTACCTTGCCCTGCGCAGTACTAAGAATGCGTAAGGGTGTGGTGTCGAGGAGTCAAGAGTCAAGACGGGTAGACCTGGTCAACAGGCAGAAGAAACGAAGGCGAAGCTGGGTTCTGGAAGGGAGTGATGGTGGTGGTAGTGGTGGTGGTGGTGGTGGTCGGGGCGAGCGTTGCAGTGTCAGGGCACAGGCTTATTAGGCTCTGGCTCAGGCTCACCTCAGACTTTTGGGCTGCTCGGGGCGAGGGTGGTGGCAGCAGAGAGACCTAGGTAGGGATTGACATGGACATGGCCCGGAAGTTGGGGGTGTGCGGGTGTGGCCAGTCAACCGTCAACGGCGAAAGCTGCGCATCCGGTCATTGTGGTGTTTTGGTGCGTGGTGTCTCGATGTTTGTGTTTGGGTGAGCGATAGCTGAGGGAAGGTAGGTATGGAGGGGGAAAGAGAGGAAGAGAGAAAGAGACAGTAGGTGATGGATACCTTGCTTAGTGGACATTGGACACACCAGTGGAGGGCGACGCGGAAGTGCCGCAATCGTCAGTGGTCCGCTTGGCGGAGGAAGGTACGTACCGCCTTCACTAAGTGATGTGGAGGAAGGCACGGTGGATAACATGCACCTGCCCTACCTTACCAAAGGCAAGGTTCTATGTAGGTAATGCGAGGCAAGTGCGAGTATCCGTACTTGTCCTGTCTTCGCGTTCACGTATCTAATAACCTCAGAACCACCTAGGTAGATTGTTTTTAATGTGGCGAGGATGGATGTAGATTCAGCCTGGCAGGATGGACGTGACCTCTGTCAGGCTTGGTCAGCTCAGCATGCTTAAACACACGACGGAAGCTCAACATCGAACGGCGTGACGGGAGCGGCAGTGGCAACGGCAACGGCGACGGCAACGGCACGGCCAAGGCGATGAACCAACGGCAGCCACCTCAACACCTCACATCACCCTTTACTGCTTCAGGCAGTGAGCTACCCCTCCAACTGCAGTGCATCTTGGAGGCAACGAGACGGGCACGACGGGGACACAAAATGCGGTGAGGACGGCCCTGGTCGTCTGTTGCGCATCTCATGCATCTCTTAGCGCGCTGCGTGTGCCGTGCCTGTCGTCTGTCTGCCCCTCCAAAACTGGGCACCTGCCTTTATTATGTACCTTTCGTACTCTATTTCTCTACTGCGTACACCTGAGAAATAACGAGAAAAAAGGACCACAATTCCCATCGACGAAAAACGTGCCTCGGACTGGGGTAGACCTGGCATCAAACACGACTTGTCAAGTCCCTTAGGTAACACGGAAACAGGACTCCTCTCGCGCTTGACCCCAATCGACTGCAGCTCCCGTCGAGTCTCCAGCTCACTGGGCAACGGCGGCGGAGAATGCGCGTGGTCAGTGGTCACTGTGGCCTACCCCTAGTAGGCCCCGTTACCTTAGTCTGCAAGAGGACGTGACCTGCCCGAGGATTGGACCCTGAATTCGAGGCGACAGAACTCTAACTGCTTCCTGACAGCACCTGCCGCATGCATTAACTCGACACTACACATTCCATTTCCACCTTTACCGCACTTTCCTTCGACTTTATTATCGCAACTTCAACAATCACAACAGCGAGGCGGGACTTCACAAATCACAATGGATCCTCTCACGTGGTCAATCAGTCAAGGCAAGGCAAGGCAAGGCAAGGTTTGCATCGACCATCCCCGGACCTCAACACCATCACCTCAGCTTCATCCACCCTGGACCCCCCTCCAGCCGTCCAATCCCGTGGCGTCTAATTACATCTCCAGGACCAGACCCTGCGCTTCTGTCTTTCTCCGTCTCTGCTCCGTCTCCCACCTCCGTCCTGATGGTGTCTCTGAGGCTTCCTTCTTCAAGCTTCCACTGTGTCTCATCCGCCAATTCGACCTGGTGCCTCATCAGCCCTGTCGACGCGCCTGATGCCACCTCCAGCTCCTGCCAACCCACCCTGGTCGTTCATCTCAGGACCGAAGCCATCGTCCTCTCCTCCCTCAATGTCACACTTTACGTAGGGCACCAACGACTGCGGCAATCATTCTCGTCGGGCCTCTTTCACCACCTTCGCCATGTCCTGCTGCTGCGCCCATGTCGTTATTGCGATTCACTGCCCCTGGCGGATGGAAGAAGGACCATGGTGCTGCTCGTCTGCGGTAAAGTAGACGATTCTATTCCTGGACCGCACGCAGAAACGTTCGTCACCCGCGTCTGGTCTCACGGCACATTGCGCACAGCACTCGTCAGCGTCTCATCGTCGGAGCCGACCCGACGGAGCATGCTCCATCTTCCATGTCTGCGCCCACGCCTCTCCGATCAACACGCGCCAATCCTCTGTCTCTGATGGCTGATTCCCAGGCATACCCCTGCGGCTCCCACAGCACATCCAGCGCCCTCCCCTCCCCTAACCCGCCGAACCCCCAATTATTACACCAGTCGCTGACAAAGGGTCCTGCTCTCGACTAATGATCGTCCGGCCCTCGAGGCTCGAGAGACATGATGAGATGAGGGGCAGCGATGCCAGACTCCAGTCGACGTTGAGCGCCCACAAATCGCTGCTGCGAGTGAACTACCCTCCTCCTGCTGCTGGTCATCGACGTGGGTGGTGCGGCAGCGAATGCCTACCTTACCTAGGGCCACCACCATGTCTGGATATGGAATTCATGCCCGTCACTGTGGCTGGATTCGGGGCGGTGGAGAGTGTCCGCACATTACTCCGGCCACGACACTCGATCGTCGCACTCCAATATCCCGTACAACGGGACAAATCACCTCGGTGAGAGACCGACGACCTCTTCGCCTTGGGCCAGTCCACGCCACCGTCTTCAACCGACCCGACCTGTTCCATGCTCTTCCGCTGGGAGCTCGGAACCTCCGGCGCACTTGCACAACCCTCTCGACCGAGGCGACACGACACGACACCAGAAGTGCCTGACCAACTGGCCCATCTCTTCTTTCGTTGGCGTTGCGGCCCAGAAACCAGACGGACGCTGTTGTTACCCAGATTGGCATGGCAGGGTATATGCTACCCCCCGGATTCCGGAACCGGAACCTAGAATGCCCATCGAACATGGCTATCCCCGATAGCATCGACAGCGACCAACCAGGCCCAACAAGTCGCATATACCGCACCATTGCCGCTATATCAACAAATGACATTCGCATACTCTTTGACTCACCCAAGATGACGCTGTACACCTCCTGGCTGTTGTGTGTTGCACGGCCACGACCTTCGTTGTCCTAGAGAGCCTGCGAATGGAGACGACGGTTTTGTTCACGCGCCAAAGCCAAGTCTTTTTGCAGTGCCAGCTGCAGATGAGACACATCCACGTAGGGCAGCTGCAAGCTAATTGCTGCGCCTGCTGTGGTTGAGGTGGATGGCCATGTTGCCATGTGCCTCGTCGTGCTTTTCTGCCCACATTCTGCCCTACACTGAGTAGAAAGTACAGCGCAGGTCGGCCAACAAAAAGGCCCCGCAGACACACTCATCGACTGCTGCATCATCCTACGTACCACCTCAGACTTACATCTCGCATATGAACACGCGAGGAACGCATCACATTGAACGTCTATCTGCCAACGTCACATATGAGACTTGCGCCGCCGGCCAGCAGAAACCCTCGCCACGTCTCTCCCTCAGGTTTCGGTGCCCGGCGGCCTGCCTCAGTAGTTGTTGCTGGGACTTCAGAAACCACAAAGGCAAGGTGCAAGGCGAAAAGCCCATGTCGACTTTAGGACCCGCCGATCAGGTCGCTGTTCTGGATGCACCTTCCACGATAGGCACTCGATCAAGACCCCTCCCCCCTGGCGCAGTCCCTTGCAATCCTCTGGTGCCGAAGGGGCATGACCATCACCTACGAATCGCGACGCTCGCATTGTTTATCCTCGACAAGCAGGCACCGGCCGCCACAGTCAACTGCGAAGGGGTCGCGAGCCCGACGTCCTGGCTCTTGGGCGCATTCGCTGCCCGGCCACGACGCCGTCGCAAAGGCACCGCACCGCACCGCACCGCACCGCACTCCAACCAACGCACGGTTCTCCGGGGATTCGTCTGTAGCCTTCCGTCGCAGGCTGGTTCGTCCTTGCAGTTCTCTCACTAGCAAGCAAGCCTCACCTTGGCTTTCGCCTGGCTCGTGCTATCAGTTTGGTTCGCTGGCTTGCTTCCTCCAATCTCCGGCGGTCTGCTTGTATCAGGCGGATGCCGGAAGCACCCACGCGGTGAGAGCGGGCGTACCTGCGCACGCCCGTCGCAAACCACCTCAGAGTTATTGAACTGGACGAACGGACGGGCTGAATGACCTCACCTCCCACAATCCCGGGACATATTGAACCAGTTATTGTCCCCTAGTCTAGCAAAAGGCAGCGGTGAGTCCTACCCCGGAGTCAAGCCAAACCCCTATCGGGCCATTCGCCATCCCCATTCTCAGACAATGCCATGCCACTCGCACACCCGGCGGAACGGTTCCCCGTCGTCAATATCCCAGTGACATCAGCCATGGAACATCTCCCCTTGTCAAGCTCTCCCATATTGATGTCCGTCGCATCGTCGCTCACTATTCACCATCGGATCTTTTTGTTTCGCTGCAGCCTCACTATTTGACCGACCCGGGAAACTCGGTTGGCATCTCCAGAGACGACACCAGGATTGTTACTCGTGCGACCTTGTTGCCACGCTCTCCTCGGCGAACACCGCCCGTTGTCGACTTTGAGGGTTGAAGCCGACCCTGATAATCCTGACCGCGTCTCCAACCATTCCTCTTTGGAGACCGCCGATGACATCCCCATGTCGATGCAACCTCTGCTTACCTCCGAGTCCTTTTTTTTTCCATCCGTCCACCACGCGGGCCGGCCCTGCCCGGCTTATGGGAGTAATGTGATGATCTTGCTCAAAGTGGCATGTCGGAAACGAAAGACCAGATAAGCCACTGGGTAAGATGACTGATTGCAGCGCCCGGGTCGCAGCTTGAGCGACATCGACGGGAACGAGGCCATCGAACCTCGGGCTGTAAGACTGAAGAACCCGGTTAGGGCTGTGAACTTACCCGGCTTGAACAGTCACCGACGTTTGCGATTCCGAGAGTGCGACTGGCCAAGGAGCGCGCGCACGTTGAGTCACTGCGGATAATATGTATGCCTTGACCTTGACGTCAGAGGCCGGACTCTTAATATCGGAACGAATGCGCCTATCCGTCGCCAGCTACAAGGCTAGTGTGACCGCCACATCAGGTACAGTCAAAGTATGCAGAAAGAGGGATTTCGAATTATACCCAAACGTTGGTGGCTACCGGAAGATGTGCCATGCCCAAGATGTCGATGGCGAATTACTCGCGGTCTAACACGCCAAGGAGATCTTTGCCCGCCACCCGGAATGCGGTCTACAGCACTCTTGCAGATGCACCCACTTTCGTTCGGCAGATTGACCCCCACGGGATTCGGGGGCGCCCACTATCCCCCGCAGAGAGGGGGGCCTTTACCACGGCCTCGGGTCTCTGATTCTTCATAGATACAGATATCGTGAGGCGATATCGTCGGAAATGGCGATGACCAATGGTGAAAGTCGCCCTGACTCCATCCCGCACACCACAGTCGTCTAGCCGGCAAGTGCGGCTTGGAAGCTCGGCGTGGCGGTATCGTTCGTCGTCAAATTACAAATGCTTCTCTTCTCGGCATATCTCAAGTGAGCGCAGCCTCTTGAGGGGGGGGGGGGGGGGGGGGGGGGGGCGGCTGGAAATGGTGACAAAGCCCAAAGACTCACCGGTAACATCTCACAGTCGTAATGCGACGCCTCCTTCGCAGCCGGTTCCAATCAACAAGCAGTACAGGCGAATGGAATACACTTCCTTGTCGCGCGCACTTCAACACCATCTTCACCGAGCGAGATGGGCTATTCTCGTCCCTTGTCGAGGCGAAGGCGGCACAAAATCCATGCAGCTGACCGACAGCCCAGTTCATAGGCTGCATATGATCTCTCGACACAAAGTGGCTTGGCAGGCGGTGCGATGAGCGATTGGCAGATATTGCCATTCGAATTCTCACATCATCCACTGAGAAGTCACGGTAGCATTTTTGTCCCACGTCAGAACAAGAAAATCCAGGCAGCCGTCTATTTTCGGCTCTACGAGACTTTTGACGAGGGCGAATCATGAGCAGGAGAATATCTTGCATCCGCGGATTGGTCATGGGAGCGAATGCGCTTCCTTGTGATTGGAAGGCCAACGGTTCTTCAAGGGTCACGTTGCGGTGCCATTTCAGCAAGTAGATCAAGTCTGGGGAAGTCTTGTAACATTACACACAACGGCAGATAGTCATCCAAGGCATACACCGCGCAAATCTCAGGTGGCTTCGATGACTCGGATGATCTATTCTACCGGTAGCCCTCCACGCGGTCACGTCAGTCCCTGAGTTTGCGACGAAGTCGGCTGTAAGGCGACAGCTTGGATGCCATGGAGTTGTAGATACGCGGCGACTCGTCCCGACCTTCTCTCGAAGTCGCAAGCACTATCATTATCCACTCGTACCTGTGCAGTAGCAACCGCCGTCTCCTGGCCGACTCGCCAGACGCGGAGTCCCTCCGGCCCCTGGACTCCAGAGACCTGGCCCGCAATCAGCCTCTGGCCGCCGCAGTCTCCAGCAACCCTTGTATGTTTTGAATTCAAACTCAATTGGATTGCCTTAGTCCTCACACGCTCCAAATCCAACCCAGGCGGCGCGCTCTCCAGCAGGATGCACCCCGCGCGCCTGCACAGCGGCCAGGCGGAGAGCATGATGGTCGCGGCGATGAAGAGGCCGACGCCCGGGTCCGCGTAGAAGCGGCCCTCGCTGGCGCCCTTCCAGATCACGACGGCGGCGACGATGACGCCCGCGTTGTTGATGGCGTCGCCGATGACGTGGAGGAGCACGCCGAGCAGGCCGAGGTCTCTGCTTGTGTGGTGGTGGCGGGGAGGGGCGGTGGCTGCTGCGGGTTTGGGGTCTGCGGATGGCGGTGATGAGGGTGGTGATGTTGTCTGGTTTTGGGGTGTTAGTCTTTGGGAGCTGGGGTTGGATGCACGGCATGGCGGCGGGGAGGTGGATTCTGCCGACTCCAGAGAGATGGAGCAAGCAAAGAGAATTATTTGATACCGAGGAGAGACGCAAATCATCATCTGAATCATCAATTATTCAAAGATATACTTATTCCACCAGAAAAGGGACGTCGGTGGGAGGTTGTATGACAGAAACATCTTACTCCCTCATCCGCCGCATCTCGTTACGGTCGACGAGAGACGAGCTGCCCTTCCGGCTGGGCGCTCACTAGTCCGCTAGCCACCTCCGTCGCGCATTTTACGTGTTCTAGATGGGGCGAGGTTGAAGTTGACGGGTGCTAGTTGAAAACCAGGCACCACGGGACCGGATGGCTGCGTGTTTGCTTGCGCTATGAGGCAAGCCACATCTAGACAGCATGGCGTCGGGATCTCGGTGCGATGGGTGTCGTGCGTCGTCGTCGCCGTTGTTGTTGTTATTATTGTTGTGCCTGTGCGGGAAGGAGTTGACGTTGTTTGAGGGACGGAACCTTGATGGTGATGCTGTGTTACTAGGGTGGGTCTATTCGTGTCGTTGGATGTAGATTCCTGTATAGCTGAAAAAACAAACGAAGATAATGTCACCTCTGCGAGAGGTATAAACAAGGAGGCAGATTTATGGATGGCTTTCGAAGTTACGCAAACCCCTGGATGTTTTGCGGCTTTTGAGACTTAGTTTCGCCTATCATCCATCTCAGCATGGTCAAGGTAGAATTGGTAAAGACTGGTGCAGGTCGACGAACGCCTCACATCGCACTTATCTGGATCCAACCTTTGGTCGTGCTTGGAGGAAGATGAGAGCAAAATGAAGCTTGACTGGGCTTCTTCATTGAAGAGGTGACAATACTGATGGAATAAGAGCAAGAAGCGTCAGCATGGAAAGCCTGTTCTCTTCATTGTCATTGTGCGGAATGATGTGAAGCAAGTTCAGAGCAGTTTAAGGCTTCAGCCAAGCTCCAATGTATCCACGGCATCATCTTCGAAGGGGGCATTTCAGGTAAGTCAAATAACTCGCATTTCACCTCGCAAACTATCTTTGCAAAGGCCAGTAAGGAGTAGGTATCATTCCAGAAGCAAAAAACCCAATATGCGCAGAGGGTGAGACAAGATATTTTATCCCATAATCTCAAAAGCCTCCCGCGCTGATTCCTCATTCGCCCCTCGTAACATGAAAACGCCTCGCCTTGGTTTTTTTGATCGATTGCCCATGTCCTGCACACTCAAAATCTCTCTTCTTTCGTCTCTCTCTCGAGTCCATTCCTCGAGGAATGACACAAGACCAAATTAGCAAAAAAGAAGACATGCCTCGACGACTTCCAAAGTCTTTTCCCCTTCTTAATGCAGACTCCTTGGACTGATTATGCCATGTATGTTGTTTCGTGTGTGCAAAGATGTCGATGATGTACATGTACACGGAGAGCTTTTCTCTCCTTGGTTTGTTCTATAATTGCAGTGGTTTTGGCCGCGCTTGAAATACACCGTCGAAAGCAAACTGCTGTCAAGACTTTTACGCGAAATCCATGTCGTCGAAGTCAGCCTCGGCGTCTTCATCGGCTTCAACCGGGTTCTTGCGGGGACGTCCACGTCCACGTGGACGTGAGGTAGAGCGCTGGCGCTTCTTGGGTCGTCCAATCGCGTTGCCAGCCTTGCGCTTCCGGCCTCTGCCGTCAGCAGCGGGTCCGTCGTCTTCGGCGTCACTAGCGCTGCCCTCGCCCTCGCCATCAAGCTCATCCTCATCTGCAACCTTAAACTCCTTGTCGACGTTCATCAACTCGACAAACGCCTTGCACTTTTCGATGGCCAGTGTCTGCTCTTGAGATGCCAAAGCGGTTGTGTGCGCCGTGACCTCCTCCCAGAACTTGTCGCCAGTGACAGCTTGCACCTTCGTTGGTGCTTTGCTTAGGTCCTTTGCAGTAGGTTTGGCTTTCGTTTCGCGCTTGAGGCCGTAGAGACGCCGGAGGTAGGTTCTCGCTTCCCAGAGACACAGCATGAGAACAGACCCAGACGTTAGCTGCCGCAAACGTTTCGAGGTAATCGTTGGCTGAGGTCGCTGAACGGGCTGCCCATCGGCCTGGGGCTCAGCTGGCTGGTCCAAGTCCATGCGCATGTTGAAAACTTCCGACTCAATGACGTGAGCCATGCTAGAGCCACTGGACGAGAAGAACTTCTCCATAGTAGTGACGGTGACCAAGACTTCGCCAACCGTGACATAGTCGAAGAAAGCCAGGTTCTCGATGATGAATCGCGCAAACTCGACGTGGGGCGGTAACGGCTTGGATACGTCCAACTTCGAGGGGTCGAAATCCACTTGGCCAACAAGCTTCTCCAGGAACTTCTGACGGTTCTTGGACTTGCTCACCTTGAGCACTTCCATCAAAAGATGAAGCTTTGACTGAAAGGGGTTCTCGGTGGCGCCACGGGTATCGTGGACAATATCCCGCTGATACTCGTACGCGGACTGGATCGCTTTGGCATATTCTCGCTCGATAACCGTCTCGTGCTTCTCGTGAAGAGCCCGGTGCTCCATAAAGGCGACCTCGGAAATCCGCTGGACAGATGAGGTTTCTAGGGTGATGAGGGTGACACCCGTCTCTTTAGGATGCACAAGACCCTGTCGGTTAATACTGCCCAATACCTCCACGGCCAGGAAGGCGTGCTCGTCTTGGGATGCGAGGGCGATGCGAGTAATCTCCTTCAAGAAACGTTGAGTAGTCGCGCTAGCCACGTCGTCGAAGCTAGTTCCGCCCATGACTGTCAACTCACGCTTTTTGTCCCCTTCCGGACCGGCAGCGGCAGCCGCACTAGCAGCTTCAGATCGCCTTTCTTCAGTCAGGAGGAACTCCTTGAAAGACCGAAGAACCGCGCTCTCAAGTGCCGGAAGCCTGGCCTCGAACACTTGCTGGAACTTGGTGTACACATTGGGCGAGACATAGTTCCGCGGGTGCGCCTGGCAAATGAGGCCAATGGCATCCAGAGCATGCTTCCTTGCCTCCATGGGTTGTGAAGCGTCCGCCCAGGGTGAAAGGTTGTCGACCATGAGTTTCGCGACCGAAGTGCCAGAGTATTTGGGGAAGATCTTCTTGAAGACGGCGATCTCGGAGTCTAGATCGCAATGCTTGCCGACCATGCCCACGATGATCGAGTATCTGGCAAACTTCTGGAGTTTTGTGGCGTCCATCGCCGTGTTGCGCATGCTTGCGACTCCACGGAGACTGGAGGCACCTAAGTGAGCCAGCTTGTCACGGTTGTCCAGGAGTTCTGCGATGATCCACAAACAAGCAATGACATCGTCAAGCAAGGCTTTGCCCAGCCTACCTACGGAGTTCTGAAGCTGCTCTCGAAGTTCGCGAAGGAAGTCGGCATACTTGGCAGACAATTGCGGCAACACTTGGCGGTAAATGACCGTCACAGCCTTGAAGACGGTGAGATCGTCGGTGCCGCTAAAGCTGGCGAGATGAGGTTTGAGGAGTCGGATTTCCTCAAAAGTAAACAGTTTCGCATCGGCCTTGGCAAAAATCTGAAGGACTTGCAGCGCGTCTCTTCCTGAAGGGATCGTGGGGTCCTCCGAGTCAAGATTGTCGATGAGCTCGAACATCTTCTCGACCAACTTCATGCTGACACTGAAAGGTCCTGAGTTGGCTTTGTTTTGGCCACCGAGGATAGACTGAAGCACCTTGTCGAGGACGGCGCCCACGTTCCCAGATTTGACAGTCTGGATCATGAGAGCAACATGGTCTGTGAGTGATGTCTTGTACGCCGCCGTGTCGTCGACTTGATAGAACGGAGCAAACCAGACTTCTTCAATCATCTGGCGAGCGAGTTCTCGAACTCCCTCGTCCGGATCTTGAACACGATGGAGCAAGCCGTTGGCGATGGCACTGCGAATCTCTCTGCTTTGGTTGCGGAGGTAGATGTCCTTTGCCAGCTTCATAGCTCTCTTGCGCACACCGATACCGGAGTCGATAAACCTTTCAATTATCCTCTCCGCCATCTTGTCCTCCAGTCTGGGACGCAGTGCAATACACTTGCCCATGAGACCAATAGCGGAATCGCGCACCTGCGGGGACGAATCGCTTGAACAGTTGATGATTAGCTGAACGACCACGGAGTCTCCATCGAGGATAGCTGGGTCGGTTTCCAGAAGCTGGTTGATGCTCTTGAGACTCTTGCTTCGGACAGTCGCTTGGTCGCTGGCCATGGCTTTCAGTAGCACGTTGAGCATAGCCTGGAAATGTTCGCAAAATGGCGAACGGAGCAAAATAATGGCGTATGAGAGCTTGGCGTGGTTGTTGTTAACGTCCTTGAAGGTGTACTCATTGGAAAGCCATCGGCGGTCTTCGATCATCATGCGCAGGCGGAAAGCGAGGCGGCCGAATTCTTGCTCGAGGGAATCGTAAGTCTCTTGCATCGCGTCGTGTCCGGAAAAGATTCTGTAAGCCCAGTCTGCAATCATGAATGAAATGGCGCCTTGCAAGTGAGGATCGTCGCTTCGTCGCTGTTGAAGATGCTCGAGAGTGGCTCGGTAGGGTCCTGACCAGGATATGTCGTGCTCGATACGAGACTTCTGCTCTAAAGCCGATGTCGCCAGTTCTGACAGATATCGAGACAGCTCATTCGAATCGGTGCCATCGGTTGAGTTGGCTGTCCGGCGGACATGCGATCGTAGCTTGGAAATGGCAGCGCTCATTACACCAAGCAACTCGAGAGCCATGTTCTTGGCGGGTGCCGCGGTCCTTTCTCCATCCCATAGCTTCATCATGTAAAATGTCAGCTGACGCAAAATGAGCTCCGCAGAGGGCCAGTCCGGCGAGTCGAGACATTCCGTAAAGTCCTCGACGAACAGATCTAGCAGGTTGCGGTAAGGGGTATCGCCTGACTTGGTAGACTTCAAAGCACGGTTGACCATGAAGTTGACGACGTAGTTAGCGTTGTGCGTGGCGCCCTCAGTCAATGGCAGCGTCACGGCCTTGAGTTCCTCGAGGGCAAGCTCGTGTTGGGAGGCGCCGGATTCTTCGGACTTGACGGTAGCTATCACACTTGGCTTTCCAGCAAGAGGCATATCCTCATCCTCGTCGTCTTCATCCATCATCGCCCGGCTGCGCGTGCCCTTTTCCTCCACCTTGCCAGAACTTGCTTGTACAAGACGCATGATGAGAGCTGATACAGGTTGGATACTGCTGCCATTTGACAGGCGGAACTGACGAGCGCTCTGCTTTCCGACGGGCAGTTTCTCCAGTGAGGTCAGAATGTCGTCGAAAATGCCACGCCGCTGATCGGGTTTGGCGAGGAAGATCTGACAAAGCATTTCCATAGCAACGAGGCGGATGCCATCAAACTTTTGTACTCCAACCACAGAGTCCTTTTCCAAGTAGGCGTTGTCGACGAAAAGGAGGCTTGAGGCGGCGAACTCCAAGGTGCCGAGGGCCGTGTCGGAAAGCTCGATACATGTGACGAGTTTGGCGAGTAGAGCAAACAGCTTCTGGCAGTTTGTCAAAACAGGCCCGATCGCCTTCTTGTATGGCTGCAACAGCTTGAAGAGGGCAGATGTTGAGCCGGAACCGCGCATCTCAACGACTGGAGTGACAATGCCTTCGACGACACTCTTGAAAACATCGATCGACTTCTGAATAATTTCTTCGGAGTAGATCTGCTTCTCTTCCCTGGCGCCGCACATGATACGCAGACACGTACGAGCAGTCTTGAGCCCCATCTCAATGTCTGGCAGCTGGTTCAAAAAGCCTGAAACTTCGGACTCGCCCCAGGACTCGTCAACCTTGAAGTCGAGATTGAGCACATGCGACAGCCCTGGTTCGCTTAGTTTCTGGACCATTTGGAGGTCGTCGATAGATGCGTCTTTGTAGCTTCCAAGGTCGATGAGCTTTTGAATCGAGGTCTGAAGCTTTTGCTGGGTCGAAGCCGTAAGGATGGGGACGCTGTCGCTGTTTAAGGTCGCAATCTGCTCATAACCAGGTTCGCTTCCAAGAACATTTCTAATGGCCTCGAAGATAGTCTTGGTCAGACGCTCAAAATCTTGCAGGGCGGCTTCGGCTCGTTGTCGTTGGTTAAGATTTGTGTTGATTTCGTCTTGTCGATTTTGGTAGGCGCCGTCTTGTTTGCGCATGGATAAGCCAGTCGGCTCATCTGGTGAGTCCGGAATAGCCATCTCAAGGTACTCGTCCTTGTTAAAACCGGGCGCATGGGGAAGCTCGATTGTGAATGCACCGCCTCCAGGGGTTCGGGACGCACCGGGCGGTGTGGGTTGCTTTGGTGCCAACGCAGGAGCTAGTTGAGGGGGCGCGGGTTGGATGGCGATAGGTTGGGAAGGAGTGGGTTGAGCGGGTTGCTCTGGTTGGGCAGGAAGTTGCGCAGGTGCGGGCTGAGGAGTTTGCTGGGCCGACGCAGGCTTCAAAGGTTTTTGAGGTTGTGTGGGTGTGGGTGTTCGCTGCGCGGAAGGAGCCTGGGCTGGAGTCGCGACTTCCTTCTCTTTTGACGACTTGCGAACGGCTTGTGGTGGTGCCGAATGCTCAGGAACTTCTACGTAGGCGCTCGGATCGAATTTCTTAGAAGGGATCGCGACCTCAAACTTGAAATTGTTCTTTTGATGCGGGTCTGGGTGCATCGATGTAAGTCTAGGATATGATGCAGAGCTCTTTGGTGTTGACGGAGGCTGCTGCGACGGTTGAGCAGGCGTCGCCTGTCCGTTCGGAGGTGCAAGACCAGCGGCCCCGGGAGGTGGTTTGATGAAAGTCGGGGCTCTGTCGAACATCATCTTGGCCACGGGAGACAAGCCTGCGCTCAAGCTCTGATAACCACCCGTTGGGCTCGCATTCGAGTTAAGGTTCGGCTTCGGTACGGACTTGAACTTGCTGTACGGACCATTGTGGTTAATACGAAGCGTCTCTCTCCGACACCGCAAGCCACTCACTAGTAAGTCCGTTGATTCGGCTTCAGGTCGTGGAGCACATGGTCAACGGCATATTTCAGGTGTTTCAACCCGTGATTCTGGTTCGGTCCGGTCGCCTCTTTGTTGAGGTTGTCGAACTCCTGGCTGTTGAAGAGGTGCGAGACACTGGCTGCAAGCGAGCCGGAACCAATGGTCGGATCTGGGATGAGATCTAATTTGCGTGAGCACAGAGAACCAGCGACTCCTAGCATCGACCCCTAACATACCAGAGGTAAACGGGATGACAGAGGTTTGTGGCGAGAATGGCAACGCCTCCGGGAGGGTGAAAGGTCGCGCCATCGGGCGCTGCTCCGTCTGAGGCTGCATGAAGCCGCCATTGGGAGGGCCATTTGGCATGACCCCTTGGCTGTTCACCATTGTGACGAGTGTCCTCGGACTTCGATCCGCTCATACAGACATGTTCTCTCGAAATGGCCAAAGAAATCGAAGTCGGTGGGACGTCAAGGTCGGTTGGCGAGTCGCGCGCTCGAGGTTGGTCGCATCTACGTGAATGGAAAGGTCTTTCGTTTACGAAGGCGGGAGGAATAGTCTATTAGGAAGTGTTCGTCAGAAGATAGGCAGTTGCATCGTAATTTTCATCGATTAATGGCAGCTGCCGCGGGACAGATGTCGAGTCGCGAGCACGTCGACGTCAAGGTCGTGATTGGGATGGGAAAGTGGGAAGGTTGCGACAGCCTTGCGTGGAAAGACCCTTGTCGGTTGGATGGTCTGTGCACAAGCTTTGCCTAGCCAGTGGCCAGTTGTTCCGTTCCTGCCTGTTTCCCCAGGGGCGCGGGCGGTTGTTGCCTTGCCTTGTCTTGTCTTGTGTCGGTTAATCCGGCACCAGGTGGCAGGCTCCAGGACCTGCCTGTCTCTCCCCAACTGATAGGGGAGCCGATAAGAGGGGAGAGAAGACCGATAACGATAAGACGATCCGAAAATCTTCCAGCAGAAATATTTTGTCGGCCTTTCCGCGCGATGCTTCCGAGGCCATTCAAATTTGGAGATTGAATAGCAGCAGTACTACGTCAACCAGCACAACCGCCACAACGAACGATCACCGTCACCATGTCCGCCATTGGAACCCTCGTCTTCTGCGTCGACTGCGGCAACCTGCTGCCTGCGTCCATGGGCTCTGAAAAGAACAAGCTCATCTGCGATTGCTGCGGCGCCGAGAACAAGGGTACGTCGATCGCCGTCGCATGCAATCTGACCTGCCAATTGCTGGCTCAGTCCGAAAACTGACACTTCACTTCCAACAGACACCGGATCCAAGACCATCGTCACCCAGACGAAGCCCTCCGATTTCCCCTCCCAGCTCCGCCAGAAGCTCCAATCGAACGTCCAGGCCCTCGACAAGAACATCAGTACCGAGGCCACGATCAGGGAGACATGCCCCAAGTGCGGCAGAGAAGAGGTCCGCTTCTCTGCCGTCCAGCTCCGCAGTGCAGACGAAGGCAGCACCATCTTCTTCAACTGCGACTGTGGCTTCAGGTACGCCCTTCTCACAAATGACTTTGGGGAACCCGAGTGAGGGAGACGAACGAAAATGCTGACGATTTCCAGGTGGTCTCATAACAACTGAAATACACTAAACTTTTTACCCGTCGCTTTTAAGTACCTTATCCCGACTAATGATCTATATCCCACCCGCGACACCCAAAAGAACTACCTATATATCTCCCGCTTCCCTTTTCGTGCTTCTTCGCCTCCTTCCTCAAGCAGCCACCTTGGCACCCTCGGGAATCAACGCGTACTCCGTCTGCCCGCTCGACTCGAACTCGGCCATGTCCAGCGCGACAATAACACTCTCCCGCACGACCTTCTCCTTGTCGTGCAGGAACTTGAGCAGCGTGGCCTCGACGCCCTCCTCGTCGCCCAGGCTGCCCAGCGCCTCGGCCGCCTCGTGGCGCACCATGCTCGCCTCCTCCGTGTTGCTCAGCGCCTCCGTCAGCGCCGGGATCGACGCCGGGTGCGACAGCTGGCCGAAGACGAAGGCGATCTCGTGGCGGAACAGCGCGGAGGAGTCGGCGAAGCCCTTGGCCAGGGCCAGCACGGCGGGGACGGCGGTGGGGAGGTCGGGGGGCGAGGCGAGGTCGCGCAGGGCGAACATGGCGCGGTAGCGCAGGAAGAGCGGCAGCGAGGCGTCCATCAGGGTCTTTTCGAGCTCCGGAACGGTGCGCTGCGACATCTCCATGGGCGGCGCGGGGTCTACGGATGTGAAGTCGCTGTTTTGCGCGAGTCACGGCGTTAGCGAACATAGAGCATAGACAAAACAACATGATACCCTTCCTTTCCCAAAGAAAAGTCTCGCTTGTGCCGCAGTGCAGTGTGTGTTCCATACCTCTTGCGAAGCTTCTCCAGCTTCCTTTGCTCAGAGTTCTGCCACTCAATAAGATCGATAGCGATCTCGCACGTCTCGACGATACACACGTCCTCGCCCTCGCGGTCCCTGAACTCCCGCAAGATCTCAAGCTGCCCCGCGTCGCCCAGCGCGCCGAGCGCCTCGGCGGCCTCGTGGCGGCACATGGGGTCCTCCTTCAGGTCGCGCAGGACGGCGCGCAGGGGCTCGACCGCGTAGAGGTTGCCGGTCTGGCCGAGGCAGTAGGCGAGCTCGTGCTTGAGCAGGGCCGAGGGGGACGCGAAGCCGGCGGCGATGGCGTCGATGGCGGCCTCGGCGTCGGCGCTCTTGTCCTTGCAGGCGACGTGCTTGAGGGAGAAGAGGGCGCGGAAGCGGATGGGCAGGGGGCTCGCCTCGGAGGTGAGGGTCTTGCGCAGCTCGGCGATGGTCTGCGCGGTGGTCTTTTCGCTGGAGGCGGCGTTGGCTGCGGCGAGGGCCTCGAGGGTCTCGCGGGACTCGGGCATGTCTACGGCGGAGGGCGACATTTTTGCTGCTGGTCTATTGGGGGTATCTGTGTCTTGGAAAACGAATAAGAGTCAGAGGAAAAGAAAAGAGACGAAATATCAGAGCTGGAAAGTAAAGCGAGGAAGGAGGGTAGAGGCGTGGGCCGATTTTCTTAGCAGAAAAGGGCTTTCTTACGTACGAGGGGGGGGATGAGTTACCTCCGAGGTGCGGTAGTGGTGGTGCGGCGGCGCGGCGTCCGTCAGTCAGTCACTGTTCGGATCTGATAAAGATTGTAGAAATTTTGCGAGGGGCAGCGGCGGGGTGATTTGGCGCCCGATAAGATCTTCCAAGGTTGCCCCTCACTTCAGCGCTGCCTGTGGAACGCTGAAGGGCCCTGTAACGGGGTTCCACCCTTCAGGCTGCAGCCCCGACCACAGCGGGCCACACTGCCCACCACAGTCGCATTGTTCTGCAAGAAATCAAGCGCGGCACCGATGGAGCTGACCCGACTCGACTGTGTTTGAACGCTTCAAGGACTAGCAATCTTGAGATCGAGGCAAGGAACAATAAGCCTTCATCGGTCTATTAGTCTAGTTGGTTAGGACGTCGGATTCTGATTCACACCCAGAATCTTCCGTAGGCCCAGGTTCGAATCCTGGATGGACCTTTCTTTTGCCATCGTCCACGGTTTCTCGTGAGGCGATTAGTTGTGTTTTGACTCTTTTGCAGTTCCTTTCTTAGACTTTGATCTCTATTGTCTCCTCATGACCAGATGACAGCAAACTTTGTCATCTCAGACTCGTGGTTATTCAGCGCTGGTTGGTGACTCTATTAAGTGGGGTCGACCGTCTCCGCGGATTCGTGAGGCTCGGTTTCGCCACCACTCACAGCGACTTCTTTTGTCACCCTTCAACTCTCACTTCAACGATTCGACATAAACACAACTGGAACGACGACCGTATCTAACAAACAAAACACGGATACATCAAAGGAGAACGAAACAGGTAAGTCATCCGCCTAAACAAATTTCTCAAGATCTCATTACTAACCCCGCGACAGAAGACTAGTTGAACCCGGCTTATCAATCAACGTCACCTCACTCAACCTCAGTCCGGTCCCGGACCAGGCCCGGCCTCAATTCACCTATCAACCTCTCCATCTCACACCCAACTCTCGCCAGTCTCACATCCCATTCAACCCTCAGTCACCCCCAACCTTCCTCGCTCCTCACCCCGCCTCCGGGCAACCCCCTCCAAAATGGCACCCTCCCTCGAAGCAGACACCGACGCAACAACCCTCGACGTCCTCGCCAACCCCCAAAAACAAGCCCCCCAGCTCGTCGCCCCGGAACCAGAACACTGCCCCGGCCCCGAGGCACCCACCGCCGGCACCGCCTCCTCCTGCGACGGCTGCCCCAACCAGCAAATCTGCGCCGCGACCGCCAAAACCGGCCCGGACCCCGACATCCCCCTCATCTCCGCCCGCCTCTCCGGCATCCGCCACAAGATCCTCGTGCTCTCCGGCAAGGGCGGCGTCGGCAAGTCCACCTTCACCACGCTCCTCGCGCAGGCCTTCGCCACCAACGAGGACTCCTCCGTCGGCGTCATGGACACCGACATCTGCGGGCCCTCCATCCCCAAGATGCTCGGCGTCGAGGCCGAGACCATCCACGTCTCCGGCGCCGGCTGGTCCCCCGTCTGGGTCATGGACAACCTCGGCGTCATGTCCATCCAGTTCATGCTGCCCGACCGCAACGCCGCCATCATCTGGCGCGGCGCAAAGAAGAACGGCCTCATCAAGCAGTTCCTCAAGGACGTCGAGTGGGGCGACCTCGACTTTCTTCTGGTTGACACGCCCCCCGGCACCTCCGACGAGCACCTCTCCGTCAACACCTTCCTGCGCGACTCGGGCATCGACGGCGCCGTCGTCGTCACCACGCCCCAGGAGGTCTCGCTGCTTGACGTCCGCAAGGAGATCGACTTCTGCCGCAAAGCCGGCATCCGCATCCTCGGCCTCGCCGAGAACATGGCCGGCTTCGTGTGCCCCAAGTGCACGAACCAGAGCGAGATCTTCCGCGCGACGACAGGCGGGGGCCGCGCGCTGGCCGAGGAGATGGGTATCCCGTTCCTGGGCAGCGTGCCGCTGGACCCGCGGATCGGCATCGCGTGCGACTACGGCGAGAGCTTCTTTGACAACTTCCCCGACAGTCCCGCGTGTGTTGCGTTCAAGGAGGTTGTGCGGAACGTGAGCAGGCAAATGGGCTTAGATGAAAAGGAGGTTTTGCCAGAGTAGATCGTTTTCAGGCCTTGGATTTTTGGCGTTTAACGAGTTTCACACGTTCAATCAAGATATCCCTTTTTCTTCTGCAAACGCAGTGTTGGACTTCATGGCTCGTATTATGTGCATGTCGCATGCCGCTGCCTACATGGGTCGGCGGCCATGCCTCTCTCTGTATATATGCCTCCGCCTCATGCTCCTTCCGCTTACGCAGCAGACCCCAACTTGGACGGTATCTCCTCCAGGTCCTCGGCTTCTTGGATGTCAATCGCGCGGCCGACCTCGCTCGTATTCCGCATCAGCTCCTTGGCGCCGGCGTAGAGCATGCGGATCTCGTTGTTGCAAGTGATGGGAAGGTAGTAGATCAGGACGTACGGCACCGACAGGCGGCCGGAGGGCTGTGTACACCGCAAGTTAGCCTCATCGTCTTCCCGCGCGCCATACTAGGGGGCAACGTACCAGTGTGAGAGGGTAGCTCAGCAACACGAATCTCGGACTGTGGTCCGGCAGGTCGTCGCCAATCTCCTCGAGGCTCTTGTACACAACCTTGTCGTCATCCTGCTTGATCTCGTGCGTGTTCTTGTCAATGTAATCTGGGGGGAAAGAGATCGCCACCGTCGTCAGCCAAACCACTTTCCGTCGCAAAGGTCTACCAGTCCCGGGCCAGCACTGGAGACATACATACAGATGACGGCTTGCGGGTCATTCGACCGCGAGGTTCCCAGACGGAACTTGCGCAGGTGGTCTTTGGTCTCCTGCGAGAAGGTATACAGCCTCGACTCGGACGCCTACATGGTGCACGGAAGAACGCAACGGTCAGCGGGGAATCGGATGAGACGGGCGGCACACGGCCGATGGCGGGGAGAGGAGGAGAGGGAAGCTTGCGCACCATGGCTTTTGGTTTCGGAGCGGGGTGATGGAGAGGTACTCAGGATTGCTCGAGGTATGCGACAAAGGGTCTGGCGGGACTGCAGCTGAACAGCTAGTGAAAAGCGAAATTGATTAACAGACTGGTGCCGCTCGTCGTGAAGGCGTTGTTGACAAATGGTGTCCAGGGTCCAAGGTCCGGTGCTTGGTTCGAGCCGCAACACTAAGAACGTCAGATCGAAAAGTCAAGCCACCCCTCCCTCGTCCACGTCCACGTCTCCCCTCCCCCGCCCTCTGTTGGGCGACAGTTGCGACCTGCCCGCGCCCCGCCATTCTCAGGCCAGGGCAGCCGACACAGCTGTCCAGCAACTGTACTGCGTAGCAGCACCGCACCAACACCGAGCTGTGAGAGGGTCGCCCCACCTGTGACCTCACCCACCGCACTCAACCCGCAGCAGCAGCGTGGAGCTCCCACCATGTCAGTGACGCCGACATTCTCCCAGCGCACCTCCGAAGAGCGGCATTCCCGTGCTTTTCCTACGAACCTCGCGATTCGATGCAATCCAATTACCGTCCCTTTTTCTTCTCACTCCTGCGTATCCGCTTCGTCTGAGGATTTGATTCGTGCGAATCCATCAACCTTTGCCAGCTTCCCCCCCCAAAAGACGCAATAACGTAGCAGCAGCTCAGCCAGTCAGCTCGAGTGTGAGGTGCAGCTAACAGCAGTCAGTTTGCATATCCCAACTCATTCACTGTAACCTGGGCCACTTCTTTTTTCCCTCCCCTCTACATCAACTGACAACAAGACAGAGAACTCCATGTTCTCCCGCCTCTCCCAGCTATCTCGCCATCTCCCCTCGGCCTACACAATCGCAAAGCCCGCTAAGCCTTCCGTTCCGGTATCCGGTCTTGCCCGTAGAATCATGGTGTCAGCCGACGAGCGAAACACCCGCACCATCCACACCGCGGCGTGTCTGATCATCGGCGATGAGGTCCTCGGCGGAAAGGTGAGAGAAATAAGCAGAACCCGCTCAACATCGCTCCCGACTTTGGTGACTGATATCGTGACTGCATCCGTAGACGGTTGATGTGAGTGTAGCTCGGCGCCGTGGGATCGGCAATGAAAGGCTTGAGCCGTATTAACCCATTGGCTAGACCAACTCGGCCTACATGGCCAAGTGGTGTTTCAACCTCGGCATAGTATGTTGACTTCTGGAACCCCCAAAGCTACTTTAGGCCAGTGTTGATTGGAGACAGAACTTGAAAAGAGTCGAAGTCATTGAGGACGACGAGAGTGAAATAGTCGAGGCTGTTCGACGGATGAGTGACCGCTACGACTTCGTCGTCACCAGGTTTGTACTCCAGAGTGAAGCCTTCAAGCCATCAACAGCTGACGAGACATCATAGTGGCGGCATTGGCCCAACGTAGGTTACCCATCGGCAACTTCTGAACATCGCTCATCAGTGGCAGGCACGACGACATCACGTACCAGTCAATAGCCAAGGCTTTCGACCTGCCTCTGGTCCTCAACCAAGATGCCTTTGAGCGCATGAAGAAGCTCTCTAAGCCGCACCCCAACCAGCCCGACTTTGACTGGAACGTTGACTCCCCCGCCCTGCAGGCCAAGCTGCGCATGGTTATCCTGCCCACTGATGAGAAGCGTGACGCCAGCAAGCAGTTCCTTTTCCCTCACGAGGACCTTTGGGTTCCTGTCAACGTTGTCAATGGCAACATCCATATCCTGCCCGGCGTCCCGCGGCTCTGTAAGACATAGCGCGTGGTCATATCGAGAAAGGCGGCTGACTAACACGCCTGTAGTTGAGAAGCTCCTGGACGGGCTGAAGCCGGGCATCGTCCCCCGGCTTACGGATCCGGACGGCAAGGGTCTTTGCCGTGTGCTCATCTCCACCCCGCTTCCGGAGAGCGCCGTCGCCGGTTACCTGACCCAGCTTGCCGCAAAGGTGGAGCCCAAAGGCGTCAAGGTCGGCAGCTATCCTCGGTGGGAGCAGAACGGCACCGTAACCTTGGTTGGAAGGTAAGCTGACGTTGCCCGAGCGGCATGGAACGATCTTAGTCTCATCACTCGAGGCCCCGCCTAGATCGTGATAAACAAGTGCTAACTGTTCCGCAGGGACCAGGCTTACATCGAGAGCATCGTGGATGAGGTTGTTGCGGGTGTCAACGGCAAGCGTGTGTACGTGGAGGGCGAGGATGATTCAGCTGCCAAAGCAGGCAAGCCCCTCGAGTAATTCCAGAAGTCAGCCCCCAATCACTTAGATAGCGACCCCACGATCCGAAGAACGTGGTGTCGAGATGCGGCAATTACATGTACTTGTCGGGATTTCCGGCTGCAACCTTGTCATCTTAACTATGTGGTCGCGATGCTGCTCAACCATGGATGAGGCTGTTTCTCGTTCCACGAAAGCCTCAATAGCCCGCTGCTGGCCAACCGTCTGGATGAGTCGATGCCGGCTTCTTCGGTCTCTAGACTCGGGCTAGTCGCCGTATTTTGATGTAGGCTGCCGCAACAACGCCCGAGTCGTCCCGGCCAACCTGGAAAGGCGCAGAGACCGCACGTGGGGACGGTCCTCGCCGAACCTGGCAGTCAATTTCGGTCAATGTGGAGAAAGACGTGGACTTTATCGCAGATCTTTTGACGGCAGGCGGGAGAGGATAACTCTCGCACATACTGACTCGACGTCGCAGACGATTGATCCCGTAATTCTAACCCACAATCCAAGGCAGACGCGCCATCCAGCGCTGCTCTGCGTATGGAGGAAGTGATCTCCATGACGCCCATGACAAGCGTGCGTATCCGTAACGCTGCATGCTGACGCGCAGGACCCTTGCCGGACGCGTCGCCGACATGGCCGCCACCGCCGTCGCCACGCGTTGGCTGCAGGCTGCGATGCTGCAGCAAAGTCAGGGGTTTGGCTCGAAATGATTCTTCCAGGGCTTCTAGAAAACCCGAGTTTGCTGCAGCCGCTGACCGCGCTCACCGTAAATCGCCAATAAGATGATGCACGAAGAGCGAGATATGCCTCCCGGCTACCTACCGATTGGAGACTGGCTCCGTTTCGGCGGGAGATGAGTGTGGGTTAGGACCGGTGCTATCTTCGAGGTCTTGGACGAACGCTCGACAACGTTTGGCTGTGGCTCCATCGCGTGACGGCAAGATGGGGCCGCTTCTTGCGGATCCTTATCGACGGCTTGCTCTCTCGCACGGCAGGAAACCTCTTGAGACTTCTGGCAACCGCTTCGGCCACGCTATGCCTGTTGTATCGAGTCAGCCGAATGTGAAGACGTGATGGGAGGTCAGTTCATGCTCCACACAGGCCTAACTGCGAATACAACCCAGTCGTTGCATTGTCACCTCCAAAGACATGGATTGGCTGGCTGTCCGTCTGATGGGCTGTCGGGCATTTCACCTCTTCCAGCCCTCGTCGCACTGTGCGCTACCGCAACCATGAGTTTGTTTTCTCATGGTTCCGTCGGGGCACCACAGGAGCCAAAGGTGAAGCACGGTTCGTGGCCAGGCCGATGCTTGTGCGACGGTCTTGGAGCGGACGAAAGGACGGCGTGGCAGCTCTGGACGCCTCCTGTCCATCGGGCTTATCAACATGGCAATGCTCCTGATAATCCGTCGCGGTCTTGGCCGTCTTGGGGCTTGATCTTAGAGCCAAGCCTTCTAGAAGCCAACGCAATTTCAGCAGGCCCTGTCGTCTCGAAAAGTGCGCTAGGTCGTTCTTCGTGTTAGTGCCGACGCCCGAATCCGGGGCACCGATGGTGTTGTCCAGGCCAAATGTTGTCAAATGTCTAAAGGATCCTGTGAAACGAAGAGATTGTGGGCCAACGCTTGCTCAAAGACATTTGTTTCATTAGATAATCCTTCGTGGAGCGCGGCTGGCGACAGATAGAGGGTTGTTAATATGGCGAGCGGCCCATGCTTGTGGTGGCCTGCAGCGTTGTTCGGGTGTACATTACACAGTCATCCCCAGATGGCTGCCGAGAGTTCCATGGCCCGAGATTGCCCCTAGTAACTCCACTTGGAGGCATGGCATGCGAAGTTGTCGAGAGGGCGAAAGGAAGAGACCTGAGCGCAACTTTTTGAGAGATCGACGCGAATGCTGGCCAACGGGCTCGAGGACATGATCTGCGCTATCTTACCGGCTGTGATGGCTAGTAAAGGAAAAGCAGCCGTACGCGTGGAAAGGACCATGGATCATGGACTCCGGCGCTTTGGCCTTGGGTTGTTAACTCTTGACAAGTCAACAACGCCATCGTGATGAATGGTCGATCACAGGGCTCGATGGGTTGAAAGCAAGCGCGCACCGAACTGAACGTCTTTCGGGCGGCGCATGGACGACGGCTTGTAAGATCTGACGGCTCACGAGGCGTGGCTGGCGGCTGTCTGACGAGAGTCGCAGCGCAGTCAAGGCGTTCTGGCAGCCAAGCACAGCAAAGTTGAGATGTCAGGGCGAGGCGAAAATGGCCGATATCCGGATGGATGGCCGCAGGGATGTCATTGAAGGCTACATACGCAGTACACCGTTCCGGTCTGGAGTTTGAGGTTTTGTTGCGGCGAAGGTTTGCCAGATTGACGTTGACAATCCATGCACGCTCCAACACCCCCATTGCTTCTATGCAGCTTTGAGCAGATGCGCGCTCGACCCGTGTGTCATTGCGGATTATGACAGAAGCTGCCCAGCACTTCTACTGTATGGGGTGCAGCAGGCCATGCTCTGTCGCGCCGTTGAAACGGGCAGCTTGAGTGGCTCGCTGATTGACTGCAGCGGCTTGGGGGAAGTTGAATGGCTGCAGTTATTTACCCCGTCGATGACAGGCATCGGGCACCGAGAGCATCATATGCGAAGCGCAGATCACCGTCGCCGTACCGTGTGATGTGGGGCTGCATACGGTATCCGTAGGTGGGCAGGCAAGTCCGGCGTGGTATGCCGACTCCGGTATCGAATTTCAACATCAGCTTTGATATCAAATCAAAGGCTGGTCTTTCTGGTGATGGACATGGTCGCCGCAGGGTGTGGATTGGCATCTGGCATCAGCATGGTAGAAGCCAGCAGCCTGGAACAACAGCTAGTGGCCTCTGATGCAGGAGGGTTGCCCTCTTCGCACGAGCTCCGTTCTTCTCCCTTCTGCCGGTTCGACCGCATGCGGCCGTGTTGATGCTGCGGTGCAGTCAGAGGCGATGGCTGAGCAGATCCAAGCCTCGCGAGTGTTGCTCGAGTGGCCGCATTCAGACTTTACTGCCCGAGGCAGCACGGTAATCTCGTTCACGAAGGGCAGTCGTTCGCGACGTGACAACGCTCAGCATATCAAACAGTTGCACTACATTTCCGTCCGCGTCGCCGTCCTGCATCGACAGACACCAACTTCAGACGGGCTGTGGCACGCGATGCGGAAGAGTCGGCGAGCGTGTTGAGCGTTCCAACGCGTCGCCCCTTGCATCTCTACAGCCATGGCACGTCGTGGAAGTTCCTTTGTCGGATTGCCGGGTGCGGCTCGAGGCCTTGCAGCAGGCCGTCGGCACGAAGCCGTCTTTGTTGGTCTCTGACGAGGGCCGGTTCGGGATGACAGGTCAGGCATGACTGGAATGAGGCTGGCTTCACAGGCGGTCTGGGCAAACACGATCGCCACCCGTTGACATACGAGATCGGTAGGACGGCATCCCAGCCCTGGGCGGGATCGTGTAATATTCGTAGTAGCGCAAGCGGTGGGCGGGCAACACGAGAATGACGAACCTTGTCGCGGTTGTCAGCCGCACAACGGACATCCACGTGGGCGTGGGGAATGCAGAGGGCGGCTCAAGTGGTGAGGTGAGGGTGCGAGATTGAGAAGGAGGGCAAGCAGCAGATGCAAGCAGATGGATCCGTAGTCCAGGTGGTGGCGATTGGATTGGAAGCACGACTTTGTACCGGACTGGCGCAGGTACCGGGGACGAGGAGCAGGGAGCTGTCGAAGCTTGTTGGTGGCTCCCCAAGGCTCTTACGCATTGAGAGGAGGCCGGTTAACCTGTTGCTAAAAGCCCGTGCACGCCGAAAAATATGGGCATCTTTTTTGCCTACAACTACACCCGCCCACTTGTAAGATGACTTCACGCCTCGGATGCCTTAGGCCGAAACTAGTTTTTTTTTCACCAAGTCCTCAGCTAACTAAATGAATTGATCCCATAAAATATACGGCACTGCCTATAGTAGTGTTGGTACGTGATCACACATGGGCTCAGTAAGGGTAAAATCGTCTAAAAAGACCGCCTGCGTTGTCACTTTTTCGATGCACGCGATAGATAAAAAGTTACGCAGGTTTTATGGTTTTTTCCCCTTAGGTATGCGCGTAGTTGGCCCGTGCGCCAAGAAAAAACGATCCGCTTATGTAATAGGGGGTAGGTGCCACGGGGAGGGTGCCTGCCAAAAGTGTGCACGGGCTTTTAGCAACAGGTTAATCGGGGTCATTGAGAGACAGCGGACAAGGTTCGAGATGTTGGCGGCGGCGAGGGGGATTTTGACGAGATTTCCAGGATGGCCAAGGGGCCGACGAGGCGAATTTGGACGATGTTGGGGCGAACCTGGGAAAGTCGAGCCTTGAATGTGCTTCCAGAACTTGGCTCATGTTCGTGTGCAAAGTAAGGTTAGCCACCAATACCTTACTTGGCATTTTGCCGCTTGCCTCGGGAGGGTTCGATCGATGTAGCCGGTAATACCACCACGACCACGACAAGAGATGGAGGTCTGGCCTGGGCTGCCCCTGAACTGGTGTCGAGCATTGTGGTTTTGGATAATTGTTCGTGGTGTTGATCCGCGGTCAGCGGGAGAGAAGTTGCATCAGTGATCCCGGGCGAGACTCAGACGACGTGGGAAGTCGCGACACACTGTGACACACTGTACGCACAGTGCCAGCTTGCGGTGGAAAGCACGTTTGGTCAGAGCTCTCTCGTCTCCTGGCTGCTGCAGGAAGAAAGACAGGGAAGGAAGGCAGGGCAGGGAAGGCTCTTCTTTGAGGTATCCGCACCCAAGTTGCCCGGGATAAGGTAGGTAGGTGCAGGTGCCCCTTTAGCTACATACGGCCATGCCCCCGACCTGACCTCCCGCCCCAGGCCATCGCCAATCGACAAGGCACGGGAGAGTGGATGGGTCGGGAAGCCCTTGAGCCCTGGATGAATGTTTCCTCATTCTACCCGTGCTCCGCAGTGGTCAACACTTCCAAATGGGAGAGAGTTGATTGCAGCTGCTCTTTGTGTGTGGTATTGCAGGGTGTCTCTGCAAGACAGATGATGGCCGTTACAAGACGGGTCCGGCATGGGTGGTTCGGTGGGCGAATGCGTGCAGGTCGCACGAGAGCCGTATCAGGTTGCAATTCTTACCTTCGTCTCTGCCGCGTCCGTTCCTCTACACTACCTAGGTGGTACTCTGGCCGCTGGCTGGGTAAAGTCGAGGCGAAGGAGCACCCCAGACGAGGGCAAGAAAAGGCGGTAATGAGGAGCGCTCTCCGTCGCCAGTAGAGTGAGATGAACGGACGCAGAGACCGAGGAAGGTCACCTCACCTCACCTCGCGTGCTATTAAAGCAATCAGCGAGGGTGGGGCTGTAGGACGACTGGATGCGATACGTCTTTTAGATTCCGTACTGCTGCAACTGCTGTCGTGTTGCGGTGACGGGGGAGATATATGAGATGACTGAAGAATTGGGGGCGGATCCGAGTGCATAATCCAGTCCCTGTCGCGCCACGTTGTTGTCACCCGCAGGAGAGTGTCAGTTGCATCATTGACGATGAGGGTGCTTCTGTCTGTTTTTCCATGCATCGCGATCTGGGTGAAGAGACGGCAGGCTGCATTATCGATTTCAACAGCTGTTAGATGCATATTGGCAACGCTACTTTCTAAGCAGTACCTTACTCTGTAGGCATCTATCTGATAAGCGCATACCCCCACCTCTCCGCCCCCTGTCCCGATTTTGGAATTGCCGCTGCAGTTCCTTGAGCCTTGGGCCCCTGCCAGATCGGCACGTACATATAGCATCTGACCCTGTCTATGGGCCATCACCACGCGCCTTTGGATGCCCCATCTCCCACCTCTCTCACTCGCATCTCCCAATTCGAGTTGCGCGAACCGTAGTCACCCACTCACACACAACTTACGTTGCGCGCCCCCCTTGGAGTCCTGGACCCCCTCGCTCTTTCGCCGCTGAGTGAGAGTCTAGTCTGCAGGCGTCTGCGCCGGGCCTCTTTTTATGGTTCCAGGCCCCCCCTGTTCCTGCCGACGCTACTGCACGAGAAGCCCGCGACAATATTTTTTTGCTCTTATTTTTTTTTGCCCTTTCTACCCCCGGTTGGTTAGAGTAAATGCCACTTCCACTCGAGCCATCTCAGTACCCGTACCAGCAAATCGTCCAATTTTTGTGGTGGCCCTCTCACTTTGATTCATCTGGACATGGCAGGCCATTCATCCGAGTCGGGTGGCCATCTCAGCATGGCGGCACGCGGTTGCATTCGGTAGTGACTGGCAATTCAACCCCCAATCTCGCATCTCCAATGTTGCATTCACATTCATTCCCATGCCAGTATCCGTGGCCAGCCCCCCTTTCCCAATCCTGAATCCTCCCTCTTCGGAGCTCGGCCCATGCATGGAGCTTTCAGTCAATTGGGCATTGTTGGCGCCATGGTCGCAATAGCGCTTCCACCCTCCAGATGCCTATCGATTGTCACGTACCTATCCGTAAGGTACGCAGTATGTGCCCATTGCTGGGTGTATCCTACCTCGACAGCAGTGGTGAGAGGAGAGCTGCTGCACTGCACATGTGGTATCCATGGATGTGTGTGAGAGTGTGCGTGGTGGGTGTGCGCCTCGAGCGTGCCTGGACCGTCTGCAATTGTAGCCGTCAAATCATAGCCTCAGCGCTAAACGACCAGGGCGTGTCGACCAACAGCATCTGCCCAGTCTGACTTGAGGGGCGAGACAGCGACTAACAGGAAGTCAATGTGCCTGGGTAAGGTGCAGCGAGCGAAGCAGCGCTTGGTGTGGCAGAAGCCGCGCGCATTGGGTCTGCCGTCTCGTCTCATGAGGTCTCATGGGAAGAGGAGGGAGGGGGGGAGGCACAGAGACCTGCAAGATTAAGACTGACTGAGCAGAAGAGCCCAGTGTCTCAAGACGGTACCGTACTGTATGTATCGAGAGCGAGACGGACAGGGAACCGTTTCTAGACAAGGTGAGGAAAAGAGAGAGCGAGCGAGAGACAGGACGGGGGGAGAGAGGAGGGAGTGGACGACACAGAGAGGGAGAGAGAGAGGCTTTGGACGGACGGATGCTGGGGTCGGGACATGGAATGATGAAAGTACCTGCCCACCCTACGATCTAAGGCAAGGTACATCATCATACCTACCTTAGTGGGAGGGCCTAAAAAGCAAGGAAGCTGAGGTGGGCAGCGGAAGTCAGGTCAAGGCCCCAGGACACTGCGATTTCCGCCGTGCAGCAGCTCCATTGCTTGCAGGTGCAGCAGCAGCAGCAGCAGCAGCAGCAGCAGCGAGCACTGGCAGGGTGGAAGGAGCAGGTACCCCGGTATCTACCTACCTAGCACCTAGCACCTACCTAAGGTAGCAGCAGCCAGCTCTTAGAGTGGTGAGCTGCACCTGGTAGTGGAGTGCAGTGGAGGGGGCTGCCCTGGGTAGCCACACTTCCCGCTTAGTGCGATACCTTAGGTAAGGTACCTTGCCTATCGCCCTCGCTCTCTCTCTCTCCCGTCCTCTCCTCTCACTGGACCGACCGCACACTGGACCGACCCGTTCCCCCCATCTCCACATTTTGCCAAAAAGCCCCCCTTAGCAACGAAACACCACCCCATTCTCTCGTTCTCTTTCTCGAAAGACTGTCTGCTGTCAGTCCCGGATTCCTGCCATCGAACCTCGTCGTTTCACTTTTAAACTTCGCAATCCGGCCTGTGCCGTCCCAGATTCCCACCCGTCGTTTCGCTCGCTGCAAGCCCGTCTGAGGACCGAACAGAACGAAAGAGACCATCCGTCAAAGAGTCCAGTTGCCAAATCGATCGCCATCTGGTCCTTTCCCCAATCCGCCTGGCTCCCTCCTGACTTGCCATCCGGACTCCAGCGTCGCCAAAACATCTGCGCTTCAAGCCATCAACAAACGCCGCGAGGATAACAAGTCGTCATCTCCGACATCCTCATCAACTCCCACACATCACAATGGCCCCCAAGGTGAGTCGTCGCCGTCGTCGCGCCCCCGTCGCCTCCCTTCTCTCGCCCCGGAGATCGCTCGCTAACCCCGTTGCCCTTGCTCACAGTTCTTGAGGGAGTACAAGCTGGTCGTCGTCGGCGGCGGTGGTGTCGGTAAATCCTGCTTGACCATTCAATTGATCCAGAGTCATTTCGTCGACGAATATGACCCGACAATCGAAGGTGCGTCGCTCGTCGCTCTCAACCCCATACGCGACCGCGAATCAATCGCGTGCTAACATCGCCACCCTCATCGCAGATTCCTACCGCAAGCAGTGCGTCATCGACGAGGAGGTCGCTCTTCTCGATGTTCTCGATACCGCCGGCCAGGAGGAGTACTCTGCTATGCGAGAGCAGTACATGAGAACGGGCGAGGGTTTCCTGCTGGTCTACTCCATCACGTCGCGACAGAGCTTCGAGGAAATCACCACATTCCAGCAACAGATTCTGAGAGTGAAGGACAAGGACTACTTCCCCATGGTCGTCGTCGGCAACAAGTGCGATTTGGAGGGCGAGAGAGAAGTCACACGACAAGGTACGGTTTTCATTTACTGCTGCGCCGCGTCGCTGCATTCTTTTCATACCAATTTTGCGTCGATCGGTAACTGACCATCACAACAGAGGGAGAGGCCCTCGCCAAGTCTTTCGGCTGCAAGTTCATCGAGACATCCGCCAAGTCCCGCATCAACGTCGACAAGGCCTTCTACGACATTGTTCGCGAGATCCGAAGATACAATCGCGAGATGCAGGGCTACTCGACCGGCAGCGGCGGCGCCTCTGGCATCAACGGTCCACCGAAGCCCATGGACGTCGAGGGCGGCGAGCAAGAAGCAGGATGCTGCTCCAAGTGCGTAATAATGTGAGCGGTTTTTTCGCGACTGCGGACAGAGAGCGGGAGGGGTAGTGGCGAACTGAGCGGCCACGGACGTGAAAATACCTGGACCTTGACTGGCCGGTGGATGCTGGCAAATGCTGAACGCACGGTTTCTCCGTCTGGACTCTCGGGCGGTCCAAGCTGGCCTACGAGAGTCTGGCTCGAGAAGACATGTTGACGCGGGATTCAATGATCAAAAACTTGTTTGTGCTGCATCGGACGGGGAGTCGGGTTCTGACTTGCTGCGCTGTTTTGGAACGCGTTTCTTTCAAGGGCAACTTCATGGACATGACCGTGTCACCTGGGTTGTACGATGATGGCGTGGGGAGATGAGGGTCCTCTGGCGAGGCCTCATCAGGAGCCATGGAGGGCAAAAATAGGGTAACGGACATGTTGGTTCGTCGGCCCGGAAATTGTTGGCCGCAAGACCTCGCAAGGGGCGGACTCGAGATTCTTTACGCACTGGGAGGGCTATTTGAGACCAAACATCGGCTTGTCTATGTCTCTTCTTTATATCGGTACTCCTTTTTTTTTTTTCTCTTTTCATACCTGTAATTTCTTCTTTCTTCCGAGACACCGCGAGGTTTTCGAGGTCAGAGTCAGTGGTCAAGTCATACAAATTCCCTTGTCGTTAGTTGAGCCAGAGGTTCCGTCTGCTTTGAAGTTTATGTGATGTTGACGAGCCGGCATAGCTGCTACGGTGTACGCCCTGATGCGAGTAAGAAGTCTTGTGATATTAGAATACCGTCTTTAATAGCATTGGTTGTTTGTGAAGATTGAGTGCGACAGCTCCCATCTCATACCATCACAACAGGTGAATGAATGTTCGCAGTCATATCAAAGACAACACAATCTCAGAAACAACAGAGTGAAGTACGATAATGATGATGAATATAAGAGAGGACAAGACTGGACGAGCCTGTTCGAGGTCGTTGAAGTGGCTCTCAGCCTGCCTCTCAACAACTCCGATGTCAGGTTCAACCACTCACACACCTGCGCAGCCCAGCCTCATTAGCTAATGCAGCCAACCTCATGCGAGTAAATCTCAACGGCCGCAGCGTCTTCCCGCCCGCAAAACACAGCGAGACACCAGCCGCCAGCCCAGAATGTTGTCAGAAAAAAAACGAGCATTGCTTTCTTTTTTCCAACACCATCATCCGAAACACAAATGCAAGCCTCCAGTCTCATCACTCACCGCCATGGTAGTATCACCAACAAAAGAATACAGGAAAAAACAAGTCTATCTGTGGGAGAACCCCCCTTCCTGTCCTGTCCTGACCCAGACACACCAACGGCGTCTCTTCCGCCCAAAGTCAACCTGTCGCCATGCTCCTTCCATGTCTGTACAGGTTCGTCAAGAAATACAACCCGCAAGCCCACTGCAGTCCGCCTACACGATCATGGCTTGGGTCAACAGTGCCACATCCGAGCCCTCAGGCCTCCAAACCTGCTTGGCCATCGTCATCGGCTCGACATTCCCAAGCATGGTCTCAATCCCATCCCTCAACTCCGAGGCCCACGGCTCGACAACGACGCCCTGGCAGTTTAGACACAGATACACCAGGCTCTGGTTCACATAGTCGTCGACCGTCTTGGCGGCCTTGTGCCCGTCGTCCCCGCGCTTGCAGAACAGGCACGCGTCGGGCCCGAAGTTCGTCAGCGCCCACTCGGACGTGAACATGGTGTGCACCATCATCTCCCGCGCCATGCGGTACCGGTGGTGCATGCACACGCGCCGGCCGATCAGCTTCTCCGCGCACAGGCACCCCGTGACCGGGTGCTCCGGCCGGCCGACCACGCCAAAGTCCGCGCCCTCCTTCTCGCGGTCCGCGCAGCTCCGGCACGCGTACGCGCGCATCCGCAGGAACTCGTCCCGGTTGAGCGGCTGCGTGCCCACGAACAGGCTGCGCCGGCACTTGAGGTCGCACCCGTCGCAGACCATGTACGGCGCCGGGCGCGCGGGCATGTGCTCGAGGCTCTCGCAGGCGGCGTCGTTGGGCACGGCGGCGCCGCAGACGTTGCCCGTCACGGGCTGCGTGTCGAACTCCTCGCAGGTGCGGTTGCGGTTGTCCGCGGTGGCGAGGTGCTTGGCCGCGTCGGGGATGGAGGCGAGCGCGTTCCAGACGGGCCGCTTCCACTGGAGGAGGTTGTTGAAGACGTGGTTCTCCCACTCGTTCTTGGGCCGCCGGGCGTGGGGGATGCGGTTGGCCTCCTCGGCGCTGGCCGGTGCGTTTTCGAGTTGCAGGAGCATCCGCGCGGGGGGCGGGACCAGCGCGGCGGCGGGGAGGTCCCTCGTGACCTCGGGCGGCTTGAGGTTCCTGAGCTCGACGGGGATGAAGCGGTTGTCTTGCATGAAGTTGGTCATTGCTTGGTAGACGTGGTGTCTGACGAGGTCCTGGTATTTATCATCCGCGACGGCTTGGTTGCTTATCCTCTGCAGCTCGGGGTCGATGATGGCGTCGGCGAGCGCAAAGGCGTCCGCGTCGCTCATGACCAGATCCTGCCCGACGATCTGCTGGATCTTCTCCAGGTTCTGCGGGGGCCCTTCGAAGGGCGGCATGCCCTGAGGCTGCAACGGAGACTTGAAGAGGAGGGAATTCTGGTCGGTGTGGTCACCGAGCCAGTCTTCAAATACCTCGCCGTTCTCGACGGCCTCGAAAGCGGCGTTGTTGTCGCCAAAGAACTTGTTATGCTCCGGCTCCGGCGTGTTGACCAGCGTCGTATCCCCTTCGAGGAAGGAACTCGCCGTCTCTGGTGAGGGAGCTTGAGGCTGCGCTTTCTTTGGGGCTTTAAAGCGTACCTTCTTCGGTGGCTTTTGTGGTTTCGAAGCCGCAGGCTTGTTCTTGGCCGACCGCATCGGATTTCTTCTCACCGGAGCCGCCTCCTCCCCAAACTGCCTCGGCGGCGCGGCCACCGGTGACGGCACCGGCACAGGCGTAGGCTGCATCGACATTACCCCCATTCCCGGGTACACCGCCTGCTGTCGCCGAGGAGGCGGCCCCGGCGGCGGCTCCTGCAACACCCAGCTCGGCCGGTTCGGCCCCACAAGCGCATTCGACGGCGTATCCCACCGGGCCGAGTTCACACCCTGCGGCCCGTACCCGAGCGCCATGTAGTAATCCGCCGTGTCGCCGCCCGTCACCGCATCGCGGGGGATGCGACCGCTGCTGGTGCCGGGCACGAGAAAATCGCAGTTCGCCCCGACGCTGACGCAGCTGTCGCAGGGCCTCTTGCGGTCGCAGTTCCGGTTGTGGTCGCGGCACTCCGTGCAGGCGTGGAAGGCGTGTCCTTTGTCGGTCGTGGTCCGCCGCCAGCCGATGGCCTTGCGGTCGGCGTGCGGCAGGATGATGTTCTGGCCGTTCCGCTCGACGGTGCAGGTGAGGCCCCACGACGTACACTTCGTGCACGCAAGGTCCGGCTGGCCTTCCATCCCGCCGCAGGTGTACTGGGTGACTTTGCAGTTGGTGCATCTCAGATCCCCGATGCGGGGGACGGTCTTCCCGGTGGCCATGAGAATATCATTGCCCGGACCGGGCCACTGGTACGGATTGGTATACTCGCGCTGCGTCCACGGGTCGAGACACGGCCTCTTCTTCTCCACGCACGTCAGGCACTTATACTCGCCCAGCCGCACATCGTTCGTCCACGAACACGGCGTCCAGTTCTTCTTCTTCGACAGCTCGGCCACACACTCCCCGCAGGTATGCCGCCACCACGGCCTCCGCCCGGCTACCAGCTCCCCGTCATACTGCATCGGCCGGTTCCACATCAGCTCCCACGGCTGCACGGGCGGCGCGTTCGCATCGCCGTCCGCGCGGCGCTCGTTGTACACCTCGCACAGGCGGCCCTCATTCCGGCACTGCGTGCACCCGATCTTGACGGCCGCGTCGATGTCGCAGTACGTCGGCTTGGTGAAGCCCGCGTTGCGGCGCTCCTTGCAGCCGACGCAGCTGCTCACCTCGGGCAGGTTGGCCGGGTACGTCGGGCGCGAGTTCTCGAAGCGGCGCTGCCAGTACTCGCCGCCGCGGACGCGGCACACGTGGTTCGGGTCGCCGAGGTTGCGGTAGCGCGTGCACTGCGAGCACTCGATCTGCTCGGCGTGGTTGGCGTCGCAGTCGCGGCCCTCGTTGTAGCCCGCGAGGCAGTGGTCGCAGAAGCCGTTGTCCGGGTTGGAGAGCTGCGGGCGGACGCGCTGGAGGGCCTGGACGAAGACGGCGTCTGGGTCCGGGCCCATCTGCTTCCTCGCGCGTTTGGGGGCCGGTGGGCCGTCTTCGTCGTCCTCATCGTCGTCGTCATTGTCTTGGGGGCCCTGGCCGCTGGCGATATCTTCCAGCATGCGTTTGCGCCGGGCTTTGGAGTATTTGGGGTCGAAGATGCAGTTTCTCTTGAGTTTGAAGCATCGCGTACAGGGAATACTGCCGCTGCAGCCTTTCTTGAGGCGCAGGCAGTTTCTGCATGATTTATTGTATTGCTGACCTGCGACAAGAGCTTGCTGCTGCTGCTGCTGCTGCTGCTGTGCTGGGTTGTTGAGTTGTTGATTCTGTTGCTGTTGTCCTTGAATCTGCTGCCCTTGAATTGGATGCTGCTGCTGCTGCTGCTGTTGTTGTTGTTGTTGTTGTTGTTGTTGTTGTTGTTGTTGTTGTTGTTGTACCTGTTGCTGATACAGCCCAGGATGAAACGTATCCAGCCCAGCGAGGGGGTAATTCGCGTTCGCATCTTGCAGCACCTGTGTTAAGTTGCCGAAGTCGCCCCCCGCCCCCGGATTGAGCGTAACTCCCGGTTCAACAAACGCCTGCTGGCCTTGGTCCGCCGGCTGGTAGCCATACGGACCATCATAATAACCCGGGTTCACAGGCTGTTGTTGATACGGATCCGGATAGGCACTTTGCCCAACGCCGTCTTGGTTCTGCGGAGGCGGGTTCCAAGGGTGCGGGCGTGGGGGGCCTCCATCTACAGCCCACGGATCGCTGTTATAGTTGTTCTCATACTGAGATTGTGGCGGATCTGGTTGACGTGGAGGCTGGACCTGCACTTCTGGGGAGCTGTCTGGGCTCGGCGGTGTTGGGTCCCGTTCCCAAGTGGGAAGGGTGATGGTGTCTGGGACTCGGCGGGACATGTCGCGCGCTCTAGGCGGTTGACGGCAAGGTAAGTCCTCGGTGTTCCTTGTAAAAAATGGGTGAGTGCTTTCTCAACGTTTGTGATCAACTTGTAGATGGTTCTGTAACAAACTCGTAGGAAAGCTTCCCAGCGTGTGACGGCCCTGTCAAGCTATTTTATCTACATGCTCGTTCTGGTCATGGGCAAGTTTTCGTCGTCACGATGCTGGTTTCGGACAAAGAGGAGGAGCCTTTTCAGGCTCCCTTGTGGTAAACTTCCATTTCGATGCTAAAACACTGTCATAGCCCGTGCTTTGTACTAATTCTGGAGTTCATGTAACCTTTGTCAGTCAATGTTGATTGTCCCTATTGTCGCCAGCTCAACTCGACGGATACGGATCGAGTAACGCATTTTCAAGCTCCCTGTGTGCGCCGCTTGAAAGATTCTTTTTATCGTTTCAATTATGACATTGAAATTGGTCCATCGCTGAAATGAATTGGCTTTGACATCTGGATGGTCAAGTGATGGCTTTGATGTTGAAGACGGCGGCTGTGTCCATGAATCTTGTGCGACAATCTAGCCAAGCTTTGCTTGTAGATGCGACTCATCTGATAGACATCACATTCCCCCAGTATTTCACACTGAACGAAATGAACATGGAATTGAGGTATCAAATTATGAGGATCAGTATAGTTGAATCGGCTGTGGGTGTGAGGTATCACCTTGGAAAAGCCTCTTCCTCGTTCAAACCGGGTAGGCGTGCCAATTTCCGCTCAAGATTGATATAATCCGGAGGGAAGCCGGAAAAAGAGGGGCTTGCTATTCTTTCCATGTGTTCCTGTGGGAGGAGGCCACGGGGCGCTTCTAAGCCAAGATCTGGTGCCGACAATGAAAACTGACAGAGAATCCTTCACCCACCTCCGGAAGGTCTATTACTCCAGCCGCCAGCTGCCTTCGCGCTTGTCTCTAAGGATAGTTTCAGCCATCGGCAACTGCAGGGTGACGCCTTTACCCGATCTACGAGCCACATGAATTTCACTAATCTTGTGCCTACCCAAACAGATTGAGGTAGAGTTCAGCAGCCACGCGTCGATTCACAAGCACATCACCTCCTGTCCTAGAGACTCACGAGACCCATGTTGATGTTGGCCGCCCCTGGATCCATCAGAAAACGTCTACCTATATCGAACCGTCACCAGCGAGGCTGCGGAAACATTTGCCATGAGACCGAAGTGCATGGCCGATTCATTCCAGGACACGTTCCACATTGACCCCCTCCAGAGGCTCGTCATCCGCTGCGTCCCCATGAAGATGCACACTCCCCTCTTCGCTGAGCTGGATGACCCGGGGTTCGTCGGAGAGGCATCTTTTTTTAGGTGTCATGGCATTTCAAGACGATGCGTCGCGAGCTAATGAGCCACAGCGGCGACGTTCAATAATGGTCTTTGGTGCTCTGGAAACGAAGCAGAGCTTCTGCATGCCCATGATGAACAGCAAGAGAGCACATTTGAGGAACGCGAGGGTTACTGAAAGATTGAGAACCTCACTTTATTGAAAACTCCAACTACACGATGGCCTGGTGATGGCTTTGACCCTCCATGTTACATTAAAGGAGCTTGCAATTAAGATATGAAAATCGGCCATTGCGCGTTCGATACATCGTGATACAAGATGTAGATGACGCTGGAGATGATATAGGGACTAATCAGACGGGCAAGGCTCTTCACATATCGGCAGAGTTGTGGGCATGAATGAATGAAGAGTACTAGGGAATTTGGAAAGCCCTATCTATGACCACGATCAGTTGCACCTTGGCTGATTCACGCGGTTGGCTGCCCAATCAGCCATGCTTGGTCGTAAACAATTTCGCAAGCTGAAAGTGCTAAGCCAGCCTCAGACAGCGAATCATAAACCGTGTCAGCTCGCTTCTGTTGGAAGAAGCAGGCTGCGCCTCATCCTCCGCCTCATTCTGAGACGTCGCGTGAGGTGACGTGAAAAGTCTTCTTTTTGTTATGGCTAATCAAGCGAAGGCTGCGACCGCTGCACATTTCTACGCGTTTCCTTACGCCCAACAACCTTCGTGTATGATTCCTTCTCGATTACCTCCAACAATCTCAGCACCAGAGTCGAGTTGGCTTCTTTCTAGACAGTCCTCCATTCACAGATCCCGTTTCGCGGACAGATTGTCCACGCTGGGGGAGTCAGATCCGATCTTGACTGCCGGCAACCGACGACCTTGAGCAGTAGCGAGAGAGCAGTGCTCTGGCACGGAAATCACCTGAACCGGTTTTTGTTTTTGCTCTCGAGATGTATTATGCATAGCTCCTAGACAAAATGGGTTGGGAGTGGTTTTGTGTAAGTAGGATCGAACTTGTAAGATACTTTGTCACTGGCTTACAATCGACAGAGCAACTGCGCCTTTGGGCCACTAAACGTCCCTGAAAATCCAGTCTGCCTAAATTGCATGCACTGGAGATGCGAGCAGTGTCCAATACAAGAAACGAGGACTGAGGAGGAAGAAGAAAAAGACGTGCGGAACAAGAGCAAGAAGAGTGCGTTGGTGCCGACCTCAAGCAAGAACCAGGTGACAGTACCCAATTCAAGCAAGCAACCGGCGCCAAAGCCGACCAAAAGACCAAAGCAAGATGATCGCAAAATCCCGGCTTTACGCAACATAGACATCAACATGGGCGATTCAGTGGGTTGTGAGGGCGGAGATACTGTAGCAACCCTGGGACCTATGTTGGAATGCTCCGGAAAGCGGTACTTTCTCGTACCAGGTTGCCTCTTTGAAAGGGCCAAGTCTGGGAATCTCACGCCCATCGGAGTAAAGCTGTTACACCCCGCACCGATTCAATGCCCTGCCGATGTCGTGCCGAAAGAGATAGGAATCTGCAGCTTTTGGTCTGGTCCCATGAAGCAGAATTTCCGCAAGTCGACCCAAAGTGGCAATCATGTGGTGGCCGATTGGGCGTTATGCGAGGTGACCTATGAACCCTTTATAGGGCATGATCAAACTCGCCATATCTCTCGATACCAGCAATCTGGAACACTGTCGCATGAAATACCGGGTATTTACTTGGAATGGCCTTCATCAAGGAACGTCTTACTCAACGGTTCAAAAAATGTAAGGCAGAACTTCAGCGTATCCAAGGCCACTTCTGAGATTGATCATGGCCCAGGGGCTATGACTACCAGCGAGTGGTGCGTTGAGCATGCAGAGCTCGCCATGCTGGTACGGGAAGAGAGAGGCAGTTTTCTATTCGACGCAGAATCCGAGCGTCTCTTGGGTATGACTTGGGGTTGTACGAATGGCGAGAAAACCGGAGATGATCTGCGCGTTTTCTTCACGACGATGTTGGATACCTTCGACGATATTCAGCAGAAATATCCAAATGTTGGTTTTCCAATTATTGTCGGACAAACAGATCCTGTTTATGCAGGAATGGGTTCGGGGGTTGAAAAAGACAACATGTCCAGGGAGCTTTTCGAGGAAATCAATCTTCCCGGACAATCAGAAGCAAAGAACCTATCTTCTGAACGCAAGGAGACGGTGACTGAAGATGCAATGGAGAGTTCATTTCTTGAGCAACAGGAGCTGACCGGAAATGTCCTTACACGACAAGAGCCATTTGACATGAAACGCATATTCCATGACCATTACTTCGGAAGGGATGTCCAAAATGTGCATTCTGATGTGTCTACGAAGCAAGACGTACAGGAAAGTGCCCAGAAGAGAGAGACTGAAATAAAAAAGGAGGATGCTCACTTCAAAAGAGAGAGTGCCAGATCACATCTTTCGGTAGATAAACCTGGAGCTGAAGAGGGAATCGTCTCTGCACCTGGCACTGTTGCAACCACGACCGAGAACAGGGAATTTCCTAAGAGCTTACATTCTCTGCCCGAGATTGTTGACGATTATCGAGGCCTTGAAGCCGAAAGCTTGCGAAAAATAGAGCACACGCTCGCCGCGATGAGACAGTCCGCTCAAGATCATCGTATAGCTGACGATCAGCCATCTATGGGGTGGGAAAATAGCATAGTCAACTGGGCTACAACGAAGATAACAGCGATTTGGAATCTTCTTCCGAGAAATCCGAGAAGCGACAATGGTATTCCTTTGCACCACCCGGTCATCGCAACTTCTCAACCTCAAGAACAAACCTACCCAATTGCACCGCAGGACCGCCTCTTCCTCTTGTTCAGTCTTCCGGCAGGAAACGGAGAATTTGCTAGAGTTCTCGATCATGCATCTGTCGATCAGTCTCGATTGGTGAATGACAACGACTTTTTCAAATTTCTCAGAGAGACATATCATGCTAGACGCAAGTGGCGATCGCGTCTCACGTTAAAAGCTGTTTCTCAGATCGGACATTGCGAGGTAACACCCACTCATATCAAGTGCCGTTTCTACGTGTACTGATATTCAGAAACTCCAGATACGAGTGGACTACAGCAACTTCATCACAAAATTGGGCAAACACACCGATGCTTGCCCTAGCAACTCAGTCTTCAGCTGCAACTGCTGGCCGCACCCACCTGCAGATTCTGCGTATCGCTACATACCTGCGCGGCCCACAGAGGCGCCGGATATGGAAAAGAACTATCTGTTACATGGTTTTTACAGCCCGCAATGCTGGAAATCACAACAAGTCAGCACACTTTGCTACGTTCCCATGAAGAGACACACACAACTCACAGGTGAGCCAACGCGACATGTAGTCGGTTGGGGCATCTATTTTGACGAGGACTGGCATATGAAGACAGTGTGTGTTGTTATTAGTGTGCTTACGATTATTTTGGCCATGGCTGCTGGCTTCGTTTGGTGGCTCGTCAAGTCTGATGTGTCGGGTGGGATGGCTATTGTGAGCGCTTTTGTCGCAACAGGAACACTTATAGTTGCCGTGATGGCTGTGAAGTCGAATTAGAGTGCCTGAGTAAAGGAGATTTGTAGCTTTGAAAATTGACTCCTCGAGATCTGTAGATGCAGAAGCCGTTTGATGCTCTCTTGTACTTTCTGACCATGTGATTTCGCCGCAGCATAACCAAGACTCTTCCCACTCTGGTCAATGTTTAGAACCTTCTGGAAGTCAAAATGACGGCAGTATATACATCGCCAAGAGACAGGCATTCCGTCTGAGCATATATCACGCCAGCAACGGACATTCAAGTCAGCACGTGTTGGAGGCCTGCGCCAATCACGGCATTCACTCTGGCCCGAACGCCTGACTCAACAAAATTTGTTTGGATCTAGCGAATGAAAGGAGTTCTTCCCTATCGCGCAGCAGTCATGCATCCGGTTGCGGCTCTTGCCAATATGTAGAGTGATTGGCGGGGTAGACTCCGCGTGGGCGGAAGTCAGGCTGTGAGCTATGGATCCTCAACTGGTTTGGTTGCGTGGGTAGTGCGGTAGATAATATTCTGGGCCGAAGATGCGACACCGGCAATGGGGATGGCATACCTGCACCTAACTTTGTCGGATCACCCCTGAAGCCACATGGTTATAGGGAGCCCGCCGAAGAGAGTTGTCTTTATCTTTTGTTCTGCCTTCAAGCAGGAGACAGAGGATTTGGTAGGCAGCTTCATCAAGTGCCAACGCCGAGAAAGAGGAGTGACAATGACTTCTTTCAATTCCTTCGCGACTCATATCATGAGAATCACAAGTGTAAATCTAGACTCAGGCTCCGTTCCGTGTGCGAAACAGGCCACTGTAAGGTGAGAGGGTCTTTCACGCTTCATATAAATGCCATCATGTTGATTGAAAGCGCTCTGACCCATTCTTTTCTGCCCAGATGATGGTTGACTTCGGCGACTTTGCTTCCGTTCAAAAGCACACGATATCCTGCGCTTCTGAAGTCAACTCAACTTGTGTCTGCTGGCCTACTGCAAATTTGATCGGCAAAGAATACATCTACGCTTCTGACGGCCTCCCTGCCACCAGCCCCTTGATTGGCCCAAGCTATCTGTTGCACTATTTTGAGCATCCGGACCATGTTAGACCAGGACCAAAGCTTCTGGTGCAATATGTGCCGCTCAAAATGGGTGCTCGTCTTGCAGCTAGTGAAACAGAGATGAGACCTGGCTGGCGCCTGTACTTTGAGGAGGGTTGCCATTTGCGGACGATGTGCATCGTCGTTCCCATCCTGTTGCTAATAACAAGCGTTGTATCCGGGGTTACTTGGAGCATTGTGGAATCGGACATACAAGGGGCCTTTGATGTTGCTAGTTTCTGCACCGGGGCGGCAGCAATTCCGGCGATGGTTCTGGGTATTCTAACGGATCGCAGCTTCTGAGTGTTCACAGTATTCCAGCAAACCACTTGGTCCTTTGACTTGAATGATAGTAAGACCAGCGATTCTTCTTGATTGATGGATTTGGAGATTTGCATTTACTGCCACTTTGCTTACTCGGAGAGCTCAGCTAGGAGATGCTCAAACATACGTCATGAAACACTTTTCACCTTGGCCCGTCACCCCAGCGCATGGACTGGCAGATTCTTGTCGAGTAACAACATTTCATCTCACTTATCGTAGTGAATTGTCATTGGCCAAATTGTGCAGCATTCCTCGTTTTCAAATTGTCTTACCCCTGAGCTTGCAATGAGGTGAGGCTGAATAACACAAAGCTAGCTTTGCAAACCTGTCTCAGCCCTTACAATCAGGTTTTGCAACATTGAGGCGCTTCAAACGTTCTCTCTCTTCACCAGCCGTCCCTGACTTCCCTCCATCTTAATGTCATCAAGCTTCTATCTCATTAGTCAAGAGGCTCCGTAAAAGACACCGACATGACAGTAGACTGCGAGGGTCCCCTAGACTCCCGTGACATGTCCGACCCTGATGTCAGTGGGATAGGGGTAAGCGGGCCCTTCACCTTCTCTTCCCATTCATATGAAATTGATGAAATGAGCAGGTGTCTATAGGCTTCGTCGGAACTGGTTGTCTGATGATCCTACTTCTAATCATTTACTATGTCTTCGTCTTTGACCCAAAGCTTGACCCGCTCCGGAAGCCAGGGCAAGCCATGAAGAATCAGAACAGACCAAACGCCATTGATGTAGCATCTCTGCGAAGGGTCAGATGGGCGCTTTCGACCCTCGGTGTCAGCTTCACGTGGCTCCTGGAAGAAAAGAAAGGTGCCTCGATAGAAAGAGGATTCGACAAGGTATGGCAGTCACACGCTGTCCGATAATCCCCACACACGGACAGAACGAAATGGCGTACTTTTGATGTAGTTCTGACAAGAGATAGTGCATACTCGCGATGAGCGACATCCAAATCGCCACAGGACTCGCCGTCTTGATCAGCGGGTACCATGAACTACCTCGCATGATTTCTGCCTATCACTGGATGATAATTGTCTACACTGCGTAAACCTCCCCTCCACATTTCATTAGAAGGAAGTAATACAGAGCCATCAATGCTGATACACGATATCCCCAGCTGGTTTTCATCCGTGGCGCACCTCGCAGCACTATCTCATCTCCGAACCTACTACGCAAACCACCCAGAACGCTTCATATGGAGGCTAGTGTTGATCTTCTGCGTTGTCACTATGCTGAGCGTGGCCATGTTTATCAACACTCCGATCAAGGTCAAGATGGACGCTTCCGATGGAACCAAACTCACCGACTATAGGGCAATTTGCTTATTCAACGAGTCGAAACTCTCAAATGGAAGCGTCCCTGAAATAGCAATGCTCGCAGACACGATCTTTTCAGTGTCCATGTTGGCCTTCGGGTTGATCATCAGAACGGTGAAGATGAGCCGCGGAGTCTCCCGTTGGACTTCGTTTTATAGGTCATACCTGCGATCGAAGTTGGCAGTCATAGTCAAAGGGGAGGACTTTGGCCTGCGTCGAGTGCTTGGTCATCATTTGTATACGCTATCCATCGCTCGTCCATTGGCTGTCTCGTGGATATTGGGTCGCTTGTATTTGGAGCTGTGCAGCTCATTTCTTGCTGAGGTGTGTGATCACTACCTCCTTCATCCCACCTTTCGCCGCCTCCATGAGGCATGGATTGCTGCTAAGCTCTTCGTAGGTCGTTTGGGTCGTGATCACGGCATCGTGGGGTCTCAAACAACTGCTATTAATACGAGCAGAAGGCCCCGAAGATGAGAACAGCTGGAGCTTTGGGCAAGTTGCCGCGGTGGTGCTATGTATAAGTCCACTATGCCTAGTATTCGAGCAGTTCTTCAATCCGGGTACGTTTTCCGTATGGCGACCCCTCTTCTTGCATCCTCCCAGGCCTCTCCGGTTGGCAGATTTACTGACCTACCATCCGTGTCAAGAGCCAGCAGACGCTGCCGATACTAGGCGCAGTGGCGCTACGAGAACTCGCCCCGATGATGTTCTCGAAATACAGCCCTCAGAACCAGAGTCAGAGGGCTTAGACGCGCGGCGAGAGCCCATCGAATGGATCAGATTGGTACACATCCCCGCATGCTGGGATGCCCCATCGTCTCGAGCAACGGTGCATCTGTTCGTCGGCTTCAACTTCCTGCTGATGGTGTACGCGTTCAACGACTACGTAGTCTTCCGGGCGTTCGTAAAGATGATGACATGGTTCTTTGTGTATCAGCCGATCCAGGCGGCCCTCGTTCTCCTGTTGGGCATGGAACTGGAGCAGACGGAGCTCTGGGTGCGAAGTCACGCACTTAGACGCACAACTGTCGTCGCCTTGATAATTGCATGTTTGTTGGGCACCATCGGAATCTTCTTGCCCTCCTGGGAGGCGCCCTTCACGCAGCTTTACGTCTGCCCTTGGGAGATAGTGCCGGTGTGCCTTGACTATTTGATGGTAGGGTCCGTGGTGCTAGAATACGGCGTCTATCTGCTTATTTATATGTTAAGAAACTCGTCAGCATTGCGCTCGGGTGGATAGAAAAGGAAACGAGAACCAATTCTACTTCAATACTAAGGGCAGGATGATACGACAACTTAGCTTCAAGTCTTGACCTCAAGAGAGCGAATCTATGTTTCCCGAACAGTGACACATACAGCGATGAGACTGGAATGTCGGTAACGAAAAAATATTAGAATTAGGAAATAAATTACGAATATCTAGACATGATATCCTTGTTTGCAAATTGCCACCAGAATATCCTCGGATTCTTTACTTCTTGGACCCAAGATCATCCTCACTCTCGTGGAACATACTCCTCCTTAGCGTGCCCGTTCCAGCGGGGCTGACCGGCAACATCCTCGCTGAGATGTAATCCTCGCCATCGGAAGCCCCTGTTGGCGGACTAAGCGGGCTCGGGTGACCTGGTGTCGGTGTCTCAGGGATACCAGGTGTGGGCGTCTCCGGTACCGTCGCCGGGACTCCACGAGCACCCTGCTGCGCACCGGAAACCTCTTGCTCGCCGCCAGATGATGCCGAGCTGACCGTCGCTTGGCTGATATGTCTCAGGTGCCGAGCCTCGTTGTCGCTCAGGCCCGAGACGTCGGAGTCGTGGCGACCGGCTGGGGTGGAGTTGGTGACAGGCGGAGACGGCGGGCCAGGTTCGGGGGACTGTGCGCGGGTCTGGAAGCCGAGGACGCCGGAAGACCGCGAGAGCGAGGATGCATTCTCGTTGCTGGAGACGGAGGCGTAGTAGGACGACTGGTGTGTCGTGCCGGGGTTTGAGCCGTTGCCTGTGCCGAAGTGGGTGTGCTTGTTGATGATTTCGACCGGGGTGAGGCCTACGCCGTGAAGCTCTGCGCGCGGCGAGGTATCTGAAATTCGTTAGCAGTCTGATGTTGCGATGTTGACGGAAGGCACTTACCAGGAAGTTCCGCGATGTGGTCATCGGCCATCTCATGAGCTACAACCGGCGCCGGAGAAGCCGCAGGAGCAGGCGGCGGCGTGCGAACCTCTGCCATATCCAGAGTGGACGGGGTCTCTTCAGTCGTAACAGTCGGAGCCTTGGCCGGCTCACTGGGCTGACCTCTAATCCAGGAGATGATGCGTGATCCGTTGTCGTCGGTGGCGGTCGCAGTCCCGTTGCCCTGCCTGAGGACCTTGCGACGGCGCCAAAGGCAGAAACCGACCAAGATGCCAGTAATGAAGACGAGACCTAACACAACTCCTAGAACGGGCGCGACCCATTTGGGAGTGCCGCCACTACCACCGTTGTTGTTGCCATTTCCTGGGTTGTCAACGATCGGACGATCAGTCTCTTTCGCCTCAGTGTAGGGGTACCATGTGTTGATCTTCGTGGTGTACTCGGCGGCGAAGACAGCTGAGAGACTCGGATCGGCCCAGCCTGATACCACCGGTGTCGTGGCGGTTGCCGAGCCCTGTGCATTACCGCCGATCTTGCTCTGGACGGCTGTAGGAACGGTGTAGTTGGACCACTTGCTTGGACTGTAGCTGTCCTGCCACTCTCCGCTGGAGACGTTGAAAGTGTGGAAGAAATTTGGAACACAAGGTGGGTTGCCATCGCCGGCCATCGCCGCATATCCTCCGATAACCATCATCTGATCAGGATAGGGCATCACGCACTGATGTCCAGCGCGGGCGTGGTCATTAGTCCCATCGTTTAACTTGATCCACTGGAAAGACGGCATGGACAAAACCCAGACGGCATCGCTGAAACCTGACATAGCGTCAAGGCCAGTATACCCGCCATAGTAGTAGAGGTTGAAGCTCGAACGATCCTGTGCGGTAGCTAGCACGGCACATCCGCGAGTAAGTGCACCAGGTCCATTTCCCGTCTTCTGTTGGTACCACTGGTTTCCGGCAATGTCGTAGATGTCAATGGTCGTCATGAAATCGGGACTCTCTTTCTCCTGTTATAGATGTAAGAAGATGTGTGATAGCACTTGACTAAGGAACTTACGCTGGTCTGAGAGTCAGCAGACATTCTGAGACCGTTGGTGGTGAATTCGGGGAACGTAACGCCCCCGACCATGACCAAGATACCTTTCTCTCCGACCGGAACCCAGACGGCTGACGGGTTTGCTCTCGGTGTAACCTGCAAAGTCTCGTTGGAGAACGTCTCGCTCAGTTGCTTGGTCATGTCAAGTGTGATCAAGGTATTCGACGTGGTGTTGGCGATGTGCGTGTCGTTTTGGTAAATCTTGTAGATCTCCCCCCAGATGGGTGAGCGCATGCCTCCGATATACCATGCCTTATTCTCAGACGGTGCGCTGACCGCCGCGCCGTGAGCAACGAATTGCGTGATACCGGCAGGGAAGGACTGCCGGTCGGTGCCCTTCTGAAACCCTGGCTTTTCCACGCCATAGGAATATTCACGATGGAATACGACCTTATCCGCGTCCGGTGCCTCTGTGCCTTTTATTTCCGATAGGAGAGTGCCTCCGTATAGGTAGAACTCGGCATCATTGTACAGAAGTGCGCCGTCAATTATGTTAGGGGAATAACTACCGACAAGGCCTGATCCTCCAGGAGCCTTTGACGTCGTGCCGATTAAGGTGGTGAGATTGGTCTTCGTATCGAATGGCTGACTGAAGTTGAATGAATACATAAGACCCAGTGGATTATCTGCGAGAATTAGATTCAGTTCTGATCCGTAGGTCGAGGCGCTCACTTCTGGTAGAAAGTTCGTTGTTCCCGTTGCTCATTTTCTGCGTCCAAGTAAGGTCTCCTCCATCAAGCCATAGTGTATCGCGAATAACGGCAGCTTCAGGGCGTCAGTCTTCGTCCATGATAGAAGGTTTGGGGCTGCTACCTCTCAGTGCTTCCCAATAGCACAGTGCTGCGCTGACTTGCGTAGGTTCCCATCCTTCATACTGTGCGGCTGTGAGGCCGACGAAGGCCGCGAACAGAACGAAGCTTGCGGAAGCCATCGTATTCACGATGTTTGCTCGAGTTGTTCGGCTTCTGAGGCGTTATGCAGGAATTCACGGAGGTCGTCGCTGTCTCAGCGCATGACGGCTACTCCAGGTGCTTATTTGGGGCGGGACAGCACGGCGCTCCTAGCAGCAAGTGGCAAAGGGCCTTCCCAGTAAGAAGTAGAAAACGGGATGTCAGAGTAAGCAGAGGGGGCAATGGAGTCTAAAGTGCGGTAAGATCCACAAGTCCGAAAGCAAGACAAGCCAGACTTCGCGGGGTGTATTGAGGCTGACAACCAGAGGGTATGCTTGCAGTGTGGTGCAAATTTTCAGGAAAAGCTTCCAAAACCGACGGTTCGATTACAGAATAGCCGCATAGAGATGAAGACGGAGGGCTCGAGAACACGTTCGAGATCGACTCAACCCCGCAGAGACGCTTTCGCCGGGTGCCCGAGAGAACGTATCGGTACGGTGGCGACGGGGAACGATGAGAGAGAGCCAACGAGCCGGCAGAGACAATGATAAGATTATTGCCACAAAGAGAGTCAGTCCGACTGCCCAACTCAGTGTGTGTGTGTGTAAGGCTGGGTCCACTTGGTGAAGCACGACTGGAGGAGGCAACCGAGAAGATGGAGGGTAGTAGAGGATGCGATGTGCTTATGCAAGTCTTCGGGCCCTAGACCAGGCAGGTCGGGCTCGGCGGACACTCGGATGGGGCCATTCACGAGGTCAAGAAGCTCGTACCGACGTTCTTGAGTGTGGAAGTAACTCCCGTCGTGATTGGTGGGTTAAGATGGACGAGGGCTGGCATCCCGGAGCAGAGCGACTGGTTCTGGTACTGATCGCAGAGACACGGCGACTTCAGCCTCACCATCCAGCGGGCTAATCAACGGACTCCATGGCCACTGAGCTTGATCCTAAGGAAGAAAAAGTGCAATTCGCGTTGAAATAGGCATCCTTGTTCTGGCTCGAAGTCTCTCTCATCAGGCGAGGAGTATCTTGCTTGTCGATCTTTCCTAGTGCTTGCGCTGTGTATTGCCTCGTGTAAATTGCGAGAACAGAAACGGATTGCGCAGCACCAACATAAAAGCAACAACAGTGGCACAGGCAGGCAGTGCTCAGTGTGCGGAAACACGGCAGCAATACCGCATCCGCGACAGGGACAACCGTACGCACAAACACATCTTCCCATCAACACTTGTTGGGACGAACCAGCCACACCAGCTCAAGGGACCAGGAGCAAAGAGCTGGTTGCCGTGGCAGACAAACATGCTACCCTGTCAATTCAATGGCGAGAAAGTTTCCTCGAGAGTTTGCCGCATAAGAAGAATTGAAATTTCCCCCATGATGCGTGGTTGCCTGCCTAGCTGTAGTTTTGACTTCTTTGGCACAGCATCTGGTCAGCACCAGTGCTTGTCTTTACTCCTCGCGGCAAGTAGTCCGAGACTCGAGGCGACCCAGACTTGCGCGACAGGCGAGACAGCGCACCAACGGCAGTGGCATGGTTCGGGATCATGAGCCTGAAGGAATCAAAAGTCTACTTTGCCGGCGGGACGCAGATGGCTGCTGCCTGTGCCTCTCATGAGCTTCCTGGGCGCAGCGGACCCGGCATAAGCATGCATACATGATGGTGTGGTGGCAGTGGTCGAAACAAGGGAAAGGAATCTGCAAGTCAGTCAATAGACGAGTCGCCAAGCAGAGCTGCAAGGCCTGGATGGGACCAGCACAGTTGGAGCAGTGGATTGCGACCAGGATCGGGACCAGGGAGCTCGGGCGAGCTCCAGCATCGAGTCTCCAGCCTTCTAGGTCAGGAACAGGCAGAGCCAGAAGCTCACTAAAATAAAGTGTGGTAGGATGACGGTGTCAGCCCTGTAGGATGGGTCGACTAAGACATATCCTGGACAATATTAAGAGTCGGTGAACCGTAAGATGACCAAAAGACTCTGGCGGCGATGCCGCGATATGAATCGTGTTTGACGAGCATAGCAGCCAGCCTGCGCCAGGCGAACAAAATCATGCCACAGGCCGAGCGAAACTTGGGAAAGACCCGATGGCTTTCTCATCTAGATGGGGTCATCGGGTGTGGAGGTGGCGGCCAGCCTCGAGGTCGGTCCTCGCCGAGGAAGCGAGACATTGATCGATGGTGAATGGAGAGACGAAGGCGGGAAGAAGGGACGGGAGGATAGAGTGCGAGAAACGGCGGCCGGAACGCTAGGCTCTTCCCAGTCTAGCGTGATGAGGTAATCGTCACTTGCACCAATGGGATGTCCAGGTTGGAAGGACAGCAAGCACGGACGGAAGCGACCCACTTTCACCCATTACCCCTCTTTCCATCCCCAGTATTAGATCAGCAAACAGGGCCAAAAGAAGAAAGCCCGCTCTGAGCGGTGCTTCTCATAGGGCAGGAGCGAAAATCCCATGCTGAGATACTAAGCTTAATTCGGATTAGCTCACGTCTATTGTGAGTGCGTTTTTGTCCCCTGTTCCTGGCCATCCGATCCTTCTCTGCTGACTTCTTCTCCTTCACGCATTTTCCCACCTGGCCGCCGTTCCCTCAGCCTGATCATCCCAACCACCCTCGTTGCAATTGATTCCAATTCACAACAAGGATCTCACGAAAGAAACTTCCATGTACGGCGATGTCATGGCTCTGTTCAATGGGTCGAGCAATCAGCACTTGCAGAATGGCCACGAATCCGGCCATGCATCATGCCATGTTCAATATTGAGACCTTACAAATACCTCATTGCATATGACAGAGACCGAGTTATGCTTACACTGTCACCAGCCTTGCCTCTAAGATGCCCAAATCAATGGTCGAGATCGAGTCATGATTCACGGCTACGTCCAAGACAGCAAGACGGCACAACATCGCCAGGCGCATGGCCAATTTGCCCCGGATTCTCCTCGCTGCTTGCACCGCATCGCCGATGATTGCATCAATGCGACCCCATCACACGAAATCTCCCTGAGACACAATTCTGTCACCAATTGTTCTCTCAAATCGCCTCGCAGTGCGCACAAGTGGCACCTCTGGGCTCATGCTGTGCTACTTGGATTGCCTCACAGCCCCTCTTCCCGCTGCAATCGACCGGATACTGGCATCTTGGACGACTCGATGGCAGCCTGTTTTCTTTTTGCCCGGTAATTGATCTTCCGCAAGGGACACTCGGACGCTGCCGTCGAGCCATACCATACCAGTCGCACAACTCTTCGGGTTCGTGTCTCTTTTTAATTCGATTTTTGCCACGTTCTGTCACCTCGACCAACAAGTTTTCCCGCGTGCCTGGCAATCTGGAAGCAATATCGTCTGCGTCCCTGGGTCGATGATCTTCAATCTTGTTTCCCACGCCGGACCTCAACCGTCGCAGGCGCTTCGCATCCCGCATGTCTACCACCCTACTGCTTTCCCGACACGTCTAGGCCCCAGAATTCTTGTCGGTCCAACGCCTCTTCATTGAAGAGTTATTTGTTACGTTACTTATCATGTCCACCTTGTTCTGCCCGTTCCGACCTAGACCGATCCAACAGCGCAGGCATACATGTGCAGTCAACCCTGGCTTGCAGCGTGATGGACGAGTCTTGCGCGAGCGAGGCCAGGGCAGACCAGTCACGTCCGTGGCCCACGCCAAAAGTCCCCTGGGCGTGCAGGAAGCCCTTCGGTCTTGGCCCTTGCCAATGCCACCCGCCCCCCACCCAGGCACAACGACAACGACAACGGCCGGCCGACCTCATCCATGTGGCCAGGCTCCAGGACGGGAACCAGAGCGAGTCGCGAGTCGTCTTGCTCGCCACCCACCACGCCGTGGTCTCTGCTGTCTCACTCTACACGATTCGATGATCCATTTTCTCGTTTTTCTCTTCTTCGTTTTCGCCTCTTTACTACGCTCCTCTACTGGGCCTGTTGCTTCAGTTCTAGCCCAACTCTGGCGATCACTCACAACCCGTGTCGATTCCTCGCGCTGCATGTCACAGCTGGGTGAATTCTCTTGGGTGGGAGTTTGGAGCAGCTTTGATGCCAGCCTGATGCTCCGCAAGCAACTTTGCACTTCTTCTTTGACATCTCAAGCCTCAACCACTGCCGCATCGAGGCGCTGCTCCTCCGGGACGCGTACCCAAGTGTTCATGTCGTCGCCATCACATTTTATTGATCTTGGCGACCACACTTCCGGAGCCGTTCCTGTGTGCCGTTGTCACAGAGACCCGTCCATCTTCGAGTCGGGCGCTGCTTGCCTTTCAAGGCAGTAGCTTGCCATCTCCAGCCAACACCCCTGCCGTCATCTTCGCAAGCCCCGGGCCAGGGTCCTGGTGGATTCCCACACGGCCACGCCCCTCCTCCGATACCCACTTCCACCGGCTTTGTCGCCTCTTGTGCCCCATTGCTCTTGTCCCGATCTTGCATTCTCCAATGACCTTCGAGTGAAGCATCATGGTAGAAGCCCACGCCTCCATCTACCCCGACTGCCGTCCGAGGCACGCCCCCATTAGGGTGGTGGCACGTCAGTACACGAGGAGTCTAGAGCTTAGCTCCCATGTTGCTGGATTCCTTCGTCATCTCATTTCCCTGCCCTCGGCCTCTCGCTGGCTGGCTTAATTAGCTAACGCCCTCCCCATTTGCTCGAGCGAGAGACAGAGAGTGAGAGAGAGGTTTGGTATATGCCCAGCTCATAGGCCACCCATCTTTGTCAACACCATCTCGGACGGAGGTCCCGCCGAGCGGACACCACGCTGCTAGCTTACGAGGTACGGACTTCTCTCTCTGGCTAAAGTCAGCGGGGAATCTCTTCCTGTCATTGAACGGAGCCCTCTTCCTTCTGAGCTCAGGTAAGGCTGCCTCGCCAACTCAGCTCTCAGCCTCCCTTCCCCTCGCTGCATCCCATCGTACATACATATGAGCCCCCAGGTACCATTCCCAGCTCGCCTGAGTTTGTCCTGCCCCCAACTCCCACCTAGCACTCTCTGAGCGCGCCTTCCAGCTTCAAAGGCAGCCCTCCCACACTCGTTAGTCGATCGTCGCATCGCATACTACCATTGACTGTGGGCGCCTTTGGGAACTAGCCTTTCGTTCACCTCAGCTAGGCGGCCATCATGCTGTTAAGATCGCTTTTGGTCCTCGGGACCTTGGCCGCCAGTGCCGCCGCGCAGGACGGCATATATGCCAGACAAAACGACTCTTCTCCGGCGGAATATGCGGCAAGCTCTGCTGAATACACTCCTTCACCCACACCGGAATCCGTTGTCGAGGTGGTATCGTCAGTCCCAGCAAAGACGGAATCGGTCGCTGAGCCTGCCTCATCGTACGTTGCTCAGCCGGAGCCAACGCCCACTGATTCCAAGAAGACTGGGGACTATAACACCAACACCGATGACTGCGAGCATTGGGGCTCCAAGTGTCCTTGGGGGAAGACTGTGACTATCACGGAGAAAGTGAAAGAGACGCAGACGGCGACGGAGACCGTCTGGAAGACCATCGAGGCCACTGTCACCACGGAGAAGCCTACCACTCTTACTACTACGTGAGTCTAACCTGTCTGGCTATTCCAGAAGAGAGACGTTTCTGACGAATATGCAGAACCACATGCACCGAGACGGTCTTCACGACCAAGGCCTACACCACAACTGATTATGAGACGACAACATTGATTAAGACCAGCGTCACCTCGTACCCTGTTACGACGACAGTTGCCATGTAAGTGAAACCCTCATTTTCTACGCTTATCCGTCTACGATTCGGGTCATTAGTGGCTGGCGAGAAGACAACCGAATCCCACCACCCACATTACACCTTCTTAGCCACCAGCCTTCTATCAGCTGGTATCGGGTGCATGATGGGCAGATTACACATCAAGAGTCTATGCCAGTGGATCTGAGTACTAATTGACCTCAGTTGTAAACCTGTGCCTGAGCCGACCACTTCAGAACCGGCCGGATACCCAACGTATGGCAGAAAGCGGACCAACCATGAGATCTGCGAGACCAAGACGGTGGTGACGTCAACAACAAAAACAGAGTACATCACCGAATATACAACTGTTCCAGTGCCAACTACCGTCGAAGTTACTCAAAAGTACCCCACGACGGTTATCCAAACGGAAGTCGAAACCCAAAAGTACACGGAGACCAAGGATCGCACCCAAGTTGTCACCCAGACTCAGGAGGTGACTGCTACGAAGGTTTACACTTCGGTCTCAACTTTCACCACCAAACACGTCGTGACAACCAAAATTCCGGTGACTGTGGTGTCGAGCGTCACTCAGTACATCACAACCACTTTCACGACGACAGAGTTCTCGACCAAGAACTACTACTTCACCAAAACTCAGACTCAAAAGGTCACAGACTATGAGACTGTCACCAAGGATAAAACCAAGGAAGTAACCGACTACCAGACAGTGACCAAGGACAAGACCAAAGAAGTGACCAATACGGCCACTATCACGAAGCCTGTTACTCGCACAGCCACAGTAACATCTGTGACGACTTTCACAACCCCGACAACTATCGTCTCGACGTATGTCTACACAACAAGCGTTCCTTACACCATCACACTAGACCACACTACGACGACGACAGCTTGGAGTGTGTCTACTTGGATTAGCAAGACGACTTACACGAAGCCAATCACCATCACGGCGTCTTACACTGAAATCCAGACCCAGACCGCCACCGCAACTGCCACTGTGACAGACCGACAGACTGAGCGATACACCGATTCGACCACCATCTACGTGTCCAAGACTTTCTACGATACCATCACCGTCTCAACCAGCTACCCTGTCACTGTCCCTGTTACTGTCACGAATGACCGCACTATTCGGGAGACTTCTTACACGACTGTAGTGGAAACTTACGTTACCACCATTATCTCCAAGGTCCCCGTCGTCTCGTATATCACGCGCACCAATACCCGCACGGCAACAGCAACGGTCACCTCTCCGCCAGACACAATCACTCTGCCGCCGGTCACAGTGACAACCTCGATCTCGGGCTCCCTCACGACAATCACTTTGCCGGCTTCAACCATCATCGTGCCCACGACCGCAACAGTTACAGGCCCTGGCGAAACCGTCACACTTCCTGCTTCGACGATCACCATACCGCCAGTCACGGTGACCACGTCCATCTCCGGTTCGCTTACCACGATTACCTTGCCGGCGTCTACCGTGACCGTCCCCACGTCAATCTTTGCTACTGCAACGGTCACTGGACCTGGGGCTACCATCACCTCTCCTCCTCAAACAATCACTCTTCCTGGCTCGACAATTATCTCGACTATCGCTGGCGAGATTACCACAATCGTTCTCCCAGGCACCACGTTGACCCTCACCACGACTGACCTTGAGACTGTCACCTCACCCCCTGAGACAGTCACTCTGCCTGGTTCGACAATCGTCTCGACCATTGCAGGAGAGCTCACTACAATCACTCTTCCGGGCACTACGCTGACTCTCACTACAACGGACCTCGAGACTATTACTATCCCGCCTGAGACAACCACTCTTCCTGGTACCACCGTAATTACCACTCTGACCGAGACTGCCCCTGCCTCTACCGTTACGATTACCGAGGATGGAACCACGTTCACCAGCGTGATTCCTGGCCCTACGTCGGTGGTGACTTCAACTGTGACTGTGCCTCCAATCACTCTCACCCTTCCTCCCATGACGACGACAGTGACCTACACGGACGTGCAGGCTTGCCCTGCGCCGACGAACGCGCCAGGACTTGTGGCTACGTACAACCCTAAGTCGGACCTCACTTGGGGCTGCAAACCCGGACAAGTCTGTAATCCTCCCAAGCCGGGAGGTTGCGACCTGTGGGCGGATTCACCCGTCGATCAGTATGTCTGTGAGCCCAAATACTGTGTCGATGCCCCGCATTACGTTCTTTCCGATTTGGACTGGGAGAAGAATGAAACTGGCTATATTGATCCCAACGAGGGTTACTTCAATCTCAACCCCAATGCCTTCGGTCTTTCGTACGACATTTTTGAGTACGAAGTCATCACGAAGACTATCAAGGGAAAGCATGGCAAATACAAGACGACTACCATCACCACTGGCAACTGGGCATCTCAAACCTCATTGACGCACTTCCCGCCAGCTTCGGTAACTGCCACAACAACCACCGTTGCGCCTGCTCCCACAAGTACTGCTGAAACTTATGAGAAGCACCCGCACAAGCCCGGCAAGACTTACAAGCGGCGCGCTTTCCTCAGCAAGCGTGATGAGACAGAGGCTCCATCAGCCTGTTATCCTATTTGCAACAATCTCTACGTCCAAGTCCAGGCTACAGGAAAGGACCCCGACATCTGCAAGGACGACTCGACATTTAAGACTGGTCTCAGTCGATGTGAAGCATGTTTCGACAAATACGCCAACGATAGCAAGGTTACCAAGGCTGTATATGTCGATACGAAGTTCCAGCAATACCTCGACTATTGCGATGGCCAGGCACCGATTACAGGAACCACCAGTGCTGCACTGCCAGTAGGGACAGCAACCGCGACCCTCACCACTGAAACTCAGATAAGCCAGGCGAGCAGCATGACTCCTGAGCCCATCACCGAATCTTCAACAAGCACGTCTGTCCAGAGCAGTACTGCTCCCGCATCCACTCCTACGCCTACGCCCTCGTCGTCCAGCAGTCCTTCGTCAGTGGCTGAGACAACTTCCTCCGCCACCAGCACTTCCGTCACAACGGCATCTTCAGGAACCCCTGAAAGCTCGTCCGCAGCCGCGTCTGAGTCTTCGTCTCCGGCTGCATCCATCCCACCATCGTCTACGCCTTCGACTACAAGGACCGTGACAGCTTCAGCCTCTGAGAGCGCATCGTCGGCAGAGTCTACCGCGGAGTCCACAGAAGCAAGCGCAACCTCCACTGAAACTGCCAGTGCAACTGCTTCCGTAAGTGCGTCGGAAACTGTCTCGGCTTCAGCTTCCACGGCCTCTTCTTCATCGTCTGCCGTGGAGTCTACTGGATCCGCGACAACCGGAGCCGGTTCCAGCCCGTCAGCATCAGGCCCCTCGGAGTCAGGCACCGCTGCTCCTTCCCAAACCAGCGGAGCTGCATCCTCTGCCCCTAGTGCCTCATCTACCGTCACCGAGCCGAGCTCCACTTCAACCGGCCCAACTGCTGCGGCCACGGCTGCCGCCGCAAAGCCCGCGACCTCCACCTTCTTCGCCATCTTGGCGCCTATCGTCGCTCTCCTCCTCATCTAATCTTTCCATCCACTCCTTCTGATCACATATTTTGATTCAACTTCTTCAAGGATTCATACATTCAGGTGGGAAAAGTTATTTTGCTTCATTATTCACGACACTCCTTCTCGGCCCCCGAGCCGATCATTCTGGCGTTTTCACGAAAAAGACATTGGCGAGATATGATACAACAACGGAATTCACGACACTCCTTAAAGAATAATAAATAATTCAGCATGATTTATGGGTGGGTAAACACATCGAAGGGTTTTTTGCATATTTAATGGACGGTTTGAATGGCTATGATACCCCCCGGACACTCCTTACGACGTACGACGCAGATGGCCCGGAAGTCCGGCAAGACTTTCGGGAGGTTTATGGAACATATATCAAGGCAGACCATTGTCTGTCTGGGATGGAAATACTGAGTTTGAGATTGCAAATGTTAGAAAATCCTGGTTTCTTGGGATGGGGGTGGTAATGGGAAACATTGGTACTGGTTGAGGCAAGGTGGCCTCTGTGCCTGGTGGTTGTATGTGAGAGCACGATATCCATTGCATTGATGATTTTTTGATTCCCCAAATCTGTCGCACAGCTTCTTGATGTTTCGATGCTTGACTTTTGACTCATTCGTATGGTGACATCTGTCCTCTAGTCCTGGCTTTGATGTGGATTTCGGGTGCCTGGCCCCGCGCCCGTGCCGCGGCACAGCAATGATCGGGCGATGAGATGACTCCAAGTGATCCTTCGCCTGAACCTCTAGGACCAACCGCAAAATTGAACACGTTTTCCTCGGTGAACGGTGTCAATTCCAATGTTTCTTGGGTTGAAGCCACAATTCGAATTGGCTCATCCGACGACGCAAAAATGCTTAAATATATTGCAATGTCTCGTCAGGAGGGCATTCAGCTCGAACGGTCTCTAGCCCATTGGCAACCTCCTTTGATTGCCGAGACATCACAATGAAAACCAAATCAACGCTCTTCCTCATCCTATCCTGCGCCCTCCTCTTCCAAGGTCTCGCAGCAGCATGGCAAACGCCCCTCGTCCCCTGGCGCAAAGCCGACACCACTCCTAAAGCAAAGATACCGCAGTTCATCCTCGACACTCGACACCCGTGGCTCGCTTCACACGCCGACGAGCTCTCCAAACTCGAAGACCCGAAAGCCGTCTTCTGCACCCCTCTCAAAGACGTCATAGCCTCGAGCAACCACGACCCAGAATGCGGCCACGACTGGCAGCTCAACGGGATCGACGTCCCGCGCGACCTCTTCCGCCGGCTTGAGATTGACAATAACCGCGTCGGGATCGATCGCTACGGCTGGTCCAACGCTCGCAACCGTCTGCTCGAGATGAAGGAGTGCCCGAGGGCTTTGGAGGAGGTGCGGGAGCTGAAGGTGGACATCTTTGCGCACCGTGGGGAGCCCGTCCTTCCTCCTGGTGAATTGCCGGGATTATTCGCGGAGGTCATGGGCGTGATGAAGGGGTTGAGGAGGCTCGACTGGACGATTCGGGGGTGGGACGAGAACGCGATTTTCCGGGAGGAGTTTTACAGGCAGGGTTTGGAGATGAGGTCTGTCGAGGAGCTGAAGGCGAATATGTACGCCTCTTGGATCCGGGATTCGACGCCACGGTTGAGAATGTTGGAGATTAAGAGTGATGACTGGCACGATTCAAAACCGGAGGACTGGAGAGAGTTTCCTCTGGCGTGGCTGGAGAGCTTGGATAGGATGCAGGAGTTGAAGAGCCTGAACCTGGGTGGTATTTGGTGGGATAAACAGGTTGAGATGACGGAACGTAAGTCGCTCAGTAGACCTGGATGTGTGCTTGGATTGGTGGACACTGACGACATTCTAGTCATTCCGAGAGTTCTGCCGAATCTCGAGGAGCTCTGGGTTGGTTACATGACACATGGGTACAGTGCTCCTCCAGGGGAGGCACTTCAAGTAAGCACCCGGTTTTCCTCTCTCCACAAATGGGCTAACAGTCAGCGAAAAGAACATGACGAGAACTTTCGCTTCGCTTTCCAAACTCAAGAAACTTCACCTCCCGGACTCGGCGCATTTGCACCTTGGCTTCGACGGCGGCCCGTGGTGTGGCAACGCATACGACGGACAAGGGGGCCAGCGGCTCTGGCGCCAGGTTCGATTGGATGACATCGCCGCTACGGAGCACGCGGGTTCCATCGTACAGACGGTTATGCCGGGGCTCAAGGGAGTGGATGTGGGCGATTTCTATGGGAACTTCACTGTCGACGCCGAGGGAAGGCAGACGATTGATTGGCCTTGGACGGGGAGACTGGAGGACTGGTTGCGGGAGACGGACTTTTAATTCACGCAACCGGGAGTGATTGCGTCTTGCAGGACCTTCTTGGAGAGGAAAGATTTCGGGCCAACATAGTGGCAGGTTGAATTATGTATATATATAATCTAATTTTCCGTCCTTATCTTCCTCGTCTTCTTCGTTCACGTCAGCCAACAACTATCTAGGCCACTCCTGCGACTTCCGGAAGCGCCGTCTTCAATCGCAAGGGGATGAAGAATTCAAAATCCCCATCTCGGCTATCAACTGCGCCGTTTGATTGCTCCCCTGATACGCCGAAGTGATTCGGGACCAAGTTGTTGTCGAAAGCACCCAATAAGTCGCATTTCCACTGCTGACCCCAGAACTGAGTGTCACATCCACCTGGAGGCTTTTCCGACTCCCAGCCCATCGATGAGCCTATCGAACTTCCGCGAAAGGCACTACATCGGAACATGGCCAACAGATGGTCCGACTGATGCAGAACATCGAGCATCCATAAATCTATCCGCTCCAAGGTAGTTGTCCACTTCTTCAGTCTAACAAAGATGGCAGAGACTTTCAGCGTATGGTCCAGCGAGTACCAGTTCCAAGTACTCCGCGGATACATACTCCCCAAAGCCTCCTCTTGATGTCTCTTACACAAACCGCACGTGTTCGCTTCGTTTGAACACTCGTGGCAAATCTGAGAGTACCTCTTCGACTCCAGACCTGGCCTCACGGGCCAGAAGCGATGGTGAAGCGAGGATCTCAACGCAGCCTTGGTCTCGGGGCTGCGCATTGCGTGGAGATGGCTTGGGGATGAGGCTTTCAGCAAGCAATCAGGCACTGTCGCCCACCGTCTGGGCAGTGGGCGATTGCATTGGATGATCAACTCTTGCTCGAGATTGGCTGCTTCGTACAAGATGCTTGGCAGCCTCTGTGAGGAGACATAAGGCGAGAAAACGTCTTTAGCCAGTGCTTCCATGGCTCGATTTATGGCCTTCGTCCCAGCCACAGGTCTTGAGGTCTGTTCCTTTTCTGACCCAGACCACTCATCTTCTAGATACGGTGTTTCTGACAACAGTGTCCTGAGTTGGGAATTAAGCAGGATGTGTGTCGTTGGAATGTCTGTTTTCTCTGGCTTTCCAGCCAAAAGTGCATGCCGACTGTCGACCCAGGTGGATTCGTTTGCAGCAAAAAGCGAGAGATCGAAGCTTTCAGAATCTAGGGCTCCCCTTGAAGCCGAATGCTCAATCTCTAAGTGGTCTTTGAACTCCTCAGCGTTCGTATACAGTACGCTTTGATCGCACCCGGAGAAGTTGTGGCGGTCCACGAGGTGCCGCGCCCGCGAGAGGAAGTCGTTCTTGTGGAAAGGCTTGTCGCAGAACAGACAACGAACCGAGAAGTTTTTGTATACCCTGGCGAAAGCTTGGTCGATTCCTATCAAAGCTCCACATGACCAGTGACCCTGGGGCTTCGCGCGCGGGAAACCGAAGTGTGGTATAGCGTCGCTTTGCTCCTTTTCGACACAGGAGAAGCGGCGCTTTCTCTTCCCTTCTCTGAGCGGTGATAGTCCTGAGCAAAACTGGTTCTCACTATAATCAGACCCGCTGACGCTCCGTCGTAATGGCGATGATCCGACGAGCCGCTGGAGGGAGCTGGCGATACTGGCGATACTCGAGAGATCGTCGCTCATTCGAGATATGTGGTTCAACGTCTCCTCTTGGATCATGATGGCCTGATTCGTTTGGTCTTCCGATGATGCGAATATGTGATCCATCAATTCATTATGTCTGTCGTTTGAGTCGGCAATCGCGCTCCTGGTAAAGTCCCGAGTTGCGGCATTGGACCTTAGGTTGGACTCGGTAAGACTCTGCACATCGATGTGAACCCGATCCAACTTCTCCAGACCAAGATGAGAAATCGTTCTATCGTTCATAAGCCCAAGATCGGCACACCAAGCATAAACAAGAACACCCACATGTTCAGAGCGCCGATGCTCAGACTGATTTGGGCTCTGTGGGACACAAGCTTCGACTCTAGGGCTCGAATTGCGCGAACGCGCCGGTTCTGTAAGACCTCGTTTATTTTCTGACGTTTTGAAGAAGGCCCCGAAGGTGGTGTGTGACTTGCTGTCCAGTCATCGAGATCCTGGCCGCATCGCTCGAGCTGAGTGTGAAGGGTGACAACATGCGAAGCCCATGGTGCGCTATCGCTGGTGCCAATACTGTCTTTCGCACTCTGTAGAATTGACTTCAGCCCGGTGATCGTCGAAATCATAAGTTCCGTCTCTCTTATCGCATTCTCTGTCTGGATATTGGATTCTCTCTGGTCCTGGATGTATTCGTTCAGCTTAACTAGCCCATTGAGAAGTTGCCCCGCAAAGGAGAGCAGCCCAACTATGCTAGCGGCCGCCTCCATGGTGCCAAGTGACTTGAATGAAGCATGTGGTGATCAAGATTCGATGTCTTCAGGGGAATCGTCCGCTTATAGGATGCAAAGGCGTGTGCCTCCTTGAGGCAGTGTCAGGAAGAGGTTAGCATAAAGTCCATCGAGTCGTTGCGTCTCGCAACAGCGACCCCCGCACATCATCTCTCCAACCAGGCCAATTGAGTACGGCTACCACACCGCAAGAAAGTGTACTTATTTGCCCTACATTAATTGCCGCAGATAGCCAACGCTATTGGTTGTCCTGCACTCGGTGTGGGACCACGGCGGCCTCCCAACGCTTAGAGAAGATGAGAGCAAAGTGAAGCTTGACTGGACTTCATCTTTAGCGAAGTGGTGATGCTAGTGAAGTCTCGAGTAGAAAGCACAGTTAATGAAGGACGAACCTGTTGCGCAAACGACCGCGTCGCGTCAACAAGTAGCGAATACTGATCTCGATTTCACCATCACTATTACATAGATATTTGGATCTCAAGCATTACCTGACTAATTTCACACCGCAATAAAAAGCTAACTGACACTGCCCGGCCAGCAGAATTCAGTTGGAACATTCCTGCGGATTGAGAAGCCTGCTTATCATGGAGCCAGTCATATCTCGCAATGAAGCGAGACGTCCAACTCTCACGCTTACTAGACAAGAGTACAATGCAGTTACGGAGTCGCTGATAGATTTGCGGGCAGAGCAACTGACTTCATGAACTAGAAGTGGTTACCATGGTATAGGTTGAGACTTCGGTGATCACAGAACTTTCATATGTATCGATGCGCATGAGCCATATTCATTTCTCATCTCTTCGCTATTTCCTCTTTGAATCATAAAGTAACATTACAACCGACATGCCGCAGGGAAATCACGCCTCGCTCGCTTTACGGTGCTTCTCCCGCACAGAGTTCGCGGAAGAGCTGATGCTAGCTTTGGACGACGAATGCCGCAGCGACCTCTCCGCCACGCTCTCTGCCCCGGATCCGCTGTCCGTCCGCGTGACGCTGCTCTCACGGGCCAGCGGCGACGGTATATCGGGTGTGACGGACCTCGACTCGATGTTGGGGCGCTTCGCCTTGGACATGGACCCGAGCTTCTTCCGCCTCTTGTCGGACGCGTTGGAACCCGTGCTGGCTTTCCTGCTGACGGTGCCGTCTCCGTCGTCTCCCGGCATCGTCGCGACGGAAGGCGTGAGACTGCGCGAGGAGCTCGTCGAGCTGCGGCGATGCGCGCTGGTGGTGCTACTCCGGCGTCGGTGCTCGCGCTCGATGGCTGCGGCGCGCGGGTGGATCGTCGTCTTTTCGCTGCCGTGGCGGGACGGGGAGCCGGGGCGGAGGGTGTTGGCGCGGTCGACACGGTGCCAAGGGAGCCACCAGAAGATGCCCCAGCGCTGCTTGGCCACCTGGCGATCGCGTGCGGCGAGTTTCTTCTGGATCAGGGCGCGGCGCTCGTTTTCCTTTTCCCAGTACTCTGTGCGGTAGATTTCCCAGTTTTCTCTAAATGTCGGCGTAAATGGTTTCGCGAGCATGAGAAGCTTGACGTAGTCGCCTCCTGGGGCTAGATCCTCCTCGTGGCCGCCCTTCTCTTCGTCCTCGATGAGGATAGGTAGCGTAGGGTGGTTGTCGGGGTTGAGGCTGAGCTCCTTTTCGACCTCGCGCAGGATGGACGGTTCGACGTAGCGGTAGGAGGAGCTTGCGGTGTGGGAGAAGAGGCCGTAGGTCAGGAAGAAGCCAATGGTCGAGCCCATCTCGGCCCACCAGGGTCTGCGGATGATGACCAGCTTGCAATTGAAGCCGCGCAGGCCGCGGTTTGAGATGGGAAACCAGCGTCGCGGCCAGCGGATGCCGCGCTCCCATATGCCGGTAGCCCAGACGAGGATGGCGGTCATGACACCTCCCATGAAGCAGATCTTCTCAAAGGTCTCGACGCCCCAGTAGACGGAGCCGCCAACGCCGCGGCCGTCCTCGCGCGGGGCAAAGAAGAGGGCGTAGCCGAAGCCGCATATCCAGGCGGTGAGCAGGGTGAAGAAGAATGTGTGATGGCGGCGGCGGGCGCGCAGCTCGAGATATTGCGCGCGAAGGGAGGCTTCGAGGATGAGGAGGTTCAGGTAGACCATGGACGGGGAGCTCGGGGTATGGCTCAGCGGGTCGGTCGGCTTGCCAGAGTCTGGTTGTACGCCGGTGGTGCCGACGGGAGACTTGGACTCTTTGCCCGGAGGCGGAGCGCCTTTGACGATTGAGTCGACGTCGGCCATGGCTCAGTTGTGAGTGCGTCCGAAAGGGGGTGACTGGGTATGGTTTTCCCCCTTCGGCGGTGGTGGTCGGGGTGCGGTGCGGCGGTCAAGAGGTTCGATCGGGACGGAATTGGAGGTTTTTGGAGGGGCCTGGACCTCGGCGGCAGGCGCGTCAACAGATGTATGCAGGCATGCGCGATTGTGTATGCGCAAAAAATGTGTCGATACGGGGTGCAGGTGCAGGAGGGAGCAACGACAAAAGCTGCAGCGCTGCACTGCCCTTGGAGTGGGAGGAGGAGGGAAGAATGTGCGGTGTCGAAGTTGGATGTTTCTGCCGGCGAGACAAGGGCGGAATTGGACGGCGGTGGTCAGATGTCAGACACTGGACGGTGGACTGCCCGCCAAAGCTGCTGCTGCTGGCCTGCAGGTGAAGTGGGCTGGCTGGCTAGCTGGCCGTTGGCTTGTGCTGCTGCTGCTGGTGCTGCTGGTGGTGCTGGGGTGGAAATTCCGCTCCGTTTGGTGGGTGAAGTGGCAGGTGTGGAACGTCATAGCGAGCTGGGCGGGTGAAAGTGGTCCTGGCGTCTTGGAGCGATAACCGATATCGATAAGGATAAGGCACCCAGTTGTTGGGGAATGGATGCTACCACGAAATATTAATTGCTGAAGAAGTTGAGCAATGGCCAGGGGGCAGCTTTTGTTGTCCAACTGGTCTTTTAAGATTTGGACCAATTTAGACCAGAAAACGTCCCCGTCGCTGTTGGCTCCTTGGCGACTGGCTTCAACTGGTGTAATTACGTGGCGTACAATTAGGAGTTTGGTCTGTGTGGTTGCAGATTCAGGGACTAGATGCAATGGTTCAGTGATTTCTTCTTCTAGAGGGATTTGAGGGCTCGTGAGAAGACAATGACCCTGGAACTTGACATGGCTACAATTTCCATCCGTGAGTGACATAGCAAGTCTCTATCTTTACCGTGTTCATGGAGGAGCTGATGCATTGAAACAATTCGATGGAAACAAGCTTCGTCCCTTCTCGAAAACCCAATGCGCTCGGGCTACTGCAGACAGACTCTAACGGCCCCAAGTGTTGATGTCATGCATCGGTCAGTCCAGATTGCATCAAGCCAAACCAGAAACCTACAGCAGTATTCTTTCCCAAAATACCAACCAGTGACTCCTACCTGCTCAAGTGTGAGTACGGCTTAGATATAATTCCCGTGCTTACGTCTTCAGCTCGGCTCAGCCAGGCAGCAAACAAATGATGGCTTCCCCCGGGACATCGGAGTGTTGGTGGCCTCTTACCGCCGACACGGCCCAATGCAAGTGACCGGCCCACATTCATCCCGCCAAACTCCGAGTGCTAAGTCCATGAACCGCTCCGCAGCCCACCAATCCCGCCCGTCCACCCCTGTCGTCCCCAACTGCTCTCAACAAGCTTGTCGAATTACGGAGCCTCCCACTGCCAAACTGCCTCTTTGTTCCTGTCCGAGTCGGCGTCACCACCCGTCTGTCTCTGCCTCTGTCTCTACACCCCCCCTCCCCCTCCAACGGCCTAGCCCTCCATTGGCAGCGTTTCCGAGATTCCTTCTCGATTTTCTCAATTGTTATCTGATCCTCCGCTCCGCCTGCGCCTTACCACCCCCGGCTCGCTGCTGACTGATGAGTCGTCGCAAGTTTCAAAGGGCCCCCGACACTGCGCAAAATCCGTTCTCCGGACACGTACATCCGGCGCTCGCAGCCACACTGACACCAATCCCACGTGTATTGCGAGCCTTGCTGCTGCCGCCGTAGCGTAGCTCGTACCTACCTGCCTGCCCTTGTTCATTCTTGTTGTCTTGCCCGTCATCCACCACGTATATATAACACACCCACCCCTCCCTTTCGCCACCCCCGTCCACCCGGTATGATACAGCAACAAACTGCCTCTGCTGTGGTGAACGGGTCGCGACTGAAGCTTGCTTCTTCCATAATCACCTCGTCCTCCTCCAGCGTCAAATCAACTTCCGCCCCCAGCATACGCGCCTCTTCAGAAGACTCAATCCAACGCCGATACAGCCAGACAATGGCCGCCTCCGCCGCACCTGCGCGCCCCGATGCGCGAAGCCGTCCCGCCGGCACCTACTTCCCTCTGGGATACAAGGACGCCGTCTACGAATGGGTAAGGACCCCTCAAAGCATCGTGACACCTCACAACCTCCACCAGACTACTAACACTCTTCTCCCGCAGTGGTCCAGCGTCACCCCCCAAATGGCCGAGCGCAACGTCCTGTCCCACATCCCCTACCTCAAAGAAACCCTCGACTCCAACAAGCACGACCCCTTCGGCCAGCGCGTGTGGTCCTCCCAAATGGTCGAGCTCTCCGGCAAGAACCGCGCCCTGAACGAGTACTCCGTCGAGCGCGTCGGCGAAAAGGTCGACAACACCCTCGTCATCGTCCACGGCTACGGCGCCGGCCTCGGCTTCTTCTACAAGAACTTCGAGCCCCTCTCCCGCGCAAAGGGCTGGAAGCTCTACGCCCTCGACATGCTCGGCATGGGCAACTCCACCCGCCCGCCCTTCAAGGTCCACGCCAAAGACCAGGCCGCCAAGACCGCAGAGGCCGAGGCCTGGTTCATCGACGCCCTCGAGGAGTGGCGCAAGAAGCGCGACATTGACAAGATGACCCTCATCGGCCACTCCCTCGGCGGCTACCTCTCCGTCGCCTACGCCCTCAAGTACCCTGGCCACATCAAGAAGCTCATCCTCGCCTCCCCCGTCGGCATCCCCGCCGACCCCTACGCCGTCAACGAGTCCATGCCCGAGCCCGAAGAGTCCACCCTTCAGAACGAGTTCACACAAGACCAAAACTCCGTCACCACCGACGACCACAACTCCTCCACCGCCGCCTCCTCCCGCTCCAAGACCTCCACAAACTCCACCAACGCCCCGAAGCGTCCCCTACCAGGCTGGCTCGTCTGGCTCTGGGACGCCAACGTCTCCCCCTTCAGCATCGTCCGCTTCACCGGCCCCCTCGGCCCGCGCTTCGTCTCCGGCTGGACCTCGCGCCGCTTCAAACACCTCCCCGCCGACGAGTCCAAGTCCCTGCACGACTACGCCTTCTCCATCTTCCGCCAGCGCGGCAGCGGCGAGTACGCCCTGCCCTACATCCTCGCCCCCGGCGCCTACGCCCGCAGCCCCATCATCAACAGGATAGACGGCGTCGGCCGCCTGGTCATCGAGAAGAACGGCGAGAAGATCCGCGAGACGGGCATTCCCGTCGTGCTCATGTACGGCGAGAACGACTGGATGGACGTCGCGGGCGGCCTCGCGGCCGAGGAGAAGCTGAAGCAGCGCCGCGCGCAGGCGCTGCTGACCGCCACCGACGAGGAGAAGGCCCGCGAGAACGGGTCCGCCAAGGTCAAGGTTATTTCCAAGGCGGGACACCACCTCTACCTCGACAACGCCGACGAGTTTAATGACTTTATTCGTAAAGAGATGGAAGATGTCGAGAAGAGCAAACTATAGACTCTTGAGTTCGTGTGTGATTATTACAGCGGGAAGAGTTTTAAAAGGGGGGAGGTCTGGCATATGCTTCACGGCGCCCGGCTAGAGTGTGGTGGCATTCTACACGGCGTTTTTTAATCTTGTCTTTTTGCATTGCATGATAACTACGGTTTACGAGCCCAAGATGGCCGAAATGGGAATATCCAGTGGGAGCGTTTGGCTTGGTCCGCTACTAGAGTCTCCTCAATCGGATTCATATAGATTTTTATACAAAGTTCTGAATAGTTATTTCTTCGTTGTACACTGAAAATTTTGCCACTGGGTGAGGGACGGAATCCTTCTGCTGATCCGGCTGTGTTCCGGTAGTGCCCGGATCTGCACCGGGCTTGATTGGTCCCACATCTTTACCCCAACTCCCGAGCCGCGGTAACGGTCGGCCGCGTTTCGACGACATGCGCATCTTCAAGGTAGGGATTCATTCAGGTCACTCGTTGGAAACGCAAGTCGGGAGTAATGAGAGAGTCCATCTCATGTCAACTTACGATGCTGGGAATCACGACTTGGAGCAATCACCACCAGCACTCAATTCGTTCCCAGCATTTTACATGCAGAAAATCTACGTGGAAATCATGAGTGAGTAGCTATTGATGTGAAACCATATAAATACCATTCAATCATCTGTTGAGGTACTTCACGGCAATGGAAGATCATGGCCTTTTCGCTGTTGAAAGGGACTGAACAGGCCAAGGCTGAAGAGTCGACATGCCTGGTTGGGGGTTCTCGTCAATCGCCCTTCGCCACTTCTCTCGGCCACGCAGTGTCTGTCCTCGCTGTTCCTTGTGTATTCCGAATCATATCATTGCAAAGCCCTCAACCATGTTGAATTGCTTGCGTTAGCTGGCTCTCGATGTGTGGCGTCGCCTGGTAGAGCGAGCAAGGCAGAATGATCAACTCCAGAGGGCCACAATCTTCTCGATTGCGCTGTAAGGTCAGGATCCTTTCTCGCCTGGAGAGGCTAGCTTTTTATACTACTTGCGTAGTTCGAATCCCATGCCCTAGCACTTCGTGAGATGAAGAGCTTGTGGAGTAGCCGCGTCAAATGCTTTAAATAGGTAACATGCACTTAACTCTTAGAATGTCTCCACGGCAATGAATAACCACTTTGTCACCATTAAATGGTAATGTCCACTCAAGAAAGCGGTAGGCTTGCTCGATCTTGTCTCATCATCCAACCGCCCCTGTCCTCGCGATCCTTCTTTTGAATCCTCCAGTGTCAATCTCCGTTCTTCCTTGCGTATTCTGATTTCGAATAAGTTCAAATTCTCAAGACTGTCTTGTGTTAGTCTCGTTGTTCTGCGAAACCGAGACGGCATATCATGATTTTGTGCGGAGAAACTAGGCAAGAACGATCAAGTTGACAACAGTCGCTACAGGCCGCGACCCTATTTGCGTCGCGTTGTCAAATGCTGCCCCAGCTTAGAGCATTAGCCTTTAAATAAATCCTGCTTCTTTCAAGTTCGTTCTCAGCAGCTTGTGTAGCGGAACGATGCAGTCCTACGGACTGAGGCGGCCATGCCAAGTTGCTTAAATATTGTCCAATCAGCTATTAGAAAGTATGCACGACAATACTTTTTTTTCTCACTCATGGACTAAATTGGAACCCGAAAAGAAACAGCCAAAGTCTTGAACTTGGTATGCTAACTCAGCCTTGCTTATCGGCCACTGCCTCTTCCCCCCCCCCCCCCCCCCCCCCGCGGACCATTCGTTCGCCAACACCGTTTCCCCTGGCGTATTCTCAAATGTACTCGAATCAGACTTGTCGTGGTCCTTTTGCAGCAGAAATTGGAGTCAACATGCCTCACACCGAGTAATTTGAAGCGATAAGTTTGAGAAGACAGACTTGACGAGGAAGATCATCGTGTTGTGCCGACAACAAAGCCTCCAACGAATTTGAATTAAATACTTGTTGGATGTGCCAACCTTGTCCCCCTCCTGCCTTGATATGGGGCTATGAAATGCCCGACGGACTGGGCAAGATCCACCAAAACGACACGTCTTTGGGCATGGTATAAATAGTAGTGGTGCATGGCTACAGAAAAGAGTTGACCAGGGAATTGGATCAATCGCTAGGAACTGTTCTCTGAGCTATGGAGGACCGAGGTCTAAGGTTTGTGCTGGGAAAGCAGCAACCTTCAGGAGAAACCCGGCGATACGGTATACCTCATCATGATGATCTTGCGAGAAGGTTCTCGTCGTTACCAGTCATTCTTCTCTGTGTATTATAGCGGGGAATAACGCCGGCGAGAAGACTGAAGTCTGAGTTACGCGTGTGCGCACTCGGCAAATATGGAGGAGACTGCTTTCATCAAGCGAGCTTTCACAATCAGCAAGTCTGTTCCCGGCTGTCCGTACACTATCAGCAAACAGCTATTCGATTGTCCTGTAGATGAAAGTTGCAAGACAACTATGCTTTATAGTATGTGATTGATGTCTCGACATTGGCCTCGTTTGGAACGTTCCAAGTCGTAAAGGGTTGCGGCCTGCAGAAAATGCACGCGGCAAGACCCTGTCAGTACATTATAAGAGGTTTGATTCGGCATGAGATGGTTTTTCAGCACGACCCATCGAACTTTTGTTGGCGTTCTTTGCATTTAGCAGTGTCACGCATTGATGCAACGTATCGATGGCTCGACTTTGCGGTTGCTCCTAAAACACTGCGACAAGCTTCAGCTCTCGGCGCCTCTGCGTTTTGATTGTTTGCCGGGAATAAAACCCAGAAGGCAATGACTCGAGAATAGATCAAGCTCTCATCACGGCAGCGAGGCATGTCTACGTGAACTCGCCAAATTTAGGTCTTGGCTTCACAATTCAAAATCTACGCATTAAGCTCATGCAAAGGCGATCGGCTTAACATTCGTGTCGTTGAACTTATGAAATCTCACGGAAGAAATGCTTTTATGGGTTGAAACATTGAAATATCACACTGCCGAGACCCGGTGGGAGTGACCGTGAGTTCGGCTGCCCATACTGATAGCTTTAATAGTCATGATTTGAGCAACAGAATCTCTGCCACATGACGGAGGCTTGTGGGTGGAGATATGATTTACTATGTATAGATGAGTTTTGCTAGCCGGGCAGTGTCAGTAAGCTATCCGGGCAGTATCTACTACGTACGCGTATAGTCCGTATATTATCTCTATTATCATTATTATCTATTATTATCGTCGACTATCGTCGTTATCTATCGTCGTCATCGTCGTCCTCGTCTATCGTCGTTATTGTTTTTTCTACTACTATCGTCCTCATCCAAGTATTAGGTGTACTACATTTCAAATGATAGAGCACACTGCCCGGAATAGCAATACTCTAATAGATAAGTTTCTTTTCGTCATATGGATTCTAATTACCTTGCTTGGACATCCACGCCATCTCCTAACGGTTCGAGAAGTCATAAACAAAGATATCACATCCCCAAAGTATTCACACTTTCAGAAGAGCAAACTGCAATTGTAGATCAACAGAAGGATCTCAACTGTTTCTTTTAGCTGGTATCACATTATTTGCCAATGAATACTTAGAAGCAGGGTTTAAAATTGGGAGACGAGCAATGACGAGCAATACAAGTCGCTTTCGTGGGAATTGACTCTTTGGGTTCGTGTGCTTAGCCCCTTTTCAGGAGTTTCTGAATTTCGTGATGACGTTCAGATTAGCACAAATCTGTCGTCTACTTTATACGAAGAGTTCCCGCCCTTAATGCTACGCATACATAAAACGACTGACACTTTCAGCTTCTTATGTCCTCACAGACAAACAATGGAAAGCTGTCGCTAAAATTAGTTACTTGATGCTTGGAGTTTGCACCCGGTCAGTATCGTACCTTGATACTGACAAGCTTCAAAGGCTTGAACAGATCCCGAATCACTTATTATAGAGGATATTCTTGAGCGAATAACCTAGAGACAGTAACAGAGAAGCTTGGGATGAGTTTCAGATGAATCCATCAACACTCGATAGTTGGGATTTGGGAGACACTTAAGTGACTTTGCGAAGTGTTGAGCGTTTTTGTAGCTAGCCTCATTCTCCTTCTCATACAGAGAAGAGAGACCGCGTAGTGATATGTCGGTTTGCTTCTTATATCGAGTCGTGCCTGGATAAGTTTGACGTACCAAGGCATAGTCCATCATCGTTCAAAAATTGACCGAGGTATAAACGCTGACAGCATTCAAGAACGATTACCACAATCCACCAAAACGTCGGTGAAAATTCTTTCTAAAAACGCTGCTGAGACACTGGGCTGGAATAATTTCGGTTAGCTGAAAAGTTGTAAAAGCGTAGCTGTTTGCAGCTTTCTCGTCTTTGTCGTTCGCCCACCATTCCTATCGAGCTCCTGCTTATACAGAAGTCAAGTGGTACGGGATGGTTTGATTAAGGGCAGACCTGTCACACAGCGTAATGGTAGACAATTCGGCCGTCAAATAAGAATCTGTTTTACGCACTAGAAGCCATTTGTTCCTGTGAGAGAGCCTCAAAGTCCAAGAAATTTCAATTATATATAGCCTTCTCGAGGGGCTTCGAAGAAGTCAAAGTCCATAATCACCAATTGTTTGGCGATGAATAAACACTTATGAGGTTTAATCACACAATGTCGAAGAATCACCTTCGTTCATCAAGCCAGGTTTGTTTCCTCGATGTTCTGCATCAGTTATCCCACATCAACAAAGTCACATGGAGAACACCCACAAAGGCACCATACCCGTTTAGATGTCCTCGCGGGGTTCACTGAGCAGCATGCCTCCGTCTTTTGTTGTCCTCATGGTCGACTCGACGACCAGATGCCCCGTCATCCCAAGTCCCCCTCCTCACGTGTTGGCCTCCACGCGACGCGTTTTTCCCTCAGCAGACCCAGCTGCCTCCCAAAGCAGACTTCAATCTGATTTTTGTGCCTCAACAAAATTTTCTTCCCAAGGCAAACGCGGTGATTCGGGCGTGGGTCGTTCAGTTGTATAAGAGAATCCTTTCGCTTCTCCCACGATCACTGCCCCCAGCTTGCCATCACCAGCATCGACATTCCCCTCAGTTCCGATTTTTCCTCGCTTCAAAATTACCTTGGAGTCACTCGACTGACGGCTCTATTGCATTCACGAGCAATCCGACTCATCTCTCTGCTTCACTTTGCGGGCCCCTCTGATTCACATCCAACATCTCCCCAAACATCACCGACAAACACACCTTGCAAGTCGTCAAGATGACTCACTCCTCCTTCGAAGATGACTTGATGGGGATTGACGAGCTCCGAAGCCTCTGTGCCAGTGCCTGGGACGAGCCTCAAGCCGACGGCCTCCCCAGCAGCTATGAAGACGACGGCTCGCATCTATTCAACGATGCCAACACCTACTTCAGACCTCCCCGAGCACCAGCCAGCCCCCCCATGGAGTTCTCTGACTTCTCATCCTACTACAATAATGGCGACACGAGTGTCTTGGACCAGTTCAACCAGTTGCCAGCCTCGATGATCAACCAGGAGCTCACCCTTCCCACCTTCGAGCACAATGCTCTTCCCCAATACCAAGCTTCCCTTCAGGACCATGGGCCTCAGCATGTTGCTCTTCACCAGCATCCCACTGACTGGACCACCCCGGAGCAGCATGACAGCTTCACTCCCATCACCCGCTCGACCACCCCCGAGCCCCCCTTCACAGCCAACCTCTCCTCCGTCAACCCCAACGGCGTCTACATCGTCCCAGGCGGCTTCGCCTCCAAGCTCGCCTCCGCCCTCCCCATCCCCTCCACGATCCCCGCCTCCGAGCGCGCCGCCCGCGAGGCCGCCATGCTCGCCATCCTCTCCTCCCACAAGCCCTACCCCCTCCCGCCCCCTTCGCCCACCATCAAGCGCCTCATCCACCCAGACCCCTTCCGCACGACGCACAAGATCCGCCACGGGGCCTCCAAGATCTTCATCGCGCCCGTCTCGCCCAAGCCCGAGTTCGAGCCCTGGCTCAACGCCGCCTCCATGCCCGAAGGCCCCGAGCGCGACGCCGCCATGGCGCGTAACGACGCCATCGCCGAGGCCAAGAACGACTTCGAGCGGAAGCGCAACAACAACGCCGCCACCCGCTCCCGCGACCGCAAGCTGCGCGCCGTCACGCAGCGCGCCGAGGCCATCTTCCACCTGCAGTCGGAGGTCGAGTTCTGGAAGGCCCGGGCCGTGGGGCTCGGCGCCGGTGTTGGCGACTGGGAGGCGCTGGATGAGAGTGTGAAGCGCGAGATGGTTGCGGACCACCGCTGGGATGCGCTTGACTTCAGCAACGACGCGACTGAAGAGGAGAAGAGGTTGGCGAAGCAGGCCAAGTTGGCGGATGCGGCGGCAAGGTCGAGGAAGGTTGCTTCTCGCAAGAAGAACGCAAAGAGTGGTGCGAAGAGAAAGGCGAAGGACATGGAGGAGTAATGATGATGCTTTACTCACTGGTTCTGAGGACGCTTGGTTGTTTCGGACGGTGGCTTCTTCTTGAGATACCCTTGGCTTCTCTGCTTTGGCATGGTTTAAATCAGATTGCAGAAAAGGGAGAGGGATTGTTGGCTTACATGTAGACGTCACGAAAAGTTTGGAGTCTTGCTGGGTTTGCTGGGTTTGCTGGGTTTGCTGGGTTTGCTGGGTTTGCTGGGTTTGCTGGGTTTGCTGGGTTTGCTGGGTTTGCTGGGTTTGCTGGGTTTGCTGGGTTTGCTGGGTTTGCTGGGTTTGCTGGGTTTACCAAGGGTTTCATAGTCATCAATTCGAACGGTTATTAGTACCACAGCCATCTATCTTCCAGGCGATGTGATGCTATCTCGGTGATTGAAGGCAGACCAAGACATAGATATTGGGGTTCCCGTATAAATCCTTGGGGTGAAATCGTTGACCGGGACCCAACCTCGTCCCTGCTCACCATGAGTTCCCAATGCAAAGGATAAAGTCGAACATTTCTTATTAGCTAATAAGAACCAGTGGTATCTCTATCAAAATTCATCAAACACCCGGGGAGCCTTTCCCTTGATCCTGACTCTGACGACTGCCCTTTAGTCGAGGGGCCTCCCTGTACCAGATTCTTTCTGAACCTCAAAACTCCAGTCATTACCCAATTCCCAGCGTCCTCAAATTTCGATTCATCCAATCGATCCATCGTCAGGCTTTCAAAAGCCATCTCCCTTCATTCGCAAGACCATCCTCTAGTCCGAGTTCGACGACCGAGAAGGCTGCTTCCCCTCCGCCTTGAGACTAAGGCTCCCCATCTCCGCGCCGTGGCCCGTCGAGATGCCGTAGCAGTCGGGGTCCGCAAGACATCCCTTGACGAAGTAGAAGAGGACGACAATCATCATGACCCTGCCGCTCGTTAGCATCGACCTCAGCTGGAAGAAAGCGAGAACAAAACAACTTACCAGTTAACGGCACCAACACCCGCCGCCGCCGCCATACTCGCCCCGTACCTCGTCTCCTCCGTCGTCGGCCCAAAGCACGTGCTCCCGATACACGTGTTCCCCAAAAACAGCGCCGCGATGCTCGCGGACCACGCCCACCCGGACAGCCAGAAGAGCACGTTGACGCCGTAGGCGATCAGCAGCGCCAGGCGGAAGTAGAACTGCGGCGCGAAGCGCTCGAGGGCCATGGCGCCGCCGAGGATGAGGAGTGTGAAGAGGGCCTGTCGTGCATGGTCAGTCAAATTCTGTCCGCGCCTTCCCAACTTTTTCCGTGGTTGTTCGAGAATGCCATGCGCAAAAGAAAAAGTCGAAAACAAAAGCTGGCGACAACGGGACTGGATAAATGACACACCACAAAGAGCATGAAGCCCGGCGGACCGGCGTAGCTCGCCTGCCCGCCCAGCAGCGACAGGTTGTAAGCGCAGGCGGCGAGCACAGCCAGCGACAGCACCATGACGGCGACGCGCAGGATGGAGAAGAAGGTGGGCGTCGGCGGGACGCCCTTGCCCATGAGGCCTCGGATGTTTGCGCCGGCCATTTTTACGTCGCTTCAAATTCGTGGTGTGCGATTAGATAGAGTCTCTGTTGTCGTCGATATCGATCGAGATAGCTTTGGTGGTAAGATCGGAATAGGTATTAAAATTGTTCTCGTCCCCCACAACTCAAGAAAGTCAAGCAACATGAAGAAACAACAAGTCAGTTAGATGACAGCGTACGCGCGCGCAACCGCCCTTGGGGAACCTCCGTTCCTTATACCTCATCATCTCCTTCAAACACCATCGCCCCTAGTCCGTGCTACCCGGGGACCTGCATAAACAACAACCCCCAGAATAAGAGATCCAAACGCGTTGTCTGCGCCACCAGAAAGTAGCAACAACCCGCCCAGACGCATATCCCCTTTTCCTCCTTCCTTCCTTCAACCTCATGCCTCATGCCTCTCTCCCCACAGTTCAACACTTTAAAGCCAGAAATCCATGCTCCCATCACCAATGCGCTTGCCCAGTCCCGGGAAAGACGGTTGATCGACAGGGCCAGACAAAAAGGGATGCATCACTGCATAAAGCACTTTAAATTCAACAAGCCTCAAGGACATGCCTTTTCTCGCATTCCATTGGCCACCACCGCTCGGCAGTGCACACAAGGGGCCCCACTCCGCCGGGGCCCTGTCGATCACCCAGCACCCGGACCCTCATTGGACAGAGCCGGCAGCCCGGCCGCAATCCTCCTCAAGCAGTTGGAGGAGCCAGCGAAGAGGGCTCAAATAATCGACCAGTTTCAGATGATTCACCAACAATACCATTCGCAACCAGGGGCTTTAAGTATTCCTACGAGGAAGTTTCAATGCGCGCAAAATCTGTCGTTGCCGTCCTTCCAATTCGATTCATGTGTATGTATGCATGGCCCCTATTTTTGAACACTTCGGTTGAACAATGGCATGTCGCAAACCGCACCCACTCATCGTCGTCCCTCCCCTCCATGACATTGACAGGCGAGTCTGGCATGGACACATCACACCAAGATGAGACGACGGACATCCTCGAGAAGCCCAAAAAAACAAAACATCAAGAAACACCACCAAGAAACGAAAATAACAGGAGGATCGCGTGCCAAAACACACAACGTGCGAGGACAACGCCGGCCCAACCGTCTCCCTGCCCGTCAAGACATTACCTCATCCCTTGAATGGCTCGACGCGCGCACGCCCAAGCTCCCTGCCTGGTTGGTACCTGACTCCCAAGACCGCGTCAAGAGTCGAGGCAACCTGCAATTCTGTGACGACACAGCCCCTCCCCTGACCCCCTCCATCTGACGTCTTGGCCACTTGGCTCGCCTACCCCTGATTACCTAAACCCAGCCGTCCTTACCACATCCTCTGTCCCCAGATCAAATAAAGGACACGGACAGCCAAGGCCGTCGTCACCAGTAAATCCCATCATCGTAAGAACACCAGTGTTAAAAAAGCCTAATCGCAGCATAATCTAGTCTTCCCGTGACCGTGAAAAACTAAAGCAGATCTCAATGATCCAGCCCTCCCTTACAGCCTCGCCAATCATGCCCCCCGCATACGAACCCCTCCACTCCGTTCATCCCATTTCATCAGACGCAGGAATGGCAGATCGTATTTCTTCCATGCCATGACCGGGATCACGTTGCATATCACCCACCCAGATCGTCGCTTCGCCCGAACAGGTGGGCGCTGACAAGAGCAGATAACGATAAGCTTGAGAGCCGACTGCCCCGCGCCTTGTCGATACAGCAATGCAACCGTGACGCAAAATCGAGTTGATCACCTGGCACTTTGAACGAGACCTCGTGTGAATTTGATACAGATTCCATTGTGGCATTGAGGAACTAGCAGTCTATCGCATTGCGCCGTTCCCTTCTCGTGCATTACTCGTCAATTCATCCGACGATGATGATAGCGATGACACTCCTCCCAAAGTGTCCCCGCGATCTTTACTCCCTGGCTTGTATGATTTCAAAACACGATCGAAGCGAACATGACAAGATCCCTTGCCTGCCTATATCCCATAAAACTCGAAATGCACTATACAGTCTGTCGCCTTTTAAAAGTTTGCAACGGCGACAGCAATCGCTTGCGACTCCGAGTGTGAAATGGAGACGCTAATGTCCTTCAGACCGACCTTCTTGGCGGCAGCAGCGGCATCACCGTGAAGCTATGACAATGTTAGCCCGATGCATCTTTCAAATAATGTGGTATAAGCTTACCTTGACAACCGGGGCACCCGACTCGTCCTTCGCAATCTCAATGTCCTTCAACGGCGCACCGGCACCCTTGCTGGAGACACCAAGAGACTTGAAGACGGCCTCCTTCGCGCTCCACCGGCCGGCGAATGAGCTCTGGGGGCTGGGTGCCGACTGGCAGTACTGGATCTCTCCAGCGGTGAAATTGCGCTCGATGAACGTCTCGTTCTCGATGTTGATAGCAGTGATGTCCTCAACGTCAACGCCAACGTTGCTGCTCTTGGATGCCACCTTCTTGGCCAGAGCCTCCATCATGTCCTGAGTGGCCTTGGAAGCTGTGGGTGACACGGTCTTCTCAGAAGCCTTCATGAAGTTGGAGGGGTAAGAGATGGTGGAGGTCTTCTTGTCCTCCGTGACGCGAGCGTCAGGGTTGAGCAAGACCTTGCTGAGCTGCTCGTCCGTGTACGGGGCGTTGGACTTGGCGACGAACAGAGTGTTGTTGATGAGGCCGTTGTGGAAGAAGCGGTAGGCCTTCTTCTGACGGGCCTGGACCTTGGCGGAGTACTCGTCGTACGTCTTCTCGTCAAGGGTAGCAAAGAGGTACTTGGGGTGAACACCAATAGCCTGGGCACCCTTCTGTCCGAAACCGAAAGAGGTGACGGAGAAGGCCTTGATACCGTCGGTCTGGATGCTGTGGCTGGGGTAAACGATCATGTCGAACTGCTCCATGACGGGGTCGACGTTGTCGGCGTTGCGGTTACCCGGGACCAAACCAGTGTTGAGAACTTGCAAGCAGCCGTTCATCATCCAGGCACCAGCAGCACCCTTGGGGTGACCGGTGAGGTACTTCTGGAAGATACCCATGACGGCGTTACCCTTCTTGCGGCCGAGGTGCTTGAGCTGCTGGCAGATGACGGAAGACTCGTTCTTGTCGTTGGCCTTGGTAGAGGTTCCGTGGAAGGAAGCGACGGCAAGGTCGTCGATGGTAAGACCCCAGGTGGCGAGGGCACCACGCAGAGGAGCGATCTCGGGGTTGTTCTTCCAGAAGTTGTTGCCCAGGCTGCGGAGGACCTCCTTCTCTTGACGGTCGGCCTCCTTCTTGATGTGCTCGGCGCGCATGTGGGCGTACTCCTTCTCGTTGAACTCGGAGCCCTGGGCCTTCATAGCCTCAACCTCGTCGTAGAGGTACTCGAGCTCAGACTCCTGCCACTGCTTAATCTGCTTCTTGCGAAGGCTGATCTGGCGGCGACGGTAGTTAATGTCGAGTAGAGGCGAAGGGAACTTGCCGGCGTGCTCACGGGCAGTCGTGAGGACACCCTGACCAGGAGCAGGGACGGAGCGGCCAATCTTGTCGGTGGCGGTAGTGGTCAGAGCCAGGATACCGTGGATGGGCATGCCCATATCGAGGGCAAGCTTGGCAGTCATGAGCAGCTGGACACCGCAACCCTGGGACTCCATGAAGCCGTTACGGGTGGTGGTGGTGGGACGAGACATCTCGGCCGGGGTACGGCCGTGAGCAAGCTCGTCAACGGCGTTGCTGGTGGCCTTCATGTTGGCGAACTCGTAAGAGCCCTCCTCACCGAAGTCATCGAAACCACCGACGAAGACGACGCGAGCCTTGCCCTCCATGATGGTCTCGTAACCAATGTCGACGGACTCAACGGCAGTGGCGCAAGCACCAACGGGGGTCTTGATGGGACCAGAAGAAGAGATCAACAACATGTTAACCCAAGCGGCCATGGTGTTGATGAAAGACTCCTGGAGAATGTCGTTCTGGACGGGCTTGTCCAGGAAGCGGTCTCTGTGCATGCCGCGGAGAGCGCCAGCACCACCCATACCGGAACCAATGCAGTTACCGACCTCAGAGACGTGAACGTACTTGTAGAACTCGTAGGGGTCGGTAATACCGGCGGACAGGAGGGCCTCGGCAACGGAGACGAGGACGAAGAGGGTGACAGGGTCGACCTGAGAGACAATGTCCTCGGGGATACCGTATCTCTTGGCGTCCCAGCCAGTGGGGATCTGGCCGGCAACGAGTCTGTCGAAGCGGAGTGCCTTGGGGATCCAGAGAGCGGCACCCTTGCGCATGCGAACAGTGTACTCGCCAGACTCGGGGATCTCGAAGATCTCAACCTTGTCACCGTGCTGGCGCTTGAACTCCTCGGCGGTCTCCTTGGAGGCCTCGAAGGGCTCGAGGTCCTCCTCGATGACAACCTCGTGGAGAAGCTCCTTCTGGTTGGGGTCGTAGCCGCCGAACAGCTCAGGCTCGATCAGACGGATACCAGAGTGCTCCAGGATGAACTTCTCGTACTTCTGCTTGATGTCCTTGTCGTCGACAGGCTCGCCAGTCTTGGCGTCAACCCAGCCAGAGTAGGGAGCAGGCTTGCCCTTGATGGGACCGTTGTGGTTCTTGATCAGGCCCATGATCCAGGCCATCTCAATGCATCCCTCAAGAGAGAACTCGCCGTGAGCCTCCATCTCCCAACGGGTGCGGGAGTTACCCCAAGGACCGACTTCAGCGAAACCAGTGACGACGACAACCTTCTCGAGGTCGACCATGCCCTTGAGGCGGTCGTTGAGAGGAGCGATCTCGTCGTCCCAGTCGGGAAGGGTGGGGAAGTCGAACTTGATGTTGGCACGGGGCTCGATGGTCTTCTTCTTGTACAGAGCCTCGGAGTTGGGGCCATTGACGACCTTGTCCTCGATAGAGTTCTCCTTGGTAACGGCGCGGCGGACCTCGCTGGTGTCCATGATGTCCTTGCGGAGCTTGGACATGGTCTGGTTGAGGTCAGGGATGAACTGAAGACCGCCGTTGAGATCAGCAAAGACAGGCTCGCTCTGGCAAAGGTCGACAATGGCAGGCGACATAAGGCCAAGCAAGTTGAAGGCCATCTCCTGCTGGGAGAAGGTGCGGACGCCGAAAGCCTCGACACCCTCAGCGACGACGTTGTTCGCGCTCATGAGACCAGTACCACGGGTCCAGCCGATGACGGCGCCGCAGATGGTGAGGTAGTGGCCCCAGTCCTCGGAGTGCCATCTGTTGAACAAGGTCTCCAGGGCGAGCTTAGACTCGGAGTAGAGACCATCGTTACCGAAGGTACCGTGGTTGGGGGACAGAGGCAGGACAACCTGGGCGGGGCGAGTCTCGTAGCCACGCTCAGACTTCTGGGTCTTGACGCTACCGAGGATGCGGAGAAGGTTGGTCAACATGATACGGTGAGCAAGCTCAGAGCGGGAGTCAATGGTGTCAATCTGGCGACCGTTCTCGGGAATGGCAGCGAAGGGGACAATGAAGTCGAGATCCCAGCCAAGGCCGTTCTTGGTGTCGTAGATGTACTCAATGAGAGCCTCGCAATCCTGCTTGGATCCCTGGTTGAAGGGAACAACAACAAGCTGGGAGCCACGAGCACCGAAGCGAGTGTACATGGACTGGTAGTACTCAGTGACCTCACGAGAGAAGCGGGAGGTAGTGACGACAACCTTGGCACCACCGCTGATGAGACCCTGGAGGACCTCAGCACCGATGGAGCCGGCGCCGGCACCGGTCATGAGAGCGTGCTTGCCAGCAAAGCTGACACCGTCCTTGGCAGCCTCCTCAAGAGACTGGAGGTAGTGGCCGGTGAGCTTCTTGCTGTAGTCCCAGCCGTGAAGGCTCTTGCGCTTGAGGTGCAAGAAGGGAATGGTCTCCACCTTGCCCTTAGGGCCGGTGGCAGGCTTGTCCTTCTTGGATGGGCTGCTCTCATCGGGAATGATCTGGTTCTCGTTCATCGCCAGAGAGCGCAGGACGTCGCCATAGAGGTTCTTGATCTCGAGCTGAGACGACTTGGAAACCTTGTGCTGCTCCTTGATGAGCTTGTAGATGCGGCGGAGATCGTTCTGGACCTTGGTGCGGTTGCCGTACTCAGAGATCTTGCCACCCTCAGCCATCTGCTGGACGTAGTGTTCCAGCTTGCGGCAGCTAGCGCGCGGGACCTCCTGGTAGTTGAGGTTGCCGCGGGCGTCGACAGTGGTCTGGGGTCCAGTGGGGACGGCAACGTCCTTGTAGACGGGGTTGGCGTTGAGGACCTCCTTGCAGTTCTCAATAAGCTGCTCACCGAGCTCCTTGGCGAGCTTGTAGGTCTCACCACGCTCAGCGGGGCAGTTGTCAATGTGGTACTGCATGAACTCAATGAGGGTGGGGTTGGCGCGGTTCATGATGCGCAGGCACTGGCTGACAATCTCACGGTCGACGGCCTTGAGGCGGCCGAAGATGATGTCAAAGTACATGTTGAGAGCATCCTGACGCGCCCAGTTCCAGGAAGAGTCGTAGGAACGAGCCTTGAGGGAGCTGAAAACGGGGGCGATACCAGCGGCGTAAAACTCGCCGTGCTCGGCCGTCCAGAGGTCCAGCTGGGCCTGGAGGAGCTTCTCAGACTCCTGGGAGTTGATGTAGGCCTTGTCACCTGCACGGAGATCCAGCTTGAGGTATCTGGCGAGGAGCTCGAGCTGCTGCTTGAACAGAGCGCGCTGGTCCTTGGTGAGGGCGTCGATGGCAGCGGGGTCCATCATCATGCCACCGCCAGAGCCGCCAGCGGGGCCAGCAGCGGTGGTAGTAGTCAGGCTGATGCCGGCGCTGGTGGCGTACTTGTTGGTGACATCGTCGAGGAAGGCCTTGGCGTCAGCCTCGGAACCGAGACGAGCAGCGGGCTCCATGGTGATAGCCAGCAGCAGGGTACCGTCCTGTCTTCCAGAGCCCAATCCCCATCTCGTCTCGAGGTATTTTCTCGCAGCGGTGATGTTGAAGCCACCGGGCATCTTGGAGGAAATCAGACGGGCAATGAGAGCCTGGGACTGCTTGCCGAGCTGGCCATCGAATGTGGCCTGCATCGAGGCACCAAGCTCGTCAAGAGGGGTATCTTCAGGCTTCTCGGGGGTCGAGCCGAATTCCTTGCCAAGGTCACCGAGAATTTCGTTCTGGAGGGTGGACTTGCCTGGAATCACGCAGTTAGCCAAATATTTGGTTTAGCGGTGAGCTTGAGCTACTTACCACCAACAAGGTCCTTGATGGCCTTGCTCAGGGGCACCTCAGCCAGAGGCTTCTTGAGCTTCTGAGCGATCAGAGATCGCAGAATGTCGATGGCCTGGACAGGCGCATCAGCAACCGCAGCGGCCGGGCCGGCGCTAGGCGCGGGAGCGGCGGCGGCAGGGGCAGCAGCAGCAGCAGGAGCCGAGGCGGCGGGAGCAGCGGCGGCGGCGCTAGAAGAGGCCGCAGCGGGCTCGGGTTCCTCCTCAATGGGGTCGGCCTCGTAGTAAATCTCCTTTGCGTCCTTGTTGTAGCACAGGATCTGACGCTGGACGGACTTGGCGGCATCGTAGGCTTCGTACTTGGAGGCGAGGGTGCGCTTGGCCATCACACCGAGGGTGTCAGCGGGGCCGATTTCGACCACTCTCTCGGCGGTCTTCTCGGCGAGGAAAACATCTTGGGTCTCAATCCACCTGACGGGAGAGGCGAACTGGTAGGCAAGGAGCTCGACAAGGAGCGTGTGGGCAAGCTCTTGCTCGACTTCGGGACGCATGTTGGGCAGCTGGGAGGAGCTGGTGGCTCAATTGCACGGAGTTGGGAGAAAAACCGGGAAACCGAGGATATCTTGTCGTCGACGAAGTGACGTTTGTGACGTTTTTTTGCGGGAAATTGTCTCGTTGGAGCCGTGGGAGGTCGGAATCCTTGGAGACGAAGTTGTTGGTTTGTTGCCTGCGTGGGTATATGAGAGGAGAAGCAGGACAAGCTCGCCGACTTTTTTTTTTCTTGCAGGACAGTCGGTGTGGGCTGTTCAAGGGAGATTAAGTCCGCGCCAGAGAGAGGGAGGGTCAATCCGACGGAAGGCGAGCGAGGGAGATGGAGAAAGTGGGAGGAGATGTAGAACTGACAAGAGCCACGGATGAAGGGAAGAGGTTTGGATATGATTGAAAATGAAAGACAAGGTCAACTAGGTGGCTCTGGCCCGTCGATATCGGGTCACTGGCACTTGATTGACTTTCTTGGGGAGGGGGGAATTTGAAGAGACACCACCAACTGGAAAGGGAGGGATTGGGATTGGCCGTGGATGGATGTGCTGGGCCTCTGCGTGCTGGGACCAGACCAGCAGGAAAAAGACGATTGTTGAACCAGGCAAGGGCCCCCACCGGCTCAGGGAAGCGGTGGTGAACTGGACTGGAAGGGTGTGGACGTCGAATGGCAGGCACTGACGGGAAGGACTGGACTACGAAAAAGTGAGGTCGGCGGAGATGTACCGCTACCTGCCGACATCCCACTACACCAGGAGCATGTATCGGTACATGGAGAGGTACGTGTACCCACAATTGGGCGACAAGAGCGAAAAGGGCCAAGTCTCAAGACATTCGACTGGCTGTTAGTGGTTTCTGTTTCTCTCTGATTTTTTTTTTCTTGGGAGGGAAGAAGGAGGGAGGGAAAAAGAAAAAGTGGAACCCCTGCCATGCTTCGCGATGGACTTCCCGGCGGCAGCCCCCCCATGCAGGTGGGAAAGCTGTTGCTGGTGCTGGCGTTGGTATTGTCTGGTGCAGCAGCGCCTGCAGAGAGCTCCTCAACCATATTCAGACGCTTAACCCAATCGAGCATGGGACGATCAGGGGGGCCTTCCCCACAAAACCATTTCATTGGGGGAATGCAGGGTGGGACGGCGGGGCCTTTGGGAGGGACGCCAGGGAGGACGTCGTCACTGTTGCGAGGTTGACGTTTGGAAGTTGGGGCGCTACATGAATTGGAAAACAACCACCACACACCAGTCACTTCGGCCAAGATTAGGAGACATTTCCAATGGATGCTCGGCAATGGGATGAGATGAGAGGTCATCTGTCGTGATAATTGTGTGCATGTATCCCCCGTGGAGTTGCAAAGATGCCACCATTGCATGAAGCTGTATGTCACGCAGTCTGGTCAGCAACACAGACCGGAGCCAATGCCGGATCTGTGCGAGGAGCTTCGAGCTGTCAGGCGCGTTATCACCATCATGCTGCTGCATGCATTGATGGATGATCTTTAGGTTGTCTTATCGACATGTTGCCGAGAGTTTCCTTCCGTGCGCCTCGTCCCTTTGCTTTCTTCTGTGCCACCTCTCCGCTTTGCTCAAGATAAGTTCCATGCCGTGAGGCTGGGCGAGACACCTCCAGTTCTTGAGCTACCTTGAACGGGTAGCTCTGTGGCGCGTCTTGTCTGAGCTCTTCGTGAGTGCCACTTTCCTTCGCGTCCCTTTCCCGAGCTGTCGGAATGTTGGATTCGGCCTAGTGGTGCGAACCTGCCCCTCAATACCGATGTAGCGCACGTAGGAAGCGTTAGACCGACGCGAGGCTCAGTGTCTTAGACCTTCAAGCCTCGCCTTACCGCTCGACTTTTCCCTAGCTAGCTCCTTGGGCACACAATGGGAATGTAGCTTTCGGCCAGAGCCAGCTGGATGTACCCGTTCCGACGACCCTCAACTCTGATCGGGCTCCCTATCAGCCGGCTCCTTATCGCCGCGTTCCCGTTGGCCGCTTGGTCCCAGTTGCGACATTCAACCAAGCAGACTTCGGGAGCTTGTTGGAAGCTTGGCGGGTTGGCGGGAAGGCTGATGGGACAAGGCTCGCCTCGACAAAACTCTGTGACGGGCGTCATCCATGGCCACGGATTAGTGATAGCGGTTGATCCCGAATACGTGTTCACTCGCCCAATATAGCAATACGAGTGCGGCAGGTTATGAGAAAGTGGTGTCATGATAGCATTTTGGCCCGTCAACAAACGGGGACCCGGAAAGCAACAGCCGCATCGACGAGGCCTCTCATCAACGGGACCCCAAAAGTCCAGGTCGCAGGCAGATTCTGAAGGGGGGAAGATGGGAAGTGGAGGGAGTGGAGGGGCAAAAAAGTGGCCGCTGCTCCAGGAACCCGCCACAGTTGATGAGGGGCCAAACGATGGGATGTAGCGATACCTTGAGGGCAAGGTGACTTGACCCAAGCTTTTTGGGGGAGGCTCTCAGCTCCAGCCGACAGCCCTGAAGCTGGCAAGCTGACTTTTCGGCCGTCCGTGCTGAGCCAGTATGCGAATGTTGACATTGTCATCTGGCCTGCCTTAAGAGCCCCAGTACCGAGGGCTCAAGCGGGACATGGATTATTTGGCGATGTTTACCCGACGGGTTCCTCCAGTTCTTCAGTGGACATTGAGACCGGCTACAACGAGAGGCAAGATGGCGGGCTGGTGGGAGGGTGGATGAACGCCTCCAGTTGACCCCATTGCCCGCAAGGTATTGTCCGAGGGAATCTGGAAACCGGATCTCACCTCATCAGCCAACAAAACGATTGTGATGCGCAGGAGTCGCAGCGGGATCGCCATCTGTCTCTAGCCACCTGCAAGTTTCTTCGATGCAATCCAACACATTCTGGACCAATATTGATTATTAGCCACCTTGCCCACCCAAATTTGAAGACTTTGCACGCTTCGAATTCCAGCCTTCTATTGCATCAGCTCATGCAGTTCCCTTGGGCTATCGAGGCCTGTGAGGCTAGACTGGGCTCTCTCGATGTCTTGCTGCGTGTGCATTTGGATGTTTGTGCCTGCCGCTGCCCCTCGGGGAAAGAAAAAAAAAAAAAAGAGTCGGTCATCGAGGGGCTTGCATTCCCCGACAAGCGTCCGCGTGGCATGGCAAGCGATAGCTCCCGCCCCAGCAAGCCAAGACAGGCCAGCAACTGGACGGATGGCGGTATAGGTACCTCGAAATGGCGGGCGGTGTCGAGCATGTCTCCCTCCCTTTCTCAGGGTCCCGCGCATTTCTCGTCCACCCCAGCATCAGCCCCAGGCGTGGGGTGAAAGCGGTGGGGAGAAAAGGCCGGCAGAAAATCCGTTACAACGCTGGCACCCTTGACCGCCTACCAACAGCCAGGGAGCTACGGGAACATAACGGGGCCCCATGAGGTAGCCGGTACTTATGGTTGGACGGATTCCGCATATCTGGGACCTGCCCCTCCAAGTACCAATCGAGGGTCCAGTACATGAGGTACGACAGGGCAGTGATGGATCGCTGATAGGAAAAAGGGACAGCCAGACCTGATGTTCGCAGACCGCAAGCGCACGCCGGTTTTCTCGAGAGGCGAATCGAGACAGATGGAAGCGAGTAGAGATGTCGCGCAGACCCGACATGGCCCGCAAGTCGAAACACCAGGACAGGCGGCGTTATCGTCTGTTTTCTGCATCCGGGGTAGCATCTCGGCATCTTATCGGCCTGCACATCGAGATGAGGCAGACGGTTCGTGACGGTCAGCTCTGAAGAGCCGAAGATGCTGCCGTTTGGCCGAGCATTGGTGCGTCGATTGGGCCTGAAGTAATTGGTCGAGTGTCTGGTTGAAGGCATAGCGGATGGACCAGGAACGGGCTGAAGGGTTGAGATACGCGGGAAAGATCCGGGCAGAAGATGGTCTAGTCCAGCGCGTAGTTGATGTTTGATGGTCTAGTTGCCCCCAAAATAGGGAGAAAGCGGCCACCTACTGCCACCGTCCCGGCCCCGTCCAGCCGTCGAGGCGACCTTGCCTCACTACAGCCAAGTCGTTGCGTGCCGCCAACAAACGTACCGGTACAAGGCCGGCCGTTCTCCAACGCGGCACCCTTGCGGATCACTCGGGCTGCATGAAGTCAGGGGTGGAGCTCGAGGGGTGGGCGTGGTGTGCGACCATCCCCAACAGAACTAAAAAATTTGGCGAGACATTGAGATTTGAGACTTGGAGGAGGCAGGTGTGCAGGCACCACCACCACGTAGCACTTGCGATTTGCATTGCTTTGCGCCAACAGAGCAAGAGGGACAGGATGGGGCCTGGGTTGCTGGCCGGACAGTAATGTAGCAAATGGAAGGCAGGAGGAAAGAGCATCTCGGGAGGAAGCAGGCAGTAGCTCCTCCTGCATTAGAGGTCGTGGCTGTTTCTTGGTTAGAAGTTCCCCTCGGCGTACTCTAAGGTAGCCAGGCAGTTAGTTACCTTAGGTAGTCGACAAGGGAAACCACATACGGAAACTCTCAGCATGTTCGCGACTTCCCTGCAAATGGCGGGGTGAGGAACGGGCAGCACAGCACCTTCGGCCAACAGTAACGACGGCAGACTTCAGACCGTCAAAGCCGTTCCGTCAGCCCGGACCAACTAGATTCATTCCAGTGTACTCCAACTCTCGACGGCAAGAAAAAAAAAATAGCAGAGACCCGGCCTAATTTTCTAATCGTTGAGTTCACTACGAGCCACCCCAAGGCACCGTTCTCCAAAACTGGAACCCGAAACCTCCAATTACGTTGACCGGATTGACCTCACCTACCTTGCCGCGCAGCAGTGAGGACCCATCAAACGACCTCCACACCCACGCCGCCCGCCACGAAGTACACCAAGTGCAGGTACATGGAAGCTTCGGTGGTGGTGTGTGCCAATCTCCTGCGAGGTAGGTATCCCAATCCCAGTCCCAATCCAATCCCACAAACCCCAATCATCCCAGTCCCCATTGAGAGAGAGGGGAGGGGAGAGACCCGGGCAACCTGTCCCACGACCCAAGCAAGACCCAATATCCAGGACCCAGACCATGCTGCAAAACCAAAGGGATGCAGTGTGAGTTCAATTGCCTCGCCTACCCATCATAACCACTGCCACACGCCCTCCCAACCTTCCCTTGATCTCTGAGCTCTCTCATCTTTAAGCTCCCTCTCCGCCACTCCCACTCTCTTCCTCCACATCAAACTTCACGTCAAGGACTCTTCGTGCTGGGCAGTCTTCTCGTTTTCTCTTTTCTTTCTTGTCCTTCATAGACTCTCTATTGCTCTCGGAGAATCGGAGAGACCAGCTCACAACGACCCGTCCCTATTAGACGTAGTACCGCTTCTACTATTACAACCCCACGACCACTCCCGCGCGCCCGCCGCCCACTCTTCCACACCGCCGTCCCGGAGCATCTCGCACTTGCCTCCTGCTCTTTGCTGAGTACACGGAGTCAGACACTGGTAAGCCACCGCCTTTTTTGCTTCCCACGCTCCCAATTGAAAAGTTTGCGGGGACGAGAGACAGCGAGGCACGGAGACATTTTGGCTAACACGTGGCGGGCGCAGCTCCATTCGTAACCCACGAAAAAAAAAATCCTTCCCCCTCTTGATACCCCAAAAACCGCGATCACCATGTACGGTACCGGAACTGGCCCCCAGACGGGCGTTTCTACCCCTCGATCCAACGCTTCTCTCCGTCCTCTTACTCTCCGCCACGGCTCACTCGAGACCTCATTCCTCGTCCCGACCGCTCTCCACTTCCACGCCCAGCAATTGAAGGACCGCTTCAATGCTACCCTTCCTCCCGCCACAGATGAGCTTGCTCAGGATGACGAGCCCTCATCCGTCGCAGAGCTGGTCGCGAGATACATGGGCTTCGTCGCCGACGAGGTCGAGAAGGGTGAGGACGACGAGTCTGGCTCTTACGAGGAGGTTCTGAAGCTTGTCCTTAACGAGTTCGAGCGCGGTTTCCTCCAGGGCAACGAGGTCCACGCCCTCGTAGCTAGCCTCCCCGGCATCGACGCCAAGAAGTTGGTCGTCATCCGCAGCTACTACCAGGCCAGACAGACGACTGGCCGCACGATTAAGGCGTATGGCTCAGCGCTTTTCCGCGCCGCCGATGACGGCTCTGCCGACATCTACACCATTTTCGGTGGCCAGGGCAACATCGAGGAGTACTTTGACGAGTTGCGCGAGATCTACAAGACATACCAGCCCTTCGTTGGCGAGCTCATTCACAACGCCGCCGAGCTCCTTCAGAACCTCTCGAAGCACGCCAATGCCGAGAAGCTCTACCCCAAGGGCCTGGATATCCTGAGGTGGCTTGAGGATGAGGATGCCACTCCCGACGTTGACTACCTCATCTCAGCACCCGTCAGTTTCCCCTTGATTGGTCTTGTACAGCTTGCGCACTACGAGGTTACCTGCAAGGTCCTCGGCGTTCACCCTGGTTTGTTGCGCGAGCAGATCACCGGTACCACTGGTCACTCCCAGGGTATCGTCCTCGCCGCAGCCACTGCCGCAGCCGAGTCTTGGGAGTCATGGAAGGAGATTGCACCGTCCGCGCTCACCATTCTTTTCTGGATTGGTGCTCGCAGCCAGCAGGTCTTCCCCCGCACCTCCTTGACACCCACTATGATTCGGGAGTCTGTTGAGAACGGCGAGGGCACTCCCACTCCCATGCTTAGCATCAGAGACCTCTCCTTGGCTGAGGTCCAGAAGCACATTGATGCGACCAACCAGTACCTCCCTGCTGACCGTCACATCTCCGTTTCCCTCATCAACAGCCCTCGCAACCTCGTTGTGACCGGCCCTCCCATCTCCCTGTACGGTCTGAACGCTCAGCTGCGTAAGGTCAAGGCCCCCGTTGGTCTGGACCAGAACCGTATTCCCCACACGGACCGTAAGCTCCGCTTCGTCCACCGCTTCCTGCCCATCACTGCTCCTTTCCACAGCAAGTACCTGGCTGAGGCTACGGAGCTGATCGACGAGGACTTGAAGAACATCAAGATCGACGCCAAGTCTCTTGGTACCGCTGTCTTCGACACCAACACTGGCAAGGACATCCGTGAGGAGGTCAGCGGCAACATCATTCCCACCCTCATCCGTCTTATCACCAGAGATCCTGTCAACTGGGAGAAGGCCACCGTCTTCCCTAAGGCTACTCACGTCCTTGACTTCGGTCCTGGTGGCATCTCTGGCCTCGGTGTCTTGACCAGCCGCAACAAGGAGGGCACTGGTGTGCACGTTATTCTCGCTGGTACTGTCTCTGGCAGCATCACCGAGGTTGGCTACAAGCCTGAGCTCTTCGACCGCGATGAGGAGCACGCCGTCAAGTACGCTATTGACTGGGTGAAGGAGTTCGGCCCTCGTCTGGTGACTACTTCCAACGGCGACACCTACGTTGATACCAAGATGTCTCGCCTCTTGGGTCTGCCTCCCATCGTCGTTGCCGGTATGACTCCTTGCACCGTTCCTTGGGACTTCGTTGCTGCCACCATGAACGCCGGTTACCACATTGAGTTGGCCGGCGGTGGTTACTTCGACCCCGGCATGATGACCGCCGCTCTTCGAAAGATTGAGGGTGCCATCCCTTCCGGACGTGGTATTGGTGTCAACTTGATCTACGTCAACCCTCGTGCTATGCAGTGGCAGATTCCCATGCTCGGTAAGCTTCGCGCTGAGGGTGTTCCCATCGAGGGTCTCACCATCGGTGCCGGTGTTCCCTCCGTGGAGGTCGCCCAGGAGTACATTGACACCCTCGGCCTGAAGCACATCAGCTTCAAGCCCGGTTCCGTTGATGCCATCCAGTCCGTCATCAACATTGCCAAGGCAAACCCCACCTTCCCTGTCCTCCTCCAGTGGACCGGTGGTCGTGGCGGTGGTCACCACTCTTACGAGGATTTCCACCAGCCTATCTTGACGATGTACAGCCGTATCCGTCGCCAGGACAACATCATCCTCGTTGCCGGCAGTGGTTTCGGTGGTGCCGAGGACACTTACCCTTACCTCACTGGTGAGTGGTCCAAGAACTACGGCTACCCCCCGATGCCATTCGATGGTACCCTGTTCGGTTCCCGCATGATGGTTGCCAAGGAGGCGAAGACCAGCCCTGCTGCCAAGCAGGCCATCATCGACGCTCCCGGTGTCGAGGACAGCGAGTGGGAGAAGACCTACAAGGGGCCTACTGGAGGTGTTATCACCGTCCTCTCCGAGATGGGTGAGCCCATCCACAAGCTTGCTACCCGTGGCGTCCTCTTCTGGGCCGAGATGGACCGCAAGATCTTCGCGCTCCCCAAGGAGAAGCGTGTCCCTGAGCTGAAGAAGAACCGCGATTACATCATCAAGAAGCTCAACGACGACTTCCAGAAGCCGTGGTTCGGACGTAACCGTGCTGGCCAGGCCGTCGACCTTGAGGACATGACGTACGGCGAGGTTGTTCGCCGCATGGTCGACATCATGTACATCCGCCACCAAAAGCGCTGGATTGACCCTACCCTCCGTTCCTTCACCGGCAAGTTCATCAGCCGTGTCGAGGAGCGTTTCACCTCCACCACCGGCCACGCCGCTCAGCTCCAGGACTTCAAGGATCTGGACACGCCTTACGAGACTGTCGAGCGTATCCTGTCTCACTACCCCGAGGCCGACACCCAGCTCATCAACGCCCAGGATGTTCAGCACTTCCTGATGCTTTGCATGTTCCCCTTCCAGAAGCCCGTTCCCTTCATTCCTTGCTTCGATGAGAACTTCGACTTCTACTTCAAGAAGGACTCTTTGTGGCAGTCTGAGGACCTCGATGCTGTTCCCGGCCAGGATGTCGGACGTGTCTGCATTCTCCAAGGCCCTACCGCAGTCAAGTACTCTAAGGTCATGGACGAGCCCATCAAGGACATTTTGGACGGCATCCACAAGACTCACGTTCAGTACCTGACCCGTGACCGCTACAACGGTGATGCTAAGACCATTCCCACCATCGAGTACTTCGGTGGCAAGCTCATCGACACCGAGGTTCCCGTTGAGGATGTTGACGGGCTTACCGTTTCCTACGACGACGCGCACAAGAACACCTACCGCCTGTCGACTGCACCCAACGCCACTCTGCCCAGCCTCGACGCTTGGTTGGCCCTGCTCGCTGGTCCTGATCGCAGCTGGCGCCACGCCCTCCTCACTTCCGAGGTCGTCGTTCAGGGACAGAAGTTCCAGACGAACCCCATCAAGCGCATCTTCGCTCCTTCTCGTGGCCTCTTCGTTGAGATCCAGTACCCCAAGGACCCGAAGAAGACCAAGATCATTGTCAAGGAGCAGCCTCGCCACAACCACTACGTTGAGGTCATCGAGGTCAAGCTTGAGAACAACAACGAGGTGGTCGTTAACATGATCAAGGACACCACCGCCCTCGGCAAGCCCGTTGCTCTCCCCCTCAAGTTCACCTACCACCCTGAGGCCGGCTACGCCCCTCTCCGTGAGGTGATGGAGGGCCGCAACGACCGCATCAAGGAGTTCTACTGGCGCGCGTGGTTTGGTGATGAGACTCTCGACCTGGATGCCGATGTCGCCAGCAAGTTCGACGGTGGCAAGGCTACCATCACTGGCGAGGACATCAACGACTTTGTCCATGCCGTCGGCAACACTGGCGAGGCTTTCGTTGAGCGTCCTGGCAAGACCGTCTACGCTCCCATGGACTTTGCCATCGTAGTTGGCTGGAAGGCTATCACCAAGCCCATCTTCCCCCGCACCATTGACGGTGACCTGCTGAAGCTCGTCCACCTTTCCAACGAGTTCCGCATGAAGCCTGGTGCTCAGCCTCTCCAGAAGGGCGATGAGGTCTCTACCACTGCCCAGATCAACGCTGTCATCAACCAGGAGTCTGGCAAGATGGTTGAGGTCTGCGGTACCATCTACCGCGATGGCGAGGCCGTCATGGACGTTACCTCCCAATTCTTGTACCGTGGTACCTACACCGACTACGAGAACACCTTCCAGCGCAAGAATGAGACCCCCATCCAGCTGCACCTCGCCACCAGCAAGGACGTTGCTGTTCTCAAGTCCAAGCAGTGGTTCAACACTGACGACATGCCTCGTGACCTGGACCTCCTTGGCCAGACTCTCACCTTCCGTCTGCAGAGCTTCCTCCGCTACAAGACGAAGACCGTCTACAGCAGCGTCGCTACCCAGGGTCAGGTCCTCCTGGAGCTTCCCACCAAGGAAATTATCCAGATTGCCAGTGTCGACTACGAGGCTGGTCAGTCCAACGGCAACCCGGTTGTTGACTACCTCGAGCGCAACGGTACTCCTCTTGACCAGCCCCTCCACTTCGAGAACCCCATTCCTCTCAGTGGTCGTACCCCTCTTCAGCTCCGCGCCCCTGCTACCAACGAGAACTACGCTCGTGTCTCTGGCGACTACAACCCTATCCACGTCTCCCGCGTTTTCGCCAACTACGCCAACCTGCCCGGCACCATTACTCACGGCATGTACTCCAGTGCCGCCGTCCGCAGCTTGGTCGAGACTTGGGCCGCCGAGAACAACATTGGTCGCGTCCGTAGCTTCCATGCTTCTCTTGTTGGCATGGTCCTGCCTAACGATGACCTTGACGTCAAGCTCCAGCACGTCGGTATGGTTGGTGGTCGCAAGATTATCAAGGTCGAGGCGAGCAACAAGGAGACTGAGGAGAAGGTTCTCCTTGGTGAGGCCGAGGTTGAGCAGCCTGTTACCGCCTATGTCTTCACTGGTCAGGGCTCTCAAGAGCAGGGCATGGGTATGGAGCTTTACGCTTCCAGCCCTGTCGCCAAGGAGGTCTGGGACCGCGCTGACAAGTACCTGCTGGACAACTATGGTAAGTTATTTCCGTTCATGATCTGTTGAACTCGAACTAATGACGCAACTAGGCTTCTCGATCACCAACATCGTCAAGAACAACCCCAAGGAGCTCACCGTTCACTTCGGCGGTCCCCGTGGCAAGGCCATCCGCCAGAACTACATGTCTATGACCTTCGAGACTGTTGCTGCCGACGGTTCCATCAAGTCGGAGCGCATCTTCAAGGAGATTGACGAGAAGACCACTTCCTACACCTACCGCTCCCCCACTGGTCTGCTGTCAGCTACTCAGTTCACCCAGCCCGCCCTGACCCTCATGGAGAAGGCCAGCTTCGAGGACATGAGATCGCGTGGCCTTGTTCCCAGAGACTGCACCTTCGCTGGTCACTCTCTGGGTGAGTACTCCGCCCTCGCTGCCCTGGCTGAGGTCATGCCCATTGAGAGCTTGGTGTCTGTCGTCTTCTACCGTGGTCTTACCATGCAGGTGGCCGTCGAGCGCGACGCTGCCGGACGCTCCAACTACTCCATGTGCGCCATCAACCCCAGCAGAATCTCCAAGACGTTCAACGAGGAGGCTCTTCAGTTCGTTGTCAACAGCATTGCCGAGGAGACTGGCTGGCTTCTTGAGATTGTCAACTACAACATCGCCAACATGCAGTACGTCGCTGCCGGTGACCTGCGTGCTCTCGACACTCTTACCGGTGTCACCAACTTCCTCAAGCAGCAGAAGATCGACATTGAGGAGATGCGCTCCAACATCGAAGAGGCCAAGGATGCCCTCAAGGAGATCATCAAGGGCTGCGCCGAGGCTACCCTCAAGAAGCCCACGCCTCTTGAGCTGCAGCGTGGTTTTGCCACCATTCCCCTGCGCGGAATCGACGTGCCTTTCCACTCGACCTTCCTGCGGTCTGGTGTCAAGCCCTTCCGTTCGTTCCTCCTCAAGAAGATCAACAAGACGACGATCGACCCTGCCAAGCTTGTTGGCAAGTACATTCCCAACGTGACGGCCAAGCCCTTCGCCCTCACCAAGGAGTACTTTGAGGATGTGTACAAGCTCACCAACTCGCCCAAGATCGCCTCGATCCTGGCGAACTGGGAGCAGTACACCCAGGATGGCCCTGCTCCTAACGGAGTGAACGGCGTCACTGCGGACCACGAGGGTCCCGGTGCCGCTGCGTAATGTGTGCGCGTTTGACGCTACACGATGATGAAAACAATGGCGAGGATACTAGATGACGAATGGCGGACACTCATGACTCTAGACGGCGGCGTAATTGTTGTACAAACTACTATGGATGTTTTTCTGATGATTGTTTTATCACGCGGTAGAAAGTTTTTGTGTTTTATGGGCGGCGTCAATTGTTAATGGTCGTACAAGGACAAGAAAGAATAGAGAGCAATACTTCATAAACCCCATCACCCGTGACTCGACGCCAATGAAAACAAGGTCAAGGGACGACGGCTTGTGTCGCCGACAATCACGAGAAAAATGTCCGAGCTGAATGTCTCGTCCGACAATGAAGGGGAGGGGCGGACAATGGTGATACAAGTGAAGTGGTGGGAGCCAACAAGCAGCGCAGTTTTGACAGCGGGGGATCGACGGAAAGGGAATGCAAGGACCCGGCATCGCAGATGGTTCTTCCGAAGGTGCAGCAGCAGCGTCAGCACCAGCATCCCGAGGTGCAGTTGCAGTGATCGACGGACTCATCCGCGCCAGGCCGGACAGGACAGGCCAGGCCGGGGAGGGCAAGTCGACCTGCCTATCAGGGGTAATAGCTCTTATCGGGCTATCGGCTATCGATATGGTCATGTGGGATGCTCCCTATTCTCAGGTGTCAGCCAAGGCTTGGGGCGAGTTCGCGCGGGGAGGACAAAGAGGCTTATCGGATTATCGGACTGTGGCTGAAGGAGGGGAGCTAGAGCTGGAGTTCCCTGGGGGAGAGGAGGGGAAGAAGAGGGGAAAGCTCCGAGGGGGGTTGATGCGTTCGGCTTGCGGCGAGCGCCGTGCGACGTTTTACGGTGAGAAGCGGACCCCCTTTTGCTGTCTCTCCGCCCGCCTGCGGGTGGGGGGAGTTTTCCCAGGTCGTTTCCGGGGGTCCGATTGCCTGGAACACAGCACGCTCCAGGCTTGTGGTTGTCGAGTGTCTCTCGGGCAGGATGTGAACGAACACACTGTTTATTTTCCCGGCCCGCTTTGTGACCTTGGAATTTGTTTTATTTTATTTTATCCAAGTTGAGTAATGGTTAGCAGGGTTACACGAGGAGTCAAAATGTGTTTGCTGTGGTACATGATGTTTCCGGATCGAGTTAAGAAGCTCAAGCTGGTTTCTGTAGACACGTGGTTTCTCATGGTGCCAGCCTAGGGGAATTTTATCTTCAGTGAAGGAGGCTTGATGTGGAAGTTGCGAGGCGCGGCCGGCGAACCCCTACCGCAGCGCCGCCAGCAGCTAACAGCTAAGGTAGGCAAGGTAAGGTAGGTAAGGTACGGGCGCCCGCCCGCAGCTCCCCTTTTTTCCCCTCCTCACGCTTCTTCGTCTTATCTTTCCGACGCCGCGGCCGGGTTTGGTTGGGGTGCGCGGGTTTTGGTTGCTTGGGTATTCTCTCAGGATGCGCGTCATCTGTTGCACTGCATATATCTACCCGCCTTCCCTTTCCTTCTTCTCGACTTCGGTCTTTGGTTTTTTGTCTGTTTTCTTGAGTTTTGATGAACGAGTTGCTGTCGGACTTGGCATTGGCTCGTGATCACACCCATACACACCACACCCTCTCTCGCTCTTTTGGTGGTCTTCTAGAACGGAGGACAGAAAGGATTCCCTGGGCGGCCTGTGACAGTGGTTAACGAGAGCCAGCTTGGACAACGACTCTTGGAACGACGTCAGCTGCGCCGAAGTTGCCGACGACAGCCGAGCGAGGTTTCCAAACACATTGAACGGATAATCAACGAGGGTGCTCCAAGCTGCACTTGGACAACATTTTCCATTTCCTTTGCCGTCTTTGACCCCGTTATCTCGATTCGAGTCTGGAACGTCTTTTTGAGGCCGTGATACGCAAATATGGGCGACATGATTAGAGACCCCTCCCCCACATCAACCGAAGCGGCAGCAGCCCCGCGCGGAGCAGCATCGGCGGCACCACAACCAAAGCAAAACCAGTTGTTCCTCGGCACGTTTGTACACTCCAAGACCCGCGAGGAGCTGGAGTATCTCCACGACACGGCCGTCTGCGTCGATGCCGCTGGAACAATCGTCGCCGTTCAGAAATGCGGCAGCCGAGCGGAAGCGGAGGACGTGCTGTTTCCCAGGCTCGGGTGGGAGAAGGGGGATGTGAAGGTGCATGTCGGCACAGAGGGGCAATTCTTCTTTCCCGGGTTCATTGGTATGTGTTGTTGTCTTGCTCTTGTTTTCCTTCTGGTTAACGACCTCTTGCTAACTGGGAACGCCGTAGACACCCACGTCCACGCGTCGCAGTACCCCAACGTCGGCATCTTCGGCAAGTCCACGCTGCTGGACTGGCTCAACACCTACACCTTCCCCCTGGAATCCAGCCTCGCGGACCTGAAGAAGGCGAAGCGCGTGTACACGGCCTGTGTCAAGCGCACCCTCGCCCACGGCACGACGACGAGCGCCTACTACGCCACCATCGACGTCGCCGCCACGAACCTCCTCGCCGACATCTGCCTCGCCCTCGGCCAGCGCGCCTTCGTCGGCCGCGTGTGCATGGACCGCCCCGGCCTGTGTCCGGAGTACTACAAGGACGCGGACGCCGCCGACTCGCTCCGCAAGACGCGCGAGACGGTCGACCACGTCCGCGCGATCGACCCGGGCTTCGAGCTCGTCGCGCCGGTGCTCACGCCGCGCTTCGCGCCGTCGTGCTCGGAGGAGGCGATGCGGGGGCTGAGCGCGCTGCAGCGGGAGCTCGACGTGCTGGTGCAGACGCACATCTCGGAGAACCCGGGCGAGATCGCGCTGGTGGCGGAGCTGTTCCCGCAGAGCGAGAGCTATACAGACGTGTACGACGGCGCGGGCCTGCTCGGGGAGAAGACGGTGCTGGCGCACGCAATCCACCTGTCGGAGGAGGAGGCGGCGACGATCGCGGCGCGGGGCGCGAAGGTCAGCCACTGCCCGTGCAGCAACTCGAGCATCACGAGCGGGGCGGCGCGGGTGCGGTGGTTGTGGGACAAGGGGATCGAGGTCGGGCTCGGGACGGACATGAGCGGGGGGTACAGCCCGAGCGTGCTGGAGGCGGCGAGGCAGGCGGCGCTGGTGTCGCGGCACGTCGCGATGGGGCTCGAGGGCGATGAGAAGGAGAGGGCCAAGTTGACGGTGGAGGAGGTGCTGTATCTGGGCACGAGGGGCGGAGCCAAGGTCGTCGGGCTCGGGGAGAGGATTGGCGGGTTCGAGATGGGCATGCAGTGGGATGCGCAGCTGGTTGAGTTGGGTATTGTCGACGAAGAAGGGGAGATTGAAGGGGGCATGGATTCGAATGTGGACGTGTTCGGGTGGGAGAATTGGGAGGAGAGAGTTGCGAAGTGGGTGTTCAACGGGGATGACCGGAATACGGTTGGTGTTTGGGTCAAGGGGAGGTTAGTCCACTCGAGGAAGTGAGGAGTGGTGATGATTAAGGAAAGCATTGCGGGCGGCGTTGGTCTTACTCTTTTCTCGGTGGTGATAGAAGGTTAGTTGGAAAGATAATAAACGAGGATTCAATTATCAAGCCCCTTCCTGTCACCTCTTCAATTCTCTTACCTCTTCATGGTCGTCCTTGCAATGTGTTACTTGAAGACATGTGTGACGCAGGTTCTTGGCCTGGGCAGGCGGTATCATGATGTTAGCTCTCGTGCAAATGATTGAGGAAGAGACTGCCTACTGCTTATCTTCGATGTGCTATGGCGACTATATTCCATCCAGGTTGTCGTTCCATCGTCGTCGTCGTCGTCGTCGTCGTCGTCGTCGTCGTCGTTATCGTCGTCACCGTCCTCGCTATCGTCCTCATTCTCGTCATCGTCGTTGTTGTCCCTACTTTTCGCTACCTTCATTTTTACTTTCCTTTCGTTATTCTGAGCCTCGAGTTCATTTCAATACGCAGAAAGCCACAAATGAGCCACACAGACTGGCTATGATGGCTATCGAAGAAGGTTGTGTGAGGTTTAGTGCCACACCTGCTTCCACGGTGCTGGTTCGTGTTCAAGATCAGCTCTCAGCCTGCCTGTCAGCATGTGCGGCGCAAGTGCTGCACCCACCGGGGCAAGTGGCACATCCTGTTGGTTCACCATGCAGGTCAACGGGGGCGTGACCTGCCGATAGACGCTCTCCCTCCAACCTCATTGGCAAGAAGCCTCTTGCTTGACGCCAGGTAGCCTTGGAATCTTCTTTCGCAGCTGTGGCCCGATGCAACTCCTGCCCTTCCCCATTTCCCCGCCTCTCGCCACATCCTCACGGACTTCAAACCCGACAAGCTTCTCAGAATTGACTTGCGTACGCGATACGGATTCAAATGCCCGTTTAACTCACATGAACAACTTTCCTGTGGTTAGCTACGCTTCTGCGAGACTGTCTGGTACTCAGCCGCCATGTCCGGCCTCGAAGGACTGAGTCTCGCCTGCAACGTCATGCAGCTTATCGACTTCAGCTGCCAGACCGTCTCCATGTGCCGCAGCATATACGAGAGCGGAAAGTTCGAACCTGAACTCGAAACACAGGCGAGCTCTTTGCAAAATGCCTCGTCGGAGGTATTAGCCCTCCTTCGGAGCAAAAGGGTCGCCGCATCAAAGAACACAGGGGCAGAACGACGTCTGTTGGATCTCGCACCTAAATGTATTCAACACGCGAAGGATCTCCAGGAAGAGATTGCCTACCTCACGCCTCGTCAGCCGGGCAAAATGCAAGCGCTGGTTGCAACCTCAAAGGCCGTCTGGCGGAAGCGCCGTCTGGAACGGCTCAAGGCTAACCTCGCCGACGGGCAGAAGCTCATGGAGACATTGATCCTAGTCAGAATATTTGCAAGATTGGACAAGATGTGTGAGAGTGATCCAAGCTTCTTGGGTCGTATGGACCAACGACTGACAGCTTTTATTTCGAAATACGCCGAGGACCACGTTGCCCTTCGGAAGCTCGTGCGGGACGAATCTGATGACATTCGAGGTCACGTCACTGCAGAAGCCTCCAAAACCCGGGATACTCTTTCATTACACGTCACAGCCAGGCTCAAGGCCTCGGAAAGATCGATCCAGCAAATGGTCTCAACATCAAGCGCCACCATCCAGGAAAATCTGCTTCGGGAACTGGAGACGATCAATATTGCCGCAAGCAGCGAACAAGATTACCAACGTCTACTTGAGAGTTTGAAGTATACCGATATGAATGAGCGGAAAAGCAGCGTTAGGACGGCACATGCGCAGACATTCGAGTGGATATTGAAAGAAAATCCTCGGAGAATCGACAAGTACTCAGTTGCAGAAAGCCAATCAGACGTGGTCGAAAGCACAGGTGTCGACCAGAGGGTCAAAGACAACGTCGAGGAGAATAGCAGTGATGAAGCTACCAGTTGGGGTTCTGAGGATGGCTCCCAATCAGACGTTGAAGAAAAAGATAGGAGCAGTGAAGCCTCTTCACATGACTGCACCCAGGCTCCTCTTTGGGACAACTTTGTTGAATGGCTTCGGGGAAGCGACCGCAACTTGTACTGGGTCAGTGGAAAGCCTGGATCCGGCAAAAGTACCTTGATGAAGTTCATCGAAACGAGCGAAGACGCTATCAAAATCATGGCAGACGAGCATTCAACCCCCCGAATTTTGTCACATTTTATATGGAAGCCAGGAAGACCTATGCAAAGAAGTCTCAGGGGAGTCCTCTGCTCCCTGCTCTATCAAGTCTTTGAAGCGGACAGGCAGTCCTGCATCAACTTACTAGCCAGATTCCCGCGGCTCCGCTATAAAGGCTCCGACACTGATTGGACGTATGAGGAGTTGAAGTCAGTCCTGCTAAGCCTCCTCCGGGATTTCTCGCAAAGATACCTCATTCTATTAGATGGCCTCGACGAGATGATCTTTTCTGTTGATGGAGAAGCTCCTTTATTACACCTGCTGGATGAACTACTCACGAATCCATACGTCAAGCTCTGCGTATCAAGTCGACCAGAGCCTGCATTTCAGAGGTATCTGAGCAAACATCCAATGCTCATGATGCAAGACCTCAACATACTTGACATTCGAAAATACGCGGACGATAGCTTGCAGATGTTTCAAGTCGAATCAACTGAGTTGCTTGATCGGCTTTCTTGGAACGTTGCCTTGCGTTCAGAAGGTGTCTTTCTTTGGGTCGTCCTTGTACTAGAGAGCGTCAAACGTGGACTCGGCAATGGCGATACTTTGGACATTATCTACAGTCGTATAAGATCCCTCCCGAGAGATCTCAAGTTGCTGTACCTGGACATGTGGTCTCGGTCCAATGGGGACAGCATCTACTACAAGCAGGAGGCAACACTGTACTTTCAACTTGTCATGGAGACTAACAGTTACTCCAAGCCATCTATTTGCAGCCTTCTTCAACTGGCAACATCATCGAAGACGGCTTGGTTGGAAAGTTTCGAAACGCAAACAAGTCTTCCAAGCTTGCAAGAAGTCATAGCGCGCTGTAGGAATGTTTTTCAAACATTGTCTACGAGATGTTTAGGCTTACTTCACGTCCAATCCATGGATCTCCAACAGCTTGTGGACGTTCAGGACGGTGATCCAGCCTTTTGGTCAAACACCAATATTGGATTCACCCACCGGACAGCCATCGATTTCCTCATTGATGACGAGGACGGCAGAAAGATCTTGGAAGGCCACGCCCTCAAGCCAGATGAACTCTTCTCAAAACAAGTCAAGACCATCTTATTGACAGCCTGCTTCTTCAAGCCAGAATATCGGATGACAACAGAAAAGTACAATATACCACACGATGAGTTTTTCTCGGGCCAGATGTTCACGAGACTCTTGCTTCACAAGGAGGGTAGTATTCCGACCGTTACACTGCACAGCCTCTTGTCACTGGTACATAGGCATGCTGATGCCATTATACGTCATCCGCAGCAGCATTTCAAGAATTCTCAGCAACAATTTCTGGCCATCGCCACCTACTTCGGCTTTTCCGATTGGACCACGGAGCTTCTCAAGGCAATCGAAGAATCCGGCGGAGATACACAAATTTTCGTGTTAAGAGCAGCCTGTGCGCCATTCAGTATTGACTTTCCGTACGGCGATTGCTTCGGTTTCGATAAAGAAACCGACTTCCCGAGACGACTGAACAGAAATGAGGTCTACGTGTCAGAAGTGAAAACCCGGCAGGACTTGAAGCGGGAAACTTTGATACGGGAGAGCCTGTCACGCTATTCTCAGCCAAGTAGCCAAGCGGAACCTCTGTCTCTCCAAAGGTCTAGCCCTCAACATGACACCGCATCTAATGGCATCTTGAACGCTTGGCGCTGCTTTTTGGTGCACAACCTCCAGGGAATCGCCGATGATCACTTCCACCACGTACCTGACACTATGTGGGCTGAGAAAATGCAAACCTTGCAAAGTTTTCTCTCAGCAGGTATCTCACTCCAGTTTCGGCGCCAAAAATACATCATATGCGTTGTTTTTGGTACTGCTCCAGGCCTGCAGCATCGCGCAGCTGTATCCGTACGTTACCCCTGGAATCTTCCCGGGGTGATAGATAAGGTATATCTCGAAGTCAACGACGACTTTCTTCTGAGCTTCATCTTGGACAACATGTCAAAACACGGGGTACAGGAGCTTCCACTAGACAGTGCAGACTTACAACCGTCCGTCAGAGTCGTCTTGTTTCGAACACGGACGCATTCCCCTCCTGCCTCCCCGCCGCACACTACCGACGGGGCGCGTTTCTTCAAAAGAGCTTTGAAAGTCGGCCACAGTGACAGTGAAGAACTCTTCAAGGAAATTATGTTCCGGGTGCCAGGGCAGGATTTGTCGGTTCACGAAAGGCTCGTAGCCCAAGCTGAGTTTGTGCTGGAAGGCGCCGAGGATGATGCAGCCGGATTGAAAGCTGCTGGCTACGAGCTCAATGAGGTGGACACTACTTACGAGTGTTTGCACAAGGATATTCTCTGGTAGAACAGTGAAGGCGGCAAGAACAGTTGTGAGTTCCATTAATGTATTTGTGTTTCAGCTATCCTATCAACGTGGATACATCTGAACTAGTTGGTCGAGTGCCATGTGATGCACCCCTATCAGGTGAAACTCTCACTATCGCTACCGTTCCTGTTGTTCCCGTTGTTTCCGGCGTACCCCGTCGTCCCCCGTCGTCCCTGTTGACTCTGTTCTTGTCGTTCATATTCGAAGAAATAGTCAGAGAATACCGCCCGAGTAAAAGAAAAGCCTTTTTCCTTCCAATTTGAGTCTTACATATGAATTCGGAAAGGCCCACAGCTTCAAAATGCTCCGTCGCAATGAAACGTAAGATATGGAGTGACACGTAAGAAAGAAGTTCGAGATTTCTGCGGGAAGTTATAGCAAATTCGCTTGTCGGTTTAGCTTCTTTCCTTGTTCACTCCATGGCTTGCTGAAAGCTGGTTTTCTCGGACGGTATCCTGTTGGTTGGTGTACTTGCAGGAAACCTCGCTTCTGAGCAAGTTGTATCACGGACCTAAATGTGCCATACTCAGCACATAAGGGTAAACTTTAGCTAACTATGTAATTAGAGCCGTACCGCGATGGGCATTGTTGCTCCCCATGGCAAACAAAACCCATTCACTCCTGCTAGTCCTCCGGGCATGAAAATTTCAACCACGACCGCACGGGTGATACTTTGCGCAGTCACTCATTCAAATGAAATCCCAAGGAAAACAAATGGCCGATGGCGAGGGAAAATGAGTGCAACGTAATACATTCTGCTATCAAAGGTACCCCTACCAGCCTGGGAAGCCCCCTCCCTGTTCTGACTCTTAATCAATATTCGAGTCGTCCTGCACGTTTTGAACAATCTCGGCTACAGAAGCTGCCAGACCCTCGCGTCCAAGCTCCCATTGACGCCCAACAGGGTGATAACTGACATGGTCAACTTCGCTCTGCAAAGCCGATCAGGCTACCCGTGAAAACTCGTTCAATGAAAGCCAGAGTGGTATCAATGTAATGCGTTTATCGCCTAAAAGATGCTGCAATGCGAGAGCGCTCTCTCTTTTCCGACTCTGTAGTAGCGTCTAAGCCATCCGTCAAGCAGTAGATAACCTCTGCCAGAGAATCCCCTAGGCCCTCGCGTCGAAGCTCCCACGTACTCCAAAAAGGGCAAAAGCTGACATGGTCGACGTCGTCTTGCAAAGCCAGCCAGGCTGCCAACAGCACACCTTCCACAGACCAAGCCTTGCGTTCCTCCAGGTCAGGGAAGAGGACACCTTGAGAGCTGAGGTCGCAACCTCCCGCTACGAACGAGTTATCGTACTGTTCTATCCAGCGTGCAAAGGCCTGGAGCCAAGCGGCGGGATACCGGTCTTCGAGCTCTTCAAGGTCGATGTGGCAGCCGTATTCAGAGTCGTTCCTGGGCCAACCTGCCTTATACCACAAGCCTGAAGTCCCGTAGTCTGTCAAGATGCAGTATGCGAATCCTACGTGAGAGTGCTGTTGGTCTGAGGCAGCGTCTGTGTCAAGGTTCGACTCCGACAGAGGTTCAAGTGAGCCTTTGGGCTGCAAATCAGGCTGGATTTTGGGCGCAGATTCCGGCGCATCCTCTGATCTGGTCGCTGGGGGGTTGTCTTTAAGTCGTACGTCGAGCTTTTCGCCAGTTTTGAACTCAACGGTTAGACCGTAGGGTGTCTCTAAAGTAAACTGTGTAGTGATGTTTGAAGATTGAGGTAGCAGGAGGAACGCTCTGATGGAGGTGAGGTCGGCCATATTAGCGATTGGAATCAATATTTGTTGTGAGAAAGAGAAAAGGCTTTTTCTGGAAAGGGGGGCGGCATCTGTTGATATGTGAAGTGTTCACGCTGAGTCATACCTTTGCGCACGACGAGGCTTTGTGTAGCCCCGTTGCCCATCAAGGTGCGTGCCACCGTAGTGTATAGATACTAAGACAAACTCATGACTATATCAAAAGTCGGCGGGATTGGGATAGAGACCACTATCTCAGAAATATAGACGGGGACGACGAGGACGCCGCGGACGACGATGCTACGCACAATCATAATAGAATAATAGTAATAGATATTACAATATTAATCGCACAGATAATGACGACGACGACGACGACGACGACGACAGATACGATACCGACGAAGACAGTGTCAGCGACTACAACAAACACAGAGGAAGGGCTGCACGTCAAAACGGAGCCTACAGAGCTAGAAATATAGTCGTCATAGCACTGCGAAGATAGTTATTGATAGTATTGATAAATGTTTTAATGTTCTAGAAAGATAAAGGTTTCCGCGAATTGACTCAGGCGCAGAGATCTCGGATTGCTTCGATATCCTATTTGGTGCGACAACATCTATACCTTCCCCTTCATGCCGCCAGCTTGCTTGACGAAGAGCTTTTTTAGAGTTGAACTGCCATGTTGCTCAACCATTTCGGCAATGGTCCCTCTATCGCCAAACTTGGCATCTGGTTGGAGACCCATGGAGAACAAGTCTTTGAAGAAGGCAACTCCATCGATACCGTCTCCCCTGCATGCCATGTCCACGGGACACCTCCCCTTGTTCAATAGCCACTCCGGCTTGCAGCCATCAAAGAGACGTTCCATAATCTCTATATGATCGTCAATCCGTGTATCGTAGACCTTGTTGACATCTTGCGTCAAATTTGGGGCGTGTTCCACTGCCAAATCTCTTGCGCTCTTGCCCGATCCGTCCCTGATGTTGGGATCTGCCTTGTAACGAAGCAAGATTTCTACGGCCTGTGCTGTACCCGATGCGACCGCTCGGTGGAGAGCTGTCCTCTTGTCTGAGCCCGATGGTTCATTAACTGCGGCTCCTTCACGAAGCAAGAGATCGAGTATCTGAGCATGGTTGCTGTTGAGACTGCCTCGAAACTGATTGGCCGTGATGTTTAAGGGGCTGATACCCCACTTAGTGGTGGCTTTGACCTTCGCTTTCTTGTACAATAGCATAGCAACTGCTAGTTCATCCTGTCGTCGGACCGCGAGATGAAGCGGTGAGTATCCAGTCCCTGGCTGCGTGGAGTTGACGACATCTGTCCCATGCTGCAGCAGAATAGCCATGGCCGCAAGTCGATACTTGCTGAGTGGTGTAGGCGCCGAGTTTCGCGGAGTGTCTGCCTGCGCCATCTCGGCTCCAGAGAAGAGCTGCGTCATTGGGCAATTCCCAGTCGAATCTTTGACGTTTGGCTCTGCCTCTTTGCTGCTCATAAGCAGCCATATCAGGTTTGTATACCCTTTGAAGTATTCATGCTCCACGGCAACCTGAATCGTCGTTTTGCCAGTCTTCTTGTTGCGATAATTGATTTTGGCCCCCGCCTCGATCAAGGCCCGCAGGCACTTGTTATGCCTTGAGCTGGCGCCCTTGATACACGCCCAGACAGGCTGGCGGAAAAAGCTTCTAGTCTTTTTGTGGGTTGGAATGTTCTCCAACATGACACGTACGGCGGCTGTCTTGCCCTCGCGACAACGCTCAGTCAAGAAGTTCTGAACCGTTATTATGCTTGGCATCAAGAGGAAGAATTGTACTATGCGAGACTTTGCCTCTTCCCCAATTTCTGATGTGGCCGCACTGGATGCTTCCAATTGGTACGTGTCCATGAGCTTCTCGACGTTGATCGAGGGAAGCTCTCTTTTTTCCGGGCGGGCTCGCCTCTTCCTCGTGGTCTCCTCTTTCTTGGGTGATGAGGCAGCTGGTTTCTTGGGCGGCTTGGGGGTGCTCTTGGATCCAGTATTGATCGGGGCTTCGATAGAGACTTTCTTTTTGGCTTGTGGTTTGTCTGTCTTGGCTCTTTTGCTGCTGAGTTCGGGCTCCTTCACCGGTAGGGAACTGCGATGTCCGTCTTGTTGCGAGCCCTTGTCTGACTTTGTCGTAGCTGCGGGGTGGGCACCAGCCTCAGCAGCCTCAGAAAAGCTAACGTGCTTCTTACCATCGCCATCGGGCTTGGTACCAGTGTTAGATATGATAATGTAGTTCGGAACAGGGTGATCGTCCTTGAAGCTTGCAACCTCTTGATGAGATTCGTCCTTTGAGGTCGTTAATAGGCCATTCTCTTTCGATGATTCCCCCTGGCCAACCTTGTCGTCTGTTTTGGTCGGCTTATGCACCACCGACTTTTGATCCTGGAGGGGGGCCTCCATTATTTTCTCTTTGACCTGAACCTCATTTGCACAAGTTACCTCACCATCAATGGTGGGTAATACTTCTGTGATCTTCCCCAAAGGCATCTTTGGAGCAGTCTCTGGAACCTGTTGCAAGACCGTTTCATTGACCTTGTTCGAGACGGCGTCTGCGATCGTTTCCGAAGCCGCTTCCGGATTAGCTTCCGGATCTGTCGTTTTGATCGTCTCCTCAATTTCCTTGGGACCTCTCTCTGATGCTGCATTGGTGTTTGGCCGACCGGTAATGTTGATGGGATCCTCCGACTCTGATCTGTCAGAAACCTCATCGAAAAGATCCTCAGGTTCGGATACATCCTCAACCTCTCCGAAAAGAAAGTTACCGCCGCCTTCAGTGGACCTCAGAAACTTGATTGCATCGGTGTCATCGAGGCCGTCCTCCTCATCATTGGGTGTCACATCGATGCTTTGAGTATCCTCGGCAAATCCACTTGGCATAGTGTCATCCGAGTCCACTGTTGAGCAGTCGGACACTTCCTCAAAAGGCTCGAATGCTTGATCCCCGTCCGCTGAAGAAACACTTTCGCGCTCCAAGAATCCCAGACCGGAATCTCGCAATATTCCCTTCTCGGACTTGGGTCGGGGCATTGATGAGATTGGCGGAACAGAAGCCATACTCTGTCGCGAATCCGGTTGGATCTCCTCGTCTGGTTCTGGGAAGGCCCCCGGCATGGAAACATCGTGTATCATATAATCCCATGGACTTGGGCCAGGGTCTGGCTTTGCATTGTCTGTAAGCAATTGTGGCTCGTAAACGGAACAGAAAAGCCTGTCAGTAAGCCGTTGGTTGGTTTCATACGCCGGTTCTTCGGTGCTGTCTTCCGTAAAATCTCTCTTCCCCAGAATACCAGCCGGGCCTTTGGTGCCAGTTCCTGATATCCACTCCTGGATAGAGTCAATACGTTTGGTAGATAAGCTTTCGGCCCTTGGACGAGAGCCAAAAGCTTCCACGAAATGCTCCACGGAAGCTGTGGTATTCTTTGAGTCGGCATCTGGTCTTGCTGTAGTTGAAGGCTCCTCTGAAAACCCATCTTGAAACATGGGCTGGCATTTGAAGCAGCAAAATGTTCCGAAGGAAGGAGACTCCAGGATCTCTTGCATTAGAATGCGTGAAGAGGGTCTGTTCTCAGGTTGCTTGTCCAGTAACATTCTGGTCCAGGCTAACGGCTCCTTGTCGTAGTCGTCTCTAGTTTCTCGGTTTCCAAGATGTTTTATCCAAGAGAATAGGACGGGGATGTTGGCGTATGGAAAAGGTTTGTTCTTGTGAAATTTGGCATTTTCAGAGATCTTGGCCTTGAGATCCTTAGGCTGACGACCGAGAAGCTTTGTTGTCATCTCGAGGTAGATTATCCCAAGAGACCACATATCGCTGGCGGTCCCACGTTCCTTATCCTGGGCTATCTCTGGAGCCATATAATCAGGACTTACTGGCGTCGCTCGATGTCTCGTCATGCTTCCAGGCCTTCCCGTCCAATTATAGGCAGACCCAAAATCGCTCACATATACCTCTCCTCGGCAGATCAGCACGTTACGGGACGATAGATCTCGGTGTCTGATATTCCTTTGGTGAAGATAATTAACAGATCCAGCAAGGCAGCCGTAAAACCGTCTCAGGATATCCTGGCTGTCGTGGTCGAGGTGTTCAGAACGGCCTAGGAATTGAGCAAGAGTACAGTCCGCCACGGGTTCCATAAGGTAGGCGATGTATTCCCTGTCGGTATAGCTTCCAGTGATGCGGATGAGATGCTGGTGTCGGAGTTGCTTGAGCTCTTGAAGCTCGTTGAGTAAACATGCTTGATTTTGGTGGCTTTGTTCTGTACGGGCTCTGAGGGCCCTCTTCCTGGCATACGTACGGGTGCTGAGGCGGCTGAAAACAAGATCAACCTCCCTGTTTCAGTCAGTTCTCGGTATAGAATTAATTAGTTGGTATGATCTCTCCTACCCGAAGCTCCCCTGCCCTAAGGGTTTTAGTGGAGTATAATAGTCATCCCCGCTGGTATGAATCGGAAGTCTCAGATGGTGACGGTGACCTTCCTTCTCTATGAGTCTTGTTTCTGTAAGGAAAACATCCTGTGCTTTAAGAAAGTCCTTTCTGATGCTCCGTCCGCCCACTTCGGCAACAAAAGAAGGTAATGTTATATTGTTGAACGGAAGGTGGAAATCGGTAATATTCGCCGCTGCGAAATTGTTCATGTACTGGAGGCCGTTGATGCTCCGGAGGATTGCATATATCCGAGGCCGCGGCGACCATCTATGCTCATCATGATGTCGTCCTGCCTGTTGATCAAGAATTCCGAGGTACAGTTGAATGTCTTGAATAGCTTTCTGTGCCGTGCGCCCGTTTTGAGCCTCCCCTTCTGGTATCTTGAGAGAACAGAGTTGCTGTAACTTAAGATCGATTTCCTGTGACTGGGAAACCGGCACCTGAGCTGCCTGAACCCGGCCTTGTGGGCTAGCAAACCATCGAACCCAAGAAGTCAGTGAATTCGACATCGTTGATTGGTAGTTCGCTCCAAGCCATGAGTTCTCAAAATCAAATCATAGCGAGCACAGGATGCAGAAAAGGGATACACGGCGAGCGACGAAGATGATGGAGGGGCGGTCACTGTTGTCAGACGCCGCATCATGGACACATATGCAGCGTGATGGAGGGCACCGATTGTGGCTCTTTCGAGTTGTGAGAGGGTTGGGCCCCACCACCGTACATGAATTCTACCCATCGCATGTGCGACTGTGGACGTGGTTTTGGCGCCACCCTGAAGCATTTGGTGTACAGCCTGATTGTCCTCACCCTGTAAATGCCGCTGCACCTTACCAAATTCATGCATAAACGAGGTCATCTGACGAGGTAGCCGCGGAAAACAGGGGTACTTTGATTAGATTCTACCCACTGTAAGACGAGGCAACTGGTTCGCCATTGCACACGCTTCGTGCCCTCCACCAATCTACATGTAGGCAAGTTGTCACAAAACTCCTCTCGAAACTCATCGCGCCAGCTCTCCTGGGAAAACTATCATAAACGAAAGTCTTGGTAAGCGAGCTTTCTACGTCACGCAGAATGGAGGGGGCTGCAGCCGTCGTCGGGTTCATCACAGCCGCTGGTCAATCGTTTAACGCCTGTGTTCAAGCGTTCGAATTTTTCTACACTGCACAACACATCGGACCTGATGGAGACTTGTTTCGCACAGGCTTGGAGTTTGAGAAGTACCGCCTCATTTCATGGGCATGCCGAGTTGGCCTCGACCGGGACAGTAGAAGGTCTGCTCTCAATTGGCCGCTTGCAAGCCTCCTGCTGAAACAACTGGAGACGTTTCTTACTACCGCCGACCGTCTCAAGGTGCGATACGCTCTAGAGGTCTCAGAAGAGCAGGTGCAAGAAATCGAAAAGCTTCGAGCTTTGGAGCCTCCGAAGCAGGGCATTGGGAAGCTCATTGCGCGTCTCAAACCAGATATTTATAACACTTCAGCCCAAATAATTCAGGCAAATAATTCGCCAATCAAGCGACTTCGATGGGCTACGAGGGACAAGGAAAAGCTCAAAAGGATTATTTGTGAGATAGGAGATCTCATCAACAAGCTTGAAAAACTTCTGGACGACGTGGAACGACTTTCGGAACGGGGAGAGTACACGAAATTGCTCCGCGAAGTTATATCTCTCACTTCGACCACGTCGGAAGCTGGTCAAATCGAAGAGCTCGTCCGCAATGTTCATCAGGAGAACATTGATAATATGGCCATCGAAGCCGCAGCATATGTGAAGCAAATTCGACTTATTGTGGGCATGGACAAGCGGGAAGACGAAGTCCAGCCGACAACTCCCCAGGAGCGACTTGGGCTAAGCATAAAGCCCTTGAATGTTCTCAAACGCTCTCTTACGTCATGGAAAGGAGAGGTTGTTGTTGTTGTTGTTGTTCTATTTATTGACGTCAGAACTAGGTTCAGATTGCTCCCTAGGGCATATGTTGTGTAGGGCTGGGCCTATATATCTAAACTAAGCTAATATATATTGTTACTACTCCTCAGATTGAGCGTTCTCTAGTTAATCGCCTCCTGCATACAGTGTATTAGGCTTAGAGGCTGCTGTAGCTGAAGAACAGCGCTAGCGACCTCTGTTTCTGGCTTATATCTTCCGGCTGGAGCTGGTGCTGTGGAGGTCTAGGCCTTACTAGTGCTAGGGCTAGCGTTATCATAAATTCTAAGCAGGGGGCCCTCAGTTAGTAGCTAAGGCTGGGGCTTAGGCTACCTATAGGCTTTTAAGAAGGTAAGATTACTTATAGCTTACTGCATCTTATTAGGAAAACTAAGATTTTTGCAAAAAAGTTAGTAAGTTAATTTTTATATTTTCTTATAGTAATTTAAATTATTTAAGCTAAAAAATTAAAATAGAACAAAGTATAGTAGAGTTTGAGGAGGTTATTAGGTATAAGGTTTATATAAACAGACTATTTAGTAGTTCTAACTGCTAAAGAAACCTATAATTTCTTTAAACTTTTTAAACTGCTTTAAATTGCTAATTATAGATCTCTAATAGCATTTAGGCTTTCTAAACAGAGAAGAATCTAGCTTGCTATTAATTAGTAGCTAAAGCTACTGAAATTTCTTTAGATAGATTAACTAATAAAATACTATATATATAAGTGATTTCTGTTTTCTATATTTATACCTCTAGGCGTTTTGCTGCCTCTAAGGGAAGCATTTATAGTATATCTTAAAGTTGCTATGCTTTAAATAAGCAGCAATTAAGTAGTATAGAAGTTTTTATAAGAGCTTTAGCTCTAAAAGATATTAAAATGCTAGCTAAAAGTTATTATAAGTATAGCAATAAGGTCTTTTGCTTATATGCTACTATTTCTAGTAGTGTTTAGCAATCTTCTTTTATGCTAGGTGCTTCACAGCAGCTATTATAGCTAGCAGGATAAGGTTTAAAAGAGCTATTGAAGCCTCTTGTTTTGCAAGTATATCAGCTAACTTATTTCTAGAGATATCTTTATAACTAGAAACCTAGTAGATAATAACAGAAGAGGATGCTAAAGCGATATACTTTTTAGCCTGAAGAATAGTTGCTTATAAGGATAAAGGTATCTTATTATATCCTTCTAAGGCGTTAATAACACTAAGGTTATCAATATAAATATAAATTGCGCTTATTAAGCTCTGTAGATATATAGCAGTATAAAGCCTGAGATTTATAGCTTTAGCTTTAGTATTAAAGACTTTAGTAAAGCTAAGGCGCTGAGAGCCTTGCGCAAGGGGCGTTTTAGCTTTTTTCTTTTTTTCTTTTTCTTTAGAAAACATAATATAGCTATAGCTGACTTCACTAGACTTAAGTTTAAATCTATCAGTATAAGTAATTTGTAAAGGTATTTAGAGGCTATAGGCTATAGTTAGGTCAAACTGATAGGAGAAGCACCTAAAAGGTAGGTATAGTATTGCTATACTACTTTTGCTTGCTTCTTCTAAGATCTCCTTTTTCCAACCTTTAGCAAGTCCTCGCTAAGTTCTCACTGTGGAGGGTTCTATGCTCTAGGCTTACAGGCGTCTCTATACCTTCAGCCTTTATTAGCTAGGTTGTCCTTAGTATTGCTGCTCTATATATTTAGTCTTTTATAATTATCCCTCTTCTAGTTATAGTAATCCCTACTATATAGTTAGCCTTTAGTTTGAAGTAGCTACAGCAGTCTTCTTTTGTTATTTAAAGCAGCTTTTATTATCTTTCTCTATTATTTAGCATAGCAAGTAGCTATTATATATTTAGTAAAAGCTTTATTATCTATTTAGGCTGTTGTTATTATAGTTATTATTAATTAGAGTTCTTTAAGCTATATATAGATCTTTTTATTTTAGATCTTTTTATTAGTTATCTTTAAAAAAAGTGATATTTATTCTTCTCTTTAGCAAATATAGTTATTTAAGTGTTTTATTGCTCTTATTCCCTGCAAACTCACCTTTTGTTCAATAAGGTTTCCTAATATAATATCCTTATAGTGTTCTTTATAATAGCTTTATTTTTCATCTTATTATTCTCTTTCTAAACAGATATATTATGAAGCTATTAATTAAGTTGGATAGCAACTACTGTTATTAATTCACTGCATCTGCCTTCTCACTTTTAGTAGCGCCTGCTACAGTAAATAACTATTATTCACTTTATCTAACGTTACACCTACCTTTATAACTGTTCAATAAAACCTTGCAATCATCTATAAAGTGACAGCTTTTCTCTACTTCAGTCTAGTTCTTCTTTTCCTCACAATAATATATCTTTCTGCATCTTTATATTATACAAGCTTCACTAAGCCTCTATAAACCCTTTATAAACACTTCACTACTTTATAATACTTCTATAACTAATATTATAAGTGTAGAAAGCCTTATTACTTAAATCCTTACTAAGTATAGTCTTAATAATTTTAAGTTTAGTGATAGTATATATTAGTGCAACTAATCTAATAGCAGCAAGCTTTATATTAGCTATATATTATAGCTTTATAAGAGCAGCAAAGTTGTTTGCACTTATGCCTATAATAGAGATTATATATATAAGTTATATTGGTTATACAGCATTAAATATTGCAAAGTAAGTTTAGCAATTATTTAGAGAAGGCATAAGCTAACTGTTTTACTTCTAGATTCCTTTCTGCCTTATCCTAATTATTTGCTACTATTAGAACTAAGTTAAGTGTTATATCTATCAGATTGAGGCTGGTTATTACTGCTAATATAAGATTTACTATATTTTTACTGCAATTAAGAAAGGTTAGATGCTTCTCTAAAGTCTCTATAAGTAGTTAGTAAATCTTACTAGCCTTTAGTAGAGCATTAAGAATTATAATAACTAATTAGTAGCTATAAGTGTTGAAGAGAGTGCTGCTGCTTATATATAAGTATAACTTTAAATATTCTTAGATATAAGTTTTATTTTATAGTCTACTTTATCTTCACCTTTATACTAATAAGTATTTATAGCTAGCTTGCTAAGCTAAAGACTAAGACAAAATAGATAAAATTATAAGGCAAATTAAGGGTATTCTTCCTTCTTACCTACACAATAAGACTTATATCTTTAAATAAGCTGACTTTCTCAATAGGCTTGCTAATATCTTAGCAATATATCTCTTAAAGAGCAATCCTTATATAGCTGCACTTCTTTTATAAGATCCTTTAAAGATTCAAAATGCCTATATGCTTTATAATATCTGTCGCTATACCTTAATTGCAATCTTTAAAACTGTTAGTAGTAGTCCTATATTCTACTCTAATTCTCATAAAGATATCAGTAAGCATTCAGCAGCAGTTTGCTAGAATTTAGTTAATACTGATAATAAGAATGATTTTTCTAGTAAGAGGGATAGTAATAACAGCAACTTTAATAAGCTTAGCAATAATCTGCAGAATAGGAATGGCAGCATAACTGGCAATAGCGATAACAGCAAGGATAAAGATAATGAAAATAAGGCTGAAGATGAGGAAGAAGAAGAAGAAGAGGAAGATAAAGATGAAGATAATAATAATGAAGATAGTGAGAAAGATAAGAAGTAGTATTATCAGCAAAACTTTAGTGAGAGCATAGTAGATTTCTATAAGACGTTTTTAGTTAGATACCTATAGTTTTATATTACTTTTGCAGGGGATTTAGGGAGTCTTTGCTAGCGTTTTAGCTGTCTTGCAGTTAATTAACTTTTCTTATTTTCTCTATACTACTTATTATCCTACTTATAATGCAACTTATACTGCTGCTTCTTAAATTCTATAAGAATTTATAGAGCATTTGCTAAATGTTCTTTAAGCTCTTAGGTATTATATTCTACTAGTTAGCCCTTCCACTTAACTAGATATAAGGGGCCCTCTAGTGCTTCTCTTTACGATATAATATCTTCAACCTCTTATTCTTCAGAGTCCTCTTTTAAGTCTGAAAGCAATCTTTCAGCAAACTTTTAGCTATGCTACAGCTTTAGTAGTGTAATAGAAAAGATATTATATACCTAATTATACTTCTCTAGAAGCTGTACTCTATAAGCATTAAGGCTTATAACTTCTATAACTAATATAAAAATAAATCGCAAAGTAAGCTTTTGCTAACCTTTTACAAAATGAAAGTTTTTAGTTAAAAGTCTTATAATATCTCTAATATTATATAATTACACCTTTCTTCTAGTATTTACATTTTTAGCTTATACTTCAGTTATATACTACTAATTCTCAGCTATTCTTCAGCAAACTTCTATCAGCTTCTTAAGTCTTTCCTTAACCCCTTAGGTCTTAAGGTTAATATATAGCAAGCAGTAGTTAATCATTCTTAAGTAATATCCTATAAAGGCTTTAAATAGCAATATATTAATAGTAGCATATTTGCTATTATTATATAAGAACTCAGCTTCAACTAGCTGTATTACTTATTAGTTATATAGATCTTTACTAAACTTTAAGAAATATATAGTTAAAATCTAATATATTCTTTCTGTCTAACTATCTATTTATAAGTGCTATACTATAGAGATATATCTTTCTATATCTTAAGCCTTAGTTCAGTCTTACTAGAACTAACTAGTGATTAGTTTATCTTTATTACTAATAATAGCTTTAAGCATACTATACTAGCACTTAATCTCTTAATATAAAATCCTTGCTAAGCCTGCAGCATCTAATCGCTTAGTTATCACTAAAAATTAAGCTACCTTAGTTATTCTATATATAACCACTAAGATTATATTATAAATAATCCTATTATCTTAGCAACTTTCTAGTAAGCTGGTTAAGAAGTCTAGAGAAATCTATTAGAATAGATATGCTAGCAGTTCTAATATTTATAGCAGTCTATATAATTTATACTATAATATATATACTTTCTAGCAGTACAGACACTTAGCGACATATTGCTATATATCTTCTATTAGATATAGCTAATAAAACTTTTATAAGATCAGTTTAGCTGTTTTATTTGCCTCTATATGCTTTAATCTAAGTGTATTATAGTGGTTTCTTAAGATTTTATAGCAGAAAGATCCTTCTTTTAGGATAATAAGTCTTCTTTTAAACTAAAGGATATTATTCTTATTAAGTTAGTATTTTTAGTGTTCTCTAGCATTTTAGTAAACCTTAGCTATAAGATTTCTATAGAAGTAGTCTTTAGTCTGCAGTCCTCTAACTGTCTGTTTAAGATCTATACCTAGTTGCAATATATAAACTGTTTCATCCTAAATAAACTTCCTTATTACAGCATATAAGATATACTATTCCAGCATAATAACTTTAGCTTCTCTTAAGTCCTCTAATATATTGCTAATCTCCTATAGAGCAGTTAGTATAGCACCTATATATAATTTCAAGCAGGTAACAGCATTAATATGCATACTTTAACATAATAGATTATTAGTTTCCTCTATAAAGTAGTACTAACCTGAAGGTGAGGATCTTTTAACTTTAGAGCTAGCCCTCTAGCAAGGTTCTTATATACTTCGCTAGACAGCTTAGATATAAGTTTTCATAATAGCTATAGTTCTTTTAAGCTTAGCAATATATTAGCAATTTATTGCTGAAAGCTAGCTGATAAGCTTAAGCTTTTTTCTAAAAGTAGGAAGTATATTATCTACTTTTATATCTTCTACTACATAATTAAAGCATTATAACAGTCTATCTGCTAGATTTATAACCTCTAACCTATATTAAATTTCAAAATTAAATATAAATAGGTAATAAACCTATTAAGCAAACCTTCTGCAAATATCCTATGCAGGTGCAGTAAGTACTTCTTTTAATGCTATATAGTCTGTAAAGACTAGGAACTTCTTAAGAAGTCCTTATAGATACTAAGCCTAATAATCTAAACTTTCTATAATTGCTAAGAGCTCTTACTACCCTATAGCCTAACATCTCTCTATATCTAAAAGCTTCTTTAACTAGAAAGCTACTAGATGCTAAACTATGCTATGCTTCTATAAAAGCATACTAAATGCTGCCTAAGTAGATATATCAGTCTTAACTCTTATTTCTAGTATTAGGTTGTAATATCTCAGCATTAAAGCTTCAGCAAATACTCTCTAAAGCATCTTAAATGCAGTCTATATCTCCTCTATCCAGATGAAGGCTCCTAACTTCATGCTATTTTAGCTTCTTTTAAGCATACTATTTATAAAGGCAGCAATATAAGAATATCTTATAATAAACTTATAATAGAAGTTATAGAATCCTAAGAATACTTATATATCTCTAAAAGACTTTAGCACTAGCTATTTAGTAACTACTTAAACTTACTTTAGGTTTATCTTTATGCTATCTTAAGTAATATAAAACCTTAAGAAGTCTACTTCTATCTAATAAAAGTCACACTTTTTCAGTTTTATAAACAGCTTAGCAGCCTTTAGGCAGCATAAGATAGCATAGAGGTCTTTAATATACTGCTTTCTTATATCTAAATAGATAAGAATATCATCTAGGTATGCAATATAGCAGGTGTCTAAGAGGTTAGTAAGCATTTAGTAGATATATATTTGAAAAGTTATAAAAGTGTTAGTAAGCTTAAATAGCATTATTATATATTTAAAATGCCTATATCTTATTCTAAATGCAGTTTTCTATCTATCTGCCTTATTAATTATAATATAGTAATATATTTTGCTTAAATTAATCTTTAAAATAAACTTTATACTAATAAGCCTATCTAGAAGCTTGCTGATTAGTAGCAGAGGATAACAGTTTTTTATTATGATTTTATTTAGTCTTCTATAATTTATATATAATTATAAACTTCTATTCTTCTTAGGTATAAATAGCATAAATGCTTCTGCAAAGCTAATTAAACAGCATATATAGCTTGCTACCTCTATTTCTCAAATATATTTAACAAATATTTAAAGTTATTCTGCTAATATAAAGTATATAAGCCTGTATAGAGGTTCCTTGCTAAGTTTCAGTTTAATATAATATATTACTCTCTTTAGCTTAGGAACTTTCTTTGCATTTTCCTTATTGAAAACGTTAGTAAAGTTTTAAAGTTCTTTAAAGACTTCTTTTTTCTAGCTTTCACTTAGCAAATATTCGCCTAAAGTCTTAATATCCTTCTCATTAGGGGCTAAGGTGCCTATTAGATATATAATATAAGCTTATTAGCTATTCTCTATGATTTTCTAAATAATTGCTTCTAGTTCAGCAAGTAAAAAGCATTTATATAACTAGGTATATATATAAGTATTAATATAAATATCTTTCTACCTTATTAAATTATTAGACAGAAGAATATCTCTTGCTCTTTTAGAGTAGAAGCTTATAATAAAAGCTTAATAAATCTTCTGTAGATATTCTTAACTATTTATAAAAAAGAATATAAGCTAATAAACCTTTCTAGCAGGTATAAGCTTTTCTTAGAAGTCTACTAGTTTGAAAGCTATAATACTTATAGTCTCCTTTAATTAAAGTTTCTTAATAAGGTCTTTTTATATAATATCTACTGCTATATAGATGTTTATATTAACTTTTAGTTTAAGTTTGCTAGCTACTTAAAGTGCTAGCACCTATCTTTTAACAGTTTATTCTATTAGAACTAAGGTGATTTCTAGTATAATACCTTTTAAAGTTGCTTCTATGCCTATTTATTTCCTAAGTCTTTAGTATTAATTATACAAAATACTAAAATCGCATTAATTCCACTCTATCTTAGGTTAGAGTTCTAATTGCTGCCTGCTAGCTGCACCTAGTTCTTAGTGCAATTAGGGGAAATATACCTATACTTTTTGCAGTTATAATATTAAGATCTCTAAGAATCAGAAAGTTTACTACTAGAGCTAGGTGTTATATAGATATTTACTGAGTGGTTATTCTAAGATAAAGTCTTTAGATAGCAATCCCTTTAGTCTGATAACCTAAAGAGCTGCAAACCACTCTTATAAGGGCAGTCTAAAAAGCTTAAATGCAGTTGCTTATATAACTTAGAATATCTAGCAGTTCTTCCTATATACCTCCTTTTTATAATCTCTTATAACTTCTAAGCGTGCAGAGCAATAATATATATATCAGTATAGTTAATATCTTATTTAAACAGTTTATCTTTTAAAGTTCTCATAAAGCTCTAAAAGAAAGCATACGCCTTTATATTGCTTATATTCAGCTTGCTAAAAGCTTAGTTAATAGACTTCTATTAAGCCTAATATATAATTAGCTTCTTATTATCTTTCTGATAGCACTACTTTAAGATATTACAGTAGTTTTATTTTTAGAGTTTAGACGTAATATACTGCCCTCTTATAAAGATTCTAAAGTCTTCTTATCTTAAGTTAACTTCTCTCTCTGAGGTATTTATAAGTATTTGCTGATATATTTGCTATTCTATTTATAAGATATGCTCTATTATACTTACAGCCTACTAGATATACTAGCTATCAAAGCAGCTAGAACGATATTTATAGGCTTCTTCTACTGCAATAAGCTAATCTTTCCTTATTATACTTATAAACTTACTAGTAAGGCAGGCTATATTATAGTTTAAAGGTTTCTTAAAAACCTTAAGCAATTATTCAGCAGGCGCTTAGTTACTCAGCATAACAGCAATTAGCTTTTGCTAGCTAGCTATTATAGCAATTATCTGCTATATCAGCATTTAACTAATTGCTTCTTTTAGTCTTCTAGCTTAGGCTAGCCTGTTAGCTGCAGCTATAGACGTTTAGCCCTATAGCCTGTCCAATCTATAGGGGGGGGTCTCATAGTCCCTATCTTCCTGCATACACTTATCGCCTAAGTGGCAAGCATTCAGCATAAATAGCTTATCCTCTTTAGAGCCCTCAGCCTCACTTAAAGCATAACTTCTTGCTTCCCCTTATTAATTCATATTATCCTCTAATTATTTGCTAAAGTTATCTTCCTTATATAGGTTTATATAAGCTGTTTTGCTTTATGCTCAGCAAACACTAAGTATAAGTTCTTTAGCCTAATTAGTAAGTATTACTTAAATGCATAATGCTATTATTATTGCTAACCTTTTTAAATTAAAATAGAAGCAAAAGAATTATAAAAATATTTAGAAGCTATAAGCTATAGTTAGATTAAACTGATAAGAGAAGCACTTAAAAGGTAGATATAATATTGCTATACTACTTTTGCTTACTTCTTCTAAGATCCCCTTTTTCTAACCTTCAGCAAGTCCTCACTAAGTTCTCACTGTAGAGGGTTCTATGCCTTAAGCCTATAGGCGTCTCTATACCTTCAGCCTTTATTAGCTGGGTTGTCCCCAGCATTGCTGCTCTGTGTGCCCAGTCCCTTACATAATTATGTTGTTTTTTAGAACGTTTTCAAGCTAGACCTTGAATTTAGCAGCAGCTGCCTTCTTTCTAGGGTGAGGGGGGCTTAGAGGTTGTAGGAGCACTAGAATAGGGCGAGGGTAGCAGGAGAGCATTGCAGCTGTGCGTTATAGCTGCGTGAGCTTATGATAGGGGTTGGAGGAGTGAATATAGAGCTGCTGAATGAGTGGGTAGTAGGGGTTTAGATAACTGAGCCTTATTGTGAAGTGAAGCTAGCAGGCTTTAAGTGTGATATCTGCAGGGGGAATTCCAGCTTTATGATGAAGTATAGCAGCAGGAGTGGTGTGCTATGTAGGCAGAACTTTATAAATGCTAGTGTGAATTGCTTTATTAATAAGCTGAAGATATTTTTTTTAATTTATAGAGTAGAAAGGTTTTATAAGAGTAATGTTTAAATATTGCTAAGAGAGGATGCAATTTGGTTTTTAGAGGCTTAGAAACTAAGCCTTTATGCTATAAGTAGCAATTAGTATAATGATTAAAGAGATAGCTTTATATATAATAGCAGGAGGAAAGCTTCTATAAACTGCCTTTAAGCTGCAGAAGAACTTAGCATACTTTAGGGCAGTATCAGCCTGAAGTTAAATATATAGTGTGAAAGTAAGCTTATAGTTAAAAGTGACTTTAAGCTACTTTACAGTTTCTTTAGGCATTATTATCAGGCTATTAGCCTTAATAGGGGGATTTAGCAGCTTATGCTTCTGAGAGATATAAATAGCTTTGCTTTTCTTTAGTTTGAAAAAGACCTTATTTTTAGCGCTCTAACGCAGAATATAGGAAATATCTGCTGTAAGCAGTTTAATGTTTTCTTCTATAGAAAGGGATTTAGTCTATATTAAGATATTATTAATATATCTAAAGTGAGAGTTAAAGTTTTATAGAAGAAGTTTTGCAAAGTAGAGTAAGTATAGAATAAGAGAGGCTAAAGAGCCTTAAGAAAGCTTATAGCAGAGAGGAAAAAGTTTTAAGATAGTGCTTTTAATATAAATTTAAGCCTAACATCTAAATATAAATAACTTAATATAGCAAACAAAAGGTTCTAGCTACTTCTGCTTATACAGCTTAATAAGAAAGCAGTTACAGAGAATAGCATTAAAGGCGCCTTTAGCGTTAAGCATAGCGAAAGAAGCAACTAAACTAGCTTTAAAGGCAGCTTTAATTTTATAGGTTATATAAGTAGTGAAATTAACTGCATTACACCTAAGGAAGGCCTTAAAGTGTTAAGCACTAATAATTTATGCTAGTAGTGCTATATAAGTAGTATACTAGGCAAATAGACGCTTAAGGCCTTTTTTAAAGTAAGAAAGTAAAAATATAAAATAGTAAGAAGTGACTTTAGTTAGAGGTTTGCCTGCTTTAGGTATAAAGACCACTTCAGCTTTTTTGAAAATCTCTAAGTGATGCTTAGAGGATAAGTAAGCCTAGAAGAAAGCTTAAATAAATTTAAATATAGCTAGCTAGGCTGCCTAAAATATATAAATAGATATATTATTAACTTTAGGTGTAGTGCTTATAGTTAGTGTTATAGCAGCTGCTTAAATAGGTGTAATAGAAGTATTCTATAAGATATTAAGGTGAGAGGGAATATAGATGCTGTTTAAGTTCTAAATATTATCTACTGCAGAGAATTATTTAAAGAGTGCCCTTTAGAAAGCTTAAGCTTTAGCAAATAGAGACTTAATCGCTCTATTTCTGATTTTGAAGGGTGGTAGGTAGAAGTTAGGCCTTCTTTAGCGCTAATATATTATATAGTAGAGGTTGAAAGCATTTGCTATAAGAATAACTTTATTTTAGCGTTAAGCTGTTTTATAGGTATAAATAGCCTGATAGAGGTTTATAGCAGTAAATTTCTCCTTCTTATAGAAGGGGTAAGAGTAGTATAGGTATTAACTGCAGCCTAAAGATTAAGCTTGCTAAGCTTTAAGAAGCTTTAGCTTTGCTTTCTAATATTTAGTTATCTACTAGAGCAAAATAGCAAGACTTAAGGTGTGCTGTAGTAAGCAGGTTATAGCCTCTATAGCTAATAAGAAGTATTAGAAGATAGATTTAGCAGCAATATTATATTAAGTTAGCATTAAGTTAAGTATAGTGATAAAAAGTAGATTCTATTTATAGAGAGTAGTAAATTACTTAAGTTTGCTATTTAATATTTATGCCTAAGCTAGAAGGCTTAATTTAAAAGCTAAAAGGATGGGGATATAGGCTAGAATAGCTTTATAGTTTGCCTTAAGGTGAAAAGAGGGGTTTATTTCAGCTGAAGCGAGTAGAATATTAGACTAAAATAGATTTATAGTGCAGCTAGCATTATGTATAAGCACTCTAAGCTTGTTTAGAAGAGAAAGTCTATTCTAGTTCGCTTAGGTTTTAATTTTTAAGCTGCTATTAGTGATTCTTATGCCTAGTGCCTAAGAGAGGTTTATAGCATTCTAATTGCTGCTAGCAAAGAAGTGAGGGGGGATAGGGTACTGAAAGATGTAGGTGGTAGTATTATTATTTGCTGTACTAGGCCTGTAGATATTTAGAATAGTTATATCTTAAATCTATACCTAAATGAGGTTATAGGTTTTAAAAGGCTAGGTCTAAACAGCTTCTAAGCCTTTTTTAATATATATAATTGCTCTAGGAACAGTATTTAAGTTGCAGTCTTTTTAGGTGTTAATTAGGCAAAAAGCCTTATAAAAAGGGTGATTTATAAAGAAAAGTCAGCTTTTCTTTTCATCAGTATAGGGTTTTTATATTAGGACTATGTTGATATGCTTCTCAGTATAGCTTTATAGTAGCATATATATTATAAGATTGCTACACTTAATATTACACTATATAATATATAGGCTTTTAGTATAGCATTTTTAGGCTTAACTATAGTAAGGTGTTATCTTTAAAAGTAGAGATTTATTATATATTATTATAATATCTAGGTTTCTTAATATATAAGGTAGTGCTGCAAATAGAGCTGCAGGGAGGGTATATAGAGAAGGCTTATAGAGTAGCAGGCTTTTTAGACTTAAAGAGGCTAAGTTGAAAAAGGCTGCTGTTCCTTAAGCTTTCTCTAAAGGCTTCTCATTTTACATCCTTCTAGTATATAGTAGTATATATAATACTGCTAGATTTAATAGCATAAGCTTGCTTTTAGCAGAAATAAAAGGTAAAAAGTATATTTAGCATCTTAGTTTTAGCATCTTTAGGGCTGAAGTCTTCTGAAGATAAGTTTAAAATAAAGGGGTTATCTTCTATAGCAGTAAAAGTAGAGTTAGCTATTTTGCAGTTTAATAGGGCTATGCTGCTAGTAATAATTATTAATTAGGCTGTTTTAAGCCTAGCTAGAAAAGTAAAGCTGCCTGAAAGTAGGTTGCAGAAGGAGCTATTAGGCCTAAATGCTAATAATACACCTTAAGCAACCTACTGGATTTTCTATAGCTAGCGCTTTAAAGGTGTTATTTAGATGCTATCTTTTAGAATAAGCTAAATAGTATATTTGCTATAGTTTATAGGAAAAGCTTTATAATAATTTAAGCACTTTAGGTTATTTAGGTAAGTTAAAGAGGTGCTAATGCTAGTGCAGTCTGTTTAGCTGTAATAGCTGTAGTAGTAAGATCTAATATAAAAGTAGTTAATATAATACTTTTAGCATTTATTAGTATGAAGTGAAGGTATGCATTTCTTCTTAAGAAGCAGGCAGATATAAGCAGATTTACAGAAGAGGTGCTATTTAGTGCCCTTATACAGCTAGAGCAGGATAATAATCTAGGATTAGGTTTAGATATAGAGGTTTATACTCTTCTAAGTTAGGTAGACTTATATTAGGTGAAAGCCTATATATTTAAAGATATCTGTTTTTATTATTTCTTCTGTAATAGAGATAGTAAGGTTTTCTAAGTATTTAGAGATTTCTATAGGTATTTAGTCTATTAAGTATTTATACTATTTCTAGAAGAGGTTGAGGGATTAAGCGTCTATTACTTTGTAGATTTCTTCTATACACTTGAGGAAAGCCTTCTTTATAGCGGCAGAGCGTAGGATAATAGTATAGCCTGAGGTAGTATGTAAGATATATATAACGTCTGACAGCAGGAGGTTAAAGGCCTTAGTAACTCAAGTCTAAAAGGTATATAGCAGGACCTCCTAGGCTTACGCTGAAATTTCAGGGGCCTGTAGAAGCAGGCAGTAGTTTGCAGTAGGCTTTAGCAGTATGCAAAGCTTCTAAACGCTATATAACTAGACTAAGCTAGTTACTACACTCTAGCAGGCTAAAGATATCTTAAAAGAGGTTATAGTATTATTTTATCCTTAAAGAGAGGTTTTTATAGATATACTGCCTTAAGGTATAAGCATTTGCTAGATATAAGCAATAAATCTCTATATAATGCTGCTAAGCGCTTTCTGCAGAGGTCTCTTATAGGTTTTTATTAGCTAATTAAGATATACTGTAATTATCTTATAGGCTTATTAGTAGGTATTAAAAAGCTAGAATATCTTTTGAATCCTAGCAGCAATAGTTGCACACTTTATCCTTTTAGAGCTTTTAAGAGGTGATAATACTGTTGCAGCAGGCGCCTGCAGGTGCAGGCGCAACAGCTCAGCAGAGGCAGAGGGAGGGGAAGGGTTCTGAACTGGCGATTTAGGCCTAGGTTGGGCGGTTGCAGCGCCTGCGCGCAGCTGCAAGGCCATCGCGACGGGCGATTGAGGGCGTTAATAGTTAGGTTTTGAGTGCGTTAAGGTTCTGGTGTGGTGCGCTGCAGCCCGCTAACAGCAGGTCGCAGTAAAAAGTGTGTAGGAGGGAAGTTGTGGAAAGGAGAGGACGAGTCGTTGAAATTTTCAGGTCTCAAGTTCGCTTCCTACAACCAAAAACAAGTTCTCATTCAATGGAAGACGGTCGACAGTCTGCACTGGGATATCTACAAAGGACAGATGAAAAGCCTCGCCTTGTTGCTTGGGTCCTTCCGTGACGACTCATTTCACTCACTTCCATGCAAGGGGTACTACCCCTTGAGGAGTCGAGCGATACATGGAATCGTCTACGACATGCCCGACAACGATACAGACTGGACATTCAAAACTCTGAAGGATCTCATTTCAGAACAGCCGCATGTCTCGCTTCGGCGACGAATAGAAATTGCGAGGATGATTGCCCAGACAGTGCTGCAGCTCCACACAGCTGGTTGGATGCACAAAAGTTTACGGCCCGAAAATATCATCTTCTTGGCTCCACGGGGGTCGAGCAATGTCTCGTTCCTCAAGTCTGAGCCTATCATAGTCGGCTACGACTACGCTCGAGCTGACAACGAACATTCAGCAGCGGCATATACTCAACGCCCTGACACCGATATCGACGCAGATTTATATCGCCATTTGAAAACCCGGGGAGATAATAGAGAGACGTATCAAAAGCGGTTTGACCTCTACTCTCTGGGGTGCTTGATCTTAGAGCTGGCCTGTTGGCGGATCCTTCAGTCCATCTTTTCGATATTTGTCGCAGAGGGCCTCGCAGACACGATTGAGGATGCGAGAAAACACAATAGGGTTCTGGATCTTCCCACGATGGATGACCTTTTGAAGAACGAAGAGGCCATGGATTATATTGAGCACCACGGTGGAACGAAGATCAGAGAAATTATTAGCTTGTGCTGCTCCATTCCCAAGGCGGGCGAGGATGGGGAGGGTTTGCTGAAAGAGCAAGTGACTGTTGTTCGTGGATTGGACTGGTGCAAAATGTAGTCGCAATTGGATCTCAAGTCCGCATTCAGGGTCTAGGGACCCGGAAATCCATCTACGTTCTCGTTGTGGGTAAACGGCTATGTCAACCTGGAAATCAATGTTGTGGGCTGCATTCTCGAGCTTTGCCAGCCCTTCAGCGTCCACATGAGATACCTACTTATACTAGATCCAGCTTTTTAGACGCCAAAACCAAGACAAAAACAACCTCAAATCAAAGTTTTCATCGCGGGGCAGAAGAAAGCTTCTCATGTCCCTTACAAAAGAGCCCTGGACTTCTAGTGATGGCTTCGGCTCACTGATTTCTATTTGACTGTGACTGAACTATACTAAGGTGCGCTGACTAATGAAGTCCATTAACCGTCTTGTCGCCATCTCTGCTTGTTTTTAACCCCAGCGACGGGCCTGGCGCTCTCTCTCTTCGCGCTCGCGAGCCTGGCGCCGTTGGTCCTCAATGGCGTTCTGTCTGGCGCGTTCAAGGTCCTGCCTGACCCACTGCAAACCCATCAAAAAGTCTGATTAGTATAATCTCTTCTGGAGAGTGCATCCTTATGGAAACGTATTGCAGCGTATTGCTGTCAATATATTGACGCCGTACTTGGAAAATCTTACCTCAGCATTCTCTCTTTCACGTTCACGGATACGCTCGCGCTCCTCGTATCTCTCGCGCTGCTCTCTCTCACGCGCAGGATCCTGTCTACTGAGCATGTTTGCGGCTGGAAGATGTCAGTGTCTTTCTGGAAAGCGATTGCCGTGCGCGTAGCTGAAAACTTTGAACTCACAGTGATTTTGCTGCTTGATGATTGAGTTGGTGTGCGACTTTGGTAATGATAGATATATTGATATTCCGAGCTTTGCTTGGTTTGTGCTGTGGGAATTCGCTTTCATGGGCGTCTCGCTGGAGCTTTTATACGTCGTTTCTTCTGTTCTGGGAATCGAGGAATCAGTGAAGTTTGGCAACACTAATTCAATCACTGCCCTGGCTCGCGCACACTGTCACAGAGCGGTTCTGTGAATGGACATAGTGAAGGAGTTCTTTAATAACAGTCAAACGCAGTGAGCAAGCAGAGCTAGACCAATTCAAATGAACCATACCAGTGAACTGCGTGTCAATGAATTGAGGCCTTTCCACGTCATCCAATTGTGAAACTCAGGCGGAACCCACACATCGCGTACTGTCGTAGTGATGCGGCACTTGGAGGACTAACGATACAACGTAATTCAGAAGACGAAGGATATATGGCAATATTTGTGACATATTGGCAACATCCCATCAAACATCTTTATTTACATGCCCTAACGTAAACAGAACTGTTTCCTGGGCGAGGATACAACTCATGCAGCATTCACTAGCTATAAGCCCACGCTGGCTCGTCATTATCTCCATAAGGTGAATTGATTGCATCGACAATGCGTCTATTGAGGTGTTGAAGTCTTTTATGTTCTTGAAGGTCCTCCCTCACACAAGATCAAGGTATACGCAGCCTGTAGAGGCATCATGGAAGAAGAATGCCCTGTAAGCTGGACCATTCGACGTCTCTTAACGTTTTGTACCTTAAAATAGCCATGACCGCATGTAGCGAAGTAGACACAATACAGTGAATGGGTTGTGTACTATCCAAATTATTACCACGGCATGAACGGGTAACACGCACCAGCAGGCGGTTGATAGCGGTTTTCAAAGGCCACCTGCATCAGCGGAACTATACATCTCCACCAGATCGGCTAGCGACAGACTGCGCTGCTTACACTCTAGCCACAGGTTTCTCTGGCTCACTTGAATACGTAATTTATCCTTCTCTAGCAAGACTTGTTCATATTTTTGAGTATAGTACAAATAGATATAAATTTAAGCACGTGTTATACTTCAGTCCATCAAGAGGCACTATGACATCAAAGGTCCTGAGGGGAATGATTGTTACAAAGTCACTGTAGACTACTTTCGTTTCAAAGGAGTAAGGATGGGTAGGGAAGCAAAGTACAGCCAAAGGATATTTTATCCTGATGCCAATAGATAGCCCAAGGATTAAACCATGAAACCGGAGCTCAGAGCCTGAAGCTTTATCTCTTCTACTGTACTACTTAATAACTACGATGTTTGTCACTGCTGATATTGCTATGGATGTGATCATAGCGGGTTATCTGCGGCTCTGACGCTGGGCGCGCTCCTGGGCTCGCCGACGCTCTTCTTGAATGGTGGCGTTCCTGGTGTCGACGATTTGCTAAAGAAGTGATGTCAGAACAGCGGTCGTCATTTGAGGCATGTAACCCGTTTGCTTACCTGCGCAAGCTGATCCATATGTCTGTTTTGAGCCTCCTGTCTCTCCTTCTCCTGGCGCTTCCGGAGCTCACGGGATTGATCCTGCTTGCTGAGCATGGTTGCGGCTATACACTATTGGCTTATGTCTTTGAATGTTGCGTATGTGCAGATGTATATCGAGTCGGGTGTGTTATCGGTTGTTGTAGATGTGGTTACAATGATTCCCTGGGAAGAGTGTACTGCGCAAGTGCTGTGGTTCGTGAATATTGCTGTGATCTGCTTGTTGATGTTATTGGGACATTCTAGAAGTCAATTTATACATAGCCTGACCTGAAACCGTAAATAATTCACTTTCAAATGGAGGAATCGCTGTTAATGAATAACTGTCGGCCTGTGAGGAACCACTGTGGCGGAAGGTTTCTGGTTGGATTAAAAGTGCACCGAAAGAAGACTTGGTTCACTATTGGTTATCACTTCCATAGCACAATGACCAGTGTCGAAGTGACTGACTGGTTGAGAGTTTTTCATCGCATGCTGTCGACCGTTGAATCACGCTGCGCGTAGAGACTCTTGGGCAGAACAGTACAACACAAAATTATTAGAACAAACTTCACAAAATGTTTCTGAATTGACTTAAATGCGACGTAGGCATCTGGCTTTCTTTTCTTGACGCTTTTGCGTATTACAAAGATAAGAGTGTACAGTATGAATATATGGACTGAACGTGACATTACTCAGAGACATTTGGCCTGCTCATGTAAGTCTGAACCGTACCCTGAGCTGAGGCTTTCCTTCAAAGGGGTATATGTTTTGAATGAGCTTTGCTAGCCGGGCAGTCCCCTTATCGTAGCATACGTGATACTCATATAAGGACACTAGTAGTAGACAAAACGATAGGGATAGCGATGATAATAACGACGATAGACGACGACGAAGAACGACAATGATGGACGACGACGGCGACGATAACAATGGCGACGACGAAGGCGACTACATAGGCTAGTTAGGAGAGGATGCATGGATTACACAAGTGTGTAGACAATGCCCGACAAGCAAAAACCTTCAGAATTTATGAGTCCTTGGTCTTAAACCACGTCTAAAACCTTAGTACGCCCGCGTAAAGCATTGTACAGAACCACGTGAACATCAGGACATAGCAGACTACAAGTGTTTTTTCCAGTATCCGGCCCACTCCTGCGATCTTGCAAACCGGTTCCACAAGCATAGTCAAGACTATGATAAAAAAGAGTCTGCAAGCCCCAGCATTTGGTCAGCTATCACAGTCAGGACCAATTCGTGCGGCATGCCGACGGCCTCCTCGGACTTTCATATCGGGAACTCACGGTAAACGACTCCTGCCTATGCGCTCAATCATCTTCCCCACTCCAGTGACCCAAGCACTGCCTGGGAGGTTCGCAGGTGGGATAGGGTTACCGATACTGGCGACATCTACATTCTTTGAGCCCATGTCGTTCTTTGGTGGAGAAAATCCCTGTGATTTGGAGATTGATTGCCGCCTGAGCTGCGCCATACTGACGATCACACCGTATTGATTTTACTGGCTGCAGACCGTGGCGAGGAAATCAAGAGTGATGTGTAAGAAGAGTTGTCGCAGAAGAGTAAAGTCAAGCAGGCAAAGGCTTGGCCAGAGCGGCCGACTTCACAGAGTAACCGGATTTATGAATAAGACACAGATTTGACAGGGTCTAATACCGAGCGGCCGCCTTGCGAGCGGCCGCCTCGACATAAGTCCCAACAAGCGGGTACGGGTAGAAGCCGATTCCCGCCTTGGCTTTCCCTAGGCTGCAGCGATCCGCCCCACAGATAGAGACTCAATGAGAGCTAAGAGCCCAATCGAATGGTCACAGCCGATTCCCAATCCCGATAGAATGCCCACTCATGTCACAAAAGCTTTTTTTCCAACCTAAGTTCCATCAAGATTTCTAATTAAGCCGAAAAGGCGATGAATCCCACGGTATTGTGGAGATCGGTTTGTGATCTGTCACTTCAAAATAGGCAACAGAGAGCCGCAGCGCAAAAAGAACATCCAGTTCGTTGATGTACTAATCCGGAAGAACTGAAGGAGAAGACATTTCTTTAGTGCTTTTCATGAACAACGATAATTGGCTTTGACATTGGGTCAAGAACACCGCCAGTATGTGGTTGAAACGCATTTTCCTCCATGTAAGGTCGTTGCCGAAGAGACGCCTTTCCCACCCCTTCCTCTAGATACTGTGAATACTATTGCTAGACAGGATACTGAGATACTTGTTTTGAGGTATTGCAAGTGTTGGCATCCTTCCTATCAGATCTAGAACAGATAGGATTCGCAGAGCCTACGCACATCTATCCCTTGAGGCTGAGGTGCATCCGGAGGTACGACCCACCTGCCTATGAAAAGGCCTCTCCGATTTGAGAGTCTGCGGGTGCTGCGGAGTCCATCCCAGGGATTATCATCACGCGGCGGCTCGCCAGGGTTTAGACTCGGAAGTCGCGCGAGAGGTCTTTCGATACGAGGGACTTTGGTGCACTATCTCGAAGAAGAAGGTGTTGAGGGTCATGGGATGCATCGTCGAGTCGGTTAGTGAAAATATTCGCAAGGAAGTAGGACTTTCCAACTTGATACCTAGGTTTTGACGGGATTTGTATATAAACTGAAGATTTCCTTCCAAGTTTGCAGTTGTTTCTGCATCGATTTCAGCCACAATATCACTCATTTCTCTCCGTTTTCAAGCCAGTCAATCCTCCGGCCACAACAATGAAGTTCCTCCAGACTGCCGCGTACGCCTTGATGGCCAGCCAATTTACTGCGGCTGCGCCTTTGACGGAAACAGACTCAGCGAACAGTGTCATTGAATACCGCACTCCCAACGATGCCTATACCGTGAAGGCCGAATTAGAGCAACGAACCAACATCTGCAGAACAATCGGCACAACCCTCCGTACAATTGGCACAAGTCATGTAGTGTAAGTTCTCGTGGTTTCATACCGATGTCATCAAAAAGTTCAAGTTTGACTGAAATTTGATTCAGCGTCATTTTCATGACCACTGGCTCTGACCTGGTTGAGGTTGTTTGTCGTCTCTTGGGCGGTACCAACTGCGAGGATTTGGCGAGGGCCATCCGCCTCGGGTTCGTGATGATCTACGGGATCGCCGCCGGAACCGCCGGTGCTGTGCCCGAGACGACGACGAAGCGCGAAGAGATTGGTGAATACAGCGACGCCATGCGATCCCATTGGGAGAACACTCTCGTCGATGCCGGTCTTGCGTTTGACTCGATCAGCGTCCTGCCGTTCGACGAAGAGGTAGCAGCCCTCGAAAAGCGTGACGACGCTGACCCTAAGCTTCTCGCTCGCATCCACTTCAGCGGTCTTCTCGACGAAGAGACGGGAGAGAAGCACGAGATCATTGCCAACCACTTCGAGGGCAACAATACCGTGTTGCACCTTCCCATGCAGAGTCAGGAGGAACTGGCATCTCGCGACCTGAGCAAGCGAGTTGACGGGGCAGGCTTCAAGATCTCGTACACCACACGCAAGCTATCTCTGCTCACCTACAGCCATCAGCAGGAGATGGCAGGTTTCATTGCGTCTGCCTGGGCCCTTGCTTCGGCAAACAACCAGTTGGAAGACTACATTGGTTTTGCCAGTACGGACCACAGTGCAAACTTTTACTACCGCATTATCCCTGAGATCCGCTCGTTTGGACTCAACTACGAATCCGTTGATATCTGTGGTGGTATGGCTAGCTACTTGTAAGCTGTACTCTTCGAGTGCAGTCAGAAGAACGGAGCTGTGAAACGGTCTTGCTGGATACAGAAGCTCCAGAATTGAGGTAATAAGTTTGGTATTTAAGAAGACGCGATGGGGATGAAGGTATGGATGCGGAGGTAGTTTGCATATAATAAAAGAATCACTGCTTTACATCATCAAACCTGCTCGACATGCTTTCCACTTGTTGCTTGGCGAACCAAAAGAGGTTATCAATTACTCACAATCATTCACGGAATTTCACTATGTGGGCGAATACTTGTCGCTGCTCACGTGGCCGGATAATCGGTATCCATACTAACGATAACAATAGTAAGAATAATGACGACGATTGTGGCAATAGCAATGGAAACGAAAACGCCAGCGACGATGACGACGACAGCGATGCCAACGAAAGAAACAAGAGGAAGGATACTGAAGAAGAAAATGGTATAAACAATTGGGATACCGAAGTAGCTATTAAGAGTAGTGTTGGCTTATTTAGGTAGTTGAGAGGAAAGCGAACTCTCATTCACTCGTGTCGTGGAATAAAGCCTCAACGCGATATCTCAATCTTTAATCATGTGTCAGTCAATTAAAACATCGAATAAGTTGTATCAAGTGGTGAACAAATTTACCTGTTCAACTCAACAAGGTTTTCCCGCCCAGCCTACTTCGAACAAAAAATGGTAAGGGGAAGACGGGGGTTTACGCAGTCAGAGACGTAGGCGACAGTTTTCAGAGGTCCATCCAGATGAATAAAGCGACAGGAAACAAGCAGTCTATGCACGGTTTTCAGCTGGGCAAGGTACATTAGGCTCGATAAATAGTCTATGCAAGGATGTCGCAAAAGTGGAACCACGATTGCGGGAGCGCAAGCGTAGCTTTTGTTACCACACACCCCCCCAGGCTGTAGAGTACGTCTACAGGGCTACCTACAGGCTGAACAACGCCACGCGCCCACCTAAGGGGCACTGCCCTTAAGAAAGGAAAAAACAGCTGACTCAAGCGGGAATTGAACCCGCGACTAATGTGCGAACGTCCTACGAAGCGCCCACTTTTGCCATTGTGGCACAGAGGTAGCTGGGTAAAACGGGCTCATAACTGTCGCAAAAGTGGAACCACGATTGCGGGAGCGCAAGCGTAGCTTTTGTTACCACAAAGGAGTTATCATTAAAATTAGGATCTACAATCTTCAACATCGTGAATAGCCAATCCAACCCTAGGCTTAAGCATAAACATGCTCCTGGATGTAGGCAATCTCAGTTGCCATGTAGTCATCCCTCTCAATGTAGCCAAGCTTGGAGTAGTTGGCGTTGAAGACCAGGTTGAGCGGCTGATCAGGCGTGTATTGGGGCCAGACGAGGCCCTTAGTCCAAGGCCAAGGCCAGCCGTTGGACTGATTGGGGTCGGTGTCGTGGATGAAGGCCACCCACATCTTGCTCATCTTGTCAGCCAGCTGAACATACGACTGCGGCTTGCCCTCAAAGGGATTGGTGGCATATCCGAGACCATTGACGTTGTTGAAGACGAACGCGACCTCCTGGAAATGAGTGGCGCCGTAGATGGGTCCGAGGCCGTTGACGTACACGTTCCAGCGGTAAGAGTAGACCGCGATGCCAGCGTTGGAATACGAGCTGGCGAGAAGGCGTCTACCGCTGTGCTGTTGATAGTCTCCTGCGACGGCCGCGACACGCTTCCATTGCGAACCGAACGCAGTGCCAGTGGGTCGATCGGGATACGACGCTGGGATACCGACGGCGGGGTCATCAGGGTACAACTCCTTGAGGGCGGCGATCTGTGTGGAGTCGACCAGCAGACTGCTAGCGAGCCACGACTCGAACTGTTCGGTGGTATTAATGCCCTGCTTGGCGTAGCCCGTGCCCTCGTCAAAGTTGTTGCCGAGAAGGAGCGGAACGGGAGCGAATTTACCCTCGGCAAGAAGCGTCGTGGCCTTGTCACTGATGAAGTCGCCATCAATGACAGCGCTGATCGTAGGTGCGGTGACGCTCAAAGGGTTGGTGCCGTTGAAGATGGCGTTGAGAGTCTGCCACGGCAGAGCGCGCACACAGCCCAGACGGTCGCTAGCATCCGCGCATCCAGTCTTGGTCAAGAGTGCCTCGAAGTACGGTTGCCAGGCATCAGCGCCGACGAACTTGGCGACAGAGCTTCCACTCTCGAGGATGGCGCTGCGGAACAGATTGTCGTGTTGTCCATCATAGGCAATGAGCTGCATACCCAATGACCGTGCGCCAGCCGACTCGCCCCAGATGGTGACCTTGTCAGGGCTGCCGCCGAAGGGGGAGATGTTCTCTTGAAGCCATCGCAAAGCTAGGCGCTGGTCCCTGAAGCCGATATTGCCCGCGCCATCGTCCTGAAGTTCCTGGCTGAAGAGGAAGCCCCAGTAGGAGAGGCGGTAGTTGATGCTGGCAGCAATGATGGGCTTGTTCTCCTTAACGGACTGCTCGACGATGTAGCTAAGGTTGTATCTCGGGTCGCGAGAGCCGCCGTTGACGTAACTCTGCCGAGGTGAGAGTCAGTGATGGCCGTCGTCTCAAGTTGGGAAGAAGTTTACTTACGCCTCCGTGAACCCAGATACCTACGGGAAGGTTGTCTCCAGGCTTTGTGCCGGCCGGACGGACGATGTTGATCGTCAGGCAGTCCTCTGAGACTGGGTTGCCCAGGTTGGCAGTATCTGAACCATACCCAATGCACATCCATCCATATTCGGTAGCGTTCCTCGTCTCCTCAAACGAAGAGTTCAGCGGCTGAGGTGCTGCATAGCGAAGGGAGCCAATGGGGGGCTGCGCATATGGGATGCCCAAAAAGAAGTCCTGAGCGTACTCCTCGTTCCGGACACCAACGTACGTTCCATTGGACAGACGCACGGAAGGAGGCGAAACGTCATGGTGACCCGGGAAGCACTCGGACAGGTCAAAGCCCGACAGAAGCACCAGAAGAAGGTTAATTGCGTTTGGACGCATTCTGGGCAGTTTCAACGTCGTCGAAGGGCTCGAAGGAAGGCTTCTAGAAGTCAAAAAGATGAGGAGGGTGGCAGGTGGCTGAAAACGGCGCGTCTCATGTCAATCGCAGAAGAACTGATTTTGAACCTGCAGAGCTGCACGTTGTCGAGCTAGCTAGGAGGCAAGGAGTCGGCAGCCAGTCGTGGCATTTTGTCAACTAATTGCCTCAACGCCATCCAACGGCCGACGACTTCTCCCGACATTGCCTAGAGACTAACGGTTGCGACGGCGTCGCTACTAGGTGCTAATTGGGATAGTAATCACCGATCGGTCGTGGGACTATCGACGAACCCTAGATCGAATATACTCCCATGACACCATCTAGCCCCTTCCTCTGCCCCTTGGGGTGTCCTTTGGGGTCCGGGGATCGGGGAGGACCACGAGCCTTTGCAGGCCGTGTGCATGATTTTCCCTACCCATTGCGAAGAGCTCGCATGGCCCCCATGAGGGTTCGACGTTGCTGCCAGCTTGCATTCGTGGCCCTTAATCTCATCTCGTAATTGCATGCTGCTGGTGTCTAGCGTCATTCCAACTTCTTGCGGACCATCGGCCAAGCGTTGCTAGTTTCGGCTTAGCATAGCAAAATGGTGAGACTACGCTACCGTCTAGCCACCTTCGCCCGTTGGTCAACGGCTAATGACTTCCAACTTGATGACCTCGGTTAACCGAGTCTAGAAGCCCCGGTTCATGTATAACCGGGGGAATCCCTCAGTCGCACGAATGGGATCTCGCCCCGTTTGATCCACATCATTTGAGTTCAACGCTAGAAGGTTTACCCCAGCTAGTAGGTAAGGCTGGGATCTCTTGGCCTGGCGTGATCTTTGGAGAAGAAAAAGGGCGGAGTCTTCAGCTGGGTTGCGTTGGCGTGGAAAATGTTGCCTGATGCGTGTGGGAATCTCGTGTTGCAGAACAAAGGAAGAAGGAATTATCGCATGCAGACTGCTGGAGAAACCTAGCTGTTGGTTGCAAGAAATTTTCCGGGTGAACGGGAAGACATCTCGATGACTGATGAGAGAAAGAGAAGAAAGAAGCAAGAATTACTCGTTGGTAAGATCAACCGAGTAGCGAGCCGAAGCCGACGCGTTTGCCGAATCTCCGTCTCCGTACAATCCGGCTTTTGCAACGCCACATTACTTGATTTGGTGGCCCAACATGCCGGTAGTCTAGTGAAGTGGTGTGAAGAAGCCATGGAAGGATGCAAATGCATGTTGGGAGTTTCGTGTGCGACTGCCAATCTCCCATTTGCCCACCGTCACCCTTGAGGTTACACCCCCCTACAGCCTGCAGGGCGATGTTTAAGCAGATAGCCAGCCAGTCGGCCGGCAAATCGGGGCAGGAAAGCGGGAGACTGAACGTCCATCCGAACTCCGTATCTCTAACTGGGACGACTCGGCTCGCCCTAGCGCACACACATGATTGTAACTTTCGCCCTGGTTTCGAGGGGGGCACATAGCGCGAAAAGAGTCGGGGACGTCTTTCCAAAAAACCACTAACCAGCTGTTCTCCTCGGGGAGGGAACCTTTGTTGTGCCTGGGATATACCCTTGCAAGGAGCGCTGATCAGAAAAACTTACGAATATGCTGGTTTCCATAATATGAGGGTGCGGTGCACCTCCGCCGTTGGGGGCTGTTGGTTGAACTCTTGCGAGATCTGACGATTTTCAACCCAAGCTTTTGTCCACAGAAAACTGTGGCCCTGGGGCTTGTGCCGCGAAGCCGACGATGGTCGACGATAGAGGCGGCCGGCTGCTTGCCGCAACTTGGTCGTTGGTAGGCGCAAGCGCCATACTATTATTCCTCAGAATATACTGCAAGATATGGCGTGGTAGGGGACTTTGGTGGGACGATCACTTGCTCATTGGCTCTTGGGTATGTGTGCCATCCTATTCCACGCATCTCTCGTCACGAAAGAACAAACCTAATTGTGCTGTGTGCAAAGGCTGCGTTGGCGATTTCCGTTTCCATCAACTCTTACATCGTATCGCTGGGGTTTGGTCGCCATATATGGACCATCAACGACGAAGACCGAAAGGAGATCAACCTCTTCACGATCCTGGTCGCCACCTTCGGAATCATCGCAACGACAACGAGCAAATCTTCCTTCGCCCTGACGCTATACCGAATCGTAACCAACAACTGGACAAAGTACTTTTTGATTTTCGTCATCGTGTCGATCAACATCTCGATGAACCTAATCTGGATATTTGGGTTCGCCAAATGCACACCCCTGGAGAAGGTCTGGGATGGCAGTGTCCCCGGAACATGCTGGGATAAGACCAAGTTGGTTCGATACCAGCTCTTCGCAGCATGTAAGTTGACGACTGTGGTAACGAAATCACTTTATCATGCCGCAATAAAGCTGACGGGAACTTCTTCAGATTATTCGGCCGTCCTGGACTTTGTGCTGGCTTTTCTCCCATGGCCGATACTGATGAGAGCGACAATGAGACGTCGCGAGAGACTCGGTGTTGCCATCGCCATGAGTCTTGGTGCTATGTAAGACTTCTGACCCGGCTCTCGCGGACACAAAACTAACAAGTACAGTGCCGGAGCTTGCGGGATTGTAAAAGCTGTACTGGTCGTCTCGATGACGAGCACGGATATCACATACGATCGCGTAGACCTCACCATCTGGACCTTGACAGAACCAGCCGCTTCCATTATGGCCGTCTCAATTCCTGTCCTGTGAGTATCCAACAAACAGTGATACTGCCTCAGTTACTAATGTCTGCACAGGAGAATGCTGTACCGCGAGCTGAAGTCCGCCTCGAGAAGTTACGGGCGGAGTAGATCACAGACGAATGCACTCGAAACGGCAAAGACGGCGAAGACGAAGCGATACGGACAGGGAACCCATTACGGTCGGAACTCTGTCGTCGTCATGTCCACGACAGGATGGCAAGAATCACAAGAAGCTCTGCAAGACGTGGAAAGTGGTCAGACCACGCCGCGGGGCATTATGAAAACAGAAGAAGTCAGGGTACGGCACGAGAGGATGCCACCTGCAGGCGACAGCAAGAGCTCCATAGAGCTTGATACATTTCGGTAGACCGGACTTTTGGGACCATTGGGAGCATGGGAAGCGCGAATGATACCTGGGCAGCATGCACCTACTTTTCGTTTTAGTAATGAGACAATGAAGACTCCAATTTGTTTTCAGACAGAGTAATGTAGAAAGCGCCGTGTCATCGACAAAGGAACGAGACGCTATCTAATTTGACGCTTGCCTTCCGACAACTGAACAAATTCTCTTCAACAGTACATGACACACTCGGTTTGAAGTGTTGGTGGCCTTGCATAAACTTTGATTTGAATGTGATTTCGTTGTTACCTCAAGACGGTGCAATTGGTTGTGTGGCGGCAGCCTCGAACGCCAGCATCAACTCCCTAAAACAATAAGCTTTGTTGGTAATCAATCAGGCAACGTCTCACATGCAAAGAAGAGAAACAAGGGAATAAGTTACACTCGTTCTCGTGAACACTTCAATGCGACCCTACCGCTACGATTAGAAACAAAACGCAAGTGGCACCCTGCCGAGCGCCCGAGGATACGCCGAGTCGGCACGGGGTGGGGCGCGGCCCAGGCTCATAAGATTTCCGGCGGGCCGGACCGGGAGCCAGGGCCGGGCACCGGAGAATTCGCAGGCACGTCATCAGCTTGCTTGAGTCAAGCGACAGCGACGATAACAGCGGGCTCAGATACTAGAGTGAAATATGCAACATAATGAAGGAAAAGTCATGCCTCTGTTATCGCAAGTCTAAAATTCGCATACTGTCCGTACCCTGATTCTGCGCTCCTTGACGGCGTGCTGTCGCGTCTCCCTGAATTATATCGCAAGTCGATAACCAATTACCCATAAAATCAACAGTTCTATACTTTTCGTTTCCATCTTTCCTTCGTGTCAAGTCATTTCAGTCATGAATTAGTGCGCCATCACAGGACCGTTGACGACTCTGCCGACGTCCTTAACCCCAAAGATACTCGCGACTACACCAACACCGGCAAATCCAACGCAGCACCACAGGCCGGTTCCGTATTGTTGCAAGATACCGTGTCCGTTCTTTGTATCGACTGCCTGAACAACAGCGCTTGCAACCGCAAGCCCAAACCCGCTGCCGATCTGGAATGCGGTGTTTATCATGCCACCGCAGAGACTCTTAACGTTGACTGGAACCGAAGCCAGGAGTACGACAGTGATGGTGCAGTATACGATTGTCGTTCCAGCGACACCAATGACAGTTGTAGGAAAGATATGCTTCCAGAAGTTGAGGTCGTCATCCCTCATAAGCGCGGCAGGCACTGGCGCGATGGCGCAAATGGCCATGCCCACAGCAAGAAGCCACTTGGGGTTGAAGATCTCCAGCATGCGAGACATGGAAAGGCTGAAGATGAAGCCTGTGGCACCCATGGGGAGGAAACGAAGTGCAGTTTGACCGGCGCTAAGCTTGTTCACTTCCTGCGCAATAAGGGTCGTGTAGTAGATGGTCGTCTGGTATCCGCCGTACATGACTGTCCAGGGGTTAGCACATATTTTTGAATCGATAGTTTGCATGCTGGAGATGCAAGACTTACCGAAACCGCCGATCCATAAAGCAGCGAAGTTCTCAAGTTTCCACAGCGAAAGTGGCATGATGGGGTTCGCGACCTTCTTCTCAACATAAGTGAAAGCAACAATCATGGCAATGCTGACAATGAGCAGAGCGATGATGAATGCCTTGCCCCAACCGTACTCGCCACCGCTGGAAAGCACAAAGCTGAGCAGAATGAGTCCGGCTGTCGAGAGACCGGCGCCGACAAAGTCTAGCTTTGGGCGTGAGGTGCCCTCCATGCGGTCCTTCGGGAGGAAGAACCATCCAAGCGTGCCGAGGGTGCCGGTGACTGCGACTGGGATGTAGAAGATGTATCTCCATCCCAGTGACGACGTCAAGAACCCTCCGAAAATCAAGCCGAGGCAGAACCCAACAGCTCCAGCAGCACCGAAGATCGTCAGAGCGAGAGTTCGGTCCTTGGCGACAAAGTAGTTGCTGATGATGCCCACCGCCGACGGTACTGTCATGGCGGCGCCGATGCCCTGCAGGGCTCGGAAGATTGAGAGCTGGATGAATGAGGTCGCGAAACCGTTGGCAATGGTCCAAATGCTCAAAGTCGCCATGCCGGAGCAGAAAATCAATTTTCTTCCGAAGCGATCGGCCAGGACTCCGGACAACAGCAGAAAGCCGCCGAAAGTCAAGGTGTAAGCCGAGATAAGCCACTGCAGATCCCCGCTCTTGACGTCAAAGTCTTTCTGAATAGCTGGAAGAGCGATGTTCACGCCTGTCCTGTCGAATAATTAGTACATGCTCTTTGATACCTTTTCCGCCCAAAACTTACATGAAAACGTTATCCATCAGTTGCGCGCCGCAGGTGCAGAGCAGGATGATTGCTCCACGAAAGGAAGCGACAGTGCCGACGTCTGGGTAAGCCTGCCCCGCGCCGATTTCGTATTCGGCCGGTGTCTGGGTCCCGGACCTTTCTCCCGGTGATGGCGGCCCCGAGGCGAAGCCAGAAACTGGGGATGGCGGCCGCGTCGACTGCGGTGTCGTAAACTCGGACGGAACCTCCCGAATGGTGCTGACGGGACCAGGCTTGGCCGCGCGAGGGAATGCAGGAAGCTCGAAGACGTGGTCTTGAGACTCACGCCTGTCTCGCGACCGGTGGCGGCTCAGGGCGGAGGCGCTCAGAACGAGTTCCTCCATATCATCCGGGCGCTCATGCTCAAAGGTGACTCGCGAGGTCTGCGAGACGGTGCTCCTGCGCCGAGTAATAGGAAGACCTGGGAAACCGGGAGGCGGGACGAATGTAGGGACCTCTTCGAGTGCTGAGGTGCGGCGACCGAGAGACTCACCGTCCGCATCAATAGAGACACGGCGGGTGTCGGGGGAGTTCTTCTCGTGCGTCATCTTGAGTTATTGCCTCCGAGCGAAAAGCTGTGATTTTCGAGACAAAAAAGCAGGATTAACGTCAACGGCGGAAGCTGACGATGCTACAAAGGGTCATGGGCAGTCGTCTTTCAAATACGCTCAAATCTGGTGTGTGAAACAGTGCGGCCATCTTCCGAGGGCTCTCACAAAGGTTGCAGTGATGTCAAATAAATCCTTATCAGTTGGGCGCTGTTCGCCACATGGCAGAGTCTGCTCCCGACCTCAGGCGATTCACATGTCGTGATGCTCCACAGAGTTTCCACAGCTTTTGCGCGCCAATCCTACTCAAAGTTTCCCCTGTCGTGGAGTTGTGGGAAACTCGAGATTATCTAATCTTGTAGAACAGTCTGGACATGGGGTTCGATGAGTCGCTTGGACAGCCGTCGTTGACAGAAAAGCTTTCAACTAGCTTGGCATGGGGGTTCACAGACCATTGTAGGCTGCGATATCGCCAATTTGAAAATTTCGTAGGGCTGAGTGAGCTTCAAAAATGCTAAACACCGACTCATGAATTTGAATGTCCGGCACAGTTTCCGCTCTCACAGCCGTCATCGGGGTCCACTTGCAAAGACTTTCACAAGGATCCAGACGCTTGCGCCACATGCCGCTGACGCTTGGTATTTCCTATCCTGCTCGGACAGGCAAGTTTTCATCGTGAGACCCCAAAGCTCCTTGTGTCTCTCTGGACGGCATCCCACCTTATCTTGCTTCCAGGTGCCCGCTGCCCTGATTTTAGCAGCCAAAGCCCCTCTGGTTCCCTGTCGATCAGAACCCTTCTGTGCGCCGCCACGTCTTGGGCGACTGTCACCCTGCGATGCACCACGATGAACTTGCATCGCATCCCAATAATTTTGAAAGGCCACCGCTATTTCCAAAACCAATCGGAACATTCTCCAGCAATTGCAGATTTCTCTGAGCTAAAACATCCCGCGATACCCTTGCCACGTGGTTCTCCTGGGAGAATGGTTCGCTATCACATGTCTTGTTGAGCCGCTGAGAAGGAATTTGCAGCGTTTGTGAAAAGATTGCAGCGGCCAATCATGGGTACCGCTCGGAATTGTGCTCCGAGAGCTGCAAAATATTCATCCAGATCGCCTGATGCCCCCCACGCCCGCACCCGGTTGAAGATCACGATATCTATCAGAGCCCAACTCGATAATATTGAAAATTGCGGTTGTCTTTTTGTGATTTTTGGGCACGAATGGGTTCGCGGCCCGAAAGTACCAGGATTCTTGGTTCACGAGAACTCTCCCTCGATCGTGCCTCGACATTCTATCAGGCTTACCTCGCGCGCCTCGTTTCTCGCTGTATACAAACAGCAGCACTTCAAAAATATGGCGCTATATGTTTCGGGGCTTTCCTTAAACTCCAACACTGTCTTCCCCTCCTCCGCTGATGCAGGACATTGTGGACCATGATCAGTGCTCCATCGCCTTCTCCACAGTGAGTATCCTGACAAGGCCTGGTGGGCCGGGACTGGTGATTCCTGCTCCAGCGACGAAGTGCCAATCCTTCAGCAGATCCAAGCTCAAAGGAAAGCAAGTACATACAAAAGACGGGTCCGTAGAAATAGACTCTTACTGACACGAGCATACAACTTTGTGAGCGACAATTGATGTTAAATGGGATCCGTCCGGGCCAGCCCCAGTAAGTGCAATTTAGACAGTGCCCAGTGACTGCGCATTTGAATCTAAAGTGCAACAACTTCACGTCCAGGTTATTCGAGTTCACTCATTGTGTCCAAAACTTGCAGAGTGCCAAAAGTAATGAGTTATGCTAGCCGGGCAGAATATCGAGGACGACGGCGAGCATTCAGGAAACGTAGTCGCTTTAGCACAGGAAAAGTAGGAGGTCTCGGCAGGAGATGCGGATTACACGTGTGTGTAGTGGACACTGCCCGGCTAGCCAAACTCAAAGGAATATGTCAAATGCAACGTAAACACGACGATCTCCGAGCGGCGGAGGATGTCTCAACTTCGAAGTTCGAGGTGCCGTGGTAGCATCGGGCTCGCAAAATCCAATAGTTGTCAAATTGCATCGGTAAAAGCCTCCAATTTGAGCAGTAAAGACTACAGCAGCATTTGAATAAATACAGTATCGCTTGCCTCTTTGGTAGGCAAGTCTGTAGCGCCAAAACGGCACATCATTCCACTTATCCCACACCACGGCTCAGATGGGACTGACTGAGGGTCCTGAGGACTGTGAGCACTGTCAGTTGTTGTCCGTTGTCTGATGATGTTGCTTGTGTTAACTTACGAATTTCGAAATATGGGATCGTGTCTTTTTTGAAATCAAACAACACAGCCTCAGGCGTTGTCACTGCTCTGGATTTCTTTGCACTCGCCCGTGTTGACGCAAGCGCCGGCGCAGGTGAAACGGCCGTTCCAGCATCCGAGAATGGTTTTGGCGGTAGCAGTGGCGCTCAACAGGCCGAGGGTGAGGAGAATAGCATTGAACTGCATCTTGTGGTTGAAAGGATGGAGACTGGGAGATGAAGCAGCACGAGATGAATGAAATGAAGACAGTGATGTTGAAAATGATAACCAGAGCTGGAAAATGCCTGTGGTTAAATAGTGTTGAGAGACTCAAAGTAGACTCGGACTTCAAAAGTGTGGCACCATCCCAATGGATTGATTAGTATGGGGCTCATTACTCCATAAGTATTCGTGCGAGGGTTGGGATAAGAGGACTAAGTTCCAATATTAGGTATCATGATTAATTAATTCCCGGGGCTCTTGTCATAGGTATTGGCTCGGGCATGATTTAGTTGAGTCAACTGGAAGCTGCCTGACCACACTTTGCTCAGCGTTGAACTGCTGTGTCAACCGGATAGGATCTCTTCAGTGTCTCAGTATCACTATGAGTTGTGTACATAATAACAGACACACGATGAAAAGAAGTCTTCTTTACTCATGATGTTATTAAATAAGACCGGGATGCTAGATGCTTTCTCACAAGACAGCTCAAACGGTGATTCACTGCCGCTGATACAAGTTATTTGTTTACTCACACACCTAGTTAACGCCCCTGCCCACCCGAGACAATGCTTGCGCACAAGAGGCCTCTTTTTCCGAATATCGAGCGCAATAATGATGAAAGTGCATTTTCTGGGTATTAGTCTCTTTGAAGACGAGGGGGCCTAGTTCCAGTCAAGGACTGCGACAATAAACCATAGCTTCCCTAATCCCATCGGGTTCCAGCGGGCTACAGTGCAAAGGATCCCCAAATTTCTCTGATTTCTCTCAACTACGCAACTTTCTATTAGCTACAAGAGAAGGTCTACTTGCTCTGATGAATTGGAGTTCCGCACGCGGTGGACTGTAATCTAGCGACACCCGGTGGGATAAGGTATCATGCAATTTCGACTGAAACTACGGAGACCGAAAGCATTCTCAGGTTTTAAGTGTCACATCCAGTCGGTGAAAGAAACTACCTGGTCAAGTCTGCCTTAACCAGAATTTAGATGACGGCAGAAAGCATGATATAAAGCCTCCCGTCAATTGTCTGCCCATCACAGTTGCGGTATGATGCGCGTCGTTTCTAGCATGGCTGAACGGTGGCGGTGTATGAGGCTCATTCCATGTTTGATTTTACGATTCAATCATAAGTGAATACTTGTTGAGCCTGGTTGGATCTTACATGAAAGAGGTCTACAAAAGAAACTAGCTATGTGTTCCTGTCATGCACAGTCAGAAGCCTGGCTGCAGCCATTCCTCCCAATGCAAAAATACTCTCCGCACTCCGCAGCTCCACAACTGTAAAAGAAACACCCATCTTCTGCCGGATCCAGTTGCGGAGCTCCACCGTCACCAAAGAGTCCGTCTGCAAGGGTCGTGACAGATCAACCTCTCCATCCTCTCTCATGGCGAACCCCTGTAATGCCCCACCAATCTCTTTAGCCAGAAATGCCTTCGCGTTGTCTGATTCAAGTTGCGACGGATCCAAGTTGCTTGTTCGTAAGAAATCCTTCAAAGTGATCCCTTCTTTCTCCTTTTTCTCAGTCACCCCCATCAGTCCTGTGCTAGACAGGAATCCCGAGCGCGGGTCTTTTAGCCATCCGTTTCGACTGCCGGAGGTGGCTGATGATCTCATACCGATGGCAACCTGGCCCCGACTCGAGTAACCTTTGACATCAGGAATGGCACGGGTCTCTTCTAGGGACGTTGGCTGAGACCGTCTGATCATCAACTCCAAAGCATCAAGGAGGTCTTGTTCGTGCAGGCAGTGTTGCCTCGTCGCTCGAAGGGCTTCGAGACGATTCTGCTCCCTCGCTAGAACCCCGATATCTTCCATGATGCCAATGTCAAGAACCGAGCAAGGCAGTCCCTTGGAGTGGCGATACTGCACGAAGGCGTCGAGAAACGCATTACCTGCTGCATAGTTTGCCTGGCCGATCTGACCTCCAAGACCTGAGAGCGAACTGAAAAGAAAGAAGAAATCAAGCGGCTCGCTTTGGTACTGCTGCAAGGCATTGTGGAGGTTCCAAGTGCCCTGCACCTTTGGATCAACCGTTGTTTGCCACTGTTTGAAGGTCATGTCGATAATGTTGGTATCCTATAAAATTGTTAGTTTTTATCGTTTTTTGGCGTATTGAAATGGGGAAAGAAAGAAACCTAAAACGGGAAACATACCTGGAGAACCATAGCTGCTTGTAACAACCCGGCGATCGGAGAGTTTGCTGAGTGAACCATCTTCGTAACATCGCCCATGTCGTTAACACTTCCAGAGATCGCTTGAACAGTACATCCGAGAGCCCTCAATTCGTCAAAATACTCAGGATGATCCTCAGCTGATTGCTCAGCCGACCTTGAGAAGAAAATGAGCTCTCTGGCTCCTCGCTCGACAAGAAATCTGGCTGTGGCCTGACCGAGTCCGCCGAGCCCACCGACAAAAACATAGGTTCGATCCGAGCGGCAGCTCATGGATGGTAACGATGAGGTCGCCGAAATATGGCCATTTTTCAATACGTTAATCCCGGATACCTCGGAAAGCTCTTGGTGACCCTGAATCCCTTCGCTGAAAGTGTCACTCGACTCCTGCAAGAGCTTCGAGACTTCGAGTGAATGGAAACGACTGATGTGAAGCGAGCCTTTGGAAAGCACGTACTCCGACTCTGGATCAACTTCACCTCCAGTGATACGCTGTCCGAAGCTCTTGAGGATGGTGTGTATAGCACCCCAGCCATTGGCATCAAAGGACTCGAGCTCCAAGGTAACAAAATCCATCGAAAGTTCCCTGCGAAGAGTCCGGGCGAGACCCAATACTAGCGAGTAGTTCGGATCCTTGCATTCGATTTGGCAAGCTCCAGTAACCCACAGCACCTTCTCGTCTTGCGCCGAAAGAATGCTCTTCTTGAGATCTTCCCAACCTTGCTGTGACATTCCATGGACGAAAGGGCCTTCAAGATCCAAGAGGCACACGACTGGCTGGCCCCATGGGAGTTCCTCGCCCAGGCCGACGAAGTCAACATCCATACCGAGCCCACGAAGAGCCTCTGTTGCGTCTCTGACCAAGTAATGGGCTGGGTCCTCGCAGATGATGCTGGTTCTGTCGGTCTTCCAGTGGTCCGAGAACGGGCTGGCGATGCTTAGGCATGAATAATCGCCCAAGAGCGTAGCAGCCGAACTACCATCGAATCCAGCATGCCGTAGCTGATCTCGGAGACAAATCTCCGATTCCATATTCTCTGAAAACGAATTCGGTTCTGGCAAAAGGCCTGTGACATACTGGAGTGCTCTTGATGCTGACTTTGTCTGCCCGAGTATTATGCGCCCCGTAGACTTCAGCAATTTGCGTATCTTCTTCAGATTGGTCCTCGAAGATGATGCTGCATCAAAAACAAGTACAAGATCAAACGACTCATTACTGAATCCCTGGAGTGAGAAATCGACATCGGCACTGAGGTTGCTGTGCTTGGCCTCAGGGAAATTTCGCAGACAGTCTTGCACCAGAGTAGAAGTTTCTGATGATGTGCAGGCATATATGTAATTTCCGTACAGACGGTCGCCAAAGCTGTCAGATGAAAGAGCTGACAATATCTTATTGATGATAGCGGCAGTGTCGTTGGGAGCACCGATGTGCAGGATGTTCATGTTTGGCTTCTTGTGGCCCAAGAGTTGAAGAAAAGCGGTGATATCGATGTCGCAGAGAAGTTCCGCAGCTCGAGCCATTGCAGTGGCAGAATCTATAGCCTTGATAGCATCAAGCCTGCCAGTGAAGCACGCCGCAGCATTCGTGTACACACGATGGACTGCTAGCGCAAGGCTTTCTGTGGGTGTGCCCTTGCAAGCTTCTAGCATGTCTGCGATGAGTACCTGCCTCAAATGAGGAGTAGTGTTTGCAATATCAAATGCACTGGCAAGATCTTGGTGTTCTTCGGCAATAGTCTGTCGATAAGTTGCATCCAGCCAGCTCTTGAAGTCGACGAAATGTGGTTGCGTTGCCGGGAGAAACTGCAGTTGCGCTCTCGACTCCACGACACATGCTAAAACCATCTTTTCCAGGCTTCTGGTGTAAGACTCAATGTCTTGGCGACGAAGAATATGAATCGGGTCTAGGAAGTCGATGTCGGGTTTCCATTCCACAATGGCGCCGGCATGGGGATCCTCAGCCTGGATGGCAGAGCTACCATCAACAGGCTCCACCTCAAGACCTCGGATATCAATAACAGTTTCACCGTCAGACGTTCCGATGATGTGACTGGATGATTTCATCGAGAAATTACCGGTCGCAGTCGCTGCAAGTTGTATCTTTCCCGATGGTTTGCTTACATACAATTCCTCAATATACGTAGGAATTGCCATCTGTTTGAAGTTTTTGGTAAGACCATGACACGATGCGACCATCGCAAAATGCATGCTTGAATCAAGAGCTGTGGGGTGAATGGCGTAGGATGCCATCTCGCAGTCTGACAAATCCGTTTGCAGAGACGCAATGGCCGTCGGTTCGGTAACATGGGAGCTAGCATCGGCTAGGTTGCGGAATCTGGGACCGTATTCCAGTCCAAACCTCTTCCAGGTACCGTAAAATGAATCCAAGGGGGCCTTGCGGGGAAGTTTCACAACTTCTGAAGCTTTGTGTCCGCAATCAGATCCGGCTTTGCACCCGCCTGTGACATGTCTGACCCAAGTGTCGCTGCCTTCACTCAGCGAAGAGATCGAGAACTCAAACCATTCAGAATCCAGACAAGGTGTGCGCGGTGGTGGATGGAGAACAGTGACGAGCTCAACCGGGCGGTCGTTTAGCACCAAAGCTGACTCAAACTTGACGTGTCCGAGGGTGTAGTTGACGGACCCTTTCAGTTGATTCAAAGCTTCCCCGATCATGGAGACATATCCTGCTGCGGGAAATACATTCTCGCCGAGAATTATATGGTCTCTGATCCACGGAACATCTTCGACTCTCAGATTACATCGCCAGGCAGGACAAGCATCGGATAGCTCCTCGACTCGGGTACCCAATAGCTCGTGATGGTCAAACCTGCGCAAACGCCAAGATCGAGAAAGTCTGCTCTCGACCCAATACTCTTTGTCATAGTACCAAGGGTATGTTGGCAGATCTGTCAGAAACTCCCCAGATGGTGTTACCGCGGCGAGATCAATGCTGGCGCCAATTGACCAAAGCTCTCCTGCGGTCTTCAAAACACAGGATACCGCATCCTGGGTGCGGACTAAGGTCGGAACATACTGAGCGATCCGACTCTTGGCATGTAAGATCTGCCGTATAGGGCCAGCGAGGGCAGAGTGTGGGCCTATCTCGACGAAGGTTGCCGACTTGAAATCATTCAGAACAGACTCGACTGCTGTGCTGAATAGAACTGGAGAGACGACGTTTCGCACCCAGTAAGAATGAGACATGTCGTTGTGGAGCGTGCCTGTAACCGACGAATAAAATGGGATTTTCGGTTGAACTGGCTGCAATAAACCCTCTAATCGCTGTGTAAAGTCCATCTCCGCTGATTTCATATGTTCTGCCGGGGATATGTGTCAGTGATGCTGGAAAAAAACTAAAAAACCTTTGACTTACGCGAATGGTAGCCGCACTCAACATGGAGGCTCCGTGCCAGAACTCCGGGCTGTTCAGCCATGATATCTTTCATCACGCCCTCAAGCACATCTGCCTCGCCAGACAACGTCACGCTGGCAGGTGAATTCTCACAACCGACCATAACACCTGGGCGGAGAAACTTCTGAACCTGACTTCGGCCAAGCCCGACTGCGGCCATGGAGCCTTTGTGGGCAGCTTTGATGAGCAAGGTAATCTGACCACGGTGGTAGGCGATGCGAATGGCATCTTCAGCTGTGATTGCTCCACTCGCATAAGCGGCCGCGGTTTCTCCTGAAGAGTGTCCGACGACGGCATCAGGTGTGACGCCCCATGATCTGAGCAAATCAACAAGAGCGACCTGGATGGCAACAAGACATGGCTGCGAAAATTCTGCCTCGGCAAGTCTGCTCTGCTCTTTGGGTGCAAGAAGTAAATCTGACCAAATCAGCATTCATTATCTCCACATACTTTCAAGACGGGAAACTACCTTTCAATTTCCATGGCGGGGGATCAGAGAGGCTTGACAGCACATCGTCCAGACGGCTGATGGTCTGTTGAACTAGAACATTCTGCTGAAGCAGCTCTTTCCCCATTTGAGCCCACTGAGCTCCTTGTCCTGTGAACACCCAAACCAGGCTTGCCGGATTGTTGTTTCGCTTAGCTATCGAGGACATCTGGAAAGGGGTACTGCCGTCTGTTACACAGAATGCGCGATGCGGGTGGGCCTCTCGTCGAGCGTTGAGAGACCAGGCCACGTCTCCCAGTAGGTGAGGTTTCCGTTTCAGGTACTGTTCAATGTCGGACGCCGAACGAATAACCGAATCTGTATGAAGCGCAGAGAAGGTCAGGAGACGATGGTGGGAAGATCTTTTCTCCTTGTCGTGAACACGGCGAGAAGATTGCACGCCAAAACAGGCAGCCGACTCAAGTAAAACCTAAATTTACGGTCAGAATCTCAGAAAAGAATCTGACATAGAATCACTGACATGAGCATTAGAACCACCTATCCCAAAGCTGTTTACAGAAGCTCGCTCGAGTCTATCTGATGGCCAAGGCAAAGGTGTTGTGGGTACCTTGATTTTGGCGCGTTCCCAAGGAACTATATCCACATATTAGCTTCCGTAGCGTCTTGATTATTGCATGGAATAAGCTTACTTTCTGCATTCGGCGTCTTGAAGTTGATATTGGGTGGTATTGTCGAGTTTTCCAATGCTAGTACCATTTTAATGATGCTGGACAGCCCCGACGCACCTTCGCCATGACCAATATTGGGTTTGACCTAGGGCTGATATCAGTATTAGACATTACTCTGCGACATCATTCAGCTTACCGATCCGATATAGATGCCGTGATCTCCCCAAATATTAGCAACCGCGCCAACCTCAATAGGATCGCCCACCTATAAGTTAAACAAGACCGTCAGCTCGATACTTTCATATTCAAAATGGTAGAGCAGTGCGACTTACAGAAGTTCCAGTTCCATGGCACTCAACCATCGCAGTCCTTGACAAGTCCGTAATACCAGCTATATGATGCCCTCGCCTCATCAGTCTCTCATGACTATGAGAACTTGGTGTGGTAAGACCCGGGGTTCTCCCGTTGCCGGACAGACAAGTGGATCGAATGACTGCCCGAATGGGGTCGCCATCCCGCACAGCATCCGAAAGTTTCTTAATGTAGACTGCAGAAACGCCTTCTCCTCTTGCGAAACCATCAGCGCCGGCATCAAAGCTTTTGCAAGAAGCCGTTGGGGACAGCACCCCCTGTTGATGCATGACTGTTGTATCCTTTGGAGTGAGAATGAGATTGACGCCACCAACGATAGCAGAGATACAATCGCCTCCATGCAGGTCTCTGCATGCCATATGCAGTGCAACAAGAGAGGCAGAACAAGCGGTGCGAACCACAACGCTGGGCTTAAGTATTAGCTCAGATAGCTCATGAGACCCGCGGTGTTGGACTTACCTCGGTCCAGTCAAGTCGAATTCATACGAGGCCCTATTTGCAAGGATGTAATCTCCATACACATCAGGCCGAACCTGTTCGAGGTTCTGCTCGTCGCGAGACTCAAGCTGACTCCAGTCGTCGCCCATGGTGCCAACATAGACACCAACATCGGCACCCCTGAACTTTGTGGCTCCAGAACTCTGAAGAGCCTCGTAAGCAACTTCAAGAAATAGTCGCTGTCGAGGATCCATGCGCTCAGCTTCCTGCTTCGTGAAAGACCAGAAGCTGGGATCAACATGAGCTAGATTCAATTCTTCAAGGAAGTAGCCAAACTCCGTCGGGACATGGTTAGCTCTGCCTGGACCATACCAGGCTTCGAGGTTGTATCGACTCTTGGGGACGCGGCACCGTCCACTTCTGCCATTGACTAGAAGGTCCCAGTAATCTGCTGGGGTATGAACATGGCCGGGTAGCCGTACTCCCATGCCGATAATAGCGATTGGCTCATAGAATCCTGTTGCCATATCTTGATCATTAGCAGGTATAGACCTTGAAGAGCCAGGATTCATTCCCATGTTGTTTAGGTTATACAGAAGTCCCGAACGTTCTGGTATGCTGATTGATGACAGAATTTAGGCGTAATGAATGGGTCCAGTATTGAGTGCAGAGATCTGTGAGTAATATGTTTGGAACTTTGGAAGTGCCGAAGGATCACACGATACCACCCCTGAAGACCTCTTGCACACTTTATCTTATTATGCCGGAACCTCAAAAGGGATCGGACTTCGTCAGAACCGAGCAGACCAATGGAAGAAAATTCTTACCTGGGGGTCTGCGGTTAGCGGCAACGATGGAGACATCGCGGTACACCGAAGTCCCGCCCAAATCTCTCGTAGTCACTGCACCTGTTCATCAAGTGCGGATAATCATCTTCGCATTACTGCATGCAATCCCAGGCACCCATCCATCTCAAGTAAGAAGTTCAGCTGCAGCGGCGCAGCAGGAACATGTGCCTCGACCAATCCTTTGGACAACATGCCAACCAGAACCATGGCTTTCTCCATTCTTAGGTCAGATCATGTCACGCATTCTTATGACGATTCCGGGAAGTCAGCCCTTTGGCTGAAGGTTTTGCCAATCTTGGCTGCCGAGGCGTAATGTGCAGGTCATGTTGGCAAGTCTAGCGCAGAGAGTGTCACTCTCACGATCTATTGGGCCCCCGAGCAGATTGCCCAAAATAAAAGCGTACATATCTGATCTAGCGTAAATGCAAGACACAGGTCAGTAGGATTTTGAAGGATTGCGACTTTCAACGGCGCAGCAAGATTGACGTACGCTGTGTGTGTTCTCCACACACACCACACCTCAAACGTGCATGTTGGCAGCACGAAGCTGGCTCCCCGGGGCTCCGCATTCCGGAAGGGCTGCACGATGCTGGCTATTCATTTCTTCGCATTCGTCAAATTCTTCATCGGCTACAAGGCAAGAAACGAAGAAAATGGAAACAACTCCGAAGACTCGGCGACGTCCAAAGACATTTGTCTGCCTTGCCGCCAGCTGATGAGGTATATTTGGGCCGTTGGCTCAGGGCTTACTCTTCTTCATTCATCTCTACACCCTTCTGACTATCATTGGAACACACCTGTTCATACCATCTTTCAGCCGAGGCAGTGTCGAGACTCGGTAGAATTTGATGATCTTCCTAAAATACCCGCCCTCGCCCGGCCTCTGATTCTTCAGCAATCTCTCACCGAAGCGGATCCTCCCTTTGACAAAGCGCGCCCGAATCAACACACCGAACTCTCCTGGCCGATTCCCGCAAAGAAAATGGCTGGTATCTTCGCGCCAAACCCTGTCCTGCTGCATGCACGTTTACGGCCGACCAGCCTGGCCTGCATCGATCTCGCAACCAACCGAAGATGGACGTATGCGGAACTCAACTCCGACATACAGCGCGCAACCGCGGTCTTGTCCGCCTACGCCGTCGAGTCCGGTGACAGGGTTGCCACTGTGTGCATCAACAGTGTTCATCAGATCATACTTCAACAGGCCTTGATGAGGCTTGGAGCCATCTTCGTTCCCCTCAATTGGCGCCTGGCCCAGCCCGAGCTTTCTAAGCTGTTGGATGACTGCACGCCGACAATCATTTTTACAGATCGAGACCCACCTGAGCTACCTCTTGGCTGCCGCCACATTGAATTTTCTAGATTCTGCGAGGAAGTCGACAATGCAGACCCCGGACGCCGACTCCAATCAAGGTCGTCACAGGAGACGAGCATTATTCTTTACACTTCTGGAACATCAGGCACGCCGAAGGGTGTGATTCTGACTGCCCAGTCCATATTGGCTACCACTGTCGACTTCAGCGTTTTGACAGAAGCCGATACGGGATGCGTCTTCCTCTGTGACGGGCCGATGTTCCATTTCATGGGTCTCATTGCGCAGATCTGGCCACCTCTCATGCGAGGCGGCACGCTGCTCGTGTCCCCGAGATTCAACCCTGAAGCGACTAACCGCCGTCTGAGTGATCCTCATCTTGGTATCACACACTACTTCTGTGTCCCTCAGATGGCGGAGGCGCTGAGTAGAGCAGTTAACTTTGACCCGTCAGCATGGCTCACCCTCAAAGCCCTCTTCACGGGAGGTGCTCCCAACCCTCCAGCGCGCATCAAGTGGTGGCTTGACCAAGGCATTTGTATGGTTGATGGGTACGGTTCAACAGAGATGGGAACGATCTCTGGTATGCCGCTTTCCTCTGAGATGATCATCAAGAAAGCTGGCTCCGTGGGTCTTCCAGGTCCGTTGACTTCCGTTCGTATTGTTGATCACCAGGGTCAGCCACTGCTACCAGGGGCTATCGGAGAGGTTCTCGTATCTAGGGATGTCTCAACTCCGATATACTGGAATAATGTGGAAGAAGACATCGCGAATTTAATGCCAGATGGATGGTTTCGGACAGGTGACATTGGATGGGTGGACGAGGATGGCTTCGTTTTCCTTGTCGATAGGAAGAAACACATGTTTATCTCGGGAGGTGAGAATGTATACCCAGCGGAGGTTGAGGCGGCTCTGATCGAGCATCCCGATATCTTGGAGGCCGCAGTGCTTGGAATTCCTGATGAGACTTGGGGTGAAGCTGGGCGGGCGTATGTTGTCACCTCGACTGGATCTCGCATCCCTCAAACGGGCATGGTTATGTATTGCCAAAGTCGCATTGCGCGATTCAAAATACCGAAGGAGTTCGTTTTCGTGAGCGGACTGCCGAGGACAGGGTCTGGAAAGGTTATGAAGCACCTTCTTAGCGAAGATACTGTATCTAGACTCTAAGGCAGAGATTGAAAAAAGAAAGTAGAGTTGTTTACTCTTCGTTATAGAGTTAATTAAAGTGAGGTCAATGCTGAATCAAACCTAGGCGCTCAGCTAAAGCCACGCACAAACTTGACCAAGTGTTTGCTTCACAGGCAAAAGGTCCACCACCACTCCCACCCACACACGATAACCCTAAGACTGTCAGTCATTTCAGTCGAGCGCAAGAGCAAAAGGTTGCGCCGAGGGGGAATCGAACCCCCGGCTCCCCGACGCTGCTTGATGGCAACGGAGAATTTTACCACTAAACCATCGGCGCTGGACGTTGATTGTCGTTGTGGATCTGGTCGACACTGGTTTCCAGGGGCCTAGGTGCTGTGATGCTGATGCTACAGTTTCGTCCAACCCAGTAGGTCTAAAGAAATCAACCTTGAAACCCTCGATTTGACAAGCATGAAATTCCTGAACGTTGTCAACCTTTGATTGCCTATTGTAAGTTCTTACATCATCTGTCCACCGATCGGCGAGTGTCAGATTGTGGGGAAGGGTTGCGCTCGATGTCTGGTTCGGTACAGCGGGTTGGGATGCACCCTGAGAGGATTCCCGAAGGATGGATTGAGAAGTCTGACTGTGCCCCAAGGCACCATGCGCAACTCCGGCGCAGAAAGCGTTTGCTACTTTTGGTCAGCTTTCTAAATCCAGCGACCCGTTCCGTCTGGCAGGAGGGTGGTAAGACAAGAGGAAGCCAATCAGCTCGATGACGTTCAGCCAACGCTTGTCACTCAGAGACAAGTGCTTACCGGCCGACAGCTGAGAAGCATCGCCATGTAACCCACCGCAAAACGCTTATCAATGAGTTCAACGGCCACCTACGGCCGTAATACACCAAGAAGGTCATCGTCACCGAAGCTCCGACACCGGCTTGCTCTTCTGACCATCAAGACTCATCCACTTTGCCCGAAGCTGCGCATCCAGAGCGACCGCTGTCGGCTTGATCATTCTACATTTGGTCATCATCCGCTAACCCCCAAAGTCCTGCCTGAAGTGCCCGTACGTCGGTCAATCACAGCGAGCGCATCAGGGCTCCACCAATTGACAGCATGGGCGGCCGCCCCCAACACCGGGAACCAACACGAGCTGATGCATTTTGACGGCCTGCACATGCCGGTCTAGACTTCTTTGCATTGCCATACTTTTTGCCCCCAACGTCTAGCAGTTCGGGCACCGAAGGGCATGCCCTCGCTGGTGCCTACAGGGCACGCTGCGCCATCCAAACCCTCGGCGACGAGTCAGTCAGCTGCTTCTGAGAGGTACACACATGTATCGATCTCGGTTCGGCAATCGTGCAGCGTGCTCCCGCCGATTTTCCCGCCGGGAATATCCACTTGGCCGCCGTCATCCGCTGCGATCCACCGGTCAGAACAGCCCCTCGATGCCGGTGCGATCTTCACACCGACGCTTCGGCGGCGTCGACAAACAGACCTATTCTTATCGGGAGCAATCGCTCTGAAAAAGCTGGCAACAACTGCGTACGTACAGGGTTTAGCTTTCGGTGTTGACTGGCCTGATTGTTAGATTCTAGATCAACAGCGGCTGTGCATGAGCTTCGCCGGATGGTAGAAGTCGTTGTGCATACTTAGCACCTGGGTATTGGCAACCCTGGGACTTGAACCAGTGAAATCCGAAGAGAGATATGGGAAATTTGGCTCGGTTGTGCAGTGTTCTCATCAACCAGCCTAGTTTAGTAAACTATATTCAAGTATGCAGTTGGCTTCAGGAGCGGTATGGCCTGCATGTGGCATCAAGGTACCATCGACGCAAATGTTGTTTCACATAGGTTGCCATATAATTCTACAGAGCTTTCTCATTCATCACGAAGCTTCCGAACTATCTTTTTGAGGCGGTTAGAACAGCATAGACAGTGAAAAGGACGTTGGGGAACGACGATGGCAGTGATAAAGAACACAACAGTAGAGACAACAGGGACGGTAGAATAGACTGGCAATTAGTCCTACTAGTACTCTGCCTGACTAGCTATGGGTATTGCCCGGACAGCAAAGCGCATTCAAAGACCAAGTTTTCTTAGTGCTGGTGCACGTATTGAACAACATTAATGGAGGCTCCTGGCTACGATAAATATACTGAAGAACAATCGATCAAACAGAGAAATGTCGTCGAAGTGCTGTGTGACTTTTATTATCGTCGTAAAGAGAAAGGAGAAAGTTCCGGCGCAACCGGTTGGCCATACGACGAACATCGGAAGTGCGTGGTCCAGGTTAGGTACGCTGGCAGGTTTCTCATATGCCTTGTTGAGTTTGAAAGTTTGCTACTATGGCCGCCAGAAAATCATTGCAAATCATCTCAACAATCAATTACGAAAGAATCAGGGTCGCCATGACACAGTATAAACCAAGCATGCACGATCCCGATCAATATCTGCGGCTGCCGAGGTATTACACCTCGTATAGCGGGTTTGATGAACCTGGCTGTGGTAGGCCTGGAATCCTCCACAGCACAGGAGTCTTAATATCGAGGTGTCGAATGATCCTCTGCACCTGCACAAAGCTACAAACATGCGGTTCCATGGTCACTAAGAGGGGCTGGATCAATGCCAAGAAGTCACCCTTCCTGAATCTTTTGAGCCAAAGTGCAGATATTTCGCACTGCTGCGAGCACATGACTTGGCAGCGGAAATACCCGTTTTTCTTCAAGTCAAGCCCGATCGAAACTCACGAGTCAGCCAGCTTCCAGGCAAAGGTTCAGTTGTCAGAGGGGCAGACAAAAGTTTTTGTGAAGATGGAGACTTGCAACCTTTGCCACACAAGCTATACATATTGTGTTCGCAATGGCGGGATACAGGTTGACCTCGTCTCTTATAAAGATCTTGGTGAAGGGAAGACTGCGACGAACCCGAGGTGGAGGTCTCACCAATGGTACGGGGCGGAAATCCCATTACAAAATATGAGTCGCCACCGGTTGGCCATAGTCGCTGGGCTTGGATCCGAATGCGACTTGATTTGACACACTTGAGGAAGGCCAAGAAGAAGTGGAACAAACAAATCTTCGGCTAGGGTATGCTGGGTGTCATCGGCGGGGATTCTCGGTTTACCTTATATCAAACAAAGATATTCTCAATAGACCTTGGCGTAAAGGCTCTAGATTACAAATTGCCCACATGCTATGCGTCAGTTCTGGCAGGATACCGTTACGAAGTACGCATAAAGACGACGTACGCCCGAGCTGGTTCTCTCGGTATGCCCGCGTCAGCCTCAATCGTACCGCCGTAGGCAAATCCCCCCGTCAGGGGGGAAGATTCCGCACCTTGTCTTCCATACCTTCCAGAATTGGTGTAGATGTTACGCCCAGCCTAATGATCGCCTTGCATGTCTACAAATTTGGTTGACGGGCAAGCTTGTTCGCGCCCGCATTCCGGACCAGGGTGGTAACAGATGCGGATCTGACAATGGCATCTGGCCTTGGGAAGAAATCGCCTATCCACCTCCATGACAACACCAAGATCAACACGTAGTCGGCACTACCGCGCCTCCTGCCGCGAGGCCCCCATGGAACATGCAAGGCCGACGGGATAGCATTTGACTCGCCTTGACGTAGCGGCGAAGCGGGAGCGCCCCTGAACTTACGCGGCCAGGATTCTTGGCGGCCCGCACGGGTGGAGCCCGGATGCGGTCTTGGAGCCCCGAACCCCGGCGCCCAACGGTAATAACTCTATTTCGATTGGCCGCCTGTTTCTTGGAGGGCCGGGCAAGGCAATTGATCTGGACGTGGTTCCTCGGGATGTGGGAGCGACAGTTTTCGTTCACCCGACGTCAGTGGAGATCGTGGAACGTCTGGCTCGCGAAATGGTTGGCGGTTCGAGAATCTGAGCGCTGATGAGAAGGGGGATGACAAAAGCAAAGTCGCGATGAGATGAACATCTCTGGGGACTGCTCAGGGGTGCCTTTGGGGCGATGCAAAGGGAGGCTTTTGATCTATTTGGGGAAGGTGAAAAGCATACGCGGAACCGTCAAGAGACTTATAAAGAGTGATCGTCTTCGCCGTTTGATCAGCGAACAGAACATCAGCTGAATTCTGTAGCCTGCATTTCCAGACACTCTCATTCGTCCGTCTTTACACATTCTTTAGCCCCTGGTAACATTCCTTACGATGCAGTTCCAACTTCTCGCATTCGCTACTGCGCTCCTTACGGGTGTGGCTGTCGCCCACCCCGGCCACGAGCATGGCCTGAGCCACACTGAGATGGTCCGCCGCGGAAACCTTTCAAAGCGTTGCGCGGTTCAAGCCGGTCAGTTCAGCGAGATCCGCAAGAAGCGTCACGCTGAGAAGCGCTCGCTTGCTAGCCGCCACCTCGCTGCCCGCGACTCCAACGTCACTATTCACACCGAGGGCCCCCACTACAGTACTCTGCAGAATGACACCTGCGTCCTGACCCCCGAGGTCACCAAGGGACCCTACGTCTGGCCTCAATCGCAGACTCTGCGTCAGGACATGAGCGAGGACCAGGCCGGTGTTCCTCTCTACCTGGATATCGGTGTTCTCAACGTCAACACTTGTGAGGTCATGGAGGATGTCTTGGTCGATTTGTGGCATTGCAACGCTGTAAGTGAACGCCCAATGAATTCTCTAGACGTCAAGGAAGTAAACTAACGAGTTTTGCATCAGACCGGCTCTTACAGCTCTTTCACCGGACGCGACCCGAACACTCCTTTCGAGGAGCTCCTCGAGCAGCTGAACATGACCATCGGCCCCGATCTGGACCTGCACACCGACGACACCACTTGGCTCCGCGGCATGTGGCCCACCGATAGCAACGGTATCATGGAGATGAAGACCGTCTTCCCCGGTTTCTACGTCGAGCGCACCATCCACATCCACGCTCAGGTCCACACCGACTGGTCCGTCCGCAGCAACGGCACCATCGTCGGCTCCAACATCGCCAACACCGGCCAGATCTTCTTTGACGAGGAGCTCAGCGCCCAGATCATGGCTCTGGAGCCCTACGTCAGCCACACCGAGATCAACCGCACCACCAACGACATCGATTCCATCTTCGCTGCTGAGGTTGTTGGCGGCTGGAACCCGAACATGATTGTTGAGCCTCTTGACGGCGAAGACGTCACCAAGGGCATGCTCGCTTACATCACCCTCGGCGTTGAAGCATAGATGCCGTGAACGAGTTAGGCGGAGACGGTGATTTTGAGTACATAGATTTATAGGGGAAATGAAGCAATGAACTTAGCCTAAACTTTGAGAACTTTCCTTTCGTTGAATATGAAGTTGGTTCAAAGCGACCGGTTTGTTGTATGTGAGCAGAGAGATAACCTAGACATGTCGTCAGTAGAGTTTGACCATGTGGGCACTGCGGCAGAAATTCCTCGGCGCCCGAGCTCTACAGTCCGTTGCGTTGACAGCGTCCGCCCCCGACTTTGACCCGGAAGGAAAATTTCCGCTAGCCCAAAAACCCCCTAAATTACCCTAAACTTCACACCTTAATAACTCTATGCGTACGCAATGCGCGTAGCTAGAAATTTGATCAATTAGTCTACTAGTTAAGGGCTATCTAATGATGTATTTTTTATTCTCACGCATTACGTACGCATAGAGTTATTAAGGCGTGAAGTTTAGGGTGATTTAGGGGGTTTTTAGGCTAGCGGACACTAAACGCAACGCTGAAAAGAAAAAACGAAACCCCTGGCGCGTTGCGTTGAACTGTCCGCTTCTGTCCGCTTAAAAAACCCCTCAAAATCAGCCTTAACTTCATATACTAATACCTCTATGCGTACGCAATGCGTACGAATAAAAAAGATATCGTTATAATCGCCTAATCGAGGGCTATCGATCGATATATTTTTTATTCTCGCGCATTGCGTACGCATAGAGTTATTAGTATGTAGAGTTTAGGGCGATTTAGTGGTTTTTTAGCAAAAAGCCCCTTTTTTTGCCTTTTTCAGGCTACAAAGTCGGGGGCGGACGCTGTCAACGCAACGGACTGTATCCCACCGGATGCGGCTGCGTTGCTATCCAGCATTGTCCATCTTTTGAGCCCCGTGAAACTTTTGCGGCTCGGAGAATTTGCGCAATGTTGAATGTTACGGGTAAGGCGATCTGTTAATTACAGCAATCCACTCAACGCTGGCGGGATGCGCAATGTTTCCGCTCTGTGCACCAGGCCACGTCCAACGGAGGGAGCGCACATCCGCAAGAGAGCAAATGTCGGCAAATGCACAATGTCAAGGCAATAGAAAAATAATTCTTGGTACGGATGTCCCATTAGTAAGAATCATCTTATCCTCTGTTTTTTTTCCTCCCCAGTTTCTCGGACCGCCTCAAGTTCTAGTTTTAAAACAGTGGCAAGGTCACGACTGCAACTACACATATTAAGCCCAGTGACACTGCCAGTAGCTCGCTCCAGGCGTAAGACTTTCTCAAATTGTAATGCAAATGACGTCAACAATGCTAGGGAAGAAAAGTCTCCAACTACCGGCAGTATCGGGGCCTGCCGCCCGGTCGGGCCCCACAAATCGAGGAGCCGAAATGTCTCCACAACGGCATCAGCGCAGTCGGCTCCTCAGTTTAGTGTCGGCGGTTTAACTCGTCGGCTCCTCAAATCACCAGCCGAGTGTGTCATAGGACGTCCTGATGGAATGAACCCGTCGGGAAAGACTCCTCTTTCTTTTATATAAAAGCCACTGAGGAAGAATCTTCAGGCATTCAATTCCTTCTCTGCAGTCAGCAATTTCTTCAAGATCAGATTTCAACACCGTGAACAACCATGTTTTTCGACAGTTTTACCACATTGCAACCGCTTTTAGACAATTTGGGCTTCCCAGCTCAAATTTTCTTAAGCGTGCCCGCCATTTTGCTTTTCTTCCTCGTTTTATCCCACCTTCGAGGGCTTTACCGCGTTTACCTGCATCCTCTAAGCAACTTCCCTGGACCAAAAGAAGCGGCCAAATCGCGCACGTGGCTCTACCTTCAAACCCAGACGGCATACCCTGAAGACACCTTTGAGCATCTTCATCATCTCTACGGTGAGACTGCTGTCTTCACGCCCATGGTGCTAGCTGAATACCATAGCTGACAGCGAGTGCAGACGCTAAAGCCATCCGAATTGCGCCCAACGAACTTCACATCACTGATACGAACCTTTACAAGGTGATCTACAAGCAATCAAATCCGTTCCCAAAACACGAACCTTTCTACTTAGGATTTAATGCGCCGTCTCCGACTGTCTTCACCGAGACGGATGAGGCTAAACACAAGGAGCGCCGACGCCTGCTAAACCCCATGTTCTCCCGCGCAGGGGTTCTGAAGCTGGAAGGCCTTATTCGGGAGCGATTGGCGCTCTTGGAGAACAAAATTGAAAGACTTCGGGTGAAGCAGAACATTGACTTCTATGATGCTTTTCGGTACGTCTCTTCATGAAACGCTCACGCTTTTGACCCCAGGTCCATTCTGTTTGGTCCGTGGATTGACACCTCAGTAGACTATTGACCACGAACATCATTATGGAGTTTTGCTTCGCTGATAGCGGCGGCATGCTCGAAGAGCAGCCCAACAGCTTTCGATCACAGTTTCTCACAGCTTTCAGTGCGGGTGCCCAGGCGGTAAAGACTCTGCAACAGTATCCCTCGTTGCGTGTTATCGGCAGCGCACTGCCAGTGGGAATACTGAAGATAGCCTCTCCAGAACTCGGCAGTCTGTTTCAATTGATTGATGTAAGCGCTTCCGTCCCAGAAGATCTCCTCAAAGTCACAGTTGAATCATCGTCTGATCCCTCAAACCTCTTACTTTAGTTCGCAAAGCTAAGTGTGGCCCGCTGGCGCAAGTCTGGCGGATCAAACGCGGCCGTCAATCATCCCATTGTTCTTGAGAATTTAACCTCGCTCTCGGATGTGGCACTGATCGGCGAAGCTGTTGATCTTTTGGTGGCTGGATCTGACACCAGCGCCACGTCATTAACCACGGCTCTCTTTGAGATTCTGCGCCATCCTGCCATTGAGAAGAGACTGGTCGAAGATCTTGATGCTGCCATTCCAGACAAGAATGATTTGCCTCCGGTTCAGACGTTGGAAAAGATTGAGTACTTGGTGAGAAAACTATGCAATTCATGGCATCCAGTATCATGACTGACACGAAGTGCTCCTAGACCGCTTGCGTCAAAGAAGGCATTCGTCTTGCCTCGGCAGTACCCTCGCGCCTCCCCCGGGTGGTACCGCACAACAGTTCGGAGCCCTTCATTGTAGACGGAAAGATCGTCCCTCCAGGTGTAAGTGAAATCCCTCTCGCTTCTCATTCTTGAGTTACAGCCGGGCCAGCACGATATCAACTTGAATATTCACTGACTGCAACAGACCATCGTTTCCATGTCAGCTCATACGATGCATTCCAGTGTTGATCTATGGGGCCCGGATGCTCGAATCTTCAACCCCGATCGCTGGTTGGGCCCCGAAGCCAAGGGACTGGATCAGTATCAGGTTGCTTTCAGCAAGGGCGCAAGAATGTGTATTGGACAGAAGTAAGTTGCAGTCAATTCTACTCACACTGGGATTCATTTGCTGACTATGGCCCGAAACTCTAGTCTGGTGCCTCTTGAAATGACAATCATTCTCGCTTCCATCCTTCGAAAGTACAAGATCACCTTTCCTTCTGGGTTCTTGCCACCCAGACGAGTCGACAACTTCACTGTAGAGCTTGAGGGAGGTCTTCCTCTCCAGGTGTCACCTCGAGCATGAGCTCAAAAACAATGTGTGCCAGGCGAGGTGCCTACTTCAAAGCTACCAATGGAAGTCAGCATATGACTTGGTCCCAATCGAGGGGTACATGTAATTATCATTCTAGTTCACAGTGTCTTTATCGAATAGCACAAACAAATCCTTCAAGGTGACAGAGAACAACTGCCCAATTTGCCACTCCTTCAGTGACGACAGAATGTTGATGGCTTGATTCACTGCCTTGGAGTGACCTCCGGGCATGTGAATATCCCCAATGCCAGCAACGAATGGACGCGCCCTTTTCCCCGTCTGTATCCAATCCCACGCCTCGTCACGGTCGCTGTCTTCATCGAGTCGGAATATGGGCAATTGGTTCTGCTCGCGATGGCCCTCCCGGCATGCTAGCAACCGGGCCGTCAATGAGCTGTTGTACATCCAGAGAGTAAGGCTCGCAATCAGCATTGCGCAGGGTTCTTGATACCCGCAGGACGAGCGACTTCGGCACTGGCGAAATATCCTCCCAGCATGAAGTGCTGCAGACCTCGCCCTATCTCCGTGCTCTGCTACCCATGCCATTAATCTTCGTCTAGTCTCGCGCTGCTTGGACCGCGTGACCCTCCAGCCTGCAAAAGCATACAGATCCTTCAGGGGTAGTTCTATGATAAGTCCGATAATATGATAATACTGGGCTGTAACGGTTTTGATACGCGTGGAATCTGATCGCTTCGTCGGGTCTAAGAGCCGCCAAGTCTTTGACCAGCGACTCATACTAGAAGTGACTCGCTCCTCGTCGTTATTCACTGCTGAGAGGCCTTGATTTTCAACTTGTTTCAAGAAGAGATGGTCTCGGAAAAAGCAGAAGAGAAGGAGTAAAAGTGAAAAGCCCCCCACGTTTTCTGACAATGGGTTCAGTTTGTACAGTGACTGCATTTCTTCTCGTAACGTAGACAGATCGTTGTTTTCTAAAATGTTAGCACTCGGACCAAGCAGAAGTCTCATCGAGAAGCAATTCCGAGCCTACCTTCGCATGCCTTTTCCCATGCCGGGGCAGATGACTTCTCCCAGAGTCTTTCATGACAAGGAAGTGGCATTTGCATAGCGAGAGCCTCTGTAAGAACAACTGGCGTGAGATCGAAGAGCAGGCAGCACTGGCTATCCAGAAGCTACGACAAAGTTAGGCTTAACGAGGGACAAGTGTGATGCGTGGCATTATCTTACCCATAGACCAAACGCCGTGCGTCGCAATACTTCCCACTCAATCCAGGCTTCCCACTGCATTTGGGTGTTTGACCGCTCTGTATCTTTGTAAATGGTCATGGCCGCTGCCTCCAACAGAGGTTCAAGTTTTCCCAAAGTAACGGCCAGAATGCCTCTTGTTACCATACTCCTTTCCACATTTTGTTCGTCGTTGGAAAAGGCCATTGACACCTGGCTGAGAAGCACTGTTTGAGCTAGCCAAACCGAAATGGTGTCGTTTGGTGGCAGATTCCCGACCTGTATACGGTATCAGACGCTAGAAACGACCTCACACTAAAGGAGACATTACATACGTGGTATTGCGCAGCGTGGTAGACAAATTGGTCAAGTTCAGTCCCAGGGCATGTGTCTCCAGCCAACTTTGAGAAGCGACGCCCAACATTACCAACGGCTAATACCAACAAATACGGGGCGAAGTTGGGATCAAACGTTGGTCGATGGATGATGGGTAACATGTCGTGAAACTCTTCGAAATAGAGTTGTATGAAAGCGTTCAAGGTGTTGAGAGGTGGGCTTGGGCATGAATCGACGGGTCTTGTCATACGACTCATCGTGCAAGCCCATGTACTCAGATCCTCATATGTCTCTGGCATGAGCTCAGGTACGTGACCTAAGTTCTCCAGATCGGCGTCTAAGCTCGGAGACGCTGAAATTATCGTTTGGTCGTGCTGCTGCTGGATTGGAGATTGAAGTAAGAGAGTAGTGGAGAGAGGATTGACGGTAAAGGATTCACCAGTCGTTCCCATGGTTGGCCAATTTCCAGTCGGAAAATTTGAAAACGCCATAGTACTTGCGAAGTTCAGCATTTGCAGTGCAGAATTGTCGATATTAAATTCTGCTTCGTTCCAAGTCGTGGTTAGCATCTCATCCCACGTAGTTGGAGAGACGTCAGAGGTGATGAGTGCCATATCTGCGTCACCAACTGTGTGAATTGTGTTGAAATCAGACAAGCTGTTGTTACCCAATGAGCCTGTCGAATCTGAGGATAGTGTTTCTGTCGATGCCCTCTCAGACTCAGTGGCGGGTCTCGTGCTCGTTGATCTGGAGTCTCGTCTGACGTGAGACTTCACCCGCGAAGACTGAGAAGGGGCCATCAGTCATCAAGCTAGGAGATCGCTTGGGGGATGGGGAATTCTATACGGCCTTACCTGTCGGGCGCGACGAGGTAAATATTGACATTGTCTTTCCTTTTGCGCACATCTAGTACAGGGTTGCAGTCCGTCGCCATCACATCGCTGTTTGGAGGTGCGACAAGGAACACAAGCCTTGGCTCCCCGTGTCTTGTCGGTCACCTTCAAATGTTGGTTAATTGAGGGTTCGTGGACCAGTTCGTGTCGCTCAAGGGTGTCTCTGTCAGGGTTCTCGGCTTCAGTACTTGTTCTAGATATATAGGAATACCTCCTTTCCTCTGAAGTCAAACACACCTTCTAGAGAAATGACGCCTGCATTTGGAACAAGCGAAAGGCTTGTAATCCTCATGGAGGAAAACATGCCTTTTTAGATGGTCTTGGCGCTGGAATTCCATGCCACATACCGGGCAGGGGAAAACTGACGTTGTTTTGTCCAAGGGTGACGCCATGGCTACACGTTGACTGATGAGAAAGCAGAGAACGGAGGAATTAACCAGATTAAGTCCAGTCGCGGGGAAGGAAACGCGCCAAGTTTACGATGAGGGCCGGCCCGCTTTGCATTGCCGATGTCCGTCACCGACAGTGGGAGTTCGTGGCTTACTTGGCTTAAGAGCTCATGCACAGCAAACGCCAGGGATCTCCTTAACAGTGGAATCAATTCACAAGGGGCATTGGCGATTTAGCCCCCGAAGGGTGGGTCGTCGTTGAATCATCACCCTCACAATTGGTCAGTTCCGGCTCCATGTTCGCCAGTTCATTTGTTTCCAGTCTATTTCTAATTTCAAGTTGCATGCATTGTCCTATCAAACCAACCGCGAAACAAATTTGAGTTCGAGGTCGTCATACTCGGGACTAAGTTGCTTTAGTACAGTGTGCAGCGTACTTCACACCCCACAACTTCCGGGCTGAAATGTCAACCTACGGTGAGTATTTAATACGGACTGCCTTTAGAACGCGTTATACACCAAAGTATTCAGCCTTATTGCAAGCTTCGCATTGTCACAAACAAGGTTGCTGGCTCTACACAGCCACCGGGCGAGGGGTCAAGTGGACCATGAGAGGATGCTTAGCCCACACACTAAACGAGCGACCCTTCTGCAACCAGTCCATGCTCTCTGCCGCAAGTTCGATATCAAAGTTCCAGATCACACGAGCAAGGAACATGCGCATCTCAACATACGCCAAGCTAGACTTCATTAGCAAAAGAATCGGTTGAATGCAGCACTTTCTGAGTCTTACTTCTTTCCAATGCAGTTGCGTGGACCAAAGGAGAACACATTCATACAATCCTTTCGGTCACTGGCGAATTGTGGGTCGTCAAGCCACCGGTTGGGGATGAACTCGTCAGGTCGACTAAAGTTGCTGGTACTGTGATACATGGCCCAGTGCGGAACCGACAACACAGTCTGATAGATTGTCAGAAACAATGCATACAAGCAATTTTGATGACACTTTGAACTCACATTGCCAGGAACTCTCTTCCCCAGAACAAGATTGCCTTCCGGTGGTGTGATTCGAGGCAAAGCGTTGGGTGCCGGAGGAAAGAAACGCAGGGTTTCCTCGAGAACGGCTTGAAGATATGGAAGATGCGCGGTGTTGATAGAATTCATCTCTGATTCGGAGGTAAACGCAGATCGGATCTCTTCAGCCAACTTCTTGAGGATCGCAGGGTGTGTCGTCAGCATGTAGATGGCCCCTGAAAGTGCGGTGGCTGTCGTCTCCGAGCCTGCAATGATGAGTCCTTCAGAGTTCTCGTTCAACTCCTCACGAGAGACGGTCTGAGTACCGCTTTAGCCTCAGGTTTTCAGTCGTGAATTTGCAAATCATCACACATACCAAGCCACCTTTTCCAATGGTCATGCCATGCACCAGGTCAGGTCTGGCATCTGTCAGTGTCAAGCGCTTAGACACCTTCTCTCGCGTAAGTTCCTTGTGCTCAGCCGCCTTTCTAACAAGTTGAGGGGTGACAAAAAATGGAAGCAGATGGTTCGCGACTGGAAACCGAGCAAGTGCAGACCGCATAGCCGAAGTCTTCACATTTGCAAAAACCAACTCGACCCACGGGTGCATCGCTGATTGTTGAAGACAGCCAAACGGTTCTCCAAAGGTCAAGTCCCCAATGATATCGAAGGTCGTGTAGTTGAACCACGCGCAGATGTCAACAGCCTTTCGGCCTTGTTGGCTGTTCTCGTGAAGACGCTGGATCAGCAAGTCGATGTAGCCCCTGATCATTGGTTCCTGGTCTCGCAGCGCCGCTGAGGAAAACCCGTAAGACATAAGTCGCCGAACGCGAGAGTGGTCAGTTCGGTTGAGGCCGGTGATGAGTGGTGGGACAGCATAGAAAGCCGCCTTGCCGTTTTCCACTTCACCTGACTTACGGTGACCCATGATCGCTTGCCACGCTTCTGGTGAGGTGAAGGACAGCTCACTGGGACCGACCCGGACAACAGGGCCGTATTTCTCGTGCATATCGCGGAGCTTGACGTGGTAAAGCCCACCCGTGTAAGAGCGAAGCCATGGGATCTGGGAAGCCGCCCATAGCTTTGGGCCGGGGTACTTCCGGAGAGGGTGTAGTAGTATGTTGTATAACGGAAGGAGGACGATGAAGTATACGATGGCCTATCAAATACTTCTAGTCAGCACATACGACAGAAATCATCACAACTTAAGAACTAACCACACTGATCGCAGCAGAAACTGCCGCTACCATTGGGTAGGAGTCTGCGAGACTCGTGAGACGTGTTGTAGGCAAAGCCATGTCCATATTTGTGGTGAGAGAATGAGTGAAGAAGTACCTGCTCGATTTGTTTTGTGATGATGTGATCATAGAAACTTATATATCCTTTCTTCTCAAGTTCTATCTCCATCTCAACCAAGCCCCCATCATGTACGGATAGCTCCAGCCTCCGAGTCAACATGCTTGCTTTTTCTCCGCGACGTGAACTCTCGCTTCCACGTCATAAACAGGCCAAGTTTTTTCTCCAATGTGTTTGGCGAAGGCGGTATGCAGTGCTGCATTGCAGCTCTATATGCGCCGAGGGTTTCAGTTACCACATAATTCCCCGTATCATATCGCGGCACTTGGAGCTGTGACGATCGCGGCACGGAAGGTGGGTGACATGCGGGAAGCATGCGGGCGTCATACGGCATCCGGCTGCAACGTGCGCACGGGTTTTCGGGCGGTTTGAGTTGCGTGGTCCACTGTAAAATTACTGGAGTGCCAGCTACCGCCACATTTTGAGCAGAAGTCGAGACTTCGGAGCTCCTCTTTCTAAGACAAACAAAGTTATGGGTGGTGAGCTTAAACGAACGGGGCATCATCGGGATAAAGCCGACCAGCAGTTAAGTTACCAGCGAAGAATGTAAGGTCGCGCCTACATGTTAGCAAATTATTCCATGAAGAGGGTTCATCCTTTTCCATTCTTCTGAATTTTTTATACTTTCATGTCATCCCGATGTGAATATCAGAACATATGCCGTTGTCGATCATGACTTCTTGCAGACAATCGGCATCTCGACCAGCAAACTCCTATCGCAGAAGTCAAGTCCAACAAGCAACCCGTCAGCATTGTTTTCAATGAGCAACAAGGCTCTATTGGGAAGACTTGAACTCCCCTAAAGAAGTATCAGTATTTACACTGCTAAACTCTCATCTATTCAATGTTTACATCATTCACCGGACACCTTATAGAGTGACGAACATTTTTTGCATATGATGGAAGACGTAACCCATCAGCTAGATGGTGATAATCAAGGAAGGCGTGTACCCTCACTCGGGCCAATCAAAAGGGTTGGAATCATGGAAATGCTTACTGGTCCGCCGCTCCGAATCCTCTCGGAAGCCTCGACCGGGCCAGCAGGCGGGTGGGAGACTTAGTCTCCGTGGTGGGGCCACTGTAAGCCACTGTTCCTCCCTGAAGTTTTGGGAACGAACAGCCACCTTCCATTCTATCCGAAGGCGTTCGGAACTTACAGTTCGCCGGAACATTTACACACATTCACTCGTGCACAACTTGACTAAGATAAAAGCGAAGACATTTCCAGGTTGACAAAGTGCCTTTTCGACCTCAAATCATACTAGGCATTGCTAGACGGCAAAATTTGACATGATACTATCTACCTTCATTGAGTCATTCTCATCAACCATGGCGACTCTGACGGCCCCTTGCCACATCATCTCATACGCAACTCTGCTCGGCACGACCCTCTTCCAGACCTTCGTCAACACCAAAGTTTGTTATAACGAGCTTCCAAAGACTGCTTTCACGACACTACAAAAGCGACTTTTCCCCATCTACTTTCGATGCCAATCTATCTTGCTGGTTTTAACGGCACTCACATTTCCGCCTAGTGGGCCAGCATCTCTACTGAAAGACAAGCGGGATTGGGTTCCATTTGCCGTTGCCGGCGTCACCGCAATCCTAAACCTGTTCATCTATGGCCCCAGAACGAAGCAAGCGATGATCGATCGTATTCATCAGGGTAATAAGAAGTCGCATTCATTCCGTCAAAACGTTTGTGCTGACACTCGAATACAGAAACTCGCGACGCAAAACAGCCAGACGCCGTCGATGAGGTTAGCCCAGGCATGCAAGCGTGCCGGAGGCGATTTTCCCGAAATCATGCCATGAGCATTCATCTCAACTTGATTACAATCTTTGCCATGGTATGGTATGGCGTCAGACTTGCATCCCGGCTGAACATCGACATGGATTGAGGGGCTTGTAGCTCCGTCAAACCCGACATGCACTTAGGCTGCTCTAATTTCTTTGGTTAGGTAGACTGCATAAATACAGCTTCTGTATCATGGGCATGAAGTTCATTAACTCAGAATCATTGGAAAGAACCTTGTTCAGCCTCCTGTGGCCCACAATATCTTCTGTGGCTTTGGGTGGCTCGCAATGAAATCAACAGAGGCTCTGAGAACTGTTCCTTTCTAATAAGCCGCCTAGACACGAACGAGTGACAGGGCTTAATCGCCTTCATTGTGTGACAATAGTCAGTTTATCTTGAACCGTAATCACGATCTCACGACAAACTCTTGTACGATTTCAAAGCATCATTTCATTACTTCTGTTGTATCCGATATATAACGCTTGAAGCTTTACAGCTCCTCAAACTCTGGCAGCTGCCACGGGCTTCCAACAGCAATAGCTTTTCTATATACCATTCATTATTCATGCTTTGTCATTGAACTTCGGTCACACAGGACTCACGGGTCGTAGTGCAAAAGCTCCTGTGGTCCCTCGGACCCAATGTCATAAAAGTCCTTGCAGTCCGAGAATGAAATCTTTGGCTGTCCGGCGTAGAAGTCATCGTACTTGGCGTCCAGAGCGTCACGAAGGTTGTTTACCGTGCCATCAGGATGGATCTGACTCCAGGGAAGCCTGCAACTCTCCGCCTTGCAGCTTTTCAGAACTAGGAGAAGGGCATCCAGGCGGTCTTGAACAGATGCCAATGGCCTATCCAGGAGTTGGCCAGTTTCGCTGCCAGCCAGGTTGTCCATCTGGCCCGGGTCCTTCTGTTTTGGGCGTCAGCAATTATGTTATTCGTAGCTTCGGTGTTCGGCATGTCAACTGACCTTCATGTCGTAGAACTCGCGTTCATTGCTGCACCAGACGGAATAGAACAAGCTGTACCCATCCCCAAGAACACGCATGGCTTTGTAAGTGTTGTTGGCCGAGCCTGCAGAATTTCGTCAGCGAAAGCTTCGGTTCGATTCCACTGTTCTTCTTACCTCCTCCAAAAACGTCATAACCACGCTGCGTGCCCCAGAACTCCACGTTGACATGGTCATGCTTGGGATCATTCTGCGCTTTGGCAATTCCTTCTTCCAAGAAAGGGATAGGTGACCCATCAAAGTCATCACGGAGGGTGATGTTGGCAATCGAAAAGATGGTGGGAGCGATGTCGGTGTGCGTGGTGACGAAGTCCACCGTCTTTCCCTTTGGAACACCAGGTCCTCGAATAAGGAACGGAACGTTGATGTCCTCCTCAATAGCGCAGGTCTTTCCGGGCTTGAGACGGTGCTGGCCAATGTGAAAGCCGTTGTCGGATGTAAAAATGACATAGGTGTTGTCAAGAACGCCAGCAGCTTCAAGACGCTTGAAAACAGCGTCGACCATCTCATCGACAGACTGCAGCGTTTGAAGGCGACGGCGGTAGTAGTTGTCGCCGTAGGCGATTTCTGAGGAGTTGAGCTTGGGGATAATCAAGCCCCAGTTGGCCATGCTAGGCTTTTACATGAACATGTTAGTCTTCGCATTGCGCCGATGAATGCGCAAGGATTAAACTCACCTTATCGGGGTTGAAATTATAGGTCCGGGGGACTGTGATGTTGGGGAACAGGTTCTCATGTCTCTTGGCGGGGATGGGCGGCGTGGCTCCGGCGCTTGTCTCACCGCCGAGGCCGTTGTTGTGAGGCCCAATGGGCGCAATACCGACGAAGAAAGGCTTGCTGCCGTTGAATTTGAGGGCGTCATCCAGGAAACCAAGTGCTCTCTCAGCGACAAGATCATTGCTGTACTCCCCGGGGTACGTCTGTGGCGGGCTATCGTTTCTCTGGAAAGTTGCGTTCAAGTAAAGGTAAGTGTTGGGATCAAGCAGGACTAAGCCGCAAGATTAGTCGAGTTCAAATGGTTCTCCCGCTTCCCGTTTACTTACAATCACTTCCGGTCCAACCCTTTGGGTGGGGGTTGTTCCAGTTGTCGGTGCTATGGGCGTTGAAGAGCTTGCCCGTGTAGTAGGTGTTGTAACCAGCTTCCTGCAGCCAGACAGGCAGGTATTTCTCATTATACCCCTGAGAAACGAACTTGGGATATCCACCTGAATTAAATGCTGATTAGAAAGTCTCGCGATGAAACGTGGCAGGCTTTGCTCACCATGAGGCGGAGTGACGTAGGTGACGTTGGTGTTGTGAGCAGCTTGGCCTGTCAACAAGCTGACTCGCGACGGGCAGCAGATCGAAATGGTGCAAAAGTGCTTGCGGTAATACGTTCCCTCACTCACGAAGTGCTTCTGTACGAACGGCATGTAGTCGAGTGAGCCGAGCTGTTCATCCTGGTCGTCGGTCAGAATGAACACGATGTTGGGTTGGCGCTGTTGAACGTTCTGCGCTACCACAGCGCTGGCGCTGAGCGCCGCCGTCAGCAGTTTTGAAAGACTGAGAAGTGACATTGCAACGATTGAACTCTGACTTCTGTGAGCAAGAGCTCATGAGCAAAGCGCGGTAGCAAAAAAACCAAGCTCTCCCCTTTCAAGCTCGCAGTGGCGGCCACACCGACTACATATCAAGAATTTCATTACCATGCGCTAATTAGCAATAATGGGCAAGTGCATCGTTTCTCCGACCTCACAGTCCCATCGGCTTCTACGCAGTACTTTTCGAATGTCACTCCAAAAGGGGGCCGGGCCCCGATTCAAAGGTGAACTAGACGGCGGTCCGGGGGCCCCCGTGGTAACGGGTGTGGGTACTCGGCCGCCCATGCCCCTTCCGTTGACCAACCGGGTTGACTCCATAGTTGACCAAATGGATACCAGAGCCATATCAACGGCTGTCGCCATCGGGTCTTTCGATTTCGTCATCCTGTCAGCTAGCCTAAAATCACTACGATCACCACTTTTTTAAATGGAAATTGGGAGATATTCTCGGACTTTGGCCCTGTTGTAGAAGAAAAAGCTCATGCTGTCAGAACGGGGCCCCACGGAAAACGTCCATAGAACTGGGAATCTGTTCGTGTGAACGTACATCTTGTCAAAAGTCCGAACTCCGAGTAGTATTTAGGCCATGAGTCAAAACTTGCTACTTTGTCAGAATCAGTCGGAGCTGTCCGCACCCTGATATTCGTGCCGTAGAAAATGCGGTTCGGTGCAGTTCACAGTTGACTCGTGTCGCCTCCCCTCCCATTTTCAACCAGGGCTCGGCTGAGAGTGCTCATAGGATATGAATTGGCGCTACGGCTAAAGTTGTGATGGATCGTGCAGATATCTGAGATGAATCGAATTTGGTTCCGTATTCAAAGCTTGCATGATAGCTATACCAACCGTATCACAACAATTAGCGTCCTAGGTATCAAGGTTGATGGGATGCAAATTGCAAACGACTACAAGCATGACTTGCACCAGCTTTTTTGATGTTGGTATGGATGATTTTAACACCACCGTTCAGACGGACACCGAGAGTCTTCCATGAGAGACTTCTGTTCATCGTGCCATATAGCTCTGTGATCTACAAGGTGCCCCGAAGCACAGTGTAACTATTTTTGGTTAAATGACAACAGCAGTTTCTCAGTGCAAATGCTGACTTGAAGGAGGTCATGAGTTTCTATGCTCGGCGTCAACATTCATGATGCTATCGTTGATGAGGAGATTCCAAGTTACATGTATGTGGGTTTCGCTAGTCAACACAGGGCATGTCTACTCAATGCCAGATCAAGAGTTTCAGAGTTCAATGGAAGGACGCAACGCATAATTCCCTAGCTGTACAGTCCAGCACTAGATGAATTCGAAGCATTATATATATATCATTAAGACCCCAATTCTACTATAATTTCCCCAGCCTAGATATACCTTCCATCAAACAGAGCCAACTAGCTCAAAAGACTCCACGCAGCGCTGTGCCAATTTCCATCAAATACATATTTCCTCTCATTTCGCTTATCCTGAGATAGCAAAGGTACTTCTAGCCCTCAACCTCGCTCCGTAGAAGTAAAGCAGCCAGATTCCAATGATTCCAATTGTGCTCAGTCCACCGAGCAGACTCGTGCCCCTTGCGACACCAAGGTTGCCGTACAACGGTCTCGCGAACAGGATGCTCGCAAACGCCAGCGCCGACCGGAAGAAGTCGTTACCGGCAAACAGGCTGGCTGCGTATTGCGGGTAGCTCAGCGGGACGTACACGAAGATGCACTGCATCACCACAAACACCGTGGCGCCGTAGACCGTGATTCCGATCGTCGGCGCGATCCAGTGGATTGCAGGCGATGCCGTCCACGCGAAGATGAAGAGACCGATCGTGGGGCCAAAGGCTGCAGGCAAAGCAGGAACAAGGCGGCTCTCCTGTACCGGGAAGCCGAACTTGCGGATGCGGGGGATCATGTAGAAGGCGAGGTAGGACATGTACATGGCGACGCCGATCAGGCAGGCGACCAGGATACAGAGGAAGACGAGACCGATCTGGCCGAGCGACATGTGGTAGTAGCCCGGGTAGACGAGGGGAAAGACCTCGAAAAAGCTGTAATAGATGCCGTAGATGATGGCGGTGTAGATTTGGACGAAGAGGATGGCCGGGTCCTTGAGGGTGATCTCGAGGGGCTTGATGAGGGCGTCGATGACTACGGCCGAGGTCTTCAGGTTCCGCTGATCGATCTCGGATTGAGACATGAAGCGCGAGTTTCCGGTCAGCTTGCGAAGGCGTTTGGCGCGGCGGAGGAGAATGTTAGGGGCGGAGGTCTCCGGGAGGAAGATAAACATCACGATGAAGACCGGGGCGGCGGCCCAGAGGATCTCCCAGAGGGACCAGCGCCAACCCTTGGCGGTGACGGCATAACCAGACAGGAGGGGACCAAGAGCAGGACCTAGGTGGGGATTAGAACGGCATTGATGAGAAGTAAGATCGAGGGTTGCTTACCGCAGTATGCAGAGCTAGTCCACATGATGAGTGCAAATGGGTAGGAGAGGTTCATCATGGAGTAGATGTCACCAAGTGAGGCGGCTCCCGAAGCAAGGCATGGAGAGCCGAAGAGACCCTGCAGGAAACGGAGGACCATAAGGCCGGCGTAGTTGTCGACTAAGGGCGCAGGGATAGAGACGATGACAAAGAGCAGCATCGTGACGATGTAGATCGGGTTGCGGCCTATTCTGGGGATCTCGGAGAGGGGTGAGAACACCAGGGGCCCGATGCCGTATCCCAGAACGAAGAGGGCGAGACCCAATGAGGCTTCAGTCAGATTGACGCCAAACTCGTTGACAACACCCTCGATTGAGCTCGTGTAGATTGCTGATGAAGTATACACAACAAATGTGTATATGCAGATAATGGCGGTGATGAGGAGGCGCTTGTTGTTGGACCAATTCAGAGGATTGCTCAGGTCGTCGGAGAAGTACCAGTCCACCAAAATAGCGCCATCTTTGGTCTTCTTCGGGGCGATAGGTATGCTCTTGGTCCTTTCAATCTCGTGAGCCTCGTCGACCTCCATGCGTTCCTGTGAGTACGGAGCCGTCTCCTCTCTGCTCCGCGCCCGGGTGGCGCCGACACCGTACGGCCCGGCGTCAGCCGTCTTCTCCTTGGAAAGGGTGTTCTCCTCGTCGCTGTGGCTGGAGGCGGAGGAGCTGGCCGGCGCCGGTGATGTGACGGCCGGGGTGGCTTCGGTGGTGTTGTCCTTCTCGTCGGAAGAATTCATAACGTCGAGCCATTGTTGCGGGAGCTGGAAGTCGGGCTCTTCTTCCGGGTAGCGAAGGAACTTCGTCCCTGTGAGGAGACGGATGAGCTGGCCCACCGGGGCATCTATGATTAGGTTCGCCATTGAGACGTTGTGTGATGATGTGGCTTTGGCGTTGGTATCTATGATGCCAATTGTGCGCTGAAGCGATGCTGTGTTGGCTGGTTTGCTGTGTCAGGCTCTAGACTTGGATATGTCTATGCCTTCAAGTCAAGTGTGTTTGATGTTGAAGCTGATGGAGTGCTAAGAAAAGAGACCTAGACATGAGGTACTCATGACATCTATATACTCATCATCATCTCGGACGAACAATGGAATCAGCCTCTAACATCAACATCAAAGGGACTAACATCGCGCCTAGCACGTCAATGATGACCGAGCAGGTGTCAACCCTTCGTCCGTCCGTGGCAGCCCGGGCTTACGAGCACCATTAAACGCGACACGGAAGAAATCAAGTCCCTCTTCTAGCGCGTGTGAACATCAATTATGAATCACACCGGATCGAAGCTTTCGAAGCTACCGGAAAGGGAGAGGGAACGCATGCATGGTACCGCCTGTCTGGGTTGCTGTCGTGCTCCAGCGGCGCAGGGACTGGGGGACTCGGTTTCCCCAAAGGGCCAAAAAGGTAAATCTGATTACCACGTCCCAAATCTGCTGCGGTAAGATCTAACCGTGTCACCGGGCCATTGGACCCTCGCTTCGCGTCTGGACTTTGCGATTCATTCCGAGTCGTCTGGAACAAGAGACAACATCATCTAGGGCTGACGTGACGCTGGTGGGGAGGGAGATGGCTTGCGGCGGGCGCTGGAGTTTAGCACGCTAGGCCCGTGTGAGCAATTGGTGTTCCCTGACAGTGTAGTGAGTGATAGTGCTGATGGTGAGACACTGGTGCTTCCGTGTACGATCGGGATAACGAGCGGTACATGACAAAATCACTAATCCGCCCCACGGATTTTGGTGTACAGTCCTCCAGGGTAATATTTCCCCTGTAACTACAAAATCTGTGTAAGGGACTGGGCACACGGAGCGGCAATGCTGGGGACGACCCAGCCAATGAAGGCCGAAGGTATGGAGATGCCTGTAGGCCTAAGGCATAGAACCCTCCACAGTGAGAACTTAGTAAGGACTTGCTGAAGGTTAGGAAAAGAGGATCTTAGAAGAAGTAAGCAAAAGTAGTATAATAATATTATATCTACCTTTTAGATATTTCTCTTATCAGTTTAACCTAACTATAGCTTATAACCTCTAAATACCTTTATAATTCTTTTGCTTCTATTTTAATTTAGAAAAATTAATAATAATAATAGCATTATATATTTAAGTAATACTTATTAATTAGGCTGAAAAACTTATATTTAATATTTACTAAGCATAAAGTAAAACAGTTTATATAAACCTATATAGAGAAAATAACTTTAGCAAATAATTAGAAGATAATATAAATTAATAAAGAGAAGTAAGAAGTTATATTTTAAGTAAAGCTAAAAGCTTTAAAGAGAATAAGCTATTTATACTAAATGCTTACTACTTAAGCAATAAGTATATATAGGAAAATAAGGACTATAAAACCCCTCTTTATAGACTGGACAAGCTATAAGGCTAGATGTCTATAGCTGCAGCTAATAAGTCAGCCTAAGCTAAAAAGCTAGAAGAAACAACTAGCTAAATGCTAATGCAGCAGATAATTGCTATAATAGCTAGCTAATAAGAGCTAATTGCTGTTATGCTGAGTAACTAAACGCCTGCTAAATAATTGCTTAAGGTTTTTAAAAAACCTTTAAACTATAATATAGCTTGCCTTACTAATAAGTTTATAAGTATAATAAGAGAAGATTAGCTTATTATAATAGAAGAAGCTTATAAATATTATTTTAGCTGCTCTAATAGCTAGTATATCTAGTAGGCTGTAAGTATAATAAAATATATTTTATAAATAAAATAGCAAATATATTAGCAAATACTTATAGACACCTCAGAGAGAAAAGTTAACTTAAGATAGAAAGACTTTAGAATCTTTATAAGAAAGCAATATATTATGCTTAAACTCTAAAAATAAAACTACTGCAATACCTTAAGGTGGTGCTATTAGAAAGATAATAAGAAGCTAATTATATATTAAGCTTAATAGAAGTCTATTAACTAAGCCTTCAGTAAGCTGAATATAGGTAATATAAAGGTGTACACCTTCTTTTAAAGCTTTATGAGGACTTTAAAAGATAAACTGTTTAAGCAAAATATTAATTATACTGATATATATATTATTACTTTATATGCTTAGAAGTTATAAGAGATTATAGAAAGGAAGCATATGAGAAGAACTATTAGATATTTTAAGTTATATAAGCAACTGCACTTAAGCTCTTTAGACTGCTCTTATAAGAGCAGTTTGCAGCCTTTTAAGTTATCAAACTAAAAGGATTGCTATTTAGAGACTTTATCTTAAAATAACTGCTTAATAAATATCTATATAACACTTAGCTCTAATAGTAAACCTTCTGATTCTTAGAAACCTTAATATTATAACTATAAGAAGTATAGATATATTTCCCCTAACTGTATTAAAAACTAAGTACAGCTAATAAGCAGCAATTAGAACTTTAACTTAAGATAAAATAAAATTAATATAATTTTAATACTTTATATAACTAATACTAAAGACTTAAGAAATAAATAGGTATAAAAATAACTCTGAGAGGCATTACACTAGAAATCACTTTAGTTCTAATAAGATAAACTGTTAAAAGATAAGCGCTAGCATTCTAAGCAGCTAGCAAAGTTAAACTAGAAGTTAATATAGATATCTGCACAGTAGTAGATATTATATAAGAAGACTTTATTAAGAAACTTTAATTAAAAGAGGCTATAAGCATTATAACCTCTAAACTAATAGACTTCTAAAAAAAGCTTATACCTACTAGAAAGGTTTACTAGCTTATATTCTTCCTTATAGATAGTTAAAAATATCTATAGAAGATTTACTAAGCTTTTATTATAAGCCTCTACTTTAAAAAAGCAGAAGATATTCTCTTATCTAATAATTTAATAAAGTAGGAAGATATTTATATTAATACTTATATATATATTTAGTTATATAAATGCTTCTTGCTTATTAAACTAGAGGTGATTATTTAGGAAATTATAGAGAATAGCTAATAAGCTTATATTATATACTTAATAAGCATCTTAACTTCTGATAAAAAAGATATTAAGACCTTAAGTAAATACTTATTAGGCGAAGGCTAAGAAAAAGAAGTCTTTAAAAAATTTTAAAACTTTACTGATATTTTTAATAAAAAAAATGCAAAAAAAGTTTTTAAGCTGAAAGAAGCAGTATATCATATTAAACTAAAACCTAGCAAGGAACCTCTACATAAGCTTATATATCTTATATTAATAGAATAACTTTAAATGCTTGCTAAATATATTTGAGAAATAAAAGCAGCAGACTGTATATACTGTTTAACTAGCTCTATAAAAGCATTTATACTATTTATACCTAAGAAAGATAGAAGTTTATAATTATATATAAACTATAGAAGACTGAATAAAATTATAATAAAAAACTGTTATTTTTTGCTACTAATCAGCAAGCTTTTAGATAGGTTTGCTAATATAAAATTTATTTTAAAGATTGATTTAAGTGAAATATATTACTATATTGCAATTAATAAGATAGATAAATAGAAAACTGCATTCAAAATAAAATATAGGCATTTTAAATATATAGTAATACTATTTAGGCTTACTAATACCTCTATAACTTTTCAGATATATATCTACTAAGCATTTGCTAACCTCTTAGATATCTGCTATATTATATACCTAAATAATATTTTTATCTACTTAGATATAAGAGAGCAGCATATTAAAAACCTTTATACTGTTTTATACTACTTAAAAGCTGCTAAGCTGTTTATAAAACTAAAGAAGTATAACTTTTATTAAATAGAAGTAGATTTCTTAAGGTTTTATATTACTTAAAATAGCATAGAAATAGACCTAAAGTAAGTTTAAGCAGTTACTAAATAGCTAATATTAAAGTTTTTTAGAGATATATAAGTATTCTTAGGATTTTGCAACTTCTATTATAAGTTTATTATAAGATATTCTTATATTGCTACCTCTATAAATAGCACGCTTAAAGGAAGCTAAAATAATATAAAGTTAAAAGCTTTTGTTTGAATAGAGGAGATATAGACTGTATTTAAGATGCTTTAGAAAGCATTTACTAAAGCCTTAATACTGAGATATTATAACTTAATGCTAGAAATAAAAGTTAAGACTGATATATCTACTTAAGTAGCATTTAATATGCTTTTGCAGAAGTATAATATAGTTTAGCACTTAGTAGCCTTCTAGTTAAAAAAGCTTTCAGATATAGAGAGATGCTAAGCTATAAAGCAGTAAAAGCTTCTAGTAATTATAGAAAGTTTAGATTATTAGGCTTAATATCTATAAGAACTTCCTAAGAAGTTCTTAGTCCTCACAGATTATATAGTACTAAAAGGAGTGCTTACTGCACCTATATAAGATATTTGCAGAAGGCTTGCCTGATAGGTTTATCACCTATCTATATTTAACTTTAAAATTTAATATAGGTTAGAGGTTATAAATCTAATAGATAGACTGTTATAACGCTCTAATTATATAGTAGAAGATATAAAAGTAGATAATATGCTTTCTACTTTTAGAAAAAAGCTTAAGCTTATTAGCTAGCTTTTAGCAATAAATTGCTAATATATTACTAAGCTTAAAAAAACTATAGCTACTATGAAAACTTATATTTAAGCTGTTTAGCAAAGCATATAAGAACCTTATTAGAAGGCTAGCTCTAAAGTTAAAGGATCTTTACCTTTAGGTTAATACTATTCTATAGAAAGAACTAACAATCTACTGCATTAAAGTATATATATTAATGCTGTTACTTATTTAAAATTATATGCAGATGTTATACTGACTGCTCTACAGAAGATTAGCAATATACTAAAAGACTTAAGAAGAGCTAGAGTTACTATGCTAGAATAGTATATTTTATATATTATAATAAGAAAGCTTATTTAAAATGAAACAGCTTATATATTGCAACTAAGCATAGATCTTAAATAAATAGTCAGAAGACTGCAGACTAAAAACTACTTCTGCAGAGATCTTATAGCTAAAATTTGCTGAAATGCTAGAGAACACTAAAAATACTAACTTAATAAAAATAATATCCTTTAGTTTAAAAAAAGACTTATTATCTCAGAAAAAAGATCCCTCTGTTATAAAATCTTAAGAAACCACTATAATGCACTTAGATTAAAGTATATAGAGGCAAATAAAACAGCTAAACTGATCTTATAAAAGTTTTATTAGCTATATCTAATAGAGGATATATAGCAATATGTTGCTAAATGCCTGCACTGCTAGGGGGTGTGCATACTACAGCATAAACTATATAGACTGCTGCAAATATTAGAACTGCTAGCATACCTATTCTAATAGATTTCTTTAAACTTCTTAATTAGCTTATTAGAAAGTTGCTAAGATAATAGGATTATTTATAATATAATCTTAGTAGTTATATATAAAATAACTAAAGTAGTTTGATTTTTAGTGATAACTAAGTAATTAGATGCTGTAGGCTTAGTAAGAATCTTATACTAAGAAATTAAATGCTGATATAGTATACTTAAAGCTATTATTAGCAACAGAAATAAACTAATCACTAGTTAGTTCTAGTGAAACTAAACTAAAGCTTAAGATATAGAAAAGTATATCTCTATAGTATAGCACTTATAAACAGACAGTTAGATAGAAAAAATGCATCAGACTTTAATTGCATATCTCTTAAAGTTTAGCAAAGGTCTGTGCAACTAATAGGTAATACAGCTAGTTGAAGCTAAATTCTTATATAACAATAGCAAATATACTATTATTAGCATATTGCTATTTAAAGCTTTTATAAAATATTACTTAAAAATAATTAACTATTGCTTACTATATATTAACCTTAAGACTTAAGAAGTTAAAGAAAGACTTAAAAAGTTAATAGAGGTTTGCTAAAAGATAGCTAAGAATTAATAGCATATAACTGAAGCATAAGCTAAAAATGCAAATATTAGAAGAAAAGTGTAATTATATAATATTAGAGATATTATAAGACTTTTAACTAAGAATTTTTATTTTGCAAAAAGTTAGCAAAAGCTTATCTTATAATTTATTTCTATACTAGTTATAAAAGTTATAAGCTTTAATATTTATAAAGTATAACTTCTAGAGAAGTATAATTAAGCATATAATATCTTCTCTATTATACTACTAGAGCTATAGCATAGCTAAAAGTTTGCTAAAAGACTGCTCTTAGACTTAGAAGAGAACTTTAAAAAATAAGAGGTTAAAGATATTATATTGCAAAGAGAAGCGCTAGAAAGCCCTCTATATCTAGTTAAATAGAAAGGCTAGCTAGTAGAATATAATATTTAAAAGCCTAAAGAACACTTAGCAAATGCTTTATAAATTCTTATAGAATTTAAGAAGCAGCAGCATAAATTGCATTATAAGTAAGATGATAAGTAGTATAGAGAAAATAAAAAAAGTTAATTAACTGCAAGACAGCTAAAACACTAGCAAAGACTTTCTAAACTTCTTGCAAAAGCAATATAAAACTATAGATATCTAACTAAAAACGTTTTATAGAAATCTATTATACTCCTGCTGAAGTTTTATTAATAATATTACTCTTTATCTTTTTTACTATTTTTATTATTATTATCTTTATTTTTATTTTCTTTTTCTTCTTTTTCTTCATCTTCAGCCTTATTCTTATTATTTTTATTTTTACTGTTATTACTGTTGCTAGTTATACTGCTATTTCTATTCTATAGATTATTGCTAAGCTTATTAAAGTTGCTATTATTACTATCCCTCTTATTAGAAGAATTATCTTTATTATTAGTATTAACTAAGTTTTAGCAAACTACTACTGAATACTTACTGATATCTTTATAAGAATTAGAATAAAGCATAAAACTACTACTAATAGTCTTAAAGATTGCAATTAAAATATAGCAATAGGTGTTATAAAATATATAAGCATTTTGAATCTTTAAAGGATCTTATAAAAGAAGTACAGCTATATAAGGATTACTCTTTAAGAGATATATTACTAAGATATTAATAAGCCTATTAAAGAAGTTAGCCTATTTAAAGATATAGGTTTTATTGCATAAATAAAAAGGAAGAGTATCTTCAATCTGCTTTATAATCTTATTTATCTTATTTTAGTCTTTAGCTTAGCAAGTTAGCTATAAATACCTATTAATATAAAAGTAAAGATAAAATAGACTATAGAATAAAACTTATATCTAAAGATATTTAGAGTTATACTTATATATAAACAGCAATACTTTTCTTAATATTTATAGCTACTAATTAGTTATTATAATTCTTAGTGTCCTACTAAAGGCTAGTAAGGTTTACTAACTACTTATAGAGACTCTAAAGAAGCATCTAACCTTTTTCAATTACAATAAAAATATAGTAAATCTTATACTAACAGTAATAACTAGCTTTAATCTGATAGATATAATACTTAATTTAGTTCTAATAGTAGCAAATAGTTAAAATAAAGCAGAAAGAAATCTAGAAGTGAAATAGTTAGCTTATACCTTTTCTAAATAATTGCTGAACTTACTCTACAGCACTTAACGCTATATAACTAGCATAACTTATATATATAATCTCTATTATAAGCATAAGCATAAACAACCTTACTGCTCTTATAAAGCTATAACATATAGCTAATATAAGGCTTGCTGCTATTAGATTAGTTATACTAATATATGCTATCACTAAGCTTAGAATTATTAAAACTATACTTAGTAAGGATTTAAGTAATAAAGCTTTCTGCACTTATAATATTAGTTATAAAAGTATTATAAAGTAGTGAAATATCTGTGAAGGGTTTATAGAGGCTTAGTAAAGCTTGCATAATATGAAGATATAGAAAGATATATTATTATGAAGAAAAGAAGAACTAAATTAAAGTAGAAAAAAGCTGTCACTTTATAGATAATTATAAGGTTTTATTAAATAGTTATAGAGGTAGATATAATGTTAGATAAAGTGAATAACAGTTATTTACTATAGCAAGTGCTACTAAAGGTGAAAAGGTAAGTATAGTGAATTAATAATAGCAGTTACTATCTGATTTAATTAACAGCTTTATAATATGCTTATTTAAAAAGGAGATAATAAGATAAAAAATAAAGCTATTATAAAGAACACTATAAAGATATTATGTTAGGAAATCTTATTAAATAAAGAGTAAGTTTATAGGGAATAAGAGCAATAAAATATTTAGATAACTATATTTGCTAAAAAGAAGAATAAATATTACTTTCTTTAAAGATAACTAATAAAAAGGTTTGAAATAAAAAGACCTATATATAGTCTAAAAGATCTTAATTAATAATAACTATAATAATAACAGCTTAAATAGATAATAAAGCTTTTGCTAAATATATAACAGCTACCTATTATGCTAAATAATAGAAAAAGATAATAAAAGCTGCTTTAGATAATAAAAGAGGATTACTACAGCTACTTTAAACTAAAGGCTAACTATATAATAAGAACTACTATAACTAGAAGGGGGATAATTATAAAAGACTAAGTATATAGAGCAGCAATGCTGAGGACAACCTAGCTAATAAAGGCTGAAGGTATAGAGACACCTGTAGGCCTAAAGCATAGAACCCTCCACAGCAAGAACTCAGCGAGGACTCGCTGAAGGTCGGGAAAAGGGGATCTTAGAAGAAGCAAGCAAAAGTAGCGCAGCAATACCATACCTACCCTTTAGGTGCTTCTCCCATCAGTTTGACCTAACTGTGGCCTGTAGCCCCTAAATACCTTTACAATCTGACACTTTTTGCAGAGATTGCGATGTCTCAACCAGGGCTTCTGACGCCTTGCGCCCCTGCCTGCACGCTCTATAGGTTTGATACTCTGTTTATAGAGGCGTATTACCTCTTCTGGACGATGTAAATAATACTAATTTTAGGTTAGAATTTGACGATAAATATATCCAGCTGACCTTAAGAGATATTAAGGCTATTTCAACTACAACCTGCATAAGCCTTCTGCTTACTTCTACACTTACTTCTGGCCTCTACCCCTCATAGCGCTAGCTGCTAACATATGCTTCTATATCTTGAGATGACTTAGTGCCTGCTGTGGCCTCATACTATAAGCTCTCTATGTGTTATGCGCTCTGTGGCAGCGTATATGCTAGCAACAGCAGGCCTGTTAGCCCTCTATAGCACTTCTATTTTTAACTCTTCAGCTTTCACTATAGGTACTCTTAAGCCTTAGGATTTAAGGTTTCTGCCTACTATGCTATCACTAGTAGAGGGGTTAAGTGCTACTATATCTATTAATTTAATGCTCTTATTATATAGCTTCAGCTTAGAGATTATCTCTCTTACTGATATAGTAGTTAAAAACCTCTTTTTTTCACTAATCTTACTCTTTCTACTGGTCTCTGTTATACCTCTATACTTATAGCTTTATATGCTTAAGGCTTAAGTTATTAATCTCTCTAGTAATAACCTCTTTAGCTTTAATTTTAAGATAAACTACTGCTTTTACTGCTAAGCTATACTTAAATAATAAATTAAGATTTAAGCTTTATATTACTATATTAGCCTACTATATTATAAGATTGCTAATAAAGTAGGAGTTTTTCTATACTAAGTGCAGTATGCCTTTCTTCTAATATGCTAAAAAGGTGATTATAAGGCATGCTAATAAGGCTGTAAGCTACTAATTTATATACTATACTGCTGTAAAATTAAAGATTAGATACTTATTAACTTTATTAACTGCTTTATGCTGTAGCTAGATATTTTTTACTTTATATTAGACCTTTCTGCCTATTTAGAATAAGCTATAAATACTGCTATAAAGTCTCTCAGTTATTAATATATCTTCTGCCTCTGCTATATTGCTCTGCTCTAGCATATTAGGCAGGTTAAGCTGGCATTTATACTACAGTTTGCTAGTCTCTTAGAAGAAGATTAAGATTTATAGGTTTAGTTAGATAAAGTATAGTGCAACAGTATATTATATAGCTGTTAGTTTCTAACTATTAAGGCTGATAAGGATGCTGGTAATTACTCTTCAGCCTATATTAAAGCTAATAGATATATATTCTAAGTAGCAATCTTTAGCAGCAAGAAGAACTGCTACTTAATATAAGAGAAAGGCTAAAGTTAAATTAACTGTTAGAACTACTGCAAGAGAATAATACTACTGTTCCTTAAGTTCTAACAGCAGAAGCAGTAAAACTTTAGCAGATAGAATATTACTTATATATATAATAGCGCTTTAGCTTATATTGCTGCTTATACTAAAGATTAAGTATAAGAATATTTCAGCTGCAACTTATTTATTATTTAGCTGTCTTAAAGTTTTAACTTAAATCCTATAGAGTATATCTAAGTATAGATAAAGCATTAGATTGAAGAAAACTACTAACTGCAGCTTACAGATAAGCATTTATATGCAGCAGTATTTGCTATATAGGCTGCAGTGCTAAAAGAATATATCTTCTACTTAGTTAGATTGATAAAAAGAAGGCTGCAGAAGGTGATTAAGAAGGAAGGTAGCTAGACTAGCTATTAGAAGGTAGTGCAGAGAGATATAGTTTTGCTGGCTAAAACCCCTTTTTTTTATAATATATTATCATACTGAAATTGACGTTCCAGCTAGGCTGGAATATTTAAAATCTAGCGTTTTTTAAGTTACTAGTGGCGTTAATATATCGATTAACAGGGCCTGTACGCATGTATCGCTCGAAGTACCGACAGGGGAAATATTTACCTGGAGGAGTGTATTTATCAGCGAGATCCGGCATCCCTCGTAAATCTGTTCGAACGGCTGTCTGTGATTGGCTTGTCCGTGAAAAAGAAAGCTAATGTGCGGTTGGGGTCAAAAGTTTAAGCCCAGTCGTCATCCCGCGCCGACTCATAGGTTACACCATTCTCGAATGGGAAGATGTTTCCTCCGACACTTATAAATCCATATGCCGCCAAGCAATTAGAATGCCATTTCGATGTTGAAGCTTGGAGCCTGAGAGAAAGCCGTCGAGGTGCGCTGGTGTGTGGCTTGCGTCGGCAGATGGCATGTCAGGGACGTTTGCAGCATACAGTAAGCACCACTGGACCAAATCCTCCTGGCCGTTTGGAAACTTCTCCACGAGACGTGAGGTTGTTTAATTAGCTCGAGATGATGATTCCAGGTGTTCACGTCGTCTCATGTGCAGAAGCTCGGATACCCCTGTGGCTGCCGGTAAGACCCTTCCTCAAGCACAATGGCCGAATTATTCAGCTGAGAAGAGTCTGTCAGCAGAGCCCAAATTCATATCGTTAGTGCCTGAGCTACGTCTCAAGTCTGCATCCCGGCAACAACGGTTTAGATAAGGTTGTTCGACGGCCGATGAGTCACGCTGGACCACCCTCTTGGGTTTCCCGTTGAGGTCGGGACAAACGAGCGTTCGGATGTTGCACAAGGCTCTCTAATGGTGAGCGGGAATAGTGCTAGTCTCTGTGCTTGCTAACTCCGATGCGATGCACAGCTGTGGAATCATCTTCAGCGAAGGGATCTTCAGTGACAACTATCAAGCCTGATTCATAGTCTCTTCAGCTATCAAATGTGACCAAACTATGTTTCACCCTACTAACATTTGCCCATATGCAATGACCGAAAAGCTTTCAGATGGATGATATTCTTCTAAGATGTATCCTTCTGCTCGGGTATCACAAGATTTCGCAGATTTCATGCAGAAGTTGGCACAGTTTATGTCTTTTATGCTACCATCCAGCTCGACTTCTTAGGCAGCCTGAATTCTGAATGGGCACATATGCTCAACATTTTGGTATCCATCACATTCTTTGGTAGAAATCGTCTCCTTTCTAGCTGCCCGGCTTCAGGTCAGCGACCTATCGTCAAGGCTTACTGTCGCATGGCTTTCTTTGAGATTAGACCGCTCATGACAAGGCCAATCGGCCGGGGAATTCGGCCGCGACAATAGATGGATCTCGTACTTTTCTTACATCCTAACGAGAAGCTTTGAAGCTACAGTCTGAAACTTGTCAAAGGATAAGTCCGGGCTTCCAATCACACTTTCATTGTGTATATGGTCTGAGAAGTTCAGTGGCCTTCTAAAGGAGTCTTTAACGACGTTACGATGGTTTCTCTTGAAACTGGCCTCAATCCAGTCGCCATTTGATCTTACCCACATTCAACATATGAGCCTTATAAATGCCCATCGTTTATAGCCCCTGATGGCTCTCGGTGCATCAGAACTACACAATACCACCGTCGCCACACCGTTATAGCAGCTGCGTCGGAGTCTTTTGCGTCACACCAACACTATTGCGATACCAATCATCGCCTAGAGAACCACATCAACCACATCATCGTCTCCAACTATCGTTGCCTATCCGAGACAATGTCCTCGAACAGCGTCCCGGGGCATCTCAATGACGATGACGTCATGGCTGTGGACAGCCCCGTGGAGCAGCAGTCACCTTCGGTAAGTCGAGATTTGGAGCTGGATCTTGATGTTTCACAGGGCATGGCCAAACTCATGATCGAAGATGATTTGGACGCTGGCGAGCCGATGTGTCTTGACGAACCAGAGATCCAGCATGCCTCGGGTGCGAAAAGATAATGTACTTCAAGCGAGTGTATCGTCTGCGACACACTCGCTCCGAGCGACATCACTAGTTAGATCCCCTGGTACCATATGATGTGCATAGCTCTACTTTCTAGTTTTTGATGTCGAATTGGATAGACAATGACGAATTCGAAGCGTATGATGAGGAGCTTCAGCAGGTATTGTGAGTTCGCAAAGATGCCCTGAGCAGCTTGCAATTGGATTTCTCAGACTTGGTTGGTGTCGTGATCTTTTGTGTTTTCTACCCTCAAAAAACCTTCAGGGGTTGTCGAGTTCATTTGACAACGCACGTTCGATCCGACCTGTACCTCTTTATCTGGACAGTCACTGACATGTATTGGGCTTCATCTAACAGCTGATTAATACCCTATGGAAGCCATCACGACGTCCAAGGATGCCTCTGCTCAGACTCGTCCTCCAAACCGCCCGTCTCCTCGCCCAGCCCCGTGGTCCTCTTCACCTGCTCCGCAAACGACGCCATCAGCTTCGCAATGCCAGACTGAACGTCCATGTTCCTCTTCTCCGCCTGCTCCACCAGCCACCAGACGCGCTCATCCTGCGCATCGAGCGACTTCCTCACGAGCACAAGCAACGTCCGCTGGTGGATCCAGACCTCGGGCTTGGCGTGCGTCTCCGGGTCAGGAGCGTCGCCCAGCATCTCCACGCACTTGTACGCCATGTCGAGGTCGCCGGCCATGACGTGCTCGAAGATAACGTCTGCAAACACCTGCCGGTCGCCCTTGAGCGCCAGCTCTGGGTCCTCGGCCACCAGCACCCGCCTCGCCTCCGCATCCTCGCACGCTTGCAGAAGATACCGGACAGTGACGTGGTTCGGGGGAGCCTCCGTGTATTTAGGGGCATTCTTATATATCTCCAGCGCCTTGGCATACCCATGGGTCTCCACCGCAGCCTCGACAAGCACATTCAGAGCCGCTATTGGGATCTTGTACTCCTTCTTCAACGCAGCCAGCGCCTCAAGGCCTGAATCCAAGCTGTCCGGCTCCTTCTTGATCCATTCATAGATCGAGCGCGCGCTGGCGTACGGCGCGACAGAGATGGCGTTGAACATGATGCACAACACCCTGAACGCACCCTCCAGATCCCCGACCCCGCCGTAGCAATCAATCAGCGGCTCGTAGTGATGCACCTGCAACTTGCCGCCCCGCTCCGCAATCAGGCGGTTCGCATTCGTCACCAGCTCGAAGTCGTGGTGCCGCGCCGCCGTGTTGATGATGTTCAGCAGCACGCCCTCGGGCAGGTTGTACCTGTCCGCCTCGTACAGCCGGCCCCAGACGTACCGCGTGCCCTCGTAGTGGTACGCCTGGCTGCAGACGTCGAGGAGCATGTGCCACATGGACAGCGGGCTCTCCGGGGCGTCGGCGGCGTTGTGCGCCTTGCTGTGCGCCAGCCGGACGGCCTCTTCGACGAACCCGCGCTGCGCGAACATGAAGATGAAGATGTCGTAGACCCATGGCTGCACGGGGACGTGGTTGTCAATCATGCTCTCCAGCTTGTCGAGGGCGAGCTCGAACTGCCCGTCGCGGAGGAGGCCGAGGGCGACGTGGCCGTCTCCTTCCGGGTTGGCTTCCGTCCAGGACTGTTTCATGGCTGCGAGGACCTCGTTTCGGACGATGTAGTCGGGGTGGACCGCGAGAGCCTGTGTCGCCAAGTTAGCTTATGAGCTCCGACACGTTTGCTTCTGATATCGTACCGCGATTGCTGCATGGTGAATGGCCGGCGAGGGCGCCAAGTGCAGCTCTCTCATCTCCGCAAACAGCTGTGCCAGCATCGCTGCGGAACCCTGAACGTCTGCCATGGCGACGACCAAGTGCTCGTACAGTGCTGGACTCAACTCGGCGTCGCGGTCCGTGACCAGGTGCGTTATGATCGTCACCACCTTCCTAAAACTCTTTGGTTGCCCGCGCAAGACTTCCAGGGCTTCGTACACAGCAGCCTCCGGCGCAGCTCGCAGCGCTTCCATAGGGTCAGGTTGAGAGGGATCCCGCTGTCGTTGTCTCGCCGGCGGCTGGTCATTGACGGGCACAAGTCGGCTCCTCGCATCTTCAAGCTCCCTCTGCGTTGAAGCTTCGTGGTATGCGCCGCCCCCGTACCGTCGGCATTGTGTCCGGACTACGCGGGGTCGAGTGGTAAGCGTGGAGGGGAATCGGGGTCTCGTTGCGGGTGACGGGCGGACGATGGCTGGAGAGCTCAGTAATTTTGCTGCCACAAGTGCGTCAACGGAAGGGCAAAGGCAGCGCCATAGGCCGTCGAAAACTATTCGGGATCCCGACATGGGAGCTCGCAATATTCGGGGGTCACGTTTCTGCCGAAATTCTTGGAGCTGCACCTGACAGAATTCGGAGCTTTCGTCACCGAGCATCCTGGCCAGCGCGGGATCACGTGACACTCAATGACTGTGCCAGGAGAGCTTTCGAAGTGCAGCAACATGGACATGGGCAAAGCACTTGAACACGGACCGTATCTCATGGATATCTCTTGTTTGATTGTAGAGTACTTAAAATGATTCATTCGGCGTGCACGCATTTCCAGGCTCAGGTAGCCGCTGGTGATGCCTGGGGAAGTCTCCAACCGTCAGCCCAACAGCAGCACGCCCTGTCCCTCCGTCGCGAGACGCTCTTTGATGGGTTCCATGGGCAGATGCTCCTCTGCTTTGGTATTATTCTGAATTCTGGACCTCTGCGTGGCCCGTTGCGCCGTGGCTCATTCTCGCATTCCTCGCGGTCATGGAAACCTCCCGCCTCATGATGATGGGCCGCGGCCCCTTCCACGGCCGCCTCTCTGTCCTCTGCCGCGTCCCCTGTCTCCGCCACGACCGCCGTGGTCGCCTCTCGATTGTCCGCCCCTGCCTCCGCGGAAACCTCCCTGGTTGTTCTGCTGGTTCTCCTTGACCAGATCGATAATATCGTCGGGGACTCGGAGGTATTTAATCTGTTGCAGCGCGTCAGCGTTCCCTCTCTCTGGAGCCAAATGTAATCGCAGGCCATCATTCTTACGTTGTTTCCCTTCACATAAACCTCGGGTATCTTCACAAACTTGTCGCCTTCCTGTATCCACGTCAGTCGAGAGCGTCCAGCCAACGGTCGGGGGGAAAAGAGCCGTCGCGTACCGGACTCGTCTGCACGACCTCCTTCAACGTCAAATTCATCCACGTGTCGCACATGACGAGGTGGCCGTTAAGCGTTTCGCCGTTCTTGAGCTCCACGAGCATGGGGTGCCCTTGGGCAGCGTTCAAAAGACCGAGGGGTAACTGCGAGAGCGGGCCAGCGTTAGCCAAACATGCGGTGACAATAGCGAATAAAACATCAGAATCGCAGTCGCCTCTGCATTCTCTGAGCATGGGGGCGGCGCGGGCATACGTACCATCTTGCACTCTGGGCTGCGTGAGCTTGCCTTGAGAGAGGGAAGCTGGGAGCTCGACGCGGCGGTTTGCGGTTATGCGACCATCAGGAATTTAGTGGGGCAATTTGGTTTCGGTGAGCTTCAGGTGTGCAACAAGCGAAGACCAGCCGCGGCGGAACCTTCCTTCTCACCTTAGGCCACCGTGGGACACTGAATGACGTAGCTGATTCGCGGAAGCAAAGAACCCAGAGCTCCAGTTACACTAACTACATACACAATTCCACTTCCAGAGAAGTTTGCAGGCTGCACACAAATTGCATCCACGCCCTTCCCTTTCCCAGAGCATTACGCCAGCAAAACTCACAAGGTAGGTAGGGGCCCCTAGAGACAAAAACTAACAGGATGAACACACGAAAAATCAAAAAGATGACCAACGCGGGGCTCGAACCCGCAGCCTTCAGATTACTACACCACTCAACAGCGGATAGAAGTCTGACGCGCTACCATTGCGCCAGCCGGCCAGGTTCGGAATCTCCAATTGTTAATTGGAGGCGTTGGTGGTCGGGGCAAGTTCGTGGCTTAAGTAGCGTGTTTGTGGGGAATCCGTCTTCGCCCGACCCACACTTGCGCGCATGAGCTCGGAAGATACTCTCTCACGGCTGCGGTTCGATCAGTCGTGATGCTGATCTCTCTTTTTACTCTACCATACTCTCTTGTTGCTGGTATCTTGTCTGTTCTGAGTCTCTGGCGCGTGCTGTCGTCTTTCAGACTTTGTCACTCCAGTCACTTGTTTGTCGCAAGGGCTACCGCAACGTCAATAAATATTATTTTTAACTAACACAGGTTTTGGCTTTTAAAAACTGCTCGCGACACCGCGTCCAAAGATTTCGCGTCAATCTTGAAGTTAATCGACCTTAAATACAAGATCAATTTCAGACATCATGTTTGGAAAACAAAGGCAGCGTCAGACGTTTGCCATTTGCTCCCAACCTTGTCATTAATGCCTGCCATGATTCTCTTAGAAACAATAATCACACCATACTTCTAAGAGGCTTATCTGCCGGGCATCATACAACCAAACACCTCATTAAATCAGCCGAGGCCAAAAATATAAAAACAAAAGGCAGAGAGATAAAGCCCAGCGTCAGCACCCGGCCGATCTATCTACGATACTAATCGTGAAGACCTGGCCCAAGACAATGCAATATAACGTAAACCCCTAACCCTAGGTAGGTATCCTAGCTCATCGAAACCTGAGCCAGACATCCACTTAATCAGACTCGAACTGCATCGTGACATGCCAATTTGCTATGCACACTATACTAATTGCCACGCCGGAGGCTCTCTTGCCCGAGCCGTCGTTCACTCCCCGTCCGGCGACCCACCAACCCCGACCTCGGCCCGCTTCAAAATCATCACCACATCCACCTCCGCCCACCGCCCCATACAGTGAGGGCTAGGGCATCCAACTACAACAACAGCTGGTCGGTTAGCTCAGTTGGTTAGAGCGTGGTACTAATACATCATCAGATGTGTTGAGTAATGCCAAGGCCGGGAGTTCAAGCCTCCCACTGATCATGATCACGGTCGTTCGCGATCTGGAAACTTTTTTTGGACTGTAGGCTGAAGTTGCTGCGTGAGCAGCCTCATGATGACATTACTCATGTACTGTCTAGCTGGACATATCATACATACTACATAATCATAAGAGCAATTCACTTGCGTTTTCCCCTGTCATAATACATAAAATCCGACCAAAACGCCCGCTGTCCGTTTCAGACGCTTTCCTAAAAGAAAGGAATCACGCTCTCGAGTCTCTGCGGAGGAGGTTTCCGGCATCGTGCAGCTTCACGTTCTCCATGGGCTGCGCACCGCGATCGATCCTGCCCCACCCAGCGCCCCAAGTTGGAACCTGTTCAGGCGGTAGGTTTTCGTCTGCATTGGCCGTGGAAGGACCATAGGAAGAAGACACGCCGCTATTTCGGAAAGTCATGGCGTACTCGTCCGAACTACCGGTGCTATTGTTTGCTCCCCTGTCCTTCCTCCTCTTCCGCCAGAACCGTGTCTGATTTCTCCTTCGGCGTTCTTCTTCGGCTAGAAGGTCCGGAGACGTCATGATGCCGACGCGGACAGCTCGAATGTTGCTCATGCGAGGGTAGTGGAAGCCCGCAGGCTGGCCCCCGGCGAAAGGGTTCCATCTGCCGCTGTACCGCGGGTAGTGTGATATACTGCCGTTGCGACCGCGATCGTAAGAGGTCGGGGCCTCGCCGGCTAATTCTTCAAGCGTCATTCCTTTCGTCTCGGGAATCAGAAGGGTGGCGAGCATGCCCAAGAACATGAACAAGGCAAACAGCTCAAGAAGACGGTCAAGCCATGGCGAGCAGGCATTGCCGTGACAGTCGGCAGGCGTATCCTTCGACAACAATGGGATGCTGATGATCTGCGCAAGAATGGCGCCGACTTTGCCCATGGCTGCCGAGATACCGTGACCCGTGGATCGATAGCGTGTCGGGAAGCACTCTCCTGGAACGATGAAGGTTGTCGTGTTCGGGCCTATCTGTATTAGTTTGCGTCTCGGTGAAGACGGTACGTTCCGAGCGCTTACCGAAGTTGAAGAAGAACTGTCCAATAATGTAAAGCGTGAGGAAGATTGGGTGCGGAAGTTGATGAAGCATGAAGCCCAAGATGCAAAATAAGACGGTCAGGACAAAGAACCCCAACATCTGCAGGGGCTTGCGACCCATAGTGTCGATGGCGAATACACTGGCCCAGTATCCTGAGATGACAATGTCAGCGTAAAGAGTTGCGGGCCTTATTTGTAACAAAACTCATACCAGGGATAGCTCCAGCGGATGACAAAATGATCATGCCGACTGCCTGATTGTGTAGCTTCTCGTAGAAATTGGCTCCATCGCCATAGCCGATGGCTTGGAGCACAGAGGTGTTGTTCAATCCTAGGCCATAGAATGCCAGATCCTGCCTCACATGTCAGCGTATCAACGGTAGTTGAGGGACAGAGTAACTCACGAGGAAGAACCAGGACAAAGCAGTGCCCATCAATGTCTTGAAGTTCTTCCACTGGGCGAAGAACGCAAACGTATCGCGCCAAGAGGCACTCGGGGTGTTATATGCGGGTCCAGCCTGTTTCTTCATCCTGAATTGTAGCTCTGGATCGACTTCGCCTTTTGACTTGCTCGCCATGTACGCCTTGGTATCGGCGTCAGCCTTCTCGACATCCTGCTCCACATCAAAGGTGTAACGCGGCGTCTCGGGAATGGTAACGCGGTAGTATAGGGCAAGACAGGCTGGTAAAGCACCAACTCCGACAATGATGCGCCATGAACGGTCGGCAGCAAGTTGACACCGTTCGTGACAGCTCGCAATCGTGGTGACGTCGAGATAAGATTCTTTGAAGGCTTCCGCCGTGATGAGGGCGACAACTGAGGCACCCAGTTGCCCCAGGCCTTGCATGCTGAAAACTGCAGCAATCATGGCTCCTCTCCAGCGGGTTGGCGCAAATCTGCCGTGAGTGTAAGCCCAAGCCTTGCCTGGTTCTGATTTCAACAGGGGACATAACGTACTCTGAGGTGATGACTGAACTGAGAGGATAGTCGCCGCCAATTCCAATGCCCTGCTCGTTGTCAGTCAAGTGGGCATGCAGGAAATCCGTCGTGTACCTACCATGATAATTCTCCAAAAAATCATTAGCCCTGTGAACCCAACGGACTGACTTGGCGAGACAAGTGCAGCGCTCAGCGTCGCCAAAATAATGATGCCAAGTTCCACTCCGTACATCCTCCTCCTGCCAAAGACGTCCGCAAGCCAGCCAAAGACAAGCTGACCTATGATTATTCCAGCACTAGTTGAAGCCTTGAGAGCGGAGTTAACGGAGCCCGGTAACTCTCCATGGTTGCCCCCATAGCCATGCTGGATTTGATCGGGAGGCCCTTGCCAGAAAACAACGCCCAGGAGGGTGATGATGAGGTTGATTGCAAAGATATCATACGAGTCGAGGAAAAATCCAACACCTGCTACCAAAATTGCTCTCACATCTGTTCCATCATGTTAGTGAACACGCGTCGGAGAATGGGCAATCATTGACTAACGGTATAAGCCAAAAGGAACTTTGTCAATCTCGCTCAAAGCCAGCCGCCTCCGTAGGGCGGGGTCTGATATGTGAGAATAGTCGTTGTAAAAGTTGTGAAAAGCATTGTTGCCTCCGTTGGTCCGCCGGTAACCCCCTCGCTCGGAGGGGGTCATCGGCGGCGGTAACATGTCGTCCATCTTCAAAGGTCTAGCGGTTGAATGCTCGAGCGGCGAGGGCGATTATTTACGACGGCGTTGTGGCCCGATCTATAACTCGATGGTTCGCCCGGCAGCCATGATGAAATCGGAGGTCGTTCGTGTACCGAGATGCGTCGTCCTCCTCCGGTGATCCTCCCCTCCAGCGTCAGTCCTAGATTGTCGTCGTCGCAGGCAGGGTCGGTCGGCTCGAAGGGGTTCTCCGGATTATTAGAGACTGGTACTCGAGATACAAGTGATTGCGGCGAGATCTCTGGGCGTTGAAGATCAGGGGACTAAGTTCAAGCGGCTCGGATGTAGGTGCGCGGGACGAAGGGGTGCGGGAGAGTTTAAAGGGAATGTGCTGCAAGACCGTCAGGGCCGCAGAGGCGCATGCCACCTACGTCCCGCAGGATCCGTTCTGCAGGACGTTCGTAATGGCACACCTGATGGGGCGAGCGAGGGGCTGAACGTGGGCGACAGGGTACGACAAGGCAAGCCTGTCGCAAGGGGATGCCTGAACCAGGGATGAGGGGGGTGTCGGCCGCGAAGTGACCGATTGGATAGGTGGAATGGGACGGGGAACGTTATGTCCGTGTTGACTGTCGGCCTTGTCTTTGCCTGTAGCATCAGCAAAGACGTGGACTGTGCTTGATGTGAGGTTAGGTGACGCAGGAAACGACGATGATGTAGGACGATAAGCAGATGCGGAAATGGACTCGTTGGACGAGGTTTAGGTTGAAAGGGGCCTTATCGTGGTGGTGGTTCGCATGCTTCCAAGGTTAGGGGGATTGTTTATTGACTCCCGATGGGAGTTTGGGGGCCACACAGTCCAGGAACGGCGAGCCCCAAAGTCAAAAAGATGAGTGTGTCGGGATGGAGAAAGTATGCAGTCATTTTGGGAAGCTCGATGTCTGATCCCAAAGGGAAAGATGTCTCAAGTTGTTAATGTGCTGCGCTAATTGGAGAAAACTTGGAATGAGACGGCAGATTGACTTTTCTCGCACTCTGCCAGAATCAGTTGAAGAGACGAACAAGAAACGTTCTGTAAAAGAGTAAACGGCAGCGGGCGATTGCAAGCGTGTAGGGTAGGAGGATGGATGCAGTGGCACAAGGTGGGTCCAGAAGGCGCAGGTGAGATTAATCCCGGGCCACGTGTTGGCGATACCGCCGTATATTCACTCTTCTGCCAGGGGCGGGGCTTTCTGCATCGTTCGAAAGGCTGGGCAGACGACCTAAGGAACGTTGACATGGCGCTAATGCAAAGCTGAACAGAAATGCAGCAGAGACACCGAACGCTGAAAAAAAGAATGCGCCCTCGTCGTCGTCAGATGGCCCCGGCTCTCAGCGGACAAGCTTTGGTTGGCCATACGTACGCTTTGTGGAGGGGGATGGGATCGGACAGATGTGAGGGCCAACTGTTGGTCATTTGAGACGAGGAACAGCAGCAGTGCGCGGCCAGCCTGGACGGAAATGGGGGAGAGGGACAGGCCAGAAAGAAAGGACGGGCAGTTGCCAAACTGTCACGGAAGCCGGACCTGGCTGGACTCTGGGTCTGAACGCACCTGCTGCAACTTGCGACTTGCGACTGAGGTGCAGGATACCAAGGCAAGGAAGGTAAGGAAGGTAAGGTACCTTAGGTACGGTGGAGGTATCCGTACTCAGGTAAGGTAATTAAGACAAGGTACGGTGCCATGGATACAAATAACTTGGGAACAAACTTGAGGAGGCCAGACGCCAGCCCGTGGATCTCAGACATCAGGGTGCATTCGCATCCGGAAGCTGGAAAAGGGCACAGGCAGGCAGGCAAGGAAGTCAGGCACAGGCTTACAGCTTGAGGAAGGCAGGCGGAGGCAGGCATGGACGGGAGACAGGGCAATACAAGGCAGGTGCCAGGTGCAACCCCACGGTGCCTCAGTCATGGAAGCCCCCACCTCGCTTGCTTCTTGCCCGTTGAATTGTTGGTCGACCCTGCCCTGTCGTCACGCCTTAAGAAAGTGCTTTCCTCCAGCAGCACGCCTTCCCTTCGTCCTTTTCCATGTTGCACTGTTACACTCAGAAAAAGGCGCGTCTGTGCCGTCCGCAACGTACGCAGGACACTCGTGGACCGGCAGGGAAAGTGCCCTTTATGCGGTGGCTCCTCCCCACTGATACCAGGCAGGGGTGCTCCTTCTAGAAGCGCGCTGGAACACCGTCCACACGGAACCCTCTTGACGCAGACCGGCAGCAGATCTGTCCCGATTGGGCCACTGTCTACCTGAACCCAGAGCCTTTCTTCTCTCCCACGAGGGGTGGTGGCTTGATGGCGGATAAAACACGTTGAAAACGCACTCCTCTTAGTCTTGTCTGCTGTCCAACCATACGCTGCCGTCTTGACCTCTCTCTTGCCCAGCCACGGCGACACAGGACGCCTCAGCACACCGCACCAAGTTTACCTAACCAATTGCCAGCACAATAGCCGTTCCCAGGTATTCCCGTCCGCCTTGTTGATGACAGGACCACATCGAACCCCCCACAGTCTCCAGATCTACCAATGCACTCGCCTGCCTCTTCACCGAGACGGACAAGGGTTCCCCGAGCCAATGGCAAGGATACCCTCTGACACGTGGACCTCGTGAGCCTTGAGACCGAGCCATCTCCGGCCGCTGACGATGTGCGGAACGGGGACTGCATTTCTACACCTCCATCATCTATGCTTGCTCTGGCCGTGGCTGGTTTCCACGCCTGGCTGAGAGAGGCGGAAAAATCACTGCACTTGCTTCCGCTCAAGCATTACGCTGGTGGCAGGCAGATGATTCGTCCAGTCGTGCCAGTAGCCGGCTGACGTAAAACGTCTCAAAGCGACCGATTCCTGCTCGCCTCCAACCACGAAGCAAGCTCGTGGTCTTTGCTCGCGATTAACTTTTGTTTCACTTCTCTGTGGAATGATTGGCGAGTCATCTTCTGACCTCATTCTAGCTTCTTGCCCCGCGGAAAACCTCCGTTGGTGCTGCTCACGCTGTCTTTGCAGCGGAGGCTGGCAGATAGGACTTCAAGAATCTCCGAAGGGTTGTTCATCTCCAGTCCATCGCACTCCGCATGGCAACTTACCGCAGGCCCCTTATTCATGACAACTATTGCGGGCGTTCGACAACGGACTCGACACGACGGCGGAGCATTGCGTCGGCGTTCATAGTTCTCAAGTTTACGCAACAAAGTTGACCAAACATAGTTAGAGTCTCACGCAACAGGCAGCTTGAAGTTGACACACGTTTGCGGCATCGTTCGTCCCTCGTACGGACGGTGCCAGATACGTCGGCCATACGGTGCCCCCCTCCGTTCTGGCTTGCGCTGAAATAACCTCCGCACCCAGATTTGACGTCCGGTGCCATGGCCCATAACAATATGGGCCGGCGGGGATCTGAAATTCCGGGCGTCAAGTGGAAACTCTCGCGCCTGGCTCTGCCCATGGCAATCTAGGAATTGGAGTCTGGAGATTGCATACGGGTACTGGTTCCGCTTCATTGAAGCTCTGGACTGACACGTCACGTTCGAATCGTCCGCTTGAACAGAGCCATCCCGACTTAACGCAGCATGAACAGTTCCATTTTTTGCACCGTCTATTTCCATGATCGCTGACTTGTTGAAAGAAACCAGGCCTGTTGAAACAAAACAAACACATAGAACTCCACCGGACACGACCGTCATATCTTTTCTACCAGGCGGTAATGTCTTCTACCTCGGCCTCTCCAAAGGTGCTGCTCTTGGTCAGCTGACCCACCCCAACTTCTTCGACCTCCTCGCCCTGCTTGCTCATGATATCAGGCAACGTCTCTTTCAAGAAGCCCAACACATAGTGATTGACTTGCTCAAACTGCAGCAAGAAGGCGTCGTGGCCTTCAGGGCTGTCGATACGCTCGAGCCTGGCATTCTTGATGTGCTCGGCGATTTCCTCCTGCTCAGCAAAGGTAAACAGGCCGTCGCTCTCGATACCGAGAACCAAGGTGGGTTGCTCGATGAGGGCCAAAGCCTCGGCAATAGTCGGCGCGCGGTCACGAGAGACATCGTGAGTATCGAGCTTCCTCGTCATGGCAATGTAGCAGTTGCTGTCGAAACGCTTCACAAACTTCTGTCCCTGGTAGCGCAGGTAGGACTGCGCGGAGAAGTATGTCGAAGTCGGGAGCTTGTCGCCGCCCGTAAGGCTATCGGTCTGGGGACCGTGAAATTGGGGGTCAGGGGCGTCGGCGATCGCCTCTGCCGTTGCACCGTTAACAGACGTCTCGCTCGTGCCTCCCTGGCTATTCTGCCGCGAGATGGTGGCCCGCTTGACATTGTGGCCGTCGTTGTGAATGTGGAAGTGGGCCTCTGACGGCGTGCTGGGCCGGGGCTTCTCGCGGATGGTCTGCCGCCTTGAGGGGTCAGGGATGTTCCGTCCGAAACGGGACTCGAAGGAGTTTCGGCTGCGGTAGGTCAGGAGAGCGGACATGCGAGCGGCGCCGAGGCCGGTCGACGGCGGGTCGTCGAATGGGTAGTAGCCGTCGTCGTACTTGGGGTCGGCATAGATGCTCTGTCTCTGTGCCTCGCCCCAGCTGATGCCCCACGCGCTGTGTCTGCTCGAGGTCGCAATAGGCACAACGCAGCGGATGTATTCCTTGCCAAGATACGCCCACTCCAACACAAACATGCCGCCGAGAGACCCGCCGATTACTGCGGCGATTTGCTTTACTCCGAGCTCATCCAACAGCAGCTTGTGCAGGCTTGTTTTCAATGTTAGTTGATGTAGTTATCCGCTGGGACAGAGCTTACTCACTTGACATCATCACGGATTGTCGTGAGCGGGAATTCGGGCCCGTATCTCCCTTTGGACGGATCGCCGTCCTTGGCGGTGACTGGGCTCGCGGTGCCGTAAGGGCTTCCGAGAGCGTTCATGCACACAATGAAGAATCTCGAAGTGTCGAATGCTCTTCCGGGCCCGCCGAGGAGAGGACCCCACCAGTCGCTAACGTCTGCGCTGCCGGTCAAGGCATGGCAGATGACCATGGCATTGTCGCCGTTGGCGTTGAGCTTGCCCCGCGTGGTGTAGGCGACGGGTACATTCTGAAGGGTGACTCCCGACTCGAGGGTGAAGGAAGGGATGATGGCAATTTGTTGCTCCGGAATCAGGGTAGCAAACGGGTTCTCAGGCTGCGTCTGGGTTCTTTCTTACAGGTATTCAGTCACGGGTCTTCTCATCTCATGTTCGAGCGCGTGTGTGTTTTCAATGGGGAGGGACATATAGGTTGTACAGGATTTTGAATGATAGGTTGGTGTAGAAGAGCATTACGAGTCACTTGACTCATAATTCATAAAGGATTACAATGAGACGGGGTCGCGTTGGACGCGCCGGGGCAGAGGTTATACTGACCGTATCTCGGCTGAGAGCCGTTTTGTAAATTTTGTTCCGTCATTCCGACCTCGGAACCAACGAGGGGCAGCGCAAGTCTGGAGGAATGAGGGAAATGCTGTCAATTGGCGATGTAACAAAGAATCGTAAGCCAAATGTGACCAGGGCAAGGTTTCTGGGGACTTGAGGGTCCTCTGCGATGGCGAGATATGCGAGATATATGAAGAATCTGGGGTTGGGGACTTGCTCAGAATGACTCTTCACTGGCCGGCGTTCAGCGAGAAGAAGCCAGAGACCTGTCCCGAAAATGGCGTAATCGCTCCGGGGTCTTAGGTAGGTAGGTACGTACTTCCCGACAGTTTTTTTTTTCGGTTGTGAATCATTGGCTCCGCGGGGTCGATGAGTCAGCCAGCACCTAGGTGTCTGGAGCCAACGACAGTTGAACTGGCTGCGAGTCCTCACAACGCCAGATTTTAGGGGCACCCCTGCAAATTTGCATGTAACCGATACATGCCGCCAGCCGGTACAGAAATCGCGTCTGGCCCGCCCCACTTCCAGCAGAGCCGCCCCAGACGGGAGTCGTGGTCAGAGGCGACGGACGCTACCTGCGCTGACAGCCTTGTCTTTTCGTGAGGCTGCTACCTACCGTACCACCCGTTTGCAGTGAGCCAAGTGGATCTGAAGCTCTGTGTCTCCGGTGGATCACATTGCTGCAACTGCCTCTTCACGCGAGAAATCGTCCATCCTCACCATTCCCGTCGCCAAACCCGAAAAGTCACCCAAGTCCAGCCAAACGGCGACGACATTTCTCTAATCATTGCATCGTTTGTTTCGGGTCTCCGAATTGTTCATCCGGCAAGACACGATTGCGCCTACTTTTATTTCCTTTGTGCACGTCATTCCTTGATCTAGCTATCGACACGCGCCGAGAGCTCCTTCCCTCCGCCTGGTACTTCACCTCCTCCTCCTCCCGCCAGCTGCGCGCGCGCAAACCAACGACAATCAACTGACCAGACATGCCGACAGGAGAGAAATACAGAAACGACGCGCGTCTCCAATGACACCCTGAACGAAATCGCGATCCGAGAGCAACATGCCTCCGAAGCGCAAGGCTCGCGGCGGCCTCGCCAACGAGGGAAGCAGGCCCTCTCCTCACCGGCCCGGCGACACAACCTTGGGTCAGCGCGACAGAGACTTCTCCGAGGGAGGCGGAACAGGCGGCCGTAGTGGTAGGAACACTAGAAGAAACGACCGCCGAGATTCAGCACAGGGACAGCAGCAATCACAACAGCAGCCGCCCGCGACGAGCTCATCAAGCGCCTCCCGCGTCACGTCCCCAACTGTCCCCAGACCTCCGTCGGCACCATCTCAGTCGCAGCCGCCGCCGCCGGTACCAGTCACAACCGATCAAGCGGCGAATACCGCTGCTGCCTCGATTTCCCACCCGCCCTCTCCGGTGCCGACAAATTACTGCTACGAACATATCACCGACGATGCGATCGCTTCATGGACGGCCAAGAGCCGACAAGAGCTGATCGAGCATGCGAAGCAGTCCAAGATCGATGTTGACATTGAGGAACTGACCAGCATCTATCAAGAATTCATCCATGCTGTCTTGGAGGGCCGCCTGTCGCCTTCCGACGCTGGCACGTGCATGAAAGAGATTCTCGGTTCGGAATCGCAAGAAATGATTAAGGAGTCATTTTCGTTCGAACCGCACACTCTCTTTCTCGACACGCTGTCAATCATCTTCGACAACGATCGCGGGCTTTTCAAACCCCAGCTCCGCGATTTTATTCAGAGCTCCGGCATCTCCCCTGCCCTCCTCCGCCAGGTCCTCGATGCCCAGCTCTTGCAGGACCTCGGCCTCATCCGCACCACCTTCGTGAAGCTCGGCATTCGCCACGCCACAAATCTTCTTTACCGACAAGCCAACTACAACCTGCTGCGTGAGGAGACCGAGGGTTACTCTAAGCTGATGACGGAGCTTTTCACGACCAGCAGCTCGGAACCCCCCACAGCCGAGGCAGCCCACGCGGCGTTCGAGCGTCTCAAGGGACTCATCGGAACCTTCGATCTTGATGTTGGGCGTGTTCTCGACGTTACGCTTGATGTTTTCGCCGCCGTGCTTATCAAGCAGTTCCGGTTCTTCATCAAGCTGCTTCGCGTCAGCTCCTGGTGGCCTCGCAACGAAAACCCGCCCTCATCCATCTACGTGGGCGGTCTACCGAACTGGGCTCTGCCTGAAAACTCCCACTGGCAGTCGAGTGATGAGTCTGAAGCAGAGGCGGTTGAGTTGAGACGTCAGCGTGATATCGAGTTCTGGCACAGGGCTCGTGAGATCCATCTGGACGCTTTCTTCCAGCTTGGTGGAAGGGAGGTCACAGAAGAGAACCTCAAACAGTTGGAAGCTTCTGAGTCAACATCCGAAGCCGAAGTCAACGCCGCCTCGGCTTGGATGAAGGCAACAAAGACCCTCCCGCCCCAAGGCAACCGTACTGCTGCCCAGCTCCTGGGCTTCAAGTTGCGATTCTACTCTTCCGACGCCCGAGATGCCGCTGACGTGCTGCCGGCCAACCTTCTCTACCTAGTTGCGCTTCTCATCAAGGTCGGATTCATGTCAATCACTGACATTTACCCTCATCTCTGGCCTCTGGACGACGACATGGAGACTTTGAGGGAGAAGCGCATGAAGGAACTCGAGGAGAAGGAGAAACAGAGTCGACCTGGTGCCGCACAGAATGCGCTCCTTATGGCGGGTGCTCTTCCTGATGACACAGCACCTGTGCCGACCACTCGCACACGGGATGCCTCCGGAAAGGTCGATGCGGACGCGAAGACCGATGCCGGCGCGGATGAGAAGGAGAAGCTACCGGAACCTATGGAGCAGAAGGCGGCATTGCTCATCTGTCTGTTGACGATTGGCGCCATTCCGGAGTCTTTGTTCATTCTTGGCCGGTTCCCTTGGCTCCCCGAGGCTTTCCCTGAAATCCTTGACCGCGTACACCGTATCCTCAACCACAGCATTGAAAAGGTCTATCAGGAAAGCCGACCCACACCCATTTGCTCCGCTGAATGTCCTTCCAAATCGATTGCCGACCTCGACCAGAGCGGCGTTCCCAAGGGCACTGTCAAGCTCACTACTACACCTACCAAGAAGTCCATGAAGTGGCCATTCCCCGACGGCTTCGACCCAAGAGACCAGCATTACCGATTCTATTGGGACGAGTGGGCCGACAATGTCCCTGTTTGCCAGACCGTCCAGGATGTCTTTACCCTGTGCGATACCTTCTTGAACATCTCCGGCGTCAACATCGGCAAAGACCCTGCTTTACTCGCAAAATTTGTTAGTATCGGAGCTAAGAGTCTTGGACAAGATCAGTCCCAGGACAACCTCGACCGCTGGCAGGAACTTCTCCGACGCATTTTGGTTCCTGCCCTCAGCATGACTACAGCCAATGCGGCAGTCGTGAACTCTGTCTGGGGCCTTCTCAAGCTCTACCCTGTCACAACCCGCTACTCAATCTATGCGGAGTGGTTTGAAGGCCAAATATCCAGACTGCCAGCCATGAAAGCAGCCTTTGCCCGGACTCGTATCGAGACCAGAGGTGTGATGAAGCGCATTTCGTTGACCAATCTCAGCGAGATGGCGAAGTCTTTGGCGAAGACCAGCTACTCATCCCCGGGCATTGTCTTCAAGGAAGCCTTGAGCCAGATCGAATCCTACGCCAATCTTATCGAGGCGTTTGTTGAGTGCGCGAAGTATTTCACTGACTTGGCGTACGACGTCCTGGTGTGGTCATTGATGAGCTCCCTCGGCGGCAAACAAAGAAGCCGCACCCAAGAATCTTCGATCCTTCTTACCAGCAAATGGCTCCAAGCTTTGTCCAAGTTTGCCGGCAAGGTTTTCAAACGATACTCGATTTTGGATCCGACCCCCATCCTTCAATACGTCGATGATCAGCTCTTCAAAGGCAACTCCACGGATCTGATCATTCTGAAGGAGCTCGTGGCCTCCATGGGAGGCGTTGTTCAAGTTCTTGACTTTACCGACGAACAGATTCTGGCCATGTCAGGAGGTGAGGTCTTGCGTCGACAGACCCTGCTTGGTCTTCAGGACAAACGTTTCGAGTCGGGACGCAGTGCCAAGCGTCTCATGCAATCATTGACCGAATCGAAGCTTGCTGGGCGTATTCTCATCAACATTGCCCAATACCGCCAGTCAGCCATCTTCAAGCTCCCTGATGACGAGGCTCACATCAAGTACATCGGTTCCGTTATCGACGACAGCCACCAGATCTTGGTTCAGTATCTCGACCTCCTGCGAACGAACTTGGAACCTCAGGAGTTCGATGCGCTTGTCCCTGCTATTGCGCGTCTCATGGATGATTTCGGTCTTGATGCTAGTCTTGCTTTTCTCATCGGCAGAGAAGGCGTCTCTCACGCCATGTTCGCGAAGAAGCCGGATACTCCAACTGCTGCGGACACCGACGGAGATGTGTCTATGGTGCCGACCGGCGAAGAGACGCCAGAGGCTGAAGAAAGGACGCTCACGCCACAAGAAATCCGTGAGAAGGCGAAGAAAGACGCTATGCGTCAGATTCACGAAGCGCTTGAGCCTCTCATCGCCTCTATTCAGTCCATTACGCCCGAGGCTTCTTGGAGCAAGCTCAGTTCTGATTTCTACGTTCTCTTTTGGGCACTTCAACTTGGTGACATCGAAGTGCCTGCCGCAAGCTACAACAGTGCCCATAAGAGAATTGCCAACTTGGCCAAAGATCTCAACAGAGACCGTTCGGACATGAGCCGCAGCGGTGTCAACAAGAAGAAGACCAAGGAGGCCGAACTTCAAAAGATTGGCAACGAACTTCCCAAGGAGGCTGATCTGCAGATGAAGAGGGCGCGCGTCGTCAGGGACTACATGTCTGATCGAATGGGCACCTGGTTCACAGGCTCGGCTACGAAGTTGAATGGTGTTTCGGACGCAATCCTGGAGCAATGTTTGCTTCCCCGACTCGTGCTCTCCGCCAGCGACGCCGAGTACTGCTACGCCCTCATCAGAAAGATCCACAGCTTCGGTGCACCCAACTTCCGCTTGAAGGCTTTGTACGACCGGATCTTCAACGTCAACCGACTTCGGTCTATGATCTTTACTTGCACCGTTCGTGAAGCCGAGCATCTCGGAAGGTTCCTGAACTGTATCCTGAAGGATCTCGCCAAATGGCACCGAGACTCCAATGTCTTTGAGAGGGAAGCCGTCGGCAAGCATAGCAATCTGCTTGGCTTTGCATCGGAATTTGATGCTGAGGGACAACCGACGGCGTACTACGATCACGCGCAATTCCGAGACATTTTGTACGGTTGGCACAATAAGCTCAACCTGGCTTTGAAGTCTTGTCTCGGCGGCATGGAGTGGATGCACATTCGCAATGCCATGACGGTTCTCAAGGCTGTTCTTGAATTCTTCCCAGCCGTTACCTTCATGGGCAACCAGTTCATTGAGCAGCTCAAGACCATCACTGAGCGTGAGGCAGCCTCCAAGACTGCGACAGCCGGAGAGGAGGGCCACCGCGTTGATCTTTCAGTTGCTGCTCAGGGTGCATTGTCCGAGTTGCAGAGGAGGAAGGCGAAGTGGGTATTGCCAGCAGGCTTCCGCCCAAATATGGTGGGTCGATCAATCACAAGCCAAGAGCCAGGTATGCTGACCATGACCCAGAACGGACAAGCCCAAGGAAAAACGAAAGATGGCGATGCGATAGGTCTGCGCGCGACCGCTGCCGAGTTCAAGCCTGGCTCTGCCAAGAGTGCAGCAGAGCAGGAGGATGGAGAAGTCAAGGACGGCAAGGATACCGAAAACCGACCGTCTGGTCCGTCGGCGCCCGCCAATACCGGTCAGAAGGATGCCAATCTCCCTCCCAAGCCCTCTGGTGCCCAGAGAGACTCAGCGAAGCCCGGCGCTACCCCCTCAGCCAACTCTGCCGCCTCGAGTAAACCATCAACGCCGAAGCCCCATGTCGGTACCCCGTCAAATAACGCACACCAGAGAGACGGCCCCAAACCTATTCCTACGAGCGCGCCTTCAGGGCTGCCTAAGAGGCCTGACGTGCCTATTCCAGGCCACTACCGCAACCACTTTCCTCCTGAAGGCCTGCCCGAACGCCGCGACCAGAGAGATAGCCGCGAGCCGCGTGGTCCCAGAGATTCGAGAGAACCCCGTGACTCTAGGGATCATAGGGAATCACGAGACTCTAGAGACCCTCGGTTTGTTGAGCCCACTCGCCCTGACCGCAGCCGCGAATTTGCTGGTCAGGAACGCCGTGGACCGGACGGCCCCAGAGAAGTCGGTCGCTTGTCGGAGAAGGACTGGCCCGGCAGACAAGAACCTCAGCGCCGCGAGCACGGTACTCATGATCGTGACAACCGCCAGTCACGGGACAGACAGCCTCAGGCTAATGGCCGAGCTCCTGAGCCTGGTAGACTTTCGAGAGACACAGTCATGTCCACGCCACCTCCTCAAGCAGCACAGCCGCCACCTGAGGAGCCGCCCATCAACTCTGCCCGGCTTGCTCTAATCCAGGGTGACCAACCAGACAGGCCCAGCCGTTCAGAAAGACCACCACGGCCATCTGAGCCAGATCGTCGTAGTGGCAGAGGACCGCGAGGAGGCGACTCGGACCGCTCCGACATCATCAACCCGGAGCGTGCCGCCTTGATCGGAGAGACTCGCCCGGAGCCGCCGTCGCGTCCAGCACGGGATGAGCCCAGAGAAAGAGGCACGCCTCGCGGCCACTCTCCCAGACGCAGTGGACGCTTCAACCCAGATACTCCTGACGCCGGAAGAGATGACAGACATGGTCGCTCTCATCACTCAGACCATCGGTCCTCGAATCGGGATGCACACAATGAGTCTCCAGCTACGCATCCACGAGCCGAGCGAGCTGGCGACCGTGACAGTAGCCGGCCTGGTCAGGACAAGGGAAGGGAGGCATTCCTTGGCCCCAGTCGAGGCTCTGACCCCGATCACACCCGTCAAGACCATAACTATGGTCGTTTGAATCCCATCCAGTCTGTCGTTACGAACGAACCGCCCTCCGGACCTCGTGGCCGTGGACGAACATCCGCTAGAGGTGGCGGTGCCATGAATACCCCCAACTCAAGATCCGATGGGCGTTTTCCCGGCACCGATAGCCCGGCGGCGCCTGACGAGAGGCATCCACCAACCGGACCGGCCTCGGGTAGGGGGCGCAGGAACCAGTACGACCCGAATCAGAATCAGTCCGTGAGCTCGCCCACGACAGCGACGCCCACCCCCAGCACACACCCCGACCGCGCTCGTGTCATTAACTCTGGACCGCCTGGCCCACCGACTCCCGGTGCCGGAGGCCCAGCCACTGGAGTTCACCCTGATCGGTTGGCCCAGATTGCGCCGCCTCCTCCACCGCCACCTCCCGGACAACCGCCAAACAATGGCCATTCCCGGCCATCACTGCCTCCTATCAACACCCCCGACAGGCCTTCTGGAGGCGGCAACAGGAACGTTCAGACGCCCACCGGCAATTTCCCTGGTCCGACCGATGGTGCGCCTTCTGGACCGGCGTCAACTGACAGAGGTCGCGGTGGCAGTCGAAGGCAACTTGCGGGTATCAACAATACTCTGCAACAAGCCCAAGCTAACATGCCGGACACTAGTCGCGGTACTACCATCCGGGGACGTGGAGCAGCTCGCGGTAGCATCGCGGGTTCTGACGCTCAAGTTCTGACCGGCGCGTCTCCCATCTCGACGCCGACTCAAGAGCGCCCAGATCCCATCCGGCAAGATCGCAGTCAGGCTAACGGAGAGGATCACTCACGCAACGAACATGATCGCAGCAGAAAAGAACACCGCTCGGACCGCGGCCGACAGTCAAGACGAAGCAGCCGGGAACGAGAGCAGCGCAGTCAAGAACGCGAGAGGGAGCCCAAGGAGCCACGTGAGTACAGAGACCGAAGGTCCGGGGCCCAAGGCCACTCTTCGAGCAACCGAGAGGAACGCGAGCCTAGGCGGTCAGGACGGGATCCTTCCGGTAGCACCAGGGACTCTCACTCCAATGCCGCACATGGTAACAGCCGCGAGAACATTGGAGGTGGACGTGAGCCACGTCACCGCGGCGATCGTGGCGATGGCGTGCGTGCGGATGGAGCACGAGGAGAAGCAGGTTCGGGGGGACGTAATGAAGAGTGGGGTGGAAACACACGAGGTGCGCCTAGAGGAGGACCACGCGACGGTGGATCGAGGCAGAACGACGACCGACGCGAGCCGCGAGAGGAGCGCGGTCGCAAGAGAAGAAGCGAGGACGCCACCGGTCTCGGGAACGATCGCGAGAAGAGGCAGAGACGTTAAGAGAAATCTCAACCTTGGAAGAAAGGCAGGGGATTTTGGGGATGATAATCGACATGAGGGAGAGAAAGAGAGAAGGCCGTGTTTGCGAAAGAGGAAAGACAAGATTATTTGAGTCGATACGACGACATGCGGCACAGAATGGGCAAAGAGGACCACACAAATTCCGCGACGAGCATTCATTACACTGCTACTATTATTTTACTTTGCAAGTTTTGCACGACTGGTCAAAAAGGGATGGCGGAGATTCCAAGTTCAGATACAAAGACAATCCACTCCGTGTCAGATCATACACATACATCCTCCTCGTCGCTCGGACACCATCAGGAGCCAGCGCAGCGCAGCCGGGAAGAAGGGACAGATACATCTCGGTGCCCTCTCTTGCCCGGTGTTGCACTTGACGGCCCTGCGACCGCACCCATGCGACTTTTACTAGATTTGCATCCGCCCACGCACTACTTAATGACTCATGTTCACTTCGTCGACAACATTTTATGATACCCATTACTTTTCTTTCAAAAACACGTTTTCTGTTTGAAGTCTTCGGCGTAGAAGTAAAGGGGAAGGCCAGTAGAAGGTTTCAAAATGGAGGGGGTTCGGAGGGGCATCGTGAAATAGCTTTAGGAGCCCTCGTAGAGATGGAGGGCTTGCGAGTGTACATCGTCAGGCATAGGGTTAAGGGGTCCCAGGTAAAGGGGGTTGTTTGTATTACTTGTGAGAATAGTAGAAAAGAAATTCAGATTCGTTGGTTTTACTCAACGGTTGAAATATGGCTGTGGGCTTGGTTGTGAGAGGGGGGCTTGGGGTAGGATGGAAATGAGTTGGTCTAATATCTGTCGAGCATGAGACGATATGACTCTTTGATGTGGTGTCTTGGTAACTCTTGGATGAGATTTCAGTATCTAGTACGTCTTCCGCCGTTGCGCAGCATTGGTTCTGTCAACTCGAGGTCGTGACTGCGAGCTCAGCGGCGTCGTGTCTAGCACGGGGGCTTGCTACCACAGGCGGTTTGGGCCGGCGTTGAGTGCAGGTTCGGGGTTCAGACTCACCACGACCAAGACGGACATGCTCTTCGCCGGCCACACCATCTCAAGTTCCCAAATACACACGAGCGAGCCACGCAATTTGGGGCTTGTCGATGTATTCAATTGTCTATTTATTCAACCAGAATCTCTTCTAAATGCACATATCGTCATGTCTGTCAGATCATCCCAATCAGAGAGAGCCTGATTCTCCTCTTAAGCGGAGAGCCAGTTGCAGCGGGGGCTGATGTTAGCGCCGCCCGAGGAGCTCGCAAAGATCGGGTGGTAGTATCTTCCCGAGATGTTGCCTTCGAGGGGTGTTGGGGCTTCGCATGTCTGCGTGTTGTCGTGCCAAGTGCCCGGCTTTCCACCGTATTCACCCGTTCCGCAATTTTGCTTCGCGTATGCTTGGAAGCTTGCTTGGTACGCGGCTGGGACTGCTGGTTCGCAGTTCAGTTTGTACTGCGGGTTGCCGGCACAGCCGAGGCCGACCAGAGCGAAGAGAATAATGGCTGTTGGGGAATGCACTGTGATTTTGTGAGCGTTCATTCTTCTTGGCACATCATTGTAAATAGAGGGAAATGGACGAGGGAGCAAAAGAGGAGAAGAATAATGATTGCTTACTGATTCGTGTAATGAAGGTCGAGACTGGGCACTTGGTCTATGTGGAGAGCAAGTCTATGTTAGGGGCTGCCAAGAGAATGTGTGGACGATGAATGGCACGTTGCAGCTTAAAAAATATATACTTAGCCATTGTATGGTAAGATGAAAAAAGTAGTACTCCGGCGGAAGACTGCCCTGCATCTAAGCAGGCGATGGCTGGTCGCCCTTGAGTACACAAGCTTTGTCTAATGAGAACATGATATATTACTATGAGCCTGTAGAGTTAACCATGGAGATGGCGCAGCAAAACACGTTGAACAAGCAATTCCTTTTGATTAAAGCAAGGGTTATCAACAACAGACAAATTAGGCTGGTCATAGTTCTTGAACTCAAACCAACACCGATATCCGGACTCGAAAACGTTAATGGCACAAAAGCTTAAACTGAAAGCGAAGCAGAGCCTCACAACACGGCATACCCTAACAGTTGGTCAATTCCGACTTGCCGATTCGCCGCTAAGCCACAATTCACTCTAATATACGTTATGTCCATGCCAAGTATTGCCGTAATTAGCGAAATGATTACAACAGCATAGGATCGAAGCACAACTTCAAAACTGCATCTGGTCTGGACAGTCCGGGTTGATGTGTCGTTGCCGGTCCCTGTGCAAGGACAAGACTTGGTGCTGCAACAAGCGCAAGAGCCACAACGCCAACACTGAGTGTGGCGCAGATTCTGTAAAGTTGATATCAATCCAATTCATTATAGTTCCATAATACATGCTGACAAGCCCCGAGTAGCTCTGGTGCTAGCGGGTGTACCCATATTGTGGAACAGGGATAATAACTACAAATCTGCGAGGCCCGAAGCTCTCCCTTTGTGACGTAGCTAGATTCCCTGATCTTCTTGCAGCAGATATCTGGTACTTGTTGACCAAGAGGCGATAGCTATGGTTCATCGAGGGTCTTGCCCCATGTCGGTCGAAGTGGAGGTCCGTGTTGCCTTCACCGCCATCACCGGTCCTTGTATCTCATCCATTGCGGGTAGACTACACGACGCGCGATCCGCGGATAGCTCCGTATTTCCGTAGGTTTGCTCGATTACAAGACTCGCTATTCGCTAGAATAATAAGTCGGTCAGTTTAGGGAATGTCTATTTAGATAGAGCCCCGCTGCGCATGGAATGTCACCCGCAACTGATGGCACATTGCTGAACTTTATGTATTCGGCATCCTTTTATCGAGACGTAAGCACCAATCAGCGCCAGTGGTTTGCACTACTTAGTGCATTCGGCTGTACGCTCATTGGGCATATATGAATGATCAGCGCTGATATTCTTTTAAGGTACACTCGGCCTATTTATAATTTTAACGTGCAATGAATGTATGGTTACTGTTAAATTGACTGTGTTGTTTTGTTATTTTGCTTGCGCTAGCCTAATTAGGTGGGCGCGCCACCGCCGCCACAATTAATCCACCCCTCCAAGTACTGCCCTCTCGAGATACAACCTCCTATCGTCAACTCCGTTAACTCAGCTGAATCGCTGCCCAGCATGCGCGCAAGCAAAATTACGCCTACCTAGGCCTTCTATATATTATTTGTCAACTAGATATATTAAATTGTTAGTTTTTCTATATACTTTATATTTATTTGAGATTATTATAATATCTAATGCTTAAATCTAAGCCTTTATATTTAAAAAGTGCTAGCTATATATTTATATTTAATACTGCTCTAAAGGTATTATGCTTTATAAAAAACATTAGAATAATAATAGCAATTAATATAATATTCTCTGCAATCATACTAGCAGGCATATATTAACTGCAATAAAGCAAAAAATATATACTAAGCAGTGCAATTGCTATTTTAAAGCTAAGATTTAATATATTACTGCTATAGAGCTTTAGGTATAAGAGGTTATTAACAGCTTTAAATATTATAACTATAATCCTATTGCTTAAGACTAGCTTAATGCAGTTTTTATTTTCTGAAAACTTACTGTTAATAAGGTTAAATTTGCTGCTAAGTCTTTTAGAAGGCTACTAAAAAAGACCCTATATAAGCATATTAAAAAGCTTTCTATTAGTAATAACTTAACATCACACTTAATAGCTAAACTTCTATAATAAGAAGACTATAAGGTTAGCTTATAAGATATTTATAACTACTAATACTGCTTATATAAAGATAAATATAGCTTACTAATATTAACCTAGCTCTTTTTAAGCATATTAACTAAAAGAGATAATATGCCTTACTATGCAGTTTAATGCAGTAATAATAGTAAGATTGATAGTGTTTTCTAAATATATAAACTCTGCTTAGAAATGCTCTAGAGAAACCTAAAGTTATTAATAATAGATAATATCTATAAAGTAAGCAATATATTACTTCTACCTCTACTATCTCTATTATTACTTCTACTTATTATTATTTTAATTTTTATTAATAAATAATAAGTTAATTGCTTCTATATACTACTCTTCTAAGTTATAAGCCTCTCTGCTGTTAACACTATATTCAACGCCTGCTTTTGCTTTATTTCAGCTGAAACTACTAAATTTTTCTAATAGATGTTTTTATAACTATATAAATTTCTTATTAAGAATTATATCCTTAATCTAAATATTATTATTACTAATTTTAATATTAAATTGAAGCATGCTGCTAGGTAGGTTTTTCCCCACTTAAAGCAACAGCTTTATATATAGTATATACTGAAAAATGTTAACTTTAATGCAAAGAAAAAATAAGAAGGTCTATAAGCTTTCAAAAGTGATAAAGAAGCTGCTGCTACACTTAATGCTGATAATGCTGTCAAAAAGGCTGTAAAGGTATTTAGAGGCTACAGGCTACAGTTAGGTTAAACTGATGGAAGAAGCACCTAAAAGGTAGATATAGTATTGCAGTGCTACTTTTGCTTGCTTCTTCTAAGATCTCCTTTTCCCAACCTTCAGTAAGTCTTTACTGAGTTCTCACTATAGAGGGTTCTATGCCCTAGGCCTACAGACGTCTCCATACCTTCAGCTTTTATTAGCTAGGTTATCCTTAATATTGCTGCTCTATATGCTTAGTCCCTTATAATTATCTCCTTTCTAGTTATAGTAGTCCCTACTATATAGTTAGCCTCTGGTTTGGAGTGGCTGCAGCAGTTTTCTTCTGTCGTCTGGAGCAGCTTCTATTGTCTTTCTCTGTTATTTAGCACAGCAGGTAGCTATTATATGTTTAGCAAAAGCTCTGTTATTTGTTTAAGCTGTTGTTATTATAGTTATTATTAATTAGGGTTTTTTAGGCTATATATAGGTCTTTTTGTTTTAAATCTTTTTATTAGTTATCTTTAAAGAAAGTGATATTTATTCTTTCTTTTAGTGAATATAGTTATTTAGGTGTTTTATTGCTTTTATTCTTTGCAAACTCACCTTTTGTTCAGTAAGGTTTCCTAACATAATATCCTTATAGTGTTCTTTATAATAGCTTTGTTTTTCATCCTATCATCCCCCTTTTAAATAGATATATTATAAAGCTGTTAATTAAATCAGATAGCAACTGCTGTTATTAATTCACTGCATCTACCTTCTCACTTTTAGTAGCGCCTGCTATAGTGAATAACTGTTATTCACTTTATTTGATGTTGCGCCTGCCTCTGCAACTGTTCAATAAAGCTTTATAATTATCTATAAAGTAACAGCTTTTCTCTACCCTAGTCTAATTCTTCTTTTCTTTATAATAATATATCCTTCTGCATCTTCATATTATACAAGCTTCACTAAGCCTCTACAAACCTTTTATAAACACTTCCCTATTTTATAATATTTTTATAACTAATATTATAAGTGCAAAAAGTCTTATTACTTAAATCTTTGCTAAATATAGTCTTAATAATTCTAAGCTTAGTGATAATATATATTAGTGCAACTAATCTAATAGTAGCAAGCCTTATATTAGCTATATATTATAACTTTATAAGAGCAGTAAGGTTGTTTATGCTTATGCTTGTGATAGAGATTATATATATAAGTTATACTGGTTGCATAGCATTAAGTGCTGCAGAGTAAGTTTAGCGATTATTTAAAGAAGGCATAAGCTAACTGTTTCACTTTTAGATTTCTTTCTGCTTTATCTTAACTGTTTGCTACTATTAGAATTAAATTAAGTGTTATATCTATCAGATTGAGGCTAGTTATCACTACTAGCGTGAGATTTATTATATTTTCACTGCAATTGAGAAGGGTTAGATGCTTCTCTAGAGTCTCTATAAGTGGTTAGTAAACCCTGCCAGCCTTTAGTAGGGCATTAAGAATTATAATAACTAATTAGTAGCTATAGGTGTTAAAGAGAGTGCTGCTGCCTATATATAGGTGTAACTCTAAATGTCTTTAGATATAAGTTTTATCTTATAGTCTGCTTTATTTTTGCTTTTATACTAATAGGTGTTTGCAGCTAGCTTGCTAAGCTAAAGACTAAAATAAGATAGATAAAATTGTGAGGCAAATTAAAGGTACTTTTTCTTTCTACTTATGCAATAAGATTTATATCTTTAAATAGGCTAACTTCCTTAATAAGCTTGCTAATATCTTAGCAATATATCTCTTAAAGAGTAATCCTTATATAGCTATACTTTCTTTATAGGATCCTTTAAAGATTTAAAATGCCTGCATATTTTGCAATACCTGTCGCCATGCTCTAATTGCAATCTTTAAGACTGTTAGTAGTAGTCCTACGCCCTACCTTAATTCTCATAAGGATGTTAGTAAGTATTTAGCAGCAGTTTGCTAAAACTTAGTTAATATTAATGATGAGGATGATTCTTCTAGTAGGGGGGATAGTAATAATAGCAACTTTAATAGGCTTAGCAATAATCTGTAGGATAGAAATAGCAGTATAATTAGTAATAGTAATAACAATAAGAATGAAGATAATGAGAATGAGGCTGAGGATGAAGAAGAAAAAGAAGAGGAAGATAAAGATGAAGATAATAATAATAAAGATAGTGAGAAGGATAAAGAGTAGTATTATTAGTGAAACTTTAGCAAGAGCGTAGTAGATTTCTATAAGATGTTTTTAGTTAGATATCTATAGTTTCATATTACTTTTATAAGAGGTTTAGAGAGTTTTTGCTAGCATTTTAGCTGTCTTGCAGTTAATTAACTTTTTTTATTTTCTCTATACTACTTATTATCCTACTTATAATATAACTTATACTGCTGCTTCTTAAATTCTATAAGAATTTATAAAATATTTACTAAATATTCTTCAGGCTTCTAGATATTATATTCTACTAGCTAGCCTTTCCACTTAACTAGATATAAGGAGCCCTCTAGCGCTTCCTTTTGCAACATAATATCTTCAACCTCCTATTCTTTAGGATCCTCTTCTAAGTCTGGGAGCAATCTTTTAGCAAACTTTCAGCTATACTACAGCTCCAGTAGTACAACAGAGAAAATATTATATACCTGATTATATTTCTCTAGAAGCTATACTCTATAGGCATTAAAGCTTATAACTTCTATAACTAGCATAGAAATAAATTATAAAGTAAGCTTTTGCTAACCTTTTATAAAATAAAAATTTTTAGTTAAAAGTTTTATAATATCTCTAATATTATATAATTATATTTTTCTTTTAGCATTTACATTTTTAGCTTATACTTCAGTTGCATACTGCTAATTTTCAGCTATCCTTTAGCAAACCTCTATTAGCTTCTTAAATCTTTCTTCAACCTTTTAGGTTTTAAGGTTAATATATAGCAAGCAGTAGTTAATTATTTTTAGGTGATATCCTATAAGGGCTTCAAATAGCAATATACTGATAGTAGTATATTTGCTATTATTATATAAAAACTTAGCTTCAACTAGCTATATTGCTTATTAGTTATATAGACCTTCACTAAACTTTAAGAGATATGCAGTTAAAGTCTAATATATCTTTTCTGTCTAACTGTCTATTTATAAATGCCATACTATAAAAACATACCCTTCTATATCTTAAGCTTTAGTTTAGTTTTACTAGAACTAACTAGTGATCAGTTTATCTCTATTGCTAATAATAGCTTTAGGTATGCTATATTAGCATTTAATCTCTTAGTATAAGATCCTTGCTAAGCCTGCAGTATCTAATTGCTTAGTTATCACTAAGAATCAGACTACTTTAGTTATTCTGTATATAACTACTAGGATTATATTATAAATAATCCTATTATCCTGGTGACTTTCTAGTAAGTTAGTTAAAAAGTCTAAAGAAATCTATTAAAATAGGTGTGCTAGCAGTTCTAATATTTGCAGCAGTCTATATAGTTTATGCTGTAGTATATATACCTTTTAGTAGTGTAGGCATTTAGCAATATATTGCTATATATTTTCTATCAGATATAGCTAATAAAACTTTTATAAGATTAGTTTAACTGTTTTATTTGCCCCTATATATCTTGATCTAAATATATTATAATGGTTTCTTAGGATTTTATAGCAGAAAGATCTTTTTTCTAAGATAATAAGTCTTCTTCTGAACTAAAAGATATTATTCTTATTAAGTTAGTACTTTTAGTATTCTCTAGCATTTCAGTAAACCTTAGTTATAAGATCTCTGCAGAAGTAGTCTTTAGCTTGCAGTCCTCTAACTATCTGTTTAAGATCTATGCTTAGTTGCAATATATAAGCTGTTTTATCCTAAATAAACTCTCTTATTACAGTATATAGGATATACTGTTCCAGCATAATAACCCCAGCTCCCCTTAAGTCTTCTAGTATATTGCTAATCTCCTATAGAGCAGTCAGCATAGCATCTATATATAATTTTAAGCAGGTAATAGCACTAATATGCATATTTTAATACAGTAAATTATTAGTTCTCTCTATAAGGTAGTGCTAACCTAAAGGTGAGGATCTCTTAACCTTAGAGCTAGCCTTCTAGTAAGGTTTTTGCATATTTTGCTAGACAGCCTAAATATAAGTTTTCATAGTAGCTATAGTCTCTTTAAGCTTAGTAATATATTAGCAATTTATTACTAAAAGCTAGCTGATAAGCTTAAGCTTTTTTCTAAAAGTAGAAAGCATATTATCTACTTTTATATCTTCTATTATATAATTAAGGTGTTGCAACAGTTTATCTGCTAGATTTATAACCTCTAATTTATGTTGAATTTTGAAATTAAATGCAGATAGGTGATAAACCTATTAGGTGAGCTTTCTGTAAATATCTTATGCAGGTGCAGTAAGCACTCCTTTTAGTGCTGTATAGTCTATAAAGACTAGAAACTTCTCAGGAAGTCCTTATAGGTATTAAGCCTAATAATTCAAACTTTCTATAATTGCTAGGAGCTTTTGCTGCTTTATAGCTTAGCATCTCTCTATATCTAAAAGCTTTTTTAACTAGAAGGCTACTAAATGTTAGACTATGCTATGCTTTTGTAAAAGCATACTAAATGCTGCTTAAGTAGATATATCAGTTTTAACTTTTATTTCTAGCATTAAGTTGTAATATCTCAGTATTAGAGCTTCAGCAAATGCTCTCTAAAGCATCTTAAATACAGTCTGCATCTCTTCTATCTAGATGAAAGCTTTTAACTTTATGCTATTTTAGCTTCCTTTAAGTGTGCTATTTATAGAGGCAGTAATATAGGAATATCTTGCAATAAACTTATAATAGAAGTTGCAGAATTCTAAGAATACTTATATATCTCTAAAAGACTTTAGTACTAGTTATTTAGCAACTACTTAGACTTACTTTAAGTTTATTTCTATGCTATCTTAAGTAATATAAAACCTTAAGAAGTTTACTTCTATCTAATAAAAGTTATACTTCTTTAGTTTTATAAACAGCTTAACAGCTTTTAAGCAGTATAAGATAGTATAGAGGTCTTTAGTATGCTGCTTTCTTATATCTAAATAGATAAGAATATTATCTAGGTATATAATATAGCAGATATCTAAGAGGTCAGCAAGCGCTTAGTAGATATATATCTGAAAAGTTGCAGAAGCATTAGTAAGCCTAAATAGCATCACTATATATTCAAAATGCCTATATCTTATTCTAAATACAGTTTTCTACCTATCTGCCTTATTAATTGCAATATAATAGTATGCTTCACTTAAATCAATCTTTGAAATAAACTTTATACTAGCAAGCCTATCTAGAAGCTTGCTGATTAGTAGCAAAGGATAACAGTTTTTCACTATGATTTCATTTAGTCCTCTATAGTCTATGCATAATTATAAATTTCTATCTTTCTTAGGTATAAATAGCATAAGTGCTCCTATAGAGCTAGTTGAACAGTATATACAGCTTGCTGCTTTTATTTCTCAAATATATTCAGCAAATATTTAAAGTTATTCTGCTAACATAAGGTATATAGGCCTGTGCAGGGGTTCTTTACTAGATTTCAGTTTAATGCAATATACTGCTCTTTTCAGCCTGGGAACTTTTTTTGCATTTTCCTTATTAAAAACATCAGCAAAGTCTCAAAGTTCTTTAAAAACTTCTTTTTCCCAGTCTTCACCTAATAAGCATTCACCTAAAGTCTTAATATCTTTCTCATCAGGGGCTAAGGCGCCTATTAGGTATATGATGTAGGCCTGTTAGCTATTCTCTATGATTTCTTAGATAATTGCCTCTAGTTTGGCGAGCAAGAAGCATTTATATAACTAGATATATATATAAATGTTAATATAAATATCTTCCCACTTTATTAAATTATTAGACAGAAGAATATCTCCTGCTTTTTTAGGGTAGAGGCTTATAATAAAGGTTTAGTAAATCTTCTGTAGATATCTTTAACTATCTATAAAGAAGAATATAAGCTAGTAAACCTTTTTAGTAGGTGTAAGCTTTCCTTAGAAGTCCACTAGTTTAGAGGCTATAATACTTATAGCTTCCTTTAATTGAAGTTTCTTAATAAGGTCTTCTCATATAATATTTATTGCTATGCAGATATCTATATCAACTTTTAGTTTAATTTCGCCAGCTGTTTAAAGTGCTAGCACTTATTTTTTAATAGTTTATCTTACTAGAACTAAGGTGATTTCTAGTGTAATGCCTTTTAGAGTTGCTTTTATGCTTATTTATTTCTTAAGTCTTCAGTATCAGTTATATAAAGTATTGAAATTGCATTAATCCCACTCTATTTTAGGTTAGGGTTCTAATTGCTGTCTGCTAGCTATATCTAATTTTTAGTGCAGTTAAGGGAAATATATTTATACTTTTTGCAGTTATAATATTAAGGTTTCTAAGAATTAGAAGGTTTATTACTAAAGCTAGGTGTTGTATAGATATTTGTTAAGCAGTTATTCTAAAATAGAGTCTCTAGATAGTAATCTCTTTAGTTTAACAACTTAGGGGGCTGCAAACTGCTTTTATGAGGGCGGTCTAGGGAGCTTGAGTGCAGTTGCTTATATAACTCAGAACGTCTAGCAGTTCTTCTTATATGCCTCCCTTCTATAATCTCCTATAACCTCTAGGTATATAGAGCAATAATATATGCATCAGTATAGTTAATATCTTATTTAAATAGTTTATCTTTTAAGGTCTTTATAAGGCTTTAAAAGAAGATATATACCTTTATATTACTTATATTTAGCTTATTAAAAGCTTAGTTAATAGACTTCTATTAAGCTTAATATGCAATTAGCTTTTTATTATCTTTCTGACAGCACTGCTTTAAGGTATTATAGTAGTTTTATTCTTAAAGTTCAGGCATAATATGCTGCCTTCTTATAAAGATTTTAAAATCTTCCTATTTTAGGTTAACCTCTCTCTCTAAGGTATCTATAAGTATTTACTGATATATTTGCTATTCTATTTATAAGGTATGCTCTATTATACTTACAGCCTATTAGATATATTAGCTATTAGAGCAGTTAGGATAATATTTATAAGCTTCTTCTACTGTAATAAGCTAATCTTCCTTCATCACACTTATAGATTTATTGGTGAGGTAAGCTATATTATAGTTTAAAAGTTTCTCAAAAACCTTAAGTAATTATTTAGCAGGCGTTTAGTTATTTAGCGCAGCAGTAATTAGCTTTTGCTAGCTAGCTATTATAGCAATTATCTGCTATATTAGCATTTAGCTGGTTGCTTCTTCTAGCTTTCTAGCTTAGGCTAGCCTGTTAGCTGCAGCTGTAGACGTTTAGCCTTATAGCTTATCCAGTCTATAGAGGGAGGTCTTATAGTCTTTATCTTCTTATATATACTTATCGCCTAAGTAGTAAGCATTTAGTATAAGTAGTTTATCTTCTTTAGAGCTTTTAGCCTCACTTAAAGCATAGCTTCTTGCTTCTTTTTATTAATTTATATTATCTTCTAATTATTTGCTGAAGTTATCTTTCCTATATAGGTTTGTATAGGCTATTTTGCTCTATGCTTAGTAAACATTAGGCATAAGTTCTTCAGCCTAATTAATAAGTATTACTTAGATATATAATACTATTATTATTACTAACCTTTTTAAATTAAAATAGAAGCAAAAGAATTATAAAGGTATTTAGAAGCTATAAGCTATAGTTAGGTCAAACTGATAGAAAAAGCACCTAAAAGGTAGGTATAGTATTATAGTACTACTTTTGCTTGCTTCTTCTAAGATCCCCTTTTCCCAACCTTCAGTAAGTCCTCGCTAAGTTCTCGCTGTGGAGGGTTCTATGCCCTAGGCCTACAGGCGTCTCCATACCTTCAGCCTTCATTGGCTGGGTCGTCCCCAGCATTGCTGCTCTGTGTGCCCAGTCCCTTACAAAGGCGTTAATCTATACCTAAAGTTATAAGAACGCTATATATATCGTTTGCAAAGAAGCTGCATAAGCAGAAGGCATAAATTTTCAACTTTATAACCCCTTTATTAAAAAGAAATATAACTATAACCTTAACAGCGTTATTAAGGCGTAGCATACCTGCATCTACTTATTAACACATAAAGCCTATAAAAAGGCTTAAAAGCGCCTTAAGCAGCAGTTTTATAATTAAAAAGATATATGCAGTCTTAAAGTATATAGATTATACTAACTTTTCTAGTAATTATTTCATACCTCAAAACGATATATATCTTACACTTTAAAGAGTTTATTAACTACTTAATTTGCTACTTTTAAAACTACAGCTATAAAACAATATTACCTACTGAAGGTAGCTACTATAAGTTAAAGTTATACTTTACTTACTACCTCACTAACCTCTATATCTTATACCTTAAGATTTATAAAATAGTTATTAAAAAGCAAAAGCGCTATAAAACTTACTTTAGTAATAAAATATATAAAAAGCAGCTTACTAAAAATAAGCATAAGATTATTAATAGCCTTATTTTGCTCATATTATAGAAGGCTTTTAACTTTTTATACCTTCAGTTTAATACAGCAAATAATATATATAAGCAGCAGTATAGCCTGCTAACTACCTATATTAGTGTGTTTATAAAGCAGTAAGGGCTGCTCTGTTGCTATATCTTCCTCAAGAGATTATAACTTAGAGATAGTAAGGTTTTCTAGCTAGAAGATGTTAATAACTACTAGCGCCTCAATCAAAAAGATATAAGTAATTAAGTTTGTTTATTATTAACTTTTGCTAACTTTTACAGCTTGAATTAATTAAAATTAAATAGCTTACCTTTAAGCTTAACCTAAATATTATCTCTCATAATATATACTATTTCTACTACACCTCTATGCCTAACTCTTCTAATAACAAAGCCCCTACTATTAACTTAAGTAATATATAACATAAGCCTTTTATATAAGAGCAGCAAAAAGCTTTTAAAGCTTCAGTAATATATACCTTAAGAGCACCTTTATTGCAAACTTTAGCTATATTAACACTAAGTTAAGCAAGTAGAAGTAGTAGCAGAAGTATATATTATAAATAATAATAAACTATAAGTAAGATTACTAAGCTATACAGTATAATAGCAACTCTTACTGCTTTAATTAAAGCTTTCACTAGCTGTTAAACTTTCAGTTAATAATAACAGCTTAAAGTTATATAGTTATAGCAGCAAAAAGTAGTATTATTAGCTTAATAAGTAGAGGATTTTCAGTATTAGTAAGCATTTGCTATATTATAACAGCAATTTCTGCTCTTTAAGTTAAAATTGCTGCTGCTGCTGCAGTATGTTTTTTTAATGCTGCTGTTATTATAGTTACTATCATCAGCCTAGCTGCTAAAGTAGATATAGCTACTGCTACTAAAATTGCAAGTATAGAAGCAGCTATAAGCAGTTATTAATATACTCTTTTATACCTGCCAAAAGTTATATAATATAATAGGTTTTTAATTAAAATCAAAAAAACTAACTGCTAAGCCTCAAATCGCTCAAATCTAAGGAGTTTTCAAACTATCAAACAACTCAGTAAAACTCCAGCTAATTTAAGCCAATCAGAAGGCATAGTTTAGCTGAAGTAAGTCCTAAGGTCTTAAGCCTTCAGCTGAAAGCTAGTTATACTCTGAAATCAAAGTACATAGCAGTCTAGTAGGGATTATATAGAGTAGCTGTGTTAACCCATTCACTTGCCATATATAGCTAGCGCAGGCAAAATAACAAAACGACACAGTCAATTTAACAGCTACCAAATGTATAGGATGAATGCCGCTTAAGCGAGGATATCCTAGCTTTTTAACAGGCCCTGAAGCTTCCCAAACCGGAGCAAAATATCGCTCTCGGTCTCGCAATCGCTGAAAGGAGATATCGTAATGCGAAAGATGCGGTCTTCTGTATTTAATCATGGCTCTATCGTGTCTAATAGTCGAGTTTGTGTATTCGCCAAAACCTGACAGATTCAGTGAACTTTTTTCACAAAGCGTAATCCAATGGCTGCCTCAACTCTTCCCGCGGCGGGCCTCCCGTTGACTCCAGGAATGGACTTTGGAACCCTTGCATACAGCGATCCCAAGGAACAAGAATTCGAATCACTTGCCTCAGATGTACTTGAGACCATCAAAGGCAAAATTTCGGTAAGCCTACCATCAAATTGACGTGTCATCCCAACTAATCATCCGCCAGGCTTTGGACGATGCCGATACGCTGGCGGAACTCATTGTGACTGACAAGATGCCCCGTGGCGAGCTCACGAAGACCATCTACATTGATGCTCGGCCAACCGGTACTCGCCTTCTTGAGTCCCCACCCCCCGGGACAACCGTAGATGTGACCGTTTCTTTACGTCCGGACATGTTTTTCGGCTTGGCCAATGGCAACCTAGACGTGAATATGGTTGCCCGTATCGGCTTCAATGCGCAGGGCGCCAACCCTCCGAAGTCACACGATCTCTTGGATCGCATGTCTCCTCGGCCATCTAAAGTTATGAATACCAAGGACTACACTTTCGACGAGGACGCGCTACCGAAACCGACGACCGACATTGCGGAGATTAAGCGCAACATCAAGAAATTCGGATATGGGTATGAACTTCTTTTTCTTTTTTTTCTTTTTACCGCGATTGCTACTCCGCAAGACGACAGTAGTGACTAATTTGAGCTTTCAGGCTGGTCAAAGACGCCTTATCGCCGGAACAGGTTCAAATTTTGAGACGGGCCATTCTCGAGCAAGCCGCCGGTGAGCGGAAGGCTGGTGTAGCTGACATCGAGGGCGGAACCAACCAACGGTTGTGGTGCGTGAATGCTTCCATGTGAATCCTTATGCCGTATACGCTGACGATAATTGCGAATGAAGGAACATTGTCAACAAAGGGGACGAGTTCCTGGACCTTTTGAACCACCCATTGTTTGACGAACTGCTTGCCTGGTTTTTGGGAGATTACTCGTACCTTTCTCAGGCTTCGGTCAACATCCTGGGGCCCAACAACATGCCGATGCCTTTCCATCGTGACCAGATTCCTATGAATCCTTTCACGGACGATCCTGTTGGTCTCAGTTTCATGTTCTACATGGAGGATTCCAGCAAAACGAACGGGGCCACGCATGTGATTCCGGCCTCTCACATTGGTCATGTGCGCCCATGGGACCCAAACAGCTTCGTAAGTCTCCTCAAAAGCTGAACCCGAGCAAAACACCCAGTGGACGAACTGCCCTTGTTCTCAAACATAACTCACGCCTTCCCACTCACAGGATGGATCCATCCCAGCATCGGCCCCCGCCGGCACTTGCCTAGTGTTCAACACTACAGTTTGGCACTCAACTGGTGTTAACACCACCAACGCCGAAAGACCCGCTCTCATCTATGCTTTCAACCGTTACTTCATGGGTTCGACCGTGAACCCGTATCTGAGCTTGGGCAAAGATGTATTGGACAAGTTGACTTTGCGGCAAAAGCAGTTGCTTGGCTTTGTTGTCCGCCCGGCATTTAACTGGGTTGGCAAGACGAGATCGTCTGGCGAGCCTGTTGAGCGGACTGAGGATGTTGGTAAGACGAGGGCAGAGTATGTACCGATTGGTGGTAAGGCCACTGGCATAGCCAGTATCTCAGAGAGATATACTAGGTAGCCTATGTAAGTCACTAAGTCGTGGGGCGTGGGCACGAAAGTCAAACCGGCGCGACGGGGGAAATTTACTCAGTTGGCTAGTCTATCGCTCGTTTCTGAAATGAAAATTTAGAGGCCGGATCTACGATTCCAATTGCTACAGAAGACTAGCCCTGGATCAGACGATTCGTTTTACAAGGACTTTTCGCGCTTATCGCTTGGAGTTATATGTGAAATCGAGGAATACCTGGCCACTCGGTGTTGAGATTCCTACTTTTTATGTAATCCTATAATCATCAAATGGTTCTCGAGTAGAATCTTGCCGATGTACCCGCCCAAAGCTTGGTGGAACACATAATTGATAACCTTGCGCAAGCGGTAGGCAGAGTTTGATACATCCGCAAGAACTCACTCAGCTAAAATGTGCACAGATCCATGAACAAATTCGTATTTGTGGTCTTTGATTGAATAAAACGGAAAGCCTAGTTTTCTTGTCACGCAGCAGTCGTAAAGTTAAAAGCATACATTTCCGATGAACCCCTTTTGAGAGCAGCATGACAAGAACTGGCTGTTTTGGTCGGTTACGCATTCGAGATTTCCCAACCCCCCCATCGTTCCTTTTCCTTTACAGCAGTCTCTAGTAGCTGCAGTGCTATCACATTGGCATTGTTGTGCTCGTTTGGTACTGAGTCATATGTGATTAGCGATGTGCACGAATTTGATGCAAGTGACTGGAGACGATCCCTTCTTGCAGAGGTTGGCTTACAGAAGTTGAGATGAACTCTCCGCTTCCCCGTTGCTAGGTACAGCAATTGCCGTCGCAATGCCGAGGTAGGAAAGACAGATGCATAGTGATACTGAAAGTCTCATTTTGATGGTTGATGATGTGACAGGTAACAGCTGCAAGGCAATTCGTCGTCAAGACCGAGATCGGATAAGAGTTTGCTCTAAGCGCGACATTTAGCAATCATCGTAAGGAGATTGATCAGCTTTATATGCAAACGGTCAATCATGTCAGCTAATGAACTCTAGTACTAAGCGACGAGTCAGACGGACTGATAGTAAGTCATCCATGGTTTATTAAGTTTCCACAGTCGATAAGGCGCTGGAGCCTGCGGATTTCCGGGGTCTCTTGGACCGTAACTTGTGTCAAGTTCCGCGTAATCGGTTTTTTATGCGGGTTAGTACGTCGGGTTTCTTTATGGGAAAGTTGTATGAACGTCCCGACTGAAGACAAGCTTTGAAAGACACTCAACATGCGACGAACCGAATGACTCGCAAAACCTAAAGAAGGGCCGTAGGAAGTGTCTCAAGGCCTATTCAGGTTTTGGCTTGACGCTTTGAGCAAATGCGACACCAAGCGAGAACAGGTGTAACTGGTTCGTGGATCGTCTGGGGCTCTTGAAAGTGTCCGGTTTTCAGGGATGCCCTTCGGCAGCCCCGGCCGACGTTGAAGTCCTTTGCCCACGTCGGGTCCATACTCCGACACGGATTTCGATAAGCAAAGTGTCATACTTGTCGCCGACTTTGATTTTAGAAAGAAAATGTTGTAAGAAGACACATGGGCATGACAATACCTTTATCTGGATAGTATTTGTAACTCGTGTGCCCTGGAGTACCCTCGGCTTGGTGAGCACCTGGCACTCGCTTCTCGCCTATTGAGGCCGAGCATAGGAGCGTCAGTTAACGCAGCGGGCGGGATGACGCTTACATAAGATGTTGACCGCAGTCTTCTTATCTACGGATAAGTCGTGTGATGTGCCGGCGATTTTCAAAGGCCATTGCTGACAGTCGTGGCTAGAGGCTCAGAGGAGTAGTGAAAGCTGAGGTAGAGATGGCAGGATTGTCAACCTGTTCATGCATGCGCTGCTAGTGCACTTGAATTTGAAGCACAGTTTACGGCGAGGGCATCATAATTTTCTCGAAAGGTTGTTCTGGATCGAAAATGCTTCAGCTACCTACTCACGGAATACCACTTCCTAGGTTTCTCATAACTTAGGTGGAATTAGATGACATGGTATTTTAAACTGCCAATCAAGTGATTGCTTGAATGCAAACAGTCTCATAAGGTCATTCCAAAATCAGATTTACTGGCTGGCAGTTCACGGGCTATGGTCAAAAGTGGAAAAGGGCGAGCGAGGCACAGGTTGTGCATTGCAATCAGGGCTTCTAACTGTAGATAGGTTCTCCAAGATACCGTTACTTCTGAAGAGTGAAACCATACGGACTCCGTCTTTCTGAACAATTTGATGAGTTGTGCTATGCGGGCGGATATTACCATCTGACCAAGCGGACTACCACATCAGGTACCTACAAAATTATTCAAAAAGGGTCTTCCTTTATTATGTGTTAAGGACATGTGTTATCAAGTATACACTTCCATGTCGCCGCACAAGTCACCGAATGCACTATTACGAAACTCGAGCCTTCTACTCATCATGTATTCGAAATCAGACTTAGTCCTTCTCACTCCGCGACTGATTTCATGAAGGTTAGCGTCCCATTCTCGTTGGCAATACCGAGCCGCTCTATCACGCTAACAACTTTCATTATCGGCACCAAACTCGGGTATCGCTGGCCAGCCAGTTGTTCTTGGCATCTAGCGCCTGTGATATGTAGATGCGGGCCTGGACGTAATGGTGCATGGTGAGCACCTCGGAAGAGTTCTGGAAGGGATAGCCAGCTCTGCCCGTATTTGTCGACGACGTAGAAGCCCGCCGCATATGGGGCATAACCCATCGTTCCAATCTATCCCACGCCAGATTAGAAACGCCCATGAAGTTGCTTGTAAAGATGAACACACCAGCAAAGTCCACTTCGGACCGATTCTGTTACAGAGCCCACCGACGAACCAGGAGCACGTAGCAATGAGGCCAAAGACGATGGCATTGGCGGCGTTGGCGACCTCGGGGCTACGACCACCGCCGGCCCCCATGCCGTTCATAGCACCGAACATGCCTGTGCAGACGAACGCAATGCATGCGACCATCCATGCCGAGAATATGGTGTCTCTGTGCCATTTCACAGAGTAGATCTGACTCGAGGGTTCCATTCTTGGACAGGGGTTGAGAGGTGCAAAATGTTAACATAGATCGATTAAATTGAGGGTTTAGAAGATTGCTGGACTGCACCTTGATCCGGATGATAACTGAATTCAATAATCGGTTTGTGAGCGCATATATTCCGATTCACGTTCCTAGAACTATCGAACTCCGTGGAAAAACTGAACCACCTGTAATAAATAGACTTCACAAAGGCGGGCGAGCATCAGATTTCCCTTCGCGAGAAAGTTATCAAGAGAGAAGTAGATAAGACAGCATCTAACTCCAGTAAATCAACTTGTGCTGCCTCCAATCTCCCACGTGTTTTGCATCGATATTGGTTTGCATAAGGAAGAGGCCGGAGGCCGAGTTCTGGGCCGTTCAATACTACTCAAGTGTCGACAAATATCCCGCGTAGGAACACGCCCGGCCACAAATTTGAGTCTCAGGGAAGCCAGAAGTTTATCGCACTTCTCTGCCTTTCACGTTCTCTTGAGCTCTCAGGAAGTGAGCGAATTGCACCGCCACCCAAGCTAAACAGACATCATGGTCGCCAAAAACAGAATCATCATTGACACAGATCCAGGTTAGAAGATTGCGCAATTACGTTCAGAACAGGTCACCTGGGCTTACCCAATCCGTAATCTAGGTGGCGATGACCTGATAGCTATGCTTCTGGGACTGGCAGCCTCGCAGGATGAGCTTTAGATCCTGTTGATTTCCGTGGTGTTCGGCAACGTTCCTGTCGAGAAAACACTCCGCAACGCCGTCGCCGTGTTCCATGTTCTCAGCCTCGAAATGAAGTTCGTGAGGACAAGGGATTGCCGCTTGGTTCTGAGGGATTTCGAACCTACAAGCCTATCGTGGCCGTCGCCGCAGCGCACGGGCTCGATGAGAAGATTCTGACGAGACCTGGCGGTGGATTTCGTGAGCACGGCCTGCTTCGCACACGAGACCAAGAGATGCTAACATGACGTGTTACGGACAGGCCTGATGGTGTGCATAATTCTCACACGCTGGTAAGCTATTATCACGATTCCACGGAGACTTTTGACAACCTGAAAGATGGAGACCGGGACCTGACATTATGACATAGTGGCCAAATCTCACTCCGGACAATGCCTGGAAGTCCTTATATGAAGATGAAAATCCGAATCCTGAGCAGGAACAGGAGAAGCCCGACTGGCACTGGTACTTCACGCCGTCAAAGGCGCCCGCCCACCGGGAAATCTTGCAAATACTGAGAGAGGAGACGCACAACACGGTCACCATATGCGCCGTCGGGCCCCTGACGAACATCGCTTTGGCAGCGAGCGAGGACCCTGAGACGTTCCTGCGGGCCAAGGAAGTCGTCATCATGGGCGGGGCCGTCAACGTTCCGGGTAACATGACCCCGGTTGCGGAGTTCAACACATGGGCAGACGCCGCGGCCACAGCCCAAGTCTTTGCCCTCTCGTCGTCGGTGCCCTCTTCCACCATGCCCCGAAGTCTGCCCCCTTTCCCGGAGACGCTGTCAAGACAGCTCAATATCACGCTCTTCCCCTTGGATGTGACCTCGCACAACGTCTTGGACTACAAGCTCTTCTCGGAGACCATCAAACATCACGTCGACAGCGGCTCACCCTTGGCTATCTTGGTGGACACCTTTCTGGGTGGTGTGTACAGCAAGTTGGAGACTCAGTTCGGCGAGGCCTCGGAGCCGAGTATGTCGCTCCACGATCCCCTAACCGTCTGGTACGTGCTCGCCCAGGACAATCCTGCGTGGCACTTCGTGGAGGGCGAGGACATCCGGGTCGAGACTTCTGGGCATCTGACGCGTGGGATGCTTGTGGCGGATTCTCGGGGGAGGACGAAAGCTGACGGGGTGGTCACAAATGAGGTCGTCGGCGATGATCTTGGGTGGTTGAGCGCCGTTCGTGGGAACAGGATTAACCGAGCAACCGGTAGTCCTGGAGCAAAGCTTTTCACTAAGATGTTCATGCGGGAGATTTTTAGTCTGTGAATACAACCTGTGTTGTAACAGATGCATATTTTATTAAGTAAAAACAGTCGAAGAGTTCAGTGAGCTCGGGATCAACCTCGAAATGTGGTGCGACAAGAGGGGCACGGAACTTTCCTATGGGTATCTCTTATTTTTCAGGAGGTTGGAAGGACATGGCGATTTTGTCACGCACTGGAAGAATTGATGGATCAGATTCTGGTCACTTTCGAAGGGCTCTATCTTAGGATTATAGAACAAACGAGAGAGCTTGATCGGTGACGGCCTGGGCCTCGTATAAAGCTTCTTGTAACAGTCACTACAGCTTTACGCCCAGTGCAGCTTAAAGAACTAGAAATTGTCTCGGGTTTAGCTTGGGGGTATGCAGGGGAGATCGAACATATTGCGAATTTGTGCCGTTCATTCCTCACAGTTCAGGGGGGAACTATTTCCATTCCCCCTCAGTCGCCGACAGAATTTCTGATCAAGAACAGATTTCTCTTCCCTTTAGGCATGGCAGAGACGCATCACATATCGTTTTCAACATCACTTCAAGCAAGGTCTATAACACTTCGACGTGATGTATACAACTTGGGATGCGCAGGCAAGGCTATCACCGAGGTCACCCCCTGGGTACGTATACTGCGAAGCTACTGGACTGGGCACTGACAGAGGTGCTTTTACTGCTTTTCCCCCTACCGTGGAAACCCCTACTGAGTGGGCTCGAAACTTCCTCAACATCACCGAGGTCAGAAACCCGGAAGAGGACCCACTAGCATCAACACGGTACTCTCGCGTCTTTTGGGCCGATCACTTGCACGAAGGCTTTTTAGCAATCGAAGGACTCGCCCAAAACACCAATCAGCCACCAGGAGACCACAGCCGCCGTGCGGAGATCCTTGCAAAATTCAACGATATCCTGAAAGAAAAGGGAGCAATTCACAGATTCCTGTTGGAGAACTGCCAGTTTTGGCTTAAGGCGCTCGGCATCCTTCGTAGTGTGCCGGAAGGCGTAACTGCGCTGATGAAGATGGGGAACATCGACACTGGGACCGCCTTAATGGCGGTAGTACGTACTGCTGGCCGCGAGGTTTGTCAATACCCTCAATTTCTAAGCCTTCGAGAAAATGCACATGTTAAGTTTACATGAACGAGATGCATGATGAGTATCCATGGATACACTGAATTACTTGGATGCCCTTGACGTCTTGGTCAGAGTATGGCGACTCGAGGTTTGGTGGTGAAAATTGGAGAGAGGCAAAATCTGTAGAACATAGCAGGCCAAACTCCGCCCAGCCTCAAACCCCATCTCACTCCTTCACCCCCTCCCCGCCCTTCGTCTCCTCCTCCCCATCCCCCTTCTTCCACCGATACTCCCTCTCAATCCCCGCCCTCCTCTGCGCCGTATCACACAACCTCACATCCCCACACTCGCAAACCGCCGGCTCCCTCACCCAGCGGTACGTAATACTCCACCGGTCCTCCCTCCTCCTCACCGTCCCATCCTTCAACGTATCCGTCTTCCTCTTCCGTATCCCATGCGTCCAATGCAGCCTCGAGTCCCCCGACATCTGCAACATGCTCCGCGGCGTCAGATCAACATCCACTGTCTCCTTCTCCTCTCTCCCATCCTCACCACCCTCCGCCTTCTCCCTAACCCTCACCCTCGAAAACTGCATCACAACCCCACTCCCCAAACTCAACGCATACAGCTGATCATACGCGCTGTGCGTATCCACATGCGGCGGGATCCCCGCCCCGGGCGGATAGTGCTGCAGACATACCTGGTCCGGGTCGCGCCCCTCGCGCGTCGGGATCAGCGGCCGCAGCCACTCCGGGAACGCCCGGAACGGCACGTCCGGGTCCACGCCGAACGTCTTGTAGTCGAACGTGTACCCGTAGTGCAGCGACAGCCGCCCCGCGCCGCGGTCCGTCGGCCACTCGAGCTCGTGGCGGAAGATGTCGATGAGCCGCGCCTCGTGCTCCGGCGTGATGAAGTCGTCTTGCCAGAAGAGGCCGCGGGGCTCGATGGGGAGCTCCTCCATCGGGAAGTTGCTCCAAAATATTGCCTGATGTCTGGGTAAAAAGGCGGTTGGCGTGAAGGGACAGTAGCGTTGATCAGCTCCCGTCCCGTCGTTCGACTTTGATGATGGGCAAAATCGTTCGAGTGGGGTGGGGCTTTTGTGAGAAATTCAATAGATGACTGGTTTTTTCTTTCTGCTCCAGAATCGCCCAAAAGTCTTGTAAGTCGGAGTGCTCCCCAAAGCGTACTGCTATTGTGTCAATGCAGAGATCGTTGTTGCCTCATGCAATTTTCGATGTTCTGTAAGAATTGATGACAAGGGCCGTTAAGTGAGTCGATTGAAGTCGCACAAGCCGCGAAAAGAGTGGGTCCAGTATCGGGAATCGGGCGGAGGATCAGACGCCCACGCGGATGTGCACCGGTCTGACGGGGGATTGTCTCGGCCTAACCCTTTGCTTATTGGCCGTGCGATTCAAGGTGCCCTTGGATACCGACTAGCCGTAAGCGGTACACTTTAATGCCATATTCTCATCTACAATCAGGTCAATAGTGGCACTGGGAAACGGAGTTCAAGTTGATAAACTTCATGAAATTGTAGTATCGTTCCCAATCAGCTAAATGATGTGGTATCTCGTAAAAGTAACGCCGGCCCATGCATGCAAAAAGGTCAAACCCATCCGTCTCTGTGATACAACAGCCCCTCGTCGCGATATATCCCAAACATATATAACAATGGGTCACACCACGCGTTATAAGTCACGATTCTGGCTTAGAAAGCCTGCCCAGGTCCAGCATTGTGGTTGTATCCCTGGTTATAACCCTGCTGTCCGTTCCTCTGCACAGTCGGCATTTGATCTGTGTGCGGCAAAACAGGGCTCTCGGGCACAGGGCTACGCGCTCCCCAGAGAGCCTCTCCAATTCGCTGCTGCGTCAGGTCCCGAGGACCAGTCGCGGTGGGACTTGGAGCCACGGCGTTTGGTGGCATTCCGGGGCTTGGCGCCAAAGCTGTCCTTTCCCACTCGGCGTCGGCATCGCGTTGCGGGTGGTATGCCTCGCGTGGTGGGTGATAGGCGGGCACCATGCCGGCTGCCTCGTAACTCTTATCTTGATAAGGTGAGATCGGGGACATTGGTGATACAGGTCTTGCTGGGCGTTGCGGCGGCGACATCTCGGACGCATGGGGCTGGGCGTGCGCGATGAGGCTGTCGCTTTCGTTGTCGGCGCGGGCGGGACGTGGTGGCGGCCTCGAAGGCTGCAGGTAGGTGCTGCGGCGGAATTCGGTTGCAATGGGAAGATGGTCGGTACTCTTCGCTCCGGGGCGGGCGTAAGAGGTGTCGCCCTTGTCGAGATCGTCCATGTCCAAGCTGGCAGCTGTCTTGTAGCTGGGGTCCTCCTTGCGACGCTTGACACCGCAGAGGAGCCAGCGCATGCCACGACCGAAGGCCTTGACAAAGTCCCACAGGTTAAGAGCATTTCCTATGGCGCCAAGACCGAGCCAGCCTCCGGACGGAGGTTCATGCTCGTTCTCGCGCGGGTGAGCGTTGGGGTCTCGCGAGTCGGGCGTGGGATAGAAGGTGGGTTTCGCGCCGGGAGCGTACGGTCTCCACGGGAAAGCCCAGAGATGCAGGAGGGCAAAAAGAGCCATCTCGAAGCACAGTAGTAGAGCGGGGATGCCGACCTTAATGTCGGGATAAGCGAGAACTTCATTCGGGTGGACGAGGTCGAGAGTAGATGTGGCGACGGAAATACAGGTCACCTGCCAGAAGGAGAAGAAGACGACCAGCTTGATTGCCAGGACCTTGAGGAAGGGTGAGTGAGGTGCGAGAGCTTCGCGCATCTGGACGTAGAACTGGATGACGCAGTACATGGCGATGGTCACGGCCACACAGTTGATTGAGATAACCTACGTTTGTCAGTGGAGACGCTCAATATGCGCGAGCAGGAAGACATACCCAGATGTGAGCAAAGACCGGGTTGTTGGAGCTCTCGCAGTATCTGTGGAAGTATTGAGAGACAACCGCGGTGACGGTCATGGCAACACGGATAAAGACATAGTGATAGATACCGATCCAGTTGATGTTAAACCAAGTCAAACCGCTCTTGGGCGTGCGCCAGGGTCCTCTGTCACCACCACAGCACTTGGCGAACCAGTTCAGGGGCCAGACCCAGGGCTTGATGGGGTGCAGGTTGCGGAAGTATTCCTTTTGTGTGTGTAGATCCGGGGCCAGGTAGTGGCACATGAGGGAGAAGAAGGAAGCAATGGCGAATGCTTCATAGCAGTCACTCATGACCTGGAAGTAGACGGCATGCCAGTAGTAATATAGTTGGAGGAAGGATGAGGCGGCGTAGACGGGGACCATGAACAGGATACGGATGATCTGGCGCTGCTCTCGTGGCTTCGTGTAGTTGTTCGCGTGCATGAACACTAGGTAGAGAGACAGGCTGATGGCGATGATGGTACAGGAGCCGGCAATGACGAGGGCGAGGTCGTGGAAGGTCAGCGGGCCGGCGATGAGGATCTCGGAGCCGGGGAGGACTGGAGCACGGGAGAGACATTTGTTAGCTTCATTCGGGCGGCCGGGGGAGGGCGGGTTAGCTGGATGACGTACTCCTCATGTCCTCGAGAGTGGAATTACACGTCAAATTCATATTGACGGTTCAGCGCCCACGAAGGGGTGGCCGTTGGATGCTGCAGAACGTTGGGCCAAGTGCGAGACAGCGGGAAAGAGGTGTCGCGGGATCGAGGAAGATGGTGTTCGGCGTGGACGGTGACGTTGCGTGGGTTGGGTTTGTGAGCGCCAAGACTCGTCGGCTGCAGGTACCAGAGCGGATGCCCAGGTCTTGGCGGAGCTTGTCGCTCGTGGCTGCTCGGTGGTGGTGCGGAGGGTGTTCCTTCTCGCGAGCACGGCCGGGCGAGACGACGTAGAAAAGGATCAAAAAGAAAAGAGTAAGGTTCCAGTGAGGTTCTTTCCCCCTCTTTTGATTGCCCGACGAACTGCACTGCAATGCAACGCCCTCCCTCTCTTTGCCCAGGGTTCCGGTTCTCGAGTCGCGAGTCGCAGTTCGGTTGGAGTGTGGTGTGTGGCCGGGTGTCGTGTGAGGTCGCCAGGTCCCAACAATGTCCCAGGTCGATCCTCCTCTTGCAAGATTCCACAAAAAATTACCGGCCGTCGCGCGTGCGCAATTACAATCGTCGTTCGAGTATCTTATCTTTTCCCGTGCTGCAGCTGCTGCCCTCGTCGCATTTGTTCTGTGTTCCTTCCCGGTGCCGCAACAAGAGACCAAAAATAAAAGAGTATCGGAAGAAAGGGGGACGAACGGTTGAAGCTGGCTCCCCCTGAGGTCGAAGAATGAAACAGAAGACGCACCCGAGAAGAGAGACTGTCGTGAAGCTGACAGCCAAGAGAATGATTTGGGAAGAGGAGGAAAAGGAAAAAAAACTAGAGGAGAGAAGGATGCGAAAGCGGAGGGGAATGGAGACTTGAGAAAGAGGCGAGACACGAATGAGCAACGGTATGAGCCACCGGGATTGGATGTGCGGTAAGGTAAGGTAGGTACGGTAGGTAAGATGGGTAAAGAAAGGTAAGGTGGGAAGCCAGGAGCAGGATCCGGGGTCAGCAAATGGCAATCCAGTCCAGTGTGAGATGATGCCTCTTGGTGGCCTGTTCCATGCTAATCCCATCCATCCATCCATCCATTCCGCCCAGCTCCTCCTGCTTTCCTCCTTCCCCTCCACTGGGCTCCTGCTGCTGCTGCGCTGCGTCTCGCTGCAGCCCCCCGTTTGTCGAGTGGCTGTGCCAAGGGTCGCTAAGGCGGCGCGCTAAGATTACAGGGCCGCTGACGAAGGCACCGTCCATTCAGCAGCGACCTCCCTTCCGCCTCCCGGACAGCGCAGCACCCTCCTTCAGGGGTTCTCCTTCCATGTGAATGGCCAGACGCCATTCGTCTTTTGCATCATGCTGCATCTCGCGCACCTATTTTTTCCAAACCGTCCCAACTTCTCACCCAACGCATTAACTGCGAAGTGGCCTAGCATCTGGTATGACGCACGTTAGTGCTCACCTCGCTCACCTCACAGACACCATCGCGAACCGGGCAAGTCGCGTACAAGGAGAGTGACAGACGGAGGCTCTGCCGTCCAACGCACCAAGCACCACATCGTCCGTCGCAAACTTACGGGAACGCGTACACTTACGGGGCATCTTATTTGATTTCCAAATAAGGCCCTGGGAATTCGGAACCAGGGAGGGGGGCAGCGGGCAAGGGGAGGGGGAGGGGCCCACGGGAATGGAAACATGGCTCCCTCCCTCACCTTCCCGCGCGGCGCTGCGGTCGCGGTCAGCACCCGGGTTTAATGAAGACATCCATTGAGAACACGCGCACACACACACAGACACGGAGAACGAATAATAAAACAGGTTCAAACGGACACCAAGAGTGATACCAAGTATCCGTACCAAGAAAAATTCCCCGGACGAATCTCAGACCTCGCCTTATGCAGGGACTTGTCTTCGCATTCCTCCTCCCGCCGACCACCACCGCCGCCGCCGAAGCCGGGACCTCCTGAAGTCCCCGTCGTTGTACGACACCTCGCAAACTCGGACGAAGGAGGGTGATCAAACGCGAGAAAACTTTTGATGAGACGAACACTACGGACGTTTGACATTTTGGCAGGCGACCGACGGCCGACGACAGCAACGACAACGACGACGACGTCACATACGTAATCGCAATGTAAGAAAGAAAGCACGTCCTTTTTCAATTCAGAAGCCGGCCGCGGCAAACACTCCCATCGCGACTTGGGTAACGGGTTACCTTACTTACACCAACGACTAAAAAAACTCAATGCATCCGAAATATTATGCCAAGCATCGCCCGCCTAGTCCCGGCACCACAACACCCGCCCACTTTCCGCCGCGCTGAGCTTTAAAAAAACATTAGCTGAAGCTATTCCCAGCCCTCAGCCACAGTGGGCGAACCAAAGGCAGCCACCATGCGGCGTATTCGTACACGCAGCCCCCTCGGCCAAGGCAGTGAGCGACAATCCCAACCCGCCGCCGTACAACAATACGAGGGAGCGTGGATCCAGACATGCGGGACTACGAGTCAAACCAACATCGCATCTCCCCCAAACGTGCATCATTCTTTCACAAAACACATCATCCCTTGGAATAGTTTCGACAATCCCCAAACATCTCTCATTCGCAACATCCACCGTATAACCGGCATCTGAAATTACACTCAGGACCCTGCCAAATATCTCCCCCCAAGCATCAAATCTCCCACAGCCCCAACTCTGTTTCGAAACATGCAACTTTCCTCTGGCCCTCGCTCCCGTGTCTCTATCTCCCTTCCTGTGTTCCGCGTCAAATCTTATTCTTATCTCGGCCGTTATCAATCGGCACTCGAAACATCGCCCGCCCTTGGACGCATCTAGCTTTTCTCCCCAGGGCAAGATGGCTAATGCTCTCAAGATCAGATACCCATACTTGACGACGGTATGGCAGAGGACTTTGACTTTGACCTCACGGTAAAGAACCAAACACAGGTGCGGTGCCGAACCCCCTTGGCGGTAGCACGCCGACGACAGACGGAGGTTCCGTTAGCTCGCAGGCGTCCCCCTTTCCCCCACGGAGCGACGAAGCTACAAACGCCTCCAAATTTCCCAGCCGCAAAAATCTGCAAAACTACTGCTGCATTTAAACTCGTTTCCGCGTCGCGTCATCGAGACAGAATCGGTCCTTAGCTCCAAGCCTCGTCGCGGTCTCCAACCTCTCCCCTCGTGAAAACCCCTGAAAGCGCTTCGCCTTGCTCCGACGATGCGGCTGAAAACAATCGCTCGAGAGAAGGCAACATCTTCCCATCCTCTTCCCAAGTGATATCACCAAAAGACTGCAACCGCATTCAGCGGGCAGTCAAAACACAACCTTGAACGAATCGCAGAGGACCCCTAAAATCCCATCCAACATGCAAACCGTATTCCCAATCCCCAGCACCCGTCCACCAACACGATCAGATCATAGACCATCCTTTCCTTTCCCGTCCGTTTCGACGTTTCAAAACACTCATCATAAGGCCAAGCTTTGGTCCATCTCGCAAAAAAAGGTGCCACCCACCCATGTCCTTAACACACCCAACTCAATAAAAAATTACGAAAATGACATCAGCAACAACGCACTCTCTCACACGCACGCAAACTTTTGCAAATAGCGATCGGCACCAAGTGGCTATCCGCACCGGTCCCGAGCCTCCATGAACATCAAAATCAGTGCGCACATTTCGGTGGGTCACGTAAGTCAGCCATATCGTCACATCATTCAGAAGCCGCCCAAGAAGGAAAAAACAAAATGAAAAAAAAAAAAAAACCCAAGCGCTCTGTCCTAGCCCAAAAAGACGTTACTTGTCGCGGCAAAGGGGATCATCCCGTCCGCCGTATCGAATACGCACACCGGCGTCCGTGAGCCGCCCGGGACCGCACCGGCGTAAGGGGGCGGCGGCGCAAAAGTCCCCTATCCATTCATCCCTTCCTTCCAGCGCAGACCGGCTTCACACCCCCAAACAGCCCCGGCCCGAACCAGGAAGGGATCAAGACCATGATTCCGAGACAACGGCGGCGGTCAGGACAGATCTGAACATCACGTCTGTTGCACATGAAATAGGGCAAACATCATTTACATGTCGATTGTGTTATTATGATTCTCGTGACTACAAGTGAATAGAATTTTCCCCCGTGCGCTTGCCGGTGCTCATGACGATCAAGAAGACAACGCTGCTTGTACGTTGCCCGAGACCCTCGTGGCTACACGACCTATGCCCACAGCAGCTCAGCTCGACAACCGTTGTGCGACCCTCCCCGCATTGCCAATGGCCTACTACGTGTCTTCTGAGCACCGTCACCCATGAACTGTGTCCTGTGAACGCGTAATGGTGTCAATTGTTACCGTCTGTAACCAATCTCTCCCATCAGCCGCTTGTGGCTGACTGTTGTCCAATCCACGTTTCGCTCGTGTATGTACAGATGCCGTCCATCATTATACCAGTGGACCCATGGTCAAATCTCATACCGATGGAATACCTCATCTTCTGCGACCACTGAGTGCAGATTATAGTACTATTCTTTGCCTCCTTGCTTTTATCTTGCACTCCCGTGATGTTGTCGAAAACCACAAATCCAAGGGGGTGAAAACGAATCTAAATTATGCCAACCGTCAATCGGTGGCCCTCGTATTGCCCATGTGATGATGTGCCTTCGTGTCCGTGACTCAGTGGTCTGATGCCCATACCGTGTTGCTGTAGGTGTCGTCGGCTTTCCCTCGAGGTCCCTCCCGTGCCCGGTGTTGCAGCGATGGCGCCTCATCCAATGCCCTTTCCTATTCTGTTCTGTGAAATGAAAATGAAACGCCGCCCTGGTATCTCAAAAGCGCAATGCAAAGACCGAAAATTTGTAATGGGGCCGAAATCGTGTGCGTCGTTAATGATGATGTGTTGTCATCCGGATCCGCCCGATGTCCCCATCCCCTCATTCAGGATCGGGGTTGGTCGCCCGCAAGACTGGTTTATGAACCTTGCGGGAATAATCTTGGTCGTCGCGCAATGTGTTGATGCTCTCGGCGCTCTTGTTGTTCAAGTACAGGCCCCTTCCGAGGGGTTCCATGCGAGGATCGTGTGCCATGAGGCGACTGCGGCGGTGATCGCTGGTCGAGTCGGCATCCCATCGTCCACCGTCCACCGTCACAACCATTTCGGGGTTACGTGGTGAGCCTGTCATACCGGCTGAGCTGCCACGGTGGCTGGGCTCGTCGTACTTTTCGTTCTCCTGGTGTTGCTTGCGTCGTCGGAAGAACAGGAAAAGACCGAGTCCTGCGAAGGCTACTACGGCGGCAATTACTCCCACCACCACTCCAACGACTGCACCGGTGCTCAGTCCGTTCGATGATGATGCCGAGCTTGAGGGGGACAGCTCCGAGGCCCCAGTCGCGCCATCGGTTCCCGTAGCCGTAGGAGTGACAGTAACAGTCCTAACGGTTCCATCGGCGGTGACGGTCTGGACAGACGTCTGCGGCTTTCTTGATGTCGTTGTCTAGCACAAAAGTCAGCTTCAACTCTCGAGAAACGCACATTGCCATCAACGAAATTGACAATCGATTTACGGCGTGTTGATGGGGGTTGCTGAGGCGTACTGAAGTGGTTGACGATGTCGTCGACGTTGTCGGGTCGGAGGTTGTCGTTTTCTGAGGTGTCTCAGTCTCAGTTACTGTGACTTGAACGGTTGTTGGGACAGGGGCCGGAGGGGCCTGGTTCCAGACGATTAAGCCAGGGCATCACATGGGTTGGTGAAGTGACGAAATTCATCGGCCAAGAAAATCACGCAAGAAATCATGCATACTCTTCACGAAATGTCAGGATGGGGGAATACTAACTTGCGTTGTTGACGCCGCTGCAGCAGATGTCGTGGCGGCATCGCCGCCTGCTGTGCTAGTAGGGGTCTTTGCCAACTGAAGATACCCGTACCAATTCGGACGCGAACCGCACTTCTCGGTGTCGTAGCCGGGGCAAATGTCGTTGCACTTGTCTTCGACATCGGCTTCGGTGGACGCGGCCGGGGCGACGTCGGAGCACCAGCAAGACTGGTACTGGACGATGGCGAAGGCGAAGTTCTTGCCTCTGCAAAAGTCTGAACAGAGACCGTTTGTCTGCCATATACTAAGATCTGTGGCCCCATGTTAGTATTGGTTTTCCATCTGTACTTCATACGAAGGCTCGTATCGGCTGGCAGGGGACACGACGTCGATGTCGAGCCATTGAACCGCCGCGTTGCCTTTGGGGAACTCGTAGACGTACTTGCGCTCATTGATGCCGTGTTTGAGCTTGAGCAGAGTGTCTGCTTCAGCTGTCTTGGTTCCAGCATCCTGGAATCGAGCATTCTAGGGTCGGGCGTGGCGTGGGCCAGCGCAACCCATGACAGAATGACGAGGGCAAAGATGGCCCAGCATCTCGTGAATCGATCGGTGAATGCCATTTTCTTCTGCTTTGCGATGGGCAAGTCTGAAAAGAAAGTAGCAGTCAGCATCGGGGTTCAAAACTGAGGGGGAAGATTGATTTAGGTTCCGGCATAGGCTCGGAGCCCATGACTGGGGGAGATCTGGGACTCACAATTCCCGGAGTCAAGGCCTCACAAAGCTGACATCTGACGTCTGGATCGGTCGGTGGGCAGCGGGAGGAAAGGTTAAAATCCCACTTCCAAGGTGTGATCCGTTGCTTGTCCTACACGACCACGCAGTGCAGTCGGGAAACCGCACGGGAGTCGACGCTGCGGCGAAGACGGCAACGAAGACGTCTCGACTGGTCGAACTGGCGAGGATGTCGAAGGAAAGATGGTCTTCTTTACGAGCGAGCAAGAAGAGCCTCCAGTTCGTACCTGCTCGAGCGAGGATGTGGCCGGTTGAGCGGAGGGTTCTGGAAGAGGGCAGGAAGGGAAGTCGACCGGGCCGTGGCGTTCGTACAAGATTTGTTGGCGCCAAGTGTGGACGGAGGGCAGAAATGATGGAAGCGGGCGAATTCAATCAAGGTGAAGGCGCGGTGCGGAATGATACTAGCAGAAGCAAGCCAAGCATCCACCAAGTGAATGGATGATTGCCCCTAGAGACAGCTAGCGCGTGGATTAGGAATAAGAATTGGGGACCTTTGAGACAAGGCAAGACCGCCGGGTGCGCAGGCAGACGAAGCGTGGTCGAGGTATATTATGGCGCTCCTTCTTGGGTGAAAGTGCCGGGTGTGCGTGTCGTCGAGGGAGTAACCTGGGGCCTGAGGGTGGAGGAAGGGCACACAAGGTCGGACAGGCCAGGCAGGATGATGCCGTCGTGGGTTACCAGGCGTCCTTGGGATCAGGTGCCGGTTCGGTTGGGTGAGGAGGATGAGGCGAGGAGTGAGGTGAGGTGAAGAAAGGTTGGAGGTGCCGATGGTCAGGCAGTCCTGGGAAGAAAAGAAGCAGGAGCCAAGAGGAGGGAAGCGAAAGAGGCAGGCAAGGAAGGCAAGCGAGCGAAGTGGTTGGTGCCGAGCAGCAGCAGCAGCAGCAACGCAACTGAGATCCGGTATCCGTGGAGTAACCTGGAAGGTATCTAGTGTACCCAAGGTAGCTACTGTGTGCAGACTGCAGCCACAGGAAAAGTAGCAGAAGAGCGGCACCGGCAGCGGCTGTAGGCGATGTAGATTGCAGAAGCAGTAGCAGCAGCAGCAGAGTAAGACCCCGAGCAAGCAGGCAAGGACAGGGAAGCGAGAGACGAATGCTGGCTGCTGCAGCAAAGCGATTGTGTGGTGGTGTTGGGGTTTTCCCTCCTTCCTCTCTCTGTGTTCTCTGTGTTTTTTTCGCTCTATGGTGACCGGGGGGTGCTGGACAGACTAGCCAAGGTCAAAAGGCAAAAATTAGAGGTGGCTCGGGGAGCAGGAATGGAAGAAAAAGGCCGAAGAAACGAATGGAGCTTGGCTGAAATGTGGAAGAAGGCAGGGGAGAAGGGAACGAGAGGTGAGAGAAGAAGACGTTCCCAGAATCGAAAGAGCAGAGCACAGCAGCAGAGGTGGAGCGGCGGAGGGAAGTTACAGGTAAAAAGGCAGAAGCCGGGTCGAAGCTGCACCTCACCTGGGCAGTCAACGATTGCAGGTTAGCATCAGGTTAGCACCTAAGCAAGGCAGGGCAAGGCAAGGCAGGGCAGACGGATGCTGTGGATGGAAATGACGGCTGGTGCGAAAGTCGACGCTAGCAGCATGGGAAAGGAAAATCAAGACAGCACCACCGAACACCTCACTGATTCACCTGGGAAGCAAGCGCAAAACGGCAAGGACGTGGAAGCAGTGGATGGACGCCCGGGAAAAGAACGGGGCAGTCACAGTCACCACCCGCGCTGCCATTGGGTGGTCGGAGCTTGCAGAAAAGAGTGGGTTTGACGTGGCCGGGGTGCTTCCAAGACCGTCCAGGACCAGGGCAGGACCAGGGCCGGGGTCACGAACAAGTCAAGGGCCACCATCACAGACCAGACCAGGCCAACCAAGCAAGACCAGAGACCAGGAGCAGAACTGCGAGAGAGGAACACGACCCGACCACCATTGGCTTCTTTTCCTCAGCCAATTGCTCAATCCATTGGCGTCTGCCCAGCGCTCTCTGCCTTCGGGTTCGGGCAATTCTATGGGTCCCATGTCTCCAGAATCCAGTCCAGCACTGAAATCTGAAGGTGCTGGCAGCTGCTCTCGGTGCCATTGTGCTATGTTGTTTTTGTGTCTATGTGCTATGCAGCCACGATGACTATGCAGTCGTTGCAGGGTGCTCTCTCACTCGTCAAAAGCCGACAAAAGAATTGGCGGTGGCGGCCATGATAACCACTTCAGGCCCTCCCTCTCTCGAGACATGGCACAGCAGGCGTCAAGAAGAAACACCATTGAACCAAACCAGTCCTACCACAGCGTTTGATGCTGCCGTCGCGCTGTTCACCGTTGCATCCACTACCCAATCGGGTCCCATGTCCATTGAACAGGAGCCCTGCTATCGGGAGCTTTTGGTCCTGCCTCTTTTCGATGCATTTTTTCTGCCCGCTTCTCTGAAATCTTTTTTTTTTTTTCTCTTCATAAAACAGCACATAAGACTCGGCATATCTTATCTGGCCTTATCCATATCACCTTCTCCAAATCTCCATCCCCGGGCAACCTGGACTCCCTTTCTTCATCTCACTGCCCTACGGCGCATGGGCAAGGAATTGAGCAATACGCGGCGACGCCAGATAGATGGGCGGCCAACGTCGACACGACATCCCGGGCGCAGCCACTCAAGAGTCCGCCCGCGCGGCCGGCGCATCCATCCCGAGCTGCCCTGATGGGGTTTAGCACTTGTCAGGCGTGCAGGGTCTCGATGAACATCGAAATCAAACGCAGAGTGCGGACGGTCCGAGAAGACAGGTCCGAGTGCGCTGCTGTCGCTGAAATGGCGAGCCATGAGTGGATAGACAGACGCCGTCTGTTCCTCCACGCTTCACCTCCGTCGATTGAGCCGCCTTTATTACCTACCTTACTCTCCCTGTTCCCGCTATTGTCCGTTTCCCCCTTTCCCTTACAGCACACGCACACACACTTCATGACATCATGCCGTCGGCCACCATGATCTGACGACGACGAGAGCACCGAGAGCCTGGAGGTAACAGGCTGCTAGATCGCTGTTGCTGCCCACACCCGCTGTCATTGCTCACGGTCACTGCGACTGACATAGTACCCCCTGCTGCAGCATCCTGCCTCTTTACCCCCCTGTTCCCCTGACACCATGTCGAATGTCGTCACTCCCCCATCGCCAAGCGGGCATGCACAGACCATGCCACCATGACAGCTGAGCGCGCCTGATAGGCGGATCTGAAAAGTCGAGGTCGGGTACGGATGCGTGTATCTGTGTACCTGGCCGATGTTTATTCAGCAGGCATGATGCCCGCATTCCTTGCCGTAGCCCGGCTGCGAACCTTAGCTGCGCGGCGGTAACAAGCGAGACCATCCCCAAGACTCCAAAATCCTTCCTTCGCCGCTGCTCCAAATCTTCCCCAATCGAGCCGCTGAGAAAAAAGTGAAGCGCTGAGAAACACGACAGAGTTCGACCCCACAGCGGTGATCTCGCTGCACAGGCAACCAGGGGGGGCTACCCCTTCCCAATTTTGGAAGAATTCCGCCGCAGCCTCTCAGCGTGCAATCCAGCACATCCAGTTAGTTGCCAGCGCTACGCTAGAGGCGTTGCAACGAACGACACGACGCCTACCTACCACCTCACCCATCCTTTACTTGTTGATGGTATGGTATTCCATCGTCACATCATCCAGAATGCGGCAATCCTACAGCTCCGACTGCTGCCACTGCAACGAGCAACACATATCGAAAATTCCAAGGCGGCGGCCCGGCGGCAATCACGTTGTTGCTGGCTGGATCTTCACCCTCTGAAATCTGCCCCTTTCATCTCTTTGCTTATTTTAATTCTGCCCACTCTGCTGATTGTGTCCAAGACGTGTCTGAGTCGTGATGCATCCACCACTCCCCCCCAACTTCTTTATTGCCTTCGTTTTGCTTGTTCCTCTGTGTGCAGGGCGTCCACGTTTTGTTTGGCATCCCGCCTACTCTCAAACACACCCAACAGTGACCTATTGCAATGCCCGTTTTCTGTCCCCGACTCCCCGCCGCCCGGGTTGTCGTGCTGTTCAGCTTATGAAGGGCATGGGTGGTGGTGCTCCTTCGCTTTATTGGAATAATTGCTGTTTATGATCGTCCCCTGCGCCCTTCCCGCTGCTAATCCAGTCAAACGCAGTCTCTTGGCCCCATCCGGACTTTGCCTTATGACAGAGTTGTACGAGGGGTTCCCTCGAGGGCTTCCTCTTCCCGTGGTTCGCGGCGTCAATACGAGCCATGGCCGGGACCGCCGGTCGTCTCGGTCAGCGAAAACAGACAAATCGCACGAGGACCCTACTATCTGATACTTTACTGCTTATTGCCCTTCCACTTCTCTCTCTGACCGTCGGGTCGACCTGACGCCCGGGTCTCACCAAGAACAGGCTGCTGGCAACGGGGGGGCCATTTGTCCACGTTCACGATGATTCCTATCGTTGCCCCGGGCGGGAATCGTTCACCACTAAAACACCGCTTCTTCTCTGGCACGTCGAGTCATTTCCGTTCCATCAAACTCCATTTCTACCGGTTCTCTCGGCTTCACTCAATGAATCACCGACCCGCCCCGGCCGTCTCGAACCCGTCGAGACTCAAAGGCGAGGCCCCGGACCTGAATCCTCTGCAGTCTCATCCCTCCTTCTGGTCAAGCAACTGTTTCTCTTCCTTTCCTTCGTCCCACTCGCACTCACGCACACACTCTCACATAACATTATCGACTGCGCAGCAGCAGCAGCAGCCCCCTTCTCGCGCGCCGATAGCAGCCTAGCATCGCTGCCAATTTGGCATCTCGCTCGCCCGCGACCATCGAAACTTGGCGCACGATGCGCGCGCCGCCTCCCCGTGTCCTAGCAGGCCCCCGCCCATCCCAAGTTTGAGGCGCCGCATCAGGTTACACCCTCAACGTCTCCCTGACCTCAATATCACCCGCCAAACTTACAAGCACCTTTCCGCTGCCAAAAACCACCCCAATCGCCCCTTTGCCCTTTGCCCGTTGGAACCATTGATTTTTAAGCGTCCTCGGCCAGGGGGGGGGGGGGGGGGGGGGGGAGACGACGGCGCCGGCGCCAAACACGCGGCAGACCATACCGCACTCGGTCCTGGTCCTTGGGGCTCTAAGTTATTAGTCCGGTCTGTGTGCCTGCTTGCCGCTGCCATCGATTCCATCGTCGTCTCTTCTTTTGCTCCCGTCATCCTTGCCTTGCCGTGCTCACTAAAACGAACCCAAAAAGCCCGCAGCCACCATGCCGCCGTAAACACCAGACGAAATGCCGCCCGCTCGGACGCAGCAACATGTGTACATATCTCGATGATGGTCTTGCCCCTTTTTTTCCGTGGGCGGGAGGCGTGCTCGTGGCAATGGTTGCATTCATCCAACACCGGAGCCGCGGGGGGCCCAGCCTAATCTTGATATGCATTCCAGTGTGTTGGCCATTTCCAAAGCAGACAATCTGCCGAGGCACACACAAATCCTCCAGGCGGCGGACGCTTTACTGGCTTCAGCAGTTCTCCGGAGAAATAATCACTCGCTTCACCTGGTCAATGACGGCAGAGCGAAAACATCTCTATCGTGCCGCGATATTCCCCGCTGCCTGACCCCGGGCTTCCGAAAACACACACACAAAGTCCAAGGCTAGAGTTCAGAAAGTAGCCATTCACGAGGAACTCTTCCTGCTCGGCAACAGAAGAGCATCTGATACTCTGCTGCTTTGCCTTGATTAACTCTGGGGAAGGCCCGTCAGAGTTCGTGACCAACGCGGTTGTTGGCCACTCCCCGTCGTGCCGCCGTCCAACTGACATGTTCCGGTCGGGGGATACTCTGGATCCTCTCCGGCGCCGTGTAAGTCTGCCCAGCTCCGTGACTAAGCTCGGCGCACATCTTGAGGCACCGTCACAAGACACCACATGACAATACCCGACGACGTGCATATTACCAGCAGCTTCTCGCCTTACCCGTAAAAAGGGCCAATCCGGACCGCGGGAGAAGGCAATGCAAAACTCTCAAGTCTCATGCCGCAGAGCGCATGCGCGATGCTGCACCGGGTAACGCCTTGCAGAAAGTTGCGGGAGGCGACTCCGGCTGACTCTCTCTCTCTCATTCAGATTTGAGAATACTCACTCACAGATGGAATAACTTCAACATGAGGATGCATGCCGGCTTGGCTGCGTTTGTTCTGACCACCCGCCGCGCGGTCACCTGGGTTTCGTTCTCTGTCATCGCATGCACGCCGAATCGCTCCCGCAAAAAAAGCAAAAAAAATGTACTTAGTGGTTAGGTGGTTGCTGGAAAAAGTCAATTCGCCCATCTGCAAGCCAACCCCAAGCGGAGCAGCCAGGCCAAAAAGTTCGAGGTTGGTGGCAGAGAACTGATAGCAGGCATACCGCAGGTCGACGGCCGAAAACAAGATTTGGCGTTCAAAGGCCCGATAGGTAAGCGATTCTTCTGGGGGTGGCGGTCTCCTCCATCGGCAGCAGGGGACAGGCAGGCAAGGTCGCAGTGTTTAGTTTTACCCGCATCTGATAGATGAAGTTTTTATCTTCAGCCACTCTGCCCCCCGACCTTCTCTCCTGGGCTTGAGCGGTTTGCATCTGCAACAAGCGACGATCGAAGACGAGAGTGAGGCAAATGAGGTCCGCACGGCGACGGCACTAGGGCACTTCACCTCGGGATGCCATCGTGCCGACCACTGGCGAAGTCTTGGCCTTGCCCCGCCAAGCGAGACGCCCATCCCGACGACGACGACGAACGGCGAACGACAGACGCAGACGACGATCGACGTGGAGGCTCTTTGTTGTTGACCAGCTCCAGGGACTGTCGCGCGATTGGCGAATGGGTTAATGAGGGTGACGGTGCGCGGTCCCTCGGTAGAGGTAGAGGGGGGGCCAGAGGGGAGGGGCAAAGCTGCGAGAGGGTGGGTGGTAATGCATGCATGCATACGAAAGGGATGGGATGGGTTGGGTTGGGATCAGTGAGGATACGAGGCCGCAGAGCCGTCACATGAAGCCGCTGGGCGGAACTCCCCCCCTCTCGAGCATGCGGTGATGAGGCGGCTGCTGAGGGTTGGTCAGTCGTGTCGTTCCGGCGGATAAGTTGATCCATTGACGGAGTGATGTCCATCTCGAGGAGGTTCGCAGCGAGCTTCATCACGGTAGGCGTCTACAGGATCGTCAACGTACTCAGATGACAACCGTGAGGTGATGACAATGCTCCTGCCGGCGACCCATCAAGATGGAGCCTCCTCATCGGCTCGTGCACCGCGCTACGGACACACTAAATAGAAAACTCCAAAAGTCGCCATCGCGGAGGCTAGTGATGCACCCGCAACACGGACCCAGATACGCGATGTGAGCTGATTTTTTGGGGACCTTGGGGGAGAACCACCCGCTGACGTCCTCGACTTGGGAGTTCTGCGGAGGGGGGCCTCCAGACGGCACGTACTACCGCGGCGGGTCGCAGATGGCGATGTGACCTGTTTATAGCGGCATCCGTACTGGGTTGGCCGTATTGCCGGCGATGCCTGGCAGAGAGGCCTCATCTGGCGAGATGCATCCCTCTGACATTTCGGTGAGGTTCGGTGAGAGAGCTCTTGCTCGGTGTAGGAGTAGGTCTGCATCTGGATTCCGACAGTCTAGTTACAGCAAGGCATAATAACAGCAATCCAATTACTAAGATTCGTATTCACACCTCTGGAAAGGTCTGTCAATGCAACAGCAGCATCCAACATGCTAAAAATTACAGCAAGCAGTTCCATCGCTTTCGTGGCGTTCTTCTCCGGCATCGACCCGCCCCCTCGGTAGGCATAACTCTAAAATCCCAGCTGAACCAACCGAGCGAATTTCTTCTCGAGCAATAGCACCTGGGATATATCGCCATCAAACGTCGCCTTACAACGCATCGCCCCCAAAGCTTTTTTATTTCCAAGGCCGACATTTATCGACAACCAGTCCCAAAACCTTGCATGCACATGCTTGCTTTGGCGGTGCCAAATCACAACCCCGCTTTCCACACTTACAAGTCAGTTATCGACTTGGACATGCAAACCTCGATTCCCAACCTCCCCCTCGCGCCACTTCTGCATCGATAGAGAGAGTTGAGGGGCACAGCAGGCAGCGATCCCCGGACGCTCTTCTACTTTTTACCCCGCTGCCACCGCTGTAGGGTTTCCCCGAAAAAGAGTGTTCCCAAGGATTATTTGGCTCATGTTCCACCACACAACTGACCGCTGGTGACCTACGCGGATTATCTTGCAGCGCAGGCGAGGCTTCACGACATCGTTTCGAGGGAGGGGCCAAAGGCGCTTGCAGGAATCCCACTGCAGCACAAGGTTCACGCGGTGCCGGCGTGGATTGGCGGGTGGGGAAGCGGCCTTGTGATGTCTGTGATGGGTGACAGCCTGCTGCAGCGTGGGGATGGCGGTTGGGTTCACTCGACATGGAGCAGAGGTGGCTGTCTCAAAATTGAAGCTGTATCCAGCAGTGAGAACTCTCCAGCTCGCATGACAGCCTACCATAGACGCCCTTAATGGCGCACACGCTCACCGCGTGCTATCTGGAAACTCTCGGTGAGCGCCAGATAGAGCGCCCTATCGACACAATCTATCGGCCGAAAGATCTGACAACGCAGACGCAAGTGTATGGTCATCCTGACAATGCGCGACCAGGTCAGGCGTTGCCGACGTATCACCAACAACAAAACCAACCACCTGCCTTATCCCAAACGTGGGGGGGAAGCACTCGTCCAAGACATCCATCCTTGCCGAAACTTCCATCAACCGGTTTTTTTTCCCCTCTCGATAGAGGGATGGGTTTCTGTGTAATTGTTGCACACCGCATGTCCTGTGGTCAACCGCTGTTTTGCTTTTGCATGCTGTGCTACCACGAGATAACCCCTGGTGCATGACGATCAAAGAACGTTGCGTGGGTTTGCAGGCTTCTGGAGTCGAGGCAATCGCGGCCTGGAAAACGCCCATCTATCTCCAAGACCCTCCAAGGCTGCCCCGATGGTCGTCGGTTTGGAAGCCTGGAGGTTGGAGGGAGGGCAGATCGGCCACGGCATGCTGTCCCGCCGAAGCCGCCAGCGCGGGGTATGGGCCCTGCTCACGGCGCTTGAACCCCCCGCAAAGGACCGGGCGCTATCAGATCGCCCGCCATGCCGTTCTTTTGCCCTTTTCCTTAACCAACACGTCCCACGTCAAACTTCAATGCGACCCTTGGGCAAACATCGCGGCCTTCGACCTGCGTAGTTCGCAAACAAATTCTCTCGATGAAAGAACGAAGTCGTTCTCCCTTACCTCTCCACAAAGGCCATGCTGGATTGAAATGATGCAGGGATGCTTCACCTTCAACACAGCAGATTCAGGGGCAAAAAAAGGGGACGCTATGAACGTCCCGCGTCCTGAACAAGGCCGGCCCGGGACCTGGAACAGCGTTTTTAATTCCGGATCAACGTCGGTGCGGTGCTTCACCCGTCGCGACGCCGTCAATGCCCACGTGCTCAAGCCACGGGATCTCATCGCGACATCTCACTCTGACCTCTCTCACCATATCCGCCTTTTCCCCCTGAGAGTGTTGTGCTGTTTGTAAATGTTCCGACTGCGAGTGCAATCATTCTTACTCTAATTTTCCTTTTCTCTTCTGCTTAGATAGAAACGGGGAGGGCTGCGTTTGCTGGTTCGTCCTAGACTGTTGTCGTTCCATTTGCCCATCGGGGGGAAAGTCTCGCTCCCCTCCGTGCCGGAGACCACGCCCGCGAAACTCCGCCGTTACACCGAAGACCTCACTGCCGCGCCGTGCTCATCGCGGACATCCCGGATCTTCCGGTCAGCTTCACATCACCCCATCCCTCACTCACTCTTGTGGACTGGGCAACACACCCAGGCTCATCTCATCAAACCGCCCAAGATGCGCTTCCACTGCATGCCCCTTCTCTACGTCATCTCCTTCTTCCTGCTCTCATCGGCCCTCTTCTCAGTCCTCCTCTCTCTGGCACCATGCTTCGTCAAGTCCAAAAACCACTGCTACCGCGGCTATGAATCCCACCATTCCTTCGACGTCGACAAGGCCCTTCACGCGGAGTGGATGAAGTCCATCCCGGACGACGCCAACCTCACCTCCCTCTCCATCCCGGGCACCCACGACACAATGACCTACTCCCTCCGCAACCAGGTCTTCCAGTGCCAGAACCACAACCTCTCCGCCCAGCTCAACGCCGGCATGCGCTACCTCGACATCCGTGGCCGCCTCGTCAACGACTCCATCCAGATCTACCACGCCTCCATGCACACCGGCTACTCCTACACAAACGTCCTGCTCACCCTCTTCGACTTCCTCGAGGCCCACCCCTCCGAGACCGTCGTCATGCGCCTCAAGGAGGAGGGCCGGCCCCTCGGCACTAACACAATGACCTTCGAGGACGCCTTCAACATCTACCTCCACAACGACACCCTCACCTCCGCCGGCGCCCAGGCCCACTTCCACAAGCACAACCCGCGCAGGCCCTTCCCCGCCCTCGGCGCGCTGCGCTCCAAGATCTTTCTCCTCCAGAACTTCCCCTCCAAAGGCCCCAAGTCCCCCTACGGCGTCATCTGGGAGTCCTCCGACATGGTCCTCGAGGACCTCTGGATCATCCCCAGCATGGAGCACCTCTACATGAAGTGGGAGGCCATCGAGAACGCCCTGAAGCGCGCCGCCACCGCCAAGCCCAACAACCGCGTGCTCTACCTCGCCCACCTGAGCGCCTCCGTCGGCGTGCTGCCCATCGAGGCCGCGGCGGGCAACCTAAACCACACGGTCGCCGGCATGAACGACCGCACCGGCGACTGGCTCGCCGAGACGGCGGGCGGCGCGGACGCGGGCAACACGGGCATCGTCATCATGGACTTCCCCGGCCGGGCGCTGGTGGACGAGGTCCTGGCGCGGAATACGGCGCTGACGGACCGTAGCGCCGAGTTGTGAAGGGCGGCGGCGTTTGGCAGTAAACACACACACCCCAAAAACAAGCAAGGAAAAAAAAAAGAACAAAATCCCAGTCGCAAATTCGTGTGCTTATCATTAATTGGTCCCGTCGTCATCATCATCACACTGTCGTTGTCGTCATCCATCTACACCCCCTTGGGTCCACCACGATTCGTTCACTGCATGCGCTAGAGAAAGAGACGCTGCGACTGTTGCACTCTTACAACCATCGAAGCTCCACCCGCCATGTCGTTTTCGGAGGCACGGAAAAACGGACTGTGTTGGTCGGTTCGCTGCGGTCTTTTCCCCCCTCCTCCTTGATTCGCGGCCTGCGGGTCCGTCCCCCGACCGCGCGCACGCGTCGCCGAGATGAGGATCTTCGGCCGGGCTGGGAGGGGCGGCCACCTTAGCGTCGGATGCCCGCCGATCCGCGTCTAGCCCGAAACACGCCGGCGCCGGCGCTGCGTTCTTTTTTTTTTTCTTCTCGATTTGTGCTCCTCTTTTCATCCCGTTGGTGTTCACAACCGCCCATTCGTTGGACGACGCCTCTCCGTGAACTCCTAGCCGACGAGACTAGATCCGGGCGGCTGTGTGTGTTTTCCTCTGGCGCCTTTTTTTCCTTGTCCCCTCTGTCGATACCCAATCGCTGTTCGTTCTAGAAATCGGGCCGTTGAGGCGAGGGAAACGTGTGATTCTCCGTTCGCGTGTTTTCAAAAACGTTGTTTTAGTTGCGGGATCCGGGAGGATTCGCGCGAATCATCGGATCTCGTTTGTTTTGCTTGGAAAGGATCTCGATCATAGACGCAAGCGACGTTACTAGTTCACAGTGTCACACCAAAAGGTCCGTCTCTTGACGGCGGATGTGGTCGCTTCTCATTGCTTGCTCGGTCTCCCTTTCCCCTCGCGTTTGTGCCCCCACACAGTTTTCCAATCTCTCTTAGCTTCTTTTAACACACGCCCCCCACCCACCAATCCTTCCCTCCCTTGCCGCCGCCAACTACGCAAGTGGCGGTTTCAGCTTCTTTTGCCCATCTCGCCAAAACTGCATGTTTTTTTGGGGGGGGTGGGTGATGAGGGAAAATTCGATCGTCAGGTACCCGGGACGGGTGCATCGGAAACTTTTATGGAGCTGAAAAAAAGGGGATCTTCATTAGCCGTTCGTTCGAGGCGAAGCGGCAAGGGCAGGCACGCGAGTAATTTGGGTTTCCTGGGCTCCTGGGTTTTGCCCGGGGTGGCGGAGAAACAGGGCTGGCGGCTGAGGGGTTTGGGAGCTATCCAGCTGAAGACGATCTCATCCTGTGTGGAAGAGACTTTGGGGTTGTGCTGTTTGGGTCTGCTTGCCTTGTGCGATAATCCCGGTCGCACGGCGGTTGAATGTCTTTGGGAGCTTGGCGGTAATGATGTAAGGGGAAGAGGGCGGAAGAGAAGAGTTGGTTAAAGAGGTGGATCAGAGTACATGGGGTTTACACACGCACAAAGAGAGACCCGTTGCTGGCGTTGACGTCAGTGACTTTGAGGGTTTACTGAACAGAGAGTTGGGCGGCGGCTCGACTTGGGTCTTGGGATACACATAATTGGGACTGTACACATAGAGTCACGGTATTAGGTCTTGGGTGGTATGGTCTGTCTTTATGGCTCGGAGTTTCGTGGCGTTGCTTGTTTCGGGACGGATAGAGTCCTGCTAATTGAATGACACTCGTTGAACATGATCATGGTATTGTGGATATCTTTCTGGGACCAATACTGAAAATCGTGCGGCCGGAACCTTTTCAATAACAAGAGACTCGTATGTCGGATCTTATCAAAAGTCTCACCGCGGCAGACCTCGAGCCAGAAAATATCTCTTCGTTCCGTTTGCAAACCGGGATTCATAAATATTCTCACGTGCATAGGAAGTAGAGAAAGCTCGTTCTGCATATACGCGTAGCCGTTCACGATCCGTGTCTCCTCGCAGTCTCGAAACCGCGTGCTGGCAATTGAAACACATCCTTCGAGGAAGTAAGGCTGGATCATGATTTCTGCTCTCCAGGTCTGATCTCAAGTATGCCGTGATAGTGAGCTCCCTTGGAGGGTTTAAAACTCTGGGTTGGGGGCGAGATGTTGTGCAATATCCAGATATGGATGTCGTAATGCGCAGTGGCTTGGCAAGTTGACTGAATGAGAACCGCATGACCTTTTGCTAAACCGTTTTGATTCACTGCACAGCCATCTCCTTCCACATCATGGGGTATTTTGACAGTGCCGGTTGTTTTAGAGATACATCATACAGCGAATCATCGGTCAAGCCTTCTTGTGTCTTCGTTTCGCTACCTAGATAAAATTGTAGTTGCCACTGCACACCTACGCAGCATGACTCAAGACGGAGTCTGCTGTCACGACGATTTGTTGTCTTCCAGGGTTTGCCTCACAAACAACGGCCGACAATTTGTGATCTCCAAAAAAGACATGTTCAAAGTATATAGCACGTCACGTGGTGCAAGGCCGATTGCTAACGGTACAGGTGAAGGGTTGAGAAGTTCATGATGAACTTCGGTCACGAGTCTTGCGAGTATGGGCAATTCCAATGAACTGAGGGTACGCATGAAGGGAAAACAATTCCCATTTGTTATTTGTCTTGCCTGAAATTCTAGAGATTGATAAATACCAAGACCAAGAGAGTGTAAGATTGCAAAACTCAAACCAACATGAGACCCTATCCCTCTTTGAGTTGGTAAAAGCCAGATGAAACGTGCGAAGAACACGACCATCATCCCCTGATCACCGTCTCAATCACATCCTCCTTGACATACCAAGACGCGACTCTCGGTTCGATCCTCACCGCATCTCTACTGCCGCGATGCAAACTCTTCGCATCCTTCAGGCTCGGCAACTTGTAGTGGCTGAAAGAGGCCTGTTCCCCCGTAATGAAGAGTTTAAACAGGTCCTTCATGTGGTACCCTGGCTTAGCCGTTGCAAGAATGTCCGGGATCGCGATACCAATAGGCTCGGTTTCAATTTCACACCCGGGATCTACTGCTTCGGCCGCAGCATCGCCGTAAGGGAAGACTTGCGAGACGCCGTAAGCGGGGGTGAGGTTGAGAATGCAGATATGCACAGGCTTGGTATGGTTGTTCTTGAACACAAACTTCCATGCAGACTCACAGCGGTGTTCCGGTTTGAACTCTGTCTCCGTTTCAATATCGAGCTGCTTGAACGAAAATTCGAACGGAGGGGGCCTCTGGTTGGTCTTTGGCTTCAGATTCTTGATAGCCCGGTGCATCGACAAGTGTTGAAGCAAGTAAACCAGGGTCTCTGCATCGTAATCGGTGTTGGCAGTGATGCGAGGAAGGGGCGATAGAATGTGATCTTGATTGTCTTGGACTTGGAACACCTTGTCTGCGTCGACATAAACTGAAAAGTCCGAGGGTGTTGTCTTTTCGGTGGATTCGAATTCCCAGCGGAGTGGGGCAAGATCGTTCGCTTTTTCGACAGCCTTCTTCCGGATAGAGGTGAGGACATCCGCATGATCTTGTCCACGAAGCTTGACGCTCACTGTGGAAGTGTAAGCTCGACGTGACAGCCTTGCCAACCATCCGCTCTGCACACTGTCCAAGCTTCCTTTTACCAAGTGGGCGGTAGACTTGTTTTCCTCCGCTTTCTCGACGTCAACCTCCGCAACAGGGGCAACTCCAGCTTGAATCAGCCCGTAGGCTGAGTGCAATGGATCATAGATGAAGAAACGGTCGTCGATGCTGACTCCTGAGGCTTTGCCGCTATTGAGATGAACGGTCTTCGTCTTACCGTTCACCGGATTTCCCAATGAAGTGACATTGCTTGATAAGCTGAAAGCTACGTCGTTGGCCTTTTCAGTTCCAAAAATACAGCGATCTCTGTCTCCCAGGTGCATGGGCTGCTGAGGTCTCTCCCCCAATGTTGCTAGCCCAGGGTCTGAGTCCTTCATAATGCCCTGTAATGTTGATTCAAGCTGACCGTATGTGACTGGTTGTTCCGACTTCTTGTGAGCCTCGAGAGCCTTCAGGAGATGGTACGTAAGAATGCCATGCTTCAGCTTGTCTTCCATGACGTATTCGCGGGCGGATTCGTGAGGCTGGCACGCCGCAATGAAGTTATACTTGGAAGCCTCGTTGAACCAAGCGCTCGAAACGACGGCGTCTCTCGTAGCTGAGCCTCTGGAACCTGAAGTCTCAGACTTTCCCCCCTGATCCTCGCAGAGCTCATCCTTGATACATCGGACCCCTTCCATAGAAAGGTCGTCACGTGTTGCGCCGCCAGAGTGACAGCTGTCGAGAACCACAAACACACTAAGCTGGTTTTCCGTAAGAGTATTGAGGGCCTTCCGGAAATCTACATCGCGGATTGAACCTTCCAGCGTCGAGATTGTCTCGAAGTAGGGTCTTTGGCCGTTCTCCGACGGCTTGTCGTTGCGGTAACGGCCGCCATGGCCGGAGTAGTGAATGTAGATGAAGTCTCCAGGATTAGACCTCTTCCCAATGTCTGAAATGGCCCCAAGAACATTGGATCGTGTGGGAAGTTGTTTTATGTCCACTTCTCGGTCTTGTGGAGAGACGAGCTTGGTGATGTTGTCGTTGGATATGCCAAGGTGGGTTCGAAGCACGGTTTCGGTGTCTTCAATATCTCTGACACACCCGTAAAGTTGTCTGATATTCCTTGGGTATTTGTCGATACCGACGAGAAGCGCGCGTGTGACAGGTAACTCGGCAGCCATGATGATAAGTGTTGGAGAAGTGAGTTGAGAATCGACAGATTCTGTGAAAGATAGCAGAGAATTGTAGTGTTGACTACGGTGATGCTGTTGCGGACCCAATCCGGTTATTCTCTGCGGATTTGGGATGCTTTATATACTCTAAAATGTCCTCACTGACGAGGCAATAGGTATTTGGTACGACTTGAAACTTCAAACCTGAAAGGGCTGCTGGCAACACGCAAGCCAGAATGTGACAATCCCTGGTTCCGTCAGGATTCAGAACGCCATATCACATCGTCTCAGTTGAATTTCTGATCACATTGGCGAGAAAACGAAGTCGTGATGTTTTTCCGACACTAAAGAAACATCTACATGCAGCCGAAATGCTAGTGATGGTCGAAGGTCGCCACTGGACATCACGGGAAGGAGCTGGGCGGGGTATGTTTCGGACACACCTAGATTCAACCATCAAGAAATCATGGTTTCAGACGATCTAGTTGCCAGAAAACGGTTTTGGTCTGGTAATCGGCTGAGACTACAAGAAATGCCACCAGCAAATGTAGCCCAAAAGTAGACTAGTGGAGTGAGGGGCAACGCCGCTGGTTCAGCCCAGCTTGGCCGAGTCAAGCCATCTTGAGAGACAAGCAGGAGGCTGGCTGGCTGGCTTGCCGGAAGCGACTTGAATGGATCTACGTGTACTCACTTCAGCTTGTCCCAGAACCACCCACCAGTTCAAGCAGAGGGGGCTACAAGACACCGCAGGATTTCCTTGGTGCTTGTCCTTGACTCTCAATATAGGTAGACATTCTACATCGCAGCACGAGATTTCGTCCATGTCATATCAAATGTCTTCAGCTCCTGCCAGGTGGAATCCGAAGATGCTGGCAGTCGAACTGGACCAGGAATGCCTCGATTGGTATTCGAAATATTGGAAAACGAGGGACGTCAACGATATCCAAAAAGCAGTTGATGCCGGCAGAGATGCAGTACGAGCCCTCTCAGACGAGTCGCCGATCAAGGGGGAGGTTCTGAATCACCTCAGTGCTTCCCTCAGTGCCCTTTTCAACCACACTCAGAGAATTGATGTGATCGAAGAGGCAATAGCTTGCGGAAAGTCCGCCATGGCCCGATTCAGCATCGGAACCTCCGATTGGCAAAAAGCATGCAACAACTGCGGAATTCTGATTTTCAACCGCTCTAATCACTTTCGGAGCCAAGAGAACATCAATGAAACAATCTCGTATCTTCAAAGTCTCATCGATTCAGGCAGCCTTCCTGCCAGATACCTTCCCGGAACAACATCACGCCTGGCCCTGACTTGGGTCGCGCGCTACCGAGCTACAGGGCGCCTTGAAGATCTTGAAAAGGCAGTCGAAGTTGGACATCAATCAACCGCCGATGGGAACGCCTCTGACATAAGATATGACCAAGCTTCCGTCATCATGTTTGAGCATTTCCAGGCGACTGGTTTTATGACCAGCCTGGACGAGGCTTTGGAGACGTCACAGCTTGCAATCGATAATATGAGCGGTTCGGGATACGACGATGAGGCCCGAGCTGTCGCATTGCGGAATCGAGCCTCTATGTATCAGGCCAAGGCCGACAGGAATAGAGATACCAATCCTGATCTATCGATAGAGTTTCTCAGGAATGCTCTAGAGTGCGGAGGCAACGCCATCAAGTATTTGCCGCATGATTCACCCATGGCAGCATCAATATACAGCATGCAGGCGACATGCATGGGATCTATGGCGAGACTAGCCTCGGACGACGAATGGAGCGCACAGGGGACCAGGCTTCTTCAAGACAAGGCATTCTGTTCGAACCTGCGAGGGTTCTACGACGTTGATTATACATACTTGTTGTCGAATTTGATGAATCTATACGAGACTCGTTCGGAAATACTCCAGAAGAAGGGACAAAGGGCTCTATCAGACGAAATGATGGGAAAGGCAATCGAAATCGGGGAACAGGCCATTGCTAAAACGCCTTCAAACGACTCGCGGCTAGCGGAGCGATGCAAAAATGTTGCATCAATGCTGATGTCAAAGCACCTTCGCACGAAGGACCAGACAGTTCTCGACCGAGCAAAAGAGCTCTTCATGATTGCAGCTAAAACAGAAAATGCATCCATCTTGGTCCGAGTGCCTGCGTCGATGCAGGCTGCTATTTTGCATTGGTATGATCGTCAGGAGACAGAAGCCCACGATCTGCTGCAAGGAGCAATCAAAATGCTTACCGCAAGCAATATTGAAGCGGCGTCTACGGATGATCTACAGCAAACTTTAAGGGAAGTCTCTGGTCTTGGGAGTTTGGCTGCTTCGGTGTCTCTCAAGATGAGCAAACCCCCCTTTGAGGCGTTGACTTCAATAGAGTCTGCAGGTTGTATCATTGCAGGCCTATCCATGGATTTGAGATCAGAAGACTCAGAGCTACAGAAGCACCATCCCGATCTAGCTGAGTCGTATCGAGACGTCAGATCCAGGTTTTCCCAGGCTAATCGCCAGCTCAGAGTCCCCGGCAACTACCATAACGCCCGAAAGCTTCAGGAATCTCTTCTGATTGAAATGAACAACGAAGAACAGCGGATCCGACAGAATGCAGGATTCGAGCGCTTTCAACTTCCGTTGGATCTCCAACAGGTCATGGCTTTGGCGAAAGAAGGCCCTGTGATTGTTGTTAACGTCTCTCAGTTGGGGAGTGACGCGATCATTGTCAAGTCTGATGGCATTCACTCCCTTCCTCTCCCGGAAATGACATTAGAAGCCCTCGAAAGGAACGTGTCATGGATTTCCGGCATTGGAAACCCGGCAAGGAGAGACGCTGTGCTCTTACGGACGTTGCGTTCACAAGGTTCAACCGAAGGTGCAATGCTCTGGCTATGGAACGCTGCAGTACATCCAATCCTAGAGAGCATGGACACCAGCAGCCTTGATCGAGTATGGTGGATTACTAGTGGTCGAGCTGGAAAAGCCCCGTTCCACGCAGCCGGAAACTACTACGGAGAATCACAAGGAAACATGAACACGGCGAGCCGCGTAGTATCTTCATACATTTCTTCCCTCAAAGCCCTCAAGTTCTCTCGCGAGCAGCGGCCTCGGCACTCGTCAGGACACCGAATGTTGCTAGTCACTATGCCAGAAAGCCCCAGCCCTCACCAGAAGCTCAACACCGAACATGAAGAACGAGCGATCAACTCGGCTTTCCTTGCAGATCATCTTCTTCACCTTAAATATTCGGACCCACAAACCGTTCTTGACAGACTTCCAGAGTACTCTTTCGTTCACTTTGCCTGCCACGGGACGTCCGTTAATTCCGACCCGACCAAGAGCGGTCTCCTCCTAGTCAAGGATCGATGCCCAGCAATGCTAACAATAGCAGATTTAGATGCTATTAACTTAAAGGAAGGATCTATCGCATACCTTTCGGCATGTTCAACAGCTGAACAGACAGACGGCAAACTCGTTTCAGAGGCCATTCATCTCGCCAATTCGTTTCAGGCCCTGGGCTTTCAACACGTCATTGGCACCCTGTGGGGAGCAGACGATAGAGCTGCTGGTCAGGTCGCGAAGGGCTTCTATTCGAGATTGGCTTCGACACTTCAAAAGAGTGTTCACGAGGATGGAGAGCCACTTGATGTTGCCGGCGCGCTGCATAGAGCGGTGATGGAATATCGCGATAGTGGGGACGATTGTCGCATCTCAGACTGGGCACCTTTCATTCATATTGGAGTTTGAGTCATCTATGTCCCCCAAGTCGGTAGATTGGTGTGTTTGGTTTTCAAAAGGCCTTTGACGCGGTTGATTTTCAACGGATCATCCCCTCGAACGGTTCTATATGTATTCTTGATGTTATCTCCATCGCTACCCATCTCTTCCTCGGATCAAAGTTCATCTTGAATACGACGATATAATCATTAGATTTTTGATCAGTAACATTTGGGTCTTGAATTTATCCATATAAAATCAGAAACACCTTAATGAGCAGCGCCCTTCCTCAAAATAGCCAAGAGGCTCAAGGCCATGAACACAAAACAACGAACCCGCCACTCACGGGCAGGTCCAACAGCTCGTAAGGCTCATCAAGACCTTGAGCTACACACCGAGACCTGTATAACAGACCGAACGGTCGGGCTCAACAGTGTATGAGAACACGCTACGTCCTCAATCCCCTTGGCTTGCCCCCGTCACAAGCCGAAGCCGCTGATATCAAGCACAGAAAAGATGGCAAAGTGAGCCACATTGCTACTTCACCGTCATTCGTCTCGAGTCCCGTAGACCCAGCTCGTCAGGCATGCCAACCATGGCAAAAGCCGACAGCGAAACATGCTTTCTCCAAGCCGTAGGCAAAGCAACATCGGCTGGAGCGTGCTCGTCGAATGCAAGTTTCCCCATGACATCACGTAGGAAAACACATCCATGACCACAAATCCAGAACTTGCAGCAGTTATCGCCGAGAAATGTTGCGCTCGGAGTGCAAGCTCTTTACACGGTCAAAGATGAGCCTTTTAAGAGAGTTTTGCTATCCGGACGGGTAGTGGGAGTGGACATAGACAGCAATAGGGACGGCGACAGGGAGTAAGGACGGCAACAGCAACGACGACGACATAAATAACGTCGACGATAACAGGGATTGTGAGAAGGATTTTGGAACGCTGAACGATGGCATGATGAACGTGTGAGAACCAACGACGGACACCTCGGCGACACCGATCTTGATGCCACCAGGTCACTTTTCAGAGTTTACGCAGAACTCTGCTAGCGCTTTCGACGACGAGGAGGACGATGTTGGCCTGTCCCTTCTTAGTGATGAGTAATTGGGAGTTGGGAATGGATAGGAGTTGATGGCGTTGTGGCATTTTTGAGTTTGCTTTGTCATGGCAATGTGGTAACAGTATTGTGGGAGAAAGTTGCGACCATGCAATCCGCTATCATCAAGGATGAATTGAACCAAGGATTCTGCAACACCAGACGCTTTCAAAAAATAGCTTGCAGACGCCCAAACGAGACCCATTTCCGTTTGACGGGATCAAATCAAGGAGCACAAGTACTGGGTAAAGAGGGATTCATTCATTCGTGTAGAATAAGTTCGCCTTCTGCGAAATGCTATCCGCGACCTAGAGCAATTATGAAGAAGAGAAACTGGCAAGGCGAGCGTTCGACGAAGTACGCTAATGTTGCCGCCTCTGGCCATCCCTTCAGACCCGAAATTTTGCCCATGAACCACGACCACCTCCCTGATCCCCTGATAATCTCGTACAAAAGCAAGATATAATCCGCCACGAAAAACTGACAATGGGGTAGATGGGTTGTAACTGCGCACCAGAAATCATTGTTGGGCAATCAGTCGTCAAACGCCATCCTCGGGAAGCCACTAACGACCAGAGTTGTGCAGCTTAAGCAACTCATACATCTCGCTGTCGGTTCCAGTGTAATTATGGCCGGACATGTTAAGCCCTCCATAATGTTGCTGCTGGTATGCTTGATTGGCATTAGCAGTCCCGCTTCCGTAGTTGTTGGACGTGCTGCTTCTAGTACCGTATCCTCCTGCTGCGTTGGCCGGCGTGGATGACGTAGTGCTTGAGCCAAAGCCGTACCAACTGTGTTGGTCCGGCTGAGCCGGCTGTTGTTGTGTCTGCGATGAGTAAGAGCCGTAGGATTGTGTCTGCTGCGTTTGCTGCGTCTGCTGCTGTTGTGCTTGCTGCTGCTGCTGCTGCTGCTGTTGCTGGTACTTATTTGACGACGACCGAGTGTGAGTACCAGTTGCTGAAGCACGCATGTTAAACGACTGCAAAGACGCGGTTTGTTGCTGGGTCGTGGTCGGTGTTTGCGAATAAGAGGAGGCAGCCGGAGTTGTAGTGTTGTAAGACTGGGAACTACGAGTCTGGTACTGGCCAGAACGAGAATTGTTGGAGGGTGTATACGCAATGTTCGTGTTTTGGGCTGTGTTGCTTCGGTCGTAAGTGTTGTCGTACGAGGGATAGGTGGATGCGGTCGCCGACGTTGTTTGCGCCGTGTAAGGCTCGTACGCGAGCCTCGTGTCAGAGGCTGCAGTGTTGTTGCTCGTAGCAGAGTATTTGTTGTTGTAACTGTTGTAGCTAGACACGTTACCCATGGACTGAGTGTCAACAGTCGAGGACTGCTGAACCGTGTGATGAGACGGTGTTGGTCGCGGATCGGTGTTAACAGGAGTCCGTGTTGATGCTCTGTGTCCCGCTCGGCTCTTAGCTCGGGCTGTCTGGACAGGTGCCTGAAAAGGAGACACTTGAGCAGGGGTAACAGACTGCGTGACCTGCGGAGTTGGAGACGGGCGGTGCTGTTGCTGCTGCTGGATGGCAGCATGAGCCGCCGTCTGCTGCGTAGTGTTAAAGGTGGGCTGCTGAGCAGCGGCCTGAACTGGGGTTTGTGTAGACCTCCTTGAGCTTGAGCGGGGCTGTCTGGTAGTCATCGTTGGAGACACAGTGTTTGTTGTTGCCTTTGGCGGCGACGTCGCCCAGTTCTGCGCGTAGCTGGGAAGTGGGACAGCACTCTCCGTCGTGGAGGTTCTAGCTCCAGATGGCAGACTCCGTCTTGTGGCTGTAGAAGTACGTGAAGCTCTTGGGCTCTTGGCTGCAGGTTGTGTGTAGCTCACGGTCTCAGCGACGGCTGGCTGGGAATAGGATGTGGCATCCATAGTCGGCTGAGTGTAATTCGCCGTCTGGGTCAGCGCAGGTTGTGTATAGGACGAAGTGACTGCCTGCTGATCCGTAAAAGAGACTGTGGCTGAGGGCTCCGGATATGAGTTGACGGCATGGGACAGGCCTATGTCGTTTGAAGAGCCTTGACCGTACGTGAGATCGCTTGGTCCCGAATTGAAGTAGTCCTGGGTTGACGTGTCGGCTGCAGGAGTCAGCATGTTAGCGACGGGCATGTTTGATGTGTAGTCGATAGTCTCGATGTCGTCAGGCTCTGGCTCTTCTTGCGGTTCTGGATTAGGCTCAGGCTCGGGCTCGGGCTCGGGCTCTGCATCAGCCTCGGCGTCGTCCTCGTCGTCACTGACAACCTGAACGGCCGTGAGTGTAGTTTTCTTCTTCGTGGCAGCGCTCTTAACCAGCGGGTACTGGCAGTCCAGCCCTTCCTCTTCGCACACGTCGCAAGTAGGCTTTGTTCGGTCACACTGCATCTTGTTAGTTTGGTGAAGGGTGTCTCTCACAACGGTACTAACCTTGAGCTTGCCGATTCTGCATCCAATGCAAGAGCCTCGCGAGATCATCTTCATTGGAGTGCCTTCAGGCGCTGGGACCAACTCCTCTTCTAATTCCGTGGTTGACTTCGATTTCCTTGACGCCTTCTTCTTCGCCTTGGTCGGGGTTTCGGACTCTGAAGAGGCCGCAGGTTCCTCAAGAACTGCTGGCTGCGGCGGGGTCGACGATGCGCTCGTTGACGATGACGCAGCGGCGTCATTTGGGTGCACAATCCGCAGCCTCTCTGCGCCGTACTTGACGAGCATAGATAGAGATTCCTTCTGGAGGTCTGGAGACTGGTTGGCGAAGATGCTGAATTGCTCTGTGGACAGAGTCCCTGGCTCCACGCCGTTGTCACTCAGCATTCTGATAGCCACCTCACGACGCCTAGCCGCTTCAGCTGGTGGTACGTTGAGATTTGCCTGGGAGTGGAGGTTGCTTTGCACCGCAGCGTCTGCCTTCTCCATGACGGTAGCATTCGCTGCACCCGCGCCGTCAGCGGACGCCTCGGCGGCGTTTGCGTCTGACTTCTTCTTCCTCTTCTTCTTCGGCTGCGCAGGAGTTCCGTCCTCGTTGACGGCCGCCGACTTCCGCTTTCTCTTTGGCTCCTTGGGTGTTCCATCTTCGTTGTACTCGACCTTCCGTTTTCTTGGGGTCTTCTTCTTGTCTCCAGCGGGGATCAAAGGTACAGGGGGCGGTGCTGGGGGAAGTGGTCGGAAATGCTCAATCATCTCCCCAACAGTCTTGTGCAACGGCGAATGCTCGTACTTGACGTTGATCGTTCGCGAGTTCTTGGAAAACGCAATGGTCAAGGTGCCTCGGCAGTCGAAAGCTGGGCGGCCTGTACAAGTCAGCATGAGACCTAAATCTTTAGACAAAGACTGTACCTGAGACAGCAGGATCAATTTCCTGTTGGCTATACTCTCCTATGACAAACTTGGACGCTGTCTTTCCGTTCTGGCGATTCCACATCGCCATCGAATCCTTGCACACGTACGTGAACGTCCACCCGTATGGACCTCGCGAGACCTCTCTGACCATCCAGTTACTCTCATCGACCGTCGACAGCAAGGCAACAATGTGCTTGGCCACCGCCCGCTGCATCGCTGGATTGTCGTGTGGCTGCTGAATAATTGCATCGTACGCGCGCACGACCTTGACCTGCTGACCTTCGACCGTCTGGGAGCGGAAGCCGCTGAGGGCTGGGTCGATGTTTTCCTGGGCGTCGCCATCGCTCTCGCGGATCGCAAATTCGACAGTCGAAGGAACGTCCAATGTCACGGAGACGTGCTCGCATCGCGTGGGTGTTCTCTTCGTCTCGAGGTTTTGTTGCAGCTGTGCGGGGAGGTCTTCGGGTTTCGCGATCGAGAACTGGTCGCTCAGCGCGTCGCCGTAAGACGAAGGCGCCAGGCCCAGCAGGGCCTCGGCCATCGCAGGATTTTGTCGGCTATCCTTCTCGTTTCGTCTTATGAGCGCGGCGAGACTGGAAAGTCGCGATTTCGCCGACGGCGACTGCTGCGTGCGTATGATGTTGTGGGATAAGTCAGCGATTAACGCCTTGGTTGGAGTCGTGTACAATGGCAGCGGCTGGGGGCGCGAAGGCGCGGTTCCGCGTCCGTGAGAAGAGGGGTGGGACAAAGAGGAAGGTGGAGGGCGGGGTGGGGTGGCCATAGCGGCGAGAGTTCCTTCCTGGCAAGGATCTGCCATTGCAACTGCCATGCCCCGAGCAACCTCAATGGGCAGTTGCCAACGAGGTTACGAAGACCCTGCCGACGAAGGAAGTCGAGATGGCGGTAGATGAGAAGGAGAAAAAAAAAAGCCTTTTTGTCCCAGTAGTTCCTTCCTCGAAGCTTTGCGAGTATAGCGAAACATACGAAATAGAAACAGCTCGTCGAGGCGAGAAGGACGGTGAGGTAGCAAGGTCGACTTGTTGCTGGCACTGTCGATGTGGCAAGGTTGGCGATGAGAAAGACCAAGTTGGAATTTCTCGAGAAGGTAGCAGATAAGACGCTTCAGAACGGAATATTACCGATACTCAGTGTGGTCTTTTTTCAGCTGTCAACCTGATTCTGGTCCCTGGTGGTCCTGACGTTACGGGTTCTGTTCACACGCTGCTTCAAGCTCTAGTGCGCGCTTCCGATATTCCTTTGCGCCCGTCTCCTTGTTATCACAACAAAAAAAAACACACAACTTTCCGAGTTCGCCTCTGGGTTAGGATTGCACCTTTAACATTGTGGGATTGTTTGGAACACTGATGAGGCGATAATCTGGAACTACCAAAATCGTATAGTGTTCAAGGTCCAATTAAATTGACCATTCGAGCCGTTCTGGACGCCACCAGACAGACACCAAGGACGGTAAAGGAGCAGACAACAATTCAAATACGCCTGAATGTTTCCGACAACCATCACAGAGATTTCATTCTAAGCAGGGTTTTCATAGGTCTCATTATACAACTACATAGAAGAGGCTTGACCCAAAACGGATCAGTGATTAATGAGAGCTCAAACTCCCTCGGGTATCAAAAGTGGTTTACAAATGTTGAATAAGCATGCAGCTTAATAGTAAATCTTCTCGTCCCAGATGGGAGGTCTGGCTCCCTCGGAATCCCACACCAACTTGTTCTTCTCATCCAACTGGCATCCCTCGTCGGTGATGGGAATGATCTTGCTCGTCTGCGCAATCTCATGCTTCGAGACACCAGCGCCGTCCTCAGGAATCCACAAGAGCGGGGGAAGGCTGGAGACAGAAGGCGGGTAGTAAGCGTTGTCCTGGATGTTGCCAGGGTACAACTCATCCACACTGGCCTCGTCGCGAGGCACGAGCTGGCGGAGATGCGTGTAGTTGGCAAAGACCCAAGGCTTGAGAAAGCGGGTAACGATATTGCCACCCTCCATTTCTACCTGGTTCTCCTCACCTCCCGGGCTGAAGTTCTTCACGTTTGCAATCTTCTTGAACGGGTTGCTTGAAGTACCGTTCTGGCCATCCTCCTCGGAAACCCCTCTACCAGAATCCTTGCGGTCAATGTCCTCCACATTGGAGTTCAAGGATTCCTCCTCAACCTGGAGAGAACGCGGCAAAGTGTACAGCAACGGGTCCAGGACGCTGTTGAGGGTGATGTGGAAGAGGACAGAGAAAATGAGGAAGACGATCATGAGGATGAGAGGTCCAATGGCTTTCGAAACGGCGAAAAGACCAACCAAGCAGACCTCGGCCAGGTAAACGCCTGCGAAGAGCTGCTTGAGAGCACGGGGGTAGAGGAGACCTCTCGTGTCGATCTTGGTGTCGGTAACAAAGAGAATGTTATATCTGTAAGCCAGGTAGAACAGTCCCATACCGATGGTGGAGAAGAAGAGCATGAGCGGCGCAATAATAGCATACGTAATGCCTGTGGTTGATGTTAGTGAACCATCACCATGGGAAGCATGAGCCAAAACTTACTGATAACTGCAATCATGGTGTAAACTGGCAGGACACTTCCCCATGAGATGGCCGCCAGTGTGGACCACTTCACGTACAGAGCTCTGGGTGTGTTGGTGAGGAACTTCAGAAGCACCACGAAGATGGCGAATGCGACTACTTGAGTCATCGTGCCGACTGCCAACGTGATACCCTGGACGATGAAGTAGCTGATGTAGAAGCTGGACGACTTGGGCAAAGCCTCGGACAGAGTCGAGAAGACGGAGGTCGGGTTCTGGCTGATCTGAATTACCGCAGCCAAAGCCGACTGAGAGATGGTCGTGATCAGGAAGACCTGAATAAGCTGGAACCAGTAGTAAGCGTTTTGGGTGAACAGCTCGACTCGGGAGTTCGAAGGTTCTCCAGCCAGACGGGCGCAAAGGCGCATGATGACGGGAACCAAGGACATCAAAATGGACAATGCCACACTAGGCAGAAGACCAGAGACAACACCCATGATCACATCGGGAATCTTCTTCAGCCAGGCGAGGAAGGCGTATGTCTCGAGTTGATCGACACGGGCGATGAAACCAACCGCAGTGACTGGAATGGCCCAGAAGATAATTAGCGCGGAGACGAAGGCGACAACAGCGTAGCGGCGAATGACTCTCTGCCACCAAGGAACTCTGAGTGATTTCCAGATAACCTCGGTAGGTTGGATGCCAATGAACTTGGGGGTCATCTGAAGAGCCTGGTGGTGAGTAGTCACCTGGTACGCAGCCTGGGCGTCGGACTGGGTGAAGAACTCGACAAAAACGGCCGGAATCTTCTTGGCCTTTCCGGCACGGTAGTCGGCTTGGGCGGCTTCGACGGCGGGGATAAGACGCTGCAACTCGGATCGGCACCAGTCAATTGTGTCAACCTTCTTTCCAACCAGTCCCAAGGGGCCGAGTCTGTGTGTGGGACGCTTCTTTTGGGGAATCCATTTTGTAGCAGCATCAGCCGTCTCGGCGTCTTGAGCGGGGGCCTTCTCGGGAGAGGCACCCTTCTTGATGGCCTTGAGGCGGGCCGCGTTGACCAACTTGATGAGCTTGACCTGGGCCTTCTCCAGCTTCATGGCAACCTTGTCACGCTCCTCCACCAGCTCGTCCAGCTTTTCAGTGTCTCCAGTGATCCAAATTCTCTTAACCGAGTCGCTGAAGAGCTTCTTGAGACGGTGTTCGTCCAGGTATTCTTCTGGCACGGAGGTGAAGAGAACAGTGCGCGACGAGATGCGCTTGGAATAAGTGGGAGAGAGCAGGAAGGCCTGGCGCAGGTTGATGTAGAAGATGCACTCGCGCATGATGAGATACATAACGAAGCCGTAGAAGAGCCAGCCGACCAAGGCGTGCGCATATAGACGATTGACACCTGAAGACTGGCTGATGTCGATGTTGCTGTACGTGAGGACATCAAGTTGGCTCGCATTGTTGCCACCCGTAGCGTTGATGGGGAAGAGGATGGGCCAAGTCATGACGAGACCGACCAGGCAGATGGAAGCGCACAAGCGCAAGAATCGGAGGAAGAGGTACGAATCAAGGGACTGATGCTTGAGGGCGTAGACATCGGGAATTTTCCAGAAACTCGTGAACCAATTGAGGATGCCACTGGGCAGGCTTGGCGTTCGCTCGCTATGACGGTGTTAGTCCTCTACTGTTGAGTTCCGAGTTCCATGTGATGGACATTACCTTTCACGCAAACTGCCCAGGTAGGTTCTTGGAGCATAGAATCTGCGCTGGCTGCGGCGCAGGATCAAAAAGATTACCAAATAGACACCGGCGAGAGGAGCGCAGACAGCCAAGGTCGCAACCATGCCAGAGATGGAGCTGCCGGAGGTGGCATTTCGGGCCTCGCCCTGGTTGTCCGTCGTAGCATTCGCGGCGGACGACATGGCGACGGTGTTGGCGAATTGAGTCGCCTCGAGGTCGACGAGAAGTTGTAGTGGTGCTCTAGGAGTTGTGGTCGAAGAGGAAAAAGAGACGTCAAAAGACGGAAGAGATGATGGTGGGGGTCCCTGGGGCCAAGTCGGGTATTAAACAGGGAAGTAGGCGCGTCGTGGAGAGACAGCGGAAGGGACTTGGAAGAGCAAGGAGGGACAGGGGCTGGAGCTGGAGGGGGGAGAGAACGGGATGATATGTGCGTTTCTGTGGGTGTTGAAAAACCGGGAGTTGGTCCCCAGTCCCCAGATGAGAGATGGCACGATGCCCGATTAGAGCAGATAGGTCGACGTCGATCAGTTGCACAAGCGACGAGCTTGCCAACCTGCCCAGAGCTTTGTGGCGTGGAGCGCGTGGGTTGGTGGTGCGGTGCAAGTGTTGGTGGTGGTGCAATGGTGCAGCGGTGCACAATAATGGGATGTGATGCTGGCCTGGATTTGACCTGGGCCGGACTCCCCAAGTCGGGAAAGAAGAAACGGTGACGTGAGGGAAGGAAATTGGGCGCGTCTCCCAATGTCTCAGTCCTTCGTCGTGCTGAAAGGAGGTGACGCCACAGAACCACGGAAGTGCGCTAGGAGGTGCGTTAGCCTCCTTTTTTTTCTGTGCGCTGTGGTCGACGATCGAGTGTTGGGGGGGGGGGGGGGGGGGAATAGTTAGACTATCGATGGAGATATCCGTCCTGACGGGTGATGGAAGGGAAGATATGTCGGCGCAGTGTTGTTATGAGAACGCAGAAGAGAGGGAAGAAAAAAAAAACGAGGCGGTGGAGAGGATCGACGATTCTGGATGTCGGTGTTGATTAAGTCGGTGGCAGGAGGGCCCGTGATGCCTGACGACTCTCGACGGGGAATGGACCTTATGGGACCTTATGGGACCTGTTTGCCGGGCTGTCTTTTCTTGAGACGGAATTTCTTGGGCTGAAGAGGGGTCCTGTCCCTTATTCTTATTTCGAAGGGTCCTTCAGCGGCCGAAAAGAGGCCAACCGGACGAGGATGGGATACTTGAATCTGGGACCCCTGTTTTTCACGAAGTGAACACAGAAAGAAACACAGGAACACAGCCAGCTCTGTCTGCCCTCCCCCCATCAGCAAATGCACGAACCTCACATGCCACGCATCCACACACCATATGCCACATGCCAGCATGCCTGAACAGCGTACCTTGGTTTTGGTAGCAGTATGCAGTATCCGTAAAGGGGAGGGAGACAAGAGCTGAGGCGCGGGATGGTGTGTTCCAGGGCCAGGGCCGGTAGAGACAGCAAAGGCAGAGAGGGTGAGTGAGAGAGAGCTCCATGGCTGATGGCAGGGCAGCAGCCGGCTATGACGCATTTTTGCAGCGCCAACTCGGCTCGACAATCGTCCAATGTGCAGCTGCGGCATGGCACCAAAGCAGCAAGACTGGAAGAGGGGGGTTCCACCAGACAGGGGCAGCAGCATTGGGGGAGGTGCGAAGGTGGTTGAACCCAGTGGAGCTGCAGCGTACAGGCATCTGGGCAGCTGCAGTGTGCTCCCTGGCAACTTCCTGGCGTCGATGCGCCTGGGAACGGCAGTGCACTGGCCATCTGGTGGAGACCGCGCCCATCATCGACGAATCCTGGCCAGTCGAGGTGCTGTGGGCCGGCTGAAGGCTGCATGTCGCCCTTCTGATTGGCCACTACATTTGCAATTGGAAACCGCCCTTAACCTTTGTGACTGCAGTTTGCCAGCAAGAAGCACTTTCACTGAGGGAAGCTACCACTGCCGGTTTGTGGGCGGTGCTGCTGCTGCCGACGGACGTCGTCGTAGAGTTTTTTTTTTTTTTTTTTTTTTTTTTTCTCCTCTCCTCAGTGTCTGCCAGCCCAGACCTTACCTGAGGTAAGGTAACCTTCCTCTTGGCGGCCTCCGTCTGCAGACTGTAGGCACTTGCTGCAGACATCGACGTCTCAACTTAGCCATCCGATGTGTTCGTCTGGTTTACCGCCGTTGCCAACTTCACTCTACATCCCACAGTCATCTTTCATTTTTCTGCCCTGATTCGCGCCAATCCTCACCGGAAACACCGTGATCCACCCGAACCGGCTGTCGTCCGCCGGCAGAGTTGCACCGGACCCCGGCAGACAAAATGCGCAGGGCCAGACTTCCACTTCCAGGTTTTTTCACCACCCAAAATCTGGTCTTTCGCTCCTCTCGCTGCAGCGCTCGTCGCAGTTAAGCAGGGCCCCCGGGTGCGTCGTCCACGGGCCCAGGGCCGAGAGGCTGGCTACTGAGCCACGCCAATTAGGACGACCTCTCTTCTCGCGCGCTGCCGACAACCGTTGAATGCTTTTCGACGTTGCCGCCCGTCTTTCACCCGAGAAGAAGGGAGGCCAGCACCGACCCAACGGCAGCCACACGGCAGTAAAGACGGACGAGTGACATCAACCTGTCTTGGCCTCCCCGGGGAAAGAAACGCATGAGAAACTAATTCCACCCACTGACGCAACCTGCCCATGGTTTTTTTTTTTTTCTGCCCTGGATATGCGTACCGCGACACGCACCACTCACCATGCACTTCCACGCGGCTCTTGCGCATCTCTGTTGAAAACGTCGCTGCACTATCGCAAATTTGACAAACAATCGGCGGCCCCAGACCAACGGCCTCAGCACCAGCCGGCTGGGCAGCTACGTGCAAGCGTCATCGAGATGCCAATGCCAACATCGATGCGCTTTCTCTGCGAATAGTGGTTTACCATCACCCGGACTCCAACTGTGCCGGCACTAATAACCGGCGACAGCTGCGCCGGTCTTCGTCTGGCATTGGGGCGATGGATGGGAAATGGGATCTGTGCAACCTACAAGACCGCTCCTCGGTCCATCGACAAGGCCAATTTCCCGCTCTGGAACGCTTCGAATTTTGCCCACCGTCGTCCTAAAACTAGCGGCCATGGTCAAAGTGCCAAACCGCTTCCGGCAGTCTGGTTGCGCTTCCATCGGCGCTACTCATGGAGAAAATCTCAAATCCTCCACATTCTGGCACCCGTTCCCTTGCTACTATCGACAGACAGTTTCTCCTCAGACCCCTGTTCAGCTGCCAAAGGAAATTGGACGCTGAAAAAGACGGTGGACCAGCCTGCAAACAGCCACGAGAAACAAACCCGTGAGGGCCACAACCGATAGCCCGCCCACCTGAGAATCAGACAGCCCGCGAGTCACTGCCACTCTTTGCGCGACAACAGGCGACGGTAGCCGCCCGCTGCCCTGGCGATGTCGCCGTCCGGTCGGTCACACCGTTTCGCCTTGGCCATCGTGTGTTTCCAGTGTCTTGTGCTGTCGGCGGGTTGAGGGCGCGCAGTTTGGAATGGACTCGCGCCCCCAGCCTAACAGCCACAACAGTGTCATCTGGCAGAAACACTAGCTGCCCTATCAGCGTAATCTGCAATCCTCGGCAGACTCTGCTGCATCTCTTGCCATGCCTGCACAGCTGGATGTGCTGCACCTCTTGCATATTCACCGTCGCGTGCGCCGTTCTATGTGTGTCCTTCCCAGCTGAGAGACGGTATTTCGACCGGCCCAGGCCCCATGCTGTTATCAACCCCCTTCATCAAATATCCCGGCGAACTTCGCCCCAATGGCGGACCTCTCCGTTGCAAACCTTGGCGGCCGTTCTAAACTCTATTCGAATGCTTCATTTGAGAAGTCCGGATAAACCAGCGCCGACATCTGTCATATCTGTATTCGCCGACCAACCATCGACTATCGCGGCATGTTCCTCTCGTCGGTGCCACGTTGTTTAGCCGTTGACGACCGTCGGATTTCTGGGGATCGTGCGCAGCACGCAGATGGGGTCGATGGATCGCTGGTTCTCGATGATATCCTGATCGGGTCGATCGTCGTTCTATTCCTGCGCGAGTGGCGTTCATGTGACCAGCGTTGAGATGACATGCATCTTGCCAAGATATGGGAATGTGTCCCAAAAGCTGCCTAATGAGCTATCCCATTATCGCTGCGCAGCTCGAGATCTCTGACGCAGCCCTATCCTAGGCTGAGAGTGAGGCTTGCTGCAAATCCAGGCATCCACTTACATTGAGGAACATGATGTTCTATTGACATGCTCGTTCATCCTTCACAAGCACAAAGAGACTGTCTCCCTTGCAGGGCGTTGCTGAAAGAGTCGCTGTTGGCATCTTTTCTTACATGGGGTTCAATTGTCTCATCCTTCTGCAGCCTCAACAGTCGTTTTAGCCCCTGCTATTGTTCTTGAACGGGCGTGGCCGTTGGTTGCTTCAAAGGTTCCTATTGCTATTGTTCATCCTACCCACAGCTTTGGGCTTCAAAAATCGCAATGGCTTCTTTGTCCCGATTGCTGCGATTTGCAGCACCGACCAAAATGGTCTCATCCCTTGAGAAGCAAAGAAGGCAATGAAGAGAGGTTTTTCAAAATGACGACTCTTCCCAGCCTAAGATCTCTCTCGTTGAAACTGCACTCGCTCTCTCGTTTGACATCGCCTGTGGGTTAGTAGAAGCATTTACAACTTTGCCAGCATTTTTCTCACGATGTCTACGTACGGCCATGGCCATCGCGAGCCCCATCCAGGCTACGTGGAGAAGACACCATATGCTCACGGGTACCAGTCACGCTACACGGAAGAGATCATCAACAGAGGCGGATATGTCACTGGACACGACAACCCCTGCGACCTCCAGCTTCTGGATCATGTCAACTGTGGTTACCTCTCAACGCATGGAGTTCCGCCGACCCTGCTCGCCCTCAAGCAGCATGCTCAGTCGCTCGCCGTCCTCATCTCTCAGATCACAATTTCGAGCCAGTACGCCGAGGTCGACAACAAAAACAACGCCGACGAACGGATCTACAAGTCGTTCCGCGACAACGAAGCCTTTGACTGGCTCAACGACCTTAGCATGCCCTACGAGAACGACGACGAGTGGCACCACAAGCCCCTCACAGACCTCATGAACGTTGTCGCGAGAGAGTCGGACACCAGGGGCACCGAGCACCACTGCCCCCTCCAGCACTTCTCCCCAGCGGAGGAAGGAAAGACGAAGCTGCGCCCCTACGCCTCGCACAGCGCCCTCGCCATGCACGCCAACGAGTGTCTCGAGGTGCTCGATCACGAGTACAGCGCCACGGGCGGCCTCATGTCCCTCCTCCCGACTGACGCCGCGGCCGACGCCAAGGATATGGTCGCGGTCCGCAACAGCCTGCTCGGCCAGTTCCTCCTATTTGCCCAGCACCTCGTGGCACGCATGCACGACCTCGAGCTCAGCTACGCCAACGCCCTCGACGTGACCGCCGGCGAGGCCGCCGTGCCGATGCAGATGCTCTCCAAGGTCGGCCCGGACGGCACCTCGGGCAGGGAGGTCGCGTACCCGCAGGACAAGTGGATCCTGGCCAACGCCGGCGACGACGTCTTTGACCATCTGCACCGCGCGTTGGACCGCCAGGAGGCGCAGATCAAGATGAAGCAGCAGATCTACGAGGCAAACGGCACGTACGGCGAGCGCATGTGGAACGAGCAGCGCGGCGGCGACCTGTACGCCCGCGGCCTCGTCTTCTACGACGTCACGACGCGCTTCTTCCGGCTCCAGGGCAAGGGCAAGAGCACCATCTTCGTGCTCCCCGCGCACGGCGAGCACCCGGCGGTGCAGCAGACGCTCCGCATCGAGAAAACGCCGACGGTGGTCTCGGTGGTGACGCCGACGTGGCCGGCGCGCGTGTCTGAGTGGGAAAAGAAGTACCGCGCCAAGCTCGAGGAAGCGGACGAGAGGGAGATCAAGCACCACGACATGACCGCGGAGACGTTCAAGATGCGGGAGCACAACGAGACGCTCGCGACGGAGCTGCAGAGGGCCCGGCTCACGAACGAGAAGTTCGAGGCGTACTACACGGCGTCGGAGGCCGCGGACGGCGCCGCGGTGCTGGAGAGGAAGGCGGCCGCGCTTGAGGCGGAGCTCGCAGGGCAGAAGGCTCGGATGGAGCAGCTCGAGAAGCTGGAGACGCAGCTGGAAAAGCTCAAGCCGCACCTGCCGGAGAGCTTCAAAGGGTTCCTGTACTCGCCCTTGGCTGGGCAGACTGAGCCTCTGGGTGCCGCCATGTTTCGGGACGCGCCTGCCACGGGTGTCAGCGACTGAGGACTTGGTATGTCTGAGTCTGGTGCGAGGGTCTTGGTGATGGAGGCAACCCGGGAAAGTGTCTTGTGTATGTTTTGGCGGTGGCGTAGAGGGTGTTATTCGGGTGTTGTCTAGGTGGCACGCGAGTCGGGCATCGTATCATTCGTACGAATACACGACGACGAGTAGTGATGGTGTCCTTCGTAGCTGCGTTGGTGTAGCTTGGCAATTGGACCAGTTGATCGGACAATGTTTGACGGTGGCGTACAGAAGAGCACACAACAAGCGAGTGACTCGGCGTAAGGATAAGGCAACGGTTGTCAAACCAGCAACACCAATCTTCAGTTCCCCCCTTGAGTGCAACATGTGATTTCCTGAGATTTGGTAGTGCGCAGCAATAATAGCATCTCCCTTGGTTGCGACCGTCTTATCAGCCATCTTCAGAGTTCCACCAAAAAGATTGGTTCCCCTCCACCCCTCAAAGATCGAAAATCAAGGTCGCGCGGCCCACGATTGACGATTGGGAACATGGAACAAAGGAACTGCATCAGGGATGATGGTCGCGGGCTAGTACAATATCGGCATGGCACGGAATCGGTCAGCAAGGGTCTGGGTAGCCGAGCACCGCACCCCACCCGAGCCGATTGATCCCCCACCTGCCTGTGTGTGCCGTTGCCCCGGCGACGACGCTCACCGGCGCCCGCCAAAACAAAACCCTGCAGATTTCTGAGGAACTGCTTCGGCGGCGCGGCATGGCCATCCCTCATGATGCCATTTCACGGCCAATCATTGGCGATTGGGGGTTCCTAAGAATGCGCTAAAGCAAAGTAGACAGACAAACCTTGCGGCGCGGACGTTCGATTCTTGCTGCTTCGTTCTAGCCCGTTCAGAAGTTGCTCGGCGTCGAAGAAGTGCGCGCCGCCCTTTCGATTGGACAGACAGCGAGGAACGGAGCAGCTCGGCAGACTTACGCCGCAGTTCTTTTTCCCTCCCTCCCTTCTTCAAGTCCTGTATCTGGTTGGTTTCTTATTCCCTCACGCGCTACTGCGTACGTACACCGGCTTGGCTTCGTTGCTTGCCCGCCCACCACCCCTGTCATCCAGACCATTCGATTTGTTGACATCCATCCCACATCCTGTCCGCGAAGCCGCAGGCCGCAGACACCACCGCCGCCGCGACCACCCCCAAACCCCCAACCCCTCGATTTGCATCCCAGCAAGCGTCCCGTCATCCAGATTAATCAATCGACACACGCAAAACGTTCCCCCGGGGTCTTGTGGTCAGGATCCTCTTTCTCCATACTTGATTGCCCACCATAGCTTTGCTGGCCTCCTCTTTCCCGCATTGCTGCGTGCCCCGTGCTTTCTTCTCTTTCCCATCCTTTCTCTTCTTGTCAGACGCAGCAATTTTCGAGGCCCATTTTCGCAGCCCAGCTAGAGCCGATCCTAGACGAAGGGGGAAGCGAACGGGATACGGCCAAAGAAAAAAGAATGCTTGCTCGTTGAACTGCGAAACGGCGTTCTAGACCTGTGTGGCCTCCTACACCCGGCGGAGTAAAAGACAGCGACAGAGGGCTCACGGAATACCTGCGATTTGCAACTACGATCGACGACTGGCGCAAGGATCGGGGGAGGAAGATCATGAACGTGGCTGCCGCATAGCGGTCGGCGGATACGAACAACACAATAACGGGACCACGGTACGCGCCCGCGACAAAACGAACACACATCACACGATGGCGCCATCGACGACAACGACGACATCTGGCCGACGGGCCCTCGATGCCCGGAGGACCACCCTCGCCGCGCTGCTATTGTCCTCCGCCGTGGCGGCGCAGCAGACGTTCCCCTACGTCCCGACGACAATCCTGCTCTCCCCCACGCAGCCCGGCGTACCGGCCAACGCCAGCAGCAACGGCCTCGCATACATCTTCCACCAAGGCAGCAGCAGCAGCAGCGTCGAGCTTCTGTCGTTAAACGTCTCCTCGACGGTCGACGGGGCCTCCAGCCTGCAGACGATATCGAGCAGCCTGCCCTTCCTCGACGGCGCGAGCAAGACGACGGCCTTCCTGCCTGCGATGGCCGACAACGGGACGATCGTGGTGCAGGCGGGGGACTGCGCGGCGGACGACGGCTACGACGTGTGGAGCTACACTGCTGGCGGCTCGTGGTCCAAGACTGCCGCGTCGCTGCCGAGCTCCGCCGACTCGGACGCCGGCCCGTACGCCCTCGGCGCGGGGATCAGCTTCTCGGCGACGCTGGCGCCGACCATGTCGCAGCCAGTGCTGTACTCGTTCGGCGGCATGTGTCTGAGCCCGACGACGGACGAGTCGACGTGGCAGGAGAACGGGACGTACACGAAGGCGATGCTGCGGGTTGCGCCGTCGGACAGCAGTAGTTCGTCAGGGACGTACGCGGCGAGCTTCATCTCCGGAAAGGGCCCCGCGTTCCCAGAGGCCGGGTTTTCGTTTACGGCGCTGAGCCCGTCCATCTCGAACCGGTCTGGGGTCGTGACGCAGCAGAACCGGTATGTGCTGCTCGGTGGGCACACGCAGCAGGCGTTCATCAACATGAGCTCGGCCGCGATCTGGAACCTGCCGGAGGAGTCGTGGAACTTTGCGACTGTCGGGGCTGTGAGGACGGGGAGCAGCGAGCTTGCCGTTAAGGGGGTGGTGAGGAGGAATGCGGAGGTGGAGAGCCGGTCTGGGCATACTGCTGTGCTGAACGAGGACGGCACTGCGCTTATTGTAATGGGAGGATGGGTTGGGAGCGTATCGCAGGCTGCTTCGCCGCAGCTGGCGGTGTTGCAGATGGGGGATACGTATGGAGATTGGACGTGGGAGATTCCGACGCAGCAGCCCAGCGGGGGCATCTACGGACACGGTGCGGCGATCTTGCCCGGGAACGTGATGATGGTCTACGGGGGGTACGAAATCTCGAGCTCGGGGTCCGAGACGAAGAGGCAATCGAGCGGCACCGGGCTGCAGTTCCTGAACATGACGTCGATGTCGTGGACGACGAGCTACTCGAACCCGAACCACGGTACAACGTCAGGCTCAAGTGGCGCCTCTGACGACAACATCAAGAAGATTGGCCTCGGAGTCGGCTTGGGCGTGGGTCTTGCAGCCGTTCTCGGCGCTTTCCTCGTCTACTTCTGCTACAAGAGGCATCTGAGGAAGAAGAAGCAGGCTCGAGACGAAGCGGTGAGGTCTCTTGCGCAGGATGCTTCTCACTTCTTGCACCCGGAAGACGACATGCTGGAGCGTCACGATCCGTCTGCTTTCCCCTGGACGAGTCACGCCTGGTACACCGGAGGCCACGATCCCTACGACGACGGCGCCAGAACACTGGGATACGAGTCCCTGAGAACCCCCAACCAAGGAAGCTACGGCACCTATCAGCAACCAGCCGGCCTCCTCATCCCTCGCAAACCCATCCCGCGAGCAGCCAGGGGCGCGTACCAACCCGCCGCCACCCTGACGACGCCAGGCCACATCCACCCTATCTACGAAGCAGACGAAGACGACCCGGACAACGCCAAGGCCAGACAGCGCAACCAGGAGCCCGTAACGCCCACGACACCGGCCTACGCAGACCCTTTCATGACACCCACGGGGTCCGTGCCGGTGCTCGCCCCCGGGAACCGCAACTCCATGACCCCCAGCCCCGAAGCGCTCATGCGGCGCGACCCGGAAGTCCAAGACTGGCAGTCCGACGTGGATGCCGCAGAGGCGCTCCTCGCGCAGATGCCCGCGCGGCGGAACACGGGGAAGCGGTCCTCGCCCTCGCGGCGCGCGTCGATGCGGTCGCGGGCCAGCATGGCCGACGACGAGCGCACCGCCAGCAACGTGTCCGAGTCTGCGCGCAGCGCCATCAGCCTGCCGACGCGCAGCGCGTCCGCCAAGCGGAACAGCGCCGCGGGCCCGAACCTGAACCTGACCATCATCACGGACGGCAGGGTGGGCACGTCGAGCTCGTCGAGCAGCAGCGGGCACACGTACTCGACGGCCAAGACGACGTTCAACGCCCTGCAGGCGGAGGGGCCCTCGTTGCTGCACCGCGGGCAGAAGCCGCTGCACGAGTCGCCCGACGACGACGAGGAGGACTACATCAACATCCCGAGCAGCCCGAGCAAGCACAAGCCGCGGCGGTCGCTGGGGTGGCTGGGCAGTTTGAGGAGGGTGTTCAGCGGGAACCCGAACGAGTCGTCGGATTCGAGCAAGGAGGATGACCTGCCGAGGCGGCTGTCGCTTGACCAGGTCAGCTCGGATTACGAGCCTCGTCTGGTGGGGTTGTCTGGCATCGGGGGCGCGGAGCTGTTGAGGAGGAAGCAGGGCAGGCACGATTGGGACGTCGACCAGAAGTCTCTGGACGAGTGGGACATCGAGAAGGCCATCGAGCAGAGGCTTGTCCAGGTCATGTTCACCGTGCCGAAGGAGAGATTGCGCGTCGTCAATGCCGAGGTCGAGAAGGAGGAGGAGGCGGTGCTTGTCGACCCGGACAGAGACGACCTTGAGGAGCTGGATGGGTTGGTGCACGACCCAGAGAAGGTTGGCTTGGTGGTAGACTACAGAGACAAAGGCAAGGGCAAGGAGGTCGCGGAGGAAGATATCACCATGGCGTTTAGCAGACCAGAGTCACCGGGGGGCGGATCAGTGTCGCCGACGAGGGGGAGGAGGTTGGTACATCTGCCACCGCCCAAAGAGGACGACAACGGCGGGCTGAGGGTCAGAGAAGAGTCGGAGCCGAGGCCCAGTCTAACGCTGAGGACAGCGGAGGTCGTCAGTGTCGCGAGGCCGAAGACGAGGGTGCTGAAGATGGTGGAGAGTTTCGAGACGAAGAGCCGGGAGAGTAGTCCCTCGCTTCGCTGACGGGCTTTGTGTCGTTTCCGCGAGCTCTTGGTGGTTCTTGTGTGTCTTGGATATCGGCGTTTCTTGCTGCCTCCGACCGTCTTCTTCTTCTCGGCGAACGGGATGATACGTGTACATGGTCATGATATTCTTGGAGGGGGGGTGGTATTCTGGGTCGACGGCGCCGTGTGGGAATCTTGGTATTTTGAGATGGAGGATATTCTGTCTTGTACTTTACGTGAAAGCGATACATGATATGGAATGGCTGGGCAGGGCATTTTGAAATTTTCGAACCGGGGTTCTATTCGCTCGCTTTTGTGTTTATACAATCGTTTAGTTTTGGGTGATTGGCGGAGGAAGGTAGAGGAGAGGAGATGAACCTGGCCCTAGGACTTTGTCGAGGCTTAAAATTGAAACACATTTGGAGAGTCATGAGACGACCCTTTTGATTGGCAGCTTTCAATTCATTATGACTAGCGGTATGCGTGATAGTGTGTGTGTGAGAGGGAAGATGTAGTGGGAGTAACTGCTTTACAAAATGCCACAGAAATCTGATCCCGCTCGGAGTTGACCCGGTCCAAAACCTCGGTGATTATTCCCAGTCAGGCATTCGGGAGGCGTTGCCCTCGTCGATGTGCTGCAGTGGATTCGAATTGCGGAGAGAGTTGCAGTTCGAAGTCATAATACGACTTTGCAAGTTGTCCGAGTCATGAATAGAGTTGCGGGAGGCGGGGAAAGGCGGCTCATGAGGTGATGCAGTTGATTGCGAAGCCGCCAAGATAAGTTAGTGCGATGGAAAGTGTTTAATTTAATTCAATTAATTCTTGATGAACGCCTGGTCGCAACTTTTATGAAAATTGAAAAGCCTAGGTAAGCATCTACGGGCATCGTGGGGACAAAAGTCGAGGGTTGTCTTGGACGCCGTAGCTTTCACAACCTCACAGGTATCAGCATGGACACCAGCCAAAGGGACTCGCGCAAGCCCTTACATAACTCATTTGGAAGCAAGGTTAGAAGCAAAATATGTGCGTTTATGATAAGTATGTACGCGGTTTCCCAATGCGTATGTACAAGAATGTCTAAAAGTCTCGAGGCTCGCCCAAGACACTGAGTATGATCCAACCCCTAAACACTTTGTCGGTGTCATTTCCGAAGCCCAGAAACTCTCCAGAGAGCTCCTCAACCTGCTCATGATGAAGAAGTTCAGCTCAAGCCCGTCAAGCGGATGCTGCGCAATAACACCTGACCAGAGCCGAAGATGCTTAGCCAGAGCAGGTGCCGGCCTTGGAGGGCTCGCAGCCACCGGCGCAGCCATTGTACATCTGGCACTTGGTCTTGGTGTCCGCACAGACGTTTTTGAGGGTGGCGGTGTCCTTGTAGTTGGCGTTGATGCCGGCGAGCTCGCCACCGTTCTTCGCGGTAACACCCCTGACGATGTGTTAGCAACCGGATCATCAGAAGGGACAATAGATTAACGTACTCTAGGTATACATTGCGCTTACACTGCGTCTTGCACTGTTGATTTCAAGTGGTTAGCAATCAAAATCGTGTTGTGGTGGTGTTGTGGTGGTGTTGTGGTGGTGTTGGGTGGTGTTGACATACGTTGCCGCACGAGCGGTACAACTTGCCGTAATCCTCAACGTAGTAGTTGATGACGTTGACAGTACCACATCCATTGTGTTGGATGACCTTGTCAGAAGCGTGGTAAGCACCGCCGCCAATGATCCAGGTCTCGGCGCCGGCCTTGTCGTTCTTGATCGAGATGGCATCCTCGCAGACGTCCTCGAACCAGACGAACTCGAGCGTGCAGTGGCCGTTGCAGTGGACACCCTCAGCCTGGTTCTTGCCAATGATGGCGTTCTTCAGAGTACCGCCGGCCTGGATGTAAAAGACGGAGTCCTTGTAGTCTGTTGCGAAGCATTGTGTCAGAAAATCGGTATCGGTCTTCAGGGAGGGAAGACAACTTACCACCCTCGGTCTGGCCACCGCAGGCACCAGAGCCGCGGTCGAAGCGCTGCCACTTTCCATCGTAGACCTGGCCGGACTTGATCTCAATGTACGACTTGGAGGTCACGGTGCCGGTGGCCTTGGGGACACCTCCGGTGTAGCCGTTGCAGGCGAGGGCGGGGACAGCGGCCAGCAAAGGCACCAGGCCGAACTTGAAAATCTGCATCTTAAAGACTCGGTGTATCTACACACGTGATTTACAAAAAGAATGAATGTAGTAGTCGGTTTAAGGTTGAGGGAGTGAGGGCGGTGGGCAGAACGAGTTTCCCGAGAAGGTCGGACCAGACGCCGACTTATATACAAACCTTACCAAGACATAGGTTCCTTGTTGAAGAGGAGGAGGATGCCAAGCAGAGCTAGGCTTTCCTCTCGACCTATTCCACGATTCAGAGCAGGTGTCTAGGCAGGCTAACCAAGGCTAATCGTGGCGCTGTGGTCGACGAGCTAATTGGTCCGGGGTGGAGGCCGAGGGATGGGGAGGGGGGTCTGCTTCGAGAAGGCAAGCCTAAAAACATTGGGCTATTGGTGGACATGAAAATTGCGGGCTCGGGAGATGCCTGTATGGTTGCTTTTGTGCGATGCTAGGTTGGCGATGGAGACTGTCTAAGATTTGCTCCGCGTGCCGGCGTTGGCGTGAAAGTCTGGCACTTGCCGCATTCCGTGGTAATGGTATCGCTAGACCGCCCCGCAATTAACATTCAGTAGCAATCAACACCGCATGCAAGGGCGAACGCAGCGCGTATGATGAAACTCTTGGATAACGCCAGAACGGAGAAACATGTAAGTGAGAGGCACGGACGATAACGAGCAAACCGCCAGCCAAATATCACCACAGACAAAGACAGAGACATCTTAATGTACCCTGGCAATATTATTCCTGGGGATGTATAGTCGGTAAGGTGACGCTGGAACGGTAAGACTTCGGTCTCCGGTATGAAGCGGTCCAATCGGAGAACAATACGAGACGTTTATGAAGAGATTAAGCTACGTAGGATTGTCGATGGGAGCCCGGAGACCAGGTTGTCTCAGGGGCGAGGTTACATGCCAAATGCTCACAGCGGGACGCATCCCATGATCCATCCTTCAGGACGCCAGACTGACAGACAGAAAATGTTCGAAAATCTGCACCAATGACACACGAACCGTAGAAGTGCGAGTCCGAAGCCAGCTGGTTGTCAAGACTGAACCGTGGTTGAGGCCCTCTTCTCCCTGCGGTCTGTTGTGGTGTGGTTTGGCAAGGCGGAGTTGCCAAGACTCTAAAGTGCTCTCCATGTGCGCAATGGGATGCATTGCCGCAGCTAACAACCCGGTCCGTTGCTGGAAGTTAATTAATGCCAAGAGCCAACTCGCCTCAATTGCACTACCAAAGAAAATTTTCAGGAGGTGCTGCCCCGCACCAACATGTTGGATTCTCTTCTTCTTTTCCAATGTTCACCATCGCCGGTTGTTGAAAGAAGAATCGACCGAACCAATTGTTTGTCACGGACCTCATCGGAAGCGGTCTATCGGCCCCACCGCGACCGAGACCGACCGCCTTTGCTGTCGGTTGCCTCCTGGCGTTGCCTAACCTTATCCGTCACCCCTGTTGTTGCGCCTGATGATCTGTTGCCTGTTTGACGGCTGTCATCTGAACTTCTGAACCAGTTTGTTCCTTCTGCCCCTTTGCTATCAGACTGCACACCAGTTCGTTGGGTGCCATAGCCGATGTGTTGGACGCACAGCACTACGAGATACATCCCACGTGCCCAGCCTTTTGATAAGGCCTCGGCCTTCCTTCTCATCTAAAGCAGCGTTTTGGATCATCTCCCGCCCTCCCCTCCCCGTTTCTGTGGCTATGCTGAATGTCAATCCGGCTTCGCTCCGAACGCACAGGTATCTCGGAGGTAAACCCCCCATCGTCCCGCTTCGCCTTGTGGCACCTCGTCCACCTTGCCGGATTGTGGTATCCATCACACCTGAAGCCGTTGGAAATCACCGGCATTTCCGCTGCGAGTTTGCACTCTTTGCTGGCAAGTCCAGTCTTCGGCATGCCCAGAATATTGCCCTCGCTCAATATTGGCAGTGCTTATTCCCGATGAGGCTTCTACCTCCGCTGACTGGCCCAAAAGGGTGAGCAAGGCGAGTAATCCCCTGAAACCCCAGTCACCCAGCATCCTGTCTACCACCCCACGCGCGATTTCCCCATCTGCTTGGCTCCCTGAGACCCATCGCTGGATTTTGCAACAAATGTGTCTGTGTGAGTATGGGAGACTGGTATCTTTCACAATGACTTCGAGTAAAGACGGCGCCACCCCTCGCATTAAGACCACCCACATATTACGAAGTCATCAGGTTAAGCTCATTTGGGCTACCTCTGGAACATCGCCCAGATTGACTACCAAGCAAGGAGCAGCCTGACAACGCAATCCACCACATCCACCAAAAAGAAGCAACATGGGATGGAAGGCTCATTCTTTGGTCGTCGGAAATTCCCCACGCTTTCACAAATGACACTAGACAGAAAATTGTTAGCTGCAGAATCAAGTGACAAGTGATGCCGGCAGCCAGGGCCCAGAAGCCCGGAAGACAAATGGAAGCGTCTGATGTTGTCACACTGCATTATCAGCCTCAGCAAACTGCTACGAGATGCGCCCGCACCATGTCGACCTTCCGTGCCGAGCCAAACGAAACAGCCCACCAGGTGAGAAGCTCATCAAACAATATATCAACAATCACATCCGTGAGCTTGGCTCACTTTGCGGTGCATCCCGTCAATAATCCCACCACTGAGAACTTGAAACAACTCAAAATTCATAAGGGTAATCCTTGAATGCCCCCAGCCCCTCATGCACGCAAGGAACTGCTTGAGAGGTTCAGAGAAGAAGAAAGTCGCGCTCCTCCTTCGGTTTGCCTCCTCGCCGTGCCCTGCTGCCAAGCTTTCCACGATACTACCGTCATGGATACCAGCACTATCAGGTCTTGGCAATCTCCAATGCTCTGATTCCACTTGGCGCTCGCCGCACCAATGTCTTCACGGTGCCAATCTCCGCGGTTTCCTGCGGAAAATCACTCCAGGAGTCGAAGAGACAGCTTGTGGAAATCCATTTTCCCGCACGTCTGAAAATTGTATTTTCAGATTGTTATACAGGTGCCGTTAACCTCCGTGGATGGTAGCTTCCATTGAATTCGGTATTAAAAGCTCCACGATTCTGTTGAACTTATGATCGAGTGTCATGGGAAAGACTCTAAAAGACACACGAGTAAAAGAAAAGACTTCAATCGCGAAAATGTGCCCATTACTCCGTGCCGTTGGTAATATGTAGCAAGTTCACATGACAAGCAGAATTAATTCAGTTGTATTGGACTTCCTCGATCCAGTCTCTCCCGAAGGCTACTTTATCATCCTGGTTCCAGGTAACTATTCCAACGAGATCACCCTCCAGATCTCAACTTAATCGTATAAGGTATGCCAATTACCTCCATTCACGGCCCCTCTCGCGGGAGGTTTAATATGGCGCCGGAAATCATGTACATGATTCACTACTCACAGCCAATTGGTCTGCTTGGCTCTACTTCAGGTGAATATCAACGGTGGATGAAGAGGTACAGCCCTTCTCAGCTATCTCGTGTTGGGAGACCATCAGCAATCGGTCATTATGACTTTCTAGAGGGTTAGCATCCTGAAATGCCGGCATATCCCCTGAAGCCTTAATACAATTTTACGGTAATTATGCCCCATTACCCGCTGCCGGAAAATCTTAGAACTCAAGGGATAATGCCAAGACCGCAGTTGACTGTTTCATGCTTGAAGAGAAATATTCTGCCCATCGCTACCAGCAAAAGCCGTGACGAAGAAGTAACACGACCTCGCAATTGCGCTCATTCCGCCACTTTCGGGCTTCCATACGGAATACCGACAAGGTCTTGGCCCTACGGGGCTTAACCGGGGGTGAGGACCGGCTACCCTTGGCGCTGTGTGGATCCGGCCGCATGCCCTTTTCATCGAGGCATTATCGATATGAACCTCACGGGCCAAGACGTGGCCCCCTTTTCATCGTGGGTGATGGAGATCTGGGTACCTCGGGAGCCCCTGCGTGCGGCTACCACCTCTATTGCCAAGCATATCTGAGATGGCCTTTTTCAACGACCCCAGTCTTGGCGCTAACTCAGAGCGGGCAGACAGAAAAGGGGCACAGGGGGCACTCTGAATCGCATTTGCACGTGCGAAAACAGTGTTCTTTAGAATACGAAGGAGGAACGGGTCTCCATGACTCGATTTTAGAGTCGAATACGTTCGGTACCAAGACCTCAGCCAGCGTCATGTGTCAACGTTCCACTAAGTGAACGATTGGCCCCTCTGGAAGAAGTCAAACGAAGACCTGGATCGCAACAGGTCGTCTTGATAGAATGATCTTTTGATTGAATAGTGCCAAATTGAGGTAGCTCTCCGACGAATAAAGCCTGGTTGCTCCCGGAGCATCCGACTGGCGGAAGATACGTGCACGTGGTGTCTATTTAGTAGATGTATGAAGGGCTAGAATAGAATCTGGGGGTGCTTTGTTCAGCATCGTCAATCACCAAGCTTATGAGTTTCATACACAAGAACGTTTATGAATTAACAGAAAAGTAATTACACTAGCCATAGTGACATATAAGATAATATTGTATCGAACAGTCCATAGCTGCATGATCAACATGAAAATCCCATGGCTGACCAGTTTTTCAAGACCTTCCGTTTGATGTCTTCTGGATAGGAATTCTCAAAGTCGACATGTTTGAAGTTCCTGGGCTTGGTGTATTCTGATCTTATCAAACAGTCCGAAACAAGCTTTCCGCCCCGTCTGGATGCACCAGGAATTTGAGACATGTAGGGAGTCAGAGGATGACACCCAACGTCGTCAAACACATATTCATCATGAACCGGTCGGCAGCGAGTTGTAAAAGCCCACATGACCTTGTCCCAGTCGTACACGTCAATGTCGTCTCCCACCAGTAGGATACGATTGATGAGCATGCAACTCTTGTTATGGAAAGCAATGCTGCCGAGTTTCCGACAAAAGTCTTCTGGAGTTGTTTCCATATCTCTCAATTTGGCTGTGTCAACTTGCAAGGCACACCATGTTGCTAACGTCTCGACGGGAGCGAAAGCTTCTCTGATGGGGAGACCGTGTTCTTGGCACAATAAGAGAAGCTCAGGTGCTGCTAACTGAGCTGTGGTATGCTGTACAAAATTGAGGTGATGTTAGTATTGTTTTCACTTCTTTCATGTGTCAAGCAGGTGGGTGCACTCACCGACTCGTCTACAATGTTTCCCGGGCAGGATATGGGAAGTATTGGGTTATCTCTGTAAGTGATTGCCTCAACTCGGAACAAAGGCCCCATCTTCTGTTCATTGTCAAAGACCAAGGCGAGGTAATCACCGAACGGACCTTCCGGTCCTTTCTTGGTAAACGACATGGTGCCCTCGAGGACGACTTCGCTGTTTGCGGGAACCAGCAAGTCGCTCAGCTCGCATTTGACCATATCAAGGGGTTTCCCAGTCACGGCTCCAATGTATTCACTCTCAGATACACCCTCTGGAACAGGCATTGATGCAACAATGCTGGCAATTGGAGGGACCCCCAAGGCAAGTGCCCAGGGCATCTCGCTTTTCCCGTTCCCGACCCATTTGTCGCGGATGATGGAGTTGTGCTGTCCACTGCCGACGAGACAAACCAGATGCTTCTGATCATGCACCATGCCGCGGAAGATTGACCAGTTGGTCCAAGACTTGTCCGGCGTTTGGAGAACATGAATTCCGTAGGTTTGCAAATACTTGCCGCCGTCACCTTCGTGAAGATATGGCGCCGGCAAATCTTCCAAGTTGATCTCATCCCCAAACATCTTGTTCTGCTTGCATGGACCAGTCTGAAGGACTTTTGGCGGCAACGGGGCCGCTTTCTTCCAAGACATGAATCGGTCTGAGATTTCTTTCCAGCTTGACGTGGGTGGTAGACCTAGGTTTCTGGCAACACGTCCGAATCTCTCGACTTCATCTTGTCGTAGACTAGCGGCATTTCCGAACATGCGCCACAATCCATTGCGGGCACCCTTAACGTTGTTGAATAATGGTGCTTTATCATTGACCTCACTGACTCTACGCACGATGGCGCCAACCTCTAGGTACGGGTCAACTTCGTCGTTGATCTCAGCAAGGTCGTCATCGTAACGAAGAATGTCGAGAAACTTTCTGAAGTCCAACTGAGCTTCGATGGCGTCAGGCTCGTGACACTGTGTATCGGCCGACCCATGTGGCTTTGAGTGCAAGTAGTTGCGTTTGAAATGTTGGGGTGCTGGGAAGGGCCGCTGGTAGAGTTTTCTTAGCCTACCGGCGGCCGTTGAAGAACGGTATAGGGTCATTTTGGACGTCATGATTGTTGTATCTGGGAGAAAATTGATTTGAGAAAAAGGGTCTGGGGATCAGTCCATTTGGTGTTATGAACAGGTCATTTGGTGAGCTGTTACACAATTATCACCCATGTGCCATCAGAAAGCCTACCAATCATGACAATCAATTACAATTGATGGGAACACGCGGTTCCATTATTAGTTGTGTGTGTCGATGCGGCAGCTGTTGCTAAGTTTTCCGGAGTTTAGGGAACACGGAACGTTCCTGCGGTGTTCCTAAGGCATTCCGCGGAATAGGAATGGTCGCCACCACCTCGTCTAGCTGTGCGATAGCCTATCGTGCATGTCTTACCGAGCTTCGTGCTATAGGCTCAGTATCATGCTCTAGTTGCTTGAATATTTGAAAGTTTGGGAATGAGGTGGTTGACATGGATACTTAGGTAGGCGAGAGCTGGAGATAGCGAGGGTTTGTGGTGTACATTTCCAGTCACTTCATCCATGTTCAACAGTAAAGTCATCGCTCATTTCTACTCTTCAGGCTAGAATAAATAACCGTCATAATGTCTCAGCGAGTTGCTCGAGTAGACTTGAGGACCTTCAAGCCTTTTACGTCGTCACAAGTCCCCAAGCTGCCTACACCTCCCCAAGGAACGTCACGATACTTGTTCTCAACAGCTTTTCGCCGGCTAAAAGTCAACCAAGGAAACAAGAGGAAAGACTACCGTTGTTTATCGTATTCCGCGCGCCTAACCTATCGCGATGATGGCTTCATCTCTGAATTCACACCGCCCAACGAAGACCACGTTCGATGGGTGCAACCACGACCGAAGCGACTGGTCGTCGGTATCACCGGCGCCACTGGTACGCCATTTGCAATTCGGCTACTTCAAATACTGCGAGAGATTGGTGTCGAGACGCATTTGATCATGAGCAAGTGGGCGCTCGCGACATTGAAATACGAAACGCCCCTCAGCGAGACCGAAATTCGCGGTCTAGCACATGCTAACTACACTGCGCGCGACATGTCGGCACCGATTGCATCTGGATCGTTTCAACATGATGGCATGATAATCGTGCCATGCAGCATGAAAACACTGGCAGCTGTCCGAGCTGGGTTTGGAGACGACCTGATATCCCGCGCCGCTGATGTTACACTCAAAGAAGGCCGCCGGTTGACGCTTGTCGTGCGAGAGACACCACTTAACGATATTCATCTCGACAACATGTTGTTTCTTCGACGAGCCGGGGCTGTCATCTTCCCACCCGTACCTGCGTTTTATACGCGACCGAAGACCTTGGAGGATATCATTGACCAGAGTGTCGGTAGAATGCTAGACTCACTGGGCTTCCACGTCGATAATTTTGAAAGATGGGATGGATTCCGAAAAGACTAGGGATGTTGTTTAGAAAAAGCATTAGACGCCGGACAATTCACTCCTCATACAAAAGCTCACCCTCCGAGAAGAATGTCTGACTATCCACAAGCGGCCAATCGCAAAAGGTTGACCCAGTCCCTCCAAATACCGCCGCCGGACTAGCAATAGTTCCATCAAAGCCGGGGTTGGCTGCATCCACAGAACCGGGAAGAAACGGCAAATCTTGCATGAAGTCGTTCGTGAATGGTGGATAAAGGCTGCTAGCGTCGTTTCTATCGATAGTGATGTCGTTGTTCGTCACTTCGCCTTCTGCTACTCTCAGTTCTGTCGTCGACGCCGCCAAGCAGAATGGGTCTTGCAGGCGCTGTCCAGACTGCGTGACGACCCTGGTCTGCATGCTGCCGAGATTTGCTGCCCAGGATGAACTGTTGATATTTGTGCCTCTTTTTGGTACTCGAATGGGGCGCTCTTCGTCATCGCAAACAATTTTGAGCTGCATCAAGGGTTCGCGCATGAGTAATAGTCTCTTCCACAGCTTGCGAGATGCTCGTGATGCGCCGTTGTATGCCTTTGCCAACTTGAGAGCCTTCCTAAAACTCTTGCTCACGGTGTCAGAGAAGCTCTCAGGTAAGTCAGGGGCTAGAGTTCCGTGATTCTGAGCGACGTGGGCAATCACGAGGGACATGAGAGCACATGCGCTAACGAGCAGGTGGACGTAGAAAGGCTGTTGTTTTCGGTAGACATCGGTGGCCTTGTCCAGCTTCGACAATATGTTAATCGACTCAGCTGAAAGCCTCAATGCGGAATCGATGTTCTTCCTGCTGCCAGGTGTGGGCTTGTTGGTGAAGAAAAAGGGGCGGAGAAGCATGCTGTGGGCCGCGTTGGCTCTGAGGTTGAGAAGGACTGCCCAAGATGGTATGCGGCGAATTGGGGTCATGACAAAGACCTCGTGCTGTCTGAGGTCGAAGTTTCCCACGGAATTCTTTCTCCACTGCTCAATCTGGAAATTCAGGATATCGAAAGTTTCGTCTTCATCATACGGCTGACCTGTTGCGGCACTATGGGCAACCGGTGACGTAAACTTGTCGCTGAGTGCCATGAATGTCACCATAGCTCTAAGATATGGAGATTCAACGGACGACTTCATAGCTTGGTGGAAATGCGACTCTTGAAAATGGGTTGGCAACCCCGTGGCCGCGCTCCACTGTCTGTCCAAGACGATTGTCGTGCAGATGACAGCAATAACTTGTACTCGCTCGCGTTCAGATCCTAGGATGTGCTCAGGGACATCGCGACTGTGAAGTCCAAGCTCAAGGAGTATGTTGCCTGCCGTTCCACACATTCTCCACGCCGTTCGTGCATCGTCTCGGAAAAATTGGTAAGTTCCCTGTTGACAAGACATGTCAGCTAGATGCCTTACTGAGGGTAAGCCAAATAGAAGTAGCCTCTGACTCACCACTAGAATCGCAATCACTGCATTATTTACATGGGGTACGGAGGACATTAGTCGTGTTTCAATGTTTTGCCGACAAGAGGAGTAAATTTCTCTGGACACGTCAACACTTGAATGTTGAGTTGGCTCAGCACAAAGTGCAATGGAAAGTACGAGGTTGATGATCAGTACCGACGATTCGTCAATGAGTTCGCCGAAAACCGAGTGCGTGGAAAGATTGGTCGCGTACGTATGAGCATTGAGTTGGTAGAGCCTTTCGAGCTGGCTAACAAGATTCTGGATGTCTAAGATGGGATGGAAGTCGCCGAAAACCTCTTGATAGGTAGATATTAGCTGCGTAGCTTGGCGCCTCGTGAGATGTCGTGTGAACCCAATCAGCGTCTTTGGAGAGCGAACCGGATATTGGCTAGAAGACCCATCATGGAAGTCATATCCCGAGCCATTATCCGACCCTCCATCGTCTGACTGGGAGTCCTCTATACTAGGGAGACGTGGTCGGCTAGATTTATGGCTGAAGCTGCCTTGCTTCATGCGTATCTGGGCCACATTCAGGCTATAGTCTGGCGAAGTTGGCCCGCAGTAACGCCTGCGACTGATTGTTTGACGTGCGAGACACTGCCTTGGGGAAGATTCCCCTTCTGAGGCTTGGATGTCTGAGTTATAGACTGGAGATGTTGCTTTGTTGATCTGATGGGTCTTATCTAAATTTGTGTTGAAGTTGTGGGTGGGAATGTTTTGCTTCTCGACCGATTCCACGCGTGATGACAGGGTGCCAATCTGTTCTTGAAGCTTGCTTACCAGCTCGCCAAGAGAGGTGAGCAAGCTTTGGGCCCATATCAGCAAAACGTGTACGAGAAGCTGCAAATATACTTCAAATTTGTTCACCTTGTCTCGGAGAAAGATCCATGATCTTGTTGTTGCCTGTCAGACCCGTCTGACGGCTGCGGCTGCCTATGTGGCCCCGCAGCTGACGAGCTGCTTGGTGCGTTCGACTCTCTTGAAGCTATTGAAGGTTCAGGGGTCACCAAACTTCGCCGTCTCGCTGGCACGTTGACTTCCATATCCGAGTATGACAACCCATCGCAGTCGAGAGAACGAGAGATGCAATATGAACAAGGAATATCTCCAGAGCACCGGCCCTTTCGTCGCCTGCACGCATCACAAGCCCGAGTCGCATACGGAGCTCTCTTCTTCATCGGTTCAGGCTTATTTTGAGAGCCGCGACGCTTGTTGCTGCCTGCACGATTGTCTGCGTTGGTGGAGCGAATGTCGTACATGATAGTCAGCATATGCCACTGGGTTGTGGAATTGCAGCAAAAGGCGCGCCTGTTGCGCAGAAAGCCCAACCGCTACTTATCTACAGCGTTGTACATTGCGTCAAAGTAGAACTATTGTGGAGAAGGGGAATAATATTTGAAGATAACAGACAGCATGGAGTGGGTATCGAGCTTTGCGGGGGTGGCGTAACCAGCACCACGGGGTGGATAACAGGTTGGAGGCTTGAAGTCGGCCCAAGAGTCAAGCGAATGCTACTAATAGCAGCCAAGGGTGTGATACAGCTGAGACATACCTTCCACATCTTCAAAAGAGTACTGTTGCCGCTTTTTGGGAATTGACACCGTGACACGCGTATACATTTACTATGTAAGAGAATACTACACAACTGTGAAGTCTACTGCGTCCATAGATAAACCTGATTTTTGTACCCCATCCGCCTTGCGTTTGACACCCGTGAAATTTAGAGATGGCGACCATTGGAAGATCCCGGACCACTGTTATCTGGACCCCAGATCTTGCAGTCTGCAGATGTGGCTAGCCGATGCACTAGATGATTGGGTAACTGATACAGCGGGTAGACCGGAACAAGGCCTGGACGCTACTTACCTCGCGACCACATACTCAATGTGCCCAAGTGATTTTAACCCCGATGGCAATCCTCCATTTTCATACCTCACTGATCTGAAAAGGTGCTTCGATTGTCACCACCCACTTTTAGACTTTTGCAGCATATGGCCCAAGGGGTCCCGCAATGATGCGGCACACTTGATCAGTGAGGACACTTGCATATGGGCTAACGGCTCGGTCTTCGACTAATCTTATCGGGGATGCTGAAAACCGGAATCGGAAACGGAACGTTCCTACAGTCCCCTGCTCTCCAGTCGCAGGCCAACCAATGATGGACATGCCGAGTGCTGACCAATTGTGTTCATCATTGGAACAGATTGTGCCGCTTCCTTCCTCTTCATCGTTGGTAACCTCGGTGTAATATGTGGTTGTGTGATGTGTGTGATGCCCAGCCGCCTACGGGCTCATAGGGTGAACAAACAACAGACCATGGATGCGGAAGTGCTTTTCCACTTGAGACCTCAAGTGGGCTTGCTGAAGTTATCAGCGATCGGGTCCATGTCCGGGTTGTACCCCGCTTCCCGAGAGCGCTCCGGATCGGTGCCCCGTAATCGGCCGGACTTTTGCAGTTCAGACCGATAGTGATAACAGGATAATGGCAATAATAAGTACGAAGATGGAAGCAGCGACGACGACGACAACAATAATCATAGGGATAACAATAAAAGGAAGCGTCTTTTAGAACAGCTTAGCTTGTAGGTTGTAGTTCGCCCACTTAGCTAGAAGTATCCGCCCGGATAGCAAAATTTAATCGGCAGACAGTCCGGACGCTGGCAGCAAAATATTGGCCAATTACTAACAAAGGTGGTACTAACAGAAACTTGACGCATTCCGGTACGTCTGAGTTTATCGCAGCACTCAAATACGTGATTTGATACGTGATTTGATCTACTAGACTCAAAAACTCCTGCCAGTGGATGGTGTTCTCCTTGGCAAAACTATTCTTTCGAATTGTCAGATGTTACGTGAACTGCATGGAAAGCCTGCTGTTTATCACAGTGTACAATCCTAAAGGTTTCCATACACGTACGAGCTGAAGGCGAGGTTCCCTGAAAATTACTACCAGGATCCATTCAACCGAACCTCCAAGATGGCCGATATCCCACTCTTCACAGCTTCAACAGCCGCAGGAATCATCTCTCTTAAGTCTTGAACACTGCTCGCCACCCCAGCCCAAGCTTGACCGCCCGATGCTGCCTTCGCAATACCAGAGTAGTCTGGTGTCGGCAAGAACGATATGTTCAAGTCCTCGTTTGATGAAGCAGCCCCATAGCCAGAAGGATGCACCAGCTGAAGCGAGTTGCGAGGCGCGTTCCAACCTGCCGTATATTTATAAGTTCATGTTTCCGATAGCCGCTCGTCATATACCTGCGCCAAAACAAAAGGCATTGAGAGTAACGGAGCTTAAGTGGGTGAAGGTCTGAAGGATGAAATTGTGATGACTTACCTTTATTGCTCAACACGATCGTCAACGTAGGGAGATTGTACCTGCGAGCCACCCAGTAAACTGTCCCTGGGCATCCAAACAAATACGTTCCATCTCCAACAATTTCACACACGAAATTCGTCCCTCCACACTCCTTTCCAATGAAATCAAGAGCCAGTTTTACACCGAGAGTCGCGCCACCAGACCAACCTAGTCCGCCACCGCCACAGTTGATGAGATGGCCCGGTTTATCGACCCTGAGCTGATCGTAAATCTTCGGAGCGTTCGTGACAGCCTCAACGCACCATACGGTCTCCTCAGGACAAATCTTGCGCAGTTGGGAGACGAGATATGAAGTTGTGGGGAACTGCGATTCGTCTTCGGGTGGTTCTGCCAGAGCGTCAAGTTGCTTCATTCGAATGCTGTGAGCCTCCTCAAGCTCGGATCGTCGATCCTCATGAGATGGAAGGCCCGACAGCTGTGAGTAAGTTGAGTGTTGAGTTACGTAGCTGTTCAATTGTCGTAATGCTGTTTCGGAGTCTGCCTGATAGCGTCGGAATGCCGGGATGTAGTGCAGTGGCATGTTTTGCTTCAAGGGATCAACGTCGATATGGATGACTTTGGCATCGTCTCGCACTTTGCATTGTGTTGGAATCCAAGGTACGTCGCAATCGATGACAAGTATAGCACCGGCTTCCTCGATGCTTGCGTCGCGACCTATACGAACACCAAGTGAGGCCCGATGAGAGTAAGGGAAGCAAACATCGCTCCCCAAGGCGTCGAGTACGCGTATTCCTGGGATGGTTTCGGCCAGGCAGGCTAGTTCTGTCACTGTCGCGTGATTACGTCCCGTATATCCCACAATGATCAAGGGCTTTTCAGCCTGAACCAATGTAGATATGATCAAATCCAAAGCTTCCGTGGGTAAAGCTGTAGGAGCTACCGGTTCCCAAGCCGTTTGATCGAGGCTGTATGGGGAAATTTCCTCCTCCATAACTTCTCGAGCGCCTACCACGTAGACAGGCCCCTTCGGATTGCTGGTAGCAAACTGCAGTGCACGATTGAGAACCTGCTTGATGTTCCTACCGGTTTTGAATTCACCTGTGTATCGACAGTACTGCGAGACAATCTGCCGTTGATCAGGAGCATCTTGGAGCCAGTGGATATACTCAGTCCGGGATCCGCGTAGCTCTCCCTCAAGTGTGAAAGGAGATAGCCCCGCGAAAACGAAGACAGGGCACCGTGCAACCGATGCATTGTGAACCGCACACCCAAGCATCTGGGTTCCTACGTCTACGTGAACCAGAACGCATTGCGGCTTTCCAGTCACACGAGCGAACCCATCAGCCATTGACATCGCAACCATCTGAAAAGTACTTTAGCAGGATTGTGCATTGAGTCACTACGACTACAAAGAAGAACGTTGGTATGGATTTCTCACCTCATGAGGGCAAGTGATGACTCTGGGGAACTTGACTCCCTTCAGTTGTGCGCCATGTGCCAAAGCCTCCATGATAGCTGGGTGATCTGAGCCAAGGTTGACGAATACATGGGAAACGCCTGCCTAGGAGGAATCAGCAACTCTCTTTGAAGTTTTCTCCGCCAAAGATGAGATCGACCTCATCGTCACTCTACATTGTCTGTTGACAAAACAAGACCACCCTACCTCGTGGAGGCCCTCGAAGAAGGCGAACGAAGCAGAGTATGTTTCTCTAGAGAATCTCTTAGCATGTCTAGAAGAAGAAGCTTCTTTTATCACATGTTTGGTCAAGGATAGTGGTGTTTCAACGCGGGAACTTTGATGCTGTTCGTTTTGCTGACCAGCAAACCCATCTGTCAGGTTTTAGATGCACTCACATATCAGCGGTCATTTTTCGACAAGTAGGGGTAAAATTCAGTTGATAACAATTGGTGCTGAAAGCATTCACTGTCAACTGAAGTCAAGGAAGAACCGAGATGTAAGCTGTTGATACTTGAGTTGGAAGCCCATGGTAAGTAAACCCTCTCCATTTGGGGCCAGCAGAATTGCATCGTCCTGACCCTGGCAACATTACCACCAATCAGAAGTCCTTCAACACCAACACTACTGCGCATTTGTCACATGAGTACGGAAGACGCCATCAATGTTGGCCGGGGCTAAGAGAAAGGCTAGGCGGAAAGTATGTTCGCCGGTTTGCCTCCGCCATTGATACGTCAAGCGGAGTAGAAGCATTCCGACAAGGGAAACGCGGAACAACTAACAAATATACTTGCACGCGGCGTTCGGCAACAAGCTACGTAGACTTGGTATACACGGAGATACACAGCGACCAATTCTCTTCATTTAGACAGGCGCTTATTTGCGTCATTCATTCAGGCCCGATGAGCCCAAAAACGACTTGCTCAGCGTGAGTTAAGACATGCTCACAAGTGGATGGAAACAAAAACAGTCTAGAATGATCACGTAACTTGATGCCTGACTATTAGTGATTGCAAGAAAATCTGTATTACTCTTCTCCCTCCCTTCCTTCACTTCTCCCTCCGTCCTGCGGGAGTGCAATGTGGTTGGTGTTGCATTCCGAAAGCTGAGATGCGGGGGTGGCCAAGACAATTGTTCCTATCACCAGCCTTCCGAGATCCTATTCTGATAAGGAATCGGAAAACATGCAAGGTGCATTAGCCGCTTGATAGCACCCATGTGCAGCATTTGTGATCGGTTCCAAATTCCATCAGTTCTCGGTATCCTTTGTGGCCCGAACCCAATTGCTCGCAGCTTCACCATCACCACATTCGCGGTTGCAAAACACCGAATGAACAGTCAGAATTAACCACATCCTCCGAGGCATATTATCTTTGAATTGTTCGAAATGCGCCGGGCAGTTCTCAGAGCCTGGAAATTTGGGGTACTGACAGAAGTATTGCCCTTGAGGCCGCGCCACTGGAGAACACCAATCATGACCTGTATCTCACTTTGCCCTGATCTGCAAGTGTATCCCTCAGAATCTTGGCTGTTTCTCAGCTAATGAAGATCCCGTGAACCTAGGAAACATATAGTGCCCCACCTCTAGTCACTATCAGCATGCAGCTGTTGTTGTTGTTGTTGTTGTTGTTCTATTTATTGACGTCAGAACTAGGTTTAGATTGCTCCCTAGGGCATATGTTGTGTAAGGCTGGGCCTATATATCTAAACTAAGCTAATATATACTGTTACTACTCTTCAGATTGAGCGTTCTCTAGTTAATTGCTTTCTGCACACAGTATATTAGGCTTAGAGGCTGCTGTAGCTGAAGAACAGCATTAATAACCTCTGTTTCCAGCTTATATCTTCTAGCTGGAGCTAATGCTGTAGAGGTCTAAGCTCTACTAATGCTAAGGCTAGTGTTATTATAAATTCTAAGTAAGAGGCCTTTAGTTAGTAGCTGAGGCTGGAGCTTAGGCTATTTATAAGCTTTTGAGAAAATAAAATTACTTATAGCTTACTGTATTTTATTAGGAAAACTAGAATTTTTATAAAAAAATTAGTAAATTAATTTTTATATTTTCTTATAGTAATTTAAATTATTTAAGCTAAAAAATTAAAATAGAATAAAATATAATAGAGTTTAAAGAGGTTATTAGGCATAAGGTTTATATAAATAAACTATTTAGTAGTTCTAACTGCTAAAGAAACCTATAATCTCTTTAAACTTCTCAAACTGCTTTAGATTGCTAATTATAGATCTTTAATAGCATTTAGGCTTTTTAAATAGAGAAAGACCTAGCTTGCTGTTAATTAGTAGCTAAAGCTATTGAAATTTCTTTAGGCAGGTTAACTAATAAAATATTATATATATAGGTGATTTCTGTTTTTTGTATTTACACTTCTAAGCATCTTGCTACCTCTAGGGGAAGCATTTATAGTATATCTTAAAGTTGCTATACTTTAAATAAGCAGTAATTAAATAGTATAAAAGTTTTTATAAGAACTTCAGCTTTAGAAGATATTAAAATGCTAGCTGAAAGTTATTATAAGTATAGCAATAAGGTTTTTTGCTTATATACTACTATTTCTAATAGTGTTTAGCAATCTTCTTTTATACTAAGTGCTTCACAGCAACTACTATAGCTAGCAGGATAAGGTCTGAAAGAGCTATTAAAGCTTTTTATTTTGCAAGCATATTAGCTAACTTATTTCTAAAGATATCTTTATAACTGGAAACCTAGTGGATAATAATAGAAGAGGATACTAAAGCAATATACTTTTTAGCCTGAAGAATAGTTGCTTATAAAGATAAAAGTATCCTGCTATATCCTTCTAAAGCGTTAATAACACTAAGGTTATTAATATAAATGTGAACTATACTTATTAAGCTCTATAGATGTATAGTAGTATAAAGCCTAAGATTTACAGCTTTAGCTTCAGTATTAAAAACTTCAGCAAAGCTAAAGCGCTGAGAGCTTTATATAAGAAGCGTTTTAGCCTTTTTCTTTTCTTCTTTTTTCCTAGAAAACATAATATAGCTATAGCTAATTTCACCAGACTTAAGTTTAGATCTATTAGTATAAGCAATTATATTGTTTTTTAGAATATTTTTAAGCTAAACTTTAAATTCAGCAGCAGCTGCCTTTTTTCTAAGGTGAGGGGGGCTTAGAGGTTATAAAAGCATTAGAATAAGGTAAGGGCAGCAGGGGAGCATTACAGCTATATGTTATAGCTGTGTAAGCTTATGATAGAGGTTAGAGGGGTAAATATAGAGCTGCTGAATAAGTAGGTAGTAAGGGTTTAAATAACTAAGCCTTACTGTAAAGTGAAGCTAGCAGGCTTTAAGTGTAATATCTGCAGGGGGAATTCCAGCTTTATAATGAAATATAGCAGTAAGAGTAGTATGCTATATAAGTAGAACTCTATAAATGCTAGTGCAAATCGCCCTGTTAATAAGCTGGAGATGCCCTTTTTAATTCATAAAGCAGAAGGGTTTTATAGGAGTAGTGCTTAGGCGCTGCTAAGAGAGGATGCAATTCAGTTTCTAGAGGCCTAGAAACTAAGCTTTTATACTATAAGTAGCAATTAGTATAATAATTAAAGAGACAGCTTTATATATAATAGCAGGAGGAAAGCCTTTATAGACTGCTTTCAAGCTGCAGAAGAACTTAGTATATTTTAGAGCAGTATTAGCTTGAAGTTAAATATATAGTGTGAAAATAAGCCTATAGTTAAAAGTGACCTTAAGCTATTTTACAGTTTCTTTAAGCATTATTATTAGGCTATTAGCTTTAATAGAGGGATTTAGCAGCTTATACTTCTAAAAGATATAAATAGCTTTACTTTTCTTTAGTTTAAAAAAAACCTTATTTTTAGCGCTCTAATATAAGATATAAAAAACATCTGCTGCAAACAGTTTAATGTTTTCTTCTATAGAAGGGGATTTAGTCTATATTAAGATATTATCAGCATATCTAAAGCGAGAGTTAGAGTTCTATAGAAAAAGCTCTGCAAAGTAGAGCAGATATAGAACAGGGGAGGCTGGAGAGCTTTAAGGGAGCCTGTAGTAAAGAGGAAAAGGTTTTAAGATGGTGCCCTTAATGTGAATTTAGGCTTAATATCTAGATATAAATAACTTAATATAGCGAATAAAGGGTTCTAGCTACCTCTGTTTATACAGCCTAATGAGAAAGCAGTTATAGAGAATGGCGTTAAAGGCGCCTTTAGCGTTAAGTATAGCAAAAGAAGCAACTAAACTAGCTTTGAGAGCAGCTTTAATTTTATAGGTTATGCAAGCAGTAAAATTAACTATATTATGCCTAAAGAAGGCTCTAAAGTGTTAAGCGCTAATAATTTATGCTAGTAGTGCTGCATAAGTAGTATACTAGGCGAATAGATACTTAAAGCCTTTTTTAAGGCAGGAGAGTAAAGATATAAAACAATAAGAAGTAACTTTAGTTAGAGGTTTGCCTGCTTTAAGTATAAAGACTATTTCAGCTTTTTTAAAAATCTCTAGGTGATGCTTAGAGGATAAATAGGCTTAGAAGAAGGCTTAAATAGATTTAAATATAGCTAGTTAGGCTGCTTAAAGTATATAAATAGATATATTATCAACTTTAAGTGTAATGCTTATAGTTAGTGTTATAGCAGCTGCTTAAGCAGGTGTAACAGAAGTATTCTATAAGATATCAAAGTGAGGAGAAATATAGATGCTATCTAAGTTTTAAATATTATCTACTGCAGAGAATTATTTAAAGAGTGCCTTTTAGAAGGCTTAAGCCTTAGCAAATAGAGACTTAATTGCTCTATTTCTGATTTTAAGAGGTGGCAGGTAGAAGTTAAGCCTCTCTTAGCGCTAATATATTATGCAGTAGAAGTTAAAGGTGTTTACTATAAGAGCAACTTTGCTTTAGCGTTAAGCTGTTTTATAAGTATAAATAGCTTAATAGAGGTTTATAGCAGTGAATTTCTCTTTTTTATAGAGAGGGCAGAAGTAGTATAAATATTAACTGCAGCTTAAGGATCAGGCTTGCTAGGCTTTAAGAAGCTTCAGCTTTGCTTTTTGATATTTAGTTATCTATTAGGGTGAAATAGCAAAGCTTAAGGTGTACTGCAGTAAATAGGTTATAGCTTCTATAGCTAGTGAGAGGTATTAGAGGATAGATTTAGCAGTAGTATTATATTAAGCTGGCATTAAGTTAGATATAGTGATAGAAGGTAGATTCTGTTTGCAGAGGGTGGTAAATTGCTTAAGTTTGCTATTTAGCATTTATGCCTAAGCTAGAAGGCTTGGTTTAGGAGCTGGAAGGATAGAGATATAGGCTAGAATAGCTTTATAGTCTGCCTTAGAGTGAAAAGAGGGGTTTATCTCAGTTGAAGCAAGTAGAATATTAGATTAAGATAGATCTATAGTATAGCTAGCATTATATATAGGCATTTTAGGCTTATTTAGAAGAGAAAGTCTGTTCTAGTTTACTTAGGTTTTAATTTTTAAGCTGCTATTAGTGATTTTTACACCTAATGCTTAAGAGAGGTTTATAGCATTCTAATTGCTGCTAGCAGAGAAGTGAGGAGAGATAGAGTATTGAAAGATATAAATAGTAGTATTATTATTTGCTGTATTAGGCCTATAGATATTCAGAATGGTTATACCTTAAATCTACACTTAGATGAGGTTATAAGTTTCAAAAGGCTGGGTTTAAACAGCCCCTAAGCCTTTCTTAACATATATAATTGCTCTAGGAATAGTGTTTAAGTTGCAGTCTTTCTAAGTATTAATTAGGCAAAAAGCTTTATAGAAAAGGTGATTTGCAAGAAAGAGTCAGCCTTTCTTTTCATCAGCATAAGGTTCTTACGCTAAGACTATATTAATATGCTTCTTAGTGCAGCTTTATAGTAGTATATATATTATAGGATTGCTGCGCTTAATATTATATTATATAATATATAAGCCTCTAGTATAGCATCTTTAGGCTTAGCTATAGTGAGGTGTTATCTTTAAAGGTAGGGATTTATTGCGTATTATTATAGTATTTAGGTTTTTTAGTATATAAAGTAGCACTGCAAATAGAGCTGTAGGGAGGGTGTATAGAAGAGGCTTATAGAGTGGTAGGCTTTTTAGGTTTAAAGAGGCTAAGTTGAAAGGGGCTGTTATTCTTTAGGCTTTCTCTGAGGGCTTCTCATTTTATATCCTTCTGGTATGTAGTAGTATATACAGTGCTATTAGATTTAATAGTGTAGGCTTGCTTTTAGTAGGAGTGGGAGGTAAGGAGTATGTTCAGCATTTTAGTTTTAGCATTTTTAAAGCTAAAGTCTTCTGAGGATGAATTTAAAATAAAAGGGTTATTTTTTATAGCAGCAAAAATAGAGTTAGCTATTTTGCAGTCTAATAGAGCTATACTGCTAGTAATAATTATTAATTAGGCTGTTTTAAGCCTAGCTAGGGAAGTAAAGCTGCCTAAAAGTAAGTTGCAAAAGGAGCTATTAGGCCTAAATGCTAATAATACGCCCTAAGCAACCTGCTGGATTTTCTGCAGCTAGCACTTTAAAGGTACCACTTAAATGCTATCTTTTAGAATAAGCTAAGCAGTGCATTTGCTATAGTTTACAGGGAAAGCTCTATAACAGTTTAAGCATTTTAGGTTATTTAAGCAGGTTGAGGGGATATTAATACTAGTATAGTCTGTTTAGCTGCAGTAGCTGCAGCAGTAGGATTTAGTATAAAAGCAGTTGATATAGTATCTTTAATATCTATTAGTATGAAGTGAAGGTATGCATTTCTTCTCAGGAAGCAGGTAGATATAGGTAGATTTGCAGAAGAGGTGCTATTTAGTACCCCTATGCAGCTGAGGCAGGATAATAATCTAGGATTAGGTTTAAGTATAAGGGTTTATACCCTTCTGAGTTAGGTAGACTTACACTAAGTGAAGGTTTATATATTTAAAGACATCTATTTTTACTATTTCTTCTGTAATAGGGATAGTAAGGTCTTCTAGATATCTAGGGATTTCTGCAGATATTTAGTTTATTAGGTATTTATATTATTTCTAGAAGAGGTTAAGGGATTAAACGCTTATTGCTTTATAGATTTCTTTTATATGCTTAAGGAGAGCTTTCTTTATAGCAATAAAGCATAAGATAATAGTGTAGCCTGAAGTAATATATAAGATATGCATAATATCTAACAGCAAGAGGTTAAAGGCCTTAGTGACTTAAGTCTAGAAGGTGTATAGCAAAGCCTCCCAGGCTTATGCTAAAATTTTAAAGGCTTATAGAAGCAAATAGTGGTCTGCAGTAGGCTTTAGCAGTATATAGAGCTTCTAAATGCTATATAACTAGGCTGGGCTGGTTGCTACACTCTAGCAGGTAAGAGGTGGTGGTAGTGGTATTGTTTAATTGCTGGCATGTCTCTGTATAGAGCAAAGGGCGTCTGTATCAAGCTATATATATTCCCTATCCTACCTTTGTCCTATAGTAAATAAGTAGATAGAAAGTAATTTAAACCCTGTTAAAAGTAAAAACCCCTTCTCTCTAATTCCTCTAATATAATATAACTGTAGATATAGATATAAACTGCTGAGCGGAATTATTACTTTATAGTTATAAGTGTTTAAGTCTCTTAATAGCAGGTTTACTTATGTAGACCTAATGCTAGGAGAGTGAAGTTTAAGTTTCAGTAAGTAGCAGTATCAGTTAGTTTGTTTAGTGACTGTTCTGATGTATGCTTACCTAGGAAAGCCTATAGGCAGGGGGCTTGTAAGAAGAAATGCTGTTTAGCAGCAGTGGTAGTACAGTTAGGGTACTGATAGGAAACTGCTGTACGCTTAGGTATGTAATGATACTCCAGCTATGAGGGCTTATCTATTAGATTGCAGCTAGATATAGGCAGTAGGGTAGCTACTTATATCTTAAAGAAGCTTGAAGTTTAGAGTGTGCTGCGCTCTATATATTTAGCAATATATTATTGAGGGTAGATGCTGGTATAGAAGGATGAGTTGGTTAGGTGCTTAATATACTTTAGCTATTTTACTTCTAACTGCTTATATATATATTTTTCTCAGTTAAACTAGGGGACACCTTGCTTATCTACTTTATAGCAGTAGTAAGAGTGTTTAGGCGTCTTTTGGCGTCTGTAGGAACAGAAGATATTAGCATTTTTATAGAGGTACTTTTTATGATAGTTAGTAAAGTCACTATAGCAACTTTGTGCAGCTATTAGGTGGTGTAGGTTGACTTATGAGAGCGTTTTAAGCTCTACTGTAGGCTTGTTAGAAGCTGAAAGTTCTAAGGCGTGATACCTGTGTGAGCCTTTTTGGCTCTACTAGAGATCAAGCTGCATCTTTTCTTTGCAATAAACCCCTCTCTTAACATGGCTATAAGTTGGGGGGTGTGTGGCTAGGTTAGGGGATTTGATTTTTAAGCCTCGCTTAGCAAGCTAGTCTGCTATTTTATTGCTAGGAATATCCTTATAGCTAGGTGTTCAGCATATTAAAATAGATATTGTTATTTAGTTCTCTAGAACTATCTATTGAAAATCTAATATAGCCTCTTATAAAGACTTCAGAAGGGCGCCTTTTAAGCAGAATACTGCTGCAATGTTGTCTAAATAGACTGTAATAGCTGTGGTATCCTTATTAAGTAAATTGATAGCAACTTTAAGGCTGGCTTAAGCCCCTTCTATTTCAGCATTAAAGACCTCTACTTATAGAAGTCTCTAGCAGCTGGCGTAGATAAGCCTAAGGCTTCTATAAATTGCATAACTAAAGCTGGTTTAGTCTGGCTGAAGTTGCAATCTATCTGTATAGACTGTGAGATGTGTGGGGGGTAGTAATTCTGCCTAAAGCAGATGCACTTCAGCTGCCTCATCTTTAGTCTCTAGTTATTAGAGCAGATCTTTAAACCTATAGTCTTTTAGATATAGCTGCAGGTAGGGGAACACTAAGATATCTTTAGCTGTACTAGTGAGGTTTATAGGGCGAATAGTGTTGCTCCAGTTCTACAGAAGTTTATGCCCTTTGATCTTTATGATTAGAAGGTGTCTTTTGTCTAGCTATCCTAGCTGTAAGGCGTAGCGATCTCTAATAAATATTAGGATATGCTTAACTAGTAGTATGTTTGCTTCTCACTGCATAATGTTAACTGGTGTAGTTCTCTATACTAAGAAGCAGCTGCAAATTGCAATATTAACTGCAACCTGCAAAGCTTTAATATATCCCTATAGTTTATAAGATACCAGCTTAAAGCCTTTGTTATAGCTAGTACTTTCTCACTTCTTATTCAGCCTTTTATAGCCTAGGAACTAAATCTCTAAGCTAAACAGCATTTTTAGCAAAACGATAGTATATACTGCTTTCTTTATAGCAGCTAGTAGTACCTTAAAGTAGACTTTATTAAAGCCTTATATATACCTAGCAACCTTCTATGCCTTCGCTACTTTGCCCTAAATATGCTTAGTAAAAGTGAGTTTTAGGTTAAAGGTTATCTTAAGCTATACTATAGTTTTAGACAGCTATACCTCTCTATCTTTATAATAGATGCTAGGTAGCAGCTTATCCTTAGGTCTCAGCTTGATCTAATTTGTGAAGTAGATAAGTTCTATTTTCCTTAGGTCTAACATTATGCAGTTCTCTTTTCCCTAAGCAATAATATTATTAAAGATCTTCTGAGCTTTTGCTGCTAACTCAGTAAGATTATCTCTAAAGCAAAGGATCTTACTGTTATCAGCATACCTAAATCTTATCTCCCTGTCCTCAATCTAGTGTATTAGCTTGATATAGAGCAAATATAGAACTAGAGAGGCTGGTGAGCCTTATAGCAGCCTATAGAACAGCCTCTCTATTAGTATAGTATAGCCCTTATAGCGCACTGCTGCTATCTAATTCAGTATGAGGTAATATACCTACTGGATAAAGTTATATAGCCAGCCTTGTTCCTTAAGCCTCCAGCAAAGATGATTCTGTAGGACTGCGTTGAACACTCTTTTGATATTATTAGTGATAAAAGTGTAGATCTGGCTGCAGTTAAACCTTGCTATTATATTATGTACTAATGCCTTAACGATATCTGTAGCTGAGCGTTGTAGCAGTGCTCTTGCTACTGCAAGGTGTAATATCTGTTCTTCTATAATGCAGTATGCTACCTATTATGTATAGAGCCTCTTAAATCCTTTGCCTATAGTTAAAAGCAGTGAAATTAGCTGCCAGCCTTTTAGTGTAGAGGTATCTCAGTTGACCTTTAGGATTATTAAGACTTCTGCAGTGTGCTACACCTTTAGGTAGTAATCTATAGTGTAACAGGCTTAATATAGCATAAGGATGTAATCTGATATGTGGGGCTAGGCTGCCTATAGTATAACTATAGTGATGCTATTAGCGCTTAGGGTAGTGTTGCCTACCCTTAAGATGGCACTCTGCACTTCCTGTATATAGATCTTTAGATCTATGCAAATATTCTGCTAGAGCATTATAGAGGTGTGAAAGTTAATATTATCTTTTACTATATATATCTCTAATAGTTTTATTTATAGGAATTATGCCTTCTCAGTAGGTTTAGTAATATTATTTTCACTATTATATAGAGGAGGGGACTGAAATTAAGATTTAAGCTTATGCTAGCTTATAATCTTATAGAGGTTTATATTGTTATTAATTCCCTCAATTAGCTTAGCTTATATAGCAGACTTTGCTTTTTAAACAGTATGATTGTAATGCTTTTTAGTTTTGCTAGTAGCCTCTAAATTAAAGTCCTACTAGTATTCAGCTTTATACTTCTAGTTAGTTTTACTACAGTTTTTATTCTACTATATCGCACCTTTTCTGTTCAGGCAGCATCTCTTCCTTATAGCAAAGAGTGCTAACTGTAGTAAGGTATTAAGTCTTTCTGCAGCTTTATCTAAGTCCTCTAAGGTACTAAAAGCTTCTAGTAGTATCTATATATTATTTGCTACTTTAGTAGCAAACTTCAGTATATCTTTTAGGCTGAGCTTCAGTCTACCTTTTGCTGCTAGAAGGGCTTTATTTAGGTTGCTCTAGGCGACTAGGACTGTAGATATAAGGGTTGAATAGTTAGAACTAATATGAAGATAGCTAGTAACTTTAGTTCTAGCTAATAGTATATTAGAGAAATAGAGATTGAGCATATTGCTTTGCTAGTAGGTTAGCACCTCTAGTGTGTTTAGAAAGGCTATATTTTAGGGTTTAATAAGTTTAGTAAGAGCTATGCCCCCCCTATCTGTCTCTACTTCTAGCTGCTATATATAGTATTTTATATTAAAGTCTCCTCTTATAAAAAGGCGTAGCAGTAGCAGCTATTCTAATAATATCTGAAAAATGTGAAACTTATTAATATCTTAATATATATTGAAGTAGTAAACCTTTTAAAGCTTAACGCTAAGAATATCTCAGTAGGGCTTTTAGGGATCTAAGTTCACTGAGAAAGAGGCTAGCATAGCGATCCTTTTGCAGATATATATTAAGACTTTAGGCTGTGTAGTGATTAAGTTTTAGGTCTAAATAGGTGAATATAAAGTGTAAGCAGAGTTAGTTTTAGTAAGATTAAGTTCCTGCTCTGTTATGCATTAAGGTTCTTAGATGAAAATAATATTAAATTTGTAATAATCAGCAAATATCAATGCAATATTATATATAAGCCTTGCTTTTGCTATATTTGCTTATAACATAGAGTGCATTCTATTTATAGCGGCATGTTTTAGATCTAGTTGTTTGTACTAAAGAAGCAACTTTAATAGTTCATTTTTAATAAAAGTCTGACTCCTCATCTGACTTCTCTAAGATCATTTCTTTATTGCTATCCCCTCTTTCTAAGATATCCTCTAGAATATCTTCAGGTGGAACCTTTGCTGAATTAATTGCTTAGAGTGCAGACTCTTCTCTGCTAGGGTTAAGGGTTGTAGTAGATAGGTTTTAGCCCTCATTCTGTATGCCCTGTGAAAGGTCCAGGTCTGCTTAGTTCTGCATTACATTTTTAGATGCTATAGCGCTAAACTAGCAGCCTGCCTTGCAGATATATTAGCGTTAGCTTTAAGACGGCTGAACTATAGCACTATCCTTCTGTCTGAGGTGCAGCAGGCAGTTCTTATTAGTAGCTTTATGCAGACTATTGCAGGTTGTATAGCATACTTCGTTAGTATAGTTGTTTTTATATTTCTGTCTGCTGTAGTGTTAGCAGTATGGCGTGCAGGTGTAATCTTTAAACTTATGCTACCTATAGTATATTTAGTACTGCTTAGGTAAAGGCTTGCAGTTGAAATGCTTAGCATAATAGAAGCTAAAAACCTAGAAGGTGTTAACCTTTTAGCGAAAGGTGACTATCTATATATGTTGCTCTTTATTTCTAGTTGATAGCGCTATAAAAGTTCTTAATTTGATAGGTGTATATTTTGCAGCATATTTAATCTCTGCTTAAATATAAGGCTTTAAGGGCATTATATCTTTATGGTTTCTAATTATGGCTTTAACTCCTTGCAGAGCATATATAGCTTAAATTTTAGGTCTTTTAACATCTGCTGTATTAAAGTGTTTAGATAGCTTAGTATAGCTAGTAAGTATAGCTGTATATGCTCTCTGGGATGTTATAGTAATTGCAATACTAGAGGGTACTTAAGCTGCTGCTTTAATGTTTAAGTCTTAGACCTCACTAATTTGTATAAGTCTTATATAGATAAATGTAGGTTTAATTGGGGGCTCTCTGTAACTGTAGCCTATAGAGAGCTAGATGAAGATGTGAAGGTTATCTAGGTCAGCTGGTTGTAGATTTCTAGCTTCTGGTTGTACTTTGCTCTAACTGCTTGCAGTTCCTATATTATTTCTAGTTGTTTCTGCAGCATCAGCTGCTGAATAGCCTGTGGTCTTAGAGACAGCTTTAGTATAGCTAAGTTGTCTGGGGCTTCTACTAAAGGTAGAACCTCTGTTGCTATCAGCTTAGGTCCTAGCATCCCCTGCAGCAGTGGCATTGTTGGTAGTAGGATAGGGGTGATCTTTGTAGTTTGCTCTATAGTAGTGTTTCTCTCTGATTATAAATAATAGAAGTCTAGCGTAGTATTCTATAGCCTCAGCATGTTTAGGCTCTAGCTGTTATAAAGTGGTCTATATAGTATTAACTAAGGTGATAATAACTATATTACAGCTTTTGCTGATTTATTTGATCTTATTTAAGTTGTTAAGCATAGAGCCTGCAGCTCTAGTTAGCCTTTAGGTGTCTACAATATGACGTATATTTGATGTAGTATTTATTATTAGTCTATGCAGTCTTAGCAGCTAATTGGCTGTCTGCAGTATATTTCTAACGTCTAGTGTGACTAGCGATAAATCTATATATCCTTAATTACTGTAGGCATATTTCTTTTATAGTGATTTCAAAATCAACTTCTCAGGCGATTATAAGGGGGTTTGTATATATTTAAGGTTTATTTAGATTAGATAGATAGCATCAAATATAGCTTGAGAAGGCAGCAATAGCAGTAGCATTGCATAGCGCGCTAAAGCTGCAGCTTCAGCTGCAGCAGTCATTATGTTATCAGAAATTAGCCTTATTAATGAAATAGCAGTAACAGGGTGGCTTGCACTAGCAGTGCATGCTAAGGAAAATATTTAGGAGGAGAAGTTATAGCAGGTAAGAGGTGTTTTAAAAGAGGTTATAGTATTATTTTATCCTTAAGGAGAGGTTTTTATAAGTATATTGCCTTAAGGTGTAAATATCTGCTAGATATAGTCTCTGCATAATGCTGCTAAGCGCCTTTTATAGAGGTCTCCTATAGGTTTTTACTAGCTGATTAAAGTATACTATAATTATCTTATAAGCTTATTAGTAGGTATTAAAAGGCTGGAATATCTTTTAAATCCTAACAGCAACAGTTATATACTCTATCTCTTCAGAGCTTTTAGGGGGTAATAATGCTATTGCAGCAGGCACCTGCAGGCGCAGGCGCAACAGCTCAGCAGAGGTAGGGGGAGGGGAAGGGTTCTAAACTGGCAATTCAGGCCTAGGTTGGGCGGTTGCAGCACCTGCACGCAGCTATAAGGCTATCGCAATAGGCGATTAAAGGTGTTAACAGTTAGGTTTTGAGTGCGTTAAGGTTCTAGTGTGGTGCGCTGCAGCCTGCTAACAGTGGGTTGCAGTAAAAAGTGTGTAGGAGGGAAGTTTGTCAGCACGCAGCTGCTGTGTAACCGTTTTGAAAGCACATTGCACCGATAAGTCGGGCGTGGACGCTAAGTGATAGCCTATTGTTCCTTCTGTATAGCGACTGGAGCTGGCATATTGTCCTCAAGGTTGCTTCTGCAGCGTGGTATCCCTCGAGTACCTTACCCCGCCCGAGCGGCCGATGAGACTTGGGTCGTATCGCGAGTACAGCCATACCTCCATTATCCGATTCTGTATGGTGTGTTCCATTCCAACCGAGACACACATCTAATGGTGTAGCGGCAAAGCGGGTATTGCACTCGACCTGGCTTTCGATAAGCATATCATGTACGAAGCATTGAAAAGCTGCTTCGATGGCCACCATGATATGACTCGTTCACGCAACGTACGACTATCATTTCATGTCCAACCGCAATGTCGGAATCCAACATGAAGACCGACGCAGACATCGTCTCAATCACGACTCCTTCAGGCACCCATGTCGACCCAGAGGCAGCTCACAACTATGTCATCGACCCTGCCGCTGAAGCAAAGCTCCTCCGCCGTGTGGACCTTCGCGTCCTGCCAATGATATTTGTCTTATACTTCTTCACCTTCCTTGATCGAACGAACCTTGGCAATGCAAAGGTTGCGGGAATGGAAGCCGACCTCGGGTTGGGTACCTATGGCTTCAACATCGGCGCCTGCTTGTACTACGGCATCTACTTTTTTGCCGACATCCCCGCGTCGCTGAGCGTCAAAAGGTTCGGAAACATAGTATTGCCTCTGAGCTGTATAGCATTTGGTGTCGTGACTCTCGCAACTGCTTTCATCCACAATGAAGCGAGCTTTTTCGCGATTCGACTTCTCCTCGGAATCACAGAAGCTTTCCAGTTCCCGGGGCTGTCCTATGTTGTGTCACGATACTACCGGCGCAATGAGGTCACCACCCGAGTATCATTCTTCATGCTTGGAGCCGCTGGACTAGCGTCGTCCTTTGGAGGTCTCTTGGCATCCGGGCTGTTGTCTCTGGGACGAATCGGCTCGTCCCACTCATGGAGGAATATTTTCCTGGTCGAAGGGTTTGTCCAATGATCTCACATGCGCCACGCCCTTGCTGACACCATGGCCGCAGTATCATCACAATAGGTGTCGGCTTCTTATCGCTGTACCTCTTTCCAGCCGACCCGTCAAAGACGCGCATCTTTAACGAAGACGAGCGTGCTCTGGCGATGGCACGTATCTTCCACGACCAGCCTGCTATCCGGGAACACAAAGAGGGCATCAGCTGGAAGCTCATCAAGCGTGGCATTCTGAACGTCAATGTCCTCGTGTGCACGTGGATGTATACCTGCAACCAGGTTACTGTTCAAGGTCTCTCGATCTTCACTGTCACAATCCTCAGACTCAACTACCCTGACCGCTCTACCGTGGGGATTCAATTACTCTCAGTCCCGCCACCTTTGGTAGGTATGGTCTTCGCGCTTTGCCTGGCATACATCACGATGAAGACGCGGAAGCACGGCTATGCAATTGCTGGATGCGCGACGTTGAACGTCATTGGTTACTCCATTTGGCTGGGTTCGAAGAACGTGCAGGCTCGCTACGCTGCCATTTTCATCAACACGGCGGGGGGGTACGGGTTTGGAGTCTTGGTGATCAGCTGGTCGTTGGCCAATGCCGCTCCAGACACAGTGCGCAACGTTGCAAATGCCGCGGTTTCTGGGACATCAAACATTGGTGAGTTTCTCGGCCTGGCAAGTTACTACTTTCTGTGGCCTAAGCTAACGGTGCTGGCTTACAGGTTCCATCGCGGCTACGTGGAGCTACATTAACACAGATGCCAAGACGGGATACCGAACCGGCAACAGTCTGAACACGGCTACGGCGGCATCAGTGATTGTTGCATCTCTGAGTCTAGTAGCCTACCAGACATGGGAGAACAAAAAGCGAGAACGAGGGGACCGTGATTATCGACTACGGTTGCCAGAGGACGAGGTTGCTATCCTCGGGCACCTTCATCCCAACTTTAGATATATCCACTAGCACGGAGTCATGTTATTGTGGTTGAAATTGCACGATTTAATTCGACTAAATACTCTGTAACGCTATGTCCATTCTTACCAGATGTCTTGAGTGAATGCAGATCCTTTTATGTTCAAACCCCTGAACCTCTTATTCATGTTTCAATCTCTGCTTCCTCGCTTGGCCCCCTCAATATCTGACATGCCTGTTGCAACTAATGTTATAACCTGGCATGGATCATGGTGTCACTGAGTTTTCGCTGAGATGGCGGGCTCAGTATCCGTATTTGTCAATCAACCGTCTTCTGTCTGCAGAAGCACGACGATCTAATTGGCACATCTGCCACGGCCAGAGCCAAGTTCAACTGAGGCTTCAAGATCATGGCCTCATCCTTTCGACCCAGCTTCATGAGACACTCATAGAAGCCATGAAGCGCCCACACATTGTTCGGGTGTCTTTGCGCACGCGGTAATGTCTCATCGATTCCAAGGTCAGCGCTGTAGACAGAGGCTGCCTCTTCAACACGGCCTTGTTCCAGAAGCAAAGCCCCGAGCGCGTGTCGAGCTGGCTGCATCCAGCCCCAGGGCTCGTCGTACGGCAGAGCGTCGTCCCTCGCCACGGACTTCCGTAGGTGCGCGAAGGCGGTGTCATAGTCTCCCTTTCGGTAAGCTAGCTCGCCGTCGAGCATTGCCTCCGCGATAGCGAGTGTCTCCTGGCAAGTGTTGTTGAACACCGTCCGCGAGATGGGAACAAGCTTCAGAGCTTCTAGGAACAACAGACGCTCCTGCTCGGCTTCTCCAACCCGTCCCGTCGCAGCAAGGGCAACACCTTTGGCGTAGTGAGTCATGGCGACTGTTGTGCAGTAGAGTTTAGGGTCGTTTGGAAGCTTGAGGCGAAGGATGTCGTCCCATTTTCCGAAGCGAATGAGTGCGTGCATCCGCATGCCCAGGAAGCCTTCAAGCCAGTCGGCCATGGGTGGTGATTTCACTCGCAAAAGGTCCTCGGAGATTGTCGACTCAAGCTCTTCGATCGTCTGGAGGGCGACTTTCGATTGCCCGCAAAGCATAGCAGCGTACAACCTGAAGTGGTAATCGTGAGACCGATAGAGCGTGTAAAAGTTGAGTGGGCCTTCGTTTGCGAGGAACTTGGAGTCGGCGCGGATAGCGTCCGAATTCGAGGCGATAGCACGGCGATATTGCCCGCACAGGATGTCCAGATGAGTAGGCATATGCTCCAAGTGACCAGCATCCGGGACGAGACCACGCAGGTTATCTGCAATGGTGAGCGCTGCTTCTGGGGTGGGGGACATCTCCATCAAGTGAATATAAAGATGGAGAAGGCCGGGATGTCGAAGGGACCCTTCAAGCTTAAAGGTACGATCCATCACGTCTTTGATCTCGAGAGTCCTGGCTCCAGGAGTGGGCTTTCCTGTCTTGTAGTTCCAAAGCTTCCAAGGCGTTACATTCATCGTGGCATCCACCCAGAGGGCGACCACGTCTAGATCGTGGGGGAAAGCTTTGAGCACTTCATCCATCGCGTGGGCATAGTCCTCGTTCCACTTCGAGCAGTCCTCTAGAGGCTTTTCTTGGGGGTATCGGCAGATCAGCGCATCGATGAGAGCGATTTCGACAGGAGATGCGTTGGCAGAATGGGCCTTCGCCTGCATGATGGTATGATGAGCCCGCTTCGTCGTGACAGCCAGGTCCTCGCCGTCGAACACTTTCCATGGCTTGTTGTAGTTGGGGCCGAGGACGAAGGCGAGTCCCCAATACGCCATCGCGCAAAAAGGGTCATAGTTAATAGCCCGTTCGAAACATCGTGCAGATTCGTCGTGGTTGAATGCATACGCCCACGTTAGGCCGCGACTGGCCCATAGCTGGGCATCTTTGCTGGTACTGCTGACAACTCGACCGAAGGACCCAAGGTTGTAATAACCGTCGGTGAGAGAAATGACTGCTGAAGAAGTGCCCTTGCCTCTCATTTTGAGGATGTCTGGCGCTAACACGGATGAGAGCGATCTTCCAGTGTGGTGGTGTTGGGCGATTCGGGGTGAGTGTTGGGGGGAAGGGATGACAGGGCGAGAGTCAATTGGCCGAGACGCCCGCAAGTCAATGATGTATTTCGGGCCAATTTAGTCGACATTGTACATCCGGACTATCGTTCGGCCGTTGTGCTCCCCCTCATTTTACTAGTTCCACATGGCTGAACCTAAATGGTTTTGCCCCGGAAACAACGCTGAAACCTAGGGAAGTCAAAGTGCCATGGATTTGTTGAGCGCTCTCGTCCGAACTACTCTGTTGATGCGTTGTCAAATGGACGACGTGGCACGAGCGGCTATCACGAGGCCGTTGAATCCCATCACATGGCTTCGTGCCGGGCCATTGCGTTTCCCTGCATGGCATTCTTCGCTCATTCCAGAATGTCCACAGACTGCCTGCCGTCGGTGCTTTCTTCCGATGGGACCGGGGTAGTCGGGGACACGGTGGAGCCCGATTGCGGACTTCTGGGCCGACCCGAAGCGGACAGTGGAGCCTGAACTATCCAATTTCCTCCGAGGTTCTCTGAAAGCACTGAAATCCCATGTTCGCTCCCTGGATGTTCTAGATCAAGGTCTGAATGCCATCATTTTCTCCGAGCCCTTCAATCAAATCAAAGTAAAACATTCAAACGTGGCATACACATCTAAATTGGCAGCAACCTCAACGAATTTGGTTGAACCGGCAGTGGCCCAGATCCATCACATGTGGAGTACGCCTGATGAATGATATTTGTGAACAGCTGAAATCTTTGTCAAGGTGTGCGTAGAATAGCAGCGGACAGGTTTAAGTATTAGCTTATGAATCTCGTTCTTCTGCAGTCGAAATATGTCAGCAAACAGTTTTTGACAGACTATGGACACACGCCGGTAAGGTAACTGAGTTTGACAGTTTATAATACGCCTCAAACAACCTACCGTTGTATTATTTAAGTATGCCTAGGCTATGAAGATAATGCTTCTGATCGTTTCGAAGCCCATGGGTAGACGTCGCGCAATGCGGCTGTAGCTAAGTGAGATGATCTGAAGTGCTTTCTGAAGCATGGGTTCTCATGAACAATTATTCCTCCAATGTAACCAATCCCACTTGCGTCGTAACAACCAGCTTTTGTGACACGTGAAGCATTTCGGGATATTTCGCGCTGGCTAATCGCACTAGACATGGATCTCCAAGCAATGCGAACATGGGTGAATGCAGTCTTCATACTCATTGAAGCACGTCGTTCCATCCCTTAGATATTTTGGGATATTTGATAGAATGGGCCAGGCATCTAGTCCACACTTTCCTTCTCCTCGTGGCTGGACTTTTATGGATGCCGGGCGAAAGCCGATGCACCGGCTGTAAGCCGAGACAAGGCGTGGGGACGAAACACCCGCAGATCGACATGATCTTTGGATATGTGCTGCTATCCTCCACATCAACCGTCACAGTTACTACTGTTATTGGCTGTTCAAAAGAACAGACCCTTGTGGGGCTAGTTTCTGATAGGTGGGCGATGTGCCTTTTGCTCCATTACGGCTCGTCGTGATGGAGTCTCGTCTGTGACTTTCGCAGGGCAGCCTGCAGTAATTATCCGGCCCCCAAGCTTGGGAGTCACGGAGTCTCCACGTCCCCAGATTCGACAGAGGCTTTTGATCAATTGGGTTGAATACCCGTGTTTCCCCCGCGAAGCTATTAATCAATCTCCGCCGTCTTGGGGCAAACTAGGCTCTAGCTTCACGCGGGGAACCTCGGCTATAGGTCATTGCCTATTGGTAATGTATTGCTGTTTCTTGATACCTGTAGATCTGCTAGCCTTGAGTTTCATGCCCTATCGTGGCTTCTTACGTAGGAAGGTGGTAGGACTACATAGAGGCTTTGACTAGGAACTGCCTGATGTCGAAATTTGGTACAGTCTGATTTTACCCTTGACATGAAAACGGTCCGTTTGTATGAATGTTTAGAAACAGATGAAACCTTGATGCCAATTATGGCTATCACTGTAACAGTTACCGCTGGTTGGTTCCACATCCAAGCTCGAACCTCTTACGGCATTATCCCGAGTACTACGAAAGCCTCCCCAGCGTCGTCTCCAATGTGATGCTTGGGAGCCAAATTTATCCCATTGGATGGCATTTTGACATTCGTCTTAAGAGCTCTTGGCGAAAATGGGCGCATCCATACTTATATAAAAAGCTTAGTTGTACTTGGCCAGAACCACTTCGAGCCTCAAGACCTTGAGCCTCACTCTTCGCCGGCAATTCAGCAGCTGGCCTGACATCAAGTGCGAACGTTGTCTTGCGTGTTGGACTTTTCCGCATCTTTTCACGAACACGAGAAGAGGCCTTCGCAAATTGCCCTGTATTCTTCTTCAACATGGCAGCACCCGGTAACCAGGATATCAAGTCTCCCATGCCCGGCGAAATGTCGGAGTTCACTAGAGACGATGCAGACGCCGCTTCGATCCAGCTCAAGGAAACCCAGGAACCAAACCGCATGGCAGAGGCTCAAGCCATGAGCGAAGAGGAGATAGCCGAAGTTGAGAAGAAGCTGAAACGGAAGCTTGATTCCCGTCTTCTCACTGTCGTTTGGATCATCTTCATCTTGAATTATCTCGATAGAGTAAGTTGTAACTCCCGTAACTACGCCTGTCGGCTATAGTGGCCGCTAAAAGCTTCTCTTTCACAGAAAAACATTGCCGCTGCCAAAGTCGCTGGTATCAAGGACAGTCTGAGACTCAACGACACGCAGTACGAGACGGCGGTTTCAATTTTGTTCGTCGGTTATATTCTCATGCAAATTCCCTCGAACATCTACCTCACCCAGATTCGACCATCTCTTTTCATTCCTGCCTGTGTCGTCGTATGGGGTGGCATGTCCGCAGCTACTGGCGCCGTCACCAATCTTTCAGGACTCTATGCCATTCGTTTCTTCTTGGGGATCGTTGAGGCAGCCTTTCTCCGTGAGTAGTCCTTGTGCGGTGTCCATGACCTCAGAAATTCCGGAATTGACTTCTTCCACAGCGGGTGCGCTATTCTTGATCTCATCATGGTACAAGAGAGATGAAATGGGCTTCCGAGGAGCTATTCTGTTCTCTGGCAGTCAACTTGGTAGTGCATTCTCCGGCCTGATTGGTGCGGGAATTCAACATTCTCTCGACGGTGTCAAAGGCCTCGAATCATGGCGTTGGCTGTTCATCATTGAGGGTAAGTATCATAAAGTTTCGCCCGATGACTTCTCAGAAAGAATTGCTAATCGATGCAGGATGCATCACCGTCTTCGTTGGGGTCTTTGCCATCTGGTTGCTCCCGGACTGGCCCTCGACTACATCCTGGCTGACTCCCAAGGAGCGCGCTGTTGCTGAATGGCGTCTGGTCAAAGACGCCGGACAAGTTGACGAAGACGATGAGCCATGGTCGTATGGCTTCAAGCTTGCCCTGATGGATTGGAGAGTATACCTCTTTACCTTCCTTTTCATTTGTATCCAGGTAATAAGACACCCGACCCCCTGTGGAGTCCTGAATCATGAGTTCGGTGTATTGACTCGGTATATCAGGTCTGCTCTGCGGTTGGCAACTTCTTCCCCGACATCGTCGACACTCTTGGGTATGGTCGCGTCAAGACTCTTCTTCTGACTGCGCCGCCCTATCTCGTGTCTCTCTGCGTCTCCATCGCCAACAACTACTCGGCTGACCGAACTCACAATGCAAGCTTTCACATCATTTGGCCTATGTGCATTGCCATCATGGGATACATCATTGCAGCCACAACTTTGAGCACGGCTCCCAGATACTTCTCCATGTTTTGCATGACCATTGGCGCATACGGTACGAACGCGGTGTTGCTGGCTTGGGTGCAGAAGACCATGATCAGACCACGCATCAAGCGCGCCTCTGCCGTAGCCATTGTCAATGCTCTTGCCAACACCAGTCAAGTAAGTCTAGAGACTAGCATTCGGGTTTCAGCAGCGCAAACAGTATGCTAACATGATTGTTTTTAGGTCTGGACGTCTTATCTCTACCCAGACTCCGATGCGCCTCATCACGTACTGGCCATGAGTGTCAACGCCAGCGGCGCTTTTCTCGCTATATGCACGGCCCTTGTCTTGCGGTTCATTCTCCTTCGATACAACAAGCAGCTCGCAAATGGCGAGAAGACAGTCGCCGAGGTCATGAAGGGAGAGGCAGTCAAGGCCATTGCAGGTGTGACATCGGAGGAGAACGAAAGGAGAAAGGAGGCGTTCCGATTCGATGCATAAGCCTGGTCAGTATTGGAGGTGGCGCTCAGGCTACTGAGGGGAACCGGAATCCAAATGAAGCCGGTGAGGATTTCAATGCACCAAACACAGGAATGAGACGTTCTCTTCAGCATCTGTTTCATTTCACAGCAAAGACACCAACGTTTTATCTTGCAGTTTACATGTCTAAGTGTTTTTCGTCATCTTCTGGATTACTGCCCTACAAAGCACCTCTTAAATCCTCCTCAAACATGCCTCAAGCAGTAATACCCGCTTGTGCTTGTGTGACGACCCCACCAGTCGTTGTCGGGCCTTGGTAGCCCTTCCTAGCACCAACAAGCCACCATAGGCCAACAAAGATTGTGAGCCCACCCCAAATTAAACAGGCGTAGTTCATACTCTGAGCATCGGTAGGAAGCGCGAAAGGGAAGCTGTAGATTACAAACCACACCAACATGTAGGTGCACGCGACTCCATTGATGAAGAAGCCGATCCATCCACGCATATGGAACGGGCCATATGCTACTCGCTTCCTGCCCGCCATCAAGTTGGGAAGAATAGCTGCAAGATAAGAGCTACTCGAGAGGAGAATGAAGCTGCCAACAAAGGCGTTGAAGGCAGTAGTGCTGCCAACATATATGGCGCCAAGAACAGTGACCAGAAATGCCGAAGAGACTGTTGACCACATCGGCATTCCCAGCCGAGGGCTGATGTGGCCCATGAGGTCAGCTCGTGGACTCGCACCGTCGCGGGCAAGTGCCCAGAGTGTGCGACCGCAAGTAATGTAGAGTCCCATCAAAGTAAGACCGATGCAGATGAGGACGAGAGCAAGCAACCCGGTAGCGCCGGCAGCAGATCCAGTTGCTTGCCGGTAAATTTCCGCGATAGGGTAAGGGGAGCTGAACAACGCGTCGTAATCGTTGATTGCATACATGATGGCAACCAAATAACAGAGGCCAGTCGTGAAGCCGATACTCATCTGCAAGCCAAGGGCGATGGGGACATTGCGCTGGGGGTTAGGGATCTCTTCTGCCAAATGGGTAGTAGCGTCAACGGCGCCAACACTGAAGGCGCCGTTGAGCATGCCGGCCAGAAACACGAAACCGTCCGGATATCCGATGTCGGCGGTCCACTCGGTCCAGACAAAGGAAGAGGATGCGTGTGGCGGACGCCCGTCCCGGCCGGGCATGACCGCTACGGTCACAATCGTGATGAAGAACCCAGCAATGATAGCAAAAACACCGAAGTCGTTGATCCGAGGCAATGCGCTGTTGGCAAGGCAGACTACAGCACATGCAAGCCACGTAGCGATTATGTAGACGATGAAGACGTGCCATGGCTTCGCCTCAAATCCGTCGTGGTTGAGCGCGTACATTTGCACGACCGTGTTGCCGAAGATGGATGCCATACTCGCGGCGCCGAGAATCCAGGCGAGATAGTTCCACCAACCGGCGAAGAACCCGACGACACGTCCCCATCTCGGGCCAGGCGTGACGGAAGCCCAATGATAGACACCGGCGGACGATGGAATAGCGCTTGAGAGCTCGGCGATACTGGCGGCGACGGTCCAGTAGCAGATCGAAACGGCAATGAACTCATAAAGGACACCGGGCGGGCCGCCGTTGAAGATTGCGACGAGGATGGAGCCCCCGATGGCGGGCCAGACGTTACCGACAACGAGGCCGACTCCGGCGAGTGAAAGAAGGTTGAAATTCCGCTCGAGCTCCTGGACGTGGCCGGACGCGTTGATCGGCACATCCTGCTGGTCGACCGATCGTGAAGTGATTACTTTGTCGATGGCGGCGTCGTCGCCTTGCGATTTCTTCTGGCGGTCCATTGTCGGCTCTCGCTGAGAATCAGCTGTATGCCAAGAACTGGGTGAGTCCAAAGAGGAATTGCGGGAGAAATTGGCAGAAGCAACAACAGAGGGACCTGCGTCGTTAGACATTCAGAACAGATGCACCGGCCCGGTGCTGCCTTAGCCCAAGATAATGACAACTTTGGATATAGTCTCTACGTAACGGATCATATCGGTAACCAGGCTTCTCTGTCTGCCATATGTCGCCGTCGGCGCTGTCAGCCCAGGGAAAGTGAGGTGCCCGGCGGCGGCCAGCATGCCAATGGTGCGATGGTGCGACTTGTTCGCGGGGGAGAGCTCCTTATTGATACCGGTATCGCCACTAGCTGGCCGAAACCCCTGAAGATACCGGCCCGGGGGAAGAATAATTGGCCATTGCGTCGACGGGATGCTTCTCTCCTGGGCTCAGTAAGCGCATATCCCTCGATAAGGGTTAGCAGGTTGCGTCAAGCTGTCTGCATATGGTTAGAATCTTGGCCAAGCTTTTCGGGGGCCAAGCCGGCATTCGTGGTTGTCGCTGATAATGTTACGTACAAGAATATGCGAATCTCGTCCCCCGCAAACTTGATGGAGACGGTTCTAGCGGGATGATAGATTTCCCATCAATCTGCGCTGGTTCGGTCCACTGATTGCATGGATTGAAAGAAAATCTTACGCGAGAGTTTGACCAAATTTTGCGGGGGAATTCGAACTCCACGTAGCCGCACGTTACGCTTAGTCACATGCAGTAGGGGTCAATCAGTGAAGACACACTGAATTATCAGTACATTGAACCCCTCTTCAAGTGAATAAGCGTTCGAAATACTCTATCGAGGCGAGACTTCAGTGCATGTTTACCATTAAAATAAGCGAAGATGGGTTTACATACGGTGGCACAAAGCGTAGAAGGGAAAGATGAGTTGTGCGCTCAGAGGCAACCGTCTAACGATGATTTCTACGCGCCGGTGAGGATATTTGGCAGACAAACTCAAAAGAAATCGTTCAGCTTTTGGAAGAAGACTATGTATTTTAATATAGAAACATTGAGTCGAGAAAAGACTCTTTTGAAAACTCATAATTGAAAGTTCGGACATTCGGACCAACGGATGTCCGCTTCATCACAACCACCCAAGCCCACACCGCTTCGCGCGTCCATCATTGACCAAGGCGAGTCATCGGTCTCTGTTTACTGAGGGCTATGCCAAGCGGCCTATCTTGGCAACCACATTAGTTCTGTCTTCCCAGTCTCAGATAGCTACGTCAGCCGCCTGAAGAGTTGCATCTGGCGGTTCTGGGCATCCGGGCCCCGCAAGCACCGAGCTTCGAAAACACCTGAATCCCGTCCGTGTTGAACTCGGCCGGTGGGAGGCGGACACTCGGCGCCTTGGCACCTGCAAAGTCCCGGAACTCTGGATTAGATCAACTATTCGACCGGGGAAGAAACACGGCCGGATAAGAATGACCAGGGCGTTGGGTGGGTAACAGACTTCCCGTGGCAGCGTCGATCACTTGAAGTTACATCCCGCAGGCTCTAGTCATGAACTCGTTCAAACTTTGTTGAACAAGAGGGCTCAAAATAAACGTCACATTATTCACAACACTTGTGGCTGAGTTGGCCCAACAATTACGGAAAGTTTTTCATTCTGGCACTTTTTGCAGTCCGTTCTAGCCCTGGTCAGGTTCCTATCTATGCGGCGGACACATTCTCGCTCTTCGCGCGCTTCAGTTCCTCATCCATGTAGCCCTTGAAAAATGCCGAGTCGATGTATTCACGTACGAAAGTCAGTTTGGGCAGCCCGGCTCGGTCCTGGTGTTTTTCTTGCTTGTGGAATTCAGTAAACTCGTCGACAGCAGCATTGTTGACGTCAACGAAGTCCATGAAGAATACAAGATCATTGACATATGGTTGGTCAGTGTGAGACCGGCCATTCGCTTTGGCCTGCAATATCACTCGAGGGCCAGCGGCGTAGACCCAGTCAAAGATTTGTATCTGCTACCTGGTCAGCAGCAAGAACGAGGCAACTTTCTCCCACCTCTGACAGAGGATGTTGGGATGAAGCTCCATAGGAGACGCAGAGAGGACACACATTGGCCTTGTCGCAAAAGTGGAACCACGATTGCGGGAGCGCAAGCGTAGCTTTTGTTACCACACACCCCCCCAGGCTGTAGAGTACGTCTACAGGGCTACCTACAGGCTGAACAACGCCACGCGCCCACCTAAGGGGCACTGCCCTTAAGAAAGGAAAAAACAGCTGACTCGAGCGGGAATTGAACCTGCGACTAATGTGCGAACGTCCTACGAAGCGCCCACTTTTGCCATTGTGGCACAGAGGTAGCTGGGTAAAACGGGCTTATAACTGTTGCAAAAGTGGAACCACGATTGCGGGAGCGCAAGCGTAGCTTTTGTTACCACAGGCCTCTTTGATCAGGCCACGCATCAGTCCGATAAAAGCAACGTGTTCGTCAGCGCTATTGATGTTGTTTTCCTTTCCCAGTGGAGTCATGCTGGAGGGTGCTAGCTCTACAACTGCTTGTTGGCTCATGCAGTCTCTGTTCCCATCAGAATTGAGCAGTGAACGATGAATGATGGCACGAGTGGCCAAGAGATATCTTGGCGGAAGCTTTCGGACAAAGAAATGAGAAAAGCTTACCGCACCCGTTCGAGTGAAGTCTGAGTCAGCTCTGAAATTGCCTTATTGATCGCATCAACGTAGTTGAAAGCTGAACGGACGTAAATATTGTCTCGGTCCGCCTTGGTTGATTCTGAAACACGTGGAGCCATTTTTCCTAAGAGTTCGGTGATGATGCTAGAATTCCAACTTGGAGACCAAGTTGCGGAATTAATGGAAATGCCGAGATGCTAGGCGGCAGGCCGTGGGGTGATATTGGTGACGTACTGTCTCCATTGGCATTCGCCCCCAAACTGGATATTCAACGAATAGGCAACGGGGCATACAATTCATGCGGTACTTTGGTACTGCTAGATCCACAAATACCACTGTTTCAATCGCAATATGATGGATCATGTTCTGCTCATGCCTCCCCTGAAAAGTAAGCGTGCAGGCCATTAGGAACTTGTGCATATCCGTCGCGGGCCAGAAACAGTGAGTGCGCGGCGAGAGCTTTTTATGGTCTACAGGGCATTATCCAACTTATAGTAGCGGTATTATGTCAATTCTGACGATGTTCAGGCATCGGATCAGTTGAAGGATGAAGAGCATAGTCATGTTTATGTCCACAACTCGGAGCAGGGCCCGCTAGATGACCCAAGACCTTCATTCTCCCACCGGCGCCCCTAGGTTCAGAAACACGACGAGCTGAGACGCCGAGCATTCAGTCTACCTAGTCGCCAATGGTCTTGTCTGGCAGTGGCTATGGCTACCCGTGCATGATATGGCAGGTGGCTTGGCCTGGAGGACTCGGTACTTGCCCAGAGTCCGGCCGAACTGGTCGCCATCGTCCGCTCCAACATCCAGTTCCCCGAAAAGTCGTCCAAACCGTTGTTTTGTGGTAATGTTTTCATGCGTCTTGGAAAATTATATATGCAATTACGCCTTGTGGACATGTTGTGTTTTAGGATTTGTTTTCATCAGAAAAACCACCAAAACTCAAACAACCTGAAGCCAGACAAACCCTACACTTCTGTTAACATTTATCGACCAACGTTCAATTCTTCTGCGCCCATACTGCGAAAACCTCGGATTACTCATCTTTCAACTTGGATTTCAGCAGCAACATGGAATCGCTACTTCCTAAGACGATTCACCTCGACACGTCGCTCCTCACTTGGGACCATCTTATTTCAACAATCACTTGGCTCATCGTCGCTTCATACCTTCTTGGTATTTTGACGCAGCTCACCACGAGGAGATTGAAAGTTCCGATACCTTTGGCGGAGGAAATGTCTGATCCGATTGCAAGAAGGCGTGCGTACGCTCCTTTATCGAAACAGCTCCTTGACAAGTTTTACGAGCGGGTAAGATGGGATGGTCCCTGATGAAAAGCTGATGACAGACTCAGATTCTGACAGTCAATCAGTTCAAAAACAAGCCTTACGGGTTGGAAACCATGGATGGTATGATTTTCAGGGCAATTGTTCGGCAACTTTGATCTGACTTTGATAGGAACCAAAATGGTGCTTCCGCTTCAATATCTTGATGAATTGAAAAGCCATCCAGCACTGAGCTTCAAAGCATCAATTGACAATGTGAGCAACCCCTTGTCTCAGAGCAGGAGACATAAACTTACTGGCTTCTCAGGATGCGCTCTTGCCTTACACCGGTGTCGGAGGAGTTGAGGCTTGGGGCGCCCACCAGATTCTGGCTAAAATGAACCCTACCCTTGGTAAATTTTCTTCGTAACCTCAACGTCGAAGCTGAGCTGATCAAATATACAGGCGCCTATGTTCCTGTTTTCCATGGCTTGATTCAAGAACACCTTCCAAAACTTGTTGGTCTGCACGCAGGTATGCCGTATTAAACCACCTTTAACCCGAGGAAACCCACTCACATGACAAGTAGAATGGACTCCCGTAAATCTCAGCGAAGCTCTTCTTGAGATGGTAGCAATCATGTCAGCGAGAATCATGCACAGCGAAGAGGCTGCTCGTAATCCAACTTGGCTCAAGCTCTCAACATCATTCGTCCATACCGCCATAGAATACGGATCAGCCTTGAAGTCCTGGCCGCCGGTTCTCCGACCTATTGTCGCCTACTTCCTGCCTCAGCGTCTGGAGAAAGATCAGCAGCTGGCAGGGGGTCGTGAGATCATTGCCAAATCCCTGGCTAGGAAGAAGGCGCTAGGAGGCGCAGCTTTGGAGAATCCACCCACAATACTGGATCACCTTACTAGCGGGGTACACACCTCCAAGGCTGATGACCTCGAGCTTCAACTCATTCTTCAGATGACACTGGCTGTCGCCAGTATTCACACCACGTCATCGACCGTCACTCAGGTGCTCTATGACCTGGCTGTTCAACCGGACCGGGCCGAGGAGCTTCGAGCGGAAGTGGTGGAGGTGCTTGAGAAATCAGGCGGAGTTTTCACAAAACTGTCCCTGGCTGAGATGAAGAAGCTTGACAGCTGGATGAAGGAGAGTTTGCGCATGAGCGCGCCAGACATGAGTAAGTCCCCTGGTTCTATGTTGAATTTATGCTGTTATTCTCCGGAGGTGTACTAATGGAGTTTAGCCACGTTTCAAAGAATGGCAACAAAGCCTTTGACTCTGAAGGACGGCACCTACTTTCCTGCCGGGACAAAGATGGAGCTCCTCACCAGTGCTATCAACTTCGACCCTTCAATCTATCCTAACCCCGAGAAGTTTGATGGAATGCGTTCACATCGTGAACGTCAGGAGGAAGGTTCGGAGCATAAGCATTCTTTCGTCAGTGTCACTCGCACTGAGCTGGGCTGGGGTTTCGGAAGACACGCATGCCCTGGACGTTTCTTGTCCGACGTTGAGATCAAGCTGATGTTTGCCGAATTCCTCCTTAACTACGAGATCAAGAACCCGAAGGGCGAACCGCGGTTCAAGAACATCGAGTTTGCGACAAACGTCCTCCCAGATCCGACGAAGGAGGTGCTGATCCGGGTTCGCCGGTGCTAAGGGGCCAACTTCAAGCGCTGAAGATTAACTTAGCTTCTCTCTTCTCTTCCACGCTGGTTTTCTTGGCGCATTATTCAGCCTGTTCCCACATTTTCTTCTAGAATTTGCATTTTACTTGTATGTTAGCTTTTGTCTCGTCATAGATCCATGCATAGAATAGTTCTTTATTAGAGTCATTTCATTCAAACTCTTTTCTTAGAGTACATCAATCATAGACTGGAGACAAAGCCGACAAGTAGCACTACTACCTGCAGCACCGCTGCCTGTGGTGCGTTTGAGATGAAGCGCCATTGGATGATATCTTATCGTTGGCCGCACTCTTGGCTTATGTGGGGCCGGTCTGCCGCGCCGGCCGACGCCGGCTCATGTTCCCAAGAAACAGCACTCTTCTCATAATTTGTATCTTGTCGTAAACTAACTATAACATACATATGGCATCTGTGTGAATAAAACGGCTTGATTCTTTCTAAGTCAGGATCCAACGCGAGGGGTCTTTTAAGGAACAGAGACCGACGCGCCGGAATATTGTCGGCCTGGATAAGTGGGTTGGAAGTAGGTCACCTCGCATCTTCCTCTAGGCGCAAGGCTGCCTCAGATACTTAAGGTTATCACGATATATCCCCTCAGGCTTAAAAGAGCCTATAAACCCTGATCCTATGCAACCACTATTCTATATTTTTATATATATATTTTAGATCTATAAATAGATATAAAGAGAAGTAATTAATAAAAGAAACTAATAAAAGGAATAACTTTATAGCTTTATTATTAAATTATATAAAAAAAAAAACAGATTTTTCTCTTTATATGCTTTTTATTATAGTTAATATTATAAGTGCTAAGGTAGTAACTAATACTACCTCTTTGCTTAGCAGAAAAAGAGGCTTTTTATTAGCTTAAGCTAAACAGCTGAGGCAGCTGTTAAGGCAGCAGTATAACAGCAATAATAATATCTTATGCACTACTTCTACCTCTCAATTTTCCTTCCCTATCACTATTACTATAACTATATATATTACCTACCTCACTTCTATATATATATATATATTTATGCTGCAATTATAATATCTTTTATTCACTTATAATCTTATTTTTGATATTAATTATATTGTTTAGATACCTCTTAAGAAGACTAAGGCTGAGCATGCAGCTGCTACAGCTAAAGTGAGAGCTGCCCTTACTAATAAGAAGTATAAGGAGAGAGAGGGGGAAGAGGAAGAGGACAGCAGTACTTCTCTAGCGCCTACTTCTAAGCTTAAAGGCCTTAAGCTTAAAAGTAAGTTATCTTATCTTCTGTTTTTATTACTTCTAAGTCTCTTTTTTATTGCAAAGCATTATAAAGTTTTTATTTTACTCTATTATTTTTATAATATAATTACTAATTTAGGTTATTTTGCAGAAGCTAAGACTAATAAGCTTAAGAAAGGTGAAAAGCTTATAAGAAGCAGAAGAGCTAAAGAGGTATGCAATTTATAGTTTGTAACTCTTACTCCTCTATCTATCTGCAAACTGCACTAAAAGCATAAGCAGAATATATCTTTAATCTATATTTCTAATTAAGTTATTATATTATTTATTGATATTTAAGTAAAAGCAGAAGCTTTAAAGGCTGAAGGTTGAGAAGAAGAGCAGCTGCTGCTATTAAGTGATACTATATACTTATTATACTTATATAGCGCTATTTTAAGTATATTGCTTAGTATATATGCGCTTAGTTTAAGGTAGAGGAGCAAATATGCTTTTTGCAAAGAGAAGAGAAAACTATATATCTTTATGCTAGCTTCTGTTTTTAGACTGAGGCTTTAATTCTTTAGCAGCATATAAGAGAATCTTATAGATAATATATATTTTATTATATAACCTTTTGCTTTGCTAACTGTTTGCTAATTTATATATTATAGGTCTTTGCTTATTAGAGAACTATGCTCTGCAAAGCTTTTAATGCTTATAATAAAGCTTAAAAAAAGGCTAAAGTTGAGGGTGAGAGTAGTGGCAAAATAGCTGCTAATCCTACAGCTTTTCTTTTTATGCTAGCTATTACCTTAGAGGTTGAGGTTGCTATAGAGGATATGCTAGTCTTTAGTGATTTATATATTAGTCTGCCTTCTGAGGTGATTACTACTAACCTTTAAGCAGCTAGCATTTGCTGCATTATTAACAGCTTTATTAGTAAGTACCTTTCTAAGAAATTGCTGCCTATATATTAGATTTTAATAGATAAGTATATAACTGCTCTCTTTAGATAGAAATAAAGCGCAATATTGCTTCACTATATGCTTTATAAGGTGTAGGTATTTCAGGCTCTTAAGAGGGCTATATACTTCTTAGCTATTAAGCTATTTTTAATTAAAAATACTTAGCCTATAAGCTTTACTTACTGTTTGATTTTTCTTTTTTGCTTTATGCTATTACTTATAATATATCTTAAAGGTTTAGAAGTGCTTTAAACTGTTCAAACTTCACATAGAAAAAGGTTTTTATAAAGCTGTCAGCTAGCATCTTATCAGTTAGAAGATATATAACTTAGAATAATTATTTAGTATATTCCTAGTAAAGCTATATATTTTAGATATCTATATAGCAAAAGCAAGTTGAAATATACTCCTTTTTGCTTATTATAAGTTATATTATTTGCTAATTATTATAATAGATCTTCTATATATCTCTCAAACTAAGTTTGAAGTCTCTAAAGAGTTGCTTAAGAGCTATAGTCTTCTTTATAGTATGCTCTAAGCTTAAAAGCTCTGCCTCTATTATTAATATAGTTACTATATTTTAATATATAGCTTTCTATTAGATTAAGCTTCTAAAGAGAGATATTATAAAACCTTAAGACAACCTTTATATCTTTTTATTATCAGCAAAGGATATATTGCTTATAATTAGTAATACTTAAGCTATATTACCTCTTAAGATGTTAAAGCAAATTATAAGGTATTAAGTATAGTATAAGTATTAAATTACTTAGTTTGCAGCTTAATAATGCTTTAGAGATAGGTTTATTAGGAATTATAATAATAAGGTGTAAGCAAATATAATATCTAGTTATATTATAATTGCAGTATAGAGGATTGATCTAATCTTCTCTTAATATAAGAGGACTTACTATAGGTTTACTTCTCTATTAAACTTCTTAAGTGAGGTAAGCAGGAGAGGTGTAGTTAGTATTTTGAAGTTAATAAGATTAAACTTCTTTATAATTTATTTAATATACTGATTATATAAAAGGTAGATGCTTTGCATTATTTAATCGCAAGTAATCCTAATTCTTAGATATTATTCAGCTAGTCTCTAGTCTTTTAGCTTATACTTCTCTTTAATTCCTTCTATAACTTTTTCAGCTTCTTTTATATAGTTTTTATAATATAAAATAAAGATGTTATTAATATAGAAGAATATAAAGACTCTCTTATTATAAGTCTAAAAGAGATATAGATCTTTGCTTATTAGATGCAATCTGAGATAAAGAAGGAAGCTTAAAAACTTTTTATATTAGAATAAAGGTGTATTATAAAGTCTATATAGGATGCATTAAAGTTTAATAACCTTTCTATCTTCTTTAAAGCTATTTAGTAAGTAATAAGTGATAGAGAGGTTATTTAGCCTGCATATAGCATTTAAAAATGTATTAATAATATTAAATTAGTAAATTTTAAGATTAAATTATGCTGCAAAAGCTATTATAACCTTAAAAGTTTTTAAAGTGAGAGTTACAGTATATATCTATTCTAAAAGATGCTTTTCTTAGAGGTTACCTCAAATATAGATTCTAGCCTTACAGCAGTTGAAATATCTATATTGATCCAGTTTATATATAAACACCTACTTAAAAGGTATCAGCTTATTTTTAGCCTTTATATCATCTATAACTTCCTAGACTTTTATTTCCTTAAGTTTATTAATTTTAATATTATATGCTTTAATAAAGTATAAGCAGAGCAGTTCTAGCATTTATTAAATATCTCTCTAGGTTTTAAGTAACTTAATAAGCTAGTTAATATAGATTTTTCTGCTTAATACTATAGAAATATACTTAAGCTTCACCTAGTGAATAGAAATAAAGATAAAGCAATAAAATAAGTAGTAACTTTAGTCTGCCTTTTTAATTACTTTCTATTGTTCTAATATATATATTTTAAAGAAGATATCTCAGTTTTATTCCATATATAAAAACATAAAGTGTATTCTGAAGCAAAGTGATCGCTTCAGCTTTGCAATTTCAAGTTAGCTTAAGTTAGTATAGTTATATATCTGCTCTAACTTTTCTTCTACAGCACTCTCTTCCTCAGTTCCTAAGTATAGCTATACCAGCTGAGTAGGAGAGTTGCTTTATAAGAGTAGTTATATATTATTATCCTCTATATTTAGATTTCATAGAGGAGAGGTATCAGTTTAAATATAGATCTTATCTAAGATTATATCTTTAGCAGAGGTTATATCTTTGCTAGCATCTTAAATCTCTTTTATTGCTTTATCTTTATAGATAAGAGTTAACAATAGCATAGAATTTATTATTCTATATATATCAGTAAGGTCTATATTTAACTTAGAGGTTAGTAACTATCTTTTTTGCTTATTATTAACTAGTTGAAGTTCTTTTGATAAAGAAGGGTGTAGTAACAGCATTTTATTATCTATTATTAATATAATCTCAGCTTTATTTTATACTTCTAAAAGCTATAGCTTAAAGGGCACTAGAGATACTAGTTTTTATATCTTATCAGCAATTATGCAGGCTTCTTTACTTTAGATTGCTAACTTTATGTTATCTTTTAAATAGAATATCTTTTTATTAAATATTATATTTTATATAATAATAACTTCTTAAAGCAAAGGTATTTAGACTTTATAGAGGTTATATAAGTTTGCTATATATCTTACTAGATATCTGATATACTTTTGCATTATGACTTTAAAGTTATATTTATTCTTATTTGCTTTATATTCTTTTTTAAAGAGGTATGCTCTGCAGCTATATATATAAACCTCTTCTTATTATAGATGAGAATTAACTGAGAGGTTTGCTTTATAAGCAGGTTTGCAGCACTTAATATAGTCTCTCAACTAGTCTTCTTCAACTTAAATTAATAAAAGCTAGCTGCAGTATTAATAAAAGCTTATATTATAGAGGAATACTGCAGCTTATATTACTTCAACCTAAAGTGTAAATAGAAGATCTACTGCTTTAATTATTATAATAGCCTTTATAATTAGTTTCTAACCTACTTGCTCTGCACCTCTATTTAGCTCCTTAGTATATAAAGGTGCCTGTTTGATTTCAATCCCTATATCTAACGCTTAGATTTAGAATTCTGATATCCTATTTATTGTAATTACAGTATGCTTGCTGTTTTGTTTGATTTTGTATAATATGAGGCTATATTATCTCTATATTTAGCGTTTAAATGTTTAAATAGCAATAAAAACTGAGTGTTAAGTTTTATCTATATATAGGAATATAAAGAGTTAACTTATATATTTATCTTTAATAATAAAAAGCTATTTATTTATATTAAAACTTATTAGATAGTTAAATAGGTCTTATAAGATTCTATAGAAAGGTTATATAGCTCTTTATTCTGAGGTATATTATAATATTACTTATTTTATATATATAGTTGCATAATATTAGCATTTAAGGTATAATATTCCTTAGATCTTCACCCCCTAAGTATTAAAAACTAGTTTCTCAAGCGCTTTAGGTTTTAGATAGCTAGAGCAAAGGTGCTATATTTCTATAGTATTAATATAAGTTTATACAGGCTCTTAAGAGCATTGCTTTACATAAGTTATTATAAGAGTAAGTAGATTTATAATTAAAGTGTCACTAAAAAGAATATATCTAGGATATAAGTATGAGAGATAAGGTTAGTATTCTATAAAGGTAATATTACTCTTTTTTAAGAGCTTCTTTATTTTTATGCTATTTTTATAGTCTTTTATATAAAGGGTAGTATTATAACCTAAGTACTAAACGCTTATCTTTCGCAGCAAGTGTTCTAAGATGATGTTGATATAGAAGTTATCTATAAGTGTAATATTATAAAGCGTTAAGTCTTAAAGCTTATTTGCTCTATTTAGTGTGTTGCAAAAGATCTTTATGCCTCTTGCTATAATAAGGTATGAAGTTATATCTACTTCAACTTACCTCTTCACTTTATAAATAACTAAACCTTCTTTAAAGAGAGAGATGTTATTTACTAAGTAGAGGGTGCTATAGTTATCTAATATTATACTGCTAGAAAGGACTCTTAGGCCTTAAGTGTAAGTTATATAGACCTTATTAGATTTAGGTTCTAATATAAAGGCCCCTGCTTCCTTAGTTGCAATTGCAGCAATAATATCCTTAGTAATAGTATAGGCTATTATATTAGCTGGGAGGTTTATTTTAGAAATAGAGGTGTTAAGCAACCTCTTTATTCTGCTTAAGTTATTTTTAGGTAGTCTCTTCTTATTCTAATTTTTGCTGTTATTAGGCCTAAAGGAGCTAAAGTTCCTTATAGTAAGCTACTTTTAGTAGGCTATCTCAGTATGAAGCTTAGAGTACTTTAGCCTATTAATTCTAGTGTAAACCTATATAGCTTCTTTAGAGCTTATATAAAACCTTTTACTTATAAGAGCAAACTTAAGGTAATTATATATAGATGAGGTCTACTTATAGCTCTTTTTATATATATAATATACTACTGACTTACTTTGTGAGAGATTTTCTGAAGTAAGGTTGCTAGAGATTATATTATCAGAATATCTTACTAGCGTTATAATATAAAGGTATTTAGGGGCTACAGGCCACAGTTAGGTCAAACTGATAGGAGAAGCACCCAAAAGGTAGGTATAGTATTGCTGCGCTACTTTTGCTTGCTTCTTCTAAAATCCCCTTTTCCCAACCTTCAGTAAGTCCTCGCTAAGTTCTCACTATAGAGGGTTCTATACCCTAGGCCTATAGGCATCTCTATACCTTCAGCCTTTATTAGCTAGGTTGTCTCCAGTATTGCTGCTCTGTATGCCTAATCCTTTATAATTATCTTCTTTTTAGTTACAGTAGTTTCTACTATATAGTTAGCCTCCAGTTTAAAGTAGCTGTAGCAGTTTTCTTTTGTTATTTAAAGCAGCCTCTATTATTCTTCTCTGTTGTTTAGTATAGCAGGTAGCTGTTATATATTTAGCAAAAGCTTTATTATCTATTTAAGCTGTTATTATTATAGTTGTTATTGATTAGGGTTTTTTAGGCTATATATAGGTCTTTTTGTTTCAAACCTTTTTATTAGTTATCTTTAAAAAAAGTGATGTTTATTCTTTTTTTTAGCAAATATAGTTATTTAGGTGTTTTATTGCTCTTATTCCCTATAAACTCACTTTTTATTTAGTAAGATTTCCTAACATAATATCCTTATAGTGTTCTTTATAATAGCTTTATTTTTTATTCTATTATCTCCTTTTTAAATAGGTGTATTATAAAGTTATTAATTAAGTTAGATAGCAACTGTTATTATTAATTTACTATATCTATCTTCTCACTTTTAGTAGCATCTGCTATAGTAAATAACTGTTATTCACTTCATCTGATATTGCACCTACTTTTGCAACTATTTAATAAAGCTTTGCAATTATCTATAAAGTAACAGCTTTTCTCTGCCTCAGTTTAGTTCTTCTTTTCTTTATAATAATATATCCTTCTATATCTTCACATTATGCAAGCTTCACTAAGCCTCTATAAACCTTTTATAAATACTTCACTACTTTATAATATTTCTATAACTAATATTATAAGTATAGAGAGCTTTATTACTTAAATCCTTGCTGAGTATAGTTCTAATAATTCTAAGCTTAGTGATAGCATACACTAATACAACCAATCTAATAGCAGCAAGCTTTATATTAGCTGTATGTTATAGCTTTATAAGAGCAATAAAGTTATTTATACTTATGCTTATAATAGAGATTATATATATAAGTTATATTAGTTATATAGCGTTAAGTGCTATAGAGTAAGTTTAGCAATTGTTTAGGGAAGGTATAAGCTAACTGTTTCACTTTTAGATTCCTTTCTGCCTTATCCCAACTGTTTGCTACTATTAGAACTAGGTTAAATATTATATCTATTAGATTGAAGCTAGTTATTACTGCTAGCATAAGATTTACTGCATTTTCACTATAATTAAAAAAAGTTAGATGCTTTTTTAAAGTCTTTATAAGTAATTAGTAAACCTTACTAGCCTTTAATAAGGCACTAAGAATTATAATAACTAATTAGTAGCTATAGATGTTGAGGAAAGTGCTGCTGCTTATATGCAAATATAACTCTAAATATCTTTAGATATAAGTTTTATTTTATAGTCTGCTTTATCTTCACTTTTATATTAATAGGTATTTATAGCTAGCTTGCTAAGCTAAAGACTAAGATAAAATAGATAAGATTATAAGGTAAATTGAAAATATTTTTTCTTTCTACTTATGTAATAAAACCTATATCTTTAAATAGGCTGACTTCTTTAATAGGCTTGCTAACATTCTAGCGATTTATCTCTTAAAGAGCAATCTTTATATAGCTGCACTTCTTTTATAAGATCCTTTAAAGATTTAAAATGCTTATATGCTTTGCAACACCTGTTGCTATGCTCTAATTATAATCTTTAAAACTGTTAGTAGTAGTCTTATGCCTTACTTTAATTCTTATAAAGATATTAGTAAGTATTTAGCAGCAGTTTACTAAAACTTAGTTAATACTGATAATAAGGATGATTCTTCTAGTAGAAAGGATAGTAATAATAGCAACTTTAATAAGCTTAGTAATAATCTATAAGATAGAAATAGCAGTATAACTAGCAATAATAATAACAGTAAGGATAAAGATAATAAGAATGAGGCTGAGGATAAAGAAGAAGAAAAAGAGGAAGATAAAGATAAAGATAATAATAATAAAAATAGTGAGGAGGATAAAAAGTAGTATTATTAGTGAAACTTTAGTAGAAGTATAATAGATTTCTATAAGATATTTTTAGTTAGATATCTATAGTTTTATATTGCTTTTGCAAGAGGTTTAAGGAGTTTTTGCTAGCATTTTAGCTGTTTTGCAGTTAATTAACTTTTTTTATTTTCTTTATACTATTTATTATTCTACTTATAATGCAACTTATGCTGCTGCTTCTTAAATTCTATAAGAATTTATAAAGCATTTGCTAAATATTCTTTAGGCTTCTAAGTGTTATATTCTACTAGCTAGCCCTTCTATTTAACTAGATATAAGGGGCTTTCTAGTGCTTCTCTTTACAACATAATATCTTTAACCTCTTATTCTTTAGAGTCCTCTTCTAAGTCTGAGAGCAGTCTTTTAGCAAACTTTTAGCTATACTATAGCTCTAATAGTGTAATAGAGAAGATATTATATGCCTAATTATACTTCTCTAAAAGTTATACTCTATAAGCGTTAAGGCTTATAACTTCTATAACTAGTATAGAAATAAATTGCAAGGCAAGCTTTTGCTAACTTTTTGCAAAATAAAAGTTTTTAGTTAAAAATCTTATAATATCTCTAATATTATATAATTATGCTTTTCTTTTAGTATTTATATTTTTAGCTTATGCTTCAGTTATATACTGCTAATTCTCAGCTATCTTTTAGTAAATTTTTATTAGCTTCTTAAGTTTTTCTTTAACTCTTTAGGTTTTAAGGTTAATATATAATAAGCAATAGTTAATTATTCTTAGGTGGTATCTTATAAAGGCTTCAAATAGCAATATGCTGATAGTAATATATTTGCTATTATTATATAAGAACTCAGCTTTAACTAGCTGTGTTGCCTATTAGTTGCATAAACTTTTGCTGAACTTTAAGAGATATGCAGTTAAAGTCTGATGCATTCTTTCTGTCTAACTATCTGTTTATAGGTGTTATACTGTAGAGATGCATCTTTTTATATCTTAGGCTTTAGTCTAGTCTTACTAGAACTGACTGGTGATCAGTTTGTTTCTATTGCTAATAATAGCTTTAGGTATGTTATATTAGTATTTAATCTCTTAGTATAAGATCCTTACTAAGCTTATAGCGTCTAGTTGCTTAGTTATTACTAAGAATTAAGCTATTTTAGTTATTCTATATATAACTACTAAAATTATATTATAAATAATCCTATTATTTTAGCAACTTTCTAGTAAGCTAGTTAAGAAGTCTAGGGAAATCTGTTAAAATAGGTGTGCTAGCAGTTCTAATATTTGCAGCAGTCTATATAGTTTATGCTGTAGTATATATACCCCCTAGCAATATAAGCATTTAGCAATATATTGCTGTATATCCTCTATTAGATGTAGCTAATGAAACTTTTATAAGATCAGTTTAACTATCTTATTCACCTTTATATACCTTAATCTAGATATATTATAGTAGTTTCTTAGGATTTCATAGCAGAAGGATCTTTCTTTTAAGATAATAAGTCTTCTTTTGAACTAAAGGATATTATTCTTATTAAGTTAGTATTTTTAGTATTCTCTAGCATTTCAGCAAACTTTAGCTGTAAGATCTCTATAGAAGTAGTCTTTAATCTGCAGTCCTCTAACTATCTATTTAAGATCTACACTTAGTTGCAATATATAAACTGTTTCATCCTAAATAAGCTTTCTCATTACAGCATATAAGATATATTATTCCAGCATAATAACCCTAGCTTCCCCTAAGTTCTCTAGTATATTGCTAATCTCCTATAAAGCAGTTAGCATAATATCTATATATAATTTTAAATAAGTGATAGTATTAATATGCATATTTTGATATAGTAGATTATTAGTTTCTTCTATAAAGTAGTGCTAACCTAAAGGTGAGGATTCCTTAACTTTAGAGCTAGTTTTCTAGTAAGGTTCTTATATGTTTTGCTAAACAGCCTGAATATAAGTTTTTACAGTAGCTATAATTCCTTTAAGCTTAGCAATATATTAGCAATTTATTACTAAAAGCTAGCTAATAAGCTTAAGCTTTTTTCTAAAAATAAGAAATATATTATCTACTTTTATATCTTCTACTATATAATTAAGGTATTATAACAGTCTATCTGCTAGATTTATAACCTCTAACCTATATTAAATTTTGAAATTAAATACAGATAGGCAATAAACCTATCAAGCAAGCTTTCTGCAAATATCCTATATAAATACAGCAAGTACTCCTTTCAGTGCTGCATAGTCTATAAGAACTAAGAACTTCTCAGAAAGTCCTTATAGATATTAAGCCTAATAATCCAGACTTTCTATAATTGCTAGAAGCTCTTACTGCCCTATAGCCTAACATCTCTCTATATCTAAAAGCTTCTTTAACTAGAAGGCTATTAGATGCCAAACTATACTATACTTCTACAAAAGCATACTAAATACTATCTAAATAGATATATCAGTCTTAACTTTTATTTCTAGCATTAAGTTATAATATCTCAGCATTAAGGCTTTAGCAAATGCTCTCTAAAGCATCTTAAATATAGTCTACATCTCCTCTATCTAAATAAAAGCTCCTAACTTTATACTGTTTTAGCTTCTTTTGAGTGCGCTATTTATAGAAGTAGTGATATAAAAATATCTTATAATAAACTTATAATAGAAGTTGCAAAATCTTAAGAATACTTATATATCTCTAAAAGACTTTAATACTAGCTATTTAGCAACTGCTTAGACTTACTTTAGGTTTATTTCTATACTATCTTAAGTAATATAAAACCTTAAGAAGTCTACTTCTATCTAATAAAAGTTATACTTCTTTAGTTTTATAAACAGCTTAACAGCTTTTAGGCAGCATAAAATAGTATAGAGGTCTTTAATATACTGCTCTTTTATATCTAAGTAGATAAAAATATTATTTAGGTATGCAATATAGTAGATATCTAAGAAGTTAATAAGCGCTTAATAGATATATACCTAAAAAGTTATAGAGATATTAGTAAGCCTAAATAGCATTACTATATATTCAAAATGCCTATATCTTATTCTAAATATAGTTTTCTATTTATCTGCTTTATTAATTATAATATAGTAGTATGCTTTATTTAAATTAATCTTTAAAATAAACTTTATGCTAGCAAACCTATCTAAAAGCTTGCTAATTAATAGCAGAAGATAATAGTTTTTCACTATAATTTCATTTAGTCCTCTATAGTCTATATATAATTATAAACTTCTATTCTTCTTAGATATAAATAGCATAAGTGCTCCTATAGAGCTAGTTAAACAGTATATACAGCCTGCTGCCTCTATTTCTTAAATATATTCAGTAAGTATTTAAAGTTGTTTTGCTAATATAAAGTATATAGGCTTATATAGAAGTTCTTTACTAGGTTTTAGTTTAATATAATATACTGCTTCTTTCAGCTTAAGAACTTTCTTTATATTTTCTTTATTAAAAATATCAGTAAAGTTTTAAAGTTTTTTAAAAACTTCTTTTTCTTAGCCTTTATTTAGCAAGCATTTGCTTAAGGTCTTAATATCCTTCTTATCAAAGGCTAAAGCGCCTATTAGATATATAATATAGACCTATTAGCTATTCTCTATAATTTCTTAGATAATTACCTCTAGTTTAGCAAGCAAGAAGTATTTATATAACTAGATATATATATAAATATTAATATAAATATCTTCCTACTTTATTAAATTATTAGATAAAAGAATATCTCTTACTTCTTTAAGGCAGAAGCTTATAATAAAGGCTTAGTAAATCTTCTGCAGATATCTTTAACTATTTATAAAGAAGAATATAAGCTAATAAACCTTTCCAGCAAGTATAAATCTTCCTTAGAAGTCCACCAATTTGAAGGTTATAATACTTATAGCCTCCTTTAATTAAAGTTTCTTAATAAGGTCTTCTTATATAATATCTATTACTATATAAGTGTTTATATTAACTTCTAGTTTAACTTCACTAGCTGCTTAGATATAAAGGACTAGGCATATAAAGCAGTAATACTAAGGATAACTCAGCTAATAAAGGCTGAAGGTATAGAGACACCTATAGGCCTAAAGCATAAAACCCTCCACAGCAAGAACTCAGCAAAAACTCACTAAAGGTTAAAAAAAGAGGATCTTAGAAGAAGTAAGCAAAAGTAGCATAGCAATATTATACCTACCTTTTAGATGCTTCTTCTATCAGTTTAACCTAACTATAGCCTATAGCCCCTAAATACCTTTATAATTCTTTTGCTTTTACCCTAATTCAAAAAGGTTAGTAATAACAATAGCACTATACACCTAAGCAACACCTACCAATCAGGCTGAAGAACTTATGCCTAGTGTTCGCTAAACGCAAAGCAAAACAGCCCACACAAACCTATATAAAGAAGACAACCCTAGCAAACAATTAGAGGATAATATAAATTAATAAAAAAAAGCAAAAAACTATATTTTAAGCAAGGCTAGAAGCTCTAAAGAAGATAAGCCACCTATACTAAATGCTTACCACTTAAGCAATAAGTATATATAGAAAGATAGAAACTATAAAACCCCTCCTTATAGACCAAACAAACTATAAAGCTAGACATCTACAGCTGCAGCTAACAAACCAGCCTAAGCTAAAAAGCTAGAAAAAGCAACCAGCTAAATGCTAATACAGCAAATAATTGCTATAATAGCTAGCTAGTAAGAGCTAATTGCTACTATGCTAAGTAACTAAACACCTGCTAAACGATCACTTAAGGTTTTTGAGAAACCTCTAAACTATAATATAGCCTATCTCACTAGTAAGTCTATAAATATAATAAGAAAAGATTAGCTTATTACAGTAAAAGAAGCCTATAAATATCATTTTAGCTGCTCTAATAGCTAATATATCTAATAAGCTATAAGTGTAATAAAGCATACTCTGCAAATAGAATAGCAAATGCATCAGCAAACACTTATAAACACCTTAGAGAGAGAGGTCGACTTGAAATAGAAAGACTTTAGAATCTTCATAAGAAAGCAGCATATCACACCTAAACTCTAAGAATAGAACTACTATAATACCTTAAAGCAGTGCTATCAAAAAGACAATAAAAAGCTAATTATATATTAAGCTTAATAAAAGTCTATTAACTAAGCCTTCAGTAAGCTAAATATAAGCAATATAAAAGTATATACCTTCTTTTAAAGCCTTATAAAGACCTTAAAAAATAAACTATTCAAATAAGATGTTAACTATACTAATATACACACTATTACTCTGTACATCTAGAAGTTATAAGAGATTATAGAAGAGAGGTGTATAGAAAAAATTATTAAATATTTTAAGTTATATAAGCAACTGCATTTAGGCTTCTTAGACTGCCCTCACAAAAGCAGCTTGCAGCCTTCTAAGTCGTCAGACTAAAGGGATCACTATTTAGAGACTCCATTTTAAAATAACTATTTAGCAAACACCTACATAATATCTAGCTCTAGTAGTAAACCCTCTAATTCTCAGAGACCTTAATATTATAACTGCAAGAAGTATAAGCATATTTCCTCTAATTATACTAAGAACTAGGTGCAGCTAGCAGGCAGCAATTAAAACCTTAACTTAAGATAAAGCAGAATTAATATAATTTTAATACCTTGCATAACTAACACTAAAGACTTAAGAAATAAATAAGTATAGAAGCAACCTTAAGAGACATTATGCTAGAAATCACCTCAGTTTCAGTAGAATAAACTATTAAAAGATAAGCGCTAGCACTTTAAGCAGCTAGCAAAGTTAAACTAAAAGTTAATATAAATACTTATATAGCAGTAGATATTATATAAAAAGACCTTATTAAGAAACTTTAATTAAAGGAGGCTATAAGCATTACAGCCTTCAAACTGGTAGACTTCTAAAGAAAGCCTATACCTACTAGAAAGGTTTATTAGCTCACATTCTTCCTTATAAATAGTTAAAGATATCTACAGAAGATTCACTAAGCCTTCATTATAAGCTCCCACCCTAAAAGAGCAGAAGATATTCTCTTATCTAACAATTTAATAGGGCAGAAAGGTATTTATATTAATACTTGCATATATACCTAGTTGTATAAATGCTTCTTGCTCGCCAAACCAGAGGTAATCATCCAAAAAATCATAGAGAATAGCTAACAAGTTTACATTATATACCTAATAAGCGCCTTAGCTTCTAACAAAAAGAATATTAAGACTTTAGGCAAATGCTCACTAGGCAAAGGCTAAGAAAAAGAAGTCCCTAAAGAACTTTAAGACTTTACTGACGTTTTTAATAAGGAAAACGCAAAGAAAGTTCTCAGGCTGAAAGGAGCAATATATTGCATTAAACTGAAACCTAGCAAAAAACCCCTATATAAGCCTATATACCCTATATCAGCAGAACAACTTCAAACGCTTGCTAAATACATTTAAAAAATAGAGGCAGCAGGCTGTATATGCTATTCAACCAGCTCTATAAGAGCATCTATACTATTCATACCTAAAAAGGATAGAAGTTTATAATTATATATAGACTACAGAGGACTAAATAAAATCACAATAAAAAACCATTATCCTCTGCTATTAATCAGTAAGCTTCTAAATAAGCTTGCTAGCATAAAATTCATTTCAAAAATTAATTTAAGCAAAACATACTACTATATTATAATTAATAAAGCAAATAAATAGAAAACTGCATTTAAAACAAAATATAAGCATTTTGAATATATAGTAATACTATTTAGGCTTACTAACACCTCTACAACTTTTCAAATATATATCCACTAAGCGCTTACTAACCTCTTAGATATCTACTATATTGCATACCTAAATAATATTCTTATCTATTTAAATATAAGAAAGCAGCATACTAAAGACCTCTATGCTGTTTTATGCTACCTAAAAGCTACTAAGCTGTTTGCAAAACTAAAAAAATATAACTTTTATTAAATAGAAATAGACTTCTTAAAGTTTTATATTACCTAAGATAGCATAAAAATAAACCTAAAGTAAGTTTAAGCAGTTGCTAAATAGCTAATACTAAAGTCTTTTAGAAATATATAAGTATTTTTAGAATTCTATAACTTCTATTATAAGTTTATCGCAAGATATTCCTATATTGCTACTTCTATAAATAGCATACTTAAAGGAAGCTAAAACAGCATAAAGTTAGAAGCCTTTATTTGAATAGGAGAGATACAGACTGTATTTAAGATGCTTCAGAGAGCATTTGCTAAAGCCTTAATGCTGAGATATTATAACCTAATACTAGAAATAAGAGTTAAGACTGATATATCTACTTAAGCAGCATCTAGCATATTTTTGCAGAAGCATAACACAGTTTAACACTTAGTAGCTTTCTAGTCAAAGAAGCTTTCAGATATAAAGAGACGCTAAGCTATAGAACAGCAAAAGCTCCTAGCAATTATAGAAAGTCTAGATCATTAGGCCTAATACCTATAAAAACTCCTTAAGAAGTTCCTAGTCCTCACAAACTATACAGCACTGAAAGGAATGCTTGCCACACCTATATAGAACATTCACAAAAGGCTTGCCTAATAGGTTTATCGCCTATCTACATTCAATTTCAAAATTCAATATAAGTTAGGGGTCATAAATCCAGCAGATAGACTGTTGCAACACCCTAATTATATAGTAGAAAACGCAAAAATAAATAACATACTTCCCACTTTTAGAAAAAAGCTTAAGCTTATCAGCCAGCTTTCAGTAATAAATCGCTAATATATCACTAAGCTTAAAGAAACCACAGCTACCACAAAAACTTATATCTAAGCTGTCCAGTAAAGCATATAAAAACCTTACTAAAAAGCTAGCTTTAAAGTTAAAAAATCCTCACTTTCAGGTCAGCATCACCCTATAGAGGGAACTAACAATCTACTATATCAAAATATATATATCAACGCTATCACCTACTCAAAATTGCATACAGATGCCACGCTAACTGCTCTACAAAAGATTAGCAACATACTAAAAAACTCAAGAAGAGCTGAAGTTACTATACTAGAACAGTATATCCTATATACTATAATAAGAAAACTTATTTAAAATAAAACAGCTTATATATTACAACTAGATATAGATCTTAAACAGATAGTTAGAGGACTGTAAGCTAAAGACTACTTCTGCAGAGATCTTACAGCTAAAGTTCACTAAAATGCTAAAGAACACCAAAAATACTAACTTAATAAGAACAATATCCTTTAGTTCAGAAGAAGACTTATTATCCCAGAAGAAGGATCCTTTTGCTATAAAATCCTAAGAAACTACTATAATACATCTAGATTAAAGCATATAGAGGCAAATAAAACAGCTAAACTGATCTTATAAAAGTTTTATTAGCTATATCTAATAGAAGATATACAGCAATATATCGCTAAATACCCACACTGCTAGAAAGTATATATACCACAACACAAACCATATAGACTGCTATAAACATTAGAACTGCTAACACACCTATTCCAACAGATTTCCTTAAACTTCTTAACCAGCTTACTAGAAAGTTGCTAGAATAATAGGATTATTTATAATGCAATCTTAGTAGTTATATATAAAATAACTAAAGTAGTTTAACTCTTAGCAATAACTAAGCAACTAGATGCTGCAAGCTTAGTGAGGATCTTATACTAAGAGATTAAATACTAGTATAGCACACTTAAAGCTATTATTAGCAACAGAGATAAACTGATCACCAGTTAGTTCTAGTAAGACTAGACTAAGGCCTAAGATATAGAAGAGCATATCTCTACAGCATAGCATCTACAAACAGATAGTTAAACAGAAAGGATATATCAGACTTTAACTATATATCTCTCAAAGTTTAGCAAAGGTCTGCATAACTAATAAGCAACACAGCTAATTAAAGCTAAGTTTTCATATAATAATAGCAAATATACTACTATCAGCATATCGCTATTTAAAGCCCTCATAAGATATTACCTAAAAATAATTAACTACTGCTTACTATATATCAACTTTAAAACCTAAGAAGTTAAAGAAAAACTTAAGAAGCTAATAGAAGTTTGCTAAAAAATAGCTAAAAATTAGCAGCATATAACTAAAGCATAAGCTAAAAATGCAAATACTAAAAGAAAAGCATAATTATATAATATTAAAGATATTATAAAACTTTCAACTAAAAACTTTTATTTCACAAAAGGTCAGCAAAAGCTCACCCTGCAATTTATTCTTATGCCAGTTATAAAAGTTATAAGCCTTAACACCTATAAAGTATAGCTTCTAGAGAAGTATAATTAGGCATATAATATCTTCTCTATTGCACTACTAAAGCTATAGCACAGCTGAAAGTTTGCTAAAAGACTGCTCTCAAACTTAAAAGAAGACCTTAAAGAATAAGAAGTTAAAGATATTATATTGCAAAGAGAAGCGCTAAAAAGCCCCTTATATCTAGTTAAGTAAAAAAGCTAGCTAATAGAATATAACACTTAAAAGCCTAAAAAACACTTAGTAAATACTCTATAAATTCTCATAGAATTTAAAAAGCAGCAGTATAAATTGCATTATAAATAAGATGATAAGTAATATAGAAAAAATGAGAAAAGTTAATTAACTGCAAGACAGCTAAAACGCCAGCAAAAACTCCCTAAACCTCTTGCAAAAGCAATATAAAACTATAAGTATCTAACTAAAAACATCTTATAGAAATCCACTATACTCTTACTAAAGTTTCGCTAACAACATTACTCCTTATCCTCCTCACCATCTTTATTATCATCATCTTCATCTTTATCTTCTTCTTCTTCTTCTTCCTCATCTTTAGCCTCATTTTTATTATCTTTATCTTTATTATTATTGCTATCGCCAGTCATACTGCTATTCCCATTCTATAGATTATTGCTAAGCCTATTAAAGTTGCTATCATCACTATCCCCTCTACTAAAAGAATCATCCTCATTATCAGTATTAACTAAGTTCTAATAAACTGCTGCTAAACATTTACTAACATCCTTATAAAAATTAGAGCAAAGCATAAGACCACTACTAACAGTCTTAAAGATTGCAATCAAAGCATAGCAACAGATATTACAAAGCATATAAGCATTTTAAATCTTTAAAAGATCCTATAAAAAAAGTGCAGTTATATAAAGATTGCTCTTTAAGAAACATATCGCTAAGATGTCAGCAAGCTTATTAAGGAAGTCAGCCTATTTAAAGATATAGGTCTTATTGCGCAGATAGAAAGAAAAAATACCTTCAATCTGCCTTACAATCTTATCTATCTTATTTTAGTTTTTAGCTTAACAAGCTAGCTGCAAATACCTATTAATATAAAGGCAAAAATAAAGCAGACTATAAAACAAAACTTATATCTAAAAACATTTAAAGTTATACCTATATATAGGCAGCAGCACTTTCCTCAACACCTATAGCTACTAATTAGTTATTATAATTCTTAATGCCCTACTAAAGGCCAGCAAGGTTTACTAACTACTTATAAAGACTCTAGAGAAGCATCTAACCTTTCTTAATTATAGTGAAGATATAGTAAATCTCATGCTAGCAGTAATAACCAGCTTTAATCTAATAAACGCAACACTTAATTTAGTTCTAATAGTAGCAAACAGTTAGAATAAAGCAGAAAGAAATCTAGAAATAAAACAGTTAGCCTATACCTTCCCCAAATAATCGCCAAACTTACTCTGCAGCACTTAACGCTGCGCAACCAACACAACTCACATATACAATCTCCATCACAAGCATAAGCATAAACAACCTTACCACTCTTATAAAGCTATAATATACAGCTAATATAAAGCTTGCTGCTATTAGATTAGTCGCACTAATATATACTATCACTAAGCTTAAAATCATTAAAACTATACTCAATAAAGATTTAAGTAATAAAGCTCTCTATGCTTATAATATTAGTTATAAAAGTATTATAAAGTAGAGAAATATCTATAAAAGGTCTATAGAAGCTTAGCAAAGCTTGCATAATATGAAGATGCAAAAGGATGTATTATTATGAGGAAAAGAAGAACTAGACTGGGGCAGAGAAAAGCTGTCACTTTATAGATAATTATAAAGCTTTATCAAATAGTTATAAAAGCAGGTATAACATCAGATAAAAGAACAACAGTTATTCACTATAGCAGGCGCTACTAAAGATGAGAAAGCAAATATAGTAAATTAATAACAGCAGTTGCTATCTAACTTAATTAACAGCCTCATAACACACCTATTTAAAAAGGGGATAATAAGACGAAAAACAAAGCTATTACAAAAAACACTATAAAGATATTATATTAAGAAACCTTGCTAAATAAAGGACAAATTCACAGGAAATAAAAACAACAAAACACCTAAATAACTATATTTGCCAAAAAGAAGAATAAACATCACTTTCTTTAAAAACAACTAACAAAAAGGTTTAAAATGAAAAAACCTATATATAGCCTAAAAAACCCTAATTAATAACAACTATAACAACAACAGCCTAAACAGATAATAAAGCCTTCGCTAAACACATAACAGCCACCCACTATGCCAGACAACAGAGAAAGATAATAAAGGCTGCTCCAGACGACAGAAGAAGACTGCTGCAGCTACCTCAAACCAAAAGCCAACCATACAGTAAGGACCACTATAACTAGAAAAAGGACAATTATAAGGGACTAAACATATAAAACAGCAATGCTGGGGATAACCCAGCTAATAAAGGCTGAAGGTATAGAGACACCTATAGGCCTAAGACATAGAACCCTCTACAGCAAGAACTCAGCAAGAACTTACTAAAGGTTGGGAAAAGGGGATCTTAGAAGAAGCAAGCAAAAATAGCGCAGCAATATTATACCTACCTTTTAGGTGCTTCTTCTATCAGTTTGACCTAACTGTAGCCTATAGCCTCTAAATACCTTTATATTAGAATGCTAGCATCTATCTTTTAACAGTTTATTCTATTAAAACTAAAGTGATTTCTAATATAATGCCCTTTAGAGTTACTTCTATATCTACTTATTTCTTAAGTCTTCAGCATTAGTTATATAAGATATTGAAATTATATTAATTCTATTCTGTCTTAGGTTAAAGTTCTAATTGCTATCTACTAGCTATGCTTAGTTCTCAGTGCAGTTAAGAGAAATATATTTATACTTTTTGCAGTTATAATATTAAGGTCTCTAAGAATTAAGAGGTTTACTATTAGAGCTAAGTGTTATATAAATATTTACTAAGCAGTTGCTCTAAGATAAAGTCTCTAGATAGCAATCCCTTTAGTCTAACAACCTAAAGAGCTGCAAACTGCTCTTATAAAGGCAGTCTAAAGAGTTTAAATATAGTTACTTATATAACTTAGAATATCTAGCAGTTCTTCTTATATACCTCCCTTCTATAATCTCCTATAACCTCTAGGTATATAAAGCAATAATATATATATTAATATAATTAACATCTTACTTAAATAGTTTATCCTTTAAGGTCCTCATAAGGCTTTAAAAGAAGATATATACTTTTATATTACCTATATTTAGCTTACTGAAAGCTTAGTTAATAGACTTCTATTAAGCTTAATATATAATTAGCTTCTTATTATCTTTCTAATAGCACTGCCTTAAGGTATTATAATAGTTTTATTCTTAGAGTTTAAGCATAATATACTACTTTCTTATAAAGATTCTAAAGTCTTCTTATTTTAAGTTAACCTCTCTCTCTGAGGTGTTTATAAGCGTTTACTGATATATTTGCTATTCTATTTGCAAGGTATACTCTATTATACTTACAGCTTATTAAATATACTAGCTATTAGAGCAGCTAAGATAATATTTATAGGTTTCTTCTATTATAATAAGCTAATCTTCTCTTATTATACTTATAGACTTACTAATAAGGCAGGCTATATTATAGTTTAAAGGTTTCTTAAAAACTTTAAGCAATTATTTAGCAGATGCTTAGTTACTTAGCATAGCAGTAATTAGCTTTTACTAGCTAGCTATCATAGCAATTATCTGCTGCATCAGCATTTAGCTAATTGCTTCTTTTAGTCTTCTAGCTTAAGCTAGCCTGTTAGCTGCAGCTATAGACATCTAGCTCTATAGCCTGTCCAGTTTATAAGAGGAGGTCTCATAATCCCTATCTTCCTATATATACTTATTGCCTAAGTGGCAAGCGTTTAGCATAAGTAGTCTATTTTTTTTAGAGCCTCTAGCCTCACTTAAAGCATAGCTTCTCACTTCCCCTTATTAATTTATATTATCTTCTAATTATTTGCTGAAATTATTTTCTCTATATAGGTTTATATAAGCTGTTTTACTTTATGCTTAGTGAACACTAAGCATAAGTTTTTCAGCCTAATTAATAAATATTACTTAAATATATAATACTATTATTATTACTAACCTTTCTAAATTAAAATAGAAGCAAAAGAATTATAAAGGTATTTAGAAGCTATAAGCTATAGTTAGGTCAAACTGATAAGAGAAACATCTAAAAAGTAGATATAATATTGCTATACTACTTTTGCTTACTTCTTCTAAGATCTCCTTTTCCCAACCTTCAGTAAGTTCTTACTGAGTTCTCACTATAGAGGGTTCTATACCTTAAGCCTACAGGCATCTCTATACCTTCAGCCTTTATTAGCTAGGTCGTCCTTAGTATTGCCGCTCTATATGCCTAGTCCTTTATATATAAAGACTTTATTAAAGCAACCTCTTAATTAGATTCTTATTATATTTTTATAGAGAAGGTTTTTAAATATATTAATATATTAATTTATGCTTTAGATCTTAGCGCTAAAATATTCTCACTTAATAATATTAATAAGCTTTAAATTAGCTTAAAATAGGGTGAAGCAGTATTAGATCGCTTAGAGAAAGGTTTTTAATATAAAGGTTCCTTATACTTCTAGCAGCTTATGCTGAGAAGCCTTAAGAAGTATGCTTTAAAAGTCTTTAATCTAAGTGTTAAAATTAACAGCAGAAACTACTTAATCTAAAACTGCAGTATATTCTTTGCAGATTATAGTAAGGTTGCTTAAGTTGCTTAAAGTGTAGCATTACTTCAGAATGTAGATTAAAATGCAAAAAGTGTAGTCTCTTTTCTCTAAAAGCTTTACTTAAGCAGAAGTGAAGATCTCTTCTGAAATAATATCTTTAACTTATTTATTTAAAGCTTTATATATTTATTTCTTATATATATGCTTCACTTTATAAGCAGTATATATAATAAAGTGTGAAGCATAAAGCTTAAAGATATCTATAGATCTTTTAGTAAGAAAGATAAGTGCAACTAATATTAGTAGTAGTAGGTTATTAGTAGCTTCCTCAAATTCCTCTTCTTTAGGATCTCTATCTTCAGTTATATTGCTTTTAGTAAGCATTTCTTATATATTTAAAACAGTAGGAATATATAAAGCAATAACTTTATTATAAGCTTTTTGCTCTACTTTATAGTATTTATATTACTTTTTATTTTCCTTTTGAATTTAGTTATTAAATAAAAGTATATTTTTAACTTCACTTAGATTAAATAAAGCGCTAGAGATATTATCTAAATTAATATATTTTTAAACATCTTTAGCTTTTGCTTCTACCTAAAAAGTAATATATTAAACTAAAAAGTTACAGCAAGAAGTAAGCTTATAGGAAATACTGAGATTAATAGTTATTATTATATTAAAAATATACTATAAATTAAAAATAAATATAAAAATAAAACTTAAGAGTTAAAATAGAATATAATAAATATAAAATAGATTAAATAAAGTTATAGTTTGTTTTATAGATAGTAGTTTAGAAGTATAGTATAAGCTAAGCTTATAATTATTATAAACTAACTATAATATATATATAGCATCTATATAAATAAAACAGCTTAATTCTTTTTAAGTTAGGATCTAATGTGAGGGGTCTTTTAAGGAACAGAGACTAACGCGCTGGAATATTGTCGGCCTGGATAAGTGGGTTGGAAGTGGGTCACCTTGCACCTTCCTCTGGGCGCGAGGCTGCCTTGGATACTTGAGGTTATCACGACATATCTAGATATTAAGATTGGTATATTGAAATCAAGACGATTGGATACACAGCTTTACTTATTTTGTACAGCTTTCGCAAACATGAGACCGCTGCCGAGGGGTATCTACACGCCACTCCCTTGCTTCTTCAAGCAGAACGAGGATCTAGGTACGCATCCCGCAGAGTAGACATGTTGCAGTGGAACTCACACCTAGAAAGATCTCGAAAGCTTTGTGAACCACCTCAAATGTATAACCAAACTTGTGATCAATGCAGTTTTTAGCTCGGATAGCTGACAGAAAGCAGTCATTGCACAAGCGGGCACGATACCAGTCATCTCGGGCAGTGCAGGCGAGGCAGTGCATTTGGTTGGTCCCCGAGAGCTACCAACTAATGCTTGTCGCTTAACTAACCTAACTATTTCTGAAGGATCGTGAAGAGAGGATCGAATTGATTAGGACTGCAAGAGAGACCCTTGATCGTATCGGGTGTTCAGATGTTCCCATCGTCGCCGGCGTTGGGGGCGCCAGTACCCGGGAATCGATTAAGCTAGCTCGCGATGCCGCTGAAGCGGGCGCCGACTACGGGATGGTGATCCCGCCAGGATACTATGCCGGAGCTTTAATCGCCAACCGGGACTCGGTCAAGAGTTTCTTCGTTGATATTGCAGAAGCATCGGAATTACCAATGTAAGGCGCTGCCGATTTACGTTGTGGGAAAGCGCTGATTTGTCTTGGCTCACAGCATCATTTACAACTTTCCCGCTGTTTCAGGCGGGGTCGACATGGATAGCGATCTCGTCGTAGACATCATCAAAGGATCATCAAACATATGCGGCATCAAGCTTACCTGCGCAAACGTGGGAAAACTCACGCGCATTTTGGCAGAAGCGAATAGCACGGAATTCAAAGCAAAGTATCCCAGGCGAACGGACGACCTTGAGTTCACTGCCATAGACGGCTTCATCGACTTCCTTCTGCCCTCAGTCGCGGTCGGCGCTGGGGGCGCCATCAGCGGATTGCCCAATTTTGCTCCTGTGAGTCGACTGAATGGAAGGATATTTTTCACAAAGAAACATCTCTCACGTTTTTCAGAAAGCATGCGTAAAGCTGTGGGACCTTTGCCAATCGCACGACACGGCGAAAGAAGCACTGGAGTTGCAGCAGCTGATCTCGCTGGCCGACCGCGTGCAGCTTAAGATGGGGGTGAGTCCAAGTCACTGGCGGCGTCAAGCAACACCTCAAACTCAGCAAGTTACTGACAGTCTCTCAGATACATGGAATGAAGAAACTACTGAACAGGCAATTCGGATACAGTGCTGTGTCCCGTCGTCCATTGCCCTCGATGTCCGATAACCTTGCCGACAGCATGTTTGCAGACCGCTATCTGCAGAAGCTGCTGGAATTGGAGGCGACGCTGTAGCGGAAACCCAAGCGCCTAACTTTCTCCGCCATCTGCACTAACAGGAGTAGAACACCAGGCGGCATAATCCCGGCAGTGGGCTTGTCGCGTCAACTCTTGGGGTGCTTCTGGCGAATGAGGGGCAACTCATTGAAGTGTTGTTTTGTCGCTAAGAGAAAGGAGCGGCCGTGACTGGCCGAGCCCACGTAGATAAGCTAATCAAGATGGAATCCTTCCTATCAAATCCCCACGGACGTTATCATCAGGTTGTTATCGTTCCTCAGAGACCAAACAATGATTGTTGCTTGAATTCCCATCCGTAATCACCGTTCGGCCTTCAATGTCTGGTTTCCAGGCTCACTCATTCGAAGTGTTGGCCGCTCCTCTGATCTTCAGCATCTAGGCTGACCCGACAGCATGGAACAGCCCCAACCTTCAACCCCTGCGCGTCCGCCCCCAGTTGGCCGCTTCTACAAGTCACGGAAGTCACGACCATGTGACTGCTGCCGGAAGAGAAAGGTTGTCTGCGACATGCCGAAAGGCCCACCATGTCATCGGTGCTCCACTCGTAGCTTATCGTGTACATTTGTTCAAGGTCCGGGAGAAAGGAAAAGGAAGAGAACATCGCCGCCTGCCGAGGCGGCGATGTCGCCGTCAAAGTAAGCTTGGGAACTGAATTGAGACATAACCTGACTAACTTTATGGACAGCTTCTGGGACCATGCTCACCAGGACTTTGCCATCCCGGACTTCTTCGACCTGACAGGGAATGATCTCCTGGCCGGCGATATTGGGCAACTTCAAGATCCTCTACTTCTTGCGGTGAATCGTGTGGCCTCAGCTGGAACCGAGACACCTTCTCAGACATCCTCATGCGACAATGACTCTTCTCAAGCCTCCCCGCAGTCAAATCATGGCCTCTCTCTGGCACGGGAGTCACAAAGAGGGACATTGAATCACTCCACTGCATTGGCCGAGAACCGACCTTTACATCGATCCCTTGAAGCAATACCAGGAGCTTTCAGCTTCTTCATAGGCCCCACCGGAGCAGCCGATGTTCACCTTCTCAGCCGCGAACAATATGATGGCCATGATATTGCTCGCCCTAGATTGAGCGGTCTTCAATATAGACGCTTGAAACAGGATGCCTCGCAGAAGAGTCCTGTCATATTTGGTATCACAGACCAGGAGCTCTTAGCGAATGCCGAGCCCAAGGTGGAGAGTTCCATCATTGATGGTGCTTGGGCAGAACTCTGGAGCATCGTTGATCCCCAGACAGCATGGCGTCTGATACAGCTCTATGGCCGCTTCGTGGATCCATGCTTTCCTATGGTCGCCATTCAGCAACTTCCATCAGGTCCCGAAGAACTCAGCAACATGTCTTTGGGACTGCTGGCGGCCTTATGCGCATCAGCACTGCCATTCATCATGCATGATGAAAGCCTATATGGCCTACTTCTGCATCCACCTTCGAGCCAACGGTTATACCGTCTATGTTGGTTGGATATCTCCCAGCAATTCCATGCCCCTTCTCTGGCAACATTGCAAGCCTGCCTCTTACTTCAGCAGAGACTCCCCACCAACCCTTATCTCTCAGATACCGCTTTCTCTTGGTCACTTATTTCGAGTGCAGTCGCAGTAGCACAAACCATTGGACTACATCAAGACCCTTCTCGTTGGGAGTCTGTGCCACCTTGGGAACGAAGGCTTCGAAAGCGATTGTGGTGGGCTACGTGGACGATGGAGAAGTGGGTTTCTCTGACAAGAGGAATGCCTAGCCATATCCACCAAGACGACTTTGACGTCCCAGATCTTAGGCCAGAAGATGTGGACGACACCATTTCTTCATCTGCGCACATCAAAACACACCTCTGTGAGCTAGTGCAGATGACGTGCATTATGTCAGATATTCAACAGACGTATTACACAACTCGCGGCATCGGGAGAACGGCGCATGACCTGCCACTATCTTTGGACCTGGCCCGTTCTTCTCGTGCAAGATTGAAAGAATGGCGTGATAGTCTTTCCTCAGGATACCGCACAATCATAGGGAAACCCCAGGTATCGGCAGCTCATGATGCTGGAACACCAACTCAAGACGTTGAAGACGAAATGTATGGTATCGGTGCAGTTTGTCTGTGCTACATCATTACCCACATGACGCTGTTCCGCGCGTTACTCAGGCCTCTTGATCGCTGGCCTACTATTGCGCTGCAATCTCCCGATGAGGCTGAGGGGCTGTTTACCGCCGCAAAGGCAGTCGTCAAAGGCTCCATTCTTTGCGTCAAAGAGTTTGTAGAGATGCTGGAAAACATGACCGGCTCTCAGTGGAATGGGTTCTGGCACAGCTGGAGTCGACAAAACTTTGCCATCGGGGGCTCATTCATGGTGCACTTATTGCACATCACATCAGCATCTAATGCCGTTCGCTTTAGTGTTGGCGACGATGGAGATCTCGGGTTTGACGATGAGGACAGAGAGCTTCGAGCATGGATTACGAGGTGGAGAAGCGCATCTCGGGCATCTGCAACGGGCGCCGCCGGCGCCAAGGGGTTGGCTAATTTGGGGCTGTTGCGGGTTGAGACAATGCTTGGAAGACTACTGGCTGCCGAGGCGAATGCTCTGTTGTAGCAAGTTCATAAAACAAATCATAGCGAGGAAGTGTGGTCGACAAATTGGACAGTTGAACAAAAACTATTGTGAGATTCCAATTATTGACGAGACTAACTTGAATAAGGTCGTGTACAAAATATGACAAAGACTTTTCCACTTCTGTTCAGGGTGTTTAACACAGGTTGAGCAGCATCCTTCCTTCATCCTTCTGACATTCCCCATCATCTTCCTCAACCTTACTCGGGATCGGTACGTTGGCAAGAGGTGTGAGCCGGAGAGCATGTCTGCGGGCCCCAGCTTGGTAATCCAGTGTCTGAGAGTGCTGTGTAACACGCTGGTCCCAAATTACAACAGTACCTGGCTCGTACCGGACGCGACAGCAGAAGTCATGACCACGGTTGATATGGTCAAACAGAAATTTGAGAAGGTAGTCCGACTCCTCGTCATCCCAGCCGACAATGCGCTGGGTATAGGACGAGTTGACAAACAGGTTCTTCTGCCCGGTAACCGGGTGAACGGTCACAACGGGATGGATTGACTTGGTGATAGGCCGACGGAGCACAGCAGCATCACCATTGTCGCGAATCTCGCGCTCAATGGGTTTGGCGGTTGTATGGATAGCCTGGAGACCCTCAAGGCGCTTGCGGAAGGACGGAGAGAGTCGGTTGAAAGCTTGGACGGTCTATCGCGAAATGTCAGCGTCTTAGTTCCAAGAGTTATTGGTCATCTGGTCTTACGCTGGAAATGATGGTGTCGCCACCGGCCCCTGGGGGAGATTCAAGCATACAGAAGAAGGTGGCTCCTGGAGGCTGAGACTCGGGAGACTGGTCGACGTGGAACTGGACGGGGCTCTTGCGAGACCACGACTTGCGGATGCGCAGGTCCTCCTTGCTATCGTAGACAATGACGAACTCCTCCGGTCCGTTCTTTGGGTGCGGCATCCAACCATGCTTGTGGAGTGGACCGAAGTATGATGCGATCTCCTTCTGCCTCTCAAAGCCTAGGTTGGTGAAGTCCTGGTCCCGAAAGACAAGGCATCCCCTTTGGGCGCACAGGAGAGCGAGCTCATCTAATCCAGCGTTGGACAGCTCAGACTAAATTTTGGTAAGTCAATGTCTAAGGAATTTGGAGACAAGTGCACGCACAATTTGGACATTTCGCAGCTCAGTGCCGCAATGGGGTGATAGTTCGATGGACTCGACACCTTCACTGATCAGGTTGGGCATCTTCGGGTCGGCGCGGTGACCGGGGTCATCATGCTCAAAAGCCCCGACAGGCTCAACTTGCTCGAGAGGGTCATAGTGTGCTGACAGATGATGTTAGTGGTTCTTGTTTTTGTCGATGGCCTTCAAGATGGGAATATCTTACGGAGATAGTCAGGATAAAGGGGACCACCCTTCCTGTTGACTTGCACTTCCACAGCAGGCTCCTCTTTGGCGATCATGATGAAGTTGAGAGACGGTTTGCGATACTACGAATTTGGTTTTGGGAACCCGCTTCAAGTCGCCGAACTCGTCTTTTATTCTAGAATCAATTTAATCATGGTCTGACGCTCGTCAGCTTGAGCGAGGCGTGTTCTTCATTTCTCCACGGTTCCACTAACAACCTTGCGCGGGATCTGCGCATAGCGTGTTGCGGGTGCTGGCCGAGATGGAGTTGGCCGCGCGATCACCGCGGCCAACGATAAGATAGGCGCCCCTACCTTATCGCGGGGTAACAACTCTAGGGTCCTTATCGCGGCCAACTTCCCTCCCCGGAGACTTTGATCAGAAGCCAAGAGTCGATTAATTCGGTTGACTTGCCGAATTCTGGTGGCTTCTTGGTCTATGTGCCGCTGTGACGCTCCACAAAGACAAGGCAGTATCATTCGCCATTCATGTTATCAGGCCGGCGCCAAATTCGATCACTCAAGTCTTGATAGCCAGGCCTGATATTGTTGTCGGTCTCTTCTACTATTGAGGCTTGAGATTCAGCAAATGATCTACGGCGCATAAAACACAACCACGACCTCTCTGTTGGAGTGGAAAGTTTGCAGCAGTTCTGCCCTGGAGATCTCGCCTGGAATATCCTATCAAGACGTTTTGGATTTCTACCACCTGACGTTCAACGAATAGGCCAATGATGGGCAATCCCAAAGACGAAAGCACCTCTGAAAACGAGGTTCCTTCCAATCTTAACGATCAGACTCCGGCAGCCAAGCCAGCGGTGAAGGCTCTGGAGAATGGCCAAGGCAAAGATGTCGATATCGCTGCCCAGATTCTTGCCGACTATGGCGAAGAGTTCGACAGAAGCTGGACTCCTGAAGAGGAGAAGCGTTTGATTCGGAAGGTTGACTGGATGATTGTTCCGATCGTGAGTTGTCTATATCTGTTATCATTTGCCTTCACCCCACTGACTAAGGAAAGCTTTTTGTCTGCGCAACGCTATCTGGCCTTGACAAGACCGCAATCTCAGCTGCCGCCATCTATGGCATCCGCCAAGATCTCAACCTGACAGGAGAGCAGTACTCATGGGTCGGCTCGGCACCATTCTTTGGAGGCCTTCTATTCATGGGCCCGTCAGCCTACTTTATTCAGAGGTACGACTAGGTCATGCACAGAGCTAAAAACGTACGTACTGATATGATGTGTCCGGCTAGGCTATCAGCTGTCGTCTACTTCTCGTTCGCTGTTCTATGCTGGGGCGTTCTTGCCTGTTCCATGGCCGCATGCCAAAGCTTCGGTGCCCTGTTTGCGTGTCGTTTCCTTCTAGGCGGCTTTGAGGCTTTGCTTATCCCTTCCGTCACTTTGATCACATCCATGTGGTATCGTCCAGAAGAGCAGCCCCGCCGGAACAGCATCATTCTCAACGTCGTGGCTCCTATTATCAACGGCTTTGTGGCATGGGTGATTGGCTACTACAACGGGTCCTATGCGAAGTGGAAGATTGTTTTTCTTCTCGTCGGCTGTGTCACCATTGTGTGGTCTGCCGTCATTTTCTTCTTCCTTCCCAGCAACCCGCTTGAGGCGAGGAGACTGAGTCCGCGAGAGAGGTACATCATCATCCAGCGTAAGGCGTCTGACAACACTGGCATCGAGAACAAGGTTTTCAAGCCTGCACAGGTTAAGGAGGCTTTCTCAGATGTCAAAACCTGGTTGATTTGGTTCGCCATTATTGCGCTCCAAGTTCCCAATGGTGGCTTGACTACATTCAACACACTTATCATCTCTGGGCTGGGCTTCAACCCTCTTCAGACTTCCCTACTAGCTATGCCACCGGGTGCGATGAGTACCATTTCCGGTATTGTTCTGTCTTACATCGCGTCAACAACGCGCAAATATCGAACTCCGATTGTCGCAGGCTCAATCCTACTTCCTCTCTTTGGCGCGTTGTTGTGCTACAACCTCCCCCGCGACAACCTCGCCGGTCAGCTCATTGGTCTTTAGTAAGTTCAGTGCCCCCGAGGATACTTGGAACATGATTCTAATCTCCTTCAGCATCCTGTACACATATTGGGCGCCTTATGTCACATTGGTCTCTGTATACCAGGCAAACATCGCCGGACATACAAAGAAAGTCACACTCTATGCTTGGTTCTATGTGGCTTGGGCAGCTGGCAACATTGTGGGACCTCAGACCTTTCGCCAAGAGCAAGCACCAGCCTATACGGGCGGTACTATTGCAATGATCGTGTGCTATGTGGTGGCCATGATTTGTGTCCTTGCATATGGTGCTCTTTGTGCCATGAGTAATCGTCGCAGAGATGTGGAGGCAGATGAACAAGTCGCTGCCTCGCAGGATTGGCTAGACTTGACTGATAAAGAGTACAAGGGCTTTAAGTACACGACCTAAGGAAGCTGAAAGGACACAATATGATTCTCATAATATAGATGTAGGATGTTTTGATGAATACCATAGACGGAGGTATTTCTAATTGAGTTTACCCAAGAAGATGTTGCCGGAGGAAGCGTTCCTGTCGTCTCAGGGCGAATTTCGCTCGCCCACCACAATGTTCACCGCCAGGGATGAACACGAATTCGTAATCTTTGTCCGCATCATTCAGAGCTTTGATTAGCTGGAAGGTCGAGGCAGGATCAACATTATCGTCGAGCTCGCCCACGATCAGCATCAAAGCACCCTGTAACTTCCCCGCATGAACCACATTTGACGAGTCTTCGTAGGACTTATCAACAGGAAACCCCATCCACTGCTCATTCCACCATATCTTATCCATACGGTTATCGTGACATCCAGAATCGGCAATCGCAACTTTGTAGAAATTATTGTGATGAATGAGCGCGGCAACGGCGTTTTGCCCTCCGGCTGAACCTCCTATGACGGCAACCCGTGAAGTGTCCATCCATGGCCGCGTCTCCGCCGCAGCCTTGATCCACGCGATACGATCAGCGAACCCGGCATCTTTGAGATTCTTGTAGCACACGTCGTGGAACCTTTTCGATCGCCAATTTGTTCCCATGCCATCTAAAAGAACCACCACATATCCCTGGTCTGCCCATTGTCGTTGCTTGGCTAGAACCGAGAATGCCTTGGGGGTGTGAAAATCATGAGGTCCCGCATAAATATTTTCAAGGATTGGATACTTCTTTGAAGCGTCGAAACTAGAAGGACGGAGGATGATTCCGTATATCGCTGTCTCGCCATCTCGTCCTGGAGCCGTGAATCTTTCAGGGGCTACCCAACCATCCGTGAGTAGCTTCTGAGTGTCTTCGGTCTTTCCCTCGAGCGGAAGGACATCTTCTCCAGTTTCCAGACTTCTGATAACAGATTGCGGAGCGCAGTCCACGCGCGACCATGTATCAACGAAGAACTTGTTGTTCGGAGAGAACGTCCACTCATGAGTGCCGTCTCCTTCAGTGAGCACCTGAAAGCCAGTCCCGTCAAGACCTATGCGAGCTAAGTGCGCCTGGTAGGGATCTTGATTCGCAATCATCCCATATCCTCTTAACCACACTTGCCGGCTCGTTTCATCAATGTGAACGACAGAACGAACGTTCCAATTCCCCTTCGTGACTTGGTTCTTCTGCTTTCCATCTTTCAAGTCGAACAGGTACAAATGATTGTAGCCGTCGCGCTCGCTCATCCAGAGCATCTCGTCCGTCCCCTCAATTAACCGATGGTAGGACTTGCTTGAGTAGTCGATGAAGGTGTCACTCTCCTCTTCAATCAAGGTTCTGACTTCTCCCGTAGTGCGTATGCCCAACAGGCGAAGATGCTGGTGCCCGCGTTCGTTGAAAATGAAGCGATACTCCGTGCCGGCATAGTTCCAACCGATATTCTCGATGCTGTATGGATTTTGGAATAGACCACCACTGGTTTTGATCTCTTCCTTGGACTCCAGACTGAACAGTCGAGGCCGGTCGACCCTGACTCTATCGCCTGGCTTCAAGTACTGGACAGTCCGTACCTTCGGCTCAAGCTGATCTGATGGAGCTGACTCTCGAAGATGGAGAACATGGTCTTCCTCCGGGATGTACTGCCAGACGATAGCAAAGTCCCCACTGGGTGATTGAATGATTCTTGAATTGTCGAACGGGTTTTCATCGGTTCCATTGGATGAAATCTGCGACTCCTTCCCTGAAGCATCTCGAAACCACACGTTGTGGTCTCGAACAAAGATATGACCTTTGCTTTGAGGGTCTTCTTTTTCATCTTGAGCTGCCGATCCACTTGTGTCCGTTTCACTGTTGTCATTTGTGTCTTCGTTTGGTTCATCGCTCTTGAACCTCATCTCTTCCATGGTGCTCTCTTCTATGACGACAATATCTTGAGATTCCTCTGGAGCGACGTAGATCGCCTTCACCTCTTTCGTCTCCTCATTGACAAATTTCCAAACATGGCCCGAGAATGTCTGCTGCTCATTAGTCTGCCCTTGTCCGATTTTGTGATATAGTTTGGGCTTGCCGTTGAAGTCGATCCAGTACGACGACAAAGGCCCTTCGGTGTGGTTGACAAAATTTACGGTCACAATCTGCTTCGTAGACTTGGAAGGACGCTCCTTAGAAAGGAACTGTGTCCTGGGTTGGTTGAAGTTACCCCTCAATTCTTCAAGTTCGCCATCACAACCAAATACCCATCTCTTTCCCTCAAAGAAGAAACTGATCGATGATCCGTCAGGTCTGACATCAATCCAAGTGAATGGTAACGAGTTATGGTCGATTTCATCATCCGCGGATGATGCTTTCTTCTTCAAAATACCGGCCAGTTTCTCGTGGTTGAAAGCCAGTCGGCGTGTTTTGTTAACGGCGTCCACGAGGACGAACTCGAATTTTCCCGGGGACAGATACCGGCGATACCAAAAAGAGCTCTCATCTGGCAGCCAATGCGGCGAGACGGTGGTTTTCTTGATGCATTCTTGCTCCATGGCGCAGACGGTCAAGCTGTGCCTCTCCTTGCTTGGGCACTTGCTTCGCAAAACCCTACGCGTGAACCTTTACGTCTTTGTGAGGTCAATGAGAAACTTGAGGCAGGTGAGATTAGGCAACAGTGAATGGGGCTAATATGATTTGCCCATTGCCAAGCCGATTCAAGCCGCCCGGACTAGTGGTACTAAACCCGCGGCAGCCCGGTCCCAGTGCGCGAGTAGTATCAAGGGTGAAGGTCGGGAGGACTGAACAAATGATACCTTCATAAAGTTCGAGGGGCTCATCTGCGAGAGTTCATGTGATCACAAGAATTGAGATGTCTGTAGTGCTAGGTACTGCTTAGAGATTACTCCACCGCAGCCATAACGAGTCAGCCGGGCCGGAAGCCGAGTGGATACCGGACGATTGTGCGGAAAGCTTGATAGGAACACTGGGCCACGGCCCCGCACCAAGAAAGTTTCTCAGACATCACAGATCCCGGACAGCGGGCCACCTACTATATCATCAACCAGCGCTGTCAGCATGCATGTATCGGGATGCCGGAACGAGGGAGGCAAAACGTCCGAAGGGGCCCAGGCTCACAGCTGAAATATGACAAAGGTTTGCGCGTTATCATCACCTCTTAACGACCATCAAGCATCAGAGACTAATCGCCCTCAAGGCTGCGCGACATGTGAGCGACGTCGGATTCGCTGCGATCTTCAGAAGCCAACTTGTCATAAATGCTACAAGAAAGGCTTAGAATGCCCTGGATACACTCGCCCGCTCCGATGGGTCAACGGCGTCGCAGCGAGAGGTCACCTTCGAGGCCGACCAGTTCCAACCCGGGCTTCCCCTCCGGGGTCTCCGCAAATGCCGGGAGCCTCAGATAGTCTTTCACAGGGTGCCGAACTGGTGACTAATGTCACGAGCTTTCAAGCGTTGGTGCCTACATCGGGGTTGACGATATTCGGGATGACCGCTTCGTTGAGCACGGAGTCTTTCGCTACGGGCGCGAGGTTCATGGAGTATTACCGCCGAAACCTCGCCGGTCTCATGGTTTGGTTGGATTCTGAAGAGAACGACTACCGCAAACAGGTCATACCTCTTGCCGAATACCAGCCTGCTATCGGCTTTGCTATCCTGGCATTTGTGGCTCAGCACGGATCTATGAGCTGCTCCAACAAAGCCATCGCAGCGATGGCGGAGGATGCCCGGGATAAGTGCCTGCAACTGATCAAACTTAGGGCGCAGCAAATGACCGATAAGCTCATGGAAGGTTCTGAGCTGGACGATCATTCCGATGCTGTTGATGCTGAGTGGATGCTTGCGTCGATTCTTATCATGACCAATTATGACCGATGCTGCCCCGAGGTAGCCGACGAGCACAGAAGAGCTGCCCGCACCATCGTCAACCTATTCAACAGTTCAAGTGCTATTGAAGAACGAAAGCTTTTCTCTTTTCTGCGCAATCAGCTTGCCATCGACGATGTGACGACGGCAAGCACTTCATTTGATCGATCTTTGATCAACAACGCAATCAAGCCCGTACCGGGATCGGACTCTTTGCTCTTCTCGAGGTATCTCACATTTTTACATCGAGTTACACTCGCTTCCGTCGAGGTTGTCGAGACCGGTTCCTCAAGTGAATTTCCGCAGCATCCACTGACCACGAATATGATCCGATCGGAGTTCGAACAAGCTCGAGGGTCCACCTTGATGGCGGCCGGCCGACTCGGCCTCAATGGGTCAAGGATGACCCGCGACTTCATTCGCCTAGTCGATGTCTACCACAACGCAGGACTTGTTTACTCGTTTCAATGTTTGGAATGTGTACATGAAGACGGCTCTGAGCGAACAACAGCATGCAACAATCTCTTTGATCAGCTTATGGGATTTGAGGATCAAACGGCATTCGTACAGAATCTTGCTTGGCCAACTTTCATTGCTGGAACAGCATGTCATGGAAACAAAGAACGACAGAAAACGATATTATCTTTGTTCACCGCGATTCATCAGGCAACTCGATTCAATCATTACCGAGACGCGGTCAGCTTCCTGGGAGAATTCTGGGCTGGCCCAGATGCCGATTGGCGACCACTTGCCCGAGCAAGAGAAGCGTCGGGCAAGAGGATTCTCGTCGTTTGAGCATCACTCGTTGCATTTGTTACTCCTACTCTCCTACTGTCCAGGTGCATATGAAAGACAGGCTACAACATGTAAAAGAAAGTTCAAAAGTCGACAGTCTCTTCATCCTCAACCCCAAACAACACTCTCATCGGATCCTGGTACTTCATGAAGCCTACACCCGGCTCACACAAACCATATCCAAGAAGTCTCTGGGCCTGGGGCTTCATCTTCCGGACCTTCTCCAACGGGACCATGAGAAACTGGTTTTCGGCCGGACGCAACGTCGGCTGACAGAGAAATATTCCCACGGTTTCTCGATACTCGTCCCTGCGAATGTCAGCGATTCATGTCCGGATGGCTTTCGTCAAGGAAATGATTGATCAAAAAACGCACTTGGTAATGTTGCCACCGCCCGCATGATAAGTGTTCCCTAGGAAGATGCACGCATCACCAGGCTCAAGTTCGGCTGGGACAGTTTCTTCATCAAATGGCCGCCTCTCAGGTCCCCAGAGATGAGACCCTGGGATAATCACAGTAGCACCATTCGCCGCCGTAGTCTTGGTCAGCGCAGTCACGCAACCGGTCATTACCGGCAACTTCTTATCGTGCGGGTGGTAGTCACTGGATACTTGTCAGCTGGTCATGTCGACTCAATGCTCGCCCTCATTAAATTTACTTGTCGTCGCGGTGCAAAACCTGACGCTTGCCACCCGGGTTGACTCGGAAGCCGACGGTTGAGGAGATGATAGGCTTGCCGCTCACGGTCTTCTGGTGGTCACCCCTCCAGAAAGTGTAAGAAGAAGAAACCATGAGATTCGCAACGTCAGTGTAGATTTTGTTACAGGCAAGTTCGACGCAGTTGTCCGAGATTGCTAGTAGTCCGGAAGCCCTCTGTGTTGTAGGTGGAAAGAAGCCATATTTATCAGGGATATCTTCATCGAAATACGGCTTCAGATCCTTTTTGATGGACTCCGCGAGTTCGCGGGTGATGAGCTTCTCGACAATAACCCCACCATCACGGTTGATGATCTCGACCAGCTTTTCAGGTGTGGTTGAGGGGTCGGTGGCGTCGTAGCGCGCCAAGGGTGGTGTGGTATTGGTTATGTCGGCTGAGGGCATTATGGAGACGATGAAAATTGAACTCTAGGCTGCGCGGAAGTTCGGAGTGTCTAGAGAGAAGTCTTTATATCGTCCATCTGAATACGTGCGAAGAAAACCTTGGTTATCCATGACACGGAGGAACCCTAAAATCTCAGGATATTGCCCTTTTCGAGTTTAGGTATATCAAGGGCTATTGCCAAACTGCTACTTCACATGGTGCTGCCCAACCAAAGATAACTGACATGTGTGCCCGTGTTGGGGAGATAAGATGGACTGGCGAAGAAGTCAACTACACGGGATCCCTGTTGCTTCAGTTTTCTCAGAATAATGCCCATATCGGGTTAGCGTCATTCCCGGCCAGCTCAGAGTTCGAGTTGCGGAAACTTGTTTGGAGTGGAGGTTGTGGAGATGGGACGATTTGCTTCCATTTTCACACGAACATGTTCACTGCGCACCTTTCTTAGACTGCAATCTGCTGGCGAATTCTGTTTCCGTGCCTAAGCGAGAATAATTGCGTCAAATTTGTCCACAGTAATGCTAACGCTTCATTTGATGGATGTGTATTAACTAGACTTGCCAGGTGATTAAACCCCGGAACCTCTCTTTGAGGTGGCGTCGTATAGGAGTCGCCCACAACCCCGGATAGTGGTATGAAATCCCCCAAAAACTTCGTCATCATTTTCTTCAATATCTTCTCCTGTCCCGGCGGTCTTCCATCTTTTGCTCGTTGTATTCCGTCAACGCCTCGGCCATCATATGGAGAATTGCCATGGGACGAGCCATCTCTCTGAAGGCTTGCATGTCCTGCGGATCAGAGACATAGAATTGGAGCTCCTCATCGTCGCGACCGTGAGGGTCTGCGTAAGGGTGCTTGAATCCATCTTGGCTCCATAGCTGCAACCGGCGTCTCACGATATACACGGCAAGATCCTCATTGAAGGTCTTGAGGCGGTCCATCTCGTGTTGCTCAAATCTCGCGACGGCCCTGCCAAAGTAGTTGGAGTTCTCACCAAGGAAATGAATGGCGGATTGAGGGCCCTCCTGGCCGTGCCTGTCGCAGAAGGTGAATGTTGAGCCAAATATGTGATCATCAGAGGTGCACATGTATTTGACGTAGGCGGCGCGCCACTTGCGACGTGCCTCAATGTCCGGCATGTCGTCCTATCCCGGAAGTTAGATCGATATCGTGAGAAGACAAGACAACGTACCGAAGCCTTAGGAAGGTCCGTCATCCACTTCCCCACATGGACGATCAATTTTGAATCGTCACGAGGAGCAGGCTCGGGACGCTTGCCGGCAGAATCGGCAGTCGTCCAACCGTCTTCGAAGACCAGGTCCCAAAGACCATTGACGTCGACAGCCTCAAACTTGAACTGAGGTCCGAGGGTCTCTCCAAGTTTCTCCCATACATCGCGGCATGCCGTAATCTCTCTTGTAGGAACATCGTCAAACGACTTGTACGTGGTTCCTCTCTGGCACCCACGGTTGTCGCGAGGATTCGCTGTCGAATTTCTTCTGCCGATGCGGAGGAAACGGAATTCCTCGGGGAACTCTCCGCTCCAGGAAAGCCGGCGTCCTAATGGCATCTTTTAGAGGTGACGAGCTGGTTCTGGCGTGTGCCCTTCTCGTTTGTGCTTGAGTGTCGCGAGCGGTCGCTGTGGTCGTTGGTATCCTGCGCTGTGTTTGGTGATGTGAGAAGAGAGACAGAGAAAGTTTAAGCAGGAAGTAGGAAGGCTTATATAGTCCCGAAAATTTGATCGCCTTGTAGAACGCGCCAGTGAATGCCGCCGCGTTACTGTTTTCTTCCTGAACTATGGTGGTTCCGAGCCTGAGAGGTGTTTCGAAGCAGTGAATAGCAATTTCATCAACGCTATCGAGTCAATCCATTCAATATACTTGAACATAATTTGCGGGAGCCGTGTCTGTTCCAGTCTCACCAACTAAGGTCGCCCTGTTGCGACGATCATCTACCTCGTGGACAAGATTCATGGGCATAGCCTCCTTAGCACTGCTGTTCTCATCTGAGTGCTGGAGATGTGTGATACTTTGACCTCCTTCGAGAAGGACTAGTTGTTGGGTTCTCAAAAGCGTTCTGTGCCTGAGATGGTGGGAAACATCCATGCGTAGTGCGATATTCGGATGGTAACGATGCATCATTAACGATTCAACGTTTGAGAGCAACGGAAGCAGTCAGCGGTCGAATATTTCACTGGTCATCATAGCTGTTTGCAAGAATAGAGTAGTATTCGCGAGTCGATTAGGGTATATCTACCAGACGCCGCCGCCAAACCGAGGCCAAGCCAGAGCAAAATAGAGAAAAAGAAGAAGCCAATCCATGCCGTCTAGGCGCCTTCATCCTCATCCTCCTGCTCACGCAGGTACTGCTCCACGAGGCGCACTTTCTGAATCTCCTCCAGATCTTCCTCGACGTCAGGATGAGGCGCTGGGCGGACACCAATCACTCCCACGCCGGCGTTGGTGCGGCGAGCGAGGGCGGCGATGCGATGACGAGCCCAGTGCACCACCTTGGCCCAGTTCCAGCCACCAACGCGATCCATCTCGTTCGTGTCGTAGTGAGATGCGACCATACTCTTGATGTCCTCGTAGGACAAGTCCCCGTCCACGTCAACGGACTCGGCCGGAATCTTCTGGAACTGGGCATCCACCCAAAAGAACGCCAGCTTGTCGCCAAACTGAAAGGACGCCTTAAACATCACCGGATGGCGGGCGCGGCGGTAGTCGGGGATAGCCCTGCCCTTGGATTTAATGGGAACATCCTCATTGAGGGTACCAATGTAAAGGGCGGTCTCCTCGCTTGTTCGCTTTCGCAGAAGACCTGGACCCGGGTTGGGCGCCTCCGTGGTCCATCCATTGGCAAAGACTTTCTGCCAGAGGACATGGCGGATGTTGTCGATGGTGGGGGCGTCAACAGGGTAGCTCTTCTGGATGAGAGCAGCGAGGAGGTCGTCACACGACTTCTGCTGGGCCCGGGAGAGGTCAGCGACGCGCGAGAAGACAGCCATGTTAACTATTCTTAGTCAGCTTTCAGTTCCTGAAATTATTCCGATTGAACATACTGGAGATATTGACGGCAACGGCGATAGCGACGGTGCTGAGAAGAGATGACTGAAGACAGCGCCAGGAGTGTCCAGAAACGGTGGCGAGAAAAGGAAGGGGTGACAAGAGCCAGCGGCGAGGGACAGACGAGGTCGCGAGTGACGGAGACGGAAGAAACAGACGCTCAAGGACGATAGCGGCTGTCGACAGGGATAGAAAGAGGACAGGCCTAAGGCCAAAGAGGATGGTGATGAATGCTGGCGCTCCTTTGGATATGGGCTGCGCTGGCGATGTTGCGAAATTGTGAAGTTTTTCTTAAAGTCGTGGCGCGTGTTGTGAAAAAAGAGAACATGTGGAGTTTCAGCTTTGGGCCAGATTTTATAGCGTGAAAATCGGCTTCAGTTCCTTCTTCGTCAAAAAACCTATGTGAGGTAAGGTGAATGGATTTTAACCTGAAGGTGAACAAGGCTGCACACCTCAGTCCAAATTCACCCGCAACGGAAGGAGCGCGAACACGCAAGATAAGATAAAGACGCTGGGCAAGGTGAAACTACATCATTGTTCCGACTAAATCAAATTCCCCAGCCCTTACAACCAATTATTCACTAAATCAAGCAGTCCGGATTAGAAGTGTTCAGTCCCTCTTTGACTTTCCAGACATAGACCACAGGACTGGTCCCATTCTGCGCGACCTCGAAACAAGGGCCCAAGCTACCCTCCACGGGCCTTATAAGGGGCTGCCCTGAAGATACTTGGTTCCAATCATCGACGGCGTCTTGTCCCAAAGATGATTTAAGTAAGGGGAACCATTCCTCTGCGCCACAGTTGCTGCTTTGCGGGCAAGTATGCAAGAAGGGAATCGCAAGATTGTCGAGTTTCTGGGTTCCGTTGTATTTGGCCCTCATATGAGCATCGATATTGGCGAAGTGAAGCATGCCTCGGCCGTATGGAATTCGTTGGGCGTCACGAATCTCCCATGCGACCTCCTGGGCTTTCTCATCGGTGTAGTTCACCGTCGGATTGGTGTAATAATCGGCCGCTCTTGTATTCATCTCGTCGAGGTATTGATCCGTAGTGAGCATGCCAGCCCGCCAAAGAAGCCTCAGAGACCAGAACTCGGCCGCGCCTTCATTGTATCGAGACTGTTCCGCATTCGTTCCGCTAGCCCACGGGGTCCAGTTGTGTGTCATCTCATGCGCCAACAGCGTGATGACTCTGTCCTGCGCCAGCCCGGCGTCCCGGTTGTATCCAAATAAGAAGGATCGCAGCAAAGCAGTGCCGCCAGCGCCGGTCCCGACGGTCCCAGCACGCTGTTCCTCGTTGATGCGAATGAAAACGCGGTATGGGTCCGTGGAGTTATCTTGCCAGAACTTGGTTGAATATGACAGTAAGCTTTGGAGGTACTGCCCAACTTGATCGATGTCGAAAGGAGTCTTCTCCAGCCAGTAGATCCCAAATTTGCCGTCAGGGCCGGTTGGCATGCTCGGATAGCCCTTGACGTCGCCGACGATGAAAAAGGTCTGGGTCAGTCGTGTCACAGGCCCGACGAAGCTGTGGCTGTGGGGTCCTACGCCGTCAGCCCAGGTGTATGCGGCACCCTGCTCAGCTGAAATATTCCAAGAAACGGTGATGTTGTAGTTATCACCTGACAGAGGACTTGGGACCGGTACCAGAGCCCACATTGAGCCAGTGAGACCGCCGGTGGCGTTCCTAATATCGAAATGAGGCCCTGGAAGAGCACTAACGTTGACGGAAGCAGGCTTTGCCGTGAACTCGATTGATACAGGGCCTTCTGTGGCTCTTTTGGGTGTCCATTGTTGAGTTGGTAACCCAAAAGGACCTTGAGCTACCTCCTGGAAGTCCAGAGGCAGAACCCCTGTCTTGTCGGATGCTGTCAAGCCGCCGGCGCCGTATTGCGCAGATGCTACGCTCGCAATGGTCTTGGGCAACACTACCAGCGTCTCATTGCTACCGCATGCCCTGTTTAGAACGATTTTACCATGAAGGCGATAGTCATCTTGGACCAGACTGGGCGTCAGCGTGAGGTGGAACTTGGTAACGGCAGTCGACTCGTTTAAGAAGGTGATGTCTGCCTTCGCAAGGCCAATCAGGCCGAAGAGGGCGACGAAGTTGGTTCGAGACCAAATCATATCGATAACAGCGTCGAGAAACGAAATGAATACTAAAGCTGAAGTTTGATGGAAGAGAATCAGTCTCAGAGGCTATCCTTGAGATATAAATACGTTGGTTGGCTTCCGCTATTAGTTTCCGGCCTTGCTAGGCACAGTGAGCCCCGGCGTTGGCCAAGCCGGATTTCGAAGAAATTGTTCACTCGTTTCCTCATTGCTGCCGTAGCATAGACCGTCGAAAGAGGGGTCGCAATCCGATAAGTCGGGGGTGCAAGCAGGGGCCATGGTGAAGATCAAGGACCCCTCCGCAGGCCCAGTCTTGGCATGCGCTAAACCGAAAGTAGTGCTCAAGAGCGCGTCTAAGTTTACAGAAAAGGTAGTTGAGAACGCAACTTCCTGTCGAGACTGCGCAATCTTTATTTCATCGCCCATCACGCATCCGAGATGCCGCCTGCATCCTTGTTTAATACAGAAATCTCGGAGTTTGGATATCAAAGAGGATCAAGGGGCAGCGATTCACCCTCCTATAGACCAAGATATTTCCAACTCTTGGCCGGCACAGGGTGATCGGCAGGCCGAACGGCTGGGCCCATGTCCGGCGCCGAAACCGAGCATGGGATGGCCCCGATGCCGGTCCCGAACCTAGCGGCAGGCACTGGCAATGAGAATAGCCTACTCTATTCAACAGATTTCATGAATTTCATCGTCATCATGATTCGAGTGGCTGAAAATGCAACTGGTCATCCTCATTGATACTGAATGGCGCACCCCGTGTGCTATCTGGTCTTGCCAACGGTTAATACATGGATATGATGGGTTCTTAAGTGCATCCCTCACATAAAATGAAAGGGATTCTGGACGTAAGCTTATGCCAGCAGAATGATTTTCAAAGAAGACAACATCCACGTGTGTGTCACAACATTCCTGTTGTACAACTAACACAAACACACAATGGTTGTCTTCTGCCGTCATCAACCTCCCCCGGTACGATGCCAAAACGCACAAGTTTCCACCAATCTGTCCTGATTCCAACTCAGCATCTCGGATGCATGTAACTTTATCCAGTACATGCATAACTTGGCCTGCCATATAACAAAAAGAACCCCAAATCACGCTGTACACCGCGCCACTGATGACTTGTTGATAGAAATGCTACCTACGACAACGTAACGTCGCTAGATCTGTGCCGATTTCTCACCTGGACATATGCATTAGCCCCTTGCTTCCACTCCGCCCCAAAATTAGCTTATGCTGCAGCATGTACCCCAGAAGTCGGGCGATTATGTATGCAGTTGCTAAGAAGGATGGACAGGTTTCTTGGTCTTCGCCTTTGGTTCTGCTCTTGAAACATGACATGACGGCATCTGCTCACTCTTCTTTTGTCCGTGTTACCAGTATAAATATCAAAGCTTCCAGTCATGCCCGATACGCGATCAAGTTGTGCTGGGTCCAACGTCCATCTAGTTAATATCGGAAATGGTGGCCGCTAGTCTTCAAGAAACCCTCTACAGGGCTACTGTCACATCAAAATGCATCGCCTTGAAGGGAGCCATCTGTTTTTGCATACTGTTCTTCATCACCCTTCTCCCTTCGCTGAGGCCACCCGATACACGGGTTCATACCGCATCCGTCAAGTTCGACTGGGACTCATCCAACCCTCCCTTATGGACCATTAGGCCAGAAGAGCGCGCGGCATTCCTGTCTAACAAAATTTCCTTCCTCGAAAAGCGTGCCTCAAATCCGTGCGAAAACAGGGACAAACCTGCTGATCTCTATCGGCAGTATGGGGACGCCGACTGCAAGCCCACGCTCGAATTGCAATCCGACGGTTCGTGCAAGAGTTGGGACAAGGTATACAACAGTAAAAACACGCAGGTTAAATGTATGAGCTTCTGCCAGATTCGTAAGTTTGTTTCCAACGACGGTCATTTCCATCATTGAGACTGTCCAGTAACAGACGATCCAATCTCCTAGGGACCTATTTCGAATGGAGTCGCGAGCAGCCTTTTGCCTACACGAAATGTCATTACCTCCTGCCCTGCAACCTCACCACCAACGACACAGTGTCACTCGGCAGTTGGAAGAAGTCAGGGTCCAACCTCGACCAGGCTCTAGAGGTTGGGATCTCTGGTGGATACGGTTCGAAGAGTGATTTGGAGTTTTATGCGCAGGGCCAAAACTGGTCTCTCGACATGAAGCAGGGCCAGTGCGGCTACTTCACTTTCATTCCCGTCAAGAAGGTCACATGGTCAGTCTTATGAACGGACGTCTCCAATATTTGGCTATACTAAAACATGTCTTCTCCCAGTGGAACATTATCCGAGTCCGTCTACAAATCAGGCGTGTGCAGCACGTCCAAGAAAGACGGGGCCAACCACAAAATGAACTACTGCGTCGATCAGCTCTGGAACATTAAAGACAAAACTAGCGGCAAGGAGGTACCCGATGGCATCACTATCTTCGTCCACACGAACTGCAGTACGCGTGAGCCGCTGGCCATGGAGAAGCAGGACCCAGCGTACGCCGCACCCGGCGTGGCCCTCGACAAGGAAAGCATACAGAAGGTCCAGCAGGACTGGGTCTGGAACTCGTGCAGCTTCACTTGGTTTCAGTCTCAGAAGAAGCTCAAGGTCTTCATTCGTGGCGGCGGGTTCCGCGATGACAAGATTTCAGCCGACGGATACAAACTAACTTCAGAGATTATCAAGTGTAGCGGCGACGCCGGTATACATGATGCGACATTTTCGTGGTTCTACAACGATTACTACCGGTTCAACACCAATTTCCCTGAATCTAGACCGAAGGAAGTGGGTGCGTCCTGGTTGTTTTCGGCGATAGTGCCGGCGAAAACTAGCCCCAAATGCGTCGGGAACGCACTCGTGGGCATGGGAGGCTTCCAGGATCAGTGTGTTGAAGAGGAGCACTCTGTCAATGGTAAGAAGGTCTCGGAGTTGTAACATAACTTTTGGTAGGCTACCTTATTCTTGATCACAGCCGGTGGCACATGTTATGACATGATTCTTCCTGCTTGTTTGCCTTCAGCTAACGATTTAAATCATTAGACGATGGAGTACTTGAAGAATCAGTGCCAAGGAATCATCGGCGTCGTAGAGCTGTTGATACGAAAAGCCGGAACTGTTTTCAAGATGGTATATACTGCCCATATCGAAGCCAATGCCAACGCCAAGCTCGCATCCTCTTCCTAATCCCGTCGATATGTACACAGCAGATTCCTGTGCCTTTTCTTCGGTCACGACTGCGTGGGCGATGGGCCCACAAGAGGCTGCTTCTCGTGCGCAAAGTAACCAGCCGAGAGATCCTTGTGAGCCGCAATAAAGTCCCCGCAGAGGCGAATCTCTTGAAACTCCTTCATGTCAGACACCTCGCGCGTCTTGCAAGCCTTGCAGCGTTTGTGACCCTTTCTGCTTCCGTCGCGACGGTTAAGCTTGAGATGGCTGAGGAGCTGTTCCCGGGCGTAGTAGACAGCGACGTCGATGTTGATGCGGCCCATCCTGTCGAGCTCCTTTTGGTCGCGTTTGATGATCGCCTCGACTTTGGCCTCTTGCAACGTCTTATCCGTAAGTGAGATTGCCTTCGCCCCGCCGATATTCTTGTTGTTGCTGTCTGTCCACTTATACTTGATCTGATTCGCGACGAAGTTGGGAAGGGGCTGAAGCCAGACAGTCGCGCCCTGGCGACGCTCGTTTGGAATCGAGGATGCAGGCGGCGACTCGTGTCCGGCAATGACATGTTTCTTTGAGCCTTCTTGTGAAGGTACGTCCTGGCTAAGGATCGCGACTGGAGTGCCATTATCTTGTCGAGGACGAGGGCGAGGGAGGTAGTTGTGTGCGGCAGGAGACGTGGTCCAGCGATGGAAGACGGCTTCCCAGAAGGCTGCGCGAATTGCGTCGTCAAGGACCTTGCCTGTCCGGTTGATTGTGAGGATGTGGGTGATGATAGGGTCGCAACTGCGCTTTTCGTGGTCGGTTAGGTCGTCGCAGGCCGCGAGGATGATGGGGTCTTTCGGTTGAGAGGTAGCCGCGAGGCTCGCTTGGGTGGCCATGATTGTGGAAAGGATCTGGATCGTAGTCAAAAAGATATTTTCGTAACAAGCGAAGGATCAACGGGAGGTTACTTTGGTGGCCAAGTTTGATCTTGGATCTAGATTCTTCTTTGAGATGTGGAAGTGGCCGAATATGGCGACGAAGTAGGTACGGAGGTGATCAAGTTGGAAGAATCAGAAACGAGGGCAAAAAGGATGCTTAGTGGAAGAAGGAGCGAATCTTCGAGATTGGTAAGAACAAACGCGTCTGTCTGCCTGTTGGCTGTGAAAATCGCATGCAAAGCACGTCTTTGGCGAGTTTAGAAACATCTCGGATTTTGAGCTAAGGAGCGGTCTCGTGTTGGAACAGTAGTCCTCCCCGCAGCAAGACACACTCACATTCCACTAGAACGGTATAAGAATGGATAGCTGAATTGCGAAACTTTAACAAAGCAGCAAAGTATGCACTAGTTCCAAGCAAAGGTCCTGATCAGTAGAGCAGGCATTTCTTTCTTCTAGTTCATAACTACTACAAACCACGCTCTCCTAGGTAGCGACCACTATTGTCAAAGCAGTGTCGGGCAATAGTTTAGCGACTAGGCCAGGTCCAACAAACTCGAGACATCAGAGACCAAAGTAACACGTCAAAGTTATAGTAGCAGCAAGGTTTTAATCGATCCAGCCATACTCAATGGCCACACGTGTGATTGGGTATCAACCTAAATAACAACAACGAACCATCCAACCAATATGGATGTTTTTCCCTTCCCCCTTCCTAATGCGATATTTACACATAACATTCCGCCCCTAGTACTGGGGGTTCTTCTTCCTCAAGAAGATGTGGAGAGCAACGTACGACGCCACACCAGTGAAGCACAATCCGCTAATGACACCAAAGCCCATGAGGTACTTGGGAGCGTCGCTCGAGGGGAAGAGGTAAGCGCCGTAGATCTGGGCGAGGTTGCCCATGGCGTTGACGAACGCAAGGGAGATGGCGCGGGTCTCGTTGGCCATGTCGCCGAAGCTGACGGAGGCGTACGATAGGGCCAGACCGTTGGAAGCCCACAGGCCGGAAGCCATGATGACCAGGAGAGCGTAGCGGGCCGTGAAGTTGTAGACGACGCAGATGATGATGGAGCAGATCATGGAGACGGCCATCCAGGCGCCGAGGATCAGGCCGCGCCACTTGCTGTGCTGGTCGGCGAAGTATCCGGTGATGGCCGTGCAGACGAAGGCGACGCCGAAAATGGGGATCGTCATGTACTGGGCGGCGGTCGAGGTGTAGCCCAGACCGCTGACGAGGGTGGGGTAGAAGTAGGACAGGGTGGAGGAACCGACGATGGCCTGCGATGAGGGTTTATGTCAGTCTGACGGCGTTGATAATCAAGAGTGGTGGTGATTAGGACTTACCATGTAACCAACGACAAAGAGCCAGGTCTTCCAGCTGACCATGGCAAGCTTGAAGGCGGCCCAGTGGCCGAGAACGGGCTCCTCCTCGCCGCGCAGGGCCTGCTCGTCGCTCTGGAGTCTGCGAATAGCCAGGGCGCGCTCCCTCTCATTGAACTTGAGCTTGGAGGTGGTGGCGGGGAAGTCGGGGAGGACGAAGAAGGCGATGCAGGCGGCGCCGACGGTGGCGGCGCCCTCGACGACGAACAGCCAGCGCCATCCCGCGATGCCGTGGACCTCGTGCAGGCCGCTAGTGATGGAGCCGGCGAGGAGACCGCCGAACGCACCGGAGAGGATGGCGGCGGAGATGTAGACGGCGAAGCGCTTGGACTGTTCCTCCTTCTTGTACCAGGAGGAAAGGAGGAGCAGGACACCGGGGGCAAAACCGGACTCAAGACCTTCGTGGAGTTGTGAGAAAAGGCAAGTACGCAGACTTCGGAGGTGATGGCTTTTACTTACAACCCATGACAACACGGAAGCCAACGAGGGCCTCGTGGGTTGGGCAGAAGGCCATTCCGATGGTGACCGAGCCCCACACCGCCATGATGCCGGGAAGGTAGAGACTGGGACGGGTGCGAGTGAGGAGCATGTTGGAGGGGACTTCGAAGAGGACGTATCCGATGAAGAAGACGATGAGGGCGATCGAGTATTTGCCAGAGTCGAGGCCAAGGTCCTTGTCCATGCCGGCGATCTTGGCGTTGCCGATGCTGAAGATTGGGGGATAGGGGTTAGCGTTGAGGTGACATCACGGCAGGCAGTCTCGCAGAGTCGGATTGCAACTTACTTGGTTCTGTCCATGTAGGAAAGGAGGTACATGAGCCACATCAAGGGGAGGAGATACTGCTTAGTGTCAGCGTCGTGTAATCCCCAAATGTTTCGATGCTGTCTTACCATGTCAATCTTCCTTACGAGCTTCTTCTCCTCGTCGCTGCCCGGGACATAATCGATGACGGGGGCATCGACGTCCTTTCCGATGGCATGTTCATGCTGGTCGCTAGTCATATCGTTCTTGTCCATGATGGGCAAACTGCGCTTTGCGGAAGAAGAGGCAGACAGCGATGTTGAGACCGGATGAATCGCAGACTTGTTGCAATTGTCTGAGGAAGGAGAACCAACTTGCAAGACCCGACAAGGACAAGGAAAAATAAGAAGGGTTGTTCAACCTGTCAACGAAGAACCAGGGGACTGGAAAGCAAGAGCCAATTGGGGCAACTCAAAGGTTCTTAAGTAGACGTGTTGCGGTGTGTGGTCTGGAGGTTGAGAGAGAGTTGTTCCTTGTGGCTCGGCCGAGGTGCCGTATTACGTACGGTGAGTGTGTGCGTGTGCGTGTGTGTAGTAGGAGTGTGGGCGCGCCCGCGCCGTCGGATACAAGGAGCGGTCGTAACGACGAGGTTGCTGCCTTGGTCACAAACAAACGAGTCTCTGTCTCTCTGTACCTACGTCGTGTTCACTCATTCCCCGGCTGCTGTGCGTGTGGCTTACTCTGCACATTGGTCACACATCCATTAATATGGAGTGCGGACAAGTGTTATGCCTGGGTTATGCGCGCTGATCGAACCACCACAACCCGAGTCGAGCATTTCCGGTGTGCAGAGGCGGCAGGCTTGGCGTAATTGGTAGAATTTCTCCCGTGAACTTCCCCCAGTCTGGGGGAAACTGGGGTTGAGATGAACTTCCGGAATCTTGCGGGGTCCGGGGAGGAGTCCCGGGTCATGGTCCTGTCGTAGCGGCAGGTTTTTTGGGCAAAGTTTTGGGGGATGGCACGAGGTGTGAATGCTTGGTTGACCGCGTGTCGAGGATGGTGTGGAAAATTGGGTCGTGAAGCCGGCGTGGACAAGAGTCATTTTCCCCCCTTTGCCTATCCCGGGTTGAGCTGAAGGGCTGACGTGCGCTAGATCAAAAGGGCGTGGAGTTGGCGCAGAGCCGCGTCTCGTGGACGTTCAACACCGCGGCTAAGTGGTGATGCGGGAGTTGACCGCGGCTCGCGGGCTTCACTTCTGCGTTGACATGGATCTTGCTTGGAGTGGCGGCTGTTACACAGAAACCAACGCCGCACATCTCATCTGACCACCACGACTTCAATGCAGGCGGTGCGTCATTGGGAAAGGGCATTGCAGCAACTAATGCGGAACGCTGGTGAGGTATCTCTCTTTCTCTCTCTTTTCCCCGCCGTCTTGAATCGCGCGTCGCGGGCCATCACGGCTTCGGGTCCTGCATCATGCACGGAGATGGAGGAAGATGGGGCCCCCACGGGCGCAGCCGCCGACTGCGGATTACGGACGACCTCCAGGAACCCCCGACTGCATACTTAAGGACGCGGAAAAGTTTCCCGTGATGTTTGAAGCCACTGCTACAGTCTCAGATCCAGCTTGGTTTGTACACACATACAATTATTTCTTCTTTTAACGGACCGTTATACAACAGAGATACAAGTCCGATTTAACTTCGTTTGAACGTTCTTCCACACCACTTAGTCAAAGACAAATCCCCTAATTACATACACAATGGCTCAGAACGGCAACGGCGAGGCCCCTCAGTTCCTCAGCACCATCCCCCAGGAGGGCCATGACTTCAAGATTTCCCTGAAGGACAAGGTCATCGCTAGTGAGTCTGCCGCTCTAAAGAGGCGAGAATCCGAGAGGAAAACTAACATGTCCGAAAAGTCTCTGGTGCCAACCAGGGTATCGGTCTGGGTATCGCCGAGGTCTGCCTCGTCAACGACGCCGCTGCCGTCTACAGCTTGGACATCTCCTCCCCCGGCGATGACTTCGCCGCCCTGAGCAAGCGCTTTCCTGGCAAGCTCGACTTCCAGAAGGCCGATGTCACCGACTACAAGAGCGTCGAGGGCGCGATCAACGCCATCGTCGATGCCAAGGGCCGTTTCGACGGCATGGTCGCTAACGCCGGCGCCACCAAGCACCAGCCCGCTCTGGACTTCACCCCCGAGCAGTTTGACTTCCTCTTCAAGCTCAACGTCACCGGCTCCTGGAACTGCGCCACCGCCGCCGCGAGGACGTTCATCAGACTCGGCTGCAAGGGCAGCATCGTCTTCACTGCTTCCATGACTTCCTACAGACCCAACCGCGTGAGTACCCTTCCACAAATTACCCCAAAGCCATGAACAAGTAACTGACGGAATACGAATAGGCCGCCCCCTCTGCGCCTTACGGTGCCACCAAGGGTGCTATCCGCAACATGACGCACACCCTGGCCATGGAGTGGGCTCAGCACGGCATCCGTGTCAACTCCATCTCCCCCGGCTTCGTCAAGACGGCTCTGACCTACTACGTCGAGACCTCTCCCGACTGGGACACCAAGATGAAGTACTACGGCGGTATGCCCCGCCTGGCTCTGCCCCAGGAGCTGGGAGGTGCCTACGTGTACCTGTTGAGCGAGACGGCTACTTACACCACTGGTATTGATATCCCTATTGCGGGTATTGTTGGCGCTTGGTAAAAGAAAAAGAAAAGTGGGAAACATGTGATACCAATTTCCTTGGGCGGGACGGCATAAAATTTCAACGTAGACATGAAGCAATAGACTCAATGATATTTTTCGTTAAATCACAACAACATCATGATCCTGCCAGTTGTTCCTTGCTGTTGTTTTGCATCTGTGATAAGGGTGGTGAATTGTGAATGTGCCAGCAATTTCACCACAAGACTTGTGTATTGCTCTTGAGTAAATATGCCTTCATCATTTATGCATGCCAGTTTCAAATCACATTTATTCCGCGCCATAAACTCTTCGGCCAGACACAATAGTTCCCTAAAGATCTCCGTAAGTCATGCTCAAAGGCGTGGCTAAGTCTGTGATGTAAAGGTCCACGGCAAATTTGTGGTTCATGGAGGACCCTGTCCACGATTATCACACTTGATGCTGGCTTCAATTTGATGATATTTAGTTAATCCATGTCGAATTGATCTTGTGTTATCAAAACCATCAATATTGATCTCCACGGACCAGGGGTCAAAATCTTTACGTCCCATACCCATGGTCACGGCGCACAGCACATGCAGCTACTAACAAGCCGTCCAGCCGGATGTTACACTCTCCCCCTCGCTACCAACTTCATTTCCGCGGGGCATCCCGGTATAGACGAGGAGGTGCATAAGATAGTCTGTCAGGAATGCCCGGGGTAGCTCGTAGCACATCGAATGAGGAACGCGAGGACGTGTGGCTGGAGCAACCGGTCGTACGGAGGTCCAGAGTTGGCATAGTCTCTAGGCAACTTGACCAGGGCATGACCTCGGTTGTTGAAGTCATCTGCCAGGCGCGGAGCATCATATGTACTTTAAAAGTACACTAGGGGTGCTCGGAGATACCGGCTGCTGGTAGCCCGTATGGATCAACAGCAAGGCTTCATGTGCTTCGCCAGGATCTTGGCTAGAAATTGGAGAAACATTCCAGTAGTTTGATGATTTAACAGCATTATCTTCATCACGAGACTTACCGACCCATCCTTGTGACGAAGGATCGAGACTGTTGATGGGCATTGTGATGAGGTTTGTCACTTACACAGCAACCCCTATTACGTATAATCAAGGTGGAAAGCATTAAGCCCTTGATATGAGTAAAACAGCGAAAGGTGCGAAGTAAATCTGATCGTACCTGAAGGGTTTGACATGGTAACACGTTGAACGAGCTGAAAAATGGGAAAATTTGCCCATCTGTTTGTACTCTTTTCCGATCTTACGCATCATTTGCATCCACTGCCTAGATGCTCAACATGAGAATAGGGGCCTGGTGTTTACAATCTGAGAGGAGAAGTCAAGGTAATCGATCACTTGAAAATCTAGGGCAATACCTATGACCACAGAAATTGAAAGATTGAACTTTTGACAGTCTTTGTCTCATTACTTCATTTCTAAACTTTTGTCATAGAAGAACCTCTAAGCAGCAGCCGACACCTTGAATCCCTCCGACGTAGTCTTCGCGTCATAATCATCAATAACCTTCACCTTGGCCGCAGAAGCCGAGTTCTGTTCTTCGTCAGAATGATACCCCCAAAACAAGACAGGAAAAAAAGATGGAAAAGCAAAACTCACAGGGTCAAACTCATATCCGAGCCACTCGCTCACCAGCCTCCTCGCGAGCTCGATGCCAATGACACGCTGCCCCAGGCACAGCACCTGCGCGTTGTTGCTCTTGATGGCCCTCTCGACGGAGAAGCTGTCGTGCGCCGTCACGGCGCGGACGCCGGGCACCTTGTTAGCGGAGATGGCGACGCCGAGGCCGGTGCCGCAGATGAGGATGGCGCGGTCGACCTCGCCGCTGGCGACCTTCTCGGCGGCCGTGATGGCATACGTCGAGTAGGCCGTCTTGTCGGACTCGGAGCTGGGACCGACGTCGACGACGGAGGCCACGCGCGGGTCCTTATTCAGGTCGGCGGTGATGGTTGCCTTGTAGTTGAAGCCGGCTTCGTCGCCGCCGAGGGCAATGCGTAGACCGGGCATTGTGACAGGGATTGTTTATGGGATAGTTGGGGAGAATAGAAGGGTTGGCAGATTGCTCTATGAACGACGAACGGCAGCGGTTTCTTCGGATTAGTGTGTTGGCATTCGGTCTTTTGGCCTTTTCTGACGGCCTTTTCTACGCTCATACATCCTTTATGGCGACATACGCGGTATACGCCCTCTTTGAGATGTATACCTACAACATGCACGATGCTCGTCACGGAGCGCCATTGATGCTGCCCCAGTGCAGAATGCTACCCACCTCGTCGGGACAGGGATCAGGAGTCCGCGCATCGCGGCCCGGTGGGGCTGATCCGGGTGCGGTGACCGCGTGTCGTGCCTCCCAGCTAACACACCCCCGCGATTCAGCTTGGAGGATTCAAGCCACATCCATGGCCCATGACAAGGAGGGAGACGCGACGCGGGGAGGAAGCCGTCGCGGGGTCGAATCGGTTGGAGGGGTAGCTTGGAGCTCCTGATGGGAAAGGCCCGGTGGTTAAAGGTGCCTTTTACGGGAACTGCCAGTAATATCTCCAATATTAGAAAGCGGCTTTGATGCTTCTTCGATCGTGCGACGTGTGAATACCCGTCTTCAACCGCCCTCGACCGTCTTGTCAATCGTTCTCCCTCCCGCCGCAACTTACACAATATCACATTCCTAATTACCATCATTCGAAATTCGCAACAATGGCGTGGGACCCGACCAAGAACAAGACCTACCAGATCCTCAAGGCGGCCGAGGAGGGCCAGTACGGCGTCGTCGCGCCCATCGCCTACAACATCGAAAACATCCTCTCCTTCATCCGCGCCGCCGAGGCGAAGCGCAGCCCGCTCATCATCCAGGTCTTCCCCTGGGCCATCACCTTCTCCGACGGCCTCCTGGTGCGCGCCGCCGCGCTCGCCGCCAAAGCCGCCTCCGTCCCCGTCGCGATCCACCTCGACCACGCCCAGGACGAGGCCATGATCCGCCACGCCGCCGACAACCTGCCCTTCGACTCTATCATGGTCGACATGAGCCACTACGAGATGGAGGAGAACCTGGCCAAGACGAAGGAGCTCGTGGCATACTGCCACGCGCGCGGCATCGCCACGGAGGCGGAGCCGGGACGTATCGAGGGCGGCGAGGATGGTATCGCTGATACCGCAGATCTGGAGGGGGCTTTGACGACGGAGGAGCAGGTGGAAGACTTCGTCGCGACGGGGATTGACTTTTTGGCGCCTGCTTTTGGAAACGTGCACGGCGAGTACGGTGCCAGAGGTCCCGTTTTGGAGTTTGACAGGTGAGGCTGGCCAATCGCTGCCGTATTTGGTTCCGGCTTGTGGTTCCGGTGGCTAACAATAGTCGAAATACAGGCTAGAGAAGATTCGTGCCAAGGCGGCCGGAACAGTGCGCATCGTGCTCCACGGAACGAACGACTTCCCAGAGGACCTGATGCAGCAGTGCATCCGCGGCGGCGTGTCAAAGGTCAACGTCAACAAGCTGGTTCTGGACGACTACCTCGTCCACCTCAAGAAGAACGCGCCCACCCTCAGTCTGACGACATTGATGGAGGAGGGTGTCAAGGAGGCGCAGAAACTGACGGAATGGCAGATGGACGTGTGCAAATCTACAGGCAAGGCATAATCAGTCTGAACTTTTGTATTTGCTTTTGCTTTTGGAACCACAACAAAAAAGAAATAGAGAATCATGATACCAAATAGACATGGGTATATGTTGTTACACGGCATGATGCGTCGTCAATTCGTTAACGGGTAGCATCTGGGCTCTTCACGTCAGCGTCTATCCACGCCTGTCTGAGGTCGTCTCGCCAAGTTGCCATTGGCGTCCAGCCGACCCTCTCTTCGCTCTGCTCCATTAAGGAGAGAATCTTTTCTCTCTTGACCGGTTCTTGGACGCAGAGTCCCGCTCCATAAAGACACTGCGCGGACAGAACCTGGCAGCCTTCGTCTTTCAGCTCCATGGCTATGCCGCAAATCATATCGACGGCCTCGGAAAGAGATCTCTGCATCTTCAAAAATCCGTTGAATCCGGATGGCATTGGGCTGTGGAGAAGGATAAGTATCCGCGCGAAGCAGTAGGCTTGCAACGCCACGCCGAATTGGGGCGGGTGCACCCAGAGGGGAGCAAAGACATCGCAATGGTCTGTTGATGTTGGAAGCGGTTTGAACTCGTTGCCCAGATATGCCCTCCACCGCTCCAAGTTCGCGAGCAGCTCGTTGCCAGCGCGTACTCTGCTTGCTGCCGCATCCGACAGAGGTGAGGTCTCGGCCAAACGACAGTCTGCACAAAAGTTTACAGCCTGCGACAGCAAGTAGATGGCCATGTGGGCCAGCTCGTGCTGGTCTAGTTCAGAGTAGTCTTTATACGGCGCCCAGAAGCTTAAACAGCGCCTTTTCTCGCGAAAGGCCGCCCAGATATCCTGCCGAAGCCAGGCCCACCAGACTGCCTGTCGCAGACCACCAGAGCAGCCGTTAACATCCTGAGACCGCTGGATCCAGAAGACGCCCTTGAGATGTCTTTGCCAGTTGCCCCTGCCATCAGACTCATCCAGCATCTCATACGCTGAGATGATAAGGGCCGTGGCGTTTAGTTCTTCCGAATTTGTGTAACTGGTGTAAGCCAGGGCCTCTTGGACGTAGCGGAGGGTCTCGTAGTAGTATCGTATCCACTCCCCGCCGGAGTCGTGCGCAGGACTCGCGTCGGCCGGAGCCAACCCCGACAGCGCCCCCTCCAACTTGGAGAGATGCTTGGCCGACAGGGCCAAGATGGCATTCATGAGACCTGCATTCCGCAGGGCTAAGCGCACCGCATAAGTGGAGAAGAGCTTGTGAGGATCCAAGAAATCGAGCCAACGCGACGATCGCTCCGTGAAATGCCGGAAGAGAACGGCCTCGTGGTTGGTCAGCGTGATGGCGCGGTCCGCCTGCCAAGTTTTCCGCTCCGGGTCCGAGACCTCGCGCAGCCGAGACGAGAGTTTGCCCGCGTCAGGCGGGCCATGCAGAGCCGCAGCGCGTCGCTGGTCCTCGCCCTCCGGCGCGGGACTGGGAGCCAGCGAGAAGCCGCTGTCAGCCTGGGCGGCGTCCGTAGCGAGCAGACCGAGCCATCGGGTCGAGGCCAGGTCGGTGGTCCACAGCTCGGATGCGACCGTCTCGGGGGAGTAGCTGTACACATTGACATCTCCGAGGGTGAGACCCGCCGAGGTGGGCGGCTGGGTGACGTACGGCGGCTGAGTCGGGTTGAAGTCGGATGCCGGCTGGGTGACCGGAGGGGCGGCGGCGGCGGCGGCGGCAGCGGCGGCGGCGGCGGCGGCGGTGACGGTGACCTGCGTAACGAGTGACGCGGGTGTGGTCACCGACTCGGGCACTGTCGTTGAGTCGTTGCGGGTAGCCTCATCTACGCGAGACTGAGTTTGAGTCTCCACGACGCGGCGGTAACGCGTCCGTGGGGGCTCGGTGACGGAGACGGATGGGCTCGCCTGTCTGCCAGCGGCATCCTGAGAGAGCTGGGGGAAAACACAGTTCCGGGAGGAGATGCTGCATGGGCCGCATACCGGCTGTTTTTCGTCGCATTTCTTGTGCCGCTCGCGGCAGGTCAAGCTAAGGTTCCGATATCAACACGTTGGTCCCGGACCGAGGGGGGTCGGGGAGGTGGAAAGGGTGGGACTAGATGAGTTGAACTTACCAGCCCGTCTTGGTGCGCAAGCCGCGGCCGCGGGGCTTTCTGATGCGCTTCTTTGGAGCGGCGGCTGCATCCCGTCTTCCGTCCATGAGGTCATGGCAGGCCAGCAGGCAGACCGAAAGACACTCTCTCTCAGGTTTGTGGTGTCCCGGCAGCAGAATGCAGGCGTGCAGAAACCCTCGCTCGCTAGTGTAGGTAGCTGCAGGTGGCCGGCATAAAGACTGCGAGACGCGGCTCTCAGCGGGTGACGAGCTTGAGATTGACGAAACAAGACTTGGGGATCTACGGTTTCAGTCTCCGCGTCCAACGTTGTCAGGTCGCGGGTAAGGTACACGACGCTGGGTGACTTTCTGAATTCTGGACGTGGAGTCTCCAGGTTCTGGGGCGGAGGAGCGGGGCCCCTCAACTCGTGACCTGGAGAGAACAGGAGCCTACTCCGCAGAGGGATGGCGGTTATTTCCGTGGGAGGCCAGCGGATCTTGACCGACCTTCTCTGCTCGTCCCCGAGTTTTGGACTTGGGCATGTCGGCACTTGTCCGGTTGCTGTCGTGGTCTCAACTCGGTTGTGGGGTCTGTCAAGGGTTTGAAAGGCTTTGATCGGGAATGCGCGCGGGGAAAACGAACCATCCCCAGAAAAGGCAGAAAACTTGGAAGTCTCGCGTGGTGGTGCGGGGACAAGGGCTTTCCTCTTTTCTTCTTTTTGGGTGACCGCGGCTCGGGGGCTTTTCTCTAACACTATTCCTTCTTTCCTCCCACCACACGAACAGACCGCGTCTCGCGACCACATGCTGACTCGGCTGTCATTACCCGCGGACTAAGCCATCCAAGTCGCAAACGCGCCGTTCCAGAGACAAACAGTCATGGCAATTCGCAGAGAAATGGCATGGCTCGAGGCGCGTTGAAGCCTTCGATGGATTGCTTCCCGATGGATCGTGGGATGGCAATGCGAGAGACCTCGCAACGATGACACGCACTTCGATACCCGCGCACACACGCGCGCTCCTTATATCCAGGAGTTGCAGCCATCTCCGGCGAAAGGCGTAGAGCTGATTGCTTTTTTGGCCAATTCCTCTCTTCCTCGCAAAAGATACCCCCTGTCGAAAAGATGGCGACCAAGCACTACTTCCCCGATACGGCGGCGAACACGCTCGTCCCGAGAGCGCTCCGTGCTCTCGTCTCGGCGAACCCTCACCTCGCCCTAAGCGAGGCCGAGCGCGTCGTCGCGAACGCCCAGAACGACCCTTCGGCGGTGAGCATCATCGGCGGAGGCGGCTCCGGTCACGAGCCAGCGTGGAGTGGGTTCGTCGGCGAGGGTCTTCTGTCGGCCGTCGCCTGCGGTGACATCTTTGCGTCGCCGAGCACGAAGCAGGTCCTCGAGGCCATGAGACTGGCGCCTTCCACCGCCGGTACCATCCTCCTCATCACAAACTACACCGGCGATCGCCTGCACTTTGGACTCGCAGCCGAGAGGGCAAAGGCTGCTGGTCTCTCAGACAATGTCGTTGTTCTCCCCGCCACAGACGATGTTTCCATTGGCAGGAGTAGGAGCAGTAGGGTAGGCAGGAGAGGAATGCCGGGTCACATTTTCAGTAAGTTGAGAAGTCCATGTCAAGGAAGACAGCATGTTGACCAAGTTCGCAGCCATGAAGATCCTATCTGCTGCTGCTGCCGAAAAGTACTCCTTCGAGCGCTGCGTAGACATCGGCAGAGCAGTAAACGACCAGACCGTCTCAATAGGCTCCGCCCTGGACCATTGCCACGTCCCCGGCAGACAGTTCCAGTCCCTCGCAGCCGACGCCTGCGCCCTCGGCGCCGGCATCCACAACGAGCCCGCCCAGCAGCTGCTGACCCCCTTTCCGTCCGTGAAGGACCTCGTCGAGAAGATGCTGAAGCTCGTGTGCGACCCGGCAGATCCCGAGCGCGCGTTCGTAAAGTTCGAGACCGGCGACGAGGTCACGCTGCTCATCAACAACTACGGCGGCCTCTCTGTCCTCGAGCTCGGCGCGCTGACAGACGAGGTCCAGACGCAGCTGGCGTCGACGTGGAATATCACGCCCTGCCGCACGCTCACCGGCGCCTTCGAGACGTCGCTCAACGCCCCCGGGTTCTCCATCTCGCTGGTCAACATCTCGGCTGCGGCTAGGCAGTCAAGCACAGGGACGGCGGAGTTGCTGGGCCTGCTCGACCGCAAGACCACGGCCGTCTCATGGCCAAACATCATCATCCCCTCCGCCGACGCCAAGCAGACCAACAGCGTCGCGGTAAACCAGACCGACGCGAATGCTTCCATGACCAAGTCCGATGTCCAGATCAATGTCGACCCCGCCCTGCTCGAAAAGTCCATCAGGTCAGGCTGCGAGAGCGCCATCGCCGCCGAGCCGAAGCTGACGGAGTGGGACATGGTCATGGGCGACGGCGACTGCGGCGAGGCCGTCAAGGGCCTCTGCGAGTCGCTCCTCCGCAACCTCGACAACGGCGTCGCGAAGAGCGGCTCCCTGCTCTCCTTCCTCGAGTCCACCATCGGCGCGGTCGACGACATGGGCGGCACCCTGGGCGCCATCCTCGGCATCCTCCTGTCCGCGTATTCCTCATCTCTCAGGACAAACGCCGCAGCCGCAGGTGCTGCCCCGTCAGCTGCGCTATACGCCAAGTCCCTGGCCACGGCCGTCGAGTCGCTCAAGTCTCACACCCCGGCGAGGGAAGGCGACCGCACCGTCATGGACGTTCTGATCCCATTCACGGACAGCTTTGCTGCGACGGCTGACTTCGCCACTGCCGTAAAGGTCGCTGCTGAGAAGGCGGAGGCTACGAGGTATCTGAAGGCGAGGTTTGGACGCGCGACGTATGTTGGCGACGCGGCTGGCCAGGAGTTGCCCGACCCTGGTGCGTGGGCTTTGTACGAGATGCTACACGGAATGGCCAAGGGCTTGGGGATTTCGGTTTAGAATAGATAGAAATGAAAATATAACAACTAATCTCAACGCATTGATCAAGGAAATAACATGTTCCCTTCATCTGATGAACAATGAAGACAATGCTTTGTCCAGAGAGCAAAGCCTCTCTGCACATCAAATCAAGGCGTTACGTCCAGCGAGCGCACAATGCCTCTGGCAAGCAAGTAATGATTCTTCGTTCATGTCAACGACTATGAGTACCTTCGTTCGTCATACTATCCCTTGAATTTTCAGCCATACTCAAAGTCCGTCATCAGCAAATCCAGATATTCCTCGTCATCCTACCGCCCATCTCTGTGCCTTCTGGCCAAAGTAACAACACCTCTTTTCCAGATAATACGGAAACATGTACACAGGCAACTTCTCATGAGGAACCATTCCTCAACTCCTCCGCCGCGGTTCTCAGAACTTCAATGTTTTGGGTGAGATTCTCGCGCGCTTCTCTGGTGCTGGAATCTTCTCCCGCAATTAGTCGCAATTGGCTGTCTTCGAGGCCCATGATAAGATCAGGGCAAAAGATTTGAAGAGGACCATCTTTGGCGTCGAGGAGAAAGTGGAATACAACCTGTTGGCAGATGACATCCATAAAGCGCTTACGAGCAACCTTGTAGTAGCTGAATAGGATATCGTGAATGTCGACCCGGACCTGTTCGGCGTTCGAGCGATCTTGGGTCAGTTTGGACAGCATCTCTTCCGTGACCCACCACCCTGACTCTTGGGTATCATCCAGGCTGGACTCTTTGCTTCCGATGACCTTCTGTAGGGTTTGCTTGAGCCTCGAAGCCTGGGCTGCTTGGAGGTTGCTGTTGAAGTAGTGGTTCAACGTATAGGGCTGGCCGTTCAACTCGACGTCAATCAGAAATTCGACATGGTTGATTGCACGTTGGTAAGCGGCTCTAAGCTTCTCTTTGAGAAGTCTGTTGAACATGTTGGTGCGGAAGGTGACATCGGGAAACTTCAGAGCAAGCAGACGTGTGATGAACATGTGGACAAGGACGATCGCTCGGCTGGTATGTTGGAGAACCAGAGGCGCCCAGCTTCTGGCTTGCTCTCTGAAGACCTCGCCGAGTATAGAGCCACCAAACTGTTCTTTGCGTCAGCAACAAATTCACATAATGAAAAATTTCACAAATAATCCGTAACATCATACGGCGGCAGGTGGGAGATATTTGTAGCAGACAAACAGGTAAAACCACAAGAGAGGATCAAGCTTACAGTTCCAAGCTCGGGTCCACGAGTCCTTCTGAAGGCGACCTCGATTTGTACCAGTAGGGAGTCCTTAGGAGGTTCAGGATATCCGTAATTGAGCTCTCTCAAGATTCCATGCAAATCCCGCATAATGCCTTCCATCTCGCTACCTTGACAGGACTCTAGTATCTTCAGGGCAGGCGGGGTTCCGGAAATCCGCTGTCGCTGCGTTCCCTCAAAAAGCCTGGTATGACCGCGTTTCTCAAAGGCGTCGTTGAAGGTTTCCTGAAGGGCGACGACGTTGGTAATCAGTCGGAGCTGTTGGTTATTGTCGAATATCTCCATGCCGCTGTAGTGGCCATCCCGGGCTCGACGGACAACGTCCTGGAAGTCTGAGCTCAGCTGTCCCAAGTATCGCCGCTGACTCTCAGGCCTGTCTCTCGGCGGGCCCATCGCCTCCAATGTCTTGCTCGTCGTCCAGAGCTGACGCTCGACTTCAATCGCAACGTTCTTGAATTCCTTCTTTGAGACATCCCGCAGGAGATGGCGGAGGCGGAGACTCAAGCATTCGACGCCGACTCTCCTGGTGCATCGAAGTCTTGCCCAAGGCGCTACGGAGAAGAACGCCTTTTCAGAGGAGTTTCTTTCTCCCAATGTTGACTTGTTGTCGTCTGAGCCGCGATTCTTGACGACGCAATAGCCGAGACGCAGCGGAAATCGTTTTCCTTCGATGAGCTCGCAGACAATTTGCTGCATTGCCCGCTCGGTTGCAAGGTCAGGCTTGGTTAGAACGCCCATTGTTCGGATTCCCTCAGGATCGAATGCTTGTGCCATGGTGAGGATCTCTTGGGTAGCGATGTCGACGTTGCAGGGAACTACAGCGAGGATAATGGTTCTCGGGCTTTTCATGTAGCTCTGGACCATGTTCTTGACCAAGACAATGTCCTCGTCCGTGGTCCACCCAGAAGTCGCCGCTCTGAAGATGCCAGGCACATCAATCACGGTCAGATGGTTTTGCTATATGAAAATTCAGTTTCGCGCTCGAGTTCTAGCGAGAAGGACACAAACAGTTGGCCCGCTGATCTCGATTTTCAGCGTGTCTTCCGCGAAGGTCGCAGTTCCATCGCCAAAGCCGGAAACGGCCTTCTCTCGGATACCCATAACCTTGTTTGCCTGTGTTCAGAAGTGTCAGAAAGTCCCACGAATGAAGCTGCCGTGGCATGTACCTCACTGAAGGCACTGGTCAGGTTCACTTTATTCTTGCCGGTCGAGCATCGGAAACTCAAGAGCTTCTCTTTTCGGGCGTTGCTGGAGTTCGCGGCAGGAATGATGCTGATAACCACATTCTCGAAGTCATCACGGCGGCAGGTTATCTGGGTCGCATATCTTGTACAGAGCTCTGGCGCGCGAGGGAAGGCGAAGCCCGTGACGCTCTCGAGGACAGAGCTCTTACCGGACGACTGGTCGCCGACGACGACAAGCTGCGGCAGCGCCACATGGTCTGCTACGCCAATCTCGCGCAGCCTGTCGATGGTTCGCGCGTACCCGTCATCACCGAGGGTGGTCATAGGTGAGAGCTGGTTACTGCCTGTCATCGTGGCAGCTCCCTGTCCCTTGGCCTAAGACGTATGTAACTGACTGAGTGGTGGACGCAGGGAAGTGCCCAATCGAAGGCGCGACTGCGTTGTTAAATATTGAAAGAACGATAAATACTGGAATAGGAAGCAGTTGACAAAACTGAAAAGAGGAGAAAGGGTAGATTTGGGAGGACAAGTCTGGGGCAGGGCAGTATTTTATGTGGACGTTCTGCCTTGCCTGGAACTGGGTTAATCAAGGATCGTTTCGAGCCTGGTGGTTAGGTGTAAACCGCAAAATCTGCAGGTAGCTGGTGGCTCTAATGAAAAGAGGAAGGCAGCACTAAGGAGCCTGGCCCGGTCTTAACCGTTGCTGCTTCCTCTCTATTGAGTCTTGATAACTTGGGGCAGGAGCAGGATAATCCAGATGATAAGTGATGGTACAAATTGAATTCGCAGCAGATGCTATCCCAGTCAAGCCCTGTTTGCTCGTTGGCGGCGCTAATGAATATGCTACAATAATAACAAAAAAGAATAACACGGTGTGTAGTGTCGGTACCTGACTTGCTGCACTTTTGCCTCCCGTTCCTGGGTATTTCCTCAGCCGACTGTGGTCTTCTTCTTGTCCATGACCCCCTTCAACACCTTCAACTTCTCCTCCGTGACCTTGATCGCTTCCTCGATCTCCCTCTCGTCCATGCGGTCTTCTCTTACTCTCTCCTCGACCGTGATGGGCTCCATCGCTCTCTTACGTGTCGAGATGTTGGGGTCATGTAATCTCTCCAATCCGACACGCTCTTCAAGCCACTCCCACAGCTCACTCTCTTCACGCCTCCACATCTCATCGTATGCAGCGAGGCGATCGGGGTAGCCGTACATGCGCATGTCGCTCGACGGTTGTCTTCCTGGCAGCCCGAAGCCAAACCAAGTAGCCACCAAAAGTCCAACCAAGAGGCCGTACATCATGTTGCCTGTGATGAGAGGCTTGGCAATATCGAGGATCGGCTCCAGGATGCCGCGTACGGGCTCCAACGGTCCCCAATCCTTCTTGGGAACATTCTTCGGACGGACTTGCTCGTCTTCGACATCTGTCGACGAGCCTGTAGCCTTGCCCTTCTTACCCCTCTTCTTGCCCTTGGCCGCACCACTTCCTGCACCTCCAGCGCGAGTCTTCGACGAAACGGCCGACTTCAAACTGGCAAAGAGATCTTTGCAGTAAGCGGTCTGACCTTCGTTTGCACCCTTCTCAATTGGGCCTGACCTTTGTTAGCTGAGCACTCAGAAATTCAGACTTGCTCTCGACGCCTACCCTTCAACCAACTCTTGCCCGTCCATTCGATGGTGCAGTTGGTCTGGACTCGGGTGGAGTTATTCTCGGCCCAAGACAAGCAATACTTTGTCTTGACACTGAAAATATTGCCGCTGGGAACGTCGGGTGTTTGAGTGACAACGTTCAGGTTGATGGACTTCTCAAAATCAAGGCTCTCCAAGGTCTCAGTGACAAGACACTTGGTTTGCCTCGGACCAATAGCTCCGTTCAAAGGCTTGATGTAACTGAAGAAGCGCGACTTGTTCTCCAGCGTCAAGCCCTTCTTGTCCTCCATCGTCAGCTCAGTGCACTTGGCCTCAACGGTGAGCCACTTGGACATCCAAGTGACCGATGCTGGACCGAAGAGCAGGTTGTACACCTTGCCGATGGGCGCGGGAATGACATCATCACCAACAACCTTCTCATAATGCGTGCCTGAGTCTCCGCAGTCCGTCGGTGCATGGGTGGCTGGGCCAGGGAAGTCATCGTTGGTGCTGGGTACGCCGACGGCGTCCTTGACAACATCGGAAAGCGCGCCATTAGCACCGCCTGCACCAGACACCTTCCGTGAGACGGTCTTCTCTGTCGCGGGTTCGGGATTCATGTCTGTTGGCTGTGTTACTTCCTGGAGGTCTTCGTTGTCGTCGTCTTCATCGTAGACGTCGTCGTCGTCGCCTGACTCGCTGTCTTCCTCGCTTGCGTCGGACAGACTCGCATCTTCTACTTCCGGGGCCACTACATCCGCGTCAACCTTCTCTGTTTTATCACCGCCAGTGCCCTCCAGCTGCACTCCGTTCAAAGAGCTCTTCAGGGTCGGGTGACCCAGTTTCCAGATGTTGACGATTAGGTCATAGGTGGAGTCTCTACTTGTGAAACTAGCAAAGATGTGTTTCGCATGCAAGGTCGATATCATGAGTCCGTTCTTGAAAACTAGGGCCGTGCTCCGCTTCTCGACGCTTACGATCTCGTCAAAGCTCATGACGAGAGTGGTCGACCAACCGAGGATGTTACTGCTGAAGCACAAGTGACCTTCGGATACGTATAGACGGCCGTGCGCCAGGATCTCGCGCTGCAAGGCACAGCTGTAATCTTCTATGAGGTAATCGTCATCGGGCACGCTTTTGAACAGTGTGTGGAAATCGCGGTTGCGCTTCTTGCTTGCGACGGCGAAGCCGGTGAGTTTCGGAACGCTTGCGTTGGCTTGAGGATGAGCGAGAGACGCGTTAGCCGCAGCAATGGCAGCGCCAATTGTAGTTGCCGTACCCCCAGACACGGCGGAACTTCCCCGTTTACGATGGCGTCCAATAGCGCTTCGAATGCTTCCACTCCGTTGGATTCCCGAATTCCTATCTTCGTTAATGCTGCTCGATGGCGGCGTGCGGTCGCCGCCGCTTCCCGGATCGTGCAAGGATTGGGGTCTCGTAGTGGGCTGTCGGCCGTCATCCGGTCCAAGGTCTCGGGTCGCAGCTACGTAAGCCGCATCGGTGGGTGCTGATTCGGATCTAGAGCGCGAGTCGGTGGTGTCGGGGAACTTCGATGTGACGGGCGTACCGGCGACACTTCCTGTATCTGTTATTCCTAGTTGGCTGAGGCTCAGCTCGCCAGACCCCATGGTCTTGACGGCGGGTTCCTTCTCCATGGCTGATCCGGTGAGGGACGGCAGGGGAGGTTCGACCTCGGGATGGTCTTCGATCTTGATATCGGGCGGTCTCTGGGTCGTCTTATTCTTAGGAGGAGTTGGCCCGATGCCCGTGTTCTGTACTGCGCTGCTAAGTTGAGTCGCAGCGTTCTGCGCGGCTGAGAATACCGAGGAAAAGAAGCCGCCTCCGGGAGCGGGGGTACCTGGATTGCTGGCCGAGTTTACGTCGGGGATGGGTGTCAAAGGAGCGTTTGTGATGTTGGAGAGCTTGCTAGGCCCAATACTACCAGAGTTTGATCTGCCCCTACGGTGAGCAATCATGTTACCCTGGGCGGAGCCACCATTCGTGTTGCCTGAGGCGGTTGCAGCTGCATCAACGGCGGGCTGCGGACCGGGCCCCGGCGAGGAGTGTGCGGAGGGAGCGCTGCGGTCGGTCGGAGTCGGCGGCGTGTTGACGATGACGGGAGTGCCCTTCTCGGGTTGAGGCGGGGTCGAGGGGACGTTGGTGTCGATCTTGACAGAGTTGTTCGTGGAAGCTCTGGAGCGGCGTCGCTCAGGAGAGTGAGATGTCGTCGTTACACGGGAGGATGCATTCGTCTTGTTTGTGGGATTCTGTTGTGGCGCTTGTACTGTCGGCAAAGGTGGGACGGGTGGCGCGTCGGTGAAGTCAAAGGACCTCGTGGTGGTGGTGAGGTCAGATGTTGAAGCTGCAGCTCGGCCTCGGTAGGCTACTCCGCGTCCAATGTCTCGGTCGGTGTCAGTGTCGTCACCGCCCGCACTCCTCTCGGGACTAGTGGTGGCACTCGGAGTCTTTTTTGACTTGAAAACTCCCCTAAGGCGGCCGACGGGTGAAGGTGACCGAGTTGTGTTTTTCTTGGGGGGCACAAGACTGGTAAAGCTGCGTTTGGAGCGCAGGGACGAATCTGTGGATTCGGCCGATTGCGTCCGCTTGGCTGAGTTGTTGGATGTGGATCGCGCCGAGGCGATCTCTGACAGTTGTTCGTCCAGTATCTGCGCTTGGGGTTCAGGCAAATGAGTTGCCTGAACGATCGGGGAAGAAGTTGTCAAGTAACCTATTTGCGAAGGATGCGTCGAGATAGCATTTGGGCGGGAGGATCTAGCGAAGGGGGGGAAGAGAAGGTTAAGTTAGTCGGGTGCAATCATGGGCGAAGAGCCTCGATCGAGGTGAGATGCGAGGTAAAGTAATAGATGGAGGCAGCAGTTAAGATGCGAAACGGAGGAGGCAGGAGAAACATGGACGGCCCTGTGTCCGCCCCTCGCTTGAAAAGGAAATGGAACACTCGTCAGGAACACAGCGATTTGCTGAGACTGGCCTGGCCTGGCCTGGCCTGGCACACACCTCACTTGCTGGTGCACTCGGTGCTTGCTGATGGGACCCCCAGGCAGCGTCATACGGCGATTGCCGCAGAGAGTGGATGAGGAGCTGAGACCAAGCTCCAGCCATGCTCCAGTCCAGCAATGGAAAAGGGCGCGGCGGCGGCCAGCCCCAAGAACCCCGGGCCAGTCAGACTGTCAAGGCCGGGATGCACCCCCCAACCTGCCGACTGATCGCTCCCTGAATGCTCTCCCCTCATCTGTCTCCCACTCTCCTCCCCTGCCATTCCCCTAAAAGCTTAGGGGGGCATGTGGACTGGGGGCAGGAGTGAACGCGAGGGAAAGCGAGGAGAGGAGGCCAGGCCGCGCCGCGCCGTTAGTAGGTTCGTCCAGCAGAGCGGAACAGCGTAGCAATCCGCCTCGTCACTCGATGGAGCCTCCCACGACGACTTTTTTAGAATGCGCCACGCGAGAGACGTGGCCTTGCCGGGCAGATGAAATGCGGCATCAGTGCGTCCGGATGCAGATGCAAAAGGGTCCGGTGCAGAACAGCACATGAAGCTGCCGCAGCGCACGGAGTTGCATCAGACAGACAGGGAATGGGGGAATTGGATGTTAGGATTGGAGATTGGAGATGGGCATTGGAGGGGGACTGAGAGAAGGAGAAAGAGGATAAGAACGACAAGGAGAAGGGGGGAATAAGCAATTGGATGCGCAGACAAGCAACGGCTGCCAAGAGTGAGACCCGAGATCTGGAGACTTGACACTCGTGAAGAAACTCGAAAAGAAGCAAGCAAGCAAGCAAGCAACGGGACAGAAACAGACACACTACTCACTTCTCCTCGGGTGTCTCGAGCGACACCATGCTGGCGTCGTCGCGGGCGTAGTTGGTGCTGGCACCACTGGGACTGGGTTCGTAGTCGCGATCGTAGCTGTGTCTGTAGTCGTGGTCTGGGTCGGGAATGCCTGTCGAGCCGTCTCTTGCGAGGCTGTCCGTGTCATGCCCGTGGCCGTCGACGTAGGAGCCGCTGTCGCGTCTATGGGACGGCTGGCTGACGTCGTCGTCGTAATAGTCGTCTTTTAGTGGTGGTGCCGCCGAGAGTACTGAGAGCGAACTTGTGTCTGCTGGGGCCGTGACATCTTCTCCCTTAACTCCCAGCAGCAGTTGCGCTGTTGCTGCTGCTGCGTCTTCCTCCCGCGCTTCCTGCTTCCTGCGCCGGCGCTTGGCTGCAATGGATTTCGGCAGCAATTTCGACAGCGCCCCTCCACTCTCCCCAGTGCTGTCCATCGTGGTTGGCTGGCTGGTCCGGCAGGCTGGATATCTGGGTCCTGATCCTCACTCCTGCTCCTCAGCTCCGGGTTCGTAAATACCGTAATGTCGTACTCTTTACGAGGGTATGCGGGTTCGGTCCAGAGACTCCAGCAAGCAGGCAGGCAGGTCCCGAAGTTGGCAGTTGGCAGGCTGTCAGGAGCAATACGCGCACCGGACCCGACGAGTGGGCTCGAAGATCATGCTCTAGGGCGACAGGGAAATAAAGGTACTCCAACGAAATTAAGGTCGATATGGTAGGGGTTCGGGGTTGTCGTGTTTGGTGTTTGATGTGTTTGATTCGAGGTTGTCGTTTCGATGTGATGTTGCAGTGCAAGGAAGGCGGCGATTAGTGCAAGGTACGGGTGAGGCAGAGCAGAGCTGTTCAGGTTTCCGGCCGAGCAGGTTCCCGATCCATGGATCGAATTCTGGATCTCGAGTTCCTAAAAAGAAGCAACGGGCGGCTTCATCTATGAATGGCCTTGGAAGAGACCCGGGTAGGTTCGTTCAAATGCAAGGCAGTGGCCCAGACGACCGGTCCCACCTTGTATGCTCGCTTGCGACCTGCCCAGTCCAGACGTGGACGCTGCAGCAGACCAGACCACCTCGAGGTATTACGGTACGGCAACAATGGAAGCTTGGCCAACCCAAGCCGGAGCGCTCTCTCCTCGCGCGAGCGTCATCGTCACCGAAGGCGAAGGCAAATGCCTCGTACGGGCGGGCTGGGCCGGGGTAAATGGCCCCTACCTTACGGGAAAATCGCCTTGGCCCAAAGTGGGAGGAGCAGCACGAGTGGTCACGGTCTGGCGGCAGGTACAAGTTCCTGTTAGTGGGCCACAATTCCTACAACGAATGATGTCTACCATAGTACCTGTATTCTACAGAGACGGACATCTGCGTGTTATTGTGCCACAATGCCGTTGCACCCGACGGAATAATGTCGATTGTTATTCGCCGTCCGGTCTGGTGTTTTGGTGCGTTTAGGTGCACTCCAACCTGCAGCGGTCCATTATTACGAGGGGCCATATTCGGCACCCCCCAGTCGCTTCTTCGGCACCCAGTTAAACCCCTTTTGGCAAGTCATTGCGTTGGTGCCACACCATATGTGGCGGAGTGAATCTCTAGCCCTGTCGGCCACCAAAAGATTTATTATGCACAGTGATATGCAGTTTCATAAGATGTAAAGCAAAAATTTATGTATTGACGCATCAATCTAACGTTAGGGCTGCTTATACTGCCCATACTGCTTATACTGCTTATACCTATACTGCTGCCCTAGCTAACTTAAAAACTGCTTAAATTGCTGCTGATTTAAGGATAGTGAGGCTTTAAAGTGTGCTTATAGAGGCAGCAAGAAGGTCTATAAGTGCTGCTAAAGCTGACTTTAGCTGAAAAGAATTAATACTAAAGCTGGCAGCAATAGTAGAAATAGTAGTAGCTAGCTTAAAGCAAAATTCTATAAGATTTAAGCTAATTGCTAGCTTATCTAATAGAACTGCTAGCTAACTAATATCTATATTTTCTCTTTTTATTTTTCAGTCTGCTTTTTAACAGCTAACTTTTTCTTTTTTTTTAATAGCTATATTAATAGCAGCAGTAATATAATAAATATATCAGCTTAAGCTACTTTAAATATAGAGAGATCTTTTTTAATAGATATATTGCAGTTAATATAAGAGAAAAATATTAGTGCAGTTAATTAATACTGCAATATATTATCTGTAAAGGTATTATTATTATTAATTAATATAATATTTTGCTAATAGTTTCTTTTTTAGAAAATAATATTAAGGTTAAGCTCTTTTATTACTACTCTAAGTGCTATAATCTCTAGCTGCAAAACATTAGTTAGAGGTATATTTAGTGAAACAGAAAAAAAAAACATATATTAAGGTCTAATTAAGCTATTAATAGCAATCTGTAGCTTCTTATATAAAGTAATATTTATTATCTGCTAACTTAAAGCAGTTGAAAATATTATAGCAGCAAAGCAGGCCTTACTAATATAAGAAGAAGCCTATATAAAAACCTAGCTTTTTTGATTATAATTTATTAACTTAAATATTATAAGCTGCCTTATATTATTAATATACTATATTAAGCGCTTTAAATAAAACAGCCTAAATTAACTAATATAATATAGACATCTTATTATAAATATTCTTAAATAGAAACTTCTCTTTACTAACATAATTATATAACGCCTACTTTTTAGTTTTAATCATTTTAGTAATTACAAAGTAGAAGCTATAGAGATCAGTAAGGCAGTTATATAAATATAACTTCAACTCAATATAAGCAGACTTTATATATAATATTGCTTTAAAGCTATAGTTATAATACTCTCTAACAGTAAAGTTAGCAAACTAAAGGTAAAACAGAAAGTAGGTAGTAGCAAAGTAGTTAATAATTTAAAGCTAAATTACCTCAAAGGCTTTTTTGAAGTTTTTCTAACATTTCTGAAATAATGCTTTAGTTAGCATATAGATATATAACTTCTATGCTTATAAAACCCTATCTAGCAATTGCTTAATTTTATTAGAATCAGCAGTTAATAAAATAATTAGGTTTAGCACTATAATTATAGAGTTAATATTACTAGCGTTATTACTGTTAAGTAGTGAGAAGTTAGTAGTTAGTATTAAATTCTATATTTTACAGCTAGCTTCTAAGTTGACAAAATCTTCTATAATATCAGCTTTAAAATCCTAGCTAGTAAGATTAACTGAAGTTTCTCTAGCCCTACTTATAGTTAAATTGAGCAAATCAAAAGTGTTAACATATAACATCTTATATAATAATAATAATACTTATAATAATACTTACTTACTTAAATATTCTATATAAAATAAACTAATAGACTTTAAGGTATAAAACCTTATATAAAAATACTCTATTTATTATAACCTATAACTATAATATTGATTATGTAATACGTATAGTTACGTAAGCACCTTATGTAATTAGCAGTTTAGCAGGCTATGTTTCAGGTTATCTTTCCCCTCCTTTTTCCCTACCATAGGATGCAACCTGCCAACAACATCAACCAGAATCATTATAATATATTCCTTCTCTATCAATTATCTATACAAATAAATGCCTATAAATACTGAGGATTATCACATTTTATTATAACATATCTCTATCTATAACCCTATACTATATAGGCGTATATACTACGCCTCTGAATACTCTTATATCTGTGCTAACAGGTTATAAGCCCAGCTCAGAGATAACTTCTATTCCTTCTACTTCTTTACCTCTCCCCTACTCTCCTATAAAGCTCTACCTCTACTTAAGGGTTATATATATAGAAAATCAATCCTTCAAACGCTTTTCTATCTATACTACCTTTGCAGAAGCTGATATACTAGCTGGACTAGTAGTTTGGTTCTACGAGATACACTTTCTTTGAATCTATATAACCAATCCTATACAAATCAACTATACCTCTATCGATCTTTCTCTAAGCAGACAGTCTCTTGCTACTGCTTTATTCAATCTATATCCTTCAGATTATCTATTCGAACTATCCTCTAGTCTACTACCAATCTGGTTTAGACCTATACTTACAGCACGACGGACTTCCTCTCGACTGATTTACTATATGGGATATATGTCTCCTCAGTCAGACAGAAGTCTAGCTGAAGAAGATATTGATTAAAGAGAAGGAAAAAACCACTCTTTTTTCTGAGTTGAACCTTGACCCTCTAGGTTTTTAACTCTTATAACGTTACTCTAAGAACTACTGTACTATATGTACAATAGCTCTTAGGTTATATAACTTTACTGTTGTTTATCCTATATAAGGCTTGCAACTATGCGCTGCAACCTATTAAGGCAATAATGACTGATCCTAAGGTCTAGTTCCCTAAGCTTATAGGCTCTAAGAACTATAAAGTATAGGCTATATATATTAAGGCCCTACTATATAGTAAAGATATTACTATAGACCTTACTAAGCCTATTTCTTCTACTAATGAAGATAAAAACTATAAGGCTTTAAGTTATATACAGTTATTCTGTAACAATAGGCCCCTTAGGGTTATAAAAGACGATTCTGATGCCTATACAGCTTGCAAGCACTTAAAAACCTTATATAAGCCTATAGGTTTTACAAATAAGTTTTTAACCTATAAAGAGTTCTTTAATACTTCCTTAGATAACTTTAAATCTATAGAAGACTATATAAATAAAATAAAAGAACTTACAGATAACTTATCTTATAACCAGCTTAAACTACTAGATCAAGTAGTTATAGCTTATATACTTAATAGCCTAAATGAGACTTATAAGGCTTTTATAACCTCTATAACTCAGTCTCTTAAGACTAACCCTACTGCCTATAACCTAGACTCTTTATATGCTAGTCTTATAGATGAGTATAAGAGAAAAGGAGGCAAAGAAGTAGTTAATAATACTACTAAGGGTAATAATAAGTATAATAAAAAACAAAATAAAAACTAGGAAAATAAAAATAAAAATAATAAAAAGAAGGATAATAATAAAATATCTAAAAAAACCCTGGAAAAAACAGAAAGGTTTATACTGCAAAAATTGCAAGAAAACAAACCATTCTGAAGAAAATTGCGCTTTCTTACATCCTGAAAAAGCACCTAGTTGGTGGAAAAAACCCACTAATACTACTGCTAATAAGGAAAAAGAGAAAGAAGTAGTTAATATAACTACTGCTAGCAATATTACCCCTTATATATCTTTAAATAATCCTAATTCTATGGAATTAATGGATTTATCTTCTGAAAAAGAAGACGAAGATATTATTTTTGAAAATGTAGGTTATACTACTACTCCTCCTTATTATATAAATAAAAATACTAATAATCCTTCCTTAGGTTATTTAATTAACCAATCTGTTATTAAGGAACAAGGAAAAGCAAGGAGTTATAACTAAATTGAAAAAACGGTTGATTTTTATATTGATACTGCGGCTACTATATATGTAGTTAAAAACTACACTCTTTTAATAAATAAAATAAAAATAAATAAACCTATTAAATAGGGAGAAGCAAAAGAAATTACTTCTTTAATAAAGGGTGAATTAATTATATATCCTAATAATAATAAAATAATATTAAAAGATGTTTATTATATACCTGAACTAGGTATTAATCTACTTAGTCAATCTAAATTAGATTTATTAGGTATTGCTTCTATTATATGGAAACAACCTATTTTATATAATATAAAGAAAGATTGTATTATTGCTATGGGGGCAAAACGAAATAATTTATATTTCTTCCAATTTCCTACCAATAATAACAATAACTATATATATAATACTATAACTAATAAAAATATAAATAATAATAATAATAATAGCCTCCAACTCTGGCACTAACGTCTTGGTCATATTCATATACAAAGTCTTTTAAAAATAAAAGATAATACAATTTCAGATATAAATATAAATAATATAAATATAAATAATAATAATAAATTACTACCTTGCAAAGCCTGTTTTAAAGGCAAATTTATAACTAAGGTTAGTAAATCATAGGTTTATAATAAAAATCTAGATTATCTAGATTATATAGCTTCAGATTTATATAGGCCTATAACGCCTACTACTTATGATAAATATAATTTATTTATTATCTTTATAGATAAATATACCTGATTCGTCTGGGGAAAACTACTTAAAGATAAAACTGAAGAAACTATAAGTAATGCTTTTCTTGAATTTCAAGCAGAAGTAAATAATAATAATAATAATAAAAGAATAAAAGAAATCTCTACTGATAGGGGTAAAGAATTTTCTAATAAACGTATTAAGACTATATATCTTAATAGTGGGATTATCCACAATATAAGACCTCCTTATACGCATAAACCTAACAGACTTATAGAGCGTACTATACGCACTATAGTTAATAAAATAAGAATAATACTATATAACTCAGGTTTACCACACTACTTATAGGGTGAAGCCTTTTATGCTACTCTTTATATGCATAATAGGACTCCTCATAGCTCTATTAAGTATAAAACGCCTTATGAAATAAAGAATAATATAAAACCTAATATTAATAATATAAAGGTGTGGGGTAGCTTATGCTACTATAAGAATAAAGATCCTAAAATTAAAAAATTAGACGTAAGAGCACGTCAAGGTTTTATAATTAATTATGGATTTAATGGGTATAAAATCTGGGATATGCAACTTAAGAGAGCTTTATAGTCTCATGACGTTGAAATCTTAGAGAATACCTTTATTTCTTATCATAAAGAGCTTCCTATAAGCATAAATACCTGCTTTAAAGATACTAATAGTAGTATTATGTCTAATAACGATAGACAGAGTACTGCTTAATATAATCTATAAAGAGATATATTTAGTTAATCTATCTCTTATAGTAATAAAAGTATTGCTATAAATAGCAATAATATTACTAAAGATTCTGCTCTTAAGAATCTAAGTGATGAGACTAGTATTAATATTAATAAAAATAATAATAATAATAATAATAATAATATTAATACTAGCAATAACAATTATAGTACTATATCCTATAATAATAGTTATAGTACTAATACTAATATGAGTACGATGAACAATGATAGTAAGAAAACTATTAGTATTAATAATAGAGAAATAAATACCAATAAATCTAAGTTTTTTATAGAAATCCCCTCTATAACAGATGAAGCTAAAAAAGACTACTAATGGGTTAATAATACAGTCAAAAATAATATTTTTGACGAAAGTGCACTATTATTTACCTTAGAAGACTGCCCTGTCTTAAAAGGTTATAAAATAAATAATAATAATATTATAACTGATAATAATAAAGCTTCATATATACTATCAGTTATTATATTAGACGAGCCTTCTAATATTAAGCAAGCCTTAAATTCTCCTTATAAAGATAATTAGATTCAGGCTATGCAATTAGAGATAAGTTAAATAGAAGATATTAATACTTGGAAAATTATATAAATACCTAATAATATTCATCTATTAGGCGGTAGATAGGTATATACTATAAAATTAAAAGATAAAATAAATAATACTTATAAATATAAAGCAAGATGGGTAGCTTAAGGTTTTAATCAATATATTGGTATTGATTATTTAGAAACTTTTTCTACTACTTATAGACCTGAGAGCTATAGATTTATAGTAATTTTTGCTATAAAAGAAAGCTGGATTTTATTACAATATGATGTAACTACAGCTTTTATTCACGCAGATATAGATATGGATATTTATACTGCTATACCTGCTGGTTTTATTTATAATAAAACTACTGGTAAATTAGAATTTAATCCTAATTATAATTATAAATCAAAAAATAATAAATATTGCTGTAAGCTTATTAAAGCTTTATATGGTTTAAAACAAAGTCCTAGACTATGGTATAACTATTTAAAAGGAATATTATTAAAATTGGGATTTATTGTTTCACCTTATGATGAAGCAGTATATATATTAAATAAAAATAAATATAAAGCTATAATATGTTGCTATGTAGATGATATATTACTAGCAGCTAATAATACTGCTACTAGTGATTATATATATAATAATTTAAGGCAATATATAAAAATTCAACTATTAGGGGAGCCTAATATATTTTTAGGTTGTGAGTTTGATATAGATAGACAAAATAAGTCTATTTTTATACATCAAACGAAATATACACAAAAAATATTAAATAAATATAATAAAACTAATATAAACCTATTAATAACACCTATAAAAGATAATATAAAAATGTATATAAACAAAAGTTATGCAACTAAGGAAGAAATATTACAATTTCAACAGCAAATTGGAGCTTTGCTATATCTAGCTTTAAAAACTAGATTTGATATAGCTCTTGCAGTTAATATCTTATCAAGATATACTACAAACCCTTCTAAAGAGCATTTTTCTGCTTTAGATTATTTATGGGGTTATTTAAATAAATATCCTAATAAAGGAATTTATTATAACTGCAATAATAATATAATTTGGGATTTAATAGGTTATTCAGACTCTAATTGAGCTGGAGACCTAGATGATAGAAAATCTACATCAGCTTATATATTTTGCTGGGGCTTATATAATATTATATCTTATAGCTCTATAAAGCAAAAAACAGTAGCTTTATCTACTTGTGAAGCTGAATATATGGCTTTAACTGAATCTGTTAAAGAAGCTATTTATCTATATAATACCTATAATTTTAATCTTAAAAATCTAGGATTTAAATTAATAAATAAGCCTAAAATATTTATAGATAACATTGCAGCTAAAAAACTAGCTGAAAATCCTGAATTTTATAAAAAATCTAAGCATATTGATATAAGATATCATTTTGCTAGAGACTCTTTATTAAATAAAGATATAATGTTATTTCACATTAATACTAAATCTAATATTGCTGATATTTTAACTAAGCCTTTAGGCAAAGTTATATTTTTTACATTATTATATATTATTTATAGTAATAATAATAAATATAATAATAATAACAATAATAACAATAATAATAATAATAATAATAATAATAATAATAATAATAATAATAATAATAATAATAATAATAATAATAATAATAATAATAATAATAATAATATTATTACTGAAATAACATACTAGTTTTTCTCTTAAAACTTTTACTTATAAGGTTATTTTATAAGAGTTTTTTAACTAGTTATAAACATATTATACAATATAGGAATATTTTTCTTATTTTTCCTACTAGGTTTTTAAGTTTTTATACCTATAACGTATATATATGTTAAGTGAGTAAGCTATATACCCTTAAATCAACCGTATATACCTTAAGGGGGGATGTTAACATATAACATCTTATATAATAATAATAATACTTATAATAATACTTACTTACTTAAATATTCTATATAAAATAAACTAATAGACTTTAAGGTATAAAACCTTATATAAAAATACTCTATTTATTATAACCTATAACTATAATATTGATTATATAATACGTATAGTTACGTAAGCACCTTATGTAATTAGCAGTTTAGCAGGCTACGTTTCAGGTTATCTTTCCCCTCCTTTTTCCCTACCATAGGATGCAACCTGCCAACAACATCAACCAGAATCATTATAATACATTCCTTCTCTATCAATTATCTATACAAATAAATGCCCATAAATGCTGAGGATTATCACATTTTATCATAACATATCTCCATCTATAACCCTATACTATATAGGCGCATATACTACGCCTCTGAATACTCTTATACCTGTGCTAACAAAAAGTGTTTCTAGTATAAGGCGTACTAAGATTATTAGTATTTCTAGCCCTAATAGAAGGCTGGTTTTCAGCTTAGTTATTATTATCTCTCTCTAACACTCTATCTTACTTATTTTTTATATTTAACACTATATTTTTTAGTATATACTAAATATAAATCTACTGCTATATATTTGCAAATATAACTCTAGCAGCCTTTTTGAGTGTTTTATTAAAATCAGTTATTATTACTTTTAGAACTGCAATTTTTTCAGCTATAATCATATCTCTAAGCTGCTCAAAAACCTACTTATATACAGCAGCACTTTCGCTTAAGATGAAGCAGAAGGCAGTATTAAAAGTTAAGTGCACTACAGTAAGACTGTTGATCTCAAAAAGCAGCATATTAAAGCAATTTACCTACTATTAGTTAGTTTTATCTATCTTTTTTTTAACTTTATAACTAACTTTATATATAGCATCTATTAACAGTAATTCTAGATTCTGCTATTACTGCTTAAAGCATTAAAAGTATATCTAAAAGACTGTATTAATTCTGCTTAAGCTAGCATTATAGTAGAAACTTAAATATCTAATATCTATACTTTATTCTAGTTTATATATAAATATCTAAATAGTTAAAAGAAAGCTATACTTTTCGCAATATAGTTAATACTAAATATTATATATATTAATTGCGCAGATATAATTAACACTTACCTCTTTATTTATCTGCATAGCAATATTATATACTATTAATTTATCTAACTTTAAGAGGTTCTCAATATACATCTATATCATTTCTTCACTACCTACTGCTTTATATGCTATCACTTAAAACGCTTAACTATGCAACTTTAACTTATCAGTAATAAGTAAGTAGTCATATTAATTATTAACTATAGAAGTAGCTTATCTTTCTAAAGTCTATAATAATTATATAGACTACTAATAACCTGTTTTATTAGTTATTAAATCTCTAGAAGTTGCTATAGATTTCTTAGAGCAGCCTCTACACTTGCAGTTCAGATTCTGCTAATATTTAACGCTATATACTGTTAATTACAACTTACTTCTAATTACGCTATACCTAAAAAGCTTCTAGTGCTAGCAAACCTTCTTAATAAGCCTATCAAAGGTAGGATCAGTTAATTTCATATTGAGAACACAGCAGCAATAAAAAAATAAATAAATTTAGTGAAGATATCAATACTTTAGCATTAGAGGGATATACAGCAAGTCAGGTTGTCAACAAACAATATATTTACACGTTCCAAGTGGCCTACTTTAATCTGTGCAGCTATTGCACAAAACATCTGGCATAAGGATGGTTTAGGTGGCCACAAGGTGGTGGGCACCCTCTGTAGCTGTGACGCCCACAAACTGCCAAAAAGGGTTTAACTAGGTGCCGAAGAAGCGACTGGGGGGTGCCGAATATAGCCCCTCATTATTACGAGCGGCCTGGACTCTTGAAGAATTGGGAATCTGGGGCCGTCGACCGCCACTTCAATGTTGCGATGGGTCCCCCAGGTGGTAATATTCCTTCCTCCACCCAGCCAGGCCAACTTTTTGCTGCTATTTTTGTTTCTAATAGCTTCTTTTCGCTTGCTTGGGTCTTCCAAAATGCGAGTGCGGCTGCGCAGATTCCGCCATCTCGGTAGTATATTCCCCTTGAGCTCGCATGGCTGGATGCTCTAGAGTTGGGTTTCTCCAAAACCGCCGCTTTCTCGCCCCCTTAACAAGATCATGTACCACCTCCGTGTTGGCCCGGATCGCATCTCACCTCATTCGCGAACTTCATTCTATCCGAGTGCGCTCGCATCCCACCTGCATGGTCTGCCGACTTACCCTAGTTAGTGGACAGACCGGAATGTTAGGCAGGGTATTCGTGCAAGTAGGTGGCAGCACGCTGTCACACTGACATATCGCAGAGCATCATCCTCGTCGTTCTAGGTTCCCATCAATAACCCAACGACGGCCATCCGCGGCCCACGGCAGCCTCGGGGCGATGCACCCAACGCTCATCCCACCTCGCCACGTTATCCCTCGTCCCTCCTGGCGATAATGGTCGATGTATGCATGTCTGGCAGTTGGAAAATCCCAAGAGGGTTTCGATGGCTGGCCCGATCGGGGCCTGCTGTGGCCGCTGGGTTTCCTGTTTGGATCACCTGCGGGCTCAAGGAACCCATAACTACGTCAGGGGCTCTGCAGGTTGCGAATAGTGTCTTGGGGAGGCCACTGCAACTCTTGTGATAGGTCAGCTCTTTCAGTGACGAGACAGACAGGACACCGCGCCTCTGGGCATTGGACAATGTTAGAATCCTTCCATCCTCCGTCGCCCGGCGAGGCGCATGGCATGTACCTGTCTCTTCCAATGTCTCTGGCTGGACTCAGAGGCACGCGACTGCCGTCACTCCTGAGGCTCTTACGCTGGGCTGATTCAAAGTCGGCCACAATGATGTTCCCCGATGTTCAGCCCGATGTTCAGCCCGCTGCGACAAGTGGTGGCACAGGCATATCTCAGGGTTAGACTTTGAATGCTTTGCTGGCCAAGACAGATGTCAACTAGGGACGTGTTGGACCGAGGCAGCGGTACGCATAACGACGTCTTCGCTGTCAACCTAGGAATCCCGGAGGCGCCGGCCTCGCGGTGGAAAATTGACGGCTTCTCTTAGCTTCAATATGGCTTTTCGGCTAAAACTCATAATCTGATTCAGAACTGCATCATGAAAATGTCACCACCAGAATTGACTCTGGACTTGCTGGTGACGTGGGGAGGGTGAACCTTGCTGCTCGTCATAGGTTGGCAGCGACCTGCCCTGCTTACGTACTGTACCTGTTGCGCTCAGGTACTTTCCATTGACCGACCGCTCCAGGACCCCTCCCTCCCCCCATTGTGGCCACACGGCAATGACTTGCCGCTCCTGCACGCAGCACTCGCAGCACTGAGCAGAGCCACTTCCACCAGTCCAGTACACCTCATTCAGTGCGCCTGTTGGGGTTGCCACCGCAAGAAAGAACAAGCGGGGAGGGAACAGGTGGAAGCTTCTTAGCGAAACTCTGGGGAAATCCTCCGTGACCGCAACCACCAACCACCCAACATCCCAGCCGGCCGTCTGCTTGAACACCCCCCGAGCAGTAGTGCTGTCCCGCCATCGGCACCTCCACCGAACGATCTCCCTGCCACCGTTTTGGATGCTCCGTGGCGGGCGCGTGACCTCCGGATCCCAGAGTCCCGTGTATGCGACGCTACCAGAAAAGTATTCACACAAGCCCGATCGAAACGTTTGCCCGTCATCCCAAAAACCGCAATCGGCAGTCCACATCGTCGCGGCTCCAACCATGGACGAGTCGCCGCTGGTCAAGGTAGCCTCCTTCCCTTCGCATCATAATGTCTCTCCATGAACTGTGCTAACATTATATTTAGGCGCATGACCATGCCAAAGCCGCCTCCAACGCGACGCACCAGTCCGAGACTACAGTCGCAATCAACGAACATGCCCTCGCCGCGGGAGAATTCGCAAACGCCGCTCGGTCCACTGCCAGCCTCGAAGCGCTGCGCACCCTGAGGCTGCTGGAACAACACCACAAGCATCTCTCTGAGCTCCTCAAGCTCCCTCTCGACCGCCGCACAAGCCAGGCCTCCAATATCGACACCATCGATGAGAAGGCAGAGTCGCAAGCCTCCGAGACGACCAACATCTCCGCCTCGGACGATGCGCCAGCCAAGTCAGAGACCGCCGGCAGCCCGGCCGCGACGGCAAAGCACCCTCCATCCCTGACACAGCCGCGCCGCTATCCCAGTCGCGAGATGACCTCGTCCATCGCGAGCAACCTCGCTTCGGCGCGCGGTATCAGGGGCGGCAGGAACCGCAGCCAGCCCATTCCGCCCAGCGTTACGAACGACCAGGCGCCGGGCAACATGGAGGGGCAGGCGAGGCGCGAGGGTTCGAGGGCCAAGATGCAGAACGTCTTGGACCAGTCAGGAAAGCCAGCGTGGATACCGCCGACGCATGCCGAACCGCAGCGCCAAGAGCCCAAGAAGACGGAGGATGCGGCATCCCCAGCCAGCGACGACGGATACTCTCGCTTCTACAACACCTTTGGCAGCATCATCAACCGTCTCTCGGCCCCCTTGGCCTTCGCAGGCCTGCCCTTGATCTCCGAAGAGTCTCCCGCCCCTGAACCAGTCGAAGTCCCCGAGCCAGCGCCCGTCAAGCGCAACAGGCTCAAATCGCCAGCGACCACCGCCGAACCCGACCTCTCCAAGATCTACTCCCGTAACACCCTGCGCGCCCTCTCCGCAAACAACCCCAACGACTCCTTTTACGTTGTGCCTACGAGCGGCCACACGGTCTCCTATGCCAACATTCTCAACTTCGCCGACAAGGAAAAGCGTCGAATGGAAGCCTCCCTCCACGGCGTTGGCAGCCTCATCGAAGACGACGAGGACGACTTTGTCGACGCGCGCGAGACGCCTTCCGCCCCGGTTTCCCCCGGTGCGAAGCGCCGAGGCGGCAGGACCCGCTCCGAACGCGACCGGGCCGAAGAACATCGCCTCGAAAACGAGTGGCTCAAAGCCACGCTCGACAAGCTCAGCAAGCGTCTCCACGCCTTCGAGGCCAGCGCCCAGAGCTCCAGTATGGCTCTGGCGGAAAGCATGCGTCTCCGCCCGCCCGCATCGCCGTCGGGACTTGGCGGCGGAGGCAGCGGCGCAGGTGACGCAGTTTTGCGCGCCCGCAACAAGGATCTCGAAGAGCAGCTCGCGCTCGCGATAGAACGTATGGAAGCCCTGGAAAAGGAGAACAAGACGATGGCGCGCACGCTGGAGAAGTACCGCGACAAATGGGACAAGCTCAAGGCGGGCGCGAAGGCAAGGCGTCAGGCGCAGGGTTCGGCTGAAGTTGCCGCTCAAGAGGCGGAGGAGACGGGCGGCAGTTAAAGCGCGGCATCTTTCATGAACTTCTTGATTTGGAACGGTAGCGAAAAATAGGATCGACAGCGTGTGTTGTACATAGCGTTTATGCTGGGGTATCTGCCTCGACACTTTTGAAATTCAACATCAAACAAATCCTCACCGTCTCACCCTTCCGCCTCAACGTGATCCCCGTTCCACCAGAAACTCACACTAAAACTCACACTCAGACTCCTCACATAATGCCACCACCCCATCGGGATATACAACACGTCCCCCTTCTCAAGCACGCAGTCCCAGTACCGCAGCCCCCGGAACTCCTCCAGCTCGATCGCGTCCCTCCCCTCCGCGTCCTCGTCCCACCCCTCCACAGCCCCAACATCGAACCCGCTCGTGTTCGACATGTCCACTTCGTCGTCTCCCCGCGGACACAGCGCCTCGGAGTCGTGCGGCGCGTACAGGCGCAGGTACTTGGCCCCGACGACCTGGCAGAGCAGGTTATGATACCCGTCCGTGTGCAGCGGCGTGATCGTCCCCGCGGGGCCGAACCACGCGTTCACCAGCGGCAGGGCCAGCTCCGGCTTGTCTTTGGAGTGGTCGAGCGGGTGCGGCGGCGGGGTGGTGAAGCAGTGGTCCGGCGTGAGGATGTCGTTCTGCAGGTGCGGGAGCTGGGTGAAGAGCTCATGCTGCGCGAGGTATGTCGTCGTCGTCTTCTTCCCCTTCTCTGAGGACTTGCCGGCAATCCGCCCCAGTAGCTCCTTGAACGGGATGAGCTCCTGCGTCCACCCCTCATCGACGTAACTCCGCCCGACCTCCACAGGAACCAGCCGCCGCCCGCCGCACGTCTTGCTCATCAGGTATGCCGGGCTGTCCCACGGCCGCGTCGACAACGCGGGCCACTCTGTCAGTAGCGACTTCAGCACCAGCGGCTCCGGCCCGAGGTCCCCCGCCGAGTCGAGGTACCGCTGGAACCCCGCCATGGACATGCCCTCCACGACCTCGATCGGCCTCGTCACAGGCGGCGTGAAGGCCCTCGTCGTCGGGAACGTCTCCGGTAAGCACGCAGTACCCTGCACCGGGGCATCGAGGTACGAAAGCAACCTCTCGATAACCCTCCGCCCCCTCCTCCTCCCCGCGCCGCCAGCGAGAATGAGCGCCTTGTCCAGCACCCTAACCAGCTCATCCAGCAACCCTCCCTCCGCCGCCGCATCGTCACTCCCTGCTGCCCTCGTCGTGACCATCACCACAAACTTCATCAGGCTCAGCTCCGTATACAGCACCCTCCAACAAAACGGCAGCTCCGCGTACACAAAGTCGTAGAACCGCTTATACGTCCTCTCGAGCTCCTCGTCGATCAGGCGGGTCATCTCCTCCACTTCCTCGTCAGCAGGCGAGCGGGCCAGGGCCAGCGTGCGGCGCGCGAGCTCGCTGTACCGCGTGAACATATCCTCGGTGAGGGCATGCACGCCATCCGCCTTGAAGGTCTCGTGGTCACCCGCGGCAAACTCCTCAGGCCGGGAGGACGCCATCCCGAGGGCCAGGTCTGTGCATTCTTTGATGAGGGCGGGGTTGCTGAGGATTTTCATATTTCTGGGGCCGATGAAGCCATTCAATGTACAGAGGAAAACTATAATGCCTTGCTCCTTGCGAAAAGTGAGATTGTGGATGAGAAGTGGTTTATGATGTGAGTGTGGTGGTGAGATGTGACAGGTTTGAGTTGCGCCAAGCGGGTCCGTCTGAAGAAGCTGCTGGTGAGCTCGCGCCAGATGGGACGAACCGTCAGCCAACAGCATTACACCCTCAACCCATCGACCAAAACATCAAGGAGAAATTGGTTATGCAAAAGTCAATTGAAATGTGATTCATGCGTCACAAGCTTCGTGAATGCCATATTTCGTTGTATTGCGTTGACTCGCTCTGTACTGAAAGGGGTTCTGTATACTCTAACATGTCCATACTCCTACAATACCGTCTTGGCGGCCCTCGACCAGGTACCCGTCCTTAACACGTACACGTTCTACAACGGCAGGCGTCTTGTTATCGTCCGCTTCCGCAATGCCGGCGCCGCATTCCCACTGCCGGCCCTCTACCTTATCGTACACTTTCACGACGTCCTCGCCCGCCGCGCTGACGATCCTCCTCTCGTCAAACATCATGCTGGTGACTGCGTTATCGTATGCGTACGCATCGTAGATGGATCCTGTACGGAGATCCCATATCTAGTCTGGTTAGCTGGGTTCTCTTTTGCAACCATGGAAGAACTTACTCTAATACTTCGGTCCATGCTACCGGTAACAAGATGAACGTCGTCGAATTGCAGGCATGTCACCGGGCCAGTGTGTCCCACCAAGCTTCGGTGGACCTGACCGCTTCGCAAATCCCATAGACGAACCATGCCATCGGCGGTACCACAGGCCAGAGCTGTCTCAAACACTTGCAAAGCCCCAATAAAGTGGGCCGTCTGCGCGGGCGCTCTAGTCGTCTGCCTCCAAGAGCTATCGCTGCCGAAGTTGGCAGAGGCCTGAGCCGCCGCCCACATAACATCAAGAGTTTGCACGCAACGACCATTTTCAAGATCCCACTGGCGCAGAGTTTTGTCTGCTGAACCGGAGACAAGGATGTCGTTTCTGAAGTGAAGGGCCGTAATTTCGTCAACATGTGATTGCAGGGTGTAAAGAGGACAGTCCCTCATGCTTCCCGCAGGAGGCTCAACCGGGCTGTCGTCGGGGTTCTCGAATGCGATACCATCTTCATCATCGTCGAATTGGCTGCCGTGAGGGTCGTAGTGAGCCTTGCTAAGATCCCACAGACGAATTGTGGCGTCCATGCCACCTGTTACCAAGAAGTTGTCTTCGACCTGCAGCGTTCTTACTGATGCGGTGTGACCCTCTAGTAAACCGATGCAGCGTCCCGCGTTGAGATCCCAAACCTTTATCGAGTCGTCCATAGCCGAGGTAACCATAGTTCCAAAGGGTGCGTCAAAGTCGAGAGCCGTAATAGTGTCCTGGTGGGCGCGAATTTCCCTGATGGCGGTGCCCGGTTCAAAATGTTCGTGCAATATCGGCATAGATTTTCGGCGAACAACCTTCTTCTTTTGTTTTGATGCCGGGGTGTTGGATGCGGACGGTAGCTTCTCGTAGACGGATTGCGACATGAAACCGGACTCATCCTGATCGCCGGCAAGGTCCTCCTCAGTCTTTGTAGGTGTGTTGATAGCAATTGATTCCGCTTCGTCGAAAAGCTCTTGCGCTTCTTCTAATCGAGCTTCGGTGTCCATAACTATGACGGGTTAGCTGAAGACGGCAAGGCGTCCGCGATCCCACCTACGGTCGTGTTCCAGCATTGTCTCTTCCTGCTCCAGATTCGCTAGCCTATCCAAAATAATCCGTCGCATGCCGTGCAAGTTCGCAATCTTGTTGTCGATGTCGCGAATCTCGCTGCTGGCCATGTTCTTACGAACGCCTAGCATTTCGAGCTCGTGCATCATTGACGCCTTGTCCTTTTTCAGATTTTGCAGCTCCTGGGGTGTACCGGGGGTATGTGCCGTCTCGTCCAGCAACTTCCTGCCCCTCGAAACCCGCCTCCGGTGCTTCCTGCCCTCTTCCGTCAATTCGGGGAAGCTAGCTTTGAAGCCCTGGAACAGGGAAAAGGAATTGTCGCTCTCGGGAATATTGGCGAGCAGCTCGTCGGGAAGGTACGTCAAAGCGCGATGCTGGATCTCCGTCTTGGAGAGCTTTGAGCGCACCATATCGGTCGGGGTGGTCTTCGCCATCGAGAACATGCTGCGCTGGACATTCGGGCGGCGCAGCTGTTTGTGGACCTCGGCAAGGGCGCCATGGTAATGGCCATGGCCGTTGCCACTCTGCTCGGCTCCGGAAAGAGGGCCGATCAAATGGCTCGCGGTGGAGGTGACCTTGCGCCCGAATGCTTCTATGCCACGGGTCTGAGGAGGATTATAATCAGCACTGGATCAGGCCACGATACCGGCCAAGTCGATGCCGCCGGGGGGTCACGCGAGTGGCAAGCGTGACTTACAGACAGGACCGACTGGTCGTCTCCGGCATCGTCGTTGAAGCCATACTGGTCGTTATCCTTATCCGAGGCGGCCATGCGTACGTATTCTCCGGGTCAATACGCGCGACAATGGTGGCACAAGGGGGATGAGGTCGAGGTCGGAGGGAAAGGAGATGTGGTGTAGGTTGCAGAGTTGTGGAAACAGCTCCGGGTCGGTGGTGGTTTTCGACAAGGTCAAGTTTTGTTGTCTCGGTCAAGAATCGACTACGTATCCACACACCAGACAAGATCCCGGCAATGACCCGGTTGGGGTCGGTTGTGACCGTCCCAGGCCCAGTTGTGTGTGTCCAGTGTGTGTGCGCCCGCGAATGACGAAGGCGCTAAAACCCGAGGAGCTCCCTGCACGTAGCAGGTGCACCTCTCCCGTCTCTGGTGCCCCCTCAGCTGGCCAGCTCGTTCCAAGGCCAGGGCAGCAGCAGGTCAAGGTCGGGTGGACACTCCGACTTCTGGGCAGTGGGCGGGCTTCCGACGTGGCTGCCTCCAATCCGCTAAGCTGCTTTTCCATTAGCGATAACAAGGCTCGAAAACACGCTCAAGACGCTGAAGGTTGCAGCGCCCGCACTCGCCCTAAGGTACCTTAGGTAGGTAGGCTTGGAGCGGCGTGGATGGTCCGGGCTTTCTTCCAGCGACCTGACGGGACCTCCTCCTCCTGAACAGCGAGCAGCTGCTGGAATTGACATGTCGCAGGGGGTCCTGATTGGTGCCCGCCGGAAGCGACCCCTGTGCCTGTGCTGCAGGTCCTTTTTCCCGTCAACGAGATTGGCACAGCCTTGTTCGCTCTGAAGGCAGTGCTGAGATGAGATCTTTTTTTTTTCTGAGCTGGCACCTTTCCCCTTTTGCGCCGGCGTCATCGGCCTTGGCTCCTCTCCAAGCAAATCTTACCCCAAGATTTTGTGACTCGACGATAACCAGCCCGGATGCGTTTCTCTCACCAGCCAGACCCCCAACCGCCAATTTTGCGCCAGGACAATCCTCACGGCCCGGTCTACAATATCTCTTCTGGTTTCCAGTCAATTGACGACGAGATGGACTCCCTTATCGACTTATCGGACCCCTCCAAGGCGCTGGACCTGTCCCGCATCCGGTACCAGTTGATGTATGTCAACCCAGACTCCCCGACAGCAATATCTACGGTAACAGCTGACAATGTAACCTAGCCGCCTCGAGGACACAATCACCTTCCACCTCATCGAACGAGCCCAATTCGCCCTCAACAAGACCATCTACGTCCCCGGCGCATTGGATATCCCCAACAGCGAGCTCAGCTTCATGGACTGGTACCTGCGCGAGCAGGAGAAGCTGCAGTCCATCATCCGCCGCTACGAGTCCCCCGACGAGTACCCCTTCTTCCCGGAGGCCCTCCAGAAGCAGATCCTCAAGCCCCTGCACTACCCGCGCATCCTGCATCCTAACGACGTCAACGTCAACGACAAGATCAAGAAGTTCTATGTGGATACCTTCCTCCCCGCACTCTGCCCCGATTTCGGCCGAGAGGACCGCGGCGAGTCCCAGGAGAACTACGGCTCCTCGGCAACCTGCGATATTGCCTGCCTGCAGGCCCTGTCGCGCAGGATACACTTTGGAAAGTTCGTCGCCGAGAGCAAGTTCCAGTCGGACCCGGAAAAGTACACCGCGCTTATCAAGGCCGAGGACCGCGATGGCATCGGCGCCGCCATCACCAACGCCGCCGTCGAGAAGAAGGTCCTTGAGCGTCTGCGCCTCAAGTGCCTCACCTACGGCACTGACCCGTCCATCGGCGCGGGTCCCGAGAACCAGGCCAAGATTGACGCCGACTCCGTGGTCGCCCTGTACAAGGATTTCGTGATACCCCTGACCAAGGAAGTTGAGGTAGAGTACTTGATGCAAAGACTAGAGCCGGTAGAGTAGACTTTTAGAATGAAATGCTCGAAATGATTCATGACTTTTATTTTTTATCCCCTCTATTGGCCGGGGTTCATGTACTTCTCTACCGCCTGGACCGCGCCCTCCCACTTGCTCGCCTCGATCAGGATCATGTAACCGTGCGACTTGACACCCATCTCCTGGAATGCACGCTTGCTATCCGCGACGGCCTGGTCATCGTTGGTGTAAGAGAAGGAGCCATGTGCCGTCGCGTGCTTCACGAAAACCTCGTCCTCGGGGTGGAAGTGCCACATGGCGGCGTCCGCTTTGGCCTTCTTGCCCTTCCTCTCCGTCTCAGTAAGTGTTGACTCAATCTCCTGGTACGTCTTGGAGAGGATCAGGTAGTGCGTGAACTCGTACGGCTCCTTGTCCTCGACGGCAGCCTCAATCTCGTCGACGAGCATGCGGTACATCGGTGGGGCGATCTCGGAAGGCATGTTGATGAGTCTCTCGCCGAGAATCAGGCCGACCTGAGCGCCGCCGTTGATGAGGTTGGGGATAGGGGCCAGGGCCTCATTTGTCTGCGCCTTCTGGATAAGGTACTTGGCCAGGTCGGCCATCTCGGGCTTCTGGCTGTGCTCCTTGATGTTGAGCGCCGTGATGAGAGCGTAGGCGTCGTTCTCCTTGCTGTCGACCTTGACGGTTGAGCCGATGGTAGGTTGTGACAGGATCAGATCGGCGAGGCCAGAGATGTTGAAGAGCGTCGCGTCGACGTCGAGAAGTTGGCGCAGCAGCGTCTTGGTGCCGTGGAAGTCGACCTCGGGGTCGAAGTTGAACCACTCGAAATCGACGTTGACGACATCGAAGTCCTGATTTTGTGAGCTTTAATTTCGGGAGAACCGGTGAGCTCTCTCACCTCATCGTCGGAGGAATCCTCGTCCATTCTGTCGGCAACATCGTCGGCAGGCTTCTCCTCTCTTTCTCTCTTCTTGCCCATTTTGAAAATATGTGTCGAATTACTGAACGTCGGAATGGTAGGCTCGGTGGATTTGAGGCCGCGGTCTGAGACTTGTCGCAAACGTACTTGGAGCTGATGAGTGTGAGAACGTCACTGGCACTCAGATGGCCAGACCTGGTCGGTGAAGATGAAATTTTTGGTGGGGGTGCCCCTCACTAAGCCGTTTTGGGACGAAAACATCTCTTATCGATAACATTCCCTACAACGGTCTGCGTCCCTAGGTAGAGTTGCTGGTTACAATCCTAACTCACAATATTCTCGAGTCTGAAAAATCATGACAACAAATCTGGCTCGATTTTGCGGACTGCCGGCTTATATTACATTCATTAGAACCGCGTGGCGCCGTCGTGGACGTGACATCGTCATGTTCCATCGCGAAGTTGCAAACACGTCGGTTCTTGGAGTAACGTCATGCTGAATCCCGCGCTGATGTGATGGAGAATGGTGCTCGCTCATTTTGCATCGGACTCTTCTTCGAGATTTCCCATACCGTTGTGTTCTTTTTTTTTTTTTTTTTTAAGTGGTCTCATTCCAAGAGGTCTGGACTTGGCCCTCTGCATCAATTTGCGTACGCTTCTGACTCTCAGTGGTTGCTCGTCTGCATGCGACCTCTGAGCATGCAGCCAATCCGCCCCTGCTAACAACTGCCCGGTTGGAGATCTGCCCCGTTGCGCAGATCTATCATTTGTAAAGCACAGAGCAGAACTTTTTTTCATCTGGGGACCATGTTAAGTAGTATTTGTTAGAAAGTGCACGGGAGCACTCAGAACATCATCCAGCATCTGGTTTATATCGCAAATAATTCAAGATGCCAGACGAACAAGGAATGCTAGATATCTATCTTTATGATACCGCCAGTGTGCAAGACCGGCTCCTCAATCCACCACCACCACCACCACCACCGCCTCAATCACTATTCCTACTAAGCACGTCTCAAAATCAAGACGTTGAAGGACGCCATAATTCGACTACCAACCGTACCAAACTCTCCTCCTCACCAGCAACCCAACATGCTGCTTCCTCAGGGGCCTCCGTGAAGGGTCAAAACATCGACGCACCAGCGAGTCACCTCATCGACAACGCTTTGCGACGTCATCGTCGTCAGCCGCTCATAGTCGCGCGTTCTTCGGAATCGAATCAGCGATACATTCGAAAGACTTCACGGAGCGACTCTGAGAAACGAGACGATTGTTGTGATGACAGAGCAGAGCGTTCTATGTCACATTTGGCTAATTCGGATGCCAATCATGTCCAATTAGACGTTTCAGCCACGAGTGAAAGGGATAAACCCTCTCTGAGGACTAAGATTGCCGATATTCCTTCCAGGGGAATACCTTCCAGGCCGCGCTCTGTCGCATCAACAAGTCACCTGTCTAAGCACCATGATCTTCATTCAAACAGATTCACGCCCTCTCAGTCGGACGACCGGTTCACACGCCAGAAAGATGAAAGGACTTGCATACAGCATGCAATAGATCCAGTGCGCCGTTCTCAATCGGTAAGCACCATTACATGGGAACACATGGCTTCTGAAGTATCGCAGCTGACAGGCTCAGTCTCAACCTCAACCAGCAGATATTGCCAGTCGCGTTGTCATCAATGAGCAAGATATTTCGAATTCCAACCGACGATTTTCGGAATCTCAAGTCAATACCTCGACATCCCCTTTCGTATCACTCGTGAAACTTGAACAAGCTGATGAAGATCAACACGCTTCGCCACAGGGGAACCAGCTCACCTGCTTGGACCAAAGCATTTCTTCTCCAGGGACGTCTGCTGGACTACCAACATCAGAACACGACTGGGCAAGCCATGGCTCTGACCTCTTGAAGAATGCTCCCAGTTTGACATCTGCGGATAGTCATGCGGAAGTCAGTCTTTCAACTGACGATATTGAAGATGGCGCATTTTCCAGAGAGGGCCGAAAGAAGATGCTACTCGATCGATTGTTGAATTACTTCTTCACAGTGATTTTGCCAAGTCTATCGAATTCATGTGTCGTTCAACGAGGAAGCGGCGGAAACGATAGCGGTGCTCAGGGCGCCAGCGACTCGCGAAGTTCCACTGCAATAGCATCCAGTCAATGCAGTAGGCTCAAAAAGAATGACGGGAAGAGGAGATCCGGCGATTCTGACGAAGGACGTTCAGGAAAAGGGGGCGGGCAAAAGAAGAGGCGAACGAACTCACCCAACAATAGAAGCGCCGCTCCAGCGTTTGCATGTCCCTACATCAAGAGGGATGCCCGTCGATACTGGAAATTATGCCCCCTGCGAGGTTGGGAAACTGTGCATCGAGTTAAGTAAGAATTCTCCCACGAGCCTCGAATCTAACCCTCTTCTGACGACATCAGGCAACATTTGTACAGATCACACAAGCAGCCCATCACCTGTCCACGTTGCCATGAGACATTCGACACAATATCGCTGCGGAATGAGCATCTCGTAGAAGAAGCGAGATGCGAAAAGAGAACAAAGCCCGATTTCGAAGGGTTCGACCATGCCCAAGAACAACGCCTACGCCGTCGTCAAAAGAGTTGCGAGAATGAAGCAGATAACTGGCGAGATATATACATGATCTTGTTCCCTGGCACCGATGCTTCAGCCATTCCGAGTCCATGTATGTATTCTCACTTTGTCTTCTGATAGCAGCTAGCTAATATTTACAGATGTGAATTTGCATAGCGACACCGATGCTGTTGTCGTGGAGCCCTCGGTTTCTCGGTATAAGCAATTTCTAAGCCAGGAGCTACCCAAGATAGTCGAACGCGAGCTCGAAACTCAAGTCAACCTAGCTTTGGAACCCTTGGAAGAGAGTCTCAAGATTCAACTTGTCGAAATTGTAAGAAAGGCACAGCGTACGGCACACGACAAATTTATGTCCGCAAACTCGGAGGCAACGAAGCGCCCAACCAATACAGCAGAAGCAGAAAGAAGTGTCGCCTTGGTGAAGAACACGCAGGAGCCGATTGAGGCGATTGGAGAGTCTGGGACTGAGCCTGTGCTCTCCTTCGAAAACGCCTCGGGAGACGCAGAAGATCCCGATAACTTCTTGCTCGGTTTGTCGCTGGGGGCATCATCATCCTCACGACAGGAAGCGGCTCTGCATGACTTAGGAGCAGAAGGATTTGAAGATGGCATGGAAGGCGTCGACCTGAATTCTCTGGCTGTTCCTGAATTCAACGTCGACGGACTAGAGTGGATGGCCCAACCGGTCGATGCATGGCCAGGTCTTGACGATGTCTCTGACGGGACACAATGAAGTTATTAGATATTGTCCCTCACTATTACCAGAGATTACAACGACGTTGTGGATGGAAATCGTTCACCGCGATAACCTCAACAAAGTAGTCGATTTCTTTCGAAATCCTCGCTCCCCTCCGATGAACGAACCCATAAGTAAGCAACTGTCTGCATTACTAGGAATATTATCTGGGCTGACTTGCACATTCCAAGCGCCCGCCAAAAATAGCGTGTTGAAAGTACCTTACATATGGTTGATCTGCCGCTGCATGCCAGCGGCTCTGGAGGCAGCCAATCTCCATGCTGAGTCTGATTATACCATTAAAAGCTGCGCAACTGCGCACTCCTCAAGTACGTGGCGCGTCGAGTTCGAAAATCACATATACGTTAAACCACCAGCGGGCTTGACGTTTTCGTCGCTCTTCACGTCCACATTTATCATCCTTCCGTCCAATATACGTCAATCGCACATGTTTTAAGATGACTAGAGGGACCGCGCCGCAACAGGATGAGCTTCCTTTCGACCCTGCGTACGATGGGTGCACTGATTGGAACGCGATCATATGGGGTACTCCACGATACCGTCCGCGCGTCTCACGAGACTCGGGCATCCCAATGACACATGATCCCATTGCGCATCAAGGACTTATCGCCAACCAGTCTTCAAAGCTTACGAACTCAGCCCGGAGGAAACCACCAGCCCCGGTCATCGTGGGAAGCGGCAGAACCCACAAGCCCTGCCAGCTCACTTCCCTCGACTCCAACGTAAGGGACAGGTCTCAGCACAGAGTTCCGAGCTAATTTCGTAGCGTCTCCAAAGGATGTTGGATAAGGTATTCGGGTCACGCAGTAACAAGAGCAAGCCAGTAGATGCCAATGATGAGAAGAAGCTCATGCAACACATAGCGGTCATGGAGCGTCTCGGAGCACGTTTCGATGTTGAGTGCAACATGGTCAGGTCACCGAACCAGCCGCATAGGAGAAGTCGCAAAGGCTTTTTTGAAGCGCACAGTCCTCCCACACAGGGTCAGCCCGAAGAACCCTGTCATCGGCGGACAGAGCCTGGAATTCAACTCGCGGATCTTAGCCTCCATTATCAGAGGGTTATTGAGTATCACGACCAAAGAACGTTGAAGGGCCACGGCGATAGTATACCTTCTAAGCATCAAGTCGTTTTGCCGGACGAGGCTCCAACGAGCAACCATCATGATCATTCAACTGGAACCCCGTCGCCTCCTAGCACAACGACACCCCGACATTCTCTTTCGGAAACCAACGTAGCTCGCCTCACTCCCGACAAAGATATGGAAACTGGGTCAGAATGCGTCACGTCCTCTCAAAGCATACTAGAATCCAGTTGTGCTTCTTCTTCGTCCTCATGTCACGAGAGCGACAGGCTTAGTGCAAGCGCTTGGAAGAGGATCCTGCTCGACCGTCTCATGGAGTACTTCTTTTCCGTCATCTCGCCTAGCTTTTCAACCGAGACAATAATACAGACACAAGCTGGACAACGTGAGAGCACTCGAAAGGGAGCCATAGCCGGAAGGCCCATGAGTGGGTCCCCCGCCGGAGGCCAGTCAAAGGAGAACTCGAAGAGGCGGCCCGAGGGCCAGGAAGCCGATCGCTCAGGTGATGGGGATGAGCAAAAGAGACCGCGTTTGGGTTCTTCATCTCCGGAAGTTTCACGCCTCGCCTGTCCCTATTTCAAGAAGACCCCGCAACGGTATTGCACTTCAAAGTGGCGCTCATGCCCGGGGCCAGGCTGGGAGACAGTTCACAGGGTCAAGTACGTGTCTTACCCACTGTGTCTTAAAGTCTAGATATTTACCAGGACGTCAGGGAGCATCTCTACAGATGCCACATGCTACCGATTATATGTCCGCGCTGTCAAGTAATGTTTGAAACAGACGAGGAACGTAACGAACACCTGTTGATGGACGATATATGTCCAAAGAGAAGCAGACCTGACTTGGACGGCATTGATTCGAAGCAGGAAAAGCTGCTGCGCAGCCGCAAGAAGGGGATCAAGAATATGAGCGAGGCAGATAAGTGGAGAGACGTTTATCTCATCCTATTCCCCAATATCGGCCCGGAAGACATACCAAGTCCCTGTATGAGCCTTTCCCAAGACCCCTTGCAGGTTGCCTCGACTGACTTTGAAAGATCTGGATTTTGGTGGCAATGCTGATGCTGGGGAGGCGGAGTCGGCCTTTGCACGGTACGAACGGTACCTCAGACGAGAACTCCCAAGAAAAGTTCGACAAGAGCTCGAAACGCGCATCGAACAAGCTCTTGAGCCAATGGAAGAGAATCTGAAGAGTCAGATCGTAGAAATCGTGCGAGACGCGCAACTTTCACTTTTCCAGAGCTTTGTGTCTTCAAATCCGGACTCGGCAGAGCCATGTAACAGCAACTCAACGGCAGAGTGCGGGTCAATGGCAAGCAGCCATGCAGCATTCGATAGCCAGATAGAGGCTCTCAGGCCGTTACCCTATATTGAAGGCGGCTTCGACGGTATTTGCCTCCAGTTCCCGCCTGATCCAGCCAACTATGCCTTTCTCAGTCTCGAGGAGGCTTCAACCTTCGGGCAACAATCATCAACTGCTTCTCTGCAGCCACTCGGATACAACGATCTGGACTCGGGATATTTCTCAATTACACCATCTACGTCTCTATTTGACGCCGACAGTACTAATGGGCTGCCAAAAGGTAACCTCTAAATAATGTAGCTAATTCTCGACATGCGTCACGAGGTATGCTCATGATCTTGCAACCCGTTTAGTATTATAGACAGCTGTCTCTGCTTTTATGTTGGCTCATGGCTGGTTATCTTGTCGGATGGCTGTGTTCATGAATCCTCGACCATCTTCTCCTCCACCTTCTCCTGAGGGACCTCCCCGCCAGCCTCCTCGAGAACACCAGTGCTCTTCGTGACCGTCAACACAGTCGGCAACGCAAGGATCAGAGACCCGATACTCAATCCCCAATTCATTGCGAGCTGCGTCATGGCACTCGCATGCTGGGCGTTGATCCTCCACGCCATCGCACCTCCAGCCGCTTGGAACGCCTTGTAAGCACCAACGAGAACAGCAGCCCTACCCGGGGAGTTGGATTGCGTTCCCATGAGCCAGTAGCAATACGACTGCCACAGAGAGTCATAAGCGCCGTAGAAGATGTAGAGGAACATAGGTCCGGTAGAGAGAGAGCCCTGCGTGTAGTCGATATCCTGAATGAGACCTTGGGCATGACGAGCATCCTGCCATTTCTGGAAAGCGTATCCGCCACCCCAGATCGACATGCCAGTGACAAACAACACAACCCAGCCGAGTCTAGCACGTCCGGGACGCTCCAGCATCGGAAGATCAAGAAGAATGCCGATGACAAGACCGCCGACCATCTGCGCGAACCAGTACAGCGCTCCATTCAGCGACCTCGTCCTGATGTTAAACGTCATGCCGTTCACATCATTCTGCTGGTACGAGTAGAACACGTTGGCGCAGAAAAACAGCGGTAGCATGCACAGCACCCTCCAATTACACAGCGTCGCGACAGACATCTCCAGCATGCCCTTCAAGCTCTGCTTCTCCGTCTCGGTGGCGGCGTGGAGCTGCGCCAGGCGGATGCGCTTCGGCGAGCAGATGAAGAGCCCCAGGACCCAGCCGACGAGCATGATGGTCATCAGCGCAATGTACGTGGCGTCGTTGACGGTGCCGGTCGTGGAGTGGAAGTTGAGGCCGAAGGCGGCGAGGGAGCCGACGCCGCCGCCGAGGTTGAAGATGATCCAGAAGACGGCGATGGCGCGGCCCTTCTGGGACTCGTGGACGTAGGTGGTCATGATAGCGCCCTGGACAATCCAGATGAAGGAGGAGCCGATGCCGAGAACCGCGCCGGCGGCGATGACGAAGGCGCCGTTTGCGTTGTCTGGGGTGGTCAGTTATTGCTTCGGGAGGGTTCAGGAAGCAGTTGGCTTACGGTTGAAGCTAAGGAGACTTCCGCTGTACAAGGCGTAGGTCCAGCCGCCCATCAGGAAGCAGATCTTGGGACCGACGAAGGAGAAGATGGGGCCGACGATGAAGAGGGCGGCTACTGCGGTGGTTGAGAGAAGGGCGACGTTGGCGTTGGCTGCGACGGTTGAGTCGACTTGGCCGGAGCCTCCCAAGCCTGAGAGCGCATTGAACATCTACAGAATCAGCATATACTCCTCTACATATCTATAGTAAAAACTTACGCCTGGCATGCAGAAGCAGATGAAGCTAATGAGGAGAATTCTGTGGCACAAATTAGGGCCAGCCAAAGATGGCTTGTGTGCTGCCAACTCACTGTGTCCATGGATGGGAGTATAGTCTCATCAGAGCCGACGTTTCCCTCTGCTCGACGCCCTCATTGCTCTCGACTTCTTGTGGCGTAGCCACGGAAACTTGGTCTTCGCCACTCATGTTGTTGACTCTTCACTGAAACTGACTGATGAAGTCTTTGTCAGGGAACTCAGTCGCCGGCGCGTGAGAGAAGGTAGATAAATCCTCAAAAAATCACAACGACGCTCCAACAGTCATTCTCAAACAGAAACCTCAAGATAGATAGACAAATGACACGAAACAGCAACGTTGAAGTCGGAATTGACGTTCAACGGTCCACCCCTATCTCTCTCGACAACAATAGTTTCCCTCGGGAGAACACGCGACCACCACCACCACCAACCACCCGGCCCCCTTTTTTCTTACACCATTCAGCACGGTCACAGCGGGGAAAATCTTTCTCAGCAGCAGAGAGATAAGCTGCGGATGCTTTCGTGTTTTTCTCCGCACAATCCGATCTTCAACCAGGGATCTGTGCGGGTGAGCTGAGGTCCCAATTCGCCTTCATGATTCGTCGGGCACGCAGCCATTGATCCCGGGAAACTGGGTCTACCCCGTCGAGCGGTGCCACCCGCTGCAAGGGACGAGCGCGGTTTCCGGTGGGAATGGGCGCAAGAAAAAGTACCAAAGGAGGGAGGGTCCCTGAAGTTGAGGCTCCGCACGGTGCCCGGTGTTGCATGCCGCTTTCCTCACCGATGGAACGTGACATTGAGGCTTGGTGGTGGTGGTAACGACATGACGTCCGTCGTCCAGTATGCCGGCGACGACTTCAAATGTGAGGTTGCCTGTGTTTGAGAGTTGATGACTCCGCAATGAAATGCCTTGCTTGATTTCACAGAGATGATTGGAGTGGTTTTGACACTTTACAACATGACATGGTCCCGTCATTGGTGTTACCGGATCAACAATTGAGGCGTTCCGATTTTGACCTCACGGTGCAAGATGGGACCAAATTGTCATTACAATGCCATTGCGGATAACCTGTGACAGATATCTGCAGACACTCAATTGAAAGAATGTCACTCGCTTACGTAACTACCAATTGGGGAGGGTTAGAAAGCAGCAAGGCTCCTTCCATCAGCACTGAGCGGTCCTGCCTTCCAGGTTGCTTATACAAAAGTGGGGCATCGCGACAACTCTATCATCAACCACAAAAACATATCACGATACCTCGCAACGCAGGCCTCGTTTTTGCAACTGAGACGCCGCGCGAAAAATTGCACTTAAATAGCGAAAAATTTCAAAAAACAATTGTTCAACGCTCATTGTGTTACTTAGTAACACAACCCGCGCCACCCGAGCTTGCCGAACCACAGGATAATGAGGACTCGAACGGTGGTACTTGTGATTCTCATATGCGGATAGAGGGGAAAGGGAAGTGTTCCGCTTTTACCAACTGAGCCAAGTGGCTCGCATCAATGCTGAACCTGTGGTGAGGGAGAAGCTGTCCTTTTTCGAATAAGCAGCTCTAGGCTCTCACTTGGGAGGCCTGGGGCCGTGATGGGTGAAGAGAACCGTCAAGGTTGGTGTAGGCCATAGGGGCAGACAACAAAGGTGAATCTGAGTTGGGATGAAAGGTCCTCACCGAGGTGTGGAAGGTGCGGTTCGCGGTGGGTGGGTCCAGGCATCAGTTTTCTCAGGTTGGTTTTTCCATTGGGAAAGTGCGGGCCTTCCGGGTCGGTTGTCTGCGGTCTCCCAGAGATAAGAGATGTCGAGAACGGAAAATCCAATGTCTGATGGCCGGAGAAGAGGAAGAGGATCGTTGCGATTTTCGCGACGACTTCGGGGGAACGTGCCGCGTATTAAGGAGACATTTTATTCAAAAGACTATGTTATGGGAACGTTACGTTGGCCTCGAGGGACGGTGTGAGTGGACACAGGCTCAAGGCCGATCGGGTTAAACCCTACAGCCATGACTCTGCTACCCCGTGGGGACAACAACGTCGCACTTGCAGTACTCCACTCGCCATGCCTCCAAACCAAGGACTTGGTAAGGTATCATGAATAAGATCGTGTCAAAAGGGACGTAGCCAACGAAGGAAAAAGGAACATTACCCCAGACTTCGGCCACGTTCGAGAAAGACACGGCGCGGATGACCGGCAGAAACAGTCACTCCCATCCCCTCGGAGCCGACAATGACAGCCGACCACGAGCCGGATCCGGGGGAGGTTCACCGTTGCCAAAACGTTTAAGACGATATGTGAAAGACATTGTCACATCTCAATACGGTCTGCAGAAAACGGCGCTCCCAAGCGAGCAGACTCCTCACATATCACCACTTCAATAGATCATCGCCGCTACATCTGCATCGCCCGTCATCAGACCATCCAACCTGCACCAAAGGCCGATCTCCTTACACTCACTCCCCCGCCGTTCAAAACCGCAAAGACCAAAAAAGGTGAGTTCTGACTTCATTCCGCCCCGGATGCATGCCGTCCGACACGCGGCTTGCCCATGCTACATTCCTCGCTCGCTACCAGACAGCGAGACAGCCCATACCTTGCACCTCGCGTCGAACGGCTTTCCGCACGTGGGATGCCCGTTGCGGGAAGGGGAATGACAACATCAGGTCTTAAGGAGGGCGCGACAATCACCTTGCATTTTGCGGCGAGCATCCCTGAAACCGTCGGGACCAGCTTCATGAACCTGCTCTTACATGCGATTTCACCGCTGCGGCCGCTGAGCTCAATATGTGTTCTGCCGCTTCAGATGCGCCTAGCGGCCCGGCGGCTCTCGAGCCGGAGCCGCTCTCTCTTCTGCTGCCCCAACATCCCTATTGGTGGGCAAATTCGACAACATTCCTTCGGCAAGACTTCCCATTCGTCGATAAGCAAGATCCTGTCAAGCATCCTATCTCCCCGTCAGGATCGCCGGGAGAGCGATGTGCGGACGGCTATACAAGAATCGAGACGACGTTATTTCCCTTTTCCGAATCGCTATCCGTAGCAAACGGAAGGCGGCCCTGAATCGAGGAAGAGTGGGAGGCATTATCCAGAGACTAACTTCGTGGAATGGAAGTCTCGACCATTGCTAAGGACAATGAACACACTGGCCGTTGATGAACAATGCGGAAGAGCAGCCGAACAAAGAACGTCGTTACAAGATTGACGGTTCCAACTATGGAACATGTCGATGAGACAAGAACAACGTCGCTAATATTGCCCAGAAACATCTTGAACGCGAACAAAAGAAAGGCAGGAAGCCATCCATAAATAGGCACCGTCTCGTAATGCAGAAGAAACAGGATCGTAGGTACACAACTCTCAAACTGCGCACCAAACCAAAAAAAAAAGGGCTGCTCGGTAAGTATTCAACACTGCAAACGGACACAATGTGCGAGGGAACGGAAACCACAATGTCCTGTGGCCACACCCTCCGCTCCCGCCTCCGAGACTGCGGCAAGGGGGCCGACTGCAAAGGCGAGCTATGGCAGCCCGCCTTCATCGACGACAGCTGCGCCGCGTGCCATCGGCCCATGCACCTCCGCGAGAACCGCGCGCTGCACGAGGCTGAACATGCTATCCTGATGGCTGACTATCGCCAGGCCAAGAACGATGGTAACGGCGAGGAAATGCTGCGTCTGCATCGCGCCATGATTGCACATACCCGTCTATCGCGGCTGCGGAACTTTACCGTAAGCTTGACGCGCGAAGGTCCGGTTGGTGATGTCAAATGGCCCGAACATAAGGCCGAGAACGGAAATGAGGAACGCGATGATGGCACTGGTAGCCCTGAATCAAGTAGCAGAAGCTGAATGAATTGCGGACTGGGTATAGATACAAAAGTCACAAAACCGCCCAATGAAGAATCAAAAACGCCTTGCTCCCTTTTGATGCCATGTCTTGACGCTCCGTATCCACAGCACTCCCCTTTACCAAGGCCCGGTGAACTGGTTGTTGAACATACCGAGTCGTACGTCGCTCGGCCCCATAAACTGCGCCATCTCCCACGCCGATGGCATGTAGGGACTCTGGCCCATGGCGTCCTGCTTTGACTGGTTCGCGCTGACCTGCGCCTGCGCGTCCTTCTTCGCCTGGTTGAACTCCTTGACGCGTGCCGTGCCCAGCTTGCCGGCCCTCCTCTTGTCGGTATTGCACCGCAGCAGCGGGACCTGGATGACCGCTCCGAAGATGTCTCTGACCTTTTGCTCTGGCTGGTTGTGCCGCTTCGCTACCTCTTCGAAGGGGAACACGTTGAGACAGGTGTCGGCGATGTCGACGATGATGTGTTTGGTGGTAAGCTGCGGCGGGTCGGTTGCCTTTGGGGCGGCGGATTTGCCCGTTTTTGTGGAACTAGACGTTTGGAGGTAAGGATTCCTCTGGCCGGAAGAGTAGGCCGGAGCTACCGGCTGCGTTGACGTAGGTGCCATGGGAAGCATGTGCCCGGCTGGCTGCTGGGCTGGAATGCCGTGGGGATATTGATGTTGCGGGAGAGCGAAAGTGCCGTTTGGACCCGCCATCATTGACTGTTGCAGCAACGGGCCGTACATGGCGCCAGCCATCGGGTTGGCGTAGGGGTTGATGCCGAGCATTTGTGACCAGTGTTGCTGGATTGTGGCAGATGGCATGGAAGTTTGCGCTGCTCCTGGAACATTGGTGGTCGAAGGCATCGCGGCTGCGGCAGTCAAATTTGCTGCCTGGGCTGCTTGGCTCGCTGCTTGTTGCCGCAACCTCGCCTCCAGACATTGCCGACAAGGTCCCTTCGCTCCTGACGCAGGACGATCGCCGCAGGAGCCAGCTTGAGTCGACGTGCCATGGGCGGAAGCATGCGCTGGGGTATGAGCTGGGATTTGGGCAAGAGTTGCCACTGGACTAGGATGGGGAGTGTGATGGTGAGCGTGTGTGTGAATATGGGACTGCACTTGTGGTGTTGCGGTCGTGTTTGGTGTCTTTGCCGGGCTTTGGCCTCTCTGAAAGTCCAACACGGGAACAGTTGATGCTAATTTGGGGTCAGCTTGAGCCCAAGATTGGTTATGAGTGACTGTTGTCGTCACGGTCTCCGTCGTGACCTGCTGCTGCTGTCTATTCGTAGCATCTGTAATGGAAGCAGCATCGGGCTCAGGGATGAAGTCAATAGCGCCAGCCAGAGTTGAATCGACGGTGCGTGTGTCCTTTGCAGTTTCAGTTGGCATTTGCATTTCCGGGTTTAGTTGGGTCGGCGTACCTTCCGCTCTAACTGTTGGCGGTTGAGAGCCCATACGGGCCGGGCTTTTAGTCGGGGGGGCCGGTCCGGGAAAGCCAGCACTGTTCACCACCGCGCCTCCACCACCACTCAACCCATTCGTAAGTCCAGGCGCCGGACCGCGATGCGCGTCAAGCCGGAGCATAGACGGTTGAACATGCTCCGGTAGCGTCTTGGGTGATACCGGCGGAGAGCACTGTGGACCAGATGACGGCGCGGTCCAGAATGACTCCAGGTACTGTGATCTCTCTGGGATCGGGACTGAGCAGCCTCGCGTCGGGTCTATGTCCATCGAGTGTGATGTTGACGACGGATCGACCATGCCGGTGCTCCCTCGTCGCTCCGGTTGTGACCGCACCGCAGTGACTGCTGCATGCTTGGGAGGCTCGGGTGGCTGGTGGTTGGGGGCGGGAACCGGTTGATTATCCACGGGGGGCGGTGAGTGTGTTATGGTTGGTATGGTTGGAGGTGGCATGATCGGTCGATAGCCATCAAGCCTCCTCTTCTTGACCGGATTAGAAGACACGAACTGGACATCATCATCCTCCCTCTTGGCTGGCACGACTGGCTGAGCAGCAGGGGCGGGCGGTGGTGGCGGTGGCGGTGGAAAGACTTGAGGAAACATGGGAGGAAACATCACGCCTTGATGGTGGTAGTAGGTGCCGTCCATCCTGAAGAGAAATGAGAGAATTGGTGTCTTCAGAATGCGGGTGCGGGAACGGATGCAACATTGATGAGACGGAGGGATGCGGGTAGTTAGTTGATAAGAATGGCCAAGCATCCATATTTGAACCCTGTCCCGAACAGCTACAGCTCCGACAGCGTGTGCTGAGTACGCAGTTGGAATGACGGGGCCCAGCACGGTTAGCATTAATTAGCAGGCCATGAAGGGCAAAGAGAGAAGCCAAGAGAAGAGTGCTGGCATGTTGCACGGTTTGTCTTTCAACTCTTGTCTTTGGCGGACAGCCGGACGCTAACCCGGTAATAAAAGGGAGTATTCACACCTGCTCTGCGTACTGTGACAAGCACTTTGAATCGATGCCACTTTTTTTGGTGGTCCTCAGCATGCAGATTGCCACCTGGGTGGTGGGTAGGGAAGCAGCATCAGGTGGGCGAATGCCCCCCCTAGCTGTGCAGAACTACTGTGCCAGCTCGCCTCAGATAAAAGGTGCCTTTTTGGCTGTTTTTGCTGCTGATGCTGCTCTCTGATTGTCTGTAAAACTGCAAAGGTTGACGCTGAGAGCAATGAAAGTGGTGAATGCATCCTTGTGCAGCACCAGACACACCCCCATGTCGTTTTGGCTAACCGAAGACCCCGAGTTTGAAGGGGCTGACTGTGCACATTAAGAGCCACTGGAGCTGGGAGGGGGAAAGCGATGGAACATCGAGATGAATCCACTTGGTTCAGTTGAGAGGAATATTCAGGGAAGATGATGGCTGCAGACGGAAGTGCGACCGAGAGTCGATAACGCAGGTTGGTGGCCAAGCACTATCTCTGTCCTGAGTGATGTGAGGGATGCAACATCCCTTCAGAGGCACGGCACAGCATTGAAATGAATGGAGCACTGAGGTTGGAAACCTGTGACCCACAATAGCTTCCAGAGCTGATATAATTGGCTAGGACACGCAGCCAATGGCAGAGGTGGCTTGACCGTTTGCCTCAGCCTCATGGTCAGCCTCAACTGCCTTTCAAGGTTGGGGCCGGTAGCTCCTGCCTACCTTGAATCCCCACATCGCGGGGCAGCGTCCATTGACACCCGTGGAGGCAGCTACCAATACCTGCAACCTTACGAACTCAAACAGCAACCGAATCTTTGCGTCACCTCTCGAGAACTATCGACGACACCTACCACCGCATTTGCAGACTTCGCATGGTCGCGACACCGCAATAACAACACCACATCACGGCGACGGGCAGATCTCCGCCCAGCATGGCGTCTTCCAGCGTGAACCCGCTCATGTCGAGCCAGAAGTCCTCGGAGCTTCAGGCAGTCCTCCACCCCCTCGTTCTCCTCACGATATCTGACTACATCACACGCCATACGCTGCGCTCCCAAGCAGGGCCCATCGTCGGCGCCCTCCTGGGTCAACAGAACGGCCGCGAGGTCACGATCGAGCATGCGTTCGAATGTCACATTAAGCAAGTGCCAGAGGTCGACGGTGGCTACCTGCTAGATTCCGACCGCTTCGGCCAAAGATTAGAGCAGAGTACGTTTGGTTTGATGTCTTGAGATTGACATGACTAACTTCCTCCTAGTGAAGCTTGTCCACAAAGACCGCGGCCTCGATCTCGTTGGCTGGTACACGCTCCTCCCCTCCACCGGCCCAACCCCGACCATCCTCCCCATTCACAGCCAAGTGCTGGCCCATTTCAACGAGTCCGCCCTTCTCCTTGGCTTCCACCCGCAGGAAGCCCTCTCTACCACAGTTGGCGGCAAGTTGCCAATGACAATCCTAGAGTCGAACTACGAGGTCGATGACGCCTCCAAGGCTGCCAACGATGGCGAGGACAAGAAGATGGAGGACGGCGATTCCAACAAGCTCAAGCTCCGATTCCGCGAGCTTCCGTACACTGTCGAGACGGGCGAGGCCGAGATGATCTCCATGGACCACGTCGCCCGCGGCGCCGGCAACGCCACCGCCATCGAGGCCCCCAAGGAATCGAAGCCCAAGGTCCAGCTCGTCGAGTCAGGAGGCAAGCGTCGCGTCGTTGTGCCTGAGAGCGCGGATCAGGATATTGACGGCGCGCTTTCTCCTGAGGAGGAAGAGATGATTGCCTCCCTCACGGCGAAGGCCAACGCCGTCAAGATGCTTCAGGGCCGTATCCGCCTCATCACGTCTTATCTCGAGCGCCTGCCCTCCGAATACCTTCCAGGCGTGGAGCAGCAACAGCCAGCAGGTGAAAACACGACGCCCTCACACACCATCCTGCGCCAGATCCAAGCTCTTGTCAACCGTCTGGAGCTCGTCGTCCCATCCGACGTCGAGAACTTTGAAAAGGAGGTTCTCTGCGAGGAGAATGACGTTGCCATCGTCTCGCGCCTCAACGACCTTATGCAAAGTATCAGCGGCATGCGTGATCTGGGCAAGAAGTTTGGAATCCTGGAGGTAGCCAAGAATAGGGATCGCAGGGCTGCTGATTTCACGGCTTACCCCGTAAGCTCGTCCGGGTACAATGTTTCTGGTGTGGGCGACGTCTTCATGTAGGCCGGGAGGAAGTCGCAGGCAAAAGAAATGGATGGAAAGAAGCTTGCCCCGCCCGAACAGAAGGGTTAATTCATTGAGAGGCGTTCCGGGGGTAATGTAGACATGATGATACGCGCAGGGGCCCATATCAAGCCACGACGAATAAACAGCATACTGCTCATACTTCTGCTTTCCTGATCGACTACCATTTGGGGGCTGTCTCGCTGGCATTCATATGTTTCATTGCACGACATGCATCTGCCGGGTCCAACTTAAGTGGTGCGTATCGCTTCATACAGACTGCATTTTTGCTATCCTCATTTACTCAGGATTATTTTCCATTTTGTGTCCCATCCAGCCAGAACCACATGAGAAATCTATGACCAACGCTTATTTCCACTCCACTCGCTCCTAGGCCTTCAATCCACAATCTGGCCTGGTCCCAAATACGTCGTCTTGAAAAGAAAAAAGAAGGAGAAATGTCTATCTTGGTATCAATCATTCAAATTCATGGCCGTAAACTTGAAGCAAAGTCTGCAGCGTCAGCTGAGAATATGCCTCCGTAAAGCAGCTTATTCATCCTTCTCTTGCTGCACCTCTTCAGGCCTCGATCACGACCTTCAAGACGAGGTTGCCTTCGTCATCGCACGTCCTGCTGGCGAGCTCAAACGCCTTGGAGGCATTCTCCAGGCCCTTGAACCTGTGCGTGACCATGTCGTCGAGACGGGGAAGGCCGCCGTTGCCCTTGGCGCAAAGCAGCCGGACACCGGTGGGATAGGTGTTGGCGTAGCGGAATATTCCAAGGATGTCGATTTCCCTCAAGTGCGCGACGGACAGAGGGAGGGTCTGCACTGGAGTGCCCATGCCCACCATGACGACCTTGCCGCCCGGTCTCGTGGCGTAGAGACTGGTGTGCATGCAGACCTCCTTGCCGGTGCACTCAAACGTGACGTCGACGCCGTCATCCTCTGCGTCCATCTCCAGCTCCTCGGGCACCTTGGTGAGAGCGAGGATGTCAGCGGCCAGGGCCTTGGCACCGTCGAATTTGCCCTGGATGCTTTGGACTGAGAAGATGCTGGCAGGGGTCATTACGCCAGGGTCTGCCGGGGTCGAGGTTCCGGAGTTATTGTTGTACGAAGAGCCGGGTGCGGGGACGACGTAGCCATGGGTAGCAAAGCCCTTGGAAATGGCATAGTTGACGCGGCCGGCATCAACGTCAGTAATCGTGACTTGAGCACAGCCAGCTTGACGGGCCATGGCCGCGGTCAAGAGACCGACTGTGCCAGCCCCAATGACGAGAGCTGTCGATCCAGGCTCGGGCGTGGCTCTGTTGACGGCGTGGATGGCGACGGAAAGGGGCTCGAGAAGAGCGGCCGCCTCGTAGGAGACGTGGTCGGGGATCTTGTGGCACCAAGCCGCGGGGTGGTTGATTCTCTCTTGCAACGTGCCTTGGTAGTGAGGAACACTCTTGGCGCTGGACCTGAACTTCATCTTCTTGCAGAGGTTGTACCGGCCATTTCGGCAGATTGTGCACTGTCCACAAGGGACGCCAACTTCGAGAGCAACACGATCTCCGAGCTTGAAGCCGGTGACGAGGGGCCCAATAGCGACGACCTCGCCAGAGGACTCGTGGCCGAGAGAGAGCGGGTGGCAGGCGCAGAGGTCTCCATTGGCGAACTTCTTGTAGTAGCTGACGTCGGAGCCGCAGATGCCGGTTCTCTTGACAGAGATCTGCAGCTCGCCGACGCCTGGCTCTTCAATGGTTCTCTTCTCCTAGACATGTCGTTAGATTTAACGTCTTAAGGCGGGGCGAGAGAGGACGGCAGGCGTAGGGATGCGACAGGATCAACGTGGGGTCATGTGTAACATGCCCGCGTTCTCCACGTCAAAATACCGAGAGAAGGAGTGAACATACCAATCGCAGATCTCGCGGACCATGCAAGACAGACGCAGTGACGGAGGAAGATTTGGACTTGTAGACGGGTACTTGCATTGGTGCGGCCTCGCCTGTTGCGACTGGAGCCATATTGAAGGTAGATGACGCCTGCGGCGTGGGGAAGCGTGGGATGTTGGTCTGATGATGGGTTAGGGTGATGAAGGGGCTTGGCCCAACTGCCTATTAGGGAGGGCTAGTAGAGTGGGATTGGCCCAGGGACCGACTGAGGGGCGCTGTCAATGGAGATGCTGAGGATAGCGAGGCACGGCCCTGGGATTCTAGAGGGGACCGGCGTGGGATGTCTCAAGGACTGATAGGTTGGCTTTTTGGGGGTCTCCGTGGCTGGGGGTAGCAGGACCGGGAAGACGTGTATGATGTGGCAGGGTCTCCTCGTGGAATGGGAAATGTGAGAACCAAATTAGAAAGACTAGACCATGTGGCAACGAAGGGGGGCTAGATCTTTATCACTTGATAAAACAAAGTGATAGCGGGAAGATGGGTCCGTGTTTACGATAGAGAACAGGAAAGTTTTGGCTCGTAACCGCCCTCCCTTAAGTAGCTTTGCTGGTGAGCGCGGCTCCAGACGTCTTTGATGGTGAATAATGCTCATGGTGGTGTCAATCAGTGATTAGCAACTTGCCAGGGGTTTCTGGGTAAAGGAGGAGACGGAAGAGACCTTGAGCCTTGGGCAGATCGAAACGGGGTCTTGACGAGCAGCGCAGCCAAGTCCACCCAACCAAACACCGCCCAGTTATCAGAGCCAAGCTAAGAGCTTCTTCGTACATGTAATTTCGGGAAATCATATGCAAGAGACAGCTGGCTATGGGGCCGCCTCAGCCCGTGCCAGGACAGCCCTTGGCTGGCATCGGCCTGGGATGCAACGAGAAGAGATGAAGGGGAACAACGTGTGAGAAGCACACAGTAGTGTGGACGGTACATGAGGCGAGTCGGCAGGGGACGGGAGGCGGGACGGCGTGAGGGTGGCCGCATTTGGGCAGCATTGTTGAAGCCGGGCAAGCAAGCAGGCGTGAGGGCATGGTTGGAGGTGATGGACTGATGGACTTGCTTGAAGAGGAGGTCGGACGGAAGTAACTTTCTCGTCTCTTGCGGTGAATGGGGACGTCCCGCTGAACCATTCCGAAACTCTCCAGATATGGCATGGATGGACTGCCTGCGAAGCAGACTAGCGGCTGTTGATACCTAGGATGGTCTGGATGGCATCAGTGCAGTGACAGTTGTCGGCATGCATGGCATCCAACAACTCTGCGAGCCACATGCACGATTCCCTGTTTGAAGCTTTCGGAGCCCGCAGTGACGACCTACGTCTCCCTTGGGGTCCTTAGGCCATGGATTGAGTGAACGTCCGAAGAGGAAATTGCAGGAAAATTCGTTTCCTATTGTCTCGAGGTGTGTTCAAAAGGCAAAGGCCGCATGCATGTGCTGGGGCTTGGGGGAGAGGTGGGCAGTTAAGGTATGGTCGGTGAGGTACCCGTTAGGGAGGGCCCGAAAGAGTATGGAAGAGACGGGACATGAGGGTGGTGGGAGGGGTTAGAAAGGAGGGGAGTCACTGTAACGGAAGTGCGTGGTTCAAGAGGGAGAGAAAATGGTGAAGGTGTGAACAGGGTAGAGGCCGCAGGCGACCTATGATCTGCCAAGGGGTCTGGACATGACGGGACAATCGGGGGTGATATGCGAGAGATGATGGCGAGCTGTTGCGGCGGATGTGCTGGAGCACCAGGTGAAAGCAGTTGAGAAGACGGTGAGAATGGCGAGGGTCGGCATCCAATGGACGGATTGGCTCGGTTCCTAATGGCGGAAGAGAGACAGGCCTGTCCATGTTGTTGTAGGTTCACGGGGAACTAAGGGCTGTATGCGCTGGACGGAAGAGTTGTGGACAGCGCCGTTGCCGACCTCGGTTGCCACAAATACGCGGTATCGACAGAGAGGATGCCGTTGCTCGCTGTGACCCGTTGGCCATCGTCATGGATCAGGGACCAGGCATTCGAACTAAGCCGCCGGATGATGCAGGTTGTATGCGCTCTGATGGAGTTTCTCAGTTCGAGCGAGGTTTAATGGCGTAGAAGAGGGGAGACATGAAGTTTGCATTCTCCCAGCAAGCACTTCCTGGGTCGTCCGCCTGCCGGTTTTCTGTCATTTCGTATTCCAAAGAAACAACGTTCTACCCTATGCCTGCCTTGCAACATTCAAGGTTTGCAACGACGATGGATGCTTTACAGATCGTCAAATTACATAAGCAATCTTGAAGAGGGTGTTCATCCCGTGCAGGGAAGGAACCCCCTGCTAATCCTGGCTTGGTCAGCTTTCTTTTTCCCCAATCCTCGGTTCCAGCGTCCGGCTTCACAGCAGCAGAGCAATGATTCTTCAATGCCTTGGAGAAGCGATTCCATCACGACGAGCTCCACGGCCGCATCGCCCAGATTCTCGCTCCAAACGCAAACGGGGCCGTCTCCCCTGATAGGAACAACCATCGAGCCCATCCCTTTTTTGCCGCCGGCTTCGCCTCTTTCTTGCGTGCCCTCTCAACCGCCAACCGGCGTTCTAGAATTGGGGATGCCGCCCTTGCACCATCACGCATACCGTCGTCACCTACTGCGTCTCGAAGGAAGTGGTACAGCATGGTTAGGCATTCTGCCCCATCTCAACCACTTGCAGCACACAATGTCTCTACCTTACCTTCCGCGGAACGCTTGCATGCTTCCAGCACTTCGATGGCATTCGCCCGCCTCTCTTAGGCTGTCACCCTTGTTATCAACATCGAACGATGTTCCCACTTGGTCGATCAGTCAAAGAAGCACGACTGCGAGATCTTCGCTGCACACACCAATATGCGAAGCCCTCTAGCTCCGCTGTCCAATCCGTGGTTGAAAGCCAGCTTTCGGGTAGCCCAACTACATACACTTCGGACCTATACATGTACAAGCACGCTTGACTAGGCTTGTTCCCATTTCATGCCTCCGAGGTGCCCAGAATTGCAGGCTGAACCCCACTGTGACGACGACGCAAGGTCCCTGGCCGTTGCAGCTTGCCCCTCCTGGCTCTCGCAGCAGTGGGTTCGAATCCTTGCAAGCCGCCCCTGGGAGAGCTTTGGCGAGCAGTTTAGGGTGCTTCGGCGGATAAAGACCTCGAAGGGAGCTCCGTCCAGCTTCGAAGTTTGCCGCCGAGGCTCCGAACGGAGGCAGATGCTCTGTGCTTTCGATGCTCCGTCGCAAACTTTACCGTCCTCGCCGACATTCTCTAGATGCGGGAAACGCAGGTAGATCAAGAAAGTTGCCAAGCGCTGAGGACTGGAACTGTACCGTAACCTTGGACGGCACTCAACGATAAGTTGCAAAAAGACTGTCCTGTCCAAGACGAAGAGCGCACCATTTGCGGATGCACTGCATCTGCAACTGTCATTTTACCGGCCCTATGGCGAGACATCTGCACATGGCTAGTGCAGAGAAGGCCTCTGCTACCATTTGACAGCTCCTCGCTAAAGACGACAGCGCGGGCTTTTGTGCACCTTAACACGCACCTATTGCATGCCTACATGGCGCTGCTGGACCCAGACCGTATCGCCGGCAAGTACCTCTCCAGATGAGGTGTCCGAATCCAACGAGATGTCTGCTAGGGTTGAACGCATGGAAAGAGATCACTTTGCCGGTCGTCAGTTTGACACGAACGATTTCCAGGTTCTTTCGTCCGGAGAGCTCAGGCCTGTGAAGCGAGGTCAGTGTCGGGGCAAGATCCGCTTCTTGGGCGTCTCAATTGCGACTTGAAGCACTTTGGCTTGTCAATCACGATGCGACTAGGACTTGGGGAAATCGAACAACTGCAAGGAGTGCCTTGTAACGACCTCAACGGCAGCTCGCAAGCATCATCCTCAAAGAAGTTGGAGAACAACCAATCTTGGAGAAGCCCCTGTCTTGTTTCACGCAATCGGATTACACAACAGCCACCACAACCCTTGCAAGTCGAGGTGGTCTCTGCAGAGGGGAGTGACATCCCCCCAGACCAATGCAAGTGAAGCCATACCTGAGATGTGCAACTTGAGGATTGCCTCCGCGATAGACATCAAGCCCTAAGCCAACCAAGCAGGACGTCTGCCATAGATCCTGGAAAACTGGTCTGGAGAGCCAGCTTTCTTCTCCCCGACTCATTCGCTACGTTGACAAAAGTAAACAGCAAGCAAGGCGAGTAAGGCAGGGGAGAAGCACTTGGTATGCGCCACAATTGCCATTGTTCTTTTTCAATACGACTTTTGAGAGTCATACAAGGAAGATACGTTATGCCCACACATCAGACGAAGGATTGCAGATGTCAGCCAACATCCTCGACTGCCGAGAGTATGGCAACAGAAGACAATATCCTTCACTTGGCAACATGCACGGCAAGCATCAGAGACGAAGCCGGCAATGTACTCAGGACGAAACGCACCTGTCGGCTGTCGCTCGCCATACACACAGATGTCTTGCTCAAGGGCCAAGTGGAATAAAGCGGTGAAGGATTCATCGTCATCGTCGATTTCCGTTGTCTCGCTCGCTATTATTGCGAACCTCGGCTGCGTGTCTTTCAGGTTTAGGAAACCCCATCATATCATCGAATCGACATTGAGATGCCAATGCTACTTGGACAGACTGCCATCGCTCCGCAAACTCAACCTTGGGGAAACCCGGATGTTGGGGATCCAACTGGCACATTCCCATGTTGTTCACACGGGCTTCACCTTGTTGGCCGAGGATCTTCTCCATGGGTCGTGGTCAAAAGAGGTCTCAAGACTACTGGCCAGCGATGTACACTCCTTGGTGAGGTGCCACACCGGCCACAAAACATTTCACATTCAACAGCCGTCCTACCACATTTCGTGAGTAGCTTTCTCGTGCTCCCACCAACTCATCGCGAAGCACAGCACACCAATCCCGAGAATTCAAGTCATCAAATGACTGCCACATGCCAAAGGTCGACGCTGCATATCAGGGCTTTTTTCCATGACAAAATTCCCAACACCCTCAAGAAATCACGAAAAGCAGTGAAACAATACCTGAGTGACATCAATCTCACCCGCATCGCAGCCCTCATCAACAAAACTTCTCGTTTTCTCACTCCTCCTTCCCCTCACACCAAAAGAAAAAGCCACAACAGAAAGACATGTGAATCTTGTCCCCCTCGTCGCAGCAATCACCAAACATGTGCATCGCGTCAAACCCGTCCCCCTTTGGATTTTGGTCTCACCGCCAATCGATCAGATCAAACCCCCTCGAATTGGAGGGGAGCACGGCGGAATGCGCTGCAATGCAGTCAATGGGGAGGTAGATATAGGAGAAGGGAAACAAATAGCAGCGAGGAGGTGTGTGTGTGTGTCCCGCCAACAAGCAGACCGTAGAGAGAGGCAAGTACATCCGTTCTTGTGCAGTGCAGTGCGCCATGCTTGTGCGTCCTCCATTCCGCCCACCTTTTCTCCTACAGTGTCACAATCTGGCCTGGCCTTGTCTGGAGGTGCCGCCACCAACACCACCACCACCACCCGGCAAACGGACACCGAGCCGTCCAGTAGCTGAAGACATCTCCATATCGCCATATGCCGTGATTGCTCTTTGCCGGGCTCCATCTTCCGGCCATTTGAAAAACAGTCCTTTGGCAGAGGTGGGTGTCATTAAGTCCTAGCAAGTGGATGCCTGGGGACGAAAAGCTGAAGAAGACAAAAAGCAAGGCTCATACTTGGGAATCTATATGTATGGGAGCACACATAGGGCGGTTACAACATTGGGTCTTGTGTGAAGGATAGCCTCAGTCCAGACTTGCCGCCCCCTCCCCTCCTTCGGACACGTTTCCGTGACCCGTGCTTCGCATATGCCTAGGTCGCCCAGTTCACTAGAATGTGCTCGTCGCCAATCGGCTCGCCGCGTTTCTCGCATCCACCCGGTCCTCGTCGTCTTCTTCCGCCACACCGGCCAGATTCGCCCGGCCAGCCGCTGCGCCGACGCCACCCTTGTTCTGTCCTGCACCCTGTCCGTCGTCATTCTCTCCGTCCTCGGGGACACCACCCATCAGACTGCCAGACACGCTGCGGCTGAGGGCCTGGTCTGAACGTCGTGGAACACCGCTCCATGCGTCGCCCTTGGGACCTTGGCTGGCCGCCAGGCTGGCCCGCCGGACGGTTGGGTGAGCCTCGCGTCCGAGACGGCTCAGACCGCCGGATGCGTCGATGGATCGGATATCCGGTCTCACGCTCTCCAGAACGGCGAGCGCGCGACGTTCCGCCTCGATCTCGCGCAGCACGTACTCTCTGATGCTGAGCCGCAGATCCGCCGCGGTCCTCGCAAACCACTTTCGGCGCTCCTGCACGAGGTTCTGGGTGACGCGGGTCGTCTTTTGGTACAGGTAGGTCTCGTTCTGGCGCGCATCATCGAGTGCAGTGATGGCCTCATCGACCTTTTCGCGTCTGACGTTGGAGCTCGCCTTGAGCCGGTCTGCGGCGTTGAGCTTGCTGCGTGTTTGCTCTTGCGCCTGGAGGAACTCGCGAATGAGGATTTGGCGGTTGGTCAAAGATTCCTTGACAACAAAGGCGTCCTGAGAATGATACTGGAATGGATCACCAATTGTCGTAGCTTCTGCAGTAGCTTGTGCGGCGTGGTAGTCGCCGACGGTCTGTACGATCTTGCCGAGCTTTCGGTAGGCGTTGGCGAGTCCCTGATGGGGCTCTTGGATGGTCATGGAGCCAAGCTTGACGCCAAAATCGGACTCAGCCAATCCGAGTCCTGGGCTATGTCAGACCGGTGAAGGGGATGCGTTATCGGGTGGTTGACGTGGACTTACCGCGACGAGACTTGACCAGCTTATCGACCTTGTGGCCAGCATCCATGGTCCCCAGATAGAAGAGCTTGACGATTGGGCGAGCTTCTTGCAGCTCTGGGGTGTCATCGGGTGGAGGGGCAAACTGCTTTAGGATCTTTCTGCGGACGCCGGTCGCCGGCTGCTTCATCTTAACCATGGGGCTGTAACCAAAGTCGCTCTCGACAAATAGCACCATCTCGTCGTCCCTCATGAGAACCTCATTACTGCACACATAGTTGAACCATCGCTGGAGCAGGGCCTTCACCCGAGCTTCGTCTTCGTCCGTTCCTGCGCCGGCCGATGTCACCGCGGGAGGCACGGTAGGTACCAGACACTCGGGGTTCGCTGAGATCAGATGTTCGGCGAGCTTGACGAATTCGGAGTGGAATCGGCGGACATCGCGGTACTGGGTGGTGCGGAATCTCGGGAGGTTTGTCTGCGGCCGCGCGTTAGTCAATCGTCCAACCGCAACCAACGTACTACCGGGGCATCTCCTACGTGAACATCGAATCGCAAGATGGGGTCCTTCTTTCCGGTCCTCTCGAGGCCCGTGATCTTGGCCTGGAGCCTGTACTGGGGCTGCTGAGGCTTGCGCTGCTGCTCCTGGCGGGCCTGGCCGCCCGCGCTCTGCGCGGCTTCTCCTTGTTCTTGCGACTTCTGAGGCGTCTCGGGTCCCGCCTCGCCGCTTGTCCGGGCCTCTGAGTCGACCTCGGTCCTGGACTCTTGGGTTTCCACCTCGGTCGCGGACTCGGTGCTCGTCGCGGTGTCGGGTCGTCTGAACTCGCCGCCGAAGCCTTCCTGATCGCCGTTTCCGGGGTTGGGGCTGTAGCGGAAGGGGGAGCCGGGCTGCTCACCTCCGAGGTCCCCAGCGATGGAGCCGAAGGTGGTTTGGTTGGGGTTGGGCGAGGAGCCGGGAGAGTTGCCCCAGGGCGATGCGCCGCCCGGGTTGTCGTCGTGGGAGATTGCGCTGTAGTCCATTGTCGGCGGGCGATGGTCCTCTAGTCGTCGTCGTGTGTCTTGGGAAGGATGCGTTTGCGTGTTTGCGTAGTTTACGGGGTTATGCGTGGAAACGGAATCACGACTGGCCGACAAAGCCGATGCGGGGAATGCGGGAGTAGACGTCAGTTGGGGATTCCAGACGTCAGGCCATCCATTGACTGGGCCGACGACACGGATTCACTGGAATAACTGTTGTTTGGGAACAATTCCGGATAGACGATGGGTGTGTATAAGCTTTCGCTCGACGGTATCCGTTCGGGGGTGGGCGGAGAGGGTCGAGGGAGCGTGTGATGTTGCCAGACCGGGGAGCTTTTCTGCACGCAGCTGCCTTGAATTGGCTCTTACGAAGCCAGCGGGCAGCAGAACCTCAGGTACCTGACGATTAGGCTGCGCAGTACCGTCCCTAGTAGGTGCAGTGTAGCGCCGACCTCCGTCAAAGAAAGGACCCGTCATTAAGTGGGGCACAGCGATCGCTGAACCAAAGCTCGGGCCCGCTCAAGAAGGCCTGGAAAGTGACGACACACACGCAGTGTTGCTGTCGCGCCTAACTCATTCTGACAGCTTCAGCTCCGACCAATAGGGACTTTGCGTGGCACGACGAACTCGACCAACTCTCTCAGCCTTGAGCGCAGGACAATTTGAGGTGCGAACAGGAAGAGGGGGGGAGCGAGCCGATTGACGCGCCGAAGAAAACGACGACTGCGCGCACACAAACACACAATGGCGCACATGACCAACCCGCTGGCCACCGCCGAGCAGCTCTACAAGCGCAACACCTTCAGCTCTCTGCCGGCCGACCTGCAGGATGTCATCTTCTACGCGACACAGATCTTGACACAGGCGGCCGGCGTCCTGCTGGATCTCCCACAGTCGACCACGGCGCAAGCCAATATCCTTCTTGCGCGGTACTGGCTCGTCGAATCGCCAATGGCGCAAGAATTCAGCGTAAGGCATTTATCACACTGGCTTTGCTACTTCTCGTCGCAGAGACGCTAACACTACCTTCGTTAGGACATCTCCGCCGCCGCAATCTACCTCGTCTCCAAAATAGGGCCCCTCCCACGCTCAACGCGCGACCTATCGAACGTCTACGCATATCTACTATCTTCCGCATCACCCCTTTTCCGCAGCGAACCACCCCCGGACCTCAAGAACAGCCGCCCGGACCCGACGACGTATTACCAGACGGACGGGGAGTACGCCGCCTTCCAGACGCGGATGCTGGCCGCCGAGGCGCGGCTACTGTGGGCATTGGGCTTCGACACGGCGGTCTCGCTGCCGCACTCGCTGGCCGTAACGTACCTCCAGGCGCTGGACTTCCTCGGCAAGCCCAAGGCCGAGGTCGCGGGGCGGGTGATTGCGCACCTGAACACGGCGCTGCTGAGCCCGCAGATGCTGTATCTCACGCACCAGCCTAACGCCCTCGCGACGGCGGCGGTGTACATTGCTGCGCGGGACGTCGGGGCCAAGATGCCCGAGGTGGCGTGGTGGGAGGTGTTTGATGTCGAGCGGGAGGAGCTCGGGTTCCTTGTTGTCGGGTTCCGGAGTCTGGAAGGCTGGGTGAGAAGTGTGAAGGAGACCGGCTTGCTGAGTGCTGGTATGATCACGAGGAGCGTGATCGAGAGGGAGGCTAGGCGTAGGGCCGGCGAGGGAGATGAGGAGGACGAGGTCATGAGGCTGATGGACCAGAAGACTGCATAGAGATTTGCCTGGCGCTTTGAAATAATGTACTGTAAGAAAAATAGACTGATACCCATTCCCATCCACACTTGATCGATAGACATGGCCCTCTCTAGGTATTCAGGGGCAGGCTTAGGTGGGTTGCGTCCTCTTGGGGGTGAAGTTCTATAATGGCTAATCAGAAAGGCCTTTACGATATGGGATGCTAAAAATGCAAAAGAAAATGAAGACCTCGAGCAAAAGCAAAAGATTCGATTCGAACCTTTAAACTCTGGCAAGTAGGGTTATTGTGATTTCCAAGGCGCTAACACTGCTGTAGACCTGACCACTGGGCCACTTCGCCCTCTCGTTGTTGACAACACTCACTCCAAATCTCACCAAGTAGTGCTAGATAGAGATGCCAGAAATTCATCGCCGCCTTCAGATGGTTTCCCTAGTATCGAATCGGACGGGGAGTCAACCAAGTGGAAGGAAGGAAAAGTGTCCCCAACAAGGATTAACTGGAAAACCCGAACACGGATTAGAGCAGTCAATGGCCTACCAAGAAAAGTTTGTTCAATAAATTCGTTGCCGTGATGAGGCATTGGCTATCCGACATTCACCGATGAATCCCCTGCCGTATCATTGACGCCGTGTCCGAATGACTTTGTCCTGCTGGATATTGCCCAGCTGCTCCTAATCGAAATGTACCCATCCATGACTTCATCCAACTCCATTTGTCGCCTGTCTATAGCCGTCCGGCCATGACTTCCTTCTTGAATATACGCACGTCCCAAACGTCATAAAAATGCACTCCCTCGACAGTCTCAAGTTTCGTGTTGGCGACGATGTCAGTATCCTCGTCATCGCTGTCGCTGTCTGTGTCCCAGCCCGGCATTGGCAGGGGTGGGAATTGCTCAGTGCTGAGTCCGCCGAATCCTCCTGGGACGGCACTAGCTTTGGCCTTGCCCTTCTTGTTCTTCTTCTCTTCCTTCTTCGCAGCTGGGGTTTGCGGAGGAGGGCGGATGATGCGCTCAACCCGGTCGTCATCGATGGAAATCCACTCCAGCTTCAGGTGCGGGTAGTGACATAGGTTGTCAACGATGAATCTGCGGGTTTCGCGCATGACCCAGACGCAAGTATCATCATTCCTGAACTGGGTGACATTCAGGGCTCGCAGATTCACCAGTCCTGAAATGTGCTGCATGAATGTGTGCTTTTGAAAGTTAGCTCATGACTCAACCCTAGATAGGATGACAGGGGATACTAACGATGGCGCGAATGCCAACCGCCGCCGCCAGCTCCTCAACTTTCCTTCCGCGATTGCAAATCAGCAGCATTGCTCTCTCATCCACATCCCAGCTTGACCCTGAGTCGTTCTTGATCATCAACTTTGTCAGAGTCGGCATGTGCTTCTTAAGTACGAGCCTCCGGATTTGGTCCATAATGACATTTGTCTTGGGCGCAAAGCTCTCTGGCTTGTACTTGACCGACCTCTCCAACATGAATAGCTCTGTAATTTCCTCCAGTTGCGCAGCAAAGGTGAGGAATGTGCTTGTGACATTATCTGTGAAAATCTTGCGCAATGGGAGTGCTTGGGTTTTGTTCTCTTTAGCCAGCATAGTCCAAATAGGATTTTGGTTGCCAACATTTAGTAATGTGAGCCTTTTGAGCACACGCACGTCAATGGCTGCTTTGAGAACTGACGCCTTGACCGGGATTAAGTGGACACTGAAAGACCGCAGGGCTAGTCCCCTGGTTGACCGGATATAGTCGCTGATGCGCTCATCTTCGCCGTGGGCTGTCGTAGCTATACCATGAACCTGCTTTTCCACATCGCGAATCTCGGCTTCAGTGGCATTCAGTTCAACTCTCACATTCTCAATATCCCGATAGAAGGAATGCAGCTGCTTCTCAGAAGCACGGATGTACTCCCGGTCATAAACATATGTTCCGTTTCTCAAGCTGTCGAGTTTCTCCGACAGGAGAGTGGCTTCGCTGATGAGGTGCTGCAGGCGGGCGACAAGCGTCTCAAAGTTTGCTCTTTGCTTTGCCAACGTTGATATCGCTCGAAGTTTGGCTGGCGATTCGGCGGTTTCGGATTTGGATTCAGTCTGCTTCGACACTGCGTCTGGGTCAGCTGGAGAATCATCCTTGGCTTGATCGCTTTTGGGTTCTGCTGAAGGTTCCTCGACCTCTTCGGTCGCGATCGGCTCCTCGACGTTGATATCCTCAGGATTAGCATCCATGCCCGATTTTGCCTTCGATCTCGAAGTATCATCAGCTGCATCAGCAGCGACAGCACCGGCAGTAGCAGTGTCAGTAGCGTCAGAGCTTTCAGCAGGTGTGATCTGCGTCGCATCTGTGGAAGCAGCGCCTGGGGCAGTAGATGAGCTCTCGCCCGATGATGCCTGGGTTGTTTGGGTTGTCTTTGAAGCCTCTTCGGCTGTTTTTGCGTCCTCGACCTCCTCAAGATACTTTCTGCTTGCTCTCTCAATGATGTCCAACACCTCTTGCTTGGATTCGTCGTCCGCGTGAAGATTCATGGCCATCAGCTTTGAGGAGACTTCCCGCAAGCGGCTCATATAAGCTTCTCCGGCTGTGCCAGACTTGGCCATCACAGCGTCCGCTGACGCAACCTTCTCTTTACCCTTTAGACTCTTGCGTTGCTGGGGCTTTTTGTTCAAAAAAGGCTCGACATCGAAGATCCTTCCAAGTACCGACTCTTGGCTTTTGCGCTCCTCCTGAGCGCGAAACGCCTTCGCAGGCCCACTTGCTTCATCCCAGCCAGGCGCTGAAGGCATGGGCACTACTTGAAATTCGTCATCTTGCTCGGAGTCGTCAGGGTCTGCATCAGGGGGCGGCTTGCGAGACTGCGCAGCAAGACATGTGGAGAATGACAGTTTCAACTTGGTAAGCGTTGAGGCTGAGTTACGAACGCATGACTTGATCTCAGTAACTACGTCCAAGTTGTCGATATCAAGCACGGCGAGTGTGTTTAGCTTTCGGAAGCCAGATAGAGTCGCAGGTTCGTTCGCGGCGGAAGTCCTCTTCTTGTTCCTAGGCGCAGGCCTAAGAGCAGGTGGCAAGGGAGGCGGAGGGCCAAGTACAGGATTGTACGGAGGAGGGACGGACAACGGCATGGTTGGAAACGGAGGAGGAATGGCAGAGAAAGCGGGCGGCAGAGGATCCCAGTGTCCTTGATTGGTGGTAGGCGGCAAGCTCGAGGTGTACGGGAGCGGAGGAGGTATCTCGAACAGCGAAGGGCCGGCTTGCATGCGAATGTGGAGGTTCTTGAGGGGCGCGATCTGGTGTAATGTCTTGTAGACGGGCCGGCTGAGTTCGACTCGAATGTTCCACCTATGTTGCACAAAGTCAGTGTTGACCGTCGATGCAGCACGTACAAGACTGACCTGAACGTCTCGAGAGACTTGGCATGCTGAAGGGTCATTTGCAGCAAAGTATTCATAAACTTGCCGCAACTTGCGCTGTACAGGTAGGGCTTGTAGGCAGCCTCGGCCTTGTCTCCAGCACTCAGCGTATCCAGGGATATGTCTCTCAGATGTTGAGCGTAGTCATAGTCGCTTGACACGAAGGTCTCGAGTCCACCGGCAAGACTATCGATGGGGGAGTCGAAGGACGGGTCATCTTCATCGGGGAAGACTATGTGGAAGTTTCGGTAGAGCTGAGCGGCAGCGAGTTCGCGAAAGTGCTTGGAGACAAGGGCGAGACAAATGAGGTCGCTTTGGCAGCACTACGAAGGATGGTCAGCATATTCCGGTCGCATGGCGTCGAGGGGATTTGGCAGGTGGGTTCGTACATGGCTGAAGATGTCCTTCTGGGTTTCTAGAGGCAGATCGAGGAAAGCAAGAGGTTTGCGCTGAGGGGCGACGATGATGGCCTCGTCGCAAGGCTCGACAGAGGCCATGCTGGGCGAGAGTGATGGTTGGAGACACGGAGGATGGAATGTGGCGGCGCAAAGAAGGAAAGCGGTTCGAAGGTAAGGGTCGTCGACGTATTCAGCAGGGCGTGGCGGGGTATTGCGCCGGCGTCTAAACAAGCCAAGTACTGTGAGGTAGATGGGTATTACTGGGATATGGGACGATGTAGACAGGCAAGGTCAGAATACCTGGAGGCAGCAGAAAGTTGTCGATTCCGTCTCGTCCAAGTTCAAGGAAGGGTCTCTGCCTCGTGCCCGCCTCGTTGAGTGGAGGGTTGGCGATTGGGGAAGGCAAGACACATGGAAGACCAAGACAAATGCAGGAAGACGTGGACTAGTGCCGCTACCGCTGCCGCTGGCTGGCGTCGGTGCCAGTGCCACAGTACGTACCTTACCTACCTACCCAAGGTCCCTACCAGCCAAGCCAAGCCAGCCTGCACACACACTCGTCACCTCACTGATCGGTGCAGTCTCCCACCACCACCATCCGAGAGTGCGCGAGTGGCAGACCCAGGCCGCCCTCTGAGCCAGAGAACGATGCGCCCGCCCTCGGCCCACCTCACCGTCGGGTGCTCCAAGAATCCAAGGACATTCCCCGGTCACTCCCTGCTCATTGTGGTCCGCCCCGGGCCCCCATCTTCTTGAGGTGCGCACGGGCGACGGGACAGCTGGGCTAGTGCAGAGGCGCGGGTACAGGAGCAGGTGCAGGTGCAGGCGCGGGTGCAGGTGCAGCCAGTAATGTAGGTAGCCACCACCCACTGCACAGTGAAAGACGAGCTTCGCTGTGGTCCATTCGCTGGGAGGCGAGGCGCTCTGGCGGGAGAAAAGAGTCTAGCGCCTCAGCATCTCTCGCAGCAGACGGGACGGGACACATGGAGGCACTCTGACCCGGCTCCACCTGCCGTTCCATTGCACCTGGAGGCCTTCACATTGAGAACCATCTTCCCCCACTGTAATGATCATGGATGTGTGTATTTATACATTTGTTCCTAGTTTGTTCTCCGTCTTTACTCAGGTGGTATTTGAAACGGGCGGGGTGAGAAACACAACCATGTGCTTTGAGTTGGCCACCAGTAAGTCGGGATACCGTATTCAAGCAACTAAGGTACCGAGATTCAAAGGAGATAGCTCATAACTACTGCAAGACTCGGGATCGACATCAGAAGAGCAGGACGCCAAGATGTGTATCTATGCGCGAACGAGGCAAGGCTGGCAATGGCCTAGAAAGACACATAATTGTAGGACATGTTCCGTTGGCCTTGGTTCTTTTTCATTGGCTACCTACCTACCTACCTTACCCAGGTAAGATGCTAATTAATGATGGGATCTCCCTCACAGCCTGGGACATGCTACAAGTGCATGCCTTAATAGCAGTGGCTGAAGTCTGAAGTCGACATGGGTCGTCCAGTCTTGGCTCAGTCACGGCAGCTTACGTTTGTCGTGTTGTTAGCGTCGCCATAGGACTTCCTTGCCTCGTAACACTGCGCAATGACGCCTCCGTGGAGAATGAAGTGGGCAGGCTGTGCGTTTCGAGACGTTCGTCGACTGGGCTGCCAATACCCAAGTCTTGTGTCAGTTGCACAAATGGAGTCTAAGCCCCGTGTGTCTTCAACATGGCAAGTTTCCCTCTGAAGACCTCAATCATATTGCCAAATCTTCAATGCAACGGTCAACCTCTCTGACATTACCTATTCCATCATTACGAGGCACCTAAGAATACATAGCGACGATCGCCCTTAGCGTGTTCGTCCAGGGGGATAGCCCCACAGTTCCCCCACTAGCAAGGCTGGGCTGTGCCGACTGATCCAGACCGAGACGGGACCAACACAAAGGGACACAAGGGACGCGACCCCACCAACATGGCCCGGGACCTCCTCGATGGGAAAAAAATAAAATAAAACCAAATCAGACGGCCGTCTGCTGGTCGTTCTCTTCTCTGCCGCTAGGTGTTCTTTTCAAAAAGCAAGGCAGGTAGCCATACTCTAGACATCGCGCCCCGTCTCTGATCGATCCATCCCATCTCATCCTTCCCCCGTCCGACCCCTGCGCCGGCGATTTCATGCTTCTTCTGCCCGACGCTGCCCTGGCTGCTGGTGTTTGCTCCTGTTGCTTGCTGCAGTTTGTCTCTTGGGCCTGCAACCTTGGGTCATTTGCAGCATCCATTGGACAGTGCGGTGCAACCCGAACCTTGACGTCCAGCTCTTGTCCCGTCTCGTTCCCGTTCCCTGTCACAGCTTAAGCCTTAAGCTTCAATCTTCCTCGCGCCCCGAGCCTGCCAGACCCCGACGCGACCAACCAGACCTGCCGCTGCTGCCTGCCACTCCCTTGCCCGCCAGATCCACCCACTCATTCGAGGCGAGGTACTTGCGGCAGCCACTTTACCTGATTGCAACGGCAATCCAACACGCAGACACAGCGCAGCGCAGAGCACCTCTTACCACAACAGAGCAGAGCAACAGAGGCTGAGAGCATCGCCACAATCCAACCAACCTCTCTACTCGTCCTCGCTCTCCCTCTCTGTGACACCACCAACTGCTATCCAGCTGTTGGTGCCCGTGGCCGTGCCATCGATCGATCATCCTTCGCTTGTCCAGCACTTGTTTCTGCCTCCGTCCGTCCAACAGCCGCAAACACGGCACGGTGCTGTCTGTCCTTTTATTTCCATCTGTCACGTCTTCCGATCCATTAATACGATTATTAACTTCGGCATCCCCCCTCCCCCCTCCTTTAACCTGCAAATCATCCCCCTTTTCAACTACTCGGCAACCACACAACCAGTCAGTCTCTACGGATCACCTATTCGACCCCGCCGTGCCACAATCCCGACACTCGTGAAGGAGCCGTGACTCGGGCGCCGTCTCACTGCCTGCTGCCTATTGCTCAATTGGGTTGGCTCGCCGCGACCAGAACAGGCCTGGATTGGTGGGGAGGAATACCGTACCTAACACCAACAATACCCATTCGCTCAGATCGTCATATAACATCCCACCTGTTCGCGCTCCGACTCACGACGCCAAAATCCTCCACTCTCTCAATCCTACACCGCAATCCCAATTGACCGAGTCTTCGCCATGGCCGATGTCGAGGAACCCAAGTTCAACACTCTCGCTGAGAGAATCGCCGCCTTGAATTCCCAGAAAAACTTCCAGGCCCCAGCAGAGACCAAGGCCAAGCGGCCGCCTCCTCCCCCGCCGCCGAATCGACCTGCAGCCCGAAGCCAGACACTGCCCGTTGTACACACCAACGGACAGCCGACTCCGCAAAGGAGCCCGACGATTCCTCCTCGCCCGACCAAAGCAGCTTCTGCAAAGCCCGGCCCACCTCCTCTACCGCGTCGAACCACCGATTCCCCCCAGCTCGAGCCGTCGACATCACCAGCTCCTAGGGACCGAATTGCTCCTCCGCCTCTCCCTACCCGCTCTGCCACGCAAAACATCTCACCCGCTTTGCCCCCTCGGAGGCCCTCGACCCAGCAGTTGGAAGTCCGTCGCAACTCCAACGCCTCTGAAATTTCGAACCTTTCGTCCTTGTCTCTGAATCAAACAATATCGTCAGCTACTAGTTTTACATCTGACGGACCCGCAAGAAAGCTGCCGCCTGTATTTGACCAAGCCAGTTTACCAGCATTGCCGCCCACAAAACGCGAGCGAGACGCTCAAGCCAGAGAAGCTGCCGCTCGGGACCCTCCTCAAGCCAAGTACCCCCTCGTTTCCATCAAGTCAGCTCCCGTCGTCCGACAAATTGAGGCGCCGCAAAGACCTGCGTTGCCCCCGCGTCTGACGTCCAAGTCAACCAACCAGCAAGTTCAACCGCAGGCTTTGGAGGAAGAGGCGCCAGCGAAACCGAGGCGACTACCACCTGCCCGGGCAGCATATGTCAAGCCGCAGCCACAGACAAATGGCCATGTCCAGGAGCAACAAAGAAACATCCCAACGTTGCCCGCTAGGCGACCAGCTGCTGCAGATGATGCACCTCCTCCGGTACCCGTGAGTTCGCGACCCAGCGCAGCACAAATCGAAGCTGTAGAAGCCAAGATTGTGGCCCGTGCCAACGACTGCTTAATATGCCGCGACTTCTCTGGTCCAGATGGTGTTGCAGCTCAGTACCCTAGACAATCTGTGCCGAGGAACGACCCAGTGGGCTACCTAGCCCAAGTACTTTGCGGCCCCTTCTCGTCCCACACCGACAAGGCTAGGGCCATCTTCACCTGGTTCCACCACAACATCGCCTACGACTGCGCCGCCTTCTTTGGCAACAACGTCAGAGCGCAGGGCGGAGCCGAGACCATTCTTAAGGGCAGGGCTGTTTGCGCCGGCTATGCGGACACGTACAAGGAGATCGCCAACCGCGCAGGTCTCGAATGTATTACGGTTGGAGGACATGGAAAGGGCTATGGGTACACGGCCTTGAAGAAGGGGGAGCGTCCCCCGCCTAAGAAGGCTACCGGCCATGCTTGGAACGCTGTGCGCATCGATGGCGGGGAGTGGAAGCTCCTCGATGCGTGTTGGGGTGCTGGAAACGTCTCTGATGTGACGAAGGAGTTTACTCCTGACTTCAAGCCACACGAGTTCACGAGAAGGAACGACATCTTTGGTCTTAGTCACTACCCGTCAGACGACAGACATTTCTTCCGTCCGGACGGTAGAGTACCAAGTTGGGAGGAGTACTATATTGGCCCCGTTCATGGCGACACCCCCGTCGTCTACAACAATTGCCATGAGGAGGGTATCTGGGACAAGTCTATCCAGCCTGCGGAGCTTCAGATTCCAGTGTATAGCGGCAAGGTGGTTCGCTTCCAGTTCTCCAAGATTTGCGAGCACTGGACTTCGGAGAAGCACGGCTTGGGTAAACCGCCATTGCTCCTGCTAAGCATCAATGGGCGTGATGGTCGCAAGCAGGATATGGTTCCCATCGAGACTGATGGATTCTGGCATTGGGCGGATGTCAATGCAATCGACCTCGGCGCACCGGGTGGTAGCATCAGTGTCGTCATGATCACCACAATTGACGGGCGCGATGCCAGAGGTGTGACAGCGAAGGAGTACTTCTCGAAGAAGGGGAAGGTCGGCATGAGCTGGACCGGTATTATGAAGTGGGACCTCGTCTGAAAGAGCACACAGGGAACGGTTATACACCGCTGATGATTGCAACGGCCGACATATAATGATAATATCTCTTCACAGATACCATTTCACGGTTATTTGGATGGCTTTTCAACCGGAATAGAACGAACCTCAATAAAACATCAACACCATCTCATCGAAACGGTCCTGTATGGTGAAACGGATATTGAAATAAGCTAATAAACAATCTATAAGGGTATATCTACCACCTGCCTTATTGGCCGCCCGATCTATCATACTAAAAGCACGGCCAAGCTCTCTACAACACCAGCTTCTGCCACTTGCGCAGACGACCTCCGTAATGGTATATCAGAGCCGGCACCGGGATGAGCGCAATAGCAATGAAACCAAGCAAGCTGTTTCCCCAGCCCAAACCAAGAGCGTCGTACATGGGAGGTCCCGCAATAGGTAGGAATGCCGCAACGATGCTGCGGAAGACCGTGAAAGCAGCCAGGCCACTCGCGGCGAACCCTGGGTATGCGTCGATGATGTACGCCTGTATGGGCTGCCAGATGCCCAAGATGGCGATACCGAAGGGCAGCAGCCCTATGACTGGCGCCGCCCAGTGCGTGTGGTACTGGGCCGTCCAGCCATACCAGAAGAAGGTCACCGGGAGGAGGCAGGCAAAGTATATGCAGTCCGGCAGGCGCATCTCGGGCTCGTAGACGCCGCCGTTGGCCTTGGTCATGCGCACGACGGTCCTGTCCGAGAGCATCGTGAAGGCGGCCATGCCCAGTATGTATCCCAGGCCGAGCGGGATGTACACCAGGCCCGTGATGCCGATCTCGAAGCCGTAGTTGTTGTGGAAGACGAGCGGGATGGTGCTGAAGAGAAGGTACAGCGTGCCGTACGCGAAGGCGATGTAGAGGCTCACGCTGAAGATGATGGGCGACAGGAAGAGCATCTTCAGGGGCCTGATGAGGCCGCGCACGATGACCTGGGAGTTGGACTTGGGCGCGGTCGGGGAGGTGTCGAGGTACACGCTCCGCAGCTCGGGGCGGTTCAGCTCGCGGCGCAGGCGGGCGACTTTTCGGTCGATGAGCACGCGCGGGTTGGTCTCCTGGTTGAACACAGCGATGACGGCGGCCATGGGCGTCGCGGCGATGAAGGCGATCCAGTTGGACCAGCGCCAGCCGATGTCCTGGGCGATGAAGGCACCCAGGATGGGCGCCAGCGTGGGGCCGATCAAGGGGCCGACCATCCAGATTGTCAGCGCCTTGCCGCGCTCCTGCACCGGGATCATGTCTGCGATGACGCCGCCGCCGATGGCGAGACACCCGGAACCGCCCACGCCCGCCAGGAAGCGGAACACGATGAGGGAGTTCAGAGACGGCGCGAGCGCGCACCCGATCAGCCACGCGCAGAAGAAGAAGTTGGCCGCGGAGAGCACGGGACGGCGGCCGTAGATCTCTGAGAGGGGGGCTAGGAACAAGGGGCCGACAGCTACCCAGTGTCAGTAACAAATATAACTCTGTTAACTCTTGCAAAACTCACCATAGCCCAACAAGTAGATCGAAACCGGCAACGTGCCCAGCGTGAGGTCGTCGTTGCCAAAGTCGTCATTGAAGTACTCGATCGCCGGCGCGAGGATCGAGGAGGCAAAGGGCGTCATGAAGGTGATGCCGGCGAGGAACCAGATGATGATCCACTTGCGCCGGCTGTCAAAGTTCATGGGTATGGCCGGGTCGTCCTGGGCGTCCCAGCCGACGACGCCATTGTCGAGGTCGGAGAGCGGGTGGACGGTGGGCGGGAGCTGGTCGCGGGGTTTGCTGCGGCGCGAGGAGACGCGGCTTGCGATGCGTGAGAGGCGGCTGCGGGCGCTGGCGTGGGTGTGTGTTGTTTGCGTGCGCTCGATGATGTCCTGTTTTTTGAAAATCAGTTTCAGCAATGATGTTTTTTTTTACCAGAAACTCTGATATTGAGCACGATTGAAGCTTCATAATGAATGAAGCAGTAAAAAAAAGAGCCAACCAGCGTAATTGTTGGTTGTATAATCGCACTTCATCATCAAGTCTTGGCGCACGGGGCCTCAGAATAACTGAGCATATGGGAGGGTTGAACTCACCTCTTGATATGGCTCGCTGTCAGCCGTCTCCTCAACGTCTTCGAAACTCTTTCGCTCTTCCGCCATCTTCTTCTTTTCTCCCGTTTCCAGTTCATCTGAAGAAGCAAAAGCCTGCTCGGCCTCCTTTTCCGCGAGAGTGCCCTGCTCAGAAGAGGACCCCCCTCGGAGGCCGTGGGCGCCGCCGGCGGCGGCCGTGGTGGGATTCGTCTCCACGTCCTTTTCCATGACGGCCTGTGGCAAAAGATTCAGGAGCGGCGAAGTGGGTTCTGAGGACTTGGCAAGTTGAGGTTGAAAGAGGAATAAAGAAAGGTTGGGTAAGAAAGAAGGAGAAGAAAAAGAATACCAGGTAAGTGTAGGTAGAAAGGGAACGATGAGGACCCCGGACAGAGAAATGAGCAAAAGGGTGGTCGATGAGACTGCACACTACGACCCCGGCCTCGGCAAGCATGCAAGGCAACGGGCAGCTTGCCATTTTATCCATTTCTAGCCAAAGGCACACATTACTCGGGAACAACGTCAACTGGGGAAATAAGAGAGAGTTGCTTTAGTAATTCAACCCCCAGCTCCAGAGTGCAGTAGCTTCCCTCCCCCTCACCTTCCCTCCCCAAAGCCGCATCTACCCTAGGCAGAGAGGGATGATCATCGAAGAAGAGGGTATGGGCTGGCGGCACGTAAACGTAAAGGTGTGACATGCTTTGACAGGCTTCTTCTGTCTTTCCCCGAAGAGCAGAAAAATTCCATCATCGCCCGGAGCGGGTGACCTGCAGCGGGTTAGCTTCCGCCTCCCGTTGGCTTGGCTTTAACTCCACGTCTTTATCTCCGCAATTGGTTTCGTTCGGAGCCGCCTTTGGTGGGAGGAGAAGGAGGAGGAGTAAAGAGCTCCTGGGGGGGGGGGGGGGGGGGAATCAACGGCAACAGCCCCAGGCAGACAGGGTGGGAAGGAAAACATTGGAGACGGGTTGCTTGGGGGAGGAATTGGGGGAAAGACACGGAGTGTGGTTGGTTCGGAGGGGGGCCGTGGATCTTCCTCGGATCTGAATTCACCGATTTACAACGGAGCGGTGACTCGAAAAAAATGCGGGATTCGCGGGGAGGGGGCCTAGGTGCTGCTGCTGCTGCTGCTGCTTAGTCGCGGAACGAAATGCGACGATCCTCGAATGGCAAAGCCTTCCTTCGATTGGTGCTGACCACCAAGTTGACGGATAAACGGCACTTTTGTTTACGGACAAGACGGGTAGACGCTGCTGGCGTGGAATGCAGCTTAAATCCGTCTCGATTCCTGGGTCTGTAGTGCATGCCTTGAGAAGAAATGGAGGAATCAATTCCGCAGTTTGGGGCAGGATGACATATCAGGAAGCGCAACTGCTGTCGTCTGATTATGAGGCTCTCGTCCTAGTGCTGATATATAGTGCAACCCCTTCGTGTAATATCGGGAACGGCAACTAGAGCCTTAGACTTTCAGTTGCAAAGTCCTGAATTGCGCAAAGACACAGACAGAGGTGAGAAACACCAGAAAGTCTTTCCCATGCGCAGGATGGAACTCTGCCAAGGAACCCCCTCCTCCAAAAAAACCATCTGCACAGACCAGCCAGGAACAGTTCCCCGGCTCCACTTCGGCTGCCAAACTTAGGTGCAGCTGCCCACTCCTCACTGCCCCGCAGCTCCCGGCAGCCCATAAGTGACATGGAACACTCCGCCCACATGGGAGAAGAACAAGCCTCACGGCAACGCGGCCAGTGGGGAACCAACCCAACCCGACTGCAGCGAACAGGACCCTTTGTTTCTCCAATCTCGAAGAAACCTCCAGCTGCAACTGTGTCCCGTCGCAAAACCCACGTCGTCACCCACGTCGTGAGAGCCTCAACCATCCGTCCCCAACACCCGCGCACCACCCAATTAGCGCAGCGCACAATGAACACCGGCCGATCATAAGGACGCAAGCAAGAAAGAAGGAAAGAAAAGAAAAAAAGGGGAGAGAAACAGCAACCTCAAAAAAAGAAGTCGCGCTGCTGCTGCCCCCGGCGCGCGTCGCATCGCATCGCAACCCGACAAGATGGCCTCCCCAACCCTCACCCGAAACGAAACCCTCTCCCTCTCCGCTCTTTCCCTCGCGGCCGTCGCGGTCCTCCTCAATACCTTCTCCGGCGATGGCGAGCCCCTCATCGCCTCCCTCGCCCTCTCCGTCCTCGCCTTCGCCCTGGCCTACTCCATGGTCCGCTGGCTCGGCCCCGTCTTCGTCCGCGCCGGCTTCAAGGGCCGCGACCTCTCCAAGCACCACCGCCCCGAGCTGCCCGAGTGCATGGGCGCCGTCTGCGCCGCCGTCTACCTGCTCGTCGTCATCGTCTTCATCCCCTTCCCCTTCTACAAGGACATCGTCGCCGCTACCAGCGGAGGAGGCAACAGGGACGTCGTCTTCCACGTCGAGAATGTCCAGCAGGGGCGCTTCCTGCACCGCTTCCCTCACAGCAAGGTCGGTATTCATCCTTTTACTTCACAAGTACTTCACAAGCCGCGACTATCTACTGACACTTTTCGGTCCCACAACAGCTCGCCTCCTACCTCTCCGCCATCATTTCCCTCCAGACGACCGCCCTTCTCGGCATTGGCGACGACCTCTTCGACATCCGATGGCGGCACAAGTGGTGGATCCCCGGCCTGGCCTCGATCCCGATCCTCGTAATCTACTTTGTCGACTTCGGCGTCACCTCCATCGTCATGCCCATCCCCCTCCAGCCCTACCTGGGCGAGCTCTTCGACCTCGGCATCCTCTACTACATCTACATGGCCTGCGTCGCCATGTTCTGCCCCCAGTCCATCAACATGCTCGCGGGCATCAACGGCATCGAGGTCTCCCAGTGCATCGTCGTGTCCCTCCTCCTCGTCCTCAACGACTGCCTCTACCTCTTCACCCCCTATCCCCACCCGGCCACCGACTCCCACCTCTTCTCCCTCTACCTCCTCCTCCCCTGGCTCGGCGTCTCCCTCGCCCTCGTCGCCCACAACTGGTACCCCGCAAAGGTCTTCGTCGGCGACACCTACTGCTACTTCTCTGGCATGGTCTTCGCCACCGTCGGCATCCTCGGCCACTTCTCAAAGACCCTCGGCCTCCTCCTCGTCCCCCAGCTCTTCAACTTCCTCTACTCAACCCCGCAGATCTTCGGCCTCGTCCCCTGCCCCCGCCACCGCCTGCCAAAGTTCAACGCCCGCTCCGGCCTCCTCGAACCCAGCGTCACCCCCTGGAGCCCCGAGCGCCAGCCCCATCCCCTCGTCGCCCAGGCCCTCCACCTCCTCGGCAAGATGCGCCTGCTCAGCGTCACCACCGACGACAAGGGCCGCTTCGTCGAGACCAGCAACTTCACCCTCCTCAACCTCTGGCTCGTCTGGCGCGGGCCCCTGAGGGAGGACCGCCTCGCGTGGGAGGTCACCTTCCTCCAGGCCGGCGTCGGCCTGTTCGGCCTCTTCGTGCGGCACCGCCTCGCCCTGCTCATCTTTAAGGAGGACAACTGGGGCATGACGACCAAGCGATACTGATTTTTCTTTCCGCTTCGACTTGATGCCTCTTCCGTATCTGCTCACGCATACACGATATGCATTTTGCCACGAGATGCATCGCACTTCGACCGGACTCGCATGTCCATCCGGTTTTTCGTCTTTTCTTGATTCATGGGACGGCAGAGTGGATTTGGCCGTCTGTATTATACAATGGAAAACAAAGATACCCTGTAAAAGTAAAAACAGACAAAAAATGCCACACTAGTAGATAGGAGGGCATGTAGACAAACAATTGAACACTTCAAAGAACGGCTCCAGAAAAAGTTCGAATAACCCAGCATGTCACAAGTCAGAGGTGCGAGACAGATTTGAGCCGGGAAAGCAGCGCCATGGCTGCGCAAGTTCATCCATTTGATCCTTTTCGTCGTCGTGGGAGCCCGGGGCGATGCCCGGTGCAAAGCCACTCTCACTGGCTCTGCTAACAGCCTAGAAATACATAAAGAAAAAAAGAGTTTGCCACGAGGCAGGTGGAAAAAGTAAAATCCTCTTTTCAACCCCGTTTCCCAAATACCCCCCTTGAAAGCGCTTGTCTCCTTGCCTTGCGTTACGCCAGAGTTCCTACCAGGAACAGAAAAAAAAGAAAAAATAACGCTTCCCATCTGGTTCGACATAAAGAGTCGTTCATCAAGGCGGGTGTATGTTTTCGTCCAACATGCCATGCGTGGCGGTTTTCCCTCTTTCGTAGCATCTCTCCAAACAGAAATAAAACGCATTCAACTGATATCTCCGAAAAGCGCTGACCAGACCGTTTCCCCTGTCCGTCGCCGCCGTAACGCCGAAATGGAACCAGACCGTCCGTCCTTGGAAGTTTGTGGTATTTAGAGGGGAATGATAAAATGTAGTCAGTCGTATCGTCCCGAAAGCATACAACACCGGTCTATATATGTTACAAGGAATTGTTCGCTGCCGTCACTGCCGGAATAGAGTTGATCGCTTTGCCCTGGACAGGTGTCAGGGTCTCAGCGCTCTTCTCCGTCGCTGGCGAACCGACGATGGAGTCCAGTGTTGGCTTGGACTCTTCGGTCCCCGCTAACGATGTCTTTAGTCCGCCGGCTGGCTTCTTGTTCATCCGACTCTTGGTGTAATCGCTCAGGCTCAGCTTCTTCTTGACTGGGCTCGGGTGTGCCGCGACGCCGTTCACAACTGAAGGTGCAAATGGGCTAGGAAGGGTGCCCGTGGAAAAAGGCGACTGCACCGTTGTGCTGGCCGAGGAGGGCGTTGTCGCGCTCGGTGTTCCTGTAGTGGGCCCGTTGAACGCCGGAACTGGTGGCATTTGAACCCGGAGCTCAGGCGACTTGGTTTTCAATGGGCTACTGGCACCATTGACTTGGACATCGGTAGATGGCTCAGCGTGGACTGGTGACTTTGCTGCGGACGGCGAGCTTGTTGGCGCGTCAGTCATGGCAACGTCACTGGCTGATGGGGCCGTGGGAGAACTGTTGGGTCCTTGCTCATTGATATCTTTCGACGGTGTAGGTGATCTGACTGGTGCTGTCTGGTCCGCCGTAGAATCGATGTCCATTGGTGTCGTCGAGGGCTCTGGAACGGATGGCGTCGGGAGGGACTTCCTTCTCTCAGCTTCATCACACCGCAAACGATGCCTGTTGTTCAGCAACCGTTGAGAGAGAGAGATGATTCGGCGCCGAGGTTTCGGCGTCAGAGCAGGTTCACTGTACCACTCTCCTTCCACGGGATCAGTTTGAACGCCGGCATCACAGTAGACTGGCCGGGGCGCCGAGGATTCACGTCCGGACTGTGTCGCGACGGATCCATTTCGGGATGCAGGTGCCTTGAAGGGATTTTGCCCCGGAGGCGACGCCCCATTGACAGGTGAGTTCGATTTGCTGCGAGAAGTGCCAGCGTCCACGTAGTTGCCCGTGCCTGTCGAGGCATTGCTGGTCGTGGACTTCTGCTTCGACTTGGTCGATCCGGTTCCATCGGAAGTACGTTTCTTCTTGCGGGGCGGTTGTTGCTCCAGGCGGCGAAATGAATCTTCAACCATTTGGACCTTCCTCTTGTCCCTGTCTGTAGGCTCGGTGAGTATGCCCGGTCGATCTAGCGAGCCCTGACGTGCGGGGGTACGGTCTCGGGAAGGTGGCTTGCTGCGTTCAGAAACCGACTTGCCATCAGCCTCAGCGTCGTCTTGATGACCTTCACTCGCCGCTCGGCTATTTGTAGCGTGACCAGTGCTCGTTGGCGAGATAGTATGTGTCTTGGCCTTCCTCTTCTTCTTCGGGGCAACAGGTCGAGACTGCATCTTTGCGTGGTAATGGCGGTGGAAACGGGCGAAGGCACAGTTGGCACCCAAGTCGCAAGCACATCCACCGTATTCCGAGAGAATTCGATAGACCCAACCGGAAATCCGCTGGTACTCAGCATCGTTCATATCAGGTTCGTCGTTCGCGCGGGTATCGTCGTCGCCCAATCCAAGGAGATGGAGAATGCGTGCCTTTTCCTTCTTCGGAAGTCTGAAGTCCCATGGTAGGGTGATTTGCTCATTCGCTGCAATGTAGCGATCGCTCACGAGCCAGAAGTGGTATTCTGATTGTCCATTCAGGTACGTATCCAGGACAGCGTTTGGCTTACAACTTCTGCGGACAAACCGGGCCTTCGAGCCCTCTCTCCTGGTGTCGATATAAAGCGGAAGCATCGGATGGAAAAACACAAACGGCAGAGGGGAGGACAACTCCTCCCAAAGGTTGGCCGGCTCTGCACAGTAGTCCTTCTGAAATCCTATTTGACCATTGAGCTCAATCAAAGGCACGTCTTTTTCGATGGCCGCGGGAGTCGCCAGGTATTGCCAAGGCAGGACCGTGTCGGGGCCGAGTGGGAGCTTCTTGCTCTCAACTTGGAGCGGACGTTTCCGTGACTCAATGTCGGCAGGGAGTTTGGCGAAGACGTCGTTGAATTCTTCGCCAGTTTCTTGCCTCATTCGTTCGGGCTCGCGGAGCCAAATGGACATGGTGTTTGAGATGTTGAGGCTGGCAAAGGAATTTGTTTCAACCTCTGGAGCGTCAACCTCCTTCTTGGTGAGGTTCAGAAACCCGTCGGAGTAGTTGTGTATTTGGAAATCACTCGGAAGATCTGGCGGCGTAGTAGCTGGACTGGGAGGATGGCCGTTGGGTTGGGCACGTCCGTTTCCGTACGAAGGGCTACGCTTCGCACTCTGCGAACTTATCGAGTGTGACGGTCGATGGGATGATTTCGTCTTTTTGGCTGGGGGAGGATGGTCACTGGGACTTCCGTGCTTTGCATTTTCCTGGCCCCCTGGGTGGCCGTTCAATTGCAATTCGTTGGGCTTCGGCTTTTTCTTGTGGCTTTTCGTGGGAAGCCGTTTGGTCTTCTTGTCTGGCGTTTCTCCCGAAGCACCGCCGTTCTTCAGTCGACGGGTTCGCTCGATGGCCTTTTGTCGATCCAGAGGGCGTGGTTTGCAGTCAGCACACGAATGAGCGAAGTCCTCCCGGAGAGCCTCCTCGCGGCTGTTGGGGTAGAAGCACTCAATGTGCTGCCAGGTATCGCATGTCTCGCAGTAAATCGTGTTTCCGTCATCATCAGAGAAGTTGCAGATACACTTGATGGTGTAGGGCTCTTCTTCCTCTACTGTCTCGACCTTTCTTGGAACATCGTGGGTTGAGACTGGTACACTCGGGGGAGCGAAGAGGGTCTGACTAGGAGTCGCGAGCTGCGTCGACACTGGCTGGGGCTTTTCTGTCATAATCTAGGATTGCCTCGGAAGGGAGCTTGAAGTCGAGGTATGCGTGAGCTGATTACCGTAGCGGCTTGGGTAGCATGACGACGCCTGTACAGACGCGCAGGAACAAGTCGTCGAGGAAGCCGGAGGGACAGCGACGCCAGATGTCGTGGTCATTCGTCGGAGAACAGGCTGTCTCAGCGAAGTCGAGGATCGTAGCGAGAATCGAGGGAAGGACTCGAAGAGCGGACGAGGCGGGTTCAAAGGGTAAGCCGTCCAGGGAGCCGAAATTCAAGGATTCGAGTTTGTCTCCGAGTCGCCGGCTACGCCTGGGAACCAAATATGCCTTGTCGACACGTCACGAGGGTGTATGGTGGGCGTCGGGTGGAAAACTTTTCGAATGATCGCGAAGTGCGTGTGGCCACGGGGAGGCGTGGAAGGGGAGACGAAGTCGAGGTAAAAGGTTCAGCGGATGCGCCTCGTCGACGGTGAGGGCTAGGACGGGTCGAAAGGGTTTATCGAGTCGAGGGTAGGTAGGATGATGAGGAATCCGAGTGGTTTCGACCGAAAATGAGGGAGAGAATGGTGATTTTGGCGACGTGGGTGAAGAGGGAAAAGAGATTGGGAGAGAGGAAGAGAGGGGGCACGACACGAAGGACTGGAAAGGATGGATGGATGGGTCCCCAAGGAGAGGTAGCAGCAGCAGCAGCAGCAGTACCAGCAGTACCAAGCAGCAGCAGTGCGGTGCAGTGCGAGAGTGTGTGTGCGAGTTGAGCGAGACAGGTACCGGTGCAGGTGCGTGCGGACCAGAGACCAGGCCAAGCCGAAAAGAGAGAGAGCGAACGGGTAGGGGAACAGTGACTGCACTGCTCCTGTTCTGCTGGTCGGAACTGACTTGGGGTGTTGGGGGGGACCAGGACTGGGACCGAACCAGGACTGGCTGGGCTGGGCTGGCTGGCACCTTGTGCTTTGGTGCGCTGCTGCGGACTCGATGGGGGGATGAGGGAGGGGGGGGGGATAAGATGGGATTTTGGGGTGGAAGGAAAAGGAAGGGTGCCCGCGCAGACCCGTCACTCACCTCAGCTTCACCCATTGCCCTGGTTTGGTGCAACAGGTGGTGCTGGAGCAGCGAGTATGAGGTGTGCGGCCTATTGCTGTAGGAGGCTTGTCGCTGTCGGGGAGCACTGGCTTTACCACAGCGGCCACCTCAGCCAGCAAACCCTGGGCCAGCCTGGTGGGCAAGCCATCCAGAGCACACGCTGCCTGAGAAAAGAGAAGGCGAGCAGGAGACGGAGGGAGACTTCTCTCTCGGTGGCTCTCGAAGGGCTTGGAGGGAGGAGACGACGGGGGACTCGAAAGCCAAAGCCCGTGGGTTCAGGAAAAAAGGGTACGAAGGTACCAGTACTTACTTGGAGCTAGTCCCGAAAGGCGGTGGACACTTTGATATGAGTGGCTACGGCAGTCCAATCAGCCCTTTAGCGCAGAAATGCAGGTGCCTCAGGCAGAACCGGTTTCAGGCCGCAACCAGACAAGAGGTGGCCCGTCTGATGAAAAGGACTGACGACTGCCTGTTAGCCCTCCGCACCAGAAGGTCAGCCAAAATATGAGCGGGGGGGAAGATGCAAAATCTTGGTTTGGCTGGAAGAGACTCATCCAGGGCAACAACGTATATCCTCGAGAAACAGTGTTTGACGAGAAGATGAGATGCTCTGATCATCTTGATGAGAAGCGGGCTTGCTGCCAATGTTGTAAACAAAAAGGGACGGCCAGTCTCGTCGGCCGCGAGTGGAGGGACAAGAGACGGCATGCAAAGATTTAATGAGTAATAAAAGAGAAGAAATGGGCGGCAGAGAGTGTGATTGTTGGTGTGCGTTGGAGGTGACCCTCGCGGGCCCTAGTAGGAACGGATGTGACGGGAACGGCGGGGAATGGAACGGGCGGAGGAAGAGGAGACGGCTGAGAGAGAGAGAGTGTGTGTGTGAGTCGGAAGAGAGGGGGTGAGCGGACGGTGACCCGCGCGACGGTAACGGTATCCGTACACTGAAGAGGCCAGACGGCGAGGCAAGGGACTGTGCGGACGCATTCTGTCCTTCTGGCTGCGAAGGCTCAGCAGGAAAGAAACGGGATAGCAGCAGAGGCAAACGCAGCCAGCCAGACGAGTAAGGGCGTACGTGCAGACGCCAGAAGCCCCTAAAGCAATAACAAAGTGTGTGTATATGTCTGGCCCGAATGTGTGCGAGTGTTTGCGTGTGTGCGTGCGGGAAGGCGAATGAACGACCCCAAGACGGACGGCATAGGAGAAGGAGAATGTCAGCGTGGTTTGGTCTCGCTGATCGGGCGGTGTTGTAGAGTTCCAGAGACGGGAAGGCGAGGATTGAGCGGCTTGGAAAACCAGCAGAATCTGCGACCGAGAATCGGGGGTTTCCATGGCTTTCATCCCGTTAAGACGACGACATGAGGCCAGGCATATTATGCGCAATTTTTTAAAAATAGGAGGTGCTCAAGTGACATGGCTGCTTGGTGTTGGCTGCGTATTGCCGCAAGTACCTCTTGCCTCCGGGTGGTCGTCTCTGCCTGCACTCGCACCACTCCCGTGTGCTGCCTGAAGGCCACGAGTGGACTTTTTTTTTATTCTGATCGGGAGGCGATCCAGGTCACCATCCAGTCTCGGGCGCCAGGGGTATGGCCACACAGCGTGCACGATGAGAGACAAGCGGAGGACCCTCCAGGCTTCACACGGAGGAAGGGACCAAGGGAGAATGGCCCAATGGGATCGGTGCAGGCCAACCGTGACGGCGCCCCTCGCCTCCACTCACGAGAGAGCGAGTCCAGCCGGGCCGCCCACAAGTCACCCCCGATGCAGCCAGTACCTTGAGCCAGCGGTCGACGGAGAGCTTCTGGCCTGCATTCTGCAGTGTCTTTGATTGCCTGCCTGGGCAAAGACCCAACCTATGGGACAGAGTTCGGCGAGCCGGTAGAGTTAGAAGGGCGTCTAGAGTTTGTACCAGAGCACGCTACCGTGTTGGGTAAAGACTTGCTTGGAAAGGTTAGTAGGAAGAGAGATACATACGGGCAGGCATCCGCTGACGAGAAAAAGGCTGAGGTGAGGACTCAGGACGGACTCTCTGGGAATGACTTTCGACTTGGAAGTGTGCTGCGGCGACAAGGGCAGCAGGTGCATCCAGCAGCTCCCCGCTGCGCAGCGTCGCGTCGCTCTTGTCTCGAGTCTCAACTCAACCTCCGGCGCCCCCTTCTCATTGGCCACAACCCCCATCTGAGAATGACCGACGGGGTCTTACGGCCAGGGCCTCATATCATCGTGCATGGAGCTGTTCTGTTGTCGCTGCTGCTCCTCCCTGCAGCTACCTAAGGTACACACACCTCACAGTCGGTCCGCCCAGTCAGTCATGGTCCACTGGCCTTGTTGCCTGCGACTTGCAGACCTGCATTTTGCATCCGACTTGTCGTCGGAGGTCGACAAACAATTCGGCGATTCAGATGGCAATCTTGTCGGGATTGGTGCCGTCGCCAGACTGAAAATGCCGTCTCGCCTGCAAGCCGACCACCGCTGTCACCCGCGAGACTGATGACTGCAGCAAAGCAGACCTTCGCGACCATCTGCCATCAGCACCGCTCCGTCTTCATCATCATGCTTCCGTCATGCGTCGCTTTCCAACAGAGACGTCTACGGTTTAAACCAGGGCATGTCATCATCATCACCATCGCATCAAAACGTCGGCAATGACTGCCCATGTTCGCCCCCTCCAGATCGCCCCCCTCAAAAAGCGCTGCAACCTCAGCAATCCCACGCCGCCCGTACTGAGTAGGCAGGCTCTCTCGCCCTGCCTCCCCCAACCATAAGCTGCGCCCTTGAAGGTCGATAGCTATGCTATGCTGGCTTTCCTCTTCTCCAAACTGGCTCACCCCTCATCTGGGACAGCTAGGTCGGCCTCCAAATGTTCGGTAAATGGCACGCTGCCTTAAACCTTACGCGACTTGCCGACAGGGGGTATTGCCTTTTGGGCTGCTTAGGTGTCATCAATCCGCCTCAGCAGTCATAGTTCTACAAGTACCGGTACTTGTGTCATCGTATCTTGTCAATGCTTCCACCCAGCGCAACTGCGCACCTTGAAATGCGACTACGCGCGGCGCCCTTTGCGCATCTTTCGCTTTTGCTCTCACCTTCTGGCGCTGCTATTGGAGCGACGCGCCTTGGGTCCTCGATCCAGCAACGCCCTGGCTGATCCAACTGCACCTGTACAACGTAAAGGAGACAGTGGTGCACGCAGCGGCCTGGCCTCGCCTCGCCTCGAGTAGCCCTTGTGTGTTTCTTTTCTTCCTGCGCCCTGATCAGATCGACATGGGAAAGGGCGCCACTTGGCTTTTCGCCCCCGCCCGTCCTCCCTCCAACAACTGACAGTCAGCAGCCCAGGCAAAACAGACAAACAAAACAAAGAGTCGCGACTGTCGAACGCCCATCCGCCTCCGGCTGGCGTCAGGACTCCCGACATGATTCGCGGCCAGTGTTTTGTTGGCTAGGATCTCCCTGTCCAACAATTGCATGCTCGAGGCCTAACAAAAAGTTTGCGATACTGATAGCCCAGGCGACATGCTGAAGTGTCCGGTACTTGAAGTACCTACGACCGGCCTACAGTCCACGCGGTGCCCCAATTTTCGTCCAAGAAGCAGGTTGGAACATCCCTCGCACGTCTCTCACCATCGCCCACTGCAGCGGAAGCCCTTCCTGCGCTGGCTTCCCTGCATTGGACACCACTGTGATTGGGTCGTGGCCGGACGGGCGACCATGCGACCCTAAAAAGAACAGCTTCCCATCGTGGGTAATGCATAAGGTGGGTGTGGCTCCTGCTGTTGTGGCTACCTTTTCCTCAGGTAATCATCCATGCAGTAGCACGCCTCTTGAATCGCGGGAATCTGGTTGTCCAATCACGAAACCTGCGCACTCGGGACTTGGAGATGGTTAGATCGGAAGCCGGGCCATGCTGCGCTGGCCCTGACACCGGAGAGCTTGAGGAGGACAGAGCTTGTGACGGGGAGAGGCAGAGAGAGAGGGAGAGAAAGAGGCGCCTGTGCAGGGTAGGGGGGAAGCGTAGGCGGGCCACTTGGCTCTTTATGCTGATGTCCTTGACTGCCTGCTTGGACCTGTCCACGGGGCCAGGACTCCAGGGATCTTCCAGCGATAGCTGCACAGTCGAAACGGCCCAGCTGCTTTTTGTGACATGGCTCCAGCTGTCGCAAGGGCGAGCGCGGGTGGAGGCGAAAGCTGGCTGTTTGTATGATGATGAAGAGATTTCAATCGCGCCATCTCCGTCGCCCGGTGCGGTTCTGACAGGTCGATAAGGATTTGTGCTTCAATTCGAATCGTTCGCCGTGACGGTGCCATACGCACAGAGACAGCTGATCGTCTTGGAGATCAACTTTGAAGCTGCGCTGATAACGAATGCGATGCACCGTAGGATTTGAGGGGACATGCAAAAAGTGGAAATTCGAGATGGCTCGAGCGTCCCTGGCGTGCACCAACAAATCGAAGTACATGTTGGGACTGAAGACAACGATTTACAGTCTTTTCAACGCTCGAAAACTTGGGAAGGTGTCGATGTGAAGTGACTAGATGCGCTCTACTGATGTCTGACAGCTTTTTGTCCACAACGATCACGACGACTACCACATCTCTCATCCAAAGAGCTGCTCTGTCGCAATCTGCCCCATGTATCTGCAGCACTCGTACCTTCATGTCGCCATGGTCGCTGTGGAGGGAAACGGCGCTTGTGCCAACCAAGGTCCACCCCGTGCGACGAATCAGAGGCATCCTTGATTGCCCCCATGACGTTCTCCCCCGAACCCAGCCCCATTGCTCACCACCTGCCAACCACAGCCTCTTGCAGGAACTACTCCATCCATCTATCTACCCGCTACCTTGCTTGCCTCGCCAGCCATCTCTACAACGCTAAGCTTCGAGCCTCGGACATCGACGACTTCACGCCGAGCCATATCGCCAAACGTCGATTTCTCTCCCGTTCGAGTACTCTCAATCCTACTCCCTCCCTTAGCAACCACCTACCGAAATAACATTACACCTCTGTTCGCGATGAGGTTCGCTACCGCCGTCATCGCCTTCCTCTCCGCCGGTCTCGCACCGGTTGGTGCCAGCGTCCTCGTCCAGAGAGACCAATCCGTCATCGTCAACGAGGCTTCCAAGGTCCCCGGCGAGTCTCCTCTGGAGTTCTGCGACAAGGACCACAGCAAGGACGTCGTCTCCATCGAGAGCGTCGACCTTTCCCCCAACCCTCCTCAGGCGTACGTCCCGTTTGCCCTGCGTACATTTCCCATCTATGATGGTGATGACGCACTACAACCACCCGCGTCGTGAAACAAGCGTTAGCTAACATGGCGTTTCAGTGGTAAGGAACTCATCATCAAGGCTTCCGGTACCGTCAAGGAGACCATCGAGAAGGGCGCCTACGTCCTCCTGCAGGTTAAGTACGGCCTGATTCGCCTTATCAGCACGAAGGCGGATCTCTGCGAGCAGATCGAGAACGTCGACCTCGAGTGCCCCATCGAGAAGGGCGTCCTAAGCATCACCAAGTCTGTCGAGCTTCCCAACGAGATTCCCTCTGTAAGTTTGACCCTGCTGCTTCCTTCGGTCGCCCCGTTGCTGAACGAACATGCAGGGCAAGTACACCGTCTTCGCTGATGTTTACACCGCCGACGACGAGCCCATCACTTGCTTGACCGCCTCTGTCGTCTTCTCCCGCAGCCAGAAGAAGAGCTTCTTCAGTCTCGAGCTTTAAAGTAATAATCACAAGCATCACGATGGTTTCACGATGACGGAGTATGAACATGGGTTACAGTTGCACGTAGCGATACGCATCCAGATTGACGTTGAGGGGATTTCCATATCATAGCTCGGCCTTAGCATTAGCACCTTGGAACACACTGCCACTCAAACAGGGTGCTTCTTCTGCCTTTCAAATGGTTTTTCTGCGTAGGAGTGTCGGCATAATGAGGTACATAGGGTAGCGAGTGCTAGACTGATAGCTCTCGATTTATTTCATGACAGACCAGCCTGGTCCGTCCATAATCTGCACTCTCTACCCCATAACAACGAATCTTCCAATCTTGATTACTCTGAGATGACGCGAGCATACGTTTACTCGCCAAACAGCCTGCGCACTCTGCGCAGAACACTGTCCTTCTCTGGGTCGTACGGGTGGTCCTTGGACGGGATTTCGAGGACGGTCGGGAATGCGGCAGTGTAGGTATCGATGCGGTGGCGTATACGGTCGGCAACCTGTCCTCCTGTTAACTGTGACCTTGCGAAGCCCTCTTGTTCTCGATGCAACTAACGTGCTGGTTGATTAGAACGATGCCAATGTCCTTCCTTGTGGTGAACGACTCAAATGCGGACTCGATCGCAGCGGTGTCGGTCTTGCTATCCACGACCAAGAAGTTCTTCTCCTGGTCGGCTCCCGTGCTAACGTGCTGCACAATCCATCAGTAACTGTCGAGCCGAAGCTGTCGCTCATGCGAGGGTGCGTACTCCAATGCCTGCGAGGAGGAGGCCGGTGACCGAGTCCTGTCGAAGCCGTCAGCAAAGACAATTGCAAAGGTGTCATCGGTATTGAATCATCTGACCTCGTCGCCAATGACGGCGAGGAACTGCCGGTCCTTGTAGTCTGCTTGTGAAGCCATCCTAGCGGGTGACTGGATGCGGGTTGTAGGAGAGCTTGCGATGCCCAGGAGTCGGCGAGCGGATTGACGTACTGCCCTGATTACCTACTGCGGCGGCGGAACAGCCACAGACGGCACCTTGCGTGGAACTGTTAGCGCTTCGCCGCCAGGTACTGCCTGCTGTAGCCCAGCGCTACTAACAGCCACTGAACCTTCCCTTGAACCCCACTGAAGCGGATACGTACCTACCTCCCGACGTGGACATCCAAATTGGGGCCTGCCTAACAGAAGGCACCTTACCCCTGTCAGAAGCTCCTGCCTGGCGGGACAACATCCCCAAAAATCAATAGACCCAGACTTCTTTGTAAACAATTTTGATCAGCGACAACAAACACCTTCGGCCTTGTCGCCCCTCCCTTCGACTCCTTCCAGATTAACAATCATCAGATTGACGGAAACGATTTTGCGAGCCGCAATCGCGAACCCGACGAGATGCCGCGCCTTGTGAGGAAGAAGCCGCTTTCCGAGCGCGTGAAAGCGTGGCTCAACCCGATGGATACTCTGCTTTGGTTGTCAGAGGAGCTGGAGACAAGAGACTGGGACTCGAAGGCACTGGGGACGCAACTCGGGCTTGGATTCAACTTCGTCTTTCTTCTGGCCAGAGCTAATAGCCTCACCTCGGAAGTTGAGGACGACGTATTCAACGACGCGGGTTCCGGCAGCTTCATCACCTTCGTGGTAAGTCACGAGTATCACCGTATGACCGCCGCATCGCACAGGCTAACATATCTGCAGATTCGCCCGCTTGTCTGGATTCTGGGCATTCTTTCCTTCGCCAATGCTTTTTACGCGATGACCCGAACGAGGCAATACCGGCTGTTCCAAGTCAACGTCGATGACAAGCCACACACTCCATCCGCGCAACGAGTCAAGGCCAACATTGATCCATCCGCATCCTCCCCTCTCCGAAAACTTGGAAACCTATTGGTTCCCGAGACCGCCGAATCGCGAGCTCATCCCGACCAAGTCCACGACGTGTGGGAGCTGAGCGTGTGGGACCCCCTGCCGGTTTCCTTGCAGCTCTTCTGCCTCTTCAGCCCCGGTCACGTCCTTGTCTACATGATGTTCCTGCCGCTGGTGCCCTTGGATCCTCGGCCCAGCGTGACTGTTTTCAACTGCATCACATTGCAGCTCATTCTCTCTGCACAGCTCCTTTTCGTCCAGTCTCGGTACGCCCAGCAGATCAAGGACACGGCCATCATCCACAAGGAAGTCCTCCACGAGTACGATACGAAGTTTGTTCGCCCGCGTCTTCACCCGGTCGTTCGCGATGTCGGTACGCAGTGCTCTCCAGAAGAATCGAAGGATGAGGAGTCCTTCGTCGAAGTCGGCACTCCCACTACCCTCATCAAGAAGGAATTTGTTGTTACGCCCAATCCCCACGTTAAGCAGGACGAGCCTGTGTACACACCACCGACCAGCAGTTTCGCTTCTCGCCTGTTCACGCCCACGGCGAACCGCCGCTCTGAGGTCTTTACGCCAGTCCCCAGCACGAGATCAGTTAGACAGAGCCTGCCCACCGGGTACCAGTCTACTTCCACTTCCACGTCGAACATGGCCGCAAACACCGGATCGACAAACTTTGGAGGCAACATGGGGGTATTCACCCACGCGAACTCGCCCTTGAAGAAAGCAACCAGCCTGCACGATGTGAATCAGGCTTTCATGTCTCCTCGTAATTCGCGGGAAATGGCGGCGCTAGAGCAGCGCAGGGGAGGGAGCCCCGTGAAGGCTGGAAGTCCGCTTAAGCAGTCTGAGACGAGAAGGTCAACCGGCTCAGATGCTCTAGAGAACAACACGGGTTCGGCCTCATACAACCCATTCGCCAGCGCGAAGAGGAACAGAAGTCTGCAACAAGGAGAACGATACCCGTCAAGGTGGTCAGGGTTTCACTAAGAGAGACTGGGAGAGGTACATACACTGCATACACGTTGGCGAAATTGCTTCAGCGGACTTTGCTTTTGCTTGACGGCTCCGAATTGTATCTACATTAGCAGCATATGGCGGCGTTGGGTTTGGGCGGTGGGCGGTCATTCCGGGCTGGCGTTTCTTCTTGTTAAACCCATAATTCAAATTTCAGATGGTACATAAGCTTGCTTGGTTTAAATGTCGTAACCCCAACGTCAGTGATGAACCGAAGCCACTTCCAAGTTAATTTAATATGCCAGTAAGCCGAGTCCAAATTCTCGTCGTCCACTTCGTCCACTTCTCATCGGAATCTCCTGCTGTGGAAACTACAATTCAGTGCGGGCTCTGTCTGATGTAGCAAGTGTATTAATCTGTGATTGGTCTCCTTTCCATGATTCATCCGTCCTTGTTGTCGTGAATGACAAGCGTTTGCCGCAAGATCTCGTAGTCCTCGCGTCGTTGCCAGTCATCCATCCAATCCATTTCGTCCGTCCTATCAAATTCTTAGACCAACACATGGCAATTTCGTCCCATCATCCAAATTCATTTCTGTGTATAACGTTCGATGCGATGACTTGGGATTGCAATCTGGATGATAAGCAGTTAGTCCACGGCTCCATGGAATAGGAAGAAAGACATGAAAAAAGAAAGAAGATACTTGCCATGATTGAGCAAGTCCAGTGTTTGTCTGGACCTCCGAAAGTTGAAATAATGCAGTTTGCTTGTGACACCCTTCAAAGTAAATCGAACGACTGTGCATAGACGTCGCATATGGCTTCGTCAAAATTCCACTCGCAGTCGTAAGTCTGTCCAGCCACAAGGTCGTCAGGGTATCCCTCACCCTCAATCTCTTCCTCGTCAACTTCTCCGTCACAGTCTCCAGCCTCATTCTCTGGTTCTTGCAGGTGCCAGTGTTCCTGACGCGGCGCCAGGAGTGTGTCAGCCGGCAGCTTTCTGTTGCAACACTCCTCGATCCAGTTGCCAGCCTCATACTCAACAAAGATCTTTGCATGCAGCTTGAGACCGGTGAACTCCTTCAGAGCATGGTCCCAAGCGCTATCCTCGTAGTCCTGAGGGCCGCGTGGGCATTCCTCCCGGAAGGATCTTCGTCCATGTATGTCGAGTTCTTTGCGGAATCTTTCCATGTACCACTCCACGTGTTCAAGGAAATCATCGCCCTCACGCCATCCATTGATTTCTCTCTGCCATGCAGGGGTGTGAATGAGATTGCGCAGTTTGCATCGGCGCTTAGGGGCCTCAAAGGCCTTTTTAGTCCAGCCATTGAAGTCGTTAATTGAGGAGCTTACAAACACCTGTGTGATGGTCTGTAACCCACAGAGGACGTGAAGGTGGTGTCGGTGATTATGCCGGGGAATTCGCGAGTCGCAACGGCTAAGTGGCGGACTTCCCACATCATTGAGTCCAGACCAGGCTCATGGGCCAGGCAATCGATGACAAGATGACTGTCATGATTGTCGTGTAAGTTGGCTCGAGTACAGAAGAGTGTGTCGAGGTCCGGCTGGAAAATGCGAATTGGGACGCGCGCGGTAGTACCTTGGTGAGTTGTGAACCGAACACCACTCAAGTTAAAGTTTTGGGCGAATGCTCGAGAATACTGGCATATGTGCATCAAAACTGGGTAAGCTGTGTACACAATGAACAACTTGCGCGGGTGCTTCCAGCCCTTCTTCAGCATGCCGGGGTGCGCAATGCAAACTTCGGGTTCGTCCTCTGGAAGAGCAAGCTTCCAGATGGTGTCGCGCAGCTCCATAGGAAGCCTCTGAAAATACGTGAATATCTTGCTGTTCTTATTGAGAGACAGGTTCTTGTTGTTGCTCAATTGTAAGAGTTCATAGCTGGGTGAGGTGTTTTGGGTTTGGATGGTGATGGCAGAGATTTGTGTGGGGGAAGAGGTGTTGAGAATATAGAAGGTGCAGAGTGAAGAGTGAAAGTTTTGAAGGGTGAGGGCGAGGAAGAACTGGTTGTTTGTTGTTCTAAGTCGTGGCAGCCACAGAGGAGGAAGGCACAGTTCCATGTGGAAGGAGAGAACGCTCCGTCCCTGAGCACCAGCCCTCAGTTCAAAGACCGGCAGGACATTGACCAAAGCAATTGAAAACTACCTAACTGCCATTTATTTGGTAGTTGCATTAAATTCATAGTTCTTGCCATCTGCTTCGTTGTCTTCATACTCAAACCGTTGAGGCTATCGTCGCCTGGGGTAGTTCCTGCCATTTTGGGAAACCGGGATATCCTTCACTCAACCTGGCCCTTGCACATGGGTTGTCAACGTCTCTGCGGGACATCCCCGGCGACAATTTCATGGTTCTGGGGACACCTCGAAATTGTTTGTTTACTTTCTATCCTACAGCATTTCTATCCCGCAGCACCCCAGGCCAACGATGTCAGCCCACTCTGCCCCAGACTCTGACCAGCAAATCTCACCTTCGTTTCGTGTCTTTCCTCAACGGCCTGGACAGGAGCGGTCAGAGGACTCGGTTCACAAACCGACTTTCAGCTCTCGTCTGAGGAGTCTTTTGCCTAGCTATCGGGCTGAAAAGGGCGGCACTCTTCGGGCCAAAGGATACTAGGAGACCAGCGAGACGCAAAAGACGAAGACTCGTCGCTCCCAACACGGCTCTTCTCGAGTGGATCAGGGCTCCGACCACATATCAAACTTGAGAACCGCGGAGACTGTTTCTCATGAGAAAGGTCGTTCTGTCGAGTCTCGTCGTGAGGAGGGCGGTACCAAGGTAAACACCACAAAAACCAGGACGACCCGAGCCGAGAGAAGCATTGAGGAACGCCGTTTAGTCCATTCCCAGCGAAGACTCCTCAAGGAAAGCGGCGACTATCTCGGCGTCCAGGGAATCAACCCCGACACTGGGGAGTTGGACATCGTCACACCCTCGACGAGCAGCTCCGCAACCTGGGCACTCGACCCAAAATTAGCCTCGTTCCAAAAGACGCAAAGAAAACCCCTCGATGCCCGCAGAGGAGCCACGGTTCTGACGGACGAGGACACGAAAAACGTCTTGGACCGGGAGAAGGAACAATTTGCGCGCAAAGATCGAGAAAAGGATGAGCTTCGCAAAGCTCAGGAGAAAATACGTTGGAATCGAAACCGTCAGCAGTGGTCATCTGCACAAGAACCCAACCTCAGTCCTATCGCGCAGTCATCGGCAGGCATGTCAAACCACGGTAAGCTGTCCGTGACCCGACTGCCTTCAGCTGAGGGTATAATAATATCCCCTTTTTGCTGAAACGAATGTCAGGCTCAGACAGGAAAGACGAACGGCCTATGCCGCAGCCACAGAGAGTTCAGGAGCTCCTCGAACCGGTTCGGAGAAGTCCTCCACGCCCTTTGATACCTTCAGGCCCTCCCGGCCCCTCAGGTCCCAAGTCTCACCTGCCCAATCATGTACTCGTTGACGACGATGCCGGCTCTTCGGACACAGTGCTGCATGGCGAGAAGAGCAGGGACCCTTCTCCTGGAGCCCGCGAGCTTAGAGACAACGAGATATCCTTTGGCAAAATCAACACCGAACGACCTCTTCCCGCCCTCCCGAGCGAGGTCCAGCGCCAGAGATCCGGAGTGCCCGAATTGCATGTGACACCTCCTTCAGCCTACCCAAGGCCTCGAAGTTCTACCCAGACCATCAGACCGGAGGGTTTCAGTAATGTGCCCATTACCGATTCTTTTTTAGGCCAACGGCGCCCGGGGCCAGTCAGACCGGCAGACGAGCAAGTACCCCTGGGCGCTTCCAGCCAGACGGCGCCATCGAGCGTCGAAAAGAACGTTTCGCCAGGGCACAATCCCTTGGGGTTCCTCTATCAGGAACATTCGAGACGAACGATTCCAGTAATCGACACATGGATAACCCCGGAAGGCAAACAGGTGGACAAAGTCAGCGTCAAGCCCCTATCGACCAAGAACGGCGAGGCGCGACTCAATTACCTCCAGTCATGGGAGCACCAAGGCGACCTGAGGAAAGAATCGGATCCCCTGGAATTTTGCGAACAGGCGGATCTTCACGAGGGAAAGACCCTGGGTTTCCTACAGCAGGAGACAGGAGGACAGGCTCGCACAACCGCAGTAAATCCGTGCGATTCGAAGATGAACAAAGTCCCATCTCCCACCAACGAAGCTACAGCGATTTCGTCCCGGTTAAAGTTATGGTCGATATTCCAAACTCATCCGGCAAGCCCAGAGGCCATGAGCAGGGAAGAGAGGGTCAGGGTTTCGGTTCGGGATCTGGTGGACAACCACCATGGCATGACAGAGTCCAGATCAGCTCAAGAGAACCAGTCTCTGACACCTCAAGCAAGACCACAAGGCGACTCGGCAACGGAAGTACATCCACTTTGGGCCGTAAATCAGAAGAAGGCGTACGTGATGACCGACGCTGCTCTCACACCCATCACCACCACTACTGGCTTCGACCAAAGTCTTGGTACGTCGAACCAGTGCCAAAGGCCCACAGACCTCGAGGAGACACCAGGGAACGACGATTGGAGCGTACTGGCACATCGACACTCAAGTCGACAATTCAGCGATCAGATGTCAACGTCGACAGAAGACATATCAACGACATCAATTCACTACCGATTCGACAGTCAAGCGCAGGTTCTTCGAAAGGCCCTCCCAACAATGCCCCTTCGGTACCAGCACAAAAACCCGACGCCAGCGGCAAAAGAGGACACAGCCCTTCAATGCCAATTCGACAGCACAGCGGAGAGCATGTCAGAAGAGGCCCTGACAAATTCGGCACGCCGACGAAGCGCGAGCAAAACAACGGCAAGAGGGAAGGCAGTGGGACCAGTTCGTTACCGACCCAGAGAGCGCACCTACAAAATCAAGACAGACCGCCCATCAAGACCGGCCCGCCACCAATCCAGCCTCCCGGTAACGAAATTGAGCAAGGACGGCCCAAGACTGCTGGGACGTTCTCGAACCAGCAAACCAACTCCAACGCCGATAAAAGAAGGCCAGACGACGTCAGTTCGGTACCGCCCAGGTTTCCAGGGGTTCAGCCAGGACCTGGCTTCGACAGACCACGGCTTCAGGAAAACCCTACGAGGGCCTGTGACCCAAGAGGCGGCCGCGAAATCGTCTGTGAGCAGTTTCCCTACCGGCGAGAGCCTTCAGGTAAACTCAACGGAGAGTTCTGTCACATCACTCACGTCCACGTCTATGTCACCCCCGAACGAGTTGAAGGAAGCCGCCCAAGACAACCTCAACCAAACCTTATGCCTGGAAGCGGCCAGAATCGCAATGGTCGAGTCGGACAACAAGATGGTGGAAAATCTGAGAGACCATCGGGCGAACAAGGACAACAACTCAAAGACTGTCGGCCTGAGGAACTTGCCTGTCGATGGCGTACTCAGAACCAGGTTGAGAAATGGTCTCCACCTCGTCACAGCAGCCAACAAGAGCAAGGCAATTTGGAAAGACATCAAGTCGAATGGCGCGGTTTCGGACATGGTCAAAGATGCAAAGGCACTCCGGCTAGAGACGCGAGGCGATTGCAACATGAGCGGGGCAGTTTTGAGCAGCAACGATATGCGGGCCGCGAAAACGGAGACGGTGAAGAACAGGACCTTGCTCCAGTTGGACGGGGCGAACGACGTCGACTATACATACCAATACAAGACGGACCAGCACAAAGCCGACGTGATCAATCAGAAGGAAGTGGACAACTCCATTCAAAAACAACAAACTCTGATCGACCAGACGAGGCCAGTCAACGTCAATCCGAAAAGAGTGTGCGATTCCAACCAGAAAGAGGTCTTCAATACTCTCAAAACGATACAGCGACGCAGTCCTGCCAGTCAAGTCGATCCAGCCATGTTGAGGACTGGCTGCAGCATGTCGACAGCCCACGAGGGCGACAAGTCCGAAGACGGCGTCATCGAAGGTCGTTTGCGAAGGGAGGAGTGGCATAGACAGACACGGAAATACGCCACTCAAGGCAAGCAGCTCGCGATCAGCCTAGTTCAAATGTACTGGGAAGTCATATCACCATGCTTCGTTCCGACATCGCCTCTCCGGCAGAGACTGGACAGCAGCAAGTCAACATGGACGGACGTTGGAATACTTGTACTGGCGTTGATCGGCGGTTTCATATCATTGGCGGTAGCAATCCGGCTGTCACAGGGAATAGCATGGGTGATGCGGATGATGCGAAGTATCCTGGGGATTTGAAAGGCAAGCTGGGGAGGTTTGATTGCGATTCTCGGTTCCTGACAGCCGACCATGACGAAAAAGGGAGGTTGTGGAGAGAAGCTTGGCGTTCGAGCCCAACCAACCGCCGATCGGCGCAGTAGGGACCGGGTTGGGTGTGCGGCCCTGCCACGCCGTACATCGGCTGGGTTGGGGGAGAGGGATTTGGTGATAAGGCAAGGCCGAAAGCGCAGTGCGAAATGATACGAGACTGACGGCCGCTGTTTGAGCTCGTGTGGGGTAGCAGTGCGGGACAAGCATGCATCGGGATAGGGGAGTGGCACGGCTACCCAGTAGTGTTGAGGCAGATTGAGGATACAAGTATTGATATGTGGCATGGCTAGTACTCATTAATCAGTGTTGTGCATCTGGCAGCGGGCGTCCGGGAGTGCGAGGTGCATGATCTATTCGGCACCTCGGGTGTAATCGTCGAGTTTTGTCGCGGCCTCCGGTTTAGCCTGGGACGGGGTGTTGGGATCACCGCAGGAGCCGCCGCCGATGCGGTGAGATGTGCTGCTGGGCAGGCAGCTGGCAACCTGCGAGTGGCTGCTGAGTGGCCGTCCGTCACCGTTTGGCCGGCCGGCGCCGATCTAGGCGTTCGGCGGTGGTTGTAATGCAGTTCTGCAGCGTCATCATCGAGTAAGCGATGAACGTCGGATGTTGCATCCATTTGTGGGATGGGATTGTTAATCCACGCGTACACAGCTGTTTGCCAACATATCTACCTACACAAGGACAGCACAAGACAGGAATACGTACCGTACTGCCAATGCCGGTGCCGCTGGGATTGAGAGTGCGACTCCCGGCAAGTGTTGTGGACAAGTAACATGCGTAGGCAGTTGACAACAGCCGGGATTAAGATTGGGACCGTTTGGTTTTTAAGCCTCCCAACAACGATCACGCACATGAATCTTCAAATGGGACCAACGCAACAACGGCAAAGAGCGGACGGCAAACGACGGATGGAAACGGGGGCGCAGCTGGGTCGCTCCGACTCATAGATACAACTTCGGACACATGAGAATTCAAGTAGTTGCTGTTTTCGGCGGAACTGAGCCCATGGGAGCCCATATTACTCGTCAGATTGCGGGCTCTTGCGGTCTCACGTGCGGTTTTGTAGTCAACCAGTGGCTCCCCCCTAATTATGGATTCTGTCCGTACCTTAGCAGCAGGAGTGAGGAAAAAAAAAACTGCTCCCAAGTGTGAAGACTCATCGCAGAGGGGCGGCGCGCGTTGATGGCAGCGTTTGGAAGGTTCTGAGCGGACCCCTCGGTGCAGGGCCTCTGAGGGCTTCCCAGGGGGCGACGGGCCAATCCGCGGGCGCCATTTGCAAATCAGGGCGCTGTACCCCGCGTTCCGGCGACCGGACCCGCAGCTGGCTGGAGCTGACGCCTCCGATGATCGGAACAGAATTCGTGCCAAAGCTTCACGGCTTTGGCCAATTTGTTTCGCTGGGAAGGGTCAGGAACCTGGCATGGCGGGCACTTTTGTGAGGGCGCGGGGCAATGGGCTCGTAGTGTCCATGCTTGCTGCTGCGGTATCGTTGTTGATTCAGCGCGCCAACTCTAAGAGACTGGACTGGACCTTGGACCGGAGGTCGGTCACAAGAGGCAAGGTACCTGACGCAGATGCAAAAGTAGGTAGGTACCTGGCCATGTTCCTCCCGTCCTCTTCCATGTCGACGCAGTACCTACCTGCCTTACCTAGCATTCTGGCTCCCTTTATTCAAACGCCAGATACGAAGGCCTCCCGGTCCGGCAGATACATATTGAGCTGCTCGTCCCCCACATCCTGCCACATCCTCCGACACAGGAATTTTCTACTCTTTCTTACACTCTTCCCTCTTCCCCTTTACGCCTCTTGTCTCGCGACAGCCTCTCCTGCTTTTGACTTCAGACTACCTACTCCCCCACACTTGATTGAGAGCACCGGGCGAGCATCACACCAACCGGTCCCTTATCGTGAGGACGCTGCCTGCTTTTGGAATTCGCTTTCGCATTCGAGTCGCACACAATGCCTGTTGCCGAAGGAACCCCGCAGACTCTCTACGACAAGGTCCTCCAGGCCCATGTCGTCGACGAGAAGCTCGACGGCACAGTCCTGCTGTACATTGGTGAGTCTGCCTTGCCTTGAGCCCGGCACTGCCTCGTCTGCCATGCCTTCAGGGAGTAATTTGCTGACGTTGGTTGTGCGACAGACAGACATCTTGTTCACGAGGTTACCTCTCCAGTACGTGACGCTTTTTTCCCTGCATCTCGGATGACGTCGGTTGATCGACCCCACCATGACGGCTCGCTAACAAAGCCTGCAGCAAGCCTTCGAGGGTCTGAAGAATGCCGGCCGTAAAGTGCGCCGTCCGGACTGCACTCTGGCGACGACAGACCATGTAAGTAACCAATCGGACGCGCCAAAGTCCTCGAAAATACCCAATCGCTAACTCTGCGCCAACAGAATGTCCCCACCTCGTCGCGGAAAGGCATGAAGGACATTGGTTCCTTCATCGCTGAGGACGACTCTCGCGTGCAGTGCGTGACCCTCGAGGAGAATGTCAAGGACTTCGGCCTCACCTACTTTGGCCTCGGCGACAAGCGCCAGGGTATTGTCCACGTCATCGGCCCCGAGCAGGGCTTCACCCTTCCCGGCACCACGGTTGTCTGTGGTGACAGTCACACCTCCACCCACGGCGCCTTCGGTGCCCTGGCCTTCGGTATCGGTACCAGTGAGGTCGAGCACGTCCTCGCCACCCAGTGCCTGATCACCAAGAGGAGCAAGAACATGAGGATACAAGTCGACGGCGAGCTGGCTCCCGGTGTGAGCTCCAAGGACGTTGTCCTTCACGCCATTGGCAAGATCGGAACTGCCGGCGGTACCGGTGCCGTCATTGAGTTCTGCGGTTCCGTTATCCGCAGCCTCAGCATGGAGGCGCGTATGTCCATCTGCAACATGTCCATCGAGGGTGGCGCGAGAGCTGGCATGGTCGCCCCTGACGAGATTACCTTTGAGTACCTGAAGAACCGCCCTCTGGCTCCCAAGTACAACTCCGACGAGTGGCATCGCGCCACCAAGTACTGGAAATCTCTCCAGTCCGACCCCGATGCTAAGTACGACATTGATGTCTTCATTGACGCCAAGGACATCATCCCCACCATCACCTGGGGTACCTCCCCGGAGGACGTCGTCCCCATCACTGGCACCGTCCCCGACCCCGAGACCTTCGCCACCGAGGCCAAGAAGGCTGCCGGCCGCAGAATGTTGGAATACATGGGTCTCACGGCCGGAACCCCCCTTGAGGAAATCCCCATCGACAAGGTCTTCATCGGCTCCTGCACAAACTCCCGTATCGAGGATCTGCGTGCCGCTGCCCACGTCGTCAAGGGCAAGAAGATTGCCCCCAACGTCAAGCGCGCCATGGTCGTCCCTGGCTCCGGTCTCGTCAAGACCCAGGCTGAATCCGAGGGTCTGGACAAGATCTTCACCGACGCCGGCTTCGAGTGGCGTGAGGCTGGTTGCAGTATGTGCCTCGGCATGAACCCCGATATTCTTGCCCCCAAGGAGAGATGCGCATCCACCAGCAACAGAAACTTCGAGGGTCGCCAGGGCGCCCTTAGCCGGACGCATCTCATGTCCCCCGTCATGGCTGCTGCCGCTGGTATCGTTGGCAAGCTCGCCGACGTCAGGAAACTGTCTCAGTACAAGGCCAGCCCTCACATCGAGGCAGCCATCACCCCCATCGAGCCTCACGTTGATGAGCGTGTAGAGGAAAGTGCTGAGGAGAAGGAGGCTATCGCCGATCAGCCGGAGGACAACCAACCCCACACCAACACCTCCGCCTCCGCTTCCGCCTCCGGTAGCTCCACCGGTCTCCCCAAGTTCACCAACTTGAAGGGTATCGCCGCTCCTTTGGAAAAGTCAAACGTTGACACCGACGCCATTATTCCCAAGCAGTTCCTGAAGACCATCAAGCGCACTGGTCTCGGCAAGGCCCTCTTCTACGAGCTCCGCTTCAACGCGGATGGTTCCGAGAACCCCAACTTCGTCCTGAACAACGAACCCTACCGTGCCGCCAAGATCCTCGTCGTCACCGGCCCCAACTTTGGATGCGGTTCCTCCAGAGAGCACGCTCCCTGGGCTCTGAACGACTTCGGCATCAGATGCGTTCTCGCTCCCTCTTTCGCCGATATCTTCTTCAACAACACCTTCAAGAACGGCATGTTGCCCATCGTCATCCCCGACCAGGCCGTCCTGGAGAAGATCGCCGAAGAGGCCCGCGCTGGCAAGGAGATCGAGATTGATCTCCCCAACCAGCTCATCAAGGACGCCTCTGGCAACACTCTCGCCAGCTTCGACGTTGAGGAGTTCCGCAAGCACTGCCTGGTGAACGGCCTCGACGACATTGGCCTGACAATGCAGATGAACGACAAGATCACCGAGTACGAGCGCCGCATGTCCCAGTTGACCCCCTGGCTCGACGGCACCTCCTACCTCAAGAGGGACCCGAAGACGGGTCAGCTCCTTGCCAAGGCGGTTCCCGTTCCTAAGACCAACCGGGGCGAGACCAAGACTGAGCCCCTCGAGTGGTAAAAGCGAAAAAAGAAACAAAACAAACAAAAATGGATTGGTGATCTGGAGTTTTGACTTTTAAAGTTAACGTGTCTACGATACGATGGGTTCAACTGGCTTTTTGAGCATGTTCATATGCTGGCGGCGGCGATTGGGAAATCAAACTAAGGGATTTGGTCATGTGGCTTTCTGTACGAAGCCGAGAAAAAGTTTTTCTATATCGATGTAGGGTAGATGTGCAGCATAACGCAGCTTTTCGCAAGACTGAGCTTTTGCGCCGTTCCAACATCAACGTCTCCCACTCAGAAAATCGTGAAATGCATCCAAGGCATCATATCAAGGTTCAAACTTGGACTCTCGCAAGATACCTACGTGAACCACGAACCCGGACTCGATCCTCAAACCCTCGGGCAACAACTCGTCCGGGACCCTCCACACGCGGAACCGCCTATGGAAGCTCTTGACCCATTCCTCAAACACGTCGGGGCTGCGTAGTTGCTGGGCCACTATGCACACGCACGGCTCGGACCGCTCCGCCTCCGCCTCGGTTTCCTCGTCCTCTTCCTGGACGCGCAGGCGGAGCCGAGCGAGGTCGGCGGTCGTGGAGACGAGGGGTTCGACTAGGGCCTCGTTGTAGATGCAGTCGCAGCACACAACGGCGTCGAAGGAGCGGGTCGCGGGTGAGCCTGTGAGGGAGGGTGTCGGGGTGTCGAGTTCCCAATCCAGGGACGTGAATTGTATGCTTCCCAGGCTTGAGGATGCCGAGGTGGTGTTGGTGGTGGAAGTGGTCTTTTTGCGACGGGAGGAGGGTTTTGAAGCGGTGGAGGAGGATGGAAGGGGATTCGCTTCGAGGTTCTGGTGGATCATGCGCGAGACGTAGGGCTGGTCGGTCAGGATGTAGCGGGTTATTCTGGGCGCGAGTAGGAGGGCTGTCAAGGGGGAGATGCCGCAGCCTAGTTCTAGGACGGTGGAGGCAGGTGTGAAGATGGAGTTGAAGGGTGATGTTGGGGAGGAGAGGTAGGTTGCGAAGACGGGGGTGATTTTCCAGAGGACTGTTGGGGTATGTTAGCACGATGCGTCGGATTTGATGAGATGTTTTTTGAGAAGTGAGATGGAAGTTCTGTTGAATCCAAATGGCAGAAGACAGATTGCTGTATGAAATCAACTTACCAGCGCCGGTTGTGCCGCCTGCCCGGGTTGATGAGAGGACCGTCGGAGACTGGTGGATGGTAAAATCCCGGTCCGCGAGGGTGAGCGATAGCGTCGTCGCTTTGGGGTCGATGAAGCCTAGGTTTGAGGATGGGATGTCATGAGAGAACAGGAAGAATGTTTCTGTGTGTTTTGGTAAGCTCAATGTCCTCAGGATACTTGTTGGCCATCACCGTCAAGATGTACCTTCTTCAGGATCAAGGATTTCATCCTCCAGAGTGGAGATGAGGGCTTTTACAGCCATAGCCGCTAAGGATTGTGAAGATCTTGTGAGAAATACAGGGAAGCTTGGTAGAACCAGGCTCAATTCGAGAAAAATAACTCAGGATACAGCCGTCGTATTGAGACCTCAGTGGTGGTGAGAGTGAGATGAAGGTGTGAGGTTGTGAGTTGGTAGGGTGGGTTTAGGTGGGATGCACTAACAATTTTCGTGCCCCTCGACCCAAATCCGACGACATGTCTTGGGATTGCAGATATGGGTCCCTAATATCAACACATCTGCGCCGCAAATCTGAGAAGATTCATCAAATAGGACAAGTTTCACCTGAATTATAGCAACTTTCAAATGATGCCTGGGCGATAGGTTTGTAAACGCAGCAAATTATGTCACCCAAGCCTGTCCTCGGCGGGTTCTCCCATGACAGTACCGGTCACGGCAACGTGCGTGCCTTGGAAACTTCGACCCTTCCCAGGCCCCTTCCTGCGTCTCGGCCGCGGCAGACAATTTGTTGAACTTCTGCTTCGTTGCTGTCAACAGCGAGCGGGGTCAATTGGTCCAGTGGTCAGGTCAGCAGCAGTGCATGCGCCTTGGATAATACACAATAACCCAGCTTGTTGGGGTTCGAGTCGAACCTTTTGCAAATCAAGTCCCTTTTTTCTTGTTCCAACTCTCAATCAATAGGTAAAATGTGACCTTGTACAGCCAGAATACATTGGTCAACGTGATCACACCCTAATGTCCATGATCCTCTTGAGGCCTGCCTTTACACTACCCTTCCCCGCCTGCCACTTCTTCATGAAGCTACACGACCTGAACCATGGATCCCTTTTTTTCTTTCTTTCTTTGCTAATACTTCGATCTGCCGGTGCGGGAGGGCGATGATTTCGCTACTTGCCTTAGTGTTCCCGGCCCGGGTCTCGCGAACCGTTTGTCCTCATTGCGGTGAGGCGTTTGTATCTTTTTCCTGATTCAGACCCATGCATCTCTGACCACTCCTTATACTGAGCCTTGCTGGTACATCAATAAAGCTCGAGGAGAAAGAAATTGCGTCGTGACGTGGAAAGAAATCAGTTCTAAGTCATTCTAGACGGTCCAACTGAAACCCCAAGCTAAAATCTGCGCTTGATGCCTTATGCTTGAATATTAACGCAGACAAGGACGGGGTACTTCTGAAAGTAGGCTCTGTTTGTTACCACATGCGTGCCTACATCCAAAGCAGGCTGCGGCATCGGACATGATCCGATGAAAGACAGGAGGCAGACATGCAGTAAAACGCAATTTGACGGGCATCCGGCATGTAAAATCTGCCAGCATGTCGTTCTCTTATTTACAGGTGTGTTCCTCCATTCATCTTTCTCTTCGACCTCATCGCCCCTGAACTTTTCTCAGTCAACCCAAGCCCACATCTCATCATTGAAGCATCACCATGGCTCCCGTTCAGTCGACTCCCCAGACGGGCCTGGGCAATCGCCATCTCTTGGACAAGATCGACAAGCTCAGAGAGCTGGGAATGTCCAAGCAGGTTCCTCTTCCACAGGTATGAACCCCCGATCAAACGACTTGGCCACTATCTGACCCGGTGTCTCTTCTCCCAGCTTGTCGTCGTTGGAGACCAGTCCTCCGGAAAATCGAGTGTTCTCGAGAGCTTGACTGGGTACTACTTCCCTCGATCGGTCGGACTCTGCACCCGCCATGCCACCGAGATAGTTTGTCGTCGAGAGCCGACGACTAGCATCGTCGTGACCATTCATCCTTTTGATGCCTCTGCGAAGAAGGCTGAGCTCGCCAAGTCCTTTAGACATGTGCTTCAAGACCTCAGAGGAGGACAGTTTGCGGAAGTTCTCCAGATGGTAAGCTGAAGAGGAGCATCGCATATTGAGTCTTTGCTAACTTCTTCTTTTTTTTCTTCCTCTTAAGGCTTCGACAGTCATGGGTTTGAAGTCAACCACCGATGGTTCCTCTGAGGGTGATGCCTTCAGCAAGGATATCCTTCGTGTTGAGATTTGTGGCCCAGACGAGGAGCATCTTACAATTATTGACGTCCCGGGTAAGTAAGGGCCGCCTCGTTTTGTTTCTTGTTCTCCACGTTCCATGTTATCTTGCCTTGAATGCTTCGATCTGACTTCCTTTCTTGTTGACCTTTTTTGACGTCTTTATGACTGTGAACCCCTGAGACTCTCTGGTTCTGCCATTGACTAACTTAATCAAAGGCATCTTTGAGAACGTCCAGGAGGGCTTCTCCACCTCCAGAGACGTTGCTCTTGTCAAATCCATGGTGAAGGATTACATCAAGGATTCCAGGACTATGTGAGTACCATCACGTGTTTCCCCCTGTTGCAATGGTACTGGCTAACATCAATAGCATCCTTGCCGTGATCCCCTGCAATGTGGACGTGGCTACGCAGACTATTCTCACATACGCTGCCGAGGCAGACCCCGAGGGCAAGCGTACTCTGGGCGTATTGACGAAGCCGGATCTCGTCAGAGAGAACGCCACTCGAGAGGCGGCTATGGACCTCATCAGAGGCAAGCGGCGCGACATTCAGCTGGGCTACTACGTTGTCAAGAACCGCGGCGCTGACGACACCTCATCCAGCAAGGATCAGCGCGACTTTGAGGAGAAGTTCTTCTTCGACGAAGAACCTTGGTGCAGGCTTGACAAGTCCCGGCTTGGTGTCCCCGCACTTCGAAGCCGCCTGCGGGAGCTGCTTATGGACAGGACCAAGAGCGAGTTCCCCAAGGTTCGGCGTGATATCAACGAGCGCCTTGCCGATGCGAAGAAACAGCTCGCAGCTCTTGGTCAACCCAGAAGCACCGCAGATGAACAGAGACGGTTCCTCGGCGAGATCGTGAGCCGCTTCGTCGAACTCAAGAACTTCGGGCTGAACGCATACTACACCGGAGACCCGCTCTTCGACAAGCACCCAGACCTGAGACTGGCTACCCGAGTCCGAGAGGCCAATACAGCGTTCTCCAAGATGTTCTTCCAGAACGCTCACACTCGGCAGTTTGCTGATCCTGCTGCGAGCAAAAGCGAAGGCGACGACCCGGACGACTCATCGGAGGAGCCTGACGATGACGATGACGCGAGTAGAAACGACCTTTACCCTCTATCATTCTCCATCCCCTCTGACGAATCCGGTGAACTCGACGGTGTTCTGGCGGAGGCTTGCAAATGCGCCATGCCTGAAACCAGTGGCATCATGAAGCATCTTGAGAAGTTGTATCTGACATCTCGAGGCTACGAGCTGGGCACCGTAAGTACATGAAGCGTTTGGTTTTCTGTTTAAGTGAACCAGCTGACAGCTTTGCAGTTCAGCAGTCACATGCTGCCCACTGCTTTCAAAGAGCAATCCACCAAGTGGGAGGCCACGACTCTGGCTCATGTGAGCAATATGATTCTCATCGTTCACCACTTCATCTACAGCGTGGTGAAGGAGGCGTGTGTAGACTCTCAGGTCCGCGACGCACTCTGGTCCTCCATCCTGGATGAGCTCGTGAAGCGGTACCAGGTTGCCATGGATCAGGCGAAGTTGCTGATCCACGTGGAGCGGGAGGGACGATCCATCACTTACAATCCCGCCTTCGACAGAGCTCTCAACCAGGTCAAGACGATGAGATCGGCAAGCAAGTATGAGGACGCAAAGATTACTGTGCAGAATGGAGAAGAGTCTCTCGAGTGCGTCATGTGGAAGGACCTGAAGCGAGAGACAACTGAGGCTGAGGGCCTCAACGAGACTTGCTGCACCATCCATGATGTCCTGAGAAGTTACTATGACATTGCCAGCGCTCGCTTTTCAGACATGACTTGCACCCAAGTCGTGGACTACTTTCTTCTCGGCTCCGAGGACGGCCCCCTTGGGGTCTTGTGTCCCAATCGCATATTTGGCATGACGAATGAGCAGTTGGACATGGTAGCGGGTGAAGATGCCGTCAGCAAGAGCCTTCGCGAGATGCTGAAGAATGACATCAAGCTATTCCAGGATGGAAAGAAGATCTTGCGTACTTGAGACTTGTCGCGCGATGGAGGAGGCCTAGGTAGCACTATGACTGTCGTTCGCTGGTAGAAACGTACAGATCAGGTATTTTTGTGGCACGATTGAAGCAAAGCCAGTTGCCGCAAACACTCGCTTCTTCCGCAACATGATATGCTCTCTCTATTACTGTGGATTTTCCAGTCAGTGATCTCAAGGTGATTCATAGATCAGGCCCGGACCGAGTGCGTACGAGAGTTTCGATAGTGTTGAAGGTCGATCCTAGATTTGCACGTGCAATCTGATTATCTGAATCGACAGCAAAGGATCCTGAGTCAACTTCCGGGATGGCGCGCGTCGAATCAGTCGTCCATCGTCCATCCGGACCCCGGTCGCGACCTATCAGCGGCACTTGGCACGGGTTGTTCGGCATGAAGAAGGGAAGAGCCGCTGTGAGGTATTTCGGAGGTGGAACCACAAGGGGCCCTTAGGGGGAACTGCAGGGAAGGCGATCGCGAAGCTTGTTCCAATTCCAACGTCGCATCGACCCACGTGACTGCCCCAAAGACATGCCGTGCCTGTCCACGTTTGGGTCTAATGTCCGCCCGACCTCCCACCTTCCCCCGCCAGCCCCCGAAGACGCTCCGACCGCCAACCGGTGGCATCCAATCCAGCTGTGCTTAAGTGCCCGTTGAAGGTTGAAACTCGACATCGCTGAGGAAACGTCGCACAGCCGCCGTCCTTCATCAGCAAACACACCTGTCTTTTTTTCTATGGCATGAGAGAAAAACCAGGGGTTCTCCCGGACTATTTCCCCTGGACAGCACCGCGCAACTGCCGTTTGTTTTAATTCACCTTTCGCACCTTGGGAAACCCCCTCAACCGGCGGAAAACCAGACACACGAGACAACTTCGCTTCTTAGTCCGTTAGCCTCTCTACCCACATTGCATCACACCTCACTCGCATACGCCCAAAAAGAACCCCCGAACGAGGGGAACAGGGATGCTGCAGCGGGCGGACCCTACGTCGTACGCAAGCTCACTGACCTGGGGAACCACCCAGGCACTCCAATTTCCATCTTTCTCCTCCTGGCACCTGCCTTCCATCTGCCGCGATGGGTCGACTCTCCGATGCCGCCACTTCGGCCTACAAATCCGTGAGGGGCCTCTTCGTGGGCAAGACACATAAGTACAGCTCCATCCCGGAGGATGAGGACAGGGCAGCCCCCGAGACGGAGTACGAGCCCTACCGGCGTCAACCGAAGCCTACACTTGCCTTGCTCATTCTGGGTGCCATGTCTTTCGCCGCTCTCCTCACCGTGGTCCTTGGCTTCAGGTAAGTCCATACGAGATACTTGATTTCTCATCAAAACATCGGCAAGCATTCTAACGCGATAGCAGCCTTGTCAGCGGCCAGAAGTCGGACAACGCTACTGGCGAGGTCTCTCAGTTCTGGGGCCAGTATTCGCCTTTCTTCTCGGTGCCGTCTGAGATCAGCGCCGCCACCCCCGACGGATGCGAGATCACCTTCGCGCAGGTCCTTCACCGACACGGCGCTCGGGACCCCACCTCCGGCAAGACGGCCACCTACAAGGCACTCGTCGAGCGCATCCACCAAACAGCCACCCAGTACGGAAAGGGTTTTGAGTTCATCAAGGACTATCAGTACACTCTTGGTGCTGACGAGCTCACTGCTTTCGGCCAGCGGGAGCTTGTCGAGTCGGGAGAGGCCTTCTACAAACGCTACCAGTCTCTGGCCGCCAGCGCTGACCCGTTCATAAGATCATCGGGCCAGAACCGCGTCGTCGAGTCTGGTCTCAACTGGACTTCTGGCTTCTTCGGGGCCAAGATCCAAGATGGTCACAATGGGCCTGATGGAGGAATCAACTCACAGATCATGGTCATCCCTGAGCAGGAGGGCTTCAACAACACGTTGGACCACAGCCTCTGCACGGCGTTCGAGTCAGGCAACTTCTCCAAGGTCGGAGATGACGCCCAGGTTGATTGGCGCAACACCTTCACAGCCCCCATTGTGAGCCGTCTGAACACGAACCTGCCTGGTGTCAACTTCACATCCGAGGACGCTGTCAGCTTCATGCAGCTGTGCCCATTCAACACTGTGGTTAACGGCACACAGTCTCAGTTCTGCGACCTCTTCACGTTGGACGAGTGGAAGGATCTCGAGTACTACGAGACCCTGGGCAAGTACTACGGCTTCAACGCGGGCAACCCTATGGGTCCGACGCAGGGTGTCGGCTTCACCAACGAGCTGCTCGCGCGACTGACGAAGCAGCCCGTCGTGGATCATACGTCGACTAACTCGACTCTGGACGCCGACCCCGTGTCGTTCCCGCTCGACAAGGTGCTCTACGCCGACTTCAGCCACGACAACGACATGATGAGCATTTACGGAGCGCTCGGCCTCTACAACTCGACGGCGCCGCTGGACAAGACGAAGCGTACTTCGGTGCAGGATGCAAAGGGCTTCACGGCCAGCTGGACGGTGCCTTTTGCAGCACGCATGTACGTTGAAAAGATGAAGTGCGGATCGGACGAGGAGCTGGTTCGGATCCTCGTCAACGACAGAGTAGTGCCGCTCAACGGTTGCGGTGCAGACGACCTGGGACGATGCAAGCTGGACGCTTTTGTCAACAGCCAGACGTTCGCGAAGAGCGGCGGACTCTGGGACCAATGTTTCGTGTGATACCCAAGAATAGGCTTCCTTGGTTGCATTTTGGGCACTCCTGCCTAGAGGGAAAAAAAAAAAAAAAAAGGATAGGTAGACTATGAATCAGCCACAATAGAGAAGAGGATACAATCGCCAAGCCAAGTGCCGCAATAGAGGTGCCGAGTTGTCAGTGTCAAGTGTTTGATTGGGAGCGCTAGGTTTCAGTGACAGGGGCCTAAGAGTCCGATCTCTCTCTGCAGCAGCAGGTTGTGCAAACTTGGGGCCAATTGTTTCCAGCAGAAAAGTCAGAGAGCGAATAATTAGCGTGCGAAGCGTGAAGCCAAGACCGTATCTGACAGTTGACACAATTACTCAACCCGCAGTCCAAAGCGCAGCTACTAAAAATGCAGCATCATGATGTGTGTGAGAGTCCGTTCAGGAGGCAATGGGGGAAGTGGTTGAATAGTTGTCTCAACTGCAAGGGGGAGTCGCTATGAATAGGTAGGGACAAAGCCATGCTACGTGCTTCGTACACTTGGTAAAATGGAGTGATGGGCAGCGAGCAGGGGTTCAAAGCTGGTTTCGTTTCCCGGATCGCCAAACATTTTGGACGGGGGCAAGCGGACCAAGGTGCGGCGGGCACGGAAGCTCTCCAAGAACGAACGGGTGGGCGGGCCCAGGTAAGGTACGCACGTCATTGTGGGAGAATAAGGTACATGGAGGTCATCACGCTGTGTGCGTCCGGCCAGGCAGAACCGGTGTCCCGGGACACTGCTGCCGGACCTGGACCTCGTGGCTCTCGACAATGAATGCGCTCCGTCGGGGCCTTGGATGGAATGTGCGCCGTCTTAGCACCCGCCCGCGCGCGGTGCCGTTCGTTGTGAGTGACGGCCATGACATGATTGGGCACCACTCATCACCAAAGCACACCAACCAACCTGACGGGGAGGAAACCACAGAAAGGTGGAGGGGAACGAACGAACGAACGATTTGCGCCCTTAGTAATCCACTGAAAAAGCAACAAGCTGTTGGCCAAGCTCTGTGGGAGTGGAGGACGGGTGCGGCACGCCTGATTCAAGCCTAAATGCAATGCGCATGGCCCCAAAAGGCCGGGCAGGGCAGGGCAGGCAGAGAAACTGAAGTGGACCTCCACGGACTCGAAGCAGCAACAGCAACAGCAGCAGCAGCAGCAGCAGCAGCAGCAGCAGCAGCAGCAGCAGCAGCAAGTCCGACTTCCATGCAGCAACGCTGACGGAGCGCGCGGAGCTAGAGAAACCGGGCATCACTGTAATTGGCAGCTGCCTCGCACCCAAAAGGCACCCGGCGACGCTATTTGCGCATCCTCCACCAACTTGCAGATGCAGCCTGCCCGAGCTTGCCTTGCTGCTCCTCCTCCATCGTCTCGTCATCCTATCCCGTGTGGCCGTCTTCGTACCACCAACACCACCACCACCACCACCACCGTCTAGGTTGCCTTCTCACTCACCACCCAACTGGCAGCTGAGTTCCGTCACCTCCAAGCAGGGAAACACCGACTGAAGCTTGGGTGCTGACCTGGCCTTGCGCACCGCCGCCTCACCTGTCTGTCAAACAAGGTTTCGCCGGGCTTTGCGTTCTTTTACCACCTCATCTTACTTTTTTTTTTTTTTTGTTCCGCTTCTCTGCCTTGCCTGCGCCGTACTCGTGCCTTTCCAGGTTCCTCGAGCCCTCGCGCGCGCTTTTCCTCCATTATCCGTCCCCGTCGCTCTCCCGCACACACCACAGCCACAGCTCCGGCGACAATTGCGACTGCGACGACACCACGGCCGCTGAACACCCACGACCACCTTGTCCCATGAGCCGGATTTCCATCGCACACCGGACACTTCCAACCACCCATCATTGAAGACTTCCTGTCGTAAACCCTACTCAAGACGACGACGCCCGTCGCAATTCAATTGCAGTCATGGTGAACGCCGCTGGAGGCATCGTCATCGCCATCCTGGTGCTACTGCTTGTCGCTGGAGTCGGTTGGGTCATCTTCACTCAGCTGCGCGCCCGCAGACTGGGCGTAAGTCAAGCAACCCTCTTCGCATCGTCCATTTCTTCCTCTCAAGCAGAGGCAATGGTCTTGCTGCTTTAATTTTTCCCTGCTAACCTCTCGTCAATAGCTCCCGCCGCCCTCGCTTTCGTCGTACATACCATTCCGAAAATCCGAACCACCAGCTTACGGACCCCCACGCCCTGCGCCCAGCGGCATCGTCGGCTGGTTTAACGACAAGATCACCGGTTTCAAGAACCGCAACAACCGATCCGCCGCTGGCGCCTACGAGCAGCCCTCGGCCGGTGCACCCCGTCGAGGTTTCGGACCCCTCGACCCCGATGAGGCTTGGGATACTCGCGTCGGCCACGAAGCGGAGACCTACGGACCCTACGGCAATTATGAAGAGCAGGAGCTCGGCTACCGGGGCGGCGCTGGCGGAGGCGACAGCTACAACATGAACATGGCTGCTACTCCCAACGTTCACGATGAGCCCGCGAGGGGTCGCAGCCTCAGCCGACCCGGTGACGACCTCACCGTACCCAAGGGAGGCAGGAATCCTTTCGACGACGACGCAGAGCCAAGCAATATCAGCCTCCGCGGCGTAAGCCCGCGGCCAATGGTCGACACTGCGCCGCAGCAACAGCCCAAGGAGAATGGCGAGAGCCCAACAGAACGGAGATCCATTTTCCGAGAGAACGTGTAAGACTACGACCAACAAGATGCGCTGCCGCAAGTCAGGCGATGGATACAAGTAGAAATTGCGGTCTCTAGAAGGGCCCGACAAAACAGAACGATTACAGCCGAGTCATAACGGAGGAGGATGAATGAGCGGAACGGAGGGAGGCCGGCTTGTCTTTGAGCAATCCTATGGAGATATGATGTAAGGAAAGCGGGCCAGAAGGACGGGCAGGGCACCGGACATGTCACGAACGGGATGTGCAATATTGTTTTCACGCGAATCCACGGCGTTGGGTCTTTTTGTTCTTTTTTTTTCCATCCGACTTATTCTCTGCGAGAGCAATACAATTTTACAATAAGCCGTGATCGACAAACCGGTCCGCCTTTGATCTCCCTGCGTAGTGTCTCTCGGAAGAGTGCAAACACCGGCCATGCGGCTCCCGGCATCCCACCGGGCAACCTGTGGATACTGCCGCAATGTAACGGGATCCTCACTGAACCTGGGAGACAACCGCAGCGTTTCCTCTCCCGTCGCCTGATGTGAACATCCGTCGCATGCTCCTTCCGCAGGCGGCGATTGGTCGACGTCTCTCCGGGTCCCTGCCCGCCCGCTTGATCCGAACCCGCCAAGACCCTCCCGAGAAGAGCCTGACCTGACAACCGTGCCGGGGTCGACATTGAAGGAAGGGTGAGAGCCGCCCGTTGGCAGTTCCCCACAGTCCCTCCAAGCTGTGACCTCATTCTCCAAACCCCGCCATCATTCCGATCCCCTCCCCCTCTGCCCCTCCAAAGCTCGCCTTCAACTCCAAAAAAAAAGTGATCGACGTAGACAATTCTCCTCACCAAGCACACGCCCACGCCCACGAAGACAAAGACGAAGACGAGCCGGCGCAATTGAGATCATTCGTGTTTAGGGACTACAGATATCAGCAGCAAACATGGCAGACCTCAACCTCCAAGAGATCCACGACACCCTGGTCGACATCGCCAGCGAGGCCGGCAAGATGATCATGGCCGCGAACCCGTCCTCTATCGACCAAGGGACCAAGCTCAACTGTGAGCTCGCCTCTCATCCCGCAGCATTACCACGCGAGCTCCGAACCCCAGCTAACTAACCCCTCCCAGCCGTCGACATCGTCACCGAAACAGACCAAGCCGTCGAGAAGATGGTCTCGAGCCGCCTCCAAACAACATACCCCAACATCTCCTTCATGGGCGAAGAAACCTACACAAAGGGCACCCGCCTCGGCCCCGAGCCCACCTTCGTCGTCGACCCCATCGACGGCACCACCAACTTCGTCCACTCCTTCCCGGACGCCTGCATCTCCCTCGGCCTCGCCGTCGCCCACGTCCCCGTCGTCGGCGTTATCTACAACCCCTTCCAGGACCTGTGGTACACCGCCGTCAAGGGCAAGGGCGCTTTCATGCGCCGCGCAGGCGGCGCCCAGCAACGCCTGCCCCTCGCCAAGTCCCCGGTGCCCCTCCGCGGCCTCGACAGCGCGCTGCTCGCATGCGAGTGGGGATCCACGCGCGACGGGCCCAACTTCGAGCTCAAGGCGGAGACGTTCAAGAAGCTCGCGGCCACGAAGGAGAGCGGTGGTGCGATGGTGCACTCCATGCGCGCGCTGGGGTCCGCGGCGCTGAACCTCGCGGCCGTCGCGGCGGGTCAGCTGGATGCGTACTGGGAGGGCGGGTGCTGGGCGTGGGATGTTTGCGCCGGGTGGTGTATTCTGAACGAGGCCGGGGGTATCATGGCCGGTGGAAACCCGGGCGTGTGGGAGCCTGCTGTCGATGAGAGGGTGTACCTCGCCGTCAGGGGAGCGCCGAGCGGGCAGAAGGAGCTTGTTGAGGAGTTTTGGGGTGTTCTTGGGGATGGCAAGTTGGATTACTCTGTTTAAAGGTTCGGCTCATGATGGTGATCATCGAAAAGGAAGCTGTCTCGATGTCCTTTTGATCAATGATTCTTCATTGCTGATCCGAAAGGCGAAGGGGGAAGAAAAGCAAGCACATATTGTGCTGCGAAAGCAATCTTACAAAAGGAGCTATAGACGTGGAGTTTTCTAGAGACGAGATGGTCGCGACAGATGGACGCTGGAATAGAGAGGCAGCTGTTGATAGACGAACTAGATTGCGGTTATCTTGGTCCAGACCTGCTGTCGTATTGACGCTTGTCAAACGTTGTAGGCCCAACAGAACTGGAAGCGATTGGACGCAATTCAAAAGCAATATCAAGCAAAAATAACACGACCATTTCACTGCGCGTTCACGCTCGGCAGATTGCAGACTGTTCGTCCCATATGTCTCCGGATTGAACCTCAGCTTCAGATGAACACGAGATCTATGGCGAGAGTTGCATGAAGCCCCCCGCTCCAACCATTATGCAGAGATCAGATGGCTTACTTCCCTTTCGCTACGTCAAGCTGTTCCTTCAGCAAGCATCACGAGGACCTGGACCATCGCGGGCGACTAGGTTTCGTGCTTCAGAGACCGCCTGGTTCCACTGTGTCTATGCGGCTATATTTCCTGTGTACTTGATACCTGTAAATTCGAAGCTTTGTTTTGTTTTAGCAAGATTTTTAAAATTGGGAATTATATTCGACGGTGATGGCACCAGTATCGACGATAGAGGCGATTGGAGAAGACGCCGATCGACGATAAATCAGGGCAGACGGGAATATTTGTGGCTTGCAAGGGGAAGAGAATCAGATTTGAAAATGACTTGATGGCCTGGAAACTGCCGTTCCTTACCTGCTATGTAACTGTGATATGAGCCAGGTGAAGAATGCAGCACCTTCCTGCGATGCCTCTCAAGGTCTTTATTGCCAGGGCATCACCCACCACAGAAGTTCCCGGCAAGTGAACCCTTGCGGCAGCAGCCAAGCTACAAATAAACAACATACTTTTCCTGTGCTAGAGCGCCCATGTTTCTTTCCTGTGTTCTCACTACCGTCATTGTTGACAGTCGCCGTTGATCTTCGCTATCGTCGAGATGTCCAACGCCAGTACCTCCTGGGCTCGTCTTCCTCCCGAACTTCGGAATGAGGTGATCAGAATTCTGCCGGATCACGGCGGTAAGTGCAGCCAGCTTGCTTCCGTTTCACGAGAATGGCATTCCGTCCTCGAACCGCTTAACTTTGCCGACATCAGCCTAACGCCGTTGCGCCTCTCCGATCCTAACTCCACCGCCATTCTCTTCCGCAAGAGAAGTCTCATCCGTTACATATGGTTTCGCGTGGAACTGGGGCACTAACATTGTGAACAGTGCTTACCAGAGGAGGAGGATGAGGAGGATGAGGACGAGGACGAGGAGGACTTCTGCGATAAAGCCGATGAAAACCTGGTCGCGTATGCTTTCCAGAGCTTAACCTCGGCCCTCAGCGCGTGGGAGCCACGTAGCCACTTGGTTCTCGACATCAGTGTCTACTCGCCAAGCGATGCGCTCCATTGCTTCAAGTATCTCAGCTTCCGCCCAGATACCCACCTTGGGGAGTGCTCGTCGCTGTTACAGCTCAGCAGCGGGCATGACCAGCAAGGAATACCGACTATCCACAACCCGCTGCACGGCTGGGTCGCTGGGCGGCAAACAGTCGCTCCCGACCAGTTCACTATGGACAATTCCTTCAAAGAGATCATGAGTCAGGGAACATTTCAGGACGAGGAATAGGAGATGCGGTAGTGGCGGTCGCTACCCCTCGTCCCCGCGGTCACGGTCGTGCTTCTCCGCCAGCAATCCCGCCGACAATGGTATCCAGTCTCCCTCGCAAACATGCTCACGCGCTTCCGCAACATGAAGGAGCTTTGCTACAAGCCATGGAGAGAATGGAGCCGATTACAACAACTAAATGAAGAACGTTAGTATCGTAGCTGACACAATGTGACCTTGACTGGCTGACCAAAACCCCGCTCTTGACGACAGCAATCGAGACATTCATTGGATCGCTTCATCAGACGAAACTATCGAGGTTGGCAATTTTCAAAAACTTCAATGAAGCATACCCGAAAACCCTTCCGCGGATCCCCGACATCAGGCTGCCGAGTCCTGCTGTAAGCCATAAACTCGCGAGAGCTAGTTCGCAACTTACGGAGCTTTCAGCCTCATTCATGATTGATGCTAGCTACTTCTTCCAAGCGATCAAAAACTTTTCATGGGAGTGGAGAAATCTCACGCGTCTAGCTTTAACATCGGGGGTACTCACTGAAGATGCGGACATCAAAGACATCAACAGCGTGCTACAAGATGCTGCAGGTGCTGCACTGAAGATGCCGAAGCTTGAGACGATGGAACTTTGGAATGGCAGACAAGGCGTGGCGATGCTGTTTTGCTACCAGAAAGCTCGGGATGGGCAATCGGCCGTTATCACCGTGCGGGGGACGTTCAGCCTTGCTCTGGGGTCTACGGTTACCGAAGCTTGGGATGCGGTCGCCCTCCGGCATCGCCACGGCATGGTTGTTGTACAGAGCTCATTGATCAAGCCGGATGTTATCCGGTCCCATGCTGATGCGATATGCCAGCTGGGGCTCTCTACGGAGATTATCAGACCTGTCTCGCTGCAGCAGATCATTGAGGAGCATCAGATTCGACCAGGGCCGATGGCGAGTTGAAAAGAAGTTATAAGTAGGGTTCAAGTCATCTCACAAAAGCCACAAATCCGTCCAAAGAAGACAAACGGCAATCATGCCTTAGGACTCCAGAGCTGTACATACCTATTCAGAAGCGATTCAAGCAGGTTGGGCTTGGCCGCTCCGCGTGTAGAATAGGTACAATAAACATTTCGAATGCCTTTTCTGAATCAATCTGACGTTAAATAGTGTATCGGTCGAGTCTGTCTTGCGGTACACTCCTCATGGCTTACTTATCCGGGACACAACGGCAAATGCCTAGCTAACGTCTCAAGCTAAGTCCAATCAGACCCAGCGCCTCTATTCTAATCACCCGAGAGAGAGAATGACAGGAAGAGCACGGTAAGATGAACGTGCTGTGAACAATGATACGAAAGCTTGCGGACATCAGATGGGCTTATGCCCCCTTTTTCCACGTTGAGTCGCTTCTACGGTATGCCACTCATAATAACAGCAAGTCAGCAACCCCGCCCGCGTTGGAATCCTGTCACCCTCGCGGACATTCCCAGGCGCTTTTCTAATTATATGGAGCTTTTATATGATTCTTAAAGTGAATGGAGTAGCATGATAGACAGGCTGATGAATGCGAGTATTGTAGCTGGACAATCTGACTGTGACCACCAACCAACAACGCTCTTGACGTAGGCCATCAGACAATCTTTGGCACCAGGTGGTCCAGTCATCATCGTTTGACAAGCCCGCCCGGAATGTGGGATGTGACGACCAATAAGGTCTGCAAGCCATAGCAGGTCGGTTAGCGATGTCATTTTGTCACCAGACGGACGCCTCGTGGCGACATCACAGAAGGATGAGGCAGGCCAGCTTTGGAATGCAACATCCCGGGGAGATTCACACACGCCGTACGGGGAAGCGCGCGGGATACAAGCGCGCGGAGTACGGGACAGTGGCGGGGACCGCGAAGCAAGCCCCCCGGCCTAGTGAATTATCTCAAAACCTGGGGTAGCTGGTTGTCACAACAAAAATGGCAGTCTTCCACGAGCTCCCTTATCCAGCTGCCTCAGGTACCGAAAACGGGTAGACTGTGGCCAAGGGTCCTTTATAAAATAACAATGAGACGTCTTCGGGTTGCCCTACGTTCATTGCATCCGCTATCGATACTCATCAATTTAGAATTGTGTTGGTGTGAATCTTTTGACAATATGAAGAAGGAATTAAAGCACTTGTCTGCCGACATCCAAGGCAATCCTGAGGATTTGCGCGTGGGTGAGACGTTGGCAGACAGAGAACATGACGCCGTCTTTGGAGACATGTCCAAGGACGGGCCAAATTACCGTGATGTAAACATCATTCTCCTCTTCCTCAGTATGTCAGCCTACTGACACATTCATAGGTTGGGTGGTTTGGAACTTCATGCCTGATGATGAAAACTCAGATTGGTCTTGGGGTCTTGTCATTCCCGGCCGTCTTCGACACATTGGGACTGATCCCCGGGGCAATTATCCTCTGCGCCATTGCTGGCATCACGAGTTGGTCGAACTATATTGTGGGAGTCTTCAAAGTCAACCATCGCAGTGTTTATGGCGTCGACGACGCTGGACAGCTGATGTTTGGTCGTGTCGGAAAAGAACTCTTTGCACTTGCGTTTATGGGCCGTGAGTATCTTCGTAGATGGATCGATCAGCATGTTGGGGCTGACGGTATCTAGAATATGTCATGTCGGCTGGCTCAGCAATGTTGAGTCTTTCGATCAGTCTCAACGCCCTCTCCGACCACGGCGCCTGCACCGCTATCTTCGTCGCCGTCGCATTTGTTTTGATCCTCATCTTGGCGAGCATTCGTACCCTCGGCCGCATCACCTGGCTCGCGATAATTGGCGTCGTTTGCATCATCACTGCAGGTCAGTTCATCCCACGTTTGGCCGCCTATTCGCAAGTTAGCTGACAGGCACCAGTGTTAACCGTGACTATCGCCGTGAGCTTTCAAGATCAGCCCCCGAACGCTCCCAAGGATGTTCATTGGGAATCCGACTACAGACTCTTTGGTAGCCCAAGCTTTTCCGAGGCTGTCTCGGCCGTGTCCACGCTCATATTCGCGTACGCCGGCACAGGTGCCTTCTTTCCCATCGTATCTGAGATGAGGGACCCCCATCTCTATCCCCGAGCATTGGCACTTTGCCAAACAGTCGTTACCGTCATATTCCTGACTGTTGGTATCGTCGTGTATTACTATTGTGGATCTTATGTTGCCTCGCCTGCTCTTGGGTCTGCTGGTGTGACTATCAAGAAGGTTTCATATGGTATTGCTTTCCCCGGACTGCTTGTCAGTGGTGTGCTTCTTGCTCATGTAAATCTTCCCCCTGCTCTTTGACAAAGAACTTTACGCTAATTGAGTTCAAAGGTATCGAGCAAATATCTCTTTGTCCGCTTTCTACGCAATTCGAAGCACCTCGCATCCAACTCATTTGTGCATTGGGCCACATGGCTAGGCTGCAACTTTGGTGTCTGCTTCCTTGCCTACATCCTTGCGAGAGCCATCCCCGTCTTCAACGGCATCGTCTCTCTTTCTGGAGCGCTATTCGGCACGCTGCTTTCATTTCAGCCCATGGGATGTATGTGGCTCTACGACAACTGGGCTCGTAAAGAGAACCCTACTATGCGCTGGCGTCTTATGGTTGCTTGGAGTGTATTTGTAATAGTGGCTGGCACTTTCATGATGATCGCTGGCACGTATGGCGCCATTGTAGGCATCATTGATTCTTACAAAGCTGATGGAGGCTCGTCGGCTTGGTCGTGCGAGGACAATCCAAATTCTAGCTAGAAGTGAAGAGCTTTCTAGCTCCCAACTTATTTTTCCCTCAATCAACTCTCATCGCCGTGAAGAATGTCGCAGTGAGATACTAAAAGCTCGCCTCATTATTAGAGGTATGTGGACAAGTTCGCGCCGCTTGAATCCCTAGCTACGTGTATCACGCCAAGTTGTTTCTCAAGCAGGTTGGAAGCTACGTTTTGTTGCATAAAACATTCCAAAATTCTGCTGTCTAATTCACAAACGACTTGATATTTCGACCCCAGCGCTACGGACGATGACTTTTAGCAACTTTCCTAATTTGCCCCAAAGGGGTTAATCTCGCCCTGACCTGTCTTGAGAATGTTGAGAAGGGTGTAGCTAGGATTCCAGACTCACTCTTGTTCAATTGGCCCGATTTTGAGACTAACCCACCACGGATAATGAAACTGCTGTACATAGCTTCAGAGTCGTATGGAGGGCCGCGTACCACCCTCAACACGCCCAATACGCTCAACTCACGTCATGCAAGTAGAAAATCTGCAATTCCGCCATTTGCGGGGGCGGAGCTCAACCGCCCTTGGCTGGAGTAGATCAAGCAGGGGGCATTGCATGCCACTTGATCCCCCGCATTCTGCTAGCCACCTACGGATACCAAACCAGGAAGGCCTCCGCGACAGCAGGCAAATACCTTCCACGCCCTGTTATCTGGTCCCCTTGGCTGTAGATAACGGGGATTCACTTGCCTGACTTGCTCGGGTGTTTGGCCGATTGAATGATAAACTGTGACTGATGGGATAGGTTCTCCAATATCAATGACTAAGAGTTGGTTTAAACTAGAAATACAACTCTACGCTGGATGGCAAACCATCGAACGCCATCACTTAAATCGATCGTGTATCAAAGTAAGATTTTGGAGTACGCAAAATCACACGTTGAATCGTCGTTGCTGGTGCTTTTCTCAATGTCCAATACGGTAGTTGTCGTTGGGTAAGTGTCTAGACGGGCCTACACAGAGCGACCCTCAGGGATATTGGTACGGACAAAAATAAATTTCCAGCGCTGGTGTGATTGGCCTCACCTCCGCGCTATTGCTGGCCAAGGAGGGAAATAGTGTAACCGTGGTCGGCAAGCATATGCCTGGCGACTATGATGCTGAGTATGCCTCGCCTTGGGCTGGGGCTAACGTTATTCCGTGAGCAAACTCCTTTCTCACCGAAACGGTCCGCTTTCTGACGTGAGTGTGTTATCTGTGTAGAATGTCGCCAGAAGAAGGGAGTCGCTGGGAACGACGAACCTGGGTTGCGCTCAAGAAGCTGACCGAGGAGAACCCCGAAGCAGGTATCCATTTTCAGAGTAAGTTACTGACTTTGGTATAACCTGGCACTTCGTGTTGTGACTAACAACTCGTTAGCAACGCACATCCTTCGCCGAGACATAGACATGGCGCGTGACGCATCTGGCTTCTCGAACCATTTCTACCAGCAGAACCCATGGTATAAGTCCATCTTCAACAGCTTTCGAGATAGCCATTCTTCTGAATTGGCTCCCGGATATGACTCTGGATTTCAGTATCAAGGGGTCTGCATAAACACAGCCATCTACCTTCCTTGGCTTCTTGGCCAATGTCTAAAGCATGGCGTCGTGGTCAAGCGCGGCATCCTCGCAAACATTAACGAGGCAAAGTTCCTCAGCCACACGGGTAGAGCAGCCAACATCATTGTAAATGCAACCGGTCTCGGGTCTTTGAAGCTCGGAGGCGTCGAGGATTCGACGATGGCCCCGTCCCGCGGTCAAATCGTAGTCGTACGGAACGAGACGCCGAAAAACTTTCCGCTGTTGATGTGCTCGAGCCCTTTGGATGGAAGCGGAGAGGAAGTTTACGTGATGCAGAGAGCAGCTGGCGGCGGTACTATCCTCGGTGGAACATACGACATTGGCGACTGGAACTCACAACCCGACCCAAACACGGCACTCCGCATTATGCAACGCCTTGTGGACTTGTGCCCAGATATTGCCGGCGGAAAAGGTATCGCAGGGTTAGACGTTATTCGACATGGAGTTGGCTTCCGCCCGTGGAGAAAGGGGGGCTTGCGGCTTGAAGAGGAGAAACTGGATGACCAAACCTGGATTATTCACAATTATGGCCACTCAGGTTGGGGCTACATGGGGTCATACGGCTGTGCAGAGGGTGTTGTAGAGCTTGTGAACAAAGTAAGTGAACCAACGCGAGCAAAGCTGTAAAATCTTAGCCTCTAGCTCAGCAATCATTACCTTACCGACGCCGACGAATAAACCTGCAGCTGCGCTTCATATGCGTGGCATATATCTGCATCTATTAGCTATTCCATCAAGTGCTACGTAACGTTAGGAGATGAGATTGCGGGATGATACTTATAATATGTTAGAGGCTTATAGAACGCAATCGCCAATTTTTCAAGCCTATAAATTCCACCAAGTTTATAGAATCATATTCTTTCACATACAATCAATACACTCTACCGTCTCTATATTTTGTGTAACATTCGATACGCTAGCCATGCACGGAACTCAAACATAGACTGAGCTTTCAGGCTTACTCTTATTTATCTTATTGTGTCTTGCTTCCAACAAGCAAACACTTCCCTTACTAAGGCCATGAGGAACGCCGATCGTCTCAGTTGCTTCCAACGACGACCCTATTTACATCAGGGATACACTTCAGTATTATAGACGCAATATTACGTCGTGACATAGGCATCTTTTTACAATACGTAGTGGTCACAGAGAACGTACTCGGAACTGTCTTCTTTAAGACTTCTTGGATCATAATGATAAATCGCGGTTGGGAAGGTATTGGAGAATTCTTTGTTCGTTTTGATAATTCTGTAATCGCAGCATATTTACAGTAAGCCTTTTTAGTGACCATATTATATTCATCTGATGAGCGACTATTGCAATGGTCTTACTTTGTTTACAGCCAGCTAATGTTTTGGCTTAATTGTGACGAACACGGTCACAAATTGCTCGTCCGAAATCCCAAGCCAAGCCCACTCAAATCCAGAACCTCCACTCCATCCGCTCAGGGAATCTATATGTAGATGAAGACTATTTGCGGAACTGTGAACAGAAACACAAAGCCTGCAGATATCATAGAACGTGTCACTCGTTTTGCTATATTATCTCGCTCCGGGGGTGCGTTTCTTGTGGATGTGGATTGTGATTTGTGACTTCTGCACCTAAGAGGCCACCCAAGAATCCTAGCCTCTTTCGAATATTCCCCCGTCGCTATGGCACGTGTGGCAAAGTATTGGGCCGACGAGCATAACAGCAAGGCTAGGATTCTTGTGTACTGCCCCTTTCGACACATTGCCAAGAGAAATGTAAGCAACACGTAATTGCTGCATGTTGACTTTTTTGCGCCTATCACACAACAAGCATTGCCGAAAGGCCTGGACAACTCGTGGTGTGGCTTATGCCGTGTTCCCCAAGTTGCAGCATTTATCGCAGCTCGTTTTAGAATCAAGGTCGGGTACTGACGCCTACATTTGGGAGGGATATGAATTAGCTACTCGGCGTGCTTGTTTGATCGAAGGGCTTGGAACCATAAAACGGGAGATGAGTTTCTCACTTCTTTCAATCGAATATCTCGTATACTGAAACTATCTGACGACGGAAGATAGTGGTCAAAAAGAGGTTCTTTTTCGCCCACATCTTCAACGACCATCATGGAACGTGAAGAAACGGTCGTAGGCCAGGAGGCCGAGAGCCATCTGCTTGGGCCACCATGGCTACTGCAGCTAGGAGTCGCTAAGATAGATAAATCTGCGGTCTTGAGGTCTACAGCCGTAGAAACAAAATAGATTAAATAATTAAGCACTTTACAGACCTAAACTCCAAAGAACTACGTAAAAAACTCAGAAATTCTTCTTGTGAGGCTGATTTCAATTAGGCTACTGAATACTGAAGAAGGAGATGATGATGCTAAGTACTGCTGTGCGAACGGCGTACAAAGCCCTTCCTGGCTTAGATCCTAAACCCCGAAAACCCCGGAAAAAAACTATGCGGGGGGGGGGGGGGGGGGGGGGGAGGGGGAGGGGCCTTGTGCCCTGTTCCAGTAACAGCTCTACGGAGTCCCGAGGGGTTGAGTGTGAGCCGGCCGATAGTCTAGACCAGATGAACACCACGGCGCACCTACAGCCAGAGACTGTGACTCTTCCATCACCATCCACCCCCGATCGCACAAACTCTTCGACTGGCAGGTCCACGAGCCATGAAGCGGGGCCTCGGCCTGACCTTGAACATCGCGTCAGAGGGTTAAGTGGACTATTTGATATGCTGTCCGCGTCCCGAGGCTGTGGCGTAGTATGCCCATACGAATTATGGTACCATCGGTTATTGGATCATATATTAGCGACCTAATGGCGCTGATAATCGTTACAGTCGGACGTTTGGTTACATATCATTAGATCCCTTCAAGTACCAAGTCTGCGGAACACACGTATCCCACGAATTTCGGTATTTACTTAGGCAAGCTGGAGACTCAGAAATATACGTAAGAAAAGTTTCCCAACTGTGAATCTTCAAATTTGCACTTTCTGACCGACCATGCAGGGAGGCCCCATTTGCGCGGGTCGATCATGGTAAGGCATCTAGCTTGCGATCAAAGCTCAATTCCCTGAGGTCAAAACTGATTTTGCTTACCCCAGGGCTTACCCTCCCGATCGCGGCTTCGTTTTCAGCGTCGAAGCTTCCGTTTATCTATCAGTGGCGCTTCAGTCGTCGTATCAACACTTATTAGCTCAGTGTCAACCAGTTCAACACTTACAGGTCCAACACCCACAAGCTCATCTTGCTCGCCTTCTGCTCGCCTATGTATCAAAATCACATCTGGTGGCTTTCCGATTTAATACGCACAGCGAAAGGTTAGCAAGACCGGGCGGCGTTATGTCGCTTAGCAAAGAAGTGCTCATAGAGTTCAGCCTGCAGTACTAGATCGTTAAAAATACACATAGTGAAGGTTCCATATAGCCTTCTAGAGGGATGGTAATTGAAAGACAACCCACAAGAGTTTGCAAGGGAGACAGTCCGAAGTTTGTCGAAGAGAGGTTTATTCTGGCCGTCAATCTACCCCACTGCTCGGCAACAGCCTCCGAGTCCTTGTCCGTCTTTTTCTTGGACGATCTGAGAAGGGAAAAAGCTTACATAGGACTGGAAAAATGCTTCTACCAGAGACATGAGTTCACTTTGAGCCCTACAGATCAGCTTGATGGCATTACCTACTTCCTGGCTCAGATCATTCTTCTATTCCAAATTGCCGAAACTGCCTGGACTTCAGTTCTCGACGTCAATGATGACGACGCCTTTTTGAATGTAAGACAGTCGCATTTGGTCATTGAAAGTCTTGAGATAAGCCCCTTAATCCATCCTTGGGATTGTTATCGCATTTATCACTCTGCTTGGCCCTTCATACAGCTAGTTTTTCAGTGGAAAAACTGACAAACGGCAGGTATTTGCAATAGACGACATCTGGGAATCGCGAGGCGAACAGTCTATATTTGATCGCAAATTTCATCGTACGAAACGGTGCTTTGCAGTGCATCAGTTCCTGAAGATAGCCGAGAATTGTGTCTTGGAGTCAAAGGCGGCTTTCGAACATCTACACGAAAGTTTTCGAGACTTTTCTTTGTCAGGAGCCATGCCAGCTGAATCAGATATCGTCCACGATCACTGGACACTGGTATCTAAGTTTGTGGATGACAGCTCAAAGAATACGTTGAGTCGAATTCAACGACAGTTAGATAGCCTGACACGTCTTCAAGACGAGGTAAGCAACAGATCTAACTTCACGTCGTTCACTTTGTCAATGGCATCAAGATCTTCAACGCAACATCATCGAGGGAGACGAACGACTCCAGCTCCCTGAACCAAGCTATTTACGCTTTCGCCATCGTGACTATCTTATACACTCCTTTGAGTTTCCTAGCATTATGGTGTTCCCCTTCAAGATCAGCGACGGACTTCTGAAAATTAGGACGTAGACATTCTGGGCGCTCCCCTTTTTAAATGACACCACTAATGGTCTTAAAGTCCAGCAATCACCAGCCTTTTTGCAGTCATTTATACTCGTCTCATTACTTACCTACGTCGCCTCCTCGGTGTTGCCATCGGTCCTGCCATCGGTCCTGCAATCATGGCATAACTGTCGTTTATACGACCGATGGACTCCTTTGGTGTCCTGGTTTGTGGCTTTATGTGCTAAACAGTTGGGTAGAATCCTCTTTTTCTCGATTCGCAGCCTACGGGTAAATATTTTGGAGTTAGGATTGTTGATTATATCGTTTACGATAGTTATGCCACTTCGATTTGGCCTAAGCTGTTTCGGATACGAGTGGCATTATGGTGAAGACATGTTGGCGTCGGGTGAAGCTTGTTTTCGGTTCCTAATGGGTGAAGGAGGTGCGTATCCTGATGCGCAAATGCTCCCTCTCTGGTGGCTACTCACTCCCATTCGGCTAGTAAGAAGAGCTATTAGAAGGAACTCGTTCCGCTGAAGGAGCAGGCGTCATCAATGTATAGCAGTAGCATGATTTTGAAGATAGAGAAATACTGATGCGCTGTCACCTTTCTATTCGGCGCGAAGAGATGCCAGATGGCATGAGCCCACGCTTTTCGATCATTGTGGGCATGCGGCATTGAGATTCAGCAAAAGCGCAGAGGCTCGCCGATAGGCCGAGCGATGAGCCGCGTCGTTCAGCTAGCGGCCAAACTAGAGTACGCTGTCCTTTTGAGAATTGCTGGAGCATAAGAATGACTGTGACGGTGGCCAAGCGAACAATTTATCTGGTCAACAAACATAAATTAATGGGGATCTCAGTGAACTCTGGAACGATCTTTCCAAGGGAAATTGAAGATTTGAAACTCTGACGACCGCGCCGAAGACCAGCTTCATCTAAGATTGAAAGACAATTTCTGGAGTTGAGTCAAACAATGTAAGTCTACGGATTTCTTTTCATAGTAAACACATGGTAATGCCGAAGGGGCGAAGAACTAGCTGAAAGCCGAAGAAAGGGTGATGACTGACGAGGACGACGCGCGTGTGGCTTTGCATCCAGATGTTGCGAAGAATACCACATCCGGCATAAGTGCCGTCTGCAGTCGCCAGATGCAACATGCAGCAGAGTGTTGCCATTGAACCGGTATGTGCAAACATCGTAGCACATAGCCTTTAGTAATTGCTTGACTAAAACCGCACCCTCGGTCTGCATCAGTCATCCCTTTGCCACACTTTGCGTATAAAACTCCATATCTTCCAGGCAACCCAGCTTTGGCAAGAGACAGGCAGAAAGCCCATAAGGGGTAGAGACGTGAGTGAGTGGGAAAATGACAGCCTCACCCTTTCCAACCAGACTTTCCTATGATCTTACCTGCGAGAATCTTTTGTTCAGATCATATCGCGCCATCATCCCCCGCCAGCTCTGGCGTCGTGCTGTGGTCGTGTCTGCTTATTCACTGCCATCAAGCCTCAATAATCTACTAGAAATTCTACGATCGTTCCAATCAAGGCACTGGAAATGCACTTGGTTATTCTCGGCAACATTCGAATTTGCCTGAGGGAGGCATGCCGGAGATTCTGTAAGACTCGCGGTTGACATCTAGTTCCTGCAAATAGCCTTGATTGCGCCGTAACCAAAACAAAAGGGCAATGCCTGGCAGGTAGTCAATGAATGAAGTTGCATGTGAGCAGGCGGGCCCCTGGGGCAAAAAGGCCACCAATAATGCTGGAGAGAGAAATCGCATCAATCCTCTAGATCCGAATATGAGGCATTAATGGAGATCTGACTATGCGCGTCACTCGACGGAGATGGGTTTTCGATGATTATTCCCATCACTCACTTTGGGCGTCTTATGCGGCTTTGTGTCCACACCGTCCCCTTCGTCCATCGTCTTCAACGTCGTCAACTACCGCCATGTAACACAACTCATAAAAGCTACGTCATACGACCCAACTCACGTCACACACAATTTCAAATGCGGTTCCGTCCACCATACGATACTTGGGCGCTAGAGACAAGGTCCTAGGACCGGCGCAAGCCGAACCGACACGCTTCTGCATGGGAAAGAACAGCGATCGGCAACGTCCAATGGCACCTTGCACCACGCTATCTGCTAGGTTTTGGTACCAGAGAGATCGTCAAGCACTCTAAAACCTCTGTATCCCATAAGACCGCGAGAGAAGGGAAAGCTAGCTGCCGTGCTTTGGTCGAAAACAGACGAAGATCGTGCTCTTTTGGACTAGGAAGTCAGTAAAAGTCCCAGCAGTGGCAAATTGAACGAGGTGACATGCAACGGCGCTTGCGCGAAGTCGTGTTCCCGATCGACCCGACAACACACGACTAAGAAGCAGTGGCTCGCATATCATGTTTCGAGTCATGTGTCCACTTGGCATAAAGATGCCTACAGACACGACACAGAGTGGTAGGTTCAAAATAAAAGCCAGAGCAGGAGAAGATCATCAGAAAGATTGCAAAGCACTTTAAATAAGAAACATGAGACGACGTTGAAAGCGGCTCTTTGCCACGACGTTGAGGCGTGGGGGTTCGCGAGAACGTCAGAGCCTTACAGGATGGCGTGCGCGGGGGTGGTGGAGCACGACTTCAGGTACCATGGCACACCCTTGTCTTTGGCCGTTGAAGGACGTCTTAGTCCCGAATCAAAAACTGATCTCGAAATGCCAAATCCAACGGCAGCTTGCGGGATTTCTGATTCGGTCGGGATTTGATTGCAGATGGGTTGCGTGGAGGGGGCGACTATTTTGGATTGCCGCAACACACACCTTTTGGGTGACAACAAACCACTTGGTAGTTCGGGCGTCGACGACACGATCGGCGCCAACCGAGAGACGACGTTGGAGCGCAAGCTTGCCGCGCTCGTGTCGCCTAGAGTCAAAAATAAACATGTTTCGTGGCTTTCTTTGAGCAACCGCCAGCTTGAGTCTTTGTTGACTAGCTAGTTAGGCGGTGATCCAAAAGTGTTTCCTTCTACACGTGCGGGAGGAGCCAAGTCAAAGAGTGTCGTTGGCGGCTGAGTGCCACCCACCCCACTCGCCACGGGCTTCACACCCCCCAAGGATCCCAAACGGGAACTAGCGCAAGTTCCCATAAAGAACCCTGTCATGGGGGTCGGCCGGAACATGATGCCTGCAGATGGAGCTGCGGGGCGGCGAGAAACAGATTCAACGTCGATGAAAGGGGGGTGTTTTGACGACGTTCTTCTCTGTGAAGATGGTTTGAATCGGGAAGAGAGAATGCGCAGTCGACGTGAGTCCGTCAGATGGGTGTCAGGGCATTATGGTGGGAGGGAGGACAGGTTGGCCAAAAAGTCGGTGGAGTTGGATGGTCGGCCCAGCGCTCGTGTTGGAGGAGGTTCGGCGAGTGTGTTCCCGAGGAAAGAAAAGAGGATAAGCCGTAGATGCAACTAAACGGTATTCTGGGACAGCTTTGCATGTGGGCGCTCCGTCTCCCGTCTCCACTCCGCTGCGGGCAGCGCTAAGAAGTGGTGCGTGAGTCGACCAGGAGGGAGGGCGAAAAGCATAATTTCATGCCGGTCTAACGAGATGGTTGAGATGTGAGATAAGGCCCGAGGCGGTGCTGCCGTGCGTGCTGTTGATCAGCATTATCTAGCAGGCGACCAGGACGGAGAAGATATTCGCGCAGCAGGCCCAAGTCCTGGTGATCTGATCTGTCGGCAGGCCACTCGTGAATGGAAATGAGGCGACTGCTTGCTTGGTCTGCTGGTTTCACTGCAGCATGGCCGGATGCAGGATGCACTGCAGCCGGCTGGCGTTGGAAGAAGCTGCAGCCCGGGAGATTTGATAGCGGCGCGTCGCATCCACCTCGCAAAGATTTGTGTGGTGGTGGCCGTACTCGGGAGAGATGCAGATAGAGAGAAGGGCGAGGGCAGGATGAGGGGCAGAGCAGCAGGGAGTGCGAGCGTGCAGGCTGTCAACAAGGACAAGATGCGACGACCAGGACTGGGGCTGACCGACGTCGGCGCGGCGCTGGGGTCTGCAAAGTGGATGGATGGATGGATGGGCTAGTCCGAAGTTCACAGTCCACCGTCCACGGTCTTTGCCCCGGCCTTGTCGACACTACCGCTCGCCCACAGTTGCATTTGCTTTGCTCTCCGTCTTTTCGAACCATGCCCGGAGCCTAGCTGATATTGGATTCGAGATCTCCCACAGTTTGCACCGATCGCTTCAGCCCTCGTCCATCCGCTGCGGGTGACCTGAACCTTGGAACGGTTCCACAGCATCGTCATGCGTCTGGCTCTCCTTCTCACCGCATCTTGTTGGCGATGGTTCCAAGGAATGGTGGCTGCTCGAGGCTGGCCGTCCTTGAAACGGGAAATTGAAGGTGTGCAGAGGGGTGATGGTCCTCGCCCTTGTTGCGACGACAGAGCCAAGGTGACGGCAGGCATTGGTTTCGCAGATTGTGACGAAAATTGGAATGGTCGCTGTCAGGCGACGTGAGCAGTTCCCATCCTCCCGGGGTATTTGCGACAGCCGTCTGGTCTCGTCTGAAGTGTGCACATGGTGTGTCGCAGTAGCGCATTGAAAGACGAGCGTCGAAGGTGGGAGATGAGTATTTTGGTGGTAGCGGAGAAGAGGTGACAGAGGGACACTGGATTGAGTCGGAGGAGTTGTGGGCGGTGTCCAATGAGGTGGCCCAATGACTAACGAACTCGGATACAAGGATGCGGCGCACGCTAAGCAAAGCTGCAGGCGAGACTGACTGGAGCAGCAACACAGTGCGGTCGTTCAGGACTCAGGACGGGGTGATGTGGCCCAACAAGCCATCTGAAGTGGTCGGAGGCGCCAGCCAATAGCATCCGGGTCCATGGCAGAATTGGGCCATGCACTGGGGAAGACAGCAAGGAAACGTTTGGCAAGTGGACAGCAGCGGCAGGGGCACGCAGCGTAAGCAATTTCGCAGCCAAACGAGCCGCCAGAGACTGACGAGAGAGACCGTCTGGACCACTCCAAAACTGATGATCCGTGGAGCCTCGTCGTCTCTTCTCAGTCCATGTCGGCCGTGTCATGCAGCATCTTGGGTTTGAGCCCGTAATCCTTGCGGTGAGATCGCGACACCCGGCCACAACGAGGGGCAGAGCAGAGCAGAGCAGAGCAGAGCAGAGCAGACCAGGCCCGGCACTGGCGTGGAACAATCGGCGTTCATCCGCTGTGGTGTTCTGGTTCTTGCTCTGGTGACATTGGCGATCCACGACGAGACGAGTCGATGACTCGACATGAGCAGAAAGTGCCTTGGCCAGAGTCGGACAACATCGCCAATGGCAATGCATGTGCCAATGTCAAAAAGCACGCTCAGCACCGACGCCAACACCAGCACCAGCACCATTACCAGCACCGGCGATTTCGGTGGGAATCAATTACCCCTTCGAGTGTCGCAGGAAAACAAGTCATCTTCCAATGTTGGAGGGGCGGAAGATAATCACCAACCACGGGCAGCCGGCATTGGCGTGGTTGGACTGTTGACAGGCGCAAGTTGCCCGTTAGATTTTGGAAGATGCTTGGACAGATGCGCGTGTGATGTGGTCAGCGGGCGGGAGGCAAGAAGGGAAAGAAGGGGACGGGAGCAGAAAAAAAAGGTGAAGAGTAGCTTGAGCCGTGCCGTCGTCTAGTTCGCCCTACTCCGTCCGAGGAACCGACAGCCGGCCGCACCATCCTTGACCTTCACTTGACCTTGCAGTTGATGGCTGCAGCAATGACTGAGGAACCGAAGAGAAGAGAAGGGGGAGAAAAAAGTCCACCACACACCACCATTTTTCACACACACGACCTCAGTCACCGTCGAGCAGCGCTACTGCATGAGGAACTAGCGCAGCTCGCAAGCGGGAATTCCTCCAAGGCCCGTGCGCTGGGAAAGAGACGCTAGGCTAGCGCAAGATCCCGGGCGCCACTTATGACAGTATCCCAGGCCGAATCCGCTGTGCCATCCCCCATATCTGCATACCCTAGACCAGGGTGCATGAGCTGCTCCGTGCATTCACACTCTGCAGCGTGCAGACCCAGCAGAGCCGACAGCTTCGAGTTGCACTGAGAGAGGCCTTCCTGGTCGTGTTCCCTGCTCCGAGGTGTGGCCAGACCTGGTTGCCGCCGTGGTCCCTGCCTACCACCTTACCTAGCCGTCGGTCTGGAAACCGCATTTTCCCATCTGCGCCCCACCTGTCCACCTACCCACCTACCGTACCCTAAGGTACTTAGCTGCTCACCTCACACTACACTGCACTGTGTGCAAGCTGGTCGCTGGTCGCTGATCGCTGGTGCCGAGGGGCGGGACGGTGTAAGTCGGGCGGTCGTATCAGTCAGTGCAAGAAAAAAAAAAAAAACATACACGAGTCTGCTGCCCTCCTCCTCCTCCTCCTCCTCCTCGACTCCGCCGCCCGTCATCTGCATTCCTCCCACCAAGACAAGACATCCACCCGGTCGTGCTTCACCACGCACTCTCCGGGCCTTGCTTCCCGCTTTCATCCGCCATCCTTCTTTTCTTCTAGCTCCACCTGGCACCCCGGGCCTCTGCAAGCGCCTCTATCAAGCTCCCCCGAAACGCCGTTATCGTACACGGATCCACGTTGAGGAGTCAATATTTACCTCCCCTCCCTCCTGTTCCCGCTCGCTGCCGCATTCCTCTCTTCATTCCTCTCTTCCTCATCTCCATCGTCATCATCTGAGAACGGACGCCGCCTCTTCCTGTGTCTCTGTGTCGTATAAGACTCTACCGCCGCCGGACCAGGAGAACAGGAACGTGTAACACAATACACGCATTTCGACTTTGCACTCTTCCAGTCCCTACGTTCCTGTAGATTCTTGTCGAGTGTTCTGTCGCATCGTAAGACTTGAATCAAGTCGAGAGACAATGGCCCTGACCAAGCAGAAAAGCCTTCGCAACCCAGACGACTTCCCTACCGCACAGTTTTTCCTCCTTGGTGAGTCTCACATTCCCTCCTGCCTCGCTGGAATTCTTCACCACGCCTCGGGCCCTGCACTCCCGCGTGCCAACCAGTTTCCATTACTAACACCGCATTCTCAGCCATCGTCCGTCTTGCCGAGCCCATCGCCCTCACATCCATCTTTCCCTATGCTTGGGCACTCGTCAAGAGATTCGAGATTGGCAACGCCGAAGATGCATCCTTCTACGCCGGCCTCCTCATCTCCTCCTTCTCCCTCGCGGAGGCCCTGATGGGCATGTACTGGGGTGGTCTGTCTGACCGCATCGGACGCAAGCCCGTTCTGCTCCTGGGATGCGTCGGCACCATGTTCAGCATGGTCATGGTTGGCTTTGCCTCCAACATCTGGATCGCCTTGATTGGTAGAGCCATCGGTGGCCTTCTCAACGGCAACATCGGTGTCATCCAGACCATGGTCGGGGAATTGGTTACCAAGCCAGAGCACGAGCGTAAGATACCATCCCCCTTCATCCTCACTTATACGTCCCACTAAACAACTATAGCCCGCGCCTTCTCTGTCATGCCCTTCGTGTGGTCCATAGGTACAATCATCGGTCCCTTTATTGGCGGTACCTTTGCCGATCCCCACGACGCATTCCCCAACGTCTTCCCCGTCGATGGCCTGTTTTACCGCTACCCCTACCTTCTTCCTAACCTGGTCTGCGCCGCGCTCCTCTTCGTAAGCATCATTCTCGGTTACTTCCTTCTGGAAGAGACTCACCCCGACATGCAACCCCGTGTCTTCCTCCCGGATGACACCTTTGCGTCGGAGGAAACTCCCTTGCTCGAGACCATGGATGCCATGAAGAGACCCGCTGTCGACATGAGAGACGACAACTACGGAACCGTCCGCGGTCATGACGCTCAGGCTGCCGCCAAGAAGTTCGACCAGCCGTACAACATCTACACGAAGCCCATCATGTCGCTGATTGCTGCTCTTTGCATCTTCACCTACCACTCGATGACGTACGACCACCTTCTCCCTATCTTCTTCGAGGACGATCGGGCCACAGCCAATCCCATGTCCATCCTCGCCACCCCTTCGAGCCCGTTCTACTCGCCCGGTGGACTGGGTCTGTCCCTTCGCGCGGTGGGCATGATCATGGCCGTCAACGGTGTCATCGCTCTCTTCGTCCAAGCCGTCATCTTCCCCTTCGTTGCCGAGAAGCTTGGGATTTTCCGCCTCTTCATCATTGTCACCGTCCTCCACCCGATTGCCTACCTCATGGTCCCGAGCCTGCTCTTCGTCCCCGAATCAATGCTCTATGCCGGCATCTACTTCTGCCTGGCGATCCGCAACATCCTGTCCATCATCCTGTACCCGGTGCTCTTGATCTTGATCAAGGAGGCAACCCCGACTCCCAAGGCTCTCGGCAAGGTCAACGGCTTGGCAGCTAGCGCCGCCGCCGGCTTCCGCATGATTGCCCCGCCTGTCGCCGGGTGGCTGTACACGACTGGAAGCAAGGTCGACTGCACGGCTCTTGCTTGGTACGGCAGCGCTGTCGTCGCCGTAATTGGTGCTATTCAGTGCTTCTCCGTGAAGCGCCAACGCAAGGAGGAGATGTGCGAGGAGGACGCCCAGCCCATCCTGCGCAAGAAGGAGTCCCGAGTCACTGTCACGGAGGTGTTTTCGGATGACGAATGAACACGTCATGAATGAATGCCACGAAATACACGAGAACTTTTTGGATGCGAAAAGGGTGCCGAAACGAGGTCGGTCGGGGTTTCAAAAGACTTTCACGATCCAGCAAAAATAGCGCGGTGGATAGAAGGGGAGTTTGTTTGATTTTTGGAAAAAGAACACATGACGGCGTCAAAGGATACGGATTTACATATGACGGAGTTGGAAAGGGTTGATTTTATCGGATGCCTCGTATAGACCAGATATCCCTCGTTGGCCGAAGCGAGCATGGTTGGTTGGGTTGGAGTTAGGCTGCATTGGTTCAGGCGCAGAGGAAAGCCAGTTGAAATAGCGTATGCGCTCTAATAGGACTGACTTGTTTCAACAATGCGACAAGCCCGGTGTGACTCAAATATTTTGCAGGAGTTGCACTTTTGACAAGTTGTGCTTGTAAGAAAATCAAAAATGTGATGATCGAATTGAGTTGAAGTTCGATCGAGTTCTAAACTTCTCCATCAACTCCAGAATTGGGGCGTCGCACCACCCAATGAAAATCGCCACTGCAAGACCACACAACCTTGGAAACTCACTCACCCCCAAAATTTTCACTCACACAAAGAGTCACACGGCGTCACACAACCCATCTCAAGTGAGATAGACCATCTGCCGCAGCAACATCCAATCATATCACAGCAATCTCATTTCCTCAAAATACCATTGCCGCCCCGACCATTACACAACACAGAGCTGCGAAACCCCCCAACAGCGCCGCCAAAATGGTGCAAATCGACGAAATCACAGACCAGATGGCCGATGCCTTCATCGCCGAGCAGGAGCGCAGACAAGCCACGGCCGCCGCCTCCGCCCCCGCCGGCGCGAACCGCGGCGCGGCCCTGCCCCCCGGCCACGCCCTCCTCTCCGGCAAGACGGCCGACGAGATCCTCAAGGACCTGAACAAGTCCCCGCTCTTCATGACGGAGCTCGAGGAGAACGACGACCTCGCCGCGCTGCAGGCGCTCGCCTACGAGGGCACCCCGCGCGAGAACGCCGAGGACTTCAAGGAGCGCGGCAACGAGCGCTTCCAGACGAAGCAGTTCGTCGACGCCAAGGAGTTCTACACCAAAGGCATCGACATCCTCGCGGCGCAGGAGCGCGCGCGCGCACGGGGCGAGAAGACGTACCGCACGCAGAAGGTCACCGAGGCCGACAAGCCCGGCGACGCGGACGTCGTCGAGGAGAAGGAGACCGAGGTCGAGGACGACGCGGAGGAGATCGCCAAGCAGCGGGCCGTGCTGGAGAGCCTGTACGTCAACCGCGCCGCGTGCCAGCTGGAGCTGGGCAACTACCGCTCGTGCTGGACGGACTGCGGCTTCGCGCTGCGGCTGAACCCCAAGAACCTCAAGGCGTACTACCGCTCGTCGCGCGCGCTGCTCAAGGTCGAGCGCATCGCGGAGGCCGACGACGCCTGCGCGCGGGGGATGGCGATCGACCCGGAGAACAAGGCGCTGCAGGCCGTGGCGCGGGACATCCTCGCGGCCGCGGAGCGGTACGACGCCAAGGCGAACCGGGAGGTGGAGCGGGTGGCCAAGGAGAAGCGACGGGCGATGCTGCTCAAGGCGGCGCTCGCGGCGCGGACGATCAGGACGCGGGAGACGGCGCAGCCGCCCGAGATGGAGGACGCGCGGATGCGGCTGGTGCCCGACGAGGACGACGCCGCGAGCAGCCTGAGCTTCCCGGCCGTGTTCCTGTACCCGGTGCACCTGGAGAGCGACTTCATCAAGGCGTTCAACGAGCAGGAGTGCGTCGCGGACCACCTGGCGTACATCCTGCCGGTGCCGTGGGACGAGGAGAGGGCGTACACGCCGGACAGCGTCGAGTGCTACATGGAGACGGTGAAGGGCGGGCTGGTCAAGGTCGGCAAGAAGGCGGCGCTGCTGAAGGTGCTGAGCGGGGGCAACGTCGAGGTCGTGGACGGCATTGTCAGGTTCTACATTGTGCCTGCGTCCAAGGCCAAGGGTTGGATTGAGGAGTTCAAGCTGAAGAAGGCGGCAGAGAAGAAGTAGACGGCTGGCTATAGGGACTGGACCGTTTGATGGTGTAGAGAGGAAAATGGGAATCACGATTGGTATGACGGCAGAAAAAACATCGGCGTTAGCTTTGGTTATTAGATACTTTTCATCAGAATCATCAACACTCCACAATCCTCCTCACCTACCCCTGAATACATTGGAAATCGTCGTGAGACCTGAATCGTCCTAGTCTAAACCAAACCCCGGCCCCTAATTCCGCATAGAAAAACATTACAGTTGCGCGAGCGAAAGCAGGAAATCTACAATACGTTTTCTCTTTTCATACCATCAACCTCTCTCGCTCTCCATGCTTACCTCACGCCGAGGTGGCTCTCCGCCGTTTGCTGCGGTGCGTGTCCTGGCCGTCCACGTCGCTGAGGTACCCAGGCTCCTTCCGCGGAGCAGTCCGAAGCGTCATGAGTCCAAGGGCAGCGTTCTGCTCGGCAATCTCGGCGTCAGACTCGTCCTCACGCCGCTGCTCCGACACGTAGCTGAGAGCCGGGCTGCTGCCGTGAGTGCTCTCGCCGCTGTCACGGCCTCCGTCGCTCTCGTCGTGGTCAATGTGCCGCTTGTGCCACAGCGGACGCGGTGCGGTGGTGTGTCTGTTCAGCGGGGTGAATCGAGGAACAGCGCTGAGGTAGGGGTGGGGTGAGCGGTAGCTCTCGTCAACCAGACGATATGGCTCGGCGGGACGGTTGGCAGGCGTCCAGCCTGATGTGGGAGGCGGCGGATGGCGCAGCGGCGGCGGCGCCGGGTGGAATCCGTAGCTGTAGCTGACGCTGTCCGAGCCGTTGCTTGAGGCCGAGTCCGGACATGAGCGGGCATCTCCATCCGTATCGCTGTATGGGCTCATCAAACGAGTGTTGAGGCGGAGGCGTCTATCGTCCCGCAGAGGACGCATCGGCCGGTGATCGATGCTGGGAAGGTGGTTGAGACCGACAGAAGGGAAACCGTGGTGTTGAACTTTCCGAGAGAGGTCGGCTTCTCTAATGGCATCCTCGACAATGCGGTGGTCGATGACCATGCGTCCGTAGTCTGGGGACCCGGGCGGGATACACATGGACGGGAAAGAGGGTCCGAATATCGGGATCAGGGCGCCGGCAATGTTGTAGCAAAAGGTGGCGCACACGGCCTTGGCACACTCATACGGCATCCAGTATCCTGTTCTCATTAGCATGGAAATGAACCATGGAAGACCAATCCATCTTACCCTGCGCAGCAATAGCGCCTCCCGTGATGCTGTGGGTGATGTCCTTGAGGCCGGGGTTGAGGCTCAGCATCTTTGCTGGTACAGTCTGCCACCTGTCAGCTATGTCGTTGCAATCAATATGAAGAAGCTCACCTTTGAATACTTGCAGCACTTGAAAAACGGAGTCATGCGGACGAGACCGACGTTGTAGTCCCACATGACGGTAAACTCGTTATCCTCTCCGGGGACCTTGAACTCGTACTTGAAAACTAAGGGGCTCCGTCAGTAAAAGGGCAAGTTTTGAGCACACAAACCAACTCACCCTCAAAGCTTTCCCGACCAGTCTTCTCGAAGAAGTCTTTCTTGCCGCTGTTGTAAGGAATGTGGGCGCAGGATTCTTGAATCCGACCGAAAGGGGTAACGCGGAATCTCATCGCCTCTCTTCGGCTCAGCTCGTCCACGCTTTCGAACGGGTAATACTTGATGACGCCTCTCGGCTTGTACTTGGATATCGGGACCTGGTCCTTGGACATCTTGAGCTTGGGGATGACTGGGCAGTCCAAGTAAGGCGGCGAGGGTCTGTCAGCGTAGCAGCTTCCCGGCGAGGACATTGCTGGACTTGGAAGGAACCGAGGAGCAGGAAGCGGCCCCGGGGACGATGGGTTAAGAAGAGAAGAGACGGAAAGCATCTTGCCGGCCTGTTTGTAAAGGGCGAAGGATGTCTTGGAAGCGGTGTAATGCTGCGATGCGGGAAAAGGGTCCCTTCTGATGAACAGGCGGCCAGGCGGAACTTGTTCCCTAAAAGGGGTGGGAAAGATGGGAGACTTAAGACAAGTCCTGCAGGAAGAAGCGAGACTTGTTGAGAAAGGCAGGCAGACTACACCCCCAGGCTTTTCCTTTGGGCAATCGACAAACACTGAATGTCTTCGTTCCGGGGGTTGGGCGCCTCACCGTCCACGGACGTGCAGTACGCTGGCAAAAGCTTTCCAGGACAAGGGGCCCGAGATTGTCGTCTTTCTTAGAGGAACACACATCCAAGTTCTGCAACGGAGCTTGCAGTCCAGTACGGGGGCTCTCGGAGGAGAAGGATGGGGGCTTACTGCCTGAGTTTCGGCGCTCTCGGTGCAGATTTCTTTGTCGTGGTGTCTTGGAATCGACCTCTCAGCATCCAAGGCTCCGTTTGTGCTCGTCCACCGCTCTTTCTTTTGCCGTATCGAGGTGAAGCCACGAAGTGAGAGATGATGGGGTTTGGTGGAGGAAGGAGGAGGCAACTTGGAGCGTCGACTGACCGGGTGGCCTAATATGTTTCTTCCAAGTAACTGTCGACGAGGTCAAGTTTGATCAAGTGATGTTACGTCGAGAAGTTGTGAGGTTGTGTGTGTTTTTGGCCGCAATGTTACCGGATGTATCGTCTCGGTAGTGGAGGGCCGGATGTGCCAAACGGCCCCGGGGAAGCTTCCATGCAGCGGTCTCCGCACCTCTGCCAAGAAGGCTGGAACTGGTTGAAGAAGCCGTGTCATTGGAGGAGGGTCAGATACGGGAGTGAGAAAGTTCCGTCTTGCTGAGCTCACACCCCATGACCGTTGTAGGCCTGAGATCGAGACTAGGCGGGTTTCATCAGATGCCACCAACTCAAGTGCTGGTCCGAAAGGGGCTTCGCAGAAGACTTCGCTGCTCATTTTGAAGAGGCATCAGAGTCACTGGACAGTTTGCCAGTGCAAAACAGCGGCAGCGACCAAACAGGCAAGGCCACAGTGTTTGGAGGCGCACGGGGGTGGATTTCTCAGAGTGGGCTCGCGGGCAGCTGCATAAAGTGCCATCCGGCCATTGAACCTAGATGGTTGTTCGAGATGGTGGAACAAAGCTGGTCCTCCTGCTACGTTGAAGATCTCAGGGCAACGTCAACTTGACTCGACACACGTGGATCATCTTCCCTACAGAATTTGGCGGCAAAATGATGCTGTCGATGTTGAGTCGTGGTCGTGTCGGATGGTGGTTTGCCATGTCAGCCAGGCATCAAGAGCTCTGGCCCCTTTTCAATGATTACCATACAGCTCATCTTATGCAATGATGGTGGCTGGTCTTTCGTCAGACCGCTAGAGCCGGGGTCACTTCCTTTGTGGCCAGCCTATGTGCATATCCGTAGCCAGGCCAATGTCCTTCGTCAGATATTCCAAGGCCATTCGAGAAGTCTAGTATGATACCACGCATGTATCGCTGGCCTTAGGGGGGTGGTCGTAGCTGTCACCTTAGGGTCCTTGTCCCCCCAACGAGCTTGCAGGTGTACAAGCACAAGAAAAATGTCCGATGGGAAGCACAAGAAGCCGCTCCATCTGGAAGCACAACCCATACTCTTGCTTGCGTAGACTGATCTTGAAGAGGCCATAGCGTTCGGGTTTCCCGAATGGATGTGTTGTTGGGTAAAGTGGGAGCAGATGGTTTCGAGTAATGAGTGGGCTGGGTCTGGACGACATTCTGGAAGCCGGGACCAAAAGTTGGTAATTTTTCTCCTGTCCTTCGCGCGTCTCGGCCGAGTTGCTGCGATGATGCTGGGAATAGCATCAAGTCGATACGTTGAAGAATGGACAGCGGCAGTGGTCATGGTCGAGTCAATGACCCCTTGCTTAGCGCTGCGTTAATACCTGGTTAGGCATTAAGTTGATGCGGCTTCCCGCGCACCGCTACTTTCAATATGAATTGACCCCATCGCGGTCGCGAATCCCTGGCCAAGCGTCGTTGCAAACGGAGATATGGCGAGTTGAATGGGGCCGCTTCTCAACGGAATAGCCAAGTCGCATAGCAGCAGAGTTACAGGGGCAAGAGCACGCACGACCTCCAGTGACCGAACCCTTGGCATAGAAAGGCGAACTGGCACTTGAGCGTTTGACGAAATTTCCCCATCTTGATGGATGATGGGAAATAGGTGAACCCCACCACATCCTCACGAACGCTGCCGCGTTTGAACGCCACGGCTAGGTCGTCCGGCAGGGTTTTCTGAGGTTCCTGTAGTTGAGCAAGAATCCAAAACGAGCAGGCTGCCGGTCGTGAAAGAATAGTTGACGACTCTGCCATTGCAGTTTCAGATGGAGCGTAAGCTGTCTCGGTGACACCGCAGATAGTGACAGGAGAGAAGTGGCGAGGTCGCCATGCGCGGTGCGACGCAAAGAGTGATGCAGTGGCGGCTGTACGCATCGACTCCGGAAGACTTTTGCTCTTTTGCCATGCAGACGACGGGAGCTGGTAGCACGCCGCGTGTGTGCAAAGCGTGGTTGTGTAGCTTGGGCGGGCGGGATAACAGCTTCACATTTTTTACGCAGCGCGGCCAAAGGCGAAGCCAGCCGCTGCTCATGTGTCTGTCTGCGACGGGAAACGAGGCCGCGCGGGAGATGTCTCTCGTGTCCCGAAGCCGGACGAACGATGATCGGCAACGCTCTGTCAAGGAGGATGGACCTCTCGAATCCCTATGCTTTCGAGGCTAGCCAGCCGTCGGGGAGATGAGGTCTTATGTAAATCCTTGCCGCCGCGAAGCGATCAGATCAGGCGAGCGGCCACCACCAGCAATTCGAAGGGTAAGGGTTGTCCCGCCACCTGAGTGAGGACAGCGAAGCTTAAGTGGTGATATGCGGAGAGACGACGAATGGTCTGGTGGTACTGACCTGAAGAGGCGACAGCGTTGCCTCACTTGGTGCAACCACACAGCTAACGGTTCTGCGAATACCGCTCGCCCTCGATGCAAACTCGTCGTGGCCGCCGCTGCACCACTGCTCCGTGGCACTGCATCGGAAGGAGAAATAGGTGTGTGGAGAAGTGAGAGCGTTTGGTGTGATGTTGAGAATATCTCCGAGAGGTCCTACGTGAGAGACGACGACGCCAAGAGACTCAGGTCTTGAGGAGTGAGCTGGGCGACGGGTTGTATGACAGAAGCTGTCATGTCACCGTCGAGGTCTTGTCTTTGCAGCAGAGAGTGAGGCTTTTGGTGAGGTGTGTTTGAAGGGAGGCCGGCCGGGTGGCACTGACGGTGGCAGCCCGCCATCCCTAAGATAAAGTAGGTCATCACCCTCAGCCAACCTCGGCGGGGAGGAGGAATCTTAGATAATCACCCGGAGTCACCTTCTCATCCCCATTCAATTACTTCCCAAAACGCTCACATTTCACGGGTCGCACATCCCTTCCTCCCGAACCATTTCATGAACTGATGGCTCATCCTCTCCGTCGGCCCGAGTTTGATTGCGCTTTGGACCCCGGACGTCGTGGATCTTCTCTGAAAAGGGCGAGACGTCGGGTAGGTGTAACTCGAGGACCCGGCAAAGAGCCTCTTCAACCGCATAGTCGATGTCGAAGCCACTGCTATCCAACTTATGAATGAAGATTACAAGCTTCGGGCACTATGCAACTTCTCTGGTCGTTACCGCGCAACTGATCATGGCCGGGAGCACGTCGGTGCACTCAATTCCAAACCTCTCTCTGAATGTGACAGGGAGAGTAGCGCATCGCGTGGTTCGAGGAATGCGGCGTGTCGCCAAGCGGCCCGGCTCCTCCTCAAACCGCCAGAAAGTTCATGAGGATAGAACTACCGTCTACGCATGCCTTGATAGAAATGTTTTGCGAAACAAAATCCTATTTCGGGCCCCATCTTGTTTCGATGCGTTATCAGGCTCGCGTCAGAACACACGAGCATTTGTGCGGTGATGGTGTCTCACCCAGTTGAATTCCGCTGACCATCCCTTTATCGAGGTGAACATTCCTCGCGATCCCCTCAAAAGGAGGGCTATTTCTCTTTTAGAAAAGACGGGCAAACTCTATCTGCTTCGAGTGGTGCTTCTTTCTCCATAATCTTGGGCCCAACTGGTATTGGGTCTGTGCAAAAACCCCATCCATCTCCAGTCATCATGATGCAGCCCATGTATGCCTACCACAACCACGCGAGGGCGTTACATGCGGCCACTTTCTTACTCGTTCTTCTGTTCATTCTGATTCAACTAGTGCGAAGTCGCCAGGACGCCTACGAAATCATTGATTCGGACCCCTTGGTGCCGGTGCTCAAACCACAAAAGGCGAGTCCGACGACGAAGAAGACCGATACTGACACATACCTGAGGGTGCTCGCCGACAGGCATGGCCTCACACGAAATGTTTCTCTGTTTTCTCAGAGAGTCCGGGCCGTTCCGGAAGCTTCAGGCCGGCGCTCCATGACAAACCTCCAAAAGGTATTTGCGGATGGCGACTTCGTGGACGTCAACTGGGACGACAAGGACCTGCCTCTGGACAAGGACGGAGATACGAGTTTGCCCGTGGCAATCAGTATCTTCCCCGACGATGTTGACGCGTCTGACCTGCTGTTTGGCGTCTCGACGACTTATAACCGGCTTTCGCACGCCAACGACTCCCTCATCAGGGACTGGCAGCGATGGCTTACAGACGGACACGGCAACTCGAATGGAGCCAGCATCATTGTTGCGCTCTACAACACGTCCATACGCGAGGCCTGGCAGACGCACGACAAGTTCAAAAACACCGGCATCGACGCGACGGTGTTGATGCTGGACGACGACCTGGACAAGGTCTCCAGGCACTTTGAAATCGTCGACATCCTCCTGGAGATCAACAAAGCTCTGACCGGCGACGGTCAGACAAGGAAGTATCTCGGACTGATCGAAGACGACATCTTCTTCCCGACTCTAGGACAGCTCGTCTCCAAGCTTTCTCAATTCAACGCCCGCCACCCTTTCTACATCGGGCTGCCAAGCGAGCGGCCAGACTGGTCGGTCGAGGACGAAGAAGCAGTCACCCATGGTGGCGGCGCCGTGTTCTTCACACTGCCGGCTGCAAAAATCGTTTCCGAGCTCCCTTGCCTCTCATCCGACAGACCGCCCTTCGCGAACACCTCAACCTGGGACAGCGCCCTCCACGAATGCGTGACGAAGAACACCGACATGCCCCTCCACGTCCTCTCGAGCTTCTACTCCCCGCGAGATGCCCTGTATCACATGCAAGCGCCGACATACGACCTGGGAATCTCCCCCTTGACCCTCCGACATTCCCAGTCCCGCCACCATTTCAGCCCCAGCAGAGGCCACCTCGTGACCTCGGTCTGCGGCGAGGCCTGCTTCTTGCAGCGCTTCCGGTTCGCGGACGATTGGGTGCTGGTCAACGGATACTCTCTCACGCACTACTGTGCAGGTTTCGAGGTCGAGCCCATGTCAGGTGGTGCGGTCCTCCAGGGGGCCATGCAGTACGGCCTGGAGGCGGAACTGCCGCTCGGGGAAGGGCTTATGCTTGATGAGAGAGATGAGCCCAAGGAAATCATCACGTGGAGGGGTACAAGAAATGTTTGGTCGTTTTTGGATGCCGTTGTTGGGGACGAGGGGGAGGTGTTGCAAATGTATGTGAAGAAAGGAGGTTTGCGTGAAGTGGATGACGAGGAGCACGAGGAGGATATCTTGGATTCTGTCATTGTTTTGGTGTGGGAGTCTTGAGTTATTGCGGCCATAGTGAGCACACTTCTGTGACGAATACGGTTATTTGTAACAACCCGATGATGTTTCTACACTGGATGGATGTGAGTGATGTGCAAGCGTTTGTCTTCGTGGACTTCGCGAAGACCCATGTTGAGGCTCTCGATTTCTGTGATTCACTGCCAGGGAAGGTTTTAAGCTCTGAGTACTTAGCCTGCATTCGGCGTCGTCGTTCCTGGACAGTTTTATTAGGTGTGGCTTTCGGCAGTTGAAGGGATGTACAGCCTGGCATACCTGGATCAGGCATTTGGGTGTCGGCGCCCTGGTATTGACTAGAAAATGCGAGCCTATTCTTGACGGGTAAGATCGTGCCGGGAAGGCTGTAACATTGAGTATCTGAGATGGAGATTGTCATAACACATACTAGCACATGAGATACGGGGCCGGAGGGGTCATCCGTGCTTCGGAGCTCCGCCAACGGCGGCCGGCCCCACTCTGACCAGCCACCGAAGGACAAGATCCAGCCACAATGCCGGACAACAACAAGCCTCCCGACTTATTTTTCTTGCTCAAAGGATCCCAGGATGGCGGAAAGAGTAAAGAGACGCCACCACGTGGGAACATCGCAACGGCTTCGCCGCAAGCAACGTCACCGCCGGGTAAACGCGCGTCGTCAAACCTGTCAAACTCAAAAGACACGCCGCAAAAGCGTGGGCAAGCCGGAAAAAAGACAAGGGCTCCAATAGGAGGGGGACACACGAGGTGCAAACGGTCACCGCGGACGTCATGTGATGAGCGGTGTGGTTTGAGAAGTCGGGTAACGGGCGGCTTGACGGCGTGTGTGTCGTGGCGGGCAGAGGTGGTGACTGGTGGATTGGTGTTGGACAGCGCAGATTGCTGCGACATGCAACGGCCCGGGAGGAGAGGCGGGGGTCCTCCAGCAGTGAGCTTGAATTGGCATATGCGTGTCACGATGGGGGAGGGGGAAACGTATATGCGCGTGATGGCGGGTAAATGTACGGGCGATGACGAAAGTCGATCAGGATCGCGATTGGAGAGGGGCAGACCGGGCTGTTGTTCGAATGTGGTTGGGCGAGCGAACGTTGTCAGTCTGTTGGACCATGTTGTCGTGCGGTTGAGGGACAGCGGGGTGTCACCGCCGATTCGGGTCGGTGAGCGAGCGGCGGGGACGGTGAGGCCGGAGGAGAGAACGAGTGAGTGTGGGCAGGGATCATGGATGGAGAGGTCGGCATGAGGATGGCAGATTTGGCCAGCAGATTGAATACCCGCCGCAGGCGCATGCGATGGATGTGTTTATTCTGAATTGGCAGTACCGCCTTGGAAGTTTACCAGATTGGATTCCGGGACAAGGTAGCGAGTGAGGCGCAATGTTTTCGTAGCATTACTAAAAACCGTTAGAGAGGCTGAAAAATGTAGCGTGACAGAACCTTGGTTGTTGAATTTCCCTCCGATTCGGAATTAGGGTTCATGCGTGCAACCCACAGGTGCCAGATCGTGTTAGCACAAGTATTGTCGTTGCCATATGGCATGGGACTCTGGGTGGTTGGCAAGTTGGTTTCGGTATCCCATTCATGAAGCTGAGGTGGCAGGGAGAAATCAGCGTTGTCGAAGACTGAAATTGAGATGTGATGATGCGATAGCAAAGATAGCGTCTACACAGAAAGGCGAAGGAAGTCGGGTTCCAGGCCGGATGTCGTTCTGAGGGTGGATGTTGCGGCACAGTCGGAGCGGAGAGGGATGCAGATGCGACGGGCTGCTGGTGAAGATTTGGAGAGCAGCTGCACTGAAGCGGCAGAGGATGTCAGACTGATGCTGCTGGGTTTGATCTGCCCAGACATCCAAATGGCTATGCAATAGCAGAGGTAGCGCGGACCGAAGCGAAAATGCAACGAGCTTATCTAATCTGATCGGCAGGCAACTCGTGCTCGGGAAGTGTTGCACCTTTCAAGAGTCTTTTTCAAACGGACGACGCCTCGGGTTTCCCTTTGTTTTGTTGCCAACATTTCCATTTCCGCCGTAGCCCGCAGCCTGTTCCTGGCAGCGCACGGCCTCGACTGACACCCCATTTTGATATCGACGACACCGACCTTGCAGGGCTGCTTCGGCACGATGGTTTGGAAGTGGACTAGTGGAAGCCTTTGGTGGCATTACCAGTGGAAAAGGACTGGAGGCCATCGCTGGCGCTACCCGTCTAAGCCGCCGCCAGTAGCTTCAATCTCGCGACCTCGATCTGGCTTGGCTGTCCGTGGCCTACACCTTGCCTATCTTGATGACATGTTGACGAAGCCGTATCCTAAGCTATGCGTATAGAGTCCCTAAGTACCCCTCATTATAGGTTGGAAAAGAAGAATACCACTTGAGTGTCTTCGAAATAAAGAAGCACGTCAGTGTAGTTGGGTTGTATCCATATGCCGGCCTGGCGTGCTGCGGCCTACTCGCCTTGTCTAGCGGCATCAAAAGTGCACCCGTCAGATGCACGTCTGCCATCTGGCTGCGAGCTGCGAGTCAAACTCGCCTCCCGGCAAGCCAAGAAGCCTAGGGAGGTATCCTTAGGAGGTACCCCGTAAGGTACCTCATGTTTACAGCGTCCGAGCTACTGGGCTGGCTGCATGCTGCAAGCTGCAAGAGGCTGCACGTTGCAGCCAGTGCCTTGGATCGCCGGCTGCCGAGTCCCTCATTAACGGGGGCAGCACACCCACTGGATCGCCCCGTCAGGTACAGAAGTGCATTGGTCGCGGGACGTCTGCCAGTAGTATTGTTTGCATTTGTAATGGTGTACTGACCGCGACGGAGTCACAACTTGAAAGGCTTACCGCTAGTCGAGGGGGATGAATTGAGTGAGACATTCGGAGGAGCTGCAGTGGTGATGATGTTTACAGGTCCAAGTGGAGCGAGTCAAGAATGTTGCCCCAACTTGTTTGGCACGGACAGTCAGTCAATTGAGTGCGCGCGCACACACAGAGAAGAAGAGAGAGAAAGAGAACCCGAAGTCAAGTCATCCTGGGTCCCTGAAAATAGCTGAAGGTAACAATTGACGAGCGTGCTGGATGGATGGATGCACCAACGCACCCGAGCACAGGGTCAAGGGAGGCAGGCCTAGGCTGACCATGCTCGATGTCATTGAGCCTTGCTGGGGGTCTATGGAGGCAGTCCATCTCTCTCTGCCAATTGACCAGCAGAAAGAGAGGCTTTTCTGATTTCTCAGTCGTTTTGCACGCGTCGTCACTGGCAGAGGGCTCTTCAAGGCCGTCATCGCCCACCCGTCCAACGCACAGCTGTGGCTCCCACCCCCTGGAAGTGTCCACACCAAGTCCACTAGCGTCCTAAGGTATCCTGCGCGGCCCCAGCCAGCCCAGCAGCTTTCCCGTCCCCAAGCGAGACAGCCGGCTGGCCAAACAAACGCTCCCAAAAAACACGATTGGCAACTGCCAACTGCACACCATACACACCCGAACTACCGACATCACACTACGACCTGGGAACCACCACGTCGGACACATCGGCCAAAGGACATCACATCCAGCATCCGAACACTATATGCTAACTAGAAGCACACTTGCGACAAGGTTCCGTCCCGTACCGACGACAAGGCAGGGCCGCACTGCACTAGTGATCTAGCTCACACCCCCCTCCGACACGGAGAAGACCTCGACGAGGAGCAACAGCAACAGCAGCAGCAGCAGAGCCACCCCACCAAGTCCACAGTCCACAGTCCACTCACACCAAACTCGCCTCTTCCCTGTCGCCTGCTGCGCTGCTTCTTGGTCCTGTTTCTGGTTCCCGACCCAGTTCGCTTCCTTCTTCCTGCCGCCTTGGGCTAACAGCCACCGGCATCGGTTGGCACCTTGACTGAAAAGCCATGAGCCTGAGAAAACCCTCTGGCCACAAAAGCAAGCCCGCGGCGCCTTTTCCTCCCGACCCAGATGCCGACACCGTTGCCTTGCCTCTAGCCACTCTGCCTCTTGCATCTGCATCTGGTTCCACACACGATACTGGCACCTCGAGGCAGTCTACGCCCTCGCCCTCCTCTTCGACCCCTCCAGTCGCAGTAGACGACCCATATAACACAACCCCCCGCCACCAACGGTCCAACCCGTCTACCCTCCGAAGCCGTCCCTCCGTCCTGTCCCACGCCTCGAGCGCCGCCGAACATGCTGACGATACGAACGACCCGGCCCAAGAATCTCCCTCCCCGCATCTAGACGACGGCCCCATGCCTTCGAAACCTTCCCTGCTGCGCTCCGCGCGCAACGACGCCCCGTCCTACGGCGCCGTCTCCAACGACCCGAGTCGCAATGTGTCACCCACCGGGAGTGACTCCCGGACGGGAAACTCACATCCCCTACGTTACGTCTCCGATACCACCAGGTCGGCGTCGTCGAGGTATTCCGCCGCCTCAAGACAAAGCTCCCGTCTGTCAGAGGACGTCGACGCTGCGGCTCTAGCCACTGGCTTGGACGGGCGCTTCGGAGTGACCCAGACCACCGTAACAACAAATATGCTCGAAGATGCAAAGTCAGATGCGGCTGGCGAAGAGGTGGACTATGACGACCTCTCTGGCAGCGAGCCCGACGATGATCCTGTGGATAACTCTCCGCACGAGGTCGTACGCGCATCTGTGCCACCAACGGACAATATCACCCTGTCCATAAGCACCCCGAGGATGTGGATACTGTCCGTCTTGTTTTCAGTACTCGGTTCTTCCACCAACTTGTTTTTCTCGTTACGATACCCTAGCGTTGCTATTACGCCCGTCATCGCTCTGCTGCTTGTCCACCCCCTCGCTCTCATGTGGGACTACTTTCTCAAGTTTCCAAGCGACCCCCCGGAGGAGTTTGTCGATGGTGTTCTTCAGCCTGACGCGGACGGCGGCTCACCCCCGAAAAACCGACTGACCCGGCTGCGCAGGTGGCTGGCGCAAGGTCGGTGGAACGAGAAGGAGCATACCTGCGTCTATGTGAGCAGTAATGTGTCCTTCGGTTTTGCCTTTGCGACCGATGTCATTGTCGAGCAGTCCATGTTCTACAAGCAAGAGGCGACCATCCCCTACCAGCTGCTCCTCATTCTTTCGACCCAGATTCTCGGATATGCCTTTGCCGGTCTGACGCGCCGTTTCTTGGTGCGACCCAGCGGCATGATCTGGCCGGGTACTCTCATGTCGGCTGCCATGTTCGGGACTCTTCACAAAGAGGAAAATAAGATTGCAGACGGATGGAAAATCTCGAGGTGGAAGTTCTTCTTCATTGTGTGGTTTGGCGCCTTTGCCTTCTACTTCCTGCCCGGCCTGCTGATGCCATGCCTGAGCTACTTCAATGTCATCACCTGGATTGCGCCGAAGAACGTCGTGGTCGCCAACCTCTTTGGCGTTGTTTCCGGTCTGGGTTTCTTCCCGTTGACCTTTGACTGGGCGCAGATCACGTACATCGGCTCGCCGCTTCTGGTCCCATTCTGGGCCGCCATGAACGTTATTGGCGGACTGGTCATTGTCATGTGGCTCGTCGCCCCCATTGCTTACTACGCCAATTTGTTCTACTCGTCCTACATGCCCATACTGTCGTCTTCCGTATTTGACAACACGGGCAACGTCTACGATGTCAGCAAAATCTTGACGTCCGAATTTCTCTTCGACAGGGAGGCCTATAGCAAGTACAGCCGAGTATTCTTGCCCATTACGTATGTGCTCAGCTAAGGTGTACAGTTTGCAGCTCTGGCGGCGCTGCTGACACACACCTTCTGCTGGCATGGCAAGGACATACTGAACACATGGAAAACGGCTCTTCAGGAGGCTCGAGATGAGGGACAGGTCTACCAGCCCGTGTCCAGCGGCCCGCCCGAGAACGTAAGACCACAGAGGTCATTCAACAGCAGCAACGGAGGTCTCTCGAGATCGTCCTCTAACCAGGATGGCTTCCTTTTTAAAGAGGATGTGCACTGTCGGTTGATGAACCGGTACAAGGACGCGCCCATGTGGTGGTACATGGTGACCTTTGTATCCATGCTGGCGGTTGGCATGTTTGTGGTCGAATTGTGAGTGTCCTTTGGCGATGTATAGAGCATCATCTAACCTTCATAGCTACCCCATCCATCTACCGTGGTATGGTTTACTCCTTGCGCTGGGCATTTGCGCCGTCTTCTTCATCCCGAACGGCATCATCATGGCTGTTACCAACCAGCACAGTAGCATCTACCTCATCTGCCAGCTCGTCTGCGGTGTTGTGTTTCCTGGACGTCCGATTGCAAACATGGTGTTTGTAACTTACGGGTACATTTCGTCTGCACAGGGCATCAAGTTTGCCTCTGATCTCAAGCTGGGTCATTACATGAAGATTCCCCCACGGATCATGTTCACCGTTCAGATGGTTGCGACCATTGTGTCGTCCCTGACACAGATCGGCGTGCTCAACTGGATGTTTGCCAAGGTGAAGGGCATCTGCACATCGGAAGCGGTCAATGGCTTCACGTGCCCCATTGCGAGGGTCCACTTCAACGGCTCCATCCTTTGGGGAGTGGTCGGTCCGGGCGAGTTCTTCGGGCCGAACGCAACCTACCGCGGGCTGGTTTGGTGCTTCCTCATCGGCGCCATCATGCCGATTCCCCTGTGGCTGTATAGTCGCAAGAAGAAGCACAGCATTGTGCGTAAGATCAACCTGCCCGTCGTCTTTGGCTCCATGGCATGGATTCCACCGGCGACTGGTCTCAACTTTTCTGTCTGGGCGGTGGTCTGCTATGTCTTCAACTACTTGATCAAGAGGAGGAAGAGCGCGTGGTGGGCAAAGTACACGATGACCATGAGTGCAGCATTGGACTCGGGCCTGGCGTTTGGCATTGTCGTCATCTTTTTTGGCTTCATCTACCCGGGGCACATGAAGGGCTTCAAATACTGGGGAACCGAGATCTACAAAAAGGGCTGCGACTGGCAGGCCTGCTCGTACAACACGGTGCCAGAAGGGTCTCACTTCGGCCCCGATAAGTGGTGATGATTGTTTTCTGACGAGATGTAACGACACGATACGACTTTACGGGTGTGCAAACATTGGGTATAAAACGATTGGCATTGCAAGCAAGCATGATTGGAAAGGCATGATTATTCAAAACTTGGGAAGAGGCGGAGTTTTTGGTCGCCTGCAGGGGATCCAATTTGGATTACCCCATGGGCTTTGCTTTCGCGCACACAGATAGAGCAAAAGTCATAGATGGCCTTGCATTGAGGAATTGATATTGGGCCTATCATGGTCACACAGGTTGACTCAACCAGTGTAGCGAATTTTTTAATTTGCATGCAAACTTGTGAGTCTTTTGTCTGAGTCAGAGCCAACTCGGTGACTCTTAGATTGCAGCTGAGACGCGGCAATTCGGCTTCAGCTTCGCGCTCCCCGCAACGAAAAAGACTCATTCTCTGATTGACTGAAAACCGATTGTTGGCAGTTACTGACCTTCTCGAAATGGACAAGAGGCACAGCCCAGCCGGCATTGGGATCCTTCAGTAAGGTGGGACTTGCTGCTGTCTGATGCTCTAGGCCCTATTGGCTTCTGGCAGGCAACAGGATTAGACCTGAGCGGGATTAGGATGAGTGACTGAGTGAGTCAATTGGTTCCTGGACGGACAGGGCCGGCCTCGGCTAATGTCAGCGTGCTTCCCGACGGCCTTCACCTCCGTTGGGTTGGACTGACGTTTTACGGGGTTGGCCAGTGAGTTGGAGTCGGAGTGAAGAGTGAGATTTGCCGAATCTGGCATTGAAGATCTTGTGCGGAGGTGCGATTGCGAGGTTTCATGGGTGCGTGTGTGGATGCGAGGGATTCGATATCCAGGGTCCCGGTAGATGTGATATCGGAAACATTACAAAAGGTGATTGTCGGACAGCTCGATGAAGGTGAAGCAATCAAGAAAGCCATTCATAGTTTCAGCCTCAGTTCATCCTTCCATCTCATCTCACAACGCCAATTAGCGCAAACCATCTCAACCTCCCAACTCCGCCAAACTCGATTGGACCCCCATTCGTCTGGCTTCCAACGGACAAGTTCATCTCATCACACCACCAATCTGCATCATCAATCCCACAACCAAAAAACAAACGCCAAAATGCCAACCCAAGCATCCCACCTCCCCACGCTCCTCCGCTCCGCAACCCACCCCCTCCTCCTCCGCACCCTCATCCCCTCCGACGCCGCCGCCATCTCCGCCGTCCTCTCCAACCCCGAAAACACAAAATTCGACCCCCACGCCTCCGCCATCTCCCCGGACGTCGCCGCCAAGGTCATCGACCGCATGCGCGAGAGCGCCGCCGTGCCCTCCGTCCTCGACCCGGCCTCCGGCAAAGTCGCCAGCGGCCCGGGCCGCGTCAACCTCGCCATCGTCCACGTCCCCGGCGACACCGACGACGACGACGGCGTGGTGATCGGCCTCGGCGGGTTCGGCGGCATCAACGAGTCCACCTCCGAAGATGGAGGCAAGCGGAGGGTCGCCGACGTCGGCGCCATGCTCAACCCGGAGTACCGCGGAAAGGGCTTCGCGACGGAGGCGATCCGGCTGGCGGTCGAGTTTGCGTTCAGAGGGGTCGAGGAGGGCGGGCTGCAGGTGGACGCGGTGAGCGCCACGATGAGCGAGAGGAACCTGCCCATGGTCGGGCTGGTCGAGAAGAAGCTGGGCTGGGTCGGGGTCAGGAAGCCCGGTGAGAAGGAGAGCGACGACGGTGAGATCTACTTTGAGGTTACGAAGGATACTTGGAGGAAGTGATTCTAACGTTTTCATGTTGGTGTTTTGTGATTTTGGAATGGGATGATGGTTGGCATGGGTGCGCCAAAGATGCCCGCCCTTGATGATCTGCGTTACGGGTTAAATGATGAGTAAATACAGACCACTGTTTAATATCTGTTTGCTTCCATGACCTCTCGACTGGTGGATCGGCTGTAAGACACCGTCCATCTTTAATACCTCTCATACAACTCACCCGAAGACTTCGACAACGGTGATAGCAGATCACTGGGTCAAACCTGCCAGCCTTTGAAGACGGCTGCATAGCCAAAAGTGAGACCATGACTTGAACTAGGTACGCATAAGAACATTCACGGGCACAGAACAATCTTTTAGTGACTAGCAATTGCAGTCTTGTATTGGTGATTTAGTGCCCGAAGGCTGTTAGCCCTAGCCGTATACTTTGAGTAGCAGCCTCCAGGCAATCACGACTAAGTATAATTCACGTCGAGTGAGGTATAGCAGACACGCTCTAGTGGATAGTACGACCTTGGCGGTACGTCCGGTTCCAGAGGAGTCGCGAGTGAAGCAAACGTTAACGAATCGACCAGCAGAATCCAAGCCCTTGGCCAGGTGTTGAACCGCCCCATTTTACCCTTCACAGCCGTCACCGACCGGCGATGACGAAAAGGCAATCTCTCCGCCTGAGCCCGCGGGTGTTGAACGTGCCAGCCAGGCTAGTGCACAAGTTCAACATCTCACATCTAGGCTTCAGCCCGAACCTTCCTTCTCATCATCGTCATGGCGGCTGCGATAACGGGCAACACACTGACAATCTCACCCAGTCCAGCGTAAGCAGGGGGGATGGTGACATTTAAATGCTCTAGCACACCGGCTGCCAAAAGGATGGCAAGAACATTGTACACGGCTGACCACACAAAGTTGAACATCATGCGTCTGAAGCTGGAGCGGCTGACATCGAGTAAGAAGGGAATACCCTCCAGACCGGCGAGGAGAACCACATCCGCGGCCCCACGAGTAACGTCGCTTGCTGAGGCGGCGCTGCCAAGCTGCACACCAACATCGGCCTGAGTGACTGCCACAGCGTCGTTGGTTCCATCACCTACAAACATGACCAGCCTGCCTTCGGACATGAGCGACGCAACATAGTCTCGCTTCTGGGCGGGGGTTCGCTGGGCGGCGACGTTAGGAATTCCGACTTGCGATGCAACCGACTCAACAGCGAGTGTTTGATCACCGGAAACGAGGTGAACGTTGATGCCGCGACGACTGAGCTGGTCGACAACCCTGACTGCTTCGTTTCGGAGACGGGTGCGTAAACCAAAAATTGCAATGAGTTCAGAGTCTCGAGTTGCCACCAGAAGGGTCATCCCGGCGTCCTGTAGACGCTTGACCGAGGGCAAAGAGTCAACCTTAGCCCATGTTGGATTTCCTGCGCAAACCTTGCTGTCGTTGAAGCTGGCTTCAACACCAGCGCCAGGAATAACCTGGGGGTCGGTGAGCTGAATGTCAGGGGTAGCCCGCTGAGCGAGATGCTTGGCAATGGCGACGGATACGGGATGTTTGTTGCCTGCGACGAGAGCCTTGGTGATGGCACGGGCTTCGTCGTGATCAGAGACGAAGAACTCTTCTTCCTGGACGTCCAAGTCGCCCTCGGTGATGGTTCCGGTCTTGTCAAAGACAACGTCAGTCACTTTGCGCGCCCGTTCTGTACATTCAGCCGATTTGATGACGACGCCACCCTTCGCGGCGATACCTCCTGCAACAACCAGCACCATGGGGACGGCGAGGCCAAGAGCACAAGGGCATGATACGGCCAATACGGCGACGGCGTAAGTAACGGCGTCAGATACGGCTTTGCCTGCTGGATTCTTCTGAACCTTCAAGCCAACGACCACCCAGACAATGGTCACGATGACGGCAATGCTGGCGACAACAGGTACAAACCAACTGGCAATACGGTCGGCAATATCCTGAATCTTCGGCTTCGAGTTTGCTGCTTCCTCAACGAGTTCGGCAATGTCGGTGACGGTGTTTTTTCCCGGGAGACGGGTGAGCTGCGCCGTGAGTGTGCCTGATCCGTTGACGGTACCAGCGATGACAGGGTCGCGCTGCTTTTTGAAGACAGGCACACTCTCTCCAGTTAGCATGGATTCATCAATCTCGCTGGAACCACCAATTACGAGGCCGTCCGTGGGTACCGTTGAATGCGGAAGAACCTTAAACTTGTCGCCGTACTGAAGGAGACGCGCATCAATTTCGACATCTTTGCCGTCCTCCACGATGACGGCGGAGGAAGCCTGAAGGGAGCGAAGCGAAACGGCCGCGACAGCACGGATGCGAGCATAGGCGGCGACAAGGCGACCAAGAAGGACAAGTGTGATTAGCAGAGTGCTGGTTTCGAAAAACTCTTTGACATCTGCCTTTGGGTTCGCCTGGCGTAAACCGAAGCCGACAACAGAGTAGACATAAGCGGCAGTGATGCTGATGACAACCAGCATGTCCATCTCAATGGTCCGGCTGTAGATGAGGGCTGAGATGGCGGGCTTGTAGAATTCTGGCACAGCAATGAGCTGCACGAGTGTTGCAAGCACAAGCGAAGTGATTGAACGCGCTTGTTTGCTGACGTGCTCTTTTAGTGACTCCTCACCAAACGCAAAGACTGCGACAGGTATGGTAAGGATGGCAGCCGCAGCTGTCTTGATCATCTGGTCGTACATTCTCTTTCTTCCACTTGCGACAGAAGGGTCATCGCGGGGAGGAGCCAGTCCTTTGGAGAGGAGGCCGATCTTTTCAGAAAGAGTTCGCGCGCCGATCACCGCTGGGTCGTAAGTGACTCTGACCATCTTCTTGTCAATGATACTGACGTCGCTAACTCCGAGGATTGCGAGGTCGGCGAGTGCCTTCGCAGCTCCACCCGACGCGAGAATATCGAGTGCTTGGTCATCGCTAGACATTCGGGTACAGTGGAAGCCCGTGGCTCGCTCTGCGCTGCGGATGACATCTTCTGCCTTGCCAAAAGAGCTATCGAAGCCGAACTCTGCATTCCCCATAACAAAGTTGACGCGGACGCCAGACACGCCAGGGGCGGCTTTGAGAGTACGTTCAAGCTTGTTGCCACATCCAGAACAGGTCATGCCGTCGACGATGAGGGCAACGTGCTCCAATCCGGCACCTTTCTCGACATCAGCGCCATCGAGTTGATGATGCTGCTCCTTGTTGGCGGAGGGGAGGTGGACATCGTGTCCGCTGCAGCAGTCGGACTGGTCGTCGCGGACAGGCTTAATTTCCATGTCATGATCGTGCGCAAGCTTCTTGCCACGTCTCTTAATTCCGTGGTGGTGATGATGCTTGTGCTGACCGTGAGCGTGGGCGGTCGTGTGGGCTTCGGTCTTCTCGCGGCGCTTCTTAACGGAGGTGGCAGCCGAGACGGGAGCGGCAGCGGTAGCGACAGTTTGCTGCTCGCTGCAGCAAGTGGTCGGCAGTCCGCGATCAAGAATGCTGCGGCAGATGCAACGAGCCGACTCGAGATAGGCGCTGTACTGCTCAAAGGCCTTGGACAGATGAGTGCTGCAAGCCGAGCCCTGGTGATGGCCATCTTCGTCGTGAGCATGCTTATGGTCGGCAGCGGCTAGATAGAGAACGACATGAGTCTTGAGACAAATACTAGTCATGAGATGTGACACGTACCGTCGTGGGCAGAGTCGTCGTCACAGGCCTTCTCGCATTCGACGGCAGCAGCGGCAAGGATACACTTCTCTGTGTAACGGAGTTAGAAGAGGACATGTCGAACCAGCACAGAGTGTATACCGTCGCAGTGCTCTTCCTTTGAAGTGCAGCATTCGAGTTTCACGGAACGACAAGTCGAGTCGTCGTCGGCTTCGCAGTAGGTTTCGGCGTCGCAATCTTCGTCGACACAAGCGACTTCTTCGGCGCCACCACAGTCTGCGCCGTCGGAGCAGCAAGGATCGGTTTCCTGACCGTGGGCACCCGCACGTCCATGGTCATGGCCGTGTTGAACCTCAGTCGAAGGGCCGCTACATACCTGACCCTTGGCAGGGCCATCCGAGCAGCATCCGGTCCCCATCGTCGAAGTGTTTGTTGGTTAAATTTGCCAGTAATTCTGTTGGAAAGCTAGGGGTTTTGCTCAAGGAAAGACGAAGGGTTTTTTGAGGGGGTAAAGCTCCTTGCCGAAACCGTGCCCCAAGGCTGGAATATATGCTGTTGATATAAGGTGGATTGGACTGGACGTTGATGAAAGCGGAGGTGTTCAAGGTCCAATGGGGGGTTTACCAGGGTTGCATGCGAGAGGAAGGCGTAGGGGCACCTTCGGTTCTGGGGTTTCCGGATCGAACGACGATCCCCTGCCAGTATCTGGCCAAAATCTACAACGCTGATTCGCCTGTGCCATCTCTACACTGGTTCGTTGCTCGGCGCTTGATGCGCCATGCCTTCCTTCCATTACTCAGACCACCGTGTGTAAATCGGCGTTGCAAGCCACAAACCTTCGACTGCATCTTGTCTCGGTCTTCCCACACCTTCTAGAACACTGCTGTTAAGGTCATAATTCTGTTTATCTGGCATTTTTTAGGATGGCGCGCGTCACAATACGAGACGCCAAACTCTGAACGACGGGGAAGACCAAATTGTCGGGCTTTGACGAAGTTCAGATGAAGCTTCATTCAAGCGAGTGGGGAGCTGCCAAATGGCCTCTTTGTGATTGAAAACTGCCGTCGGGACCCACCCCGACCGAACATTCGACACTCGGATCGGAAATGTCAGTCAGACCGGTGGATGGGTGTTGACTGTTTGATCTTCTCTCCGAGATCTTTTTCCGTTTCAGTCGGAGCCTGGCTCGGCGAAAACAACCGTCACCCTCACCAAGACACGTCAGAATCCGATGCAACATGACCGCGAGACACATGAGCACCGAGACACACAACAAACAAACAAGTTGACGTGGACACGTTTCTTCATTCACTCCCTTCTCAATGTCCTTGGCCACCCCGGGCGCCACTATGATTAGGTATTCCGACGAAAAACAATAGGTAACCGCCGCAGTCCTCTATCCCCATGGTATGGTTTTACAATATGGATGGTATCATCGTCACCCTCCCCCCGAGCAAACATTTGGTATCATGTGAGACAAAAAGAATACAGTAAAACCGCTCGCATCAGAACGCCACACCGACGCTGCCCCGTCGAGGGACAATCGTGTCTTTTTCCTTTCCAAAGGTGGTTACGCGCTCCAGCGGCGGGTGCTCCTCCGCTCTGGTGGCGGGGGTGCTGCCGGGCGACCACGTCGTCGGGACCGTTTGGCCTCCGTCTTCCGACTCCCACGTCGACACAGTCGACGCCGTGTCAAAACTAGTGCGCCCGTCCCGCGGCGCATGGACACATTGGTAGAAGCCCTCGCGCCCCTTGACGGGGCGAGGAAGATTAGTGATGGAATCGTGACTGATATTCCGATGGTGCTGCTCAGCGGCACCTCCAGGGAACAGCCAGCTGGACACGCGCGAGAAGGATTTCTTCTTGCGCAGCGGCGGGCGAAGAACGAGCGGCAACGGCGGCGGCGGCGGTCGGGCCTCTCTGCCGCGGCTCGGGGGCGGTGTGATGAAGGCCGCTGAGGCGTCGGCGAAGGCCATGCCGCGGTGGGGAATGTGCATCGGCGGCCGGGGCGGCGCCGTGTGCGGGCGGTCGACCCCAGGGTTCAGGCGTTCTGCAAACGAGGGTGCGGCTGGTGGGAGCGCGGGGACCGTGGGTATGGTATCCATGTCTAATTTTGTCAGCGCCGTGAGACTTGCTAAATTTGGGCCTTGGACCGGGCTTACCGTGCGTTGTCAGTGCCATCGAATGAGCTGTCGAAGGTCGACTGCTAACGTAAATGCTCTGACGCTCCATGACTAAGTCGATCTCCCGCTGAAGTTTGTCGACCTCCAGCATGGCACCCGCAATGCGCTCCTTCATCCGTTCCACACTGGATGACGTTTGCGACCGAGCTCTCGACTTGGGTGGGATTTTCGGCGGGGTGTCGCCCGGAGACATCGTCAATGTTGACGGCGACATTGAGATCTTCCGCGGCAGGTGGAATGACATGGAGGAGTAGCTCGGCTCATGCGAAGGCCCAAAGACATCGTCCTCAGGGTTCGGCTGGACCCGGGCAGGTGGTAGCGGGGTGAGCATCTCGAAGTGAGGCAGGATGGGCGACAGCTCCCTTTTCGGCACGTAGATGCTCAGCTCCAGCGGTCTGAAGGACGCCGGACGAGCCCGAGATAGACGTTTTGGCCGTGGCGGCATTGTATGGCCAACAGTTTGAAGAGTCGTGTACTGAGGGAACTGGAAAGACTCGGAGTGCAGATGGCGAAAGTCGGTAGGTCCTGATATTTGTAGCCGGAGCGGCGAAGAGGAGTCTGAGCGAAATCGCTTTCTCACAGAGAACCGCTCCCGGAGCGATGCAAAACCTCTCTTGACTCCCTTCGACTTCACCGGCTGAGAACGAGGTCCGGCAGGCTTCTGCATCGTACCTGCGAAAGGCGGCGGCATGGGCACGGGCTGGTCGCGGGTCACGGTGGACGGCAGTTTCTCAGAAATGTCAAAGGTGTCTATGCGGGTTGGTTAGTGTCCGGTGGGTATATGTATGATGTTTTCCTGCGCCGGACTTCGCCGGGGCTGTGGACTCACTTTGACGCGGCTTTTCGTCCAGGCAGGTTGACAACGGTGTACAACAATGAGTGAGGGGCGAAAGCCATGTCGTATAAACGTCTGCAAGCATGCCACTCAAACCCTTCATACCTGCTTCGCAAAATGCTTCATGCCGAAAACGCTGGGAACATTGGGGGGAAAAACACAAAATAACGAAAGACGGCCAGCGATTTGACAGAAACAGAAGAGGGAAGATGCAGAGAGGGCGGCAGGAAACAAAGATCCAAGTGATCCGATTGAGTTATAACAGAGGACGCAGCGGCGGGAGGCAAGACGGCAGGCAACCTGCAAGATGAGAAGAGAAGAGCCCACTCACACACGTACACACACCACCACGACTTAGACACACCCGGCAAGCACGCACTTGGGCCCGACCAAGCTCACCCGCGTTCGTTCCCTGGCAGATTTGTGTGTCCCAAATTCCCACCTTCAGCCAGAGGTTTTGCCCTTTTGCTTTGCTTCATAGGCCCAGCTGAGAGGAACATGGGAGGGACAAGGGCCTGGGCAATTGTCGGCGAGGTGTGCAGTTGAGATGCAGACGGGCCGCTCTGATAGGCCGGGGTTGCAGACGGGGCCAGACGCGGCCGGCCAACCGGCGCTTAGGAAGCTGGGGGTCTGTCGGATTCGGATGGCTGGCGCTACACCACCATCCTGCACCAGATTGCAGGACTCCACCACTCGTGTAAGATGAAGACGATGGCTCAGCGAGTCGATGTCTCACCTCTGCCTTGCTCTGGTTACCCGGAGGCAGCTTGACCAGCAGCAGCTTGCCACAAGTGCCCCTCCGAAGGAGGGTCTCGTGCCCGTCAACGAACCGTCATCCAGCTTCATGCCAGTCACCGTCACCGCCCCTTGTCATTCCCAAGGATTCTGGGCTGGGCCCCACGAACCCTTCTCTGTCGAAAATTACTGACAAACAGGGCCGCGGCTGAATGGTATTTCGAAACCGCGCAGAGAGCGTGTTGTTTCCAGTCGGGCGAAATGAAGCGGCCTAATCTGACGGGCCAATCACTGCGGCGCAGCCCATCTGGCCGCCCAAACGGCACGGCAATCCCAGTAATTCGGTGACATGTTCCAACGTGAGCGGACGGCAGACGAATGGAAAATTTCCATCAAAGCATGCAAGGCACCGCGGGTAGCACGGGGGAGGGAACGCGGGAAGCCTATCTGGCGAGCTGGGGGGATGCGCTGTGCCATCATAACACCCATCGCAGCCCAGCGTGTCTCCTATTGCAGGAGAGTATCGCCGTTGCAGGGTGGCACACACGGGGAGGGCGATGCCGACAGGCTGCCTTGGCCAGATTGAAGCTTATGATGGCGACAGGTCGCGATCGTTGTGGGGAGCAGAGGCTGGGCTGGCAGACTGCGGGCGGGTGGTGTGTTCTGCAGCGCTCCGCTCTGGCCTGCATTTGCCTCCGTCTCCTGTTTTTGCTTGCTTCCTTCTTTCCTTGGTTCTAATAATAATCCCCTTACGGAATCGGAATGAGCGTCACTTGATTCCCGCGGCGATATTTCTGCCCGTAGTGGTTGCAACCGTCGGGTTGGTTGAAGAGAAACATGTCGCCGGGCTCTGGTGATGACTCGAGTCAAGCAGATGAGTAGCCGGGAATCGTTGCTTAAAAGCGTGGCGGAGTCCTTCGTCATCGTCTCTTGTGAAGAAAACCGGTGGACGAGAAGCTTCCGCAGGCCTTCTCGTGTTACTCTAGCGCAAACAAAATGTCTCGGGCGAACCGCCACAGTGTGGAGGGACACCAGCAGCAGCAGCAGCAGCAGCAGGCAGGAAGAGGGGCTTGGACCTGAGGATTTTGGTATTATGTAAGCCATCACTTGGAGAACCCCTCCATTCTCCACTTGTTCGTGATTACCTAAGTACATCCAGCTTACATACTCTATCGCGTGAAGAGGCGTCTAGCACTGCAGAAGTTCGCTACCCAGCTGGAAACATTCAACTACCACGAACAAATGAATAAGACTAATGAGTACAACATGAATATAGTAAAACAATGAGGACGGCAAGGACAATAGTGGCGACAAGAAGGATGACGGAGACGGAGGACGGAGACGAATGACGACAGGGACGACAGAGACGACGATAAGGACGATAAGGTAGGGACCAACAGAGGCACATCCAGTGTCTTTGAGTGTGGTCTGAGCACCCGCACCATCCTTGTCGGCGCTCGCAGGGCTTATCGATAACGGTTCCCGGAGAAAGAGAGAGCCGAACCGTTATGGACGCGGGCGGACTGGAGTGGACCTTACCCCTGCACGGATTTTTTGGGCGAAGTGAACACCTGGCTTGCTTGCTGGGGCCGCTTTTGCTCGAGACCCAAAAGCCCACGACCACAGTCCACACCTCGACGGCTTCCATTTTCTACAACCATCACCTCTCGGACTGTCGCTGTCGCCAGATTTTTTTCCAATCGGCCGCATCTCGTTGCAAGCGCGTGCTTGACCAAATTCGCCGGCCGCATACGCACACTAGTACCAGTCCATTGACTATCGCGTCAGTCTAGTCGCGTCCAACTTGCCAACATGTCGCAACCCCAGCAACCACAGGGTGGCCCTCCGCCAGGCGCAATGCCAATGCCCATGATCATGGGCCCCGACGGGAGACCTATGCAGCCGTCTCCTGAGCAGATTGCCGCCATGCGCCGGCAGATCGCAATGGATGGTGAGCTCTCCACTGGCAGCGATCTTGCGACTAAGTACTGACTCCTAGAACAGCCGAGAAGGCCGGCATGAGTGTCCCCGATTTCCTCAACAAGTTGCGCCAGGAGGCCATGCAACGACAGATGGCAGCCCAGAGAGCCCAGGCAGAGGCCCAGGCGCAGGCTGGTGAGGGTGGAGAGGCTGGCGAGCACAACCATGACCATGAGCACCATGGTCATCAGCATGGCCCTGGACACCAGCATGGCCCTCCCCAGCAGCAGCAGCAGCAGCAGCAGGGTGTTGCCAGTCCGTGAGTCCCCCACGGTTCCAGGCATCATCTCTCAATCGCTAATTGGCATGTTTGCAGTATTCAGCCTGGACCCCCGAACCCCATGGCGCTCGCGCTTGCCGGCTACTTGAGAACTTGCGACCTGAAGCCTCGAACCTGCATCCTGAACGGCGAGCGTAAGGACATGTTCAGAGTCAAGCGTGCCCTCCGCGCACTCCAGGCCCCCGGCTACGCGAAGCTTCGCCAGAAGCACCCCGAACTCCCCGAGATTACCGATCGCGCCTCCCTCGAGAACACCTTCAAGCTGCTGCCCATGTCCATGCTCGCTCTGCGAGTTGTCAAGTCCGACCCCCATGAGGGTCATGACCACGGCCCCAAGAAGACGAAGCGTGTCAAGGGTCTGTGGACCGTTCGCATTGAGCCTCAGCAAGAGGCCGGAGACGACATGTATTACGTCTGGCTCTACGAGGGATCGCAGGTCAAGACTCGTCTCTATGCTCTCGCTGCTCTCGTCTTGATCTTCATCGTCGTCTGCTACCCCCTCTGGCCACTCAAGCTCCGTCTTGGTGTCTACTACCTTAGCTGGGGATTCTTGGGCTTACTAGGTAAGAGGACTGAGGCCTTTTCAGATGATTATGAATCTAATTTGACTAGGACTGTTCTTCCTGATGGCGATTTTCCGCGTCATTCTCTTCTGCATTACCTACTTCGTCGCATCTCCCGGTCTCTGGCTCTTCCCCAACCTGTGGGAGGATGTTTCGTTCGTTGACAGCTTCAAGCCCGTCTGGGCGTGGCACGACGTAAGTAGCGCGCGGAAACCCCAGTTGATAATGCGCAGCTCGACTAACAATGAACAGCCCAACCCCAAGAAGGGAAAGAAGAAGAAGGCATCCTCCTCCTCCGGCGCTGCGAGCGCTGGCGGCACTTTCGCTGCATCCACTGGTCAACCTCTCCCCGCCTCTGCGACGACGACCGCGACCGAGACGCAGATTGCATCTGAGCCTACCCAGCGTGCCGGTTATGTCGCCCCGGCTGTCGAGGAAGAGGATGAGTAGATGCATTGTTGACGAAGTAATTTGCATCAGACAGGCGTTAGGGCATTTGGTTGTGAGCTGTACTTGTAGATATACCCAGCGTCCAGCATGCTGTCACCTGGGCTCGGGAGGGAAAAGCCATGCTGGTACATACCAATGGTTACTTTGGCACTTTCCTAGAATACACAATTGAACGGCAAAGACTGTGATAGTTGACTTTGACTTGAGATCGCAAATTTTGATCTTCACATTTTGGACGAGCACGGTTGTTTGTGAGAGGATGGTTGGGTTACAACTATGCGATTATGTATTACTACCTGTGTTTGCGAGTGACACTTTTTAACTTCCGCTGTAGATCATCTATTGCACCGATCCCTCGGAGCGCTCATAGTACCAGATTGCACCCTCAGTCTTGGCGCAGTTGGAAACGCTACCGCCGTTGCTGTCAGCGGCAACAGGAATGCCATCGCCGCGCTGGGGTCTGCCGTAAACGTGGAAGTAATACCAAGCCTCGCCAAGCTGGGTAAAGCCGTTGTCGAGGGAGCCCTTGCCTGCCTCAGTGGTGTTGTAGCGGGGACCGCTGCATCCGAGGTATGGGATGGCGCCGTGGCCCTCAGTCAAGGCGGCCTGGATATCGGACAGCGAGTAGGCGGTGGTGTTGGAAGGCTTGATGTCCTTTTCAGCCAGCCACTTCCAGGTCGGAGTCTCCTTGTAATAGTGGACGACTGTCTCGAAGAAGTCGACGAGCTCCTCGTGTTCTTGGTACTTGGGGCCGTAGCACTCTACGTCGAAGGTGCTGAAGCAGGTGGCGTGCTTGGAGAACTCGTGGGCCCAGAGAACCCAGTTAGGGGTTCCAAGAGCGATCCAGAACCTACTTTTGTTAGGCAACCGATAACAAGGACGTGGGGCTCGAAGCAAATGTCGGATCAGCAGCGCCGAGGACGGAGGAGACTCACTTGTTCATGTACTCCAGAAGGTCAAATCTCTCGAAAGGAGTGATGAACTTGTCGATGGAGGTACCGTTATAAACAGGGACGGGAGTACCGTCAGGCTTGCCATTGGTGGTGTTGGGCGAAGGAAGAGGGTCGTATTGGCGCTTGAGATCGCAATACTGGGTATACGAGCCGTTGCAAAAGTCGGGCCAGAGGCCGTGAATGCCCCACTGGTCTTGAGGCAACTTCTGCCCCTCGCTCTCCAGGCCAGTGTAGGTGTTCCAGAACTGAGTGGCCATCTATCGCAAAGTCAGTTCTTTACCTACAAAAACGTAGTTGTTGAGCAACATACAACAAGGCCACCGTAGGTCTCGACGCAGCAGGTGTCGACCTTGTCAGGAACCGCTCCACAAGAGCATGATAGAACAGGCTCAACTAAGAACATGGTCAATGAATCATCCCACTTGCGCGTTAAATGAGATTCATACCGAGAGAGCAGCTGTGGTTGGCGGTAGTCAGGCCAGGGTAGAGACCGGCAGCGGCAGTGCTCACCAGGGCGGCGACCGCCAGGAAACCAAATACTCGAGTCATCTTGAGGTGCGAATGTCTTCGAGCCTTTCACGGAATGCGCGGCGACAAGCAAGGGACAAGGCGACTACCAAACAACAACAAAATCTCATCAAACGGTGCAGCGGCGCATCATGCTTTATAGAAGCTGGTCTCCATTCAGGGCAGCTGAAAATTTCCGCCTTATCCAATCTCCACACGGAACACCACGCAGACATGTTTTCCCAGGGCCAAAAACGGCTCTTTGCTCGATCAGGAAGCTGGTGAAAAGCTCTGGGTCGGCTGCCTATGCCGTCAGGGAACAGAAGTAGTGTGGGGTCCGCAGCCCACCTGCTCGAGATACGGGCTCTCAGAGGTCAATTGGCGCGGGGCGATAAAGGATGGCCGGGGGTTCAGCGAGGCCTCGGGTGCAGTAGCGTAATGCGCTTTGGAGCAACAAGGGCCGGTCAACGGTGAACATTTTGGGAACCTTTCCCGCTGAACTACGGCGACCTCCGAGGATAAGGATCATGAAGCCTTCATCGCATCGAGGAGGACTTGCATTCCACCGTTCCGGGCTCCCATCTGGCAGGCATTCGCACGTGGGAAAAGTGACAGCACGTTTGGTTGGCACTGTTGGTGCAACAAAGACAGGACTGGAACTTGAAAACCTTAAAAGAGGTGTGTGGCGGTGCAGATGCAGCTGTGGCGGAAGCTGCCACCCCGGAATGGCGGAACTGTGGACCCGAGGAAGCTCCTGCACGGTCCATCTCCGGAAGGCATGAAACGCCTGGTGTGGCTTACCTTACCTCGCTATCGCACCTTCATTCCCTGGAGTGAGCTTGACTTTGGTAAGATCGAGGGAGTAAAATCTCAATCATCGCGCCTTTCCCTCACCCGGCGACGATTATCGTCTGCTTAATCTCATCATTGACCGCCATCTCCTGTCGTTTTACTTGTATTATACTCAGTCACTGCTTTCTATCCCTGACAATCGTAAGACCTGTCAGCTGTCACCTGTCACCGTGCAAGAGCTCCCTCATCAAGCTCTGCGTCAAAAACTTCACCTCTCACCTTCCAGCTATTGTCAAGGTAAGTCGCGATTTCGTCCTCCTGCCTTCAAAGTCGCCTGCTTCTGCTGTTTCGCATCGTTCTTGCACTTTGAAACCCGACGCGTCTGCCATCTGGCAAGACGCGTTCATCCCTACTTGCCTTGCCATTCACCTCATGCCACTTGCCCTTGCGCCAGCCATTCATCAGACTACGTCCTTCACTCATTTCACCTCACTTCCCACAATATTCTCGGCTCAACCACTTCTCATCTATAACTCCACCATTAACTTCTGTCTTGACCTCTTCCCCGTAACATTGGCCCGTAGTCCTCTTCTCACCGTTGGCTGATTGCCTCCACGCAGACTGCTCAAGCACACATTCACCATGTCGGAACAGACTCCGGTTCCCGCCACCAACGGCGTCAGCCCGGCTCCTCCTGCCGAAAAGTCGGAACCTGTCAAAGAGGTTGCCAAGGATGAGGGCAAATTCTCATGGACGTAAGTTTTACATCTCCTCTGTTCATTCATCTAGCCCGTCTCACATTCATCAAGGCAACCTCACCCGACCTTTGTCATTATCCTCGTCGGATCCGATGAGACTCCCTTCGGCATCCAGAAGGACTTCCTCTGCGCTAGATCTACTTTCTACCGCAACCACTTCAAGGAGAACGTCGCATCAGATACCATCGAACACATTGTAAAGCTGCCCGAGACCTCACAAGAAGTTTTCGGATTGACGCAGCAATTCCTCTTTACCGGCCAAGTCTCGAACGGTGCCAACTCAACTCCCTCATACGAGGCCCTCATCGGCGTGTGGAAGCTGGGCTATGAGCTCGGAATCGATGGTCTCTGTGACAAGACTCTCGAAGCTATGAACGAGTGTAGACGCATCACTCAGCACATCCCCGCAACTCCTCTGCTTGTTCAGGTCTGGAGAGACACACCTGAGGGTTCCGCCATTCGTAAGCTTCTCTTGTCGTGGGCGGCAGAATACATGCGCTCTTCGGAGTCCAGGGCCGAGTTTGCCAAGTCCCTCCCGCAGGAGGTTCTCAGTGAACTCGTGGTAGCCATGAGCTCTCTTGACAGCCTGCCTGCTCCGTCTTCTGCGGAGTCACCACAGTCCGCTGAGCCGGCCCCCCGGAAGAGTGTGCACTACTTGGAGGAGGATAGCGATGAAGATGACCACCTGTCCAAGAAGAACCGACGTGCATCTGCGCCACTGCCGCTGTCACAAAACTCCAAGACGTACAGCAACAGCCACCGAGCTCCACCTCCTCCGGTCCGCAAAGCTGCGGCTGCGGCTGCTGTTGCATCTGCGCCGAAATCTAAGCCCGTCATCCAGAAGCGCCGCAGTTTCGTTTCCACGCCCACTGGCGAGATCAGTACCGACAAAAAGCTGGACTTTTGCGCTGATCTCCTTGACAGGATGCTTTCGGGTCCTGGTATGTCCCTACCTTCTGATAACCATATGAGTATCTTTGTTGACATTTACAGGTTTCTGGACGCGGCTTGTCGGTCCCTTCAAAGAGCCCGTTGACCCAGTCGAGGACAACGTGCCTGATTACTTTGAGAAGGTGAAGAAACCCATGGATCTCAACACCATCAAGGCGAAGATGAGTCAGCAACAATACACTACAGAAGACGAGTTCGTCTCCGACGTCCGCCAGATTTTCGACAACTGCTACACATACTGGAAAAAGGGCGATGCCATGTGGGTGGCATGCGAGAAGTTCCAGAAGACTTTCGAGGAGAAGTATGCACAAATGTCCAAGAACATCTCCAAGATGATGAGGGAACCCACCGATTGAGTTCCTCATGAGTCGACCTTTCCATCTTCCGGACCGATCGAGCATTTCACCCTGCATGTATATTATATGGAGTCGTCGCTACTTTTTTCAAGCCCCCGCCGCGGCACAACTTCTACGTAATGGTGGTAGTATGGAGGGAGATTTTTGATCAGAGGAGCAAAAGAGTTGCGTTGCTTTCTTTCCGCGGGGGCAATCTTGAGGAGGATAATACCCAGAATGGCTTGGGCAGCGGAACGAGTGTACATATCTAACAACGAGAAGAGATGGCGGAGCAAAATGCCCAAAGCGTTATATCCCAGAGACTCGGAACGCGCCCTGCGATCTCGACGTCCTGAAGAGCGTCGACTTAATTGACCTATATTAGTCTCTTCAATGTCGGACCGATGTTCATGATACCGGCGCCCTTGTCTCACGTGGGGAAGACGTTAGCGCCGGGGTTGCCACACGTCACGGGTCTTTGTCTAGCCTCAACGACCCAGATCTCTGCTCTAGCCCTCCTCCGTTGCCACTCGCCCACTTCACGGTTTGCTGCCCAAGCCCCACGATCGTGCCAAGGAGAGAATATCGTGCAGAGAAAAAGACAAGCTCTTGCCAAGCAGGGGATTTGCGGGGATCGTCCCGTGGGGTTGGAGAGCTTGGCTTCAGAATATCACTCCAGCAGTTTACCTTGTCTTTGTCTGACTGCAACCGCGACGATTTAATTGCAACCGCGACGATTTAATGTTTCATTCTGAATGAAGCTCAATCTCGAGGACCCTCGCGTCGCGGGGATCGATATTGGCCAGCCGATTATATGTAACTCTGCGAACATGTTTCTTCTCACACCAATATAGATTTGGTTGCTTCGTCACGGATAACCAGACGAGCGGAGGTTTTCAGTCTGGCTTCGTCGTCATCGTCGGCCGTCCTCCCCCCTCGTGCTTCTCCGCCTTCCACCTCCCCCCGCCCCCGGAAGTCTAGCACCTCTCCGAACAACACCAAGCTAGATCCGGATACAGCGAACCAATCGCCCCAACCTCCCCCGCGCTCACGTCGCTATCTTCGCTGAAATGCTTCCCCCACAACTCCCCCAAGAACTTAGAAGCGCCGAGGAAGATCCAAACGTCGGGCGTACGCGCGCTACCTAGCCTGGACATGGCTCAAATTCGGCGCATGCAAGCTTGAATGTCAAGCTTCCTCTCAGCCAAGTGCCGGCCCAGCATTTGGAGGATGGGATGGGATGGGGGGTTTCGCCTTGCCCGCTAGCTGATCGTCACCCGCCCTCCGAGATGCAGCGCTCTCCCCGATGGGTGGTTTCTGCCGTCGAGGCTAGAATGCGCGCAAACGCAACGGAGGGCGGGCTAGCATTGCCATTCGTCCCCTGCGAGGTTGGAACGGTTCAATAGCGGCCTTCTGCCCGGTAAGCCATAATTTTCCCAGCTACGTACGGCACTGGGAGCACATTTGAGTTTCTGCGAAATCTCTGCCGTGGTGCAGAATTTTGGTTGCGCGCTTAGCTGCAAATTCGAGACCTGGCTGGATCCCGACATCACGGTTCTGGCGTGTGGGTGATGGGACCGACCTGTTGGGCGTGGGGGAGCTAGTGTGAGCTTGTCAGTGGCGTTCTGGATCGGACGACCCAGGTGGTGATGGGTTTGCTCGTCGCATGGCATATATAAGGTTGGACGTTGACGACCTTGTTGGCATTTTGGGATCATCAGCCAGCCGGACACTGCGCATCATCATCTTCTTCTTCTTCTCATCAAAGACTTCATCGCTTCATCGATACCCAGTCCAACTCGGCAAAGATGTTTGGCAAGAACGAGGAGCCAGAGGTCGCCGAAGTCCTGGACCAGCGCCAACCCAGCGCTGTCGAGGCGACCCAACATCAACATCGCATGTCCGTCTCCAACAGGGGGTTGACGGGCGCTTCCGCCTTGACAGTCAGGCAGTCCATCGTGCCCATCACCTTGGTCACCCTTCTCTTCTTCCTGTGGGGATTCGCTGTAAGTGAAAGCCATCACATCACAATCACTGGGGCTCATCTAACAATGCGCGTGCAGTATGGCCTGCTCGATGTCCTCAACTCCAAGTTCCAAATAGCCCTCAACATCACCGCCGCCAAGGCCGGCGGTCTCCAGGGCGCGTACTTCGGCGCGTACTTCATCGGGCCCCTCACCTACTCCGGCTGGATCGTGCGCAAGTTCGGCTACCGCTGGACCTTCATCACGGGCCTCTGCATCTACGGCGTCGGCGCCCTCATGTTCTGGCCGTCCGCCGTCTACCGCTCCTTCCCGGGCTTCTGCGGCTCCCTCTTCATCGTCGGCTCGGGCCTGTCGACCCTCGAGACCAGCGCGAACCCCTTCATCGCGACCTGCGGACCGCCCCGCCTGTCCGAGTTCCGCCTCGAGCTGTCGCAGTCCTTCCAGGCCATCGGCTCCGTCATCGCGCCGCTGCTCGCCGCCCGCGTCTTCTTCTCGCACACGGAGCCGAACGACCTGTCCAAGGTGCAGTGGACCTACCTCGGCATCGCCGCGTTCGTCTTCCTCCTCGCCGTCGTCTTCTTCTTCGCGCCCATCCCCGAGGTCACAGACGCCGACATGGCGCTCCAGGCCGAGCAGAGCGCCGCCCTCACGGGGTACCAGGACAAGCCCATGCGGAAGCAGTACAAGCTCTTCTTCGGCGTCGCCGCGCAGTTCTGCTACGTCGGGGCGCAGGTCGGCGTCGCCAGCCAGTTCATCAACTACGCCGTCGAGAGCGCCGGCCTCACCCACTCCGAGGCCAGCGACCGGTACGCCATCGGCCAGGGCCTCTTCGCCCTCGGCCGGTTCGCCGCCGCGGGGCTGATGATGGTGGTCAAGCCGCGCCTCGTGCTCATGGCCTTCATGACGGGCATCATGGTCTTCATCGCGCTCGCCATCGCGCTGTTCGGCGAGGCGGGCATCGCCATGCTCTCCCTCGTCCTCTTCTTCGAGTCGTGCATCTTCCCGACCATCTTCACGCTCTCGATCCGCGGCCTGGGACGGCACACGAAGCGCGGCAGCTCGTGGATCGTCGCGGCGGTGTCCGGAGGCGCCCTGTTCCCCAGCCTCACGGGTCTGCTCGCGGATCACAAGGACTACCACGTCGCCATGGTGGTCCCCCTCTGCGGCTTCGTCGTCAGCTTCGCGTACCCCATCTTCCTCAACACGGTGTGGAAGCGCGAGCTGGACGGCTTCAGCGCCAGCAAGATCGGCTACACGGACGAGAACGGAGTCATCGGCGACCCGTTGAGGGAGGAGGCGGACAAGACGACCTCCAAGCACCTGGAGGCATGAGAGAAGAAGCCTGAAAGAAGGGTGACTTTGGTGTTGAGGCTTGAAGGAGTGGCGCCACACGGTGTCTCGGGTACCTGCATGAATGTAATGACTTGTTTCTCTTCACTTTTGCAAATCTAGAATTGGGTAGACACTGCGCGTGGAGTATAGCTGGCCACGATTAATGATTACGACGGCGATTCAGAGCCAAGCAGAATGTTTCCCGTTGAAACTCGACGTTTCGTTCAGCATTGTTTACAAGGCTCAATGCCGTTTCGGTCTGTGGCAACGAACTGCCTGTCGTCGCTCGACACGTTCCATGATACGTCGTCCGAAGTAATTGCGGTTTGACCCGTCGCGCGGGACGCTTTTTTCGGGAATCGGGAGGGCAACTATGCGCTTCTTAGGATTCAGGTGGGTGGCAGTGGCACACGCTGGGGAATCAGGTCAACCTTTTCCGTGTTCATGCCGGCGCTAGCAGAGGGCGAGAAGAAAACGGATGGTTGCGATCTGCGGTGCTAAGATTGCGTTGTTTTTCGGTTCTAGAAGGCGCCGGTGAAGCCTCGCGGAATGGAACACCATGAGACACGCAGATACAGCACAATCCGATAAATTTGTCAAGACAATGTGCTGAGGGGAATGAGAGATGCCGGCAGTTGGCTGGAACGGACGAGATGGCGGCTCGGGGGTGTCTCTCAGTTGAAAGATGAAGTCCAAGTCATGGGGAAATGTAATGGGATTGATTGGGTCTGATGATTATCGACAGCGCTTCGGGAGAAAAGGGAAATGGTCCGGGTCTGCAAAGGGAAAGAGGTCGGGCCAAGAAGAGGAATTCTGGGACCGGTCGTCACGCTCAATTTCCAGAGATGGTTGGGTCGGGGGATTTTTTGTATTATGCCATTTGCCCTTTTTGCCGCTAGAGGTGAGGGTGAGGTGAGGGTGAGGGTGAGTTGCAGCGAGTGGTCTGGGGTGCATCGCGAAGTGCTGGGGACTGAGGCGAGGAAAGATGGAAAGCGGCCGAGCGAATCAGAGACGAGGAACCCACCTGAAACGGCGTTCGATGGTTCGTCAGATGGCCGCGATGGGGTGGGGCCTCTCTCTGAACACCGAGCGATTGGCGGATGATGCACGGCTGGGTTGGGTTGGGTTGGGTTGGCGCTGCAAGGTACCCGTTGGCGGCCCCGACTTTTTGTCTACAAGTACCTTACAACGCAGCACGTCCTGGAGCCTAGCCTATCTGGGCTGATCAGAGACCCGCTTTTGGAGAATTCGCAGCGCTCTTGTCCAGTCAGAAGGCAGCTGTCGAGCACAATTGGGCGAACCTGGGCAAGTGGTGTCGCACGGCCAAAAAGGTCAGGGACTCGGGACTCAGGAGAGATGAGGCATTGGCTGGCGCCGGGCTGTCTCATTTCAAAGCTGCAGGTTTCCGCCTTTTGTCTTTCCTCTTCGGTGCTTGTCCTCCCCCAGCTGTGGAATAGGATACCAACTGTCAACAAGCCTCCCTGCTTTGGGGGCGGTCACGTTTGCCCAAGGATTCCGGTAGCGAGCGACTGCTCTGTTGAAGCCTGCAGGTGCCCTGTTCGGTGTTGGTGCATGGAGGCCTGGTCGCGCGGTGGAGAGACGAGCTGATGGGTCGCTGCAGGCCGTAGGCCAGTCTGCTTGCTGGGGCAGTTGGGGGGGCAGTTGGGCGAAGGTGAGGGTCTTTTCGAGTCTTTTACACGTACAACAACACGCAACTTACGGTCAGCGAGGTTGGTTGCGTTGCACACGCTGCGTTCCTGAGCTAAAGGGAGTGGAGGCCGCATGCCGTATCTGCACCGCCCGTCGCCCGCTAGCAAAACATGCATAACGGTTCCCGTCGCGTGTTCATCATCCCTTTCCTTTTTTTTCGTTGGTCTTTTGGAGTCTCTCGGCTCTCCTTCACTTGAGACACAGTGCCACCCTCTCCAAACATGAGAACCCTCATCAGGAGTCGACGAAGCCTCGCACCGCTCTCCTCCGGGCCATTGACAACCCTGGGCGGTCTGTCCACCCATCCGGTGCGGACCATTCAGAGGCTCTGACGCAGACGGCCTCAAGCCGGGGTCATCGTGGCGGGCCCTGTCGGCCAAGCTCCTCCAACTGGTCGCTGTCCAGGCAAATAAAATTAAAAGGAGGATCCTTCCGAATCGGTACGCCATATCTCGCCCAGCCCGCCCAAGACATCCTCGTCGCCCATTGAACCGTGCTGCCCTCGTCTACCCTCGTCTTTTTCCCTCTGCCTCTCATCCTCCCCCCCCCGGTTTGCGACCAGCATCGCTCCTCCTGCCCCAGTTCTCGCGACTCGTCCTCTCTCTTTTCCCACTTTCCTCTCTCCACTTCATCTCCATTCTTTTTGCGCCGTCCCCGTCCCTCGCTTTGCACTGCACTTTCTCCCGCATTCCCCTTCGCAACCACACCCGTCGCGTGCTTTTTAGGTGGTCTACGCCCCTCCAGTCACTCTTTGACCCTCCTTCACGATCACCTCACGCCAGAGTACTCGCCTTCTTCTCTCGCTCCGTCGATACTCTCCTCCTCGTCGTCGTCGTCGTCGTCGTCCGCCTGTCGATATCGCTCATTCATACCGACTTGCGATCCGCCAACAAGACTTACAGTCGTTATTTTGCAACTTTCGGGTGACTCTCTAACCCTAAACGTGTCCGAACAAACCGACCGATTCGATTCGATCGTCATCCATCATCAACTTTGCACATTCCGCCGCAATGCATTTCCGTTCGCTCGCCTCCGTGGCCCTCGTGGCCTTCACTGCCCAGGCCTTCGCCCAAGACAAGGTCTTCAAGCGCAGCATCATCACACCCTCAAGAGATTTCGGCATCATGCGCCGCGCCGACAGCGCCTACCAGCCCGCCGATGAGGTCTGCTCCAAGGGTGGAAACACTTGCGCCGAGGCTTGCGGTACCGGATATGAGCAGTGCAAGTCCACCGACTCTGCCGTCCACTGCTACAACCCCGCCGCTGGCGAGACCTGCTGCTCTACCAACAGCGGAAGTGAGTCTACCGTCGCAATTTCACACTTGTGCGCATCGTCACTAACACGAAAAACCCAGACTCTTGCCTGTCCTCCTTCTACTGCACGCACGACACGGGCGCCGAAACCTTCTGCTGCGCCAACGGCATGAACCTCGGTGACTGCGCTGCCAAGCACGGCGTCACTGGCGCCCTCACCTCCGATGTCCCGGTCCCCACCACCACCTCGACCTCCCAGGCCCCCACGACCAGCTCTGTGGCCCCAACCCCGACCACGACTTCCAAGCCTGTGCCCACCACCTCTTCCTCCGTTGTTGTCGCGACCACCCCGTCGACAACCTCCTCTCCCTCTTCATCCGCCGTCCCCAGCACTACCGAGGTCGTCGCTCTCACAACGAGCATCGCCCCCAGTGTCGGCTTCACCTCTGCCTTCACCGCCGTCAACTCCACCCTCGCCTCCACAACTCGCGGTGTGAGCACAAGGGTCAGCGCGACCCCATCGGCCTCCACCGGTGCGGCGCCTGACCAGAACGCCGGCGCTAGCAACGCCCCGGCTGGCATGGCCGTCCTCCTGGGTGCCGCCTTCGTTGCTGCCCTGCTGTAATAATCCACAACTGACCCAACTGGAAGCCCCCGGTCAGGCCATTGCCATCCCTGGAGATTATCGCCAGGGGGTCCGATGATGCCTGGTCAGGCGTACGCCATGAAGTCACGAGTATAATGATACCACCAAAAAGCAGCGAGCGGCGGCGTTGGGAGACAACGGGATACCACCGTGCTCTGTTGGGATGTTGATGTTATCCAGTCGCCTTTTTTCACGATTCCCCACTGAAGAGATGTCCGGAGCGGCTTGATGAACCTTTTTTTGATTGCGATTGTTTTTTTTTGGAACACACGAGAGAAGATTTTGGAAAAGAGACGATGATGAAAAGAGACGGGCTTGGAGACCTCACTTGGATCAGCGACTTGATATCCACTGTAACTTTTGTACGTTTTTGCATTTTTGCCGTACCTACCTACTACTACGATTCCCCCCTTCTGGACCGAGACTGCGGAACTGTATACTTCCAGCTCGTCCACAACCAGTATCATAAACCTTAATTCCGTCCGGAAAACAAATAACATCACGACATTGCACGCATTCACATTCTTTTGACTCGCAAGTGACACCCCCGCAAGTATTATGGTTAAAGCACGACGCGCCTCACCCACCGCGACAATTGGAACGCCGCAACCCTCCCGCACCGGTTCATATCTGCCGGTCAAATCTCCCGGCCCGATTTCCATCGGCGGTCTCGGCGTTGGCCGGGCCCGGCGGAAGTTTCGAGGCCGTCCGGGGCGGGGTCACGGAACGAGCGGGGCCGAAAAGCCAACCCGACGACCCCTACCCGGATCCAGAACACTGGACGCGTCCGTCTGCCTTGCACCGGAAACCGATGTCTGTCTCTGCCCTACCAGAGTTCCCACCGTGGCGCGGTGTTGGTTGCAACGTTCCGCGCCCTCCTCTTCTGCTCCTCCCAACCGGGGCGTCGTGTGGCTTTCCGACTGCTTACTCCGCCGACGTCATGTCTCGCTCCCTTCCCCCTCTCTCCCCTCCCCAGCTCGCCTCCCTTTTGGATTCCCATATTTTAAGGTGTCTTACCGGCTGGCATTCCCGAAACCACGGCAGGGATGGAATGGAATGGCCAACCAACAGGTACCAACAAATCTCAGCACTAGTCTGTGTGTTTGTGCCCTTTCTCGGTGTAGGCCTCGTCATCTTTGGTTTCGGTCAGCGACTTCCGAGTCCGGGAGATTGGCCTGATCGTCGGCCCGCGTGCCATTATGCCTTGGATGAGCGACACGCGACGTTCGGACGAACACGTCGAGTCACCCGATTCGTGTGAGCGACAAGCACATTTTGGTTTTGGGGGTTTTCATCCAATCGTATCATCAAATAAGTCATTTCTTCTTTTATTAGCGCCTGCTCGTCCGGATGAAACAGATTACAGAAACCGGGTATCATGATGCTCTTCTCTCCCACAACCCTCGTAGGCGAGATTCTAGGTTATCCTCTCAGGTCACCTTTCCCATCTCTCTAGTGAAAAATCCTCTCATGCAAAAAAAAAAAAAAAAAAAACCACCAACCGTCATGACGTCGCCAAGCCTACAGTCCCTCGTTCCAAGGCCGCCAGAACTGGTTGCGGAAGGTAGGCATGCACTTGACCATCTCGGGCGGTTGATCCTGCCAAGGGATCTTGACGGACTCGCCCATGTGCTCGATTGCAACCCACGAGTTCGCGAAACCTCGTTCCTCCTTGATCAACCTTCCGTCTTGGATGTTGTATGCCAGACTGACGCTTGGCACAACGGCAATTTTGCCGTGGCCAAGATTCCACAGGTCTTTGCACAAAAGCGTTGGCTCGCCGGTGTGGCATTCGCCCGGGTACGACCTCCTGAAGTCGAGCTTTTTGCTGAGGAATGGTTCGCCAGTCATGGCAACGCCTCCGTTCCAGCAGGCAAAGACCTGCAGAGGCTTGCGGCTGAGGTAGCGGTCCTGAGAGTAGGGCTCGTTCCAGAACATATTGGCCACGTCGCTCCACTGCTCTCCCTTGGGCGTCCTGTCCGGAATAGGCAAAAACGTATCACCGTTGATGCCTCGGGAAATCCAGGAGTCGTAAAAGGACGGCTCTCCATTGTGCGGCGCGAATCGAAGGAAATGGTAGTCCATGGCGCACGTCATGTCTGCACCTTGGGTCTGCTTCTGGTACGCAAGTTCCAGGATGTCCTCCGTGCAGGCGGCCACATCGTTGAGAAAGACTATGGTTGCCTTCGGGTCGTAACGGTCGGCTTCGGCCATCATGGGCTCGAGGGCCAAGTTTCGAAGTTTGGCAAGCTTGCCAATGCGATCCCCGCTGTGGGAGTCGATGCTGCTCGTTTGCAGATAGTACGCAATCCCGACCTTGTCGAGGTGCGCCTTCAAGCGGTAGAGGGTCTCGTACGTGCCGTCGGTGGAGATACCCTCCACGATTGAGATTGCGCAGTTTTCTGGGCCGATGATGTCGACAGCTTCAAGGACAGCTCCAATGAGCTGCGGAAGCAGATCTACGACCTGTCGCAGGTCAAGAGCGAAGAAGAAGTGACGCTTGCTGGTGTTGTCGACCGGCTTCAGAACACCGTAGCGCGTGATGTTCGGTGCGGGGCAGGCAACAATAGGGTAGCCGCCGTTCTTCGGGTCCATAATGGCCTTTACGTATCGACCTGCATCGTCTGCTTTATTCGGGTCTCCCTCGCTGAGCGCTGGTTGCACCCAGCCTGGCGATGAGGCATTCATCCAGCTGCCGCCATATTCTACACACGAATTAGCACCTCGGCCACAGAACAAGGTTAGCAAACTCACGCTCTGCTGTCCACGGTGTGACAAAGTACGACACCAGTGGCTGATGGAAGAGAAGGAAGAAGCCCGTGATTAGGATGAAGACGACTACGGCGATGAAGGGCGTCTTCAGCCGTCGAGGCTGGTGAAAGTTGGCGAGCATGCCGAGGTCGTTACGCTGCTTGTCTGTTTCTATACAGAGTTGACAGAGTTCAGAAAGATCGGTTATATACTGAGTCGTTTAGGGCAGGTCGAGGAAGATGTAGGCGAAGGCCGACTTCGGGAAGTCGGGGCGTATGCCAGGACAGAAGGAAAAAGAAGAAGAAAAAGCGAGAGAAAACCAACGAGGCCGTCAGCTCAGGATGTTCATGCAAGACGGCTCCGTCGTGCAGTGGATCGTAGGAGTACAAGATGCTAAGAGTCGCCAGAAGAATCGCGGAAGAGGAGCTAGAAGCGGGGACTGGGAGCTCATATCACTTTCGGGTGGCACCGAGAGAGTATGGGAAAGCTCAGGCCTCGATCTGTCCCTGCTGCTTGGTTTGAGGCGCGAAATCCCGAGATGCGGTGCAGGAAAGAATGTGGCATAAGGTAGGACGAGACAAGGCAGGAGACGACGGAAAAAGGTTATGGTTCCACGAGGCGTGCAGGCGTCGGGTCAGCCCAGGCAAGGCGAGGTGTAGAAGAAGTAACACAGTAGCCGGGCGCGAGCAGCGGTAGGAACTGTGTGCCTTGATGACCAACCGGTGCTCTTCCCTCAGTAGGTGTTTCTATGCAATTGGATGTTTGGGAGACGGGATGGAGCCCGAGCGATGTGAGGCGCAGCGTCCAATTGGAAAGGGCAAGGGGAGGAGGAGGAGGAGGAGTAGAGATGGATGAGGAGAGAGTTTATCTTGGAAAGGAGGCGGTGGACGGAGGACGTGTCCGCTGAGTCCACACCGCGGTAGTAGGCAGGTATGGATGGAAAGGTAAGGTATTTGGACAAGGGCAGTGTAGGCATAGAGCTAGAGACGAAGAGGCAACACAAGGTAGTCAAGCAGACAGAAAGGAAAGCCAAGGTCTTGAGGTCTCAGAGGTGTTGACGCAGACGGGGTGGGCGGGCTACGGAAACATACTCAACAAGGTAGGCAGCAGGCAGACAGCTTAGTTAGGTTCCTACCCACGCACGGAGAGTCGCGGCCGACGTAAGGTCAACCCAGCAAAGAGCAGAAGCTGGGGAAAACAATTTGCATGTTTTGTTCTGGGTCAAACTTGGCAAGTTCCGCCATGCTATGCTATGAGCAGAAGCAGTAGGAAACGGGAAGCGGGTTGGGCTGGGCTGGGCTGGCCTTACCCGGGAGGGAAGTGTGCACATCGCACTATGCGACCCTCGCAGCACCTCCACGTCCCAGGGCGCGGCGGACCCAGTTCCGGGTGGCTGCAAATTTGACAATCACCTGTTGCGTGTCCACCGCGATTCCTTTGCCCACTTGCAGTTCCAATTTTTTCTGAAAGTCCCTCCTTGCTTGCTTACTTGCTTGCTTGCTTGGCTGCCCAGCTATTTCTCTCTGTTTCCGTGCAGAGTGCAGGGTACGGCAGGGAGGATTCAATGTGCTGCTCATCACGCGGCATGCCTCATCACCTTCCTGTGTTACGGCTGAGGGGGCCCGCTTTGTTCTGCTGTTAAAATGCCTCGGGCGGAAACATGTGGGAGAAGAGCAGCAGGCAGAGAGAGTTGAGATGAGAAGAGGCAAGGCAAGACATGCAGCACACGGTTCTTCTTTACACGGTGGCTAACAACATGTGCTGAGTTCCACGTTCTGTCAGGGCATGTTTCACCTTGTCCTTCACTTACTCGCAGCCGCCAAAACATGCCCCCTCCGACCACCACTGGCAGTCAGCCTTTTGGATCTTTTGCCGATAAAAATATACCAACCTAAGTAAGGTAGGTAGGTGTCTGGGTACTAGGCAGCTCCGGATAGTGAGTGCCGATCATCATGGCTCAGTGCCGCCATTGCAACCTTGGGAAATAGCACACAACGTGGCTGACAGCATGTCGTTGCAACCTCGTCTCTTCCCATTCGCAGGTATTCGTGGGTAAGTAGACAGACAAGCTCGGCCTCCTCCCCCTACTACTATCACTAATAGTGTAAGTACATGCTGCTTGCTCCCGCTGCCCGCGCGCATCATCGAGGTCCCGGGAACAAGCACGGAAAGTGTTTCGTCCGTCTCGACAGGTCTCAGACATGCTGCTCGATTGCCCACCGTGAGTTCGAAATCGAAATAACAGCACCGTAAAAAAACCAAATCAAAGTCAACCCAATAAAAGATCGGATGGGCGCCTCCCACTCGGCCGGCCAAACGTAATTGTTTCTGTCTGTCCGTGCCTGCGGCGGTATCCGTACAGCGCACTGCGGCACGACAACGCACTGAGGGTCTGAATGACACCCCCTGCAGCCCTCCAGCTCCCAATGAACCACCAATAGGCCATTCCCCTCTCTGCCAGAGAACCCCTTTAGCCGGCGCACGCTCGCCCGATTCTGCTCGCAGGGTCGTCGTGACTGGCTCGTCGAATTCTACATTAGATTGCCTGGTACTGAGTACACACAAGCTGGGCGTCTCCCGCAATCCTGGGCGGTCTCGGCGATCCTCTTCTCATGGCTCGTTGTTGCTATTAAATTTCGCCCGGCTTCGTCTAGCATCATCTCTCGTCCAGGTGTTGTCCATCTCCAGACGACGCGCACTCTCACCTCGCCTCACCTCACCGCCGAGAGCCAAGGAAACTCTGTCCTTGTGTGTGTTTGACTTTGGAAAAAAGTTCAGACCGCCCCAAAACATCCATCTCAGTAATAGCCATCCCCCGCGATGAAGCAGACTTGCTGGCAAAGACAGAAAGGCTGAGGAGGTGCTGCTTGCGCAGCCGGTACTCGAGTATTCCCTGCCCTCAATGCTACCTGACCCCACGCTTCCCTCCCATACCCTCCCAACCGGGCGTGCGGCAAGGTCCAGCCACAGGGCGTGACGACGATCTTCTCGTCCACGCTTTTTTTTTTTTTTTTTCTTGTGACGAACTCACAGCGTGGGCTTTTCACCTCACATCTTCACCGGCATGCCCCATGTCCACCACTCGGCTTGGCTTGCTGCGAAACTAAGCCCATATCGCCGAACAATGTTCCAGGCTGTAATACTTGACGGCTTGGCGTTCGATTGCTCCGGACAGTCGGCTCCAAAGACAATCGTCGCTTTCAACCTTTCTTGCGCCGGGCGAAACGACGAATTGAAGTGACGTCTGTCAGATGATCGGTGCCATTCCGTCCCGTGCAATAGGGTGCTCCCGGGCGGCAGTCGACCAGAATTAATTCCCGAAAGATGGTGCCGCCCCCGTGCATATACGCCAATGCACTCGAACCATTGAAAGCTGGCCTCGAGTCTAGAGGTTGTCGCGCCACCAGCGCCATGCCTTTTCTTGCTTCCATCAGTCGTCGTGAAGCCATACGTAAGCTTCTCCAAGTCTAGGGCCACTCAGATGGAAGAAAGATTGTAGATGCACAGCCCACGGGCCTGAATCGTTGGCAGGAGGGCCACCAGTTCCCCATCGCGGGAAACAGGACTGGAGCTCGACGCGCGGACACCGGCATCTCCACACCAAGCGACGAACGCCCCCTGACTCGCCGTCCCGAATAAGCAGAGCTCCCCAATCGGGCAACCCAGGGGAGTTTTGTCTGCCTGGAATACGGGATCCGCAACTGTCTGAACTCTGAATCTCTTCGCTGCTAGGTAAAGAATCCTTCGAGCGTGGGAATGGGCATCTCCTGTTGGCAACTCGCATGAAAATCTTTACACCTGTTCAAGCGTCGCTGTCTAGTCTCTACGAACTCAGCAGTCTCGTCACCCTCTTTGCAACTCCGTCCTCAAACTGCGTCACCCCGCCGTCCAGGATCGTCAGGTTCCCGGTCTTCAACCTGTATACCGCCCGCCGTCTGGAAACAACTTCATCCTCATCATCTTCCCCGCTCTCCGAGTCTTCGATCAACCCTTCAACCGCACCCCGCATAAACCACCGGTCATGGCTGACGAGAATGACCGCCCCCTCCCAGTCCCTTAGTGACTCACGCAAGGCCGTGACTGTCTCATAGTCGAGATGGGTAGTTACCTCGTCGAGAATGAGACAGTGCGGCCGTCGCCAGAAAATACGAGCAAGCTCGCAACGCACGAGCTGGCCGCCAGACAGCTTCCCGACTGGTATGTCGGAAGCAACTCGACCGGGCAACCCAAGACTGCCAAGGATCACACGGAGCTGTCCTTCGTCCAACTCTCCATCGACATCCTTTGTGAGTAACGAAAGAGCTGTCAGTGAAACGTCGGCTCGGCCCATCTGTTGCAATTCTTCCACGGCATGTTGAGAGTAATATCCCAGCTTCAGCCGCGGATGAGTTGTTATCATTCCGGACGAAGGTTTGATATCGTCAACAAGGAGCTTCATCAAGGTCGATTTGCCAGCCCCGTTCAGCCCGAGGATGCCTACGCGGTCACCCTTGTGAACGGACAGGCTGACATCCTGCAGCACGGCGGGTGTCTGTATCTTTCCTCTCGCCTTGGTCGGGTAACGAAACGTCACGCTCTCCATCGATATCAGCGGGCCAGGAAACCGCAGATCTGGAGGCTCGGGCAGGTCAATGAATATCGGCCGCTCGTCTTGCGGTATATCGATATCGGCTCGCGCAGTCAGGTGGAACCCCTCGAGATCGCGATTGAGCTTGAATCTGCCGCCGTTTGCGCTGACCTGGAGACCCCAGCGGTCGTCGAGCTTCTTTTGACGAGACTTGGCTTGGCGTAGCTTGTTCTGATCATCATTCGCCTTCCCCGCTTTGATGTTGTTCGTTATGCTCTGCTGGATATGAGCCTTCTGCTTGTCCTGGGCGTCCTTCATCTTGGTCAGCCATAGCTTACGCTCCGACTGCGATGCCTCGTATGTGGGAAGATCGCCATGAAAATACGTTAACCCCTTATCTTTGAGAATGAGAAGATCGGTGCAAAGTGTTATGAAGTCTCGGTCATGAGACACGAGGACAAGAGTTGGAGCATCGTCGTCATCCTGCAGAGACTCGAGGTACTTCTGTAACCAGATGATTCCCAGAAGGTCAAGAAAGTTGGTAGGCTCATCCAGTATCAGGATATCGGTTTCCTGGAGCAGTGAAACTGAGAGTGCTGTCCGCATCTTCCATCCACCGGATAGGCTCGACACGGGCTTGGACATGTACGCCTCCGAGAAACCAAGACCTGTCAAGATTCGCTTGGCTTTCGATTCGACTTCGGCAACTTTGGATGGCTCAACCTGCAATTGAAGGTCTGCAAGCATTTCCAGTGCCTGTTGCGTCTCGTTCTTCAGAGCCTCGTTGGAAATTTCGCTTTGCGGCTGGTCCAGCCTAGGTCCACGTCAGCGTCCATGATCTTTGATCATAGGTGAGCTACCTACAATATTTGCGACTCCGCAACAATCTTCTCGAAAGCCTTGAGTTGTTTTCTAGCTGCCAGCCCTCTGTCACCACTTCGCAACCTGGCATTCTTGTCGAACTGGAAGAGACTCTTCTGATTGTGCTCGTGTCGAAGGGCACGAACCGCTCGCACGGTGGCGTATGGATCGGTGCTATTGATGCCATCGGACAATGCTTATAACTTTTAGCTTATCAACATGGCAAAAGAACTTGGCAATACCTCTTATACCCTGTTCAACATCTGATCGAGCGGTTGCCTTCTCGATGACATGCTCCAAGACAGTGCGACTCTGACTGAGCTGCTTTAATCCGGTCGAAGCATCGCTTGGTGGGAGTTCCGTGTCAGTGGTGCTGGCATCTGTCTGTTGAAGAATGGATATCCGAGTTTCCTCGGGGATACCGGGAATCAGCTTCTCGGAAATGGCCTTGAGCAGCGCTAGGTATGAGGGTCAGTGTTGATCTTGGGATGCGGACACGCTACACTTACTCGACTTCCCAGATCCATTCCTGCCAATGAGTGCATATCTTTGGCCGGCCTTCAGATGCAGCTTGGTGTCGACGAGAATCTCGGTTCCCTCACTCCTCGCCTTGGCCTTGCCTTTGGCGCCGGGTTTGGTACCCGAACCTGAAGTGACGGTGATGTGGAGACCGTCTATGTCCAGCTGCAGGAGAGTGATTAGCTGCGAAAGCTGTGTTCCTTCACAAGTCAGGGGGTACCTCGCGATGGTCCGTATTCTGTATATTGAACCGCGTTTGCTTGCTGGTGCAGAGGATCGTGGCCACTGATTCCGAGGCGATGGACGTCATTGCTGCAGCACAGTACAGGTCGAAGGAAGGATCTGGGCAATGGCGATCAAAGAGCAAGCCGAAGGCAAAACCCGGTCAGTTGCGGAGCAGTCACGCAGCGAGAGAAGGATGAAGCCGTTCACAATGGACCTTTGGCTGCGGTTGTTGCAGGAATCTATCTGGATTTTATTGATTATGTCGTCGGCCGGGGATGCGGCTGTTTACCTTTCAGCCCCCTTCCGATGCCGACGGAAGTTGCAAACCGGAGGTGCTCGATCGCCCATCAGAGGCGTCGCACTTGTCGCTCCAGCACTAACGTCTGGACGGTACGTACTCTTTGCGGTATGCAGATTGCAGTTGCGCTGCGCTCCGTGATGTGAGTCACGCCGAAGACAGCCGTCCCCGGCCCTCTTTTCCGGGAGCCCATTCGGCGGTTTCCTCCCCCGTCGCGATGATGTCGCAGCTGCCGGGGTGACTCAATCCATGGAACTCACCACTTGGCGAACCGTCGCCTCTGCTTCAGTATGGTGCCCATCGCAACGGGCACAATGACCCCGAAGCGCTATGCTCAGAACAGGGGAAGCGAGTCTATGAAGGTCTTCGTGTCCTTGGCATAGACCGACTCCGCGTCCGCAATCTCGTGGATCTTCAACTCCTTCTTCGCCCACTTCCTCGCCGCGCCGTACTTGCCAGCTCGCGACGCGGCGTATGCAGCATATTTGTATGCCTTGCTGAGGTAGTCCACCAGGCCGACCTCCTCAACAAGCTTCACCAGCTTCTCCGCGTAAGGCGACACGTCTCCTCCAAACGAGTCGCTCCCAAGCTCCCGCTCAATCAACCCCATCAGTCGCTTCATCTCCACTCTCTTCAAATCATCGGCAGCTCCTTCGCCCTCGTCTCTCGCCGAGCACGACTGACAACTGCATTCGAATCCCCACTGCGCAAGCCTGGCCCGCCTCGCCTCCGTCGTCTCCGTCAGCGGCGCATACGTGACCGTCACCTCCTCGTCGGCCGCGATGTCTCTCCCGGCCCAGATGATCCTCCTCCCGTCTACCGATACGCTCGCAGAGTTCGGCGTGCACGCGTGATTGAGCTTCGCGATGCGCGGGAAGATACCAATGGTCCCGCCCGCCATCGTGAACCCGTTCGTCCGGAAAATGAGCGCCTCCCTGCTGAACGCCGCGTCGTCCATCTTGCGGTGCTCCGGGCACGACAGATACGCCGCCCGCGCCGTCGCGTTGAGCGTCTCAAACGCCCTGTCGACGGCCGTCGCGATCGCATCGAAGGCAAACCCCTGCCCGCTCACCAGGCTCCCCGGATCGACCGTGAAGAGCGGCGTCTCGTCGATGATGCGCGTGCCCTTGGGGATCTTGCGCCGCGCAAAGATGCCGAGGCCCTTACCTGGCGACGGGCGAACCTCCCACAGCCCATCTTCTGATTTGAGATCTTTGTGTGAAATTGTCAGCGGGGGGGTGTGTTCATCTCAAGTGAGGTAAGGCGACAGGTAGTGCGCTCACTTGTCCCATATCGGATGCGAATCTCCTCGGAATCGCCCAGTCCATCCGGCACGGCCCCGTCGGCGAGGGGGAAGTCGCCAGTGTCGAGAACCCCCAAATGGCTCTGCTCGTGACATGAATCCGAGTCGCAGATACGATCACGAACCTGCGCGTCACCATCGCTGCCGTCATAACCGAAAACCGGGTTCGGTTGCTGCGAGACCGCGAGCCATAGCCAAAGTAGTACACGGGACGATCTCATGTTTTCCGGGCCGTGTGTGTGTGCTCCAAACTCCGCAGTTCAGATGAAAATTCGTGTGTCTTGGGTTCTCATTGCTTCTTCCAGGCTTGAGTGAATTATTTCCGCGGGAAGAGGTTTTGGAAATATTCTAGCCATGTGGCTGCGCGCCTTGCAATTCTGACAAACACGGCCATCAGCTACCTACAAAGAGGCTGGCCCGGCTAGCCGGGGCCGCTCGAAACGGATCTGCTGTCACAGGATCGTGTCAACGCCCCGTGGCGTTCCCCACGCGACAGGCATCTTTGGGGTTGGAAGTCGCCTGGATGCGAAACAATGCCAGACCGACGCTCCTATCTTAAAGGTAAATTGGGTGACAAGCACAGAATGGACCGGCGATTTCTCTCCAAATCCTTCCAAAATGCTACCCTCTGTCGTGGACTTCGGGCTGCTGATCGGCGCTAGTTGGGGTGGCATTCTACCGCCATTCCCGCAAAGGGGGCGCTGATTATTTGGGGGCTCAGGGGGCGTTTCGTTTCGAATGACTTGGCCTTCGTCTGGTCGGCAGCCTGGCCCGCGACCCAACATCACCTTTTATGGTGTGTATTCTACATTGTCGTAGTAATCGTGCCGGGTCGGGACGTCGCACTTGGAGGAATTGAAATTGAAATGCCTTTGAGGCGTCGTTTTTGACATTGATTTCACTGTTCTCTACTCGCTAAGCAGTGAAGGAACGAGGGCATTCGTGATATCTGCCGTTACAATCAAACGATCCCAAAGCTTTGAAATGAGAGATATCATCATAAGCAAGCCCCTTGCTCCTATCAAAAGTCACTCAACCCCGGATTTATTCGCCGACTCCGCTTGAAGGATCTCCACCGATCGGGTCCCGCGCCGGACCTGGGGTTCGCGTTCAGCCCCGCAATCCGGATGGCACCCGAGGGTATCCATCATCCCGCTTGCACCTAGTCCTTTGTTGCGGTCGCTGGACCGTTTCTCGGGAATCGGGCTTTCCTCTCAGGCACCTTCGTATTTTTGTGCCGGAACCAAAAATGCTGTATAATCGGCGCAAAGAACACAACGTCGCCAAGCCGCCCACGACGAACCCAGCATTGTAGATTCCCGAATCTTTCGGCTCCTCTGAGAGTCCAGGGCCGGTCAAGCTAGAGATTATGGGAATGATCATGGTCCTATCATATACGGTGAAGACTTGATCGAAGGCGAGCTCGCCGGGAATAGTTCGCTGAGATTTGTGTTGCCGACGCTGCGGCCCGCGAGACCTCCAAGCTATGGCTTGGAGGCCAGTGAACATGGATCGTGACCAACTCAACTCGCCTGTTATGAATACCGGAAAGACTTGTGCATGTATCATCTATCAATATGTTCAGTCAATTTGTCGATGTTTTAGGACGTCGGTGACGGTTGAGAATTGCGTATGAACTGAGGATGCCTATAGACACGCAGAAATACATACAACTATGAACATCTCCCAGCACATTAAGATAATTTGTATCACCGTGCGGTTTTTTTCGCAAGTGTTTGTTAAAATAGAAGAAAAGTTTTGAAATTAAAATCAACAAAAAACAGTTTAGACATCAGAAAGTCGCAAAAAGAAAAGGAATTTGTCTTCGGTCAGACTCGAACTGACGACCTTCAGCTACCATCACCACACTAAGAATGCCATGAGACTGCTGCTCTACCGACTGAGCTACGAAGACCTGCGTCATTGATTGTTGCTGGAAGATACGATCAGATCACTATTTGAAAGTTCGGAATGTGAGTCAAGAGAAGCCTTGATAGATATGAGGGTAGCCTGCATCAAGGTTCACTTGATCTGTGGTTCGGCCAGACGGGTGTGCATTCGCCACCCACTTGGTAACGCGTCTTATCCAGGTTACATCTAGAGACTCAATGGCATCAAATAACCTTCAATGATAAGGGCTTCGACTCCAGAACATTTGTGTCGACCGCATATTGACAAGTCATCATCAGCCCATCTACGTGAATTAGGTCTAGACGCGACGGCGTGGAGGCTTGAAATCTGCCACAAGTCGACAAACGCGGTTTTATGAAGGCGAATACCTAAGAGAAATAAGTTAACAGCCAATGAATAAGTAGGAACTCGGCAAGACATAAGGTGGGATGGGGTCATAGCAGTTGCTTCGTCTTATTCTTACCTCCTTGTTATGCTTGCCTATTATGTATAAAACTGGTCTTGAGTGACCCTTATCTTTGTCATTCTCGTTATCATCTATCCCATTTGTCCTTTAATGCCAATGCCCAAAGGGACAGGTGGATCATCGCAGAAATTTGAGTGGGCTATCGAATGTTGGATTACTGACAAAATCTCGCAGGCAGCTGATCTCCATGAGCGCGAAGCTGGTTTTCACGCCAGATCAAGGGTTGCAATCGAATCAACAAGTGGCCAGAGGTTCGAACGAGATTGAGACAGGGGTGCTTTTAATGGATACGGGAGCTAGTCTTGGGCGAAAACGTGCTCACTCCGAATATTGTATAGCTTTGCTCAAGCTTCATGTTTGTTGTGAATAGACACGAAGTCGCCGGCGACAAGACGTACGCCCTCCCCAGCAAGAGTTCATCCAGAGTAGACTATTTTTTTCATCGCAGAAGAGACAGGGCATCCCTAAACTAGATGGTTGATGTGTTCAGGAAGACATCACTGCCCAAATTTATGGAAGGACTATGGAAGTACTTGTGCTCCTATCAATCTTGCCTGCAGATGCATTGCCAGCTGATGTGCAAGTTCGCAAAGCCTAGCACGTCGACTTGCGGCAGGACACTTGTTTGATAAGAACAGCAATTTGATTGGCAAGTATGAATTGTTTCTAGGAAATTCACGCTGATCGCGCTGTTGGCGCGGAATGAGATGGGTGATCCTCACGACCAAGTCTTGCCTCCGCATCGTTTCACACCGACAGCAGGCCTAGAGGTTACCCCTTAGAGAAGACAGAGAATTCCGGACTTAGACTCAAGAGGCTCGGCGGGTTCGATATTAAGACTTCTATAATTAAAAGAGGCCAACCGACAAACAAGCTTGTCTTGGCACTCTATCGCTCTTACACTCAATTCGCAACTCAGTCGTCATCCTCCACGAACCACTCGGCTCTTCTCCAGATCCCACACCACCATGGCACCGCCGCATCTGCCATCTTTAAAAAAACACACCAAAAAGAGAGTTAGTTGCATGAGCGAGTTCTTTTATTCTTTTGTGGAGTCCCGCACGCCATCTCAAGTTTCAAAGTTACCGCCCCCTTTACCCCTAAACCCTGAAACCCCCCAACCCAACGACCGCGGCCGGCCGTCTGCCCTCTTTTATTTCTCTCTTGCTCTCTTTCTCGGAAACCTGAGACGTCGCCCTACCCAACAGAGGACACCCATCTGCCAAGTCCACGTCAGCCCGAACGTCATTCCCATGAAGCTGCACGAGCCACACGAGATCAAAATCTGGCATTGTTCGTCTGAGGTTGGCCGTCGGGATGTGGGCGACACACAGGAGCTCCCTGCCTTGCGTCGACTGGTATGGCCGGCGGCTCCGTATTGCTGGTTACTATCGCGAGGGAGCCCTTCGAGGTAAGCAAGGCCGGCCCAGCGACTTTGAACTCCTCCACAAAAAAATATTGCCGTCGCTGTTCGCCGTCGCCATTGAGCTTACGCGGGCTGAGCAGACATGAGACGACCAGGGATGCTCTCTTCCCCCTCCTTTGCAACGTTCTCAGCCCTTTTTCGGCCGGCAACAACGCCACTGCAGTGCTTTATTCGGGATGCTTGGAGACCAGGAGGACCAGTGAGAGGAAGGCGGACGCGAGTCAAATCCACTTTAGACCACACGATGGGATGACAGGGCTGTCAAATTGAGCCGGTTGATCATGAACGTGCGGCCGGCTCGGCATTGCTTGTATAAAGATCTGCGGCTCTTCTCTAGCCAACGCCATCTCCCTTCTACAAGCAGCTACACACTCTCTCTACAGCTCTTTCCATCCACCTCTCATCCGACTTGCTCATATTAAAGATACCCAATCACAGCTTCAAACGTCACAACCGCAATCTACATTCAAAATGAAGTTCATCATCTCCTACATCATGCTCGCTCTCTGGTAAGTTTGAACCCTGTCACCACAACAGTGTGAACATCTTTCTAACGTAAGTTGTCAGCTTCGGCCTCGGCCTCGCACAACAAGGCACCATCCAATGCCAGTGCAAAGCAACCCTCAGTACATCGGTCATCAGGACCGGCGGCCGCAAGCTCTGCAGCCAGCGCGGCGGCATCCTCAGCGAGGACAGCGAGCTCTGCACCAAGCTGCCAGCGAGGTTCACCGACGCGGACTGCCAGACTCTGGGAGACTCTTTCTTTGCTAGCTGCGGGTCTGCTCGTTCCGAGCTGAAGAGGGGAATCTACAAGCGCGAGGTCGTGCCTCTCTCCTCGAGACCGATTGTGAGGAGACTGTCCAACTTCTAAAAGTACAAAAAGTTCATGACGGATACCACCTCCACCACCACTTCTTCCTGTTTTCTAGATTCCAAACCATTTCTCTAGCGCACCCTTCAATTCATCAACATTTACTTCTGCACCTTCTTCCACTGCCCATGCAACGAATCCGTCTGGCCGAATTAATAAAGCACGGATTCCGCGCCTGTCTTCCACGTCTGCTCCAATGTAGTCGAGCCTCTTCTCATACTTATCCGTGACCAAGCCCTTCAACGTGCCGTCGTCTTCAAAGTCGATAAGCATTCCACGGCCCTGCTCCATCTTGGGCCCCAACCTCGTGCCATCCTTGAACGTAAAGTCCGGGGCACTTCGGCCAGCGGCCGGATGGACGTCGCTTCCGAGATCGTACCGCTGCGAAAGGCCCCAGACCCGATCAATGAAATGATTAGTGCCGTCGTCGGTGGCGATCAGGTCGCGGACGAGCTTCTGGACGGCGTACCCGGTCTCGTTCGGCTGCAGCGCCGCAACCTGCGACCGATTCCACTCGAGGACGAACTCTCCAATCGGGTACCTCTCCTTCTCATACGTATCGATCAACTCAAAGTTGGCCTTGCCGTCGGGGCCCTGCTGCTGCTCCTGTCGGACCGAGGCAGCCAGCTTCCAGCCCAGGTTCATAGCGTCGCCCAGCCCGCAGTTCATGCCCTGGCCCCCGAGAGGGGGGTGGATGTGCGCCGCATCCAGGGTTGGAATTTAGTCAAGTCAAGTCAAGTCAAGAGGTTGACTAGGACTAGGCTAGTCAAGTCACCCTATTGACTAAGACTAGGCTAGTTAAGTCAAGTCAGTTAATTTAGTTGACTTGACTTGACTAGACTAGCTGACTAGCTAGTTGACTAGCTAGTCTGACTAACTAGTCTAATAAAAGACTAAATAACTAATTACGTATATATATAGCTAGTATATATATAAATACTATTAATTTATACTTATTATATATTTATTAATAGTAAATATATATAATATAACTTTTATTTGTTATAAATAACTAATATATTAATAAATATAGTATTTTATTTAATTATTAACTAGTCACTAACTAGTCAGCTATTAATTGACTAGGACTAGGCTAGTCAAGTCACCCTACTGACTAAGATTAGGCTAGTCAAGTCAAGTCAACTAAATTAAGTGACTTAAGTCTGACTAGACTAGTTGACTAACTAGTCTGACTAAATACTAGCTGACTAGTTTGCCAACCCTGGCCGCATCCCCGGCGAGGAGCACCCTCCCCCTGCGATACGTCGTCGTCTGCTTGCTCCGGTCCGTGAACGGCGTCGCGAGATGGATCTTGGTCATCCGCACGTCCGTCTTGCCCGTGACGCGGTTCAGGATATCCTGTAGTCGTTCAAGTGACTGTTCCGCCTTCTGCCCCGCGCCGCCGTCAAAGTCCATCAGGTACACCATGTCGGGCTTCCTGAAGATGTACATGCCGTGCCGCGTGGGCACGAACCCCGGCACCAGCCTGTCGGGATGATCCAGGTCGCAGTGGACGACGTACCCGGTAAAAGTCGCTTCCGTCCCGGCGAACTCGAACCCTGCCGCCTTGCGAATCACGCTCCGGCCACCGTCGCAGCCCACGAGCCACCGCCCGCGGAAGTTTTGCCCTTCTTCTCCTGCTTCCACCGTGATCCCGCTCTGAGTCTCCTCGACGATCCTGTTGAACCCATGACCCCTGAGGATCGTGACGCCCAGGTTCTCCGCCCGCTCAGTGAGGACGGCCTCAATGCGATCGATCGTGACTGGGCCCGGCATCAACGATGGGCCCGGCAGGCGGTACTTCCAGCGATTCAGGTCGAACTGGGCTAGGTTCAGCAGGATGCCTGCGAAGTGGCCGCCGAACTGCATCCCGGGCCCTTTCGGGGGTGTGTGGGGCCGGTTGGTGAGGTCGAAGAGCTTGCCGAGAAGGCCGCGGCGGTAGAGCAGCTCGATGGAGGGGAGGTGGAGACCTCGGAAGCCAACGGGGTTGCTCTTCCACTCGGACTCGGGCTTGGCGTCCCGTTCGAGGACGAGGACGGATGCGCCTGCCAGGGCTACTTCGCATGCCAAGAGCAGGCCGACGGGGCCCGCGCCGGCAATAATGACATCGTAAAGCTGGGTCATTTCATCAATTGTGAGCCAGTTGCGATGAATAAAGAGAGGCGATATGGACTGATGCTGGTGGAATTAAAGATGCTGAAATGAACTCGGCTTTTGGAGTCGTGGATTAAAAGAGTATTTATACAAGGCACCACCGGGGCCCAAGTCTGGCATTTGAGGCATTGCAATCGGGCCCGAGTCTCCTTTGATGACAGGATCCTTGGTTGAAAGCCACATCTCTCGGTCCCGACGTTGTGTCGCCGCATACACCTGTTCTTCGCGTCTGTCACTGGGCTAGGCTTTGTGGCGCACTAGCATGGAATGGTCTCATTCGGTGTGATTCGGGCATTTCGTACCTGGGAAAAGTCCAACAAGTAAGAATCACTGGCAAGTTCGCCCGAAGTGCGGGAAAAGTATGGGCTGGTGACTGAAACATGCATCAACAGGCAGAAGCTTTCGCATCCTGCTGCGGCGTCCCGACGTAGCCGCTCGCTCTTCCGACTATCCGTCCCGTTCGGGCGCCGAGTACGCCGCTGTGAGCTTGGACGGAGCATCACTTCACCGATCCGACTCAACTTTGAATGTAATCGTCGGTACGCTTGGTTCTCCGGGATTGAAAGTTGTTTTTATTATCCGTAAGAGGCGCGTTCAATCATTATTGCATGCTTCTAGCCCGTCTCTTCGCCGCCTGTATTTCTGTTGCCCACAACATCCGCCTCACAATATGGATCGATCAGCGAGAATGCCGAACAGCGGATGCTTCACCTTGGTGACAGCCATCCAACCGCCCTCTGGTATCTCGACGATGGTTCCGTCAATGCAGACCTTGCGCCAGCGGGGATCGCTCTCCCCGATCGTCACCCTGATCTCCTCCGCATCCTCGTAGCCGACGTAGTCTTCCTGCTCCCCATTCTTCCATCTCATGCCCACGTGCGAGCCCTGCTTATAAGCAGCCATCATGATCTCCATCGTCTTCTCCGCTCCCACGGCGCCAAAGTGAACCAGCTTCAGCCGGCCTTGCAACGGCCCGCTGCCGGGCGAGATCGTAAATGTCTTCTCCAGGTTTGACACCATCGCCGCCAGCGCATAGCTGTACTTTTCTCTCGGCAGCAGCTTCAGCGCGGCGCCGTCCGGGCTTCGAACCTCGACCTTGGCGGTGTACGCATGGCTCTCCTTGAGCAGCTCCTGCGCGACCATGCCGAAGCGCTTGTCTCCATGCTTGCGGTACTCGGGCGTGTCGCTCTCCCAGACGAGCTGAGCGTGAAAGCCGTAGCTGGCTACGAGGGCTCCAAAAAGGTGGTCAACACTATCGTTACGAAGGCTGACGTCCTCGGGCTTCTCGGCGTCAGGTTCCGGAGTGTACGTCACCAAACGGGCGCCGGGGGAGAAAGAGGCACGGAAGCTGGGGAGCGGGGCGGCCGTGCCGAAGAAGAGCGTGCGGAGGCCGAGCACCATGTGTGACGGCCCGTTCTCGGTGTATAGAGGCTTGTGGGATGAGTGGAAGTTGGAGTTTCCGGTGCCGAGAGGCAGCACGGCGATGGTCGGGAGAGCAGTCGGCGTCTCCGTTTCTTCGCACCCATTGAGTAAGTCGACAACGCCACCATCGCCACTCATCAAAACAATCAATTCGGTCTTGATAGCAGAAGCACCCGGCTGTTTTTGCGTCCTCGAGGCCCAGTTGTCTTTTGCAAAGTTGCGGACGCTGTCGGCGTCTTCCGTGATAAGAACGTTGAACCTGTCAGACAAGCCATCGCTTTGCGACGACAACCCGCCTTGTGCTTTTTGGTCGGCGAGAATGACCAAGGGCTGGACCACATTGTCCCAGAACTTGGGAGCATGGCCCAGGCCGGACTTGGTCGAAACGATGAAGTGAACGTCGTGGCGGCTTGGTTGAGGATTGAGGTGGTCGGGGAATTGCGAGAGCAGGAGACCGTCAGTAAGCTCTGGGGGCAGGTCGCCGGCGACAAAGAAGATATCCAGCTGATACGGGAATCCCTTGGCTTCAGGGTCCTCCCTCAGTGCGCAGATGATGGGACCCGAGCTGAGGCGAGGATTCGGCGGGATTATGAAGACAATCTCTTCCGGGCGTACGGATTCCCCGCCGCGCTGGGACGTGAAGCTCAGCTTGCCATCGACGAAGGTGGCATCGAGGGCTCGGCGGGGTACCAGCCCGTGGTCGCGGGGTTCGAAGCCCAGAGGCTCTGCAACATCCATCGTGCTATGGGGAGGCGATGGATAACTCTTTCTGGCCTCTACCGTCCAACAAGATTCCTGTCTCTATTTCAGTTGATTGCAGTTGTGGATGGCAAGTTATCGCCGGCACGTTGAGAGTAGAGATCAGGATCTAGGCGGTAGCTCCCAGGCAGCCACTCGAGACAGCACGACAAAGACCGTCAGCCCGTTCAGGCAGGTGCCGGTATCTCTGGTATGTATCTCTGGGACCTGAGCAATGTCTCGGTGTGAGGTCGAAAAATAAGCCGGCTGCGCTGGAAGCCCTGGTAGTAAGGTACCTACCTACCTACCTCTAACTCGCAATTCCGAGCGAACGAACAGGAACCCGCAGTGGGAGTGGGAATTGTAAGCAAGCATGCAGATCCGGATGTGTGGCATGTGCCTGTCCAAGTGTGTCATCCGGCCGCTGATTGCGTTATTTCTGGCAGACCGGACCCTGGTGTTGCAGCGAGTTGCCCACTGCAGCAGCTGCACAGGTGGGGTAGATCTCGCAATCTTACCCGTTATCTTGGATCCCTAAGCCGCTGGAATCTGTGCCCGTCAGCGGCCAGCACCGCCGAACCAATCCATCGCAGTTACGGCACCCGACGCCCGCAGCGAGTCACACAGGGCCGCCTCAGCACCAGACACGGCCCGTCAGACAAAAACCAGCCCGTCCAAAAAGTAAGGTACCTTCACAAAACAGCACACGGTTGCGTGCAAATACAGAAAACATGGCATTTGGCAGCCAAGATAAAAGATGAACGACATTGGCTCCCGGAACAAAAGTATAATCAAGCCAAAATGATGGGAGCGGGGTTCGAACCCGCGCACTCTCTCGAGTAACAGAGCTTAAATCTGTCGCCTTAGACCACTCGGCCATCCCACCTCTTCAATCTGAATTGGGGTATTTTGGCGGTTGAATGCGAGCTATACGGCGCGCGCCATTTCTGGTTGCGCAGCTTACCCATGCGGGTCGCGAGGGGCGAGGGGGGAGGGGCGAAGCCGAACCCAAAGCCCACCTTCGCGCGTCCCTGGTGGGGGGACTGCCGCGAACCGTGGAGCCTCGCCAAGTCCTGAGAAAGGAAGTCAGTCTGTTGACTTTGTACGTTGGCGCTGGAGTCTGCTCGGCCGAGGGGCACCAACGAGAATGGCGTCTCGACCTGGTTGTCGAGCTCCGGGTGTCAGCATCTCCCATCTTCTCAAGTTCGAAGGCTCTAGCGGTGACGGAGATGGCGCGGGGCCGGGGCAGGGCAGGGCAAGCGGGGGAGAGGTTTACCTCGCTGTCACAATTCTTCTTCAACTCTGGTATTCTGTTCTGCCTCCAAAGTATCGACTAAAACAACCCCAGCTTCTTCTTTTCGCCTTCGTCCATCACTGTCCCTTGGCTCGCGTCATCGGGCCCCAGTTCTCTCTCGGGTTCATCTGGTATCTGACCAACTTCTTCCCCTGCGTGCGCTTACCCAGCTGCGCGAGCTTCTCGTCAAAGACGAGCGTCTTCCGCAGCTCCTCCTGCGAGATCGCCTTCTCCTCGCCCTTCTCCGCCCCCTTCGCCGCCGTTTGCTCCGTGCTGTCCTGCATCTCGACGTCCTTCTTGTCCCCTTCCTCGGTCACCTCTGCCTTCTTAGCCTCAGTCGTGGCTTCTTCAGTCTCCTTGATTTCGTCGACCGACTTGGCGTCGCCATTCTTCTCGGCCTTGTTCAGACCCAGCAACGTGTATGCCGGCATCTGCGGGTTGATCTTGTCGGTGCGAACGGGAGCCTTCTGGCGAACCCATTCCCGCATGATGAACCAGATAGCCTCCCACGGCGCGTCCGTCTTGACGCTGCCAGGCCGGCAATGGCTGCGCGTCACACGGTAACCGAGGTGCCTCAGTGCGCCCCTGAAGACATCATCCGGAGGCTGCTGTGTGTTGAGCGTGCCAGCCAGCTTGCTGGGCATGACAAAGAAGGGGTAGTGGTCGATCCTCGCAAGCTCCTTGTCCTTGGGATCAACCGCTTCCGCGGGCTCCGGACCAGGGATGTACTCCTCGAGAGCCGTCTGGAGCATGCCCTCTATTCTCGTGGTCGTCTGGTAAACACTCTTGTCGACCGTGGGAATAAGATCGAGAATGCGCTCGATGAATTCCGCATTGTGCAACGGGCCGCCGTACATTGGTCCGGCAATGTGCTGCGCCGAGCCGCAGTGCTGGCAATGTGAGTCCGTCGGAGGACCTTGAGACAGGCCATGCTTGTAAAAGTATCCATCCTTCTTCTTGGGGTACGGGCGAGTCCGCACCATGGGCTGCGTCTCCCATGCCGAGCAGCCAGGGCAGTTGTACACAATCATCGTCTTGCCTCCCTGGTAGTTGACCGCGTCCTTGGACTTGCGGACCTTGACGAAGATGCGGCAGTAAAAGTCAATGGACAGCGACAGCTGAGGCTCGATGGTCAGGCCGTACTTGGCCGCTGCCGTCGTCAGCGCGTGAATGATGATGCGCAGACCAACTTCGTGAGAGTGAAGACCCTTGATGGGGACACCGCCGTACAGCGAAAAGCTCTTCTCGGCGTAGCAGTGGCCGGCCCAGTGGCTGGCGTCGGTGCAGGTGACGCAGAGCAGACCGCCGTCGTCCCTGACAGCCTGCACGGCAGCGTCGATGAAAGGGGCAGCAGTTCCGTAAGGGTCGAGATCGATGACATCGTACTTGTTCTCCTTGCTGGGGTTGCCGAAGCGGTCGCGTTTGGAGAGGTCGTCCGCGATGCGCCTGTACATGTGGGCGATGGCATCGTCGTGGTTCGCCTGGATCTTGTCCTCCAGCCCGTTGTGCTTCGCATTCAGCTTGATCGACTCGACAGCAGACTTTGTCAAGTCGTTGGCCGTGACGGACGTCACGAATGGCAATTCATGCGAGTAGCGCAGCGCACGCAGTCCAGAGGCCGACAGGGCATCGAGGATGGTGAATTTAGGGGCCTTCTTCTCGGGAGCGGACTTGTCTTCGGCGTCCTGGGGCTCGGTAGCGGCAGCCGAGGGTGCGACCTCCTCCGTCTCGGCCTTAGCATCGTTAGCGGCGCCGCTTCCTGTTTGCGCACTCTGCGCTTCGCCGTTCGTTGTCTCCGCCGGCTTGCCGTCGTCTGTTACCTGAACCTTGGCTGGCCTGTCGCCACCGTCGTCTCCCGCGGCGCGCCGCCTCTTCTTCTCCTTGCGCTTGGAAGCCGGCTGCGCCGCTCGACGCTCGACCACTTCCTCGCCATAAGCCCTGATGGCCAGAACTGAAAGGTCGCGGTTGAATTGCTGGATGGGATTGTAGAAAACCTGCTGCTTCCCCTGCTTTCCCGCGGCCTCGGCAGGGACCAAGATGGTGGCTTTGCCCTCCTTCACGCCCTTGAAATCCTTGCCATCGTAAGTGATGACGGGGTTCTCCGCGCTCATGTTTTCAATTTTCGGGTCCTCGGTGGCTTGGGTGCTGCACAGTCTGGCTGAAGGAAAGCTGGCCCTCAAAATGAGACGAGTATGAGAGGCAGCAGAACAATCCGTGCGACGCAATAGACTCGCCGTCCTTGATGGGAGCTGTTGATGTAGTAGCCGGCTCGCAGCGCGTGTGCTCTGGCGAATACCCCCTCGAATGTATGGAATCAACATGCAGATATGTAATGCGATTGAACGTTCACAATTTTTGGGTCGGCTTTGCTTTGATCTGTCACTGGAATCGAAGGTGCTACAGTACAGGTCCGCGAGAGAAATTTCAGTGGGTCCACATATTCTGCCGAAGGCGGTGAGTCATTCGGTGACCAACTGCACCAAAGAATCTTGACAACAACAATGACTTCGCCTTAGCTACAGCAATACCAGGCAGGCTTTCTCATTACCGTGACCCTCTGCCACTATTACGAATCCCAAACCAGACGTTGGTTTTCCTCTCACTAAGATACATGGCTACTTTTCGTTGCCCCCAAAGAAAGCACAAACACTCATTGACATCCCCTGTCCGTTCCCATGCGTAACTGAAGCTCATCGATAATGCAAGTTTCTAACAGAATGATCCCTCTCAAATGTAATCGCGATGTCTTTTCTACTTTTCCTTATCCTTGTCTCCGCCTCCAGCATTGGCTGCCGAGGCTGATGCAGAGAGCCTAGAGGCAATCACTGAGCCGCGGCCCGTATTGCCCGGTGCCTGTCCCGGTGTGCCAGGCTGATCCTGCTTTTGGCCCTTCTCAGGAGCCCGCTGACCGCTTTGGAGAACTGAGCTCGGAGTATATACCGCTGGGATATTGGCTTGGATCGTTTGCTTGGCCTCCCAGTAGAGATCGAAGCACTGGACGAGGGCCTGATCAACTGTCATGTCTTCAGGGACAACACCAGTGTCGAGAACCTTCTTGATGTGGTCCTCAACTTCGCTAAACTCCGCCTGGTCTGAGCGGTAGCGGTCGGGCAGGCCACTATTGTGCAGAAGGGCGAGAATGCCAGCATTGATAGTGTTGCTCGCGGCAATGATGGTGATTGGTGTACCATTTTTGAAGGACATGGAGCCGATGGCGGTGAGGACAGCGCCCAGGATAATTTGCAAAATGTATCCGAACCAGCGGATGGTGCTCATACCGTGGTAGAAGTAGAAGTACTTGGTACGGTGCCAGATGACGTCTCGGTACAGACCACTGGGAATGCCCTTGGGCGGGTAGTACCAGCAGGTGGGATGGAGGGCGACGTGGCCTTCAGTGTCTTTGACACCGCCGATGCCATGGGCGAAGATGGCCCACTCTGATGGAGTGAGGAAGCGGTACCTGATGCGGCGATGCTTAGGCTTCTTGGGCGGGGCGTTGTTCTGAGGCTGGAAGAACCCCGTGAGCGTGTCCAAGGCTCCTCTGTCCTCTTCGTCCTTGGCGGCCGACTTCTCAGCGTCGTTCTCGGCCTGAATTTCCAGCTCTTCCTCTCTTTCGGACTCGATGCCGTCGAGTTGCAGAGGGGGAAGCTCTCTCATGGTTGCTATCTGGACAGCAGGCTGTAAACGAGTGATGCGTGTTGGTTTGTAGGGAAAGTGGGTGTCTATGATGAACGCCGTTAGTGGCTTGATAGCTCTCGGCAATGTTGGATGCTTACCTTAGGACCAAAATTGTGAGCGTCTTAGGCTGGTTGTTGGAGAACTGTCGATGATGAAGGGAGAAGACGACGACGAGGGAGACGATGGTTGGGGACGGCGAAGGGGGACGACGAAAACACATGTCTGGCAGGTACGTCTGGGTATCAAGCCTCAGTTGAGGCAAGAACGGTCCATGATTTTGGAAGGAAAGAGCACATGTGTCGACAAGAATCACTTTCGCGGCAGGAGGTGTCTAACATTATCTCCTCAAGGCAAGTAGCTTTCGCGGCATCACCTACGGATTATGCGAGGCGGCAGTTACGTTCCATTTACAACCAACGAAGAGCCACTTTCAATGAAGTGACGGTGTGTTACTAGACCGTCCGATTTCAATATAACCCCCAAGTATGGGAAAGATGGTGTCTCTCTAAGAAAGACTCTGAAGACCTCTCCTGCCGGTTGGCGCACCCATAGGCCCAAGGCCTCATGGTTCGGCTCCTTCCTGACAATTCCGTCAAGAACAGCAACTACCTAGGGGATCATGAACGAGACCCGTGGCTTGCGTAACCTACATCGTTGCCGACCACACGACATCGTTCGGTATATGACATGATAAGGATTGGATTTGTCCCTTTCTCAGTGTCTGATGTGTGCAATGGGACAGCTTTCCACTCCACATCATCATCAGTGACTCGATATAAGAGCTCGTGGTTTTTTCTCTCGGCTGGATTGGTGCCATAATGATGCTCCATGACCAGACAAGCACATGGCGTTACAAATTTGGGCGTCATTCTCTCTTCCAAAACGTACTGTTGAAAGTAGAAGACATATCAGCCAACACACCACTCCACTTCACACCCACGTAGACGGAATGATTTGTTAGAAAGTGCACTTAGAGAGCTTTGCAGACCTAGCCTCCATATTCGACATCTCTCCAGACTGAAAGGCAACCCTGGGGAAGTCTACTTCAAAGCGTGTTGCGTCGCTTACACGCTTGCCATCAACCGAGGATAGAAGCCCCAGATTTGAAGCGCAGCTCAATGGCATCAACTAGTCATCAAAGTTAACCTAGAGAGTGCCAAAAGCTCCGATCCGTGCCGGATGAAGGAGCTAGATGAGCTTTCGCCAGAAGAAACTTAGCAGATGGGTTTGATCACCACTTTGTTTCGACGGGAGACATTCCGGCGCTAGAACGGGTCAAAGTAGCGAGTTCAGGTAAGAATCAATAGAGCACGCTCTCATAGATTGGAGGGATTTCTCGATACGGTAAACGGAAGACCTTTGCCCATCCGTTCAAAATGCACCGCAGATCCGGATTACTTATTTTGGACGAACTCCTATCACATATTGCTTCAACTTGGGATGCAACGCACACTCGGGAGGAATCCAGGCTGCTGGGACCGATTCAGAGCAAAGCGCTGCCCGACTCCGAGGCCCGTCGGCAAGTGTGCCAACCCGCGCCGGGTTGGTGAAGAGATGCGGCAAGATAGTGAGTTGCGTTCGCTGCCCTGAATGCTACCCGACATGGAGATCAGCGTTCTTCCCCGGGCCGCAATTCCCTGAAACCTGCGCCGCTCTTTCGCAGAACACAATGCACCCCGCACCAGGGGCAACTCGCTACGGGTTCCGGAATGCAGATACCGGAAGATCTTAGATCGCGGGGGGCTTCAACAGGCCGGGCGACCGAAGCGGGCAAATGTGTTCACCGAGTTGCCAGTGAAAGCCGAGATGGTGTTTTAAAGGAGCCGGTGAGGCAGTTGTGGTGTGCAAACATGGCCGGGGGCGGGGGAGATGGATCGGATGAACCCCCTTGGAAGGTGGTGTGATGCTGTATCCTTAACATTGCGGCTAGGCATATCGGGCATCTTGACTTCCCGGGGAAACAAACTACACGGCATGTCGGATTTCAATTCGGGAAGTGCAAAGGATTGCTTCAGATTGGTTATTCTTGGGTTATTGGAGCAATCAAACGGACCTGAGGCCAAACAAATTAAGGAAGTCCGGGAAGAAGCAGCGGTCGAATGTTGGATTGGCTGGTCCTCGCATCGAGGCGATGTGCCCATGGAAGCTTGGCTCGTATCGATGCAGGTCCAGGACGACTGCGGCGTGGCGAGGATGTTGAGGGAGCGGGTACTAAAGCCACACCGTTGCGAGGATGTGTCTGGGGGAACACCGCTGGGGTTGGGAATAGTGCAGATAGTGCAGAGGACAGCGAGCGAGCGTGGAAAGCGAGCCGGATTTCCCTTCTGGTTGCCTATACGGGGAAGCCGGGACTCTCGGCGGCAACAGAGGGAGGAAATGAAGACACAATGGTGTGATCTGGGGCCATGTAGCTAATAATTCGCTTCTTGGAACTGGCGAGGTCGCGACATGGTTGGTGACGGAGGCTCCTTTGCGCGCGTAGAAATGTCGGGTTTTCCGCCACCTTTTGGGGTCCGGGGGAGGACGGGTGCCATGGGGAAGAAACGAGAGCTCTGGATGAGGCGGCAAGGCAAGGCAAGGATAGCCAGGCAATGGGGGTTCAATGGTTATGGTGCTATCAAGGATGAGCGACGACGGGCTGTGGCCTACAGGCAGTAATCAGGTAGGTACTCCCTCACCTAGGTAGGTAGGTAGGTAGGTGAGCAAGGTGTGAACAAACACGCCACTCGGTGATGGCGGCTGCAGTTGCAGGGCCTGGTCCCCATTCATGGCTCATGCGCATGGCGGTTCTTTTGTGCGCTGAATCCCAGGCGGAGAAAAGCAAATTGCAAGAGGCAAGGACGGCTGAGAGGGCTGTGGGAATCCAGTTCAGATTGGGAAAGAGGAAGCACCGAGACCAGCCCATGTCGCCATTTTCAACACCCCTGTTCTGCTTCCTATCATGCCCTGATTTCTGGGGTTGGGGAGCTTGGGGCTTGGGAGGGTCCAGGTCTGTTTGGAGATGGAGAACATGGAGGAGGGGCCCTGGGCAGGGCATATTGCGCCGAGAATGCCCTGCCAGCTCAAGTCAGGGACTTGCAGGGCTGGCCTCTGGAGATCCATCATGACTGTCAGAGACCTACTGCATGAGGTATCGAGAGTCAAGACGACGACGAGGAGGGAGGGTGGGGGAAGGGGAAGGAATTGAAGGGTCCACGTCCGGAGCCGGTGCTCGGGCCAGGGCACCGAGACGTAAGGTAAGGTAAGGTAAGGTAGGAAGGTACTTGCCGGAGGATCCCCTGTCTGGGGCACATCTTTCGATGTTTCCCCACAGATAAGCTCTGGCGCCTTTCGGCAAAGCTGATTGACGGAATTTGTCCTCCGTTTGCTCTTTCCAGCGTGCTTCCTTTCAATTCTAGGGAGAAACGGTATTCGTAGCTGCCTCGCCTATCTCTGGCGGGCGTCACCTGCCGTTGGGGCTGCCTGCCTCAAAGCCGCACTTTTGAACTTTGTCGCTAAGGTAGGTATTGTCAACGAATGAATACCGTACGGACGCCCATTTCAGCCGGCGTAGCTCGACGTCGTCCCGCTCCTCCGGTCGCTACACATTTACCCGCCACTGTTCTTAGCAACTTGGAACGTCTCATTCAGCTTGAGCCTAACTCGTCGCGCTGTCTGGGCAGAGACTCACGCAACGACTCAGAACGCGGGGTTGTCAGATTACCACCTTCTTGAGCGACCAATCAGGCTCTTGCTTGGCTCCTTTGAGAACATGGCTTCGGGAACCAAAGTCTGACGCGGAGAGAAGACCGGCCTGTGCGAACTCGAAGCTGGGGATACCGGAACACAAATCCGCCGATTATTTGCAAAACCTTCGCTCAGGGGCCGGACCCCGTCCCGGAGGATGGTACTCACTCCACTGCATGTCCGAAAGCCAACTCGATTTGACCACATAATTCTACAACCGTGTCGGCCTTCTTCTGCCTGCAGCCTCCTTGACTAAAGGGGATGCGCAGACGAATGCGTGGTGACACAATTGACAGTGCATACGAAAGAGAGGCGCTGTTGCCTCTCCGTTTCAAGCCTCGATGCAGCCGGAGCTTCGCTTCCCCGGACGCGAATTTTCTCGAGCAATGAATATCAAACTGGTGGTGGATGCACGACAAGCCTGCTTATCCTGTCCCCCACAGTACGGTCAATTTACAACCCTGTTGTTTAGGGGAATTGATAGGACCGATGATTCACCAACGCATGGGATCTGCCCGCCGTGCAGCATAGATGCGTCAAGAGCATTGCGCAATGATATCCGCAGTCTGCACCACGCAGCCAGAGACGCTTGAAGCCTTGGGGCAGATGGCGCCCTGGTTGGCGACGCAGAGAGAGTCCATCACGCTGATCCGTCACACTATTAGCTTGCCCCCTTTTATCGGCAGGCTGGCGAGGCGCAACGACTAAAGGGCGTTCAAGCGACATCGAGATGCACACAGGCGTCGGGAAGCAAGCTAGAATCTCCATCCCGACGACGGAAAAGCTCCTACACACCCCGAGCGGGTTTGGCTCGGGACGGATAACGGGCCCCGAGTATGTCAACTGCCTGCCTCCAGATTCCTAGCGTCGCGGACAACATTCCACCCCCAATGCCCCAAAGCGCTACGCGGTACGAGGATCACAGCCAGCGAGTCTCTGGTCCCGCGGATTACACGGCATACCGGCATATTCAGGCAGAGGATAGGTGTCGAATGGCCGGAAAGAACGGTCAGGATCCAGCTTCGCCTCAATCCAGGGATGGTCTAATTTTACATACTGCATAGTATACAGCTTGCTGTCGTCATGCCGGGGCCCTTGCTAGCTGACACACATCGGGACATTGTCACTAACGCCGACATGCAGGCCTGTCGCCTTTCCAATGCTGCTCCGATATGCTCCGAAAGGCCAGTTGTTCGGGGGTTACTTGGACAATGGAGATGGCTTCTCTGTTTTCGACCAGTCTTCCTGGAGACTACCGCAGTACACTACAACCTGTCTGTCGATGTGCGCGCGCCGAAATGCTTGAATGGCGAATACTGCGTCATCACAGGGATCGAGCAGTTGGTTGCTGATCTTATCGCCCGTTCTGGCTCAAGGCTCCGGGTGTTCTAACAAGGTTGCATGAAGGCTGCCTTCCCCCACAACCCCATAAAACGACGTCAAAACGCACTTGGGATGCTGGGGTAATTTTCGTGGGGCAGGCCGTGGGGGCTCACTCAACGTCGACACCTCCAACTAGTCCATTGATTGCCTGAAGAGGGTGTGCAGGACATGGCTAGGCCGAGGACGGCGACCGGGAGCCAGCCACATGTCCTTCGGCGTTACGATAAGGCAGAGCCCATCGGCGTCAGATGCCCCTCGGCGACGGCTTTCCCACCTGCCCCTGGACCTCGACTCCGGAACCGATGGCGGATGGCGCCATGGCTTCATGCGTGCACTCTGCGTACCGCAAAAAGATTCCACCATCGGGAGCGAGCGGGACGGTTTGCTTTGGCGACCGGGCAATCAGTGACAAGCGCGAGAACAGGACCGACATACCACATCCGAATAGTGTACTCCTCGCTTAGGCGCCTCAACGTCTTTGCCCTGAGGAACAAGCAGCCAAACCCCCACACTTCTTACCGTCAATGCGAAATCAGGCGTCGCATCCCTCGAATCGCGGCACGAAAATACCGCCAAAGGGAGAAGCAGACCATGAGTGACGACTCAGCTGGTCTTGGGGTTTCTGACCCTGGCACATGCGCTTTGCTGAAGCGCATTTTAGCGCCATTGCACCATCTCCCCGTTTACTGGTTTTGGATCAGGCGGAGTGATCAAGTGAAAGGGGTGACTTCCCTCGTGTTTAAGCGCCCGCAAATATGTCTCAACCTGGGATCTCGTTTCGACGAGCTAATCGAACAAGAAGCAGCGTCCACTCGCATGTGCAAAAGACAATGCAACCATCAGTTGCCTTGTCCGTAGCCATACGGACTCTCTAAGTTGTTAAACGAGACGGCGCATTACCAATAAGCAAAATGTTTGCTACCTAGGTTGCGGACATCACAAGCCGCCGGCCAGCCAGCTCAGGCGTTTCCCAGGACTCTGGTTATGACCTATCGCCTGAGCCGTCTTAGCAACGAGATATCCGCGTCATGTCTCGTCTCGTCTCTCCCGCATCCGCATGTCTTCCGCAGTTCCCCGGGGGGCATTGGCCGCCTCAGCGTACCTGTCGAAAAAAACAATGCCCAAGCCTCTAATGCGGCCTCGCCCGCCTTCTGTTGTCTCGAAAAGCAAATCATCTCAACCCTCTTCGAATCGGAACGCATTCCAACTATGCCAACGACGCCAGCGACGCCATGCCGCGCTCCCCAGACTCCCTGGGTACTCACGCCCCACCCCCTCACTCGGTGGCTCTCGAGATGGAATTGTAGAAGCATCACTCCCGTTTTTTTTTTACAACAGTGTACGTACCTCAACACCCATCCATCTTGGGGTTGAACATCTGCAACTACCACACCCTCTCGCGCGTCAAGTGTGCACCCAACTCGACACGTCGCGTCTGGCGGTGAAGGAGCCTCTACAAGCACGTAAGCAAGCAACCTCTACACGCGGTAGTTGCTCAGTTCGTTGAGAGAAACATCCAAGCGATGGCTGCGCCTGTCTTTGCTGAGCTGAGGCAGCCATCTCGGACATGTAACTAGATGCCGAAGCCATTGCCTGGATGTCAGCGACTACCCGCGCAGATGCTAGCAAAAGGCGGAAGAGATGCTCCCGCTATTGCCGCCGTCATCAGCACGTCTCTGGCTTGCATCGTGCTCAGTGTAAACTCTCGGGCAGGCGCCAAACAAGAGGATGCTTTACGGCGAGCGGACGCCAGCGTTGCACCGCGTCCGAAACCAGGCTTGTAGATCTTCCTATACGGCATCAGCTGTGGTAAAACAGTTCCCCTGGCTTCCTCGCAAAGTTGGTGGGCTGGTATGTCCGCACCCGATGAGCAAGCCACTACAGGCTCTCTCGCATGTGACGAGTCTTCGTAAATGCGGCCTCACCAGCGGTCCTGCCCAAGCCAAAGCATGCGACGTGGTTCGCGCGCGGCGGCCGCCGCCAGGGCAAGAGAGGGAGACGGGGTATGCGCGACATGTGCCCTGATTCACTTGTGAATCCAACAAAAGGCTGCTGGCATTCAACGACTCAGCCCAAAACCTTGGAGCCGAAAAATCCGGAGAAGTCGGGCGCGAGGGATGAGAGACGACAGAGACAACGCACAAATAGTCATGATGGGGCCACCAGGTGGCTGGCTGGCCTCACGATCACGCCCAAAGGTTAGGTGACGTACCGTACGTGAGATTGAGAATGAGTCGAGGTGAGAGAGAAGCCTTGGCGTCGCGTTCCTGAACCGACCCAACAGCAGCAAGCCACACAAATACCAAGCAAGGCAAGCAAAAGGAGTAGCCCGATCCCCAGGAGATTTCCCCGCCAACAAAAGTACGGGGAAAAGCTTTTTCGGTGACAGCGGCCACTTTGAGTCATCATGGACGACCTACATATCCCAAAACTGGGGAATCCAACCGTCATCACCTCCTTGGCCCCGGGCTGTGGAAGACAGCATACGTAGCCATCCGCAGGCTCCGGTAGCGTGCTTTTCTTGGCCCCAGCTGGTGTAGCCGTAAATATCCGCTGGTAAAGAACCAAGGCAGAAGCTCAGGGGAACCAACCCCCAAACAGGAAGTCCTAAGGCTGGGCTGGGCTGGGCTGGGCTGCTGGTCCCTTACGAAGATCCTATGGGGTTTGTCAACAATTTTTTTTTTCTGTGATCCCTCTCTCGCCTCTTCCCCACGCGTAGGGGAAAAACAACAAAAAAGGTTGCAACAAGTGTCAGAAACCGCTGCTCATGCCAGGGACGGTGGGGCAGATTGTGATATCATCCCCCAGAGAAATACGTAATGCCGTCGTTCCAGACCATTATCCTCTCTCAGGCCGGGGAAAAAGACAACAAGACTATCAGTTAACTGACTCGAGGCCTTCCGCACATCACCACCCACACCCATTCCCTAATCATGCTATTGGCGAACAAGGAGAGAAGAAAAAATACCAAGCTGTGCTCTGCCAGGTTTCTGAAGGTCGCAGATGGCACGATCGAGTGGCCCGTTTACGTAGCTCTGAGGGGCGGGAGAGGAACGGACGGGGAGGGGGAGGGGGTGGGTGGTTTGGAATTTCCGGGGTAAACGGTCAAGCTGCTTGACTAATGTCCCCGTACAACCGCGCAACCCAGCCCACCGGCAGCGGCAGCGGCAGGCAAACGATTTGTCTTTATCGCAGGAGGGGCGGCGGCGGCGGCGGCGGAGGACATGACGGCACGCAATATGAGGCAGGCAATGGCGACGGGACTGACGATAACGCATCGTTTCCTGTGCAAGGGGTGGTGGAAGAGAGATTTCTCTCTGCCGTCCCGTCTGTCTATTTTACCCCATAGATATCCATCCCCATATACAGCCACCCCTTGCCCCCCTCCTCGTCCCCAGTGTCCATCCCCCAGCCCAAAAAAAGATAGGGCCAAGAACGACGAGTGCAGAGATAGGGACCAAAAAAGGGGCCCAGCCAAGATGTGCGCGTAAACTCCAAGGAAATCAGAATGACGAGACGGGACAGCTGAAGCTGACTCTCTCTGAATGGAGCCAGGGGGGGCCAGCAGCAGAACCACTGCTGTGCCCTGCTGCGTTGTCACCATGCCTGCCTCTGCCTGCCTCTGCCTGCCTGCCTCCTGCGCGCCCTGCGCCGCCATCTGACGAGTAATATGTCACTGCCGATGATCGTTTGAAGAATTTTTTTTTTTTCATTGTATTATTCTGATTACACAGGTTGCCTTGTGTGTGCTGCCTTTCGGGTAGCCTTCTCTTGGGGGAATCTTATTGCACACCCCCACCCCACCCACTTCGACCACCCTCTGTGGCGCGCGCTGTGGCGCCTTTTTGGCTGCAAGCAAGATCAGTAAAAAAACCCACCTTTTACCACCAATCTAGCATTTTTCCTGCTGCCAGCCAAAACCACCCCTACTTCTATTATATTTCACTTTTTTGTTGCTTTTTGAGGTTATTGCTACACCTCTATACCCCTCGCAATAGCCATCCCTCTATAATATGCGCAGTCAACAGCCTGCAGCCTTCTGCTGCTGCTTAGTATTATATATGCTAGTAGGGAAGTATTGATCGATATATATAACTATTATGCTAGAGTGAATAGCTATATACTGAAGATTAATGCTTACTGCAGTAGTGTAGATATAAAAGAGGACTATATATATATTATCTTCTTCTGCGCTAAGTTATATATCTATATTTTTTGCTATACTGCCTACTAATCTTATTAATATAATACCAGCTTAATCCTTAGTATTTGCCTGTTTAAAGTAAGTATAAGGTATGTTTTAGATAGCTTTTATATATCTTATTATATTAGCAGTAATACTGCCCTTTATAACTATATTAAAGCTGCTACTAATGCTTATATATTGCAGTATAAGGCTGTATTAGCATCTATAGATATTAATATTGCTAGGATGAAGGCAACTGGTGTGTTGCTATATTAGATTATTGCTTAGATATAAAACCACTTAAGGCTTAAGATAGTAATTATCTTATGCTATAATATTAACAATATAGCTTAATAAGTATAAGACTAGCTATTTTAAGGTGACAGACCTATTAAGTAGTTATTTCAGCATTTTAGCAACAGCAACTACTTCTTCTGCTATAAGCAGACTGCATCTAGCTATATTACTTAGCTTTTTATTATACTGCACTTCTATATTAAACTCCTCTATACCTACTTTAATATACTACTTCTCAACTATATATATAAAACTAACTGCTTCAATATACTTCTGTTTAATATTTATAGCACTATAAGCTTCAGCAGCTTCTTCTCAGCTAGTGTCTGCTTTTTAAATGCTAAAAAAGAGGCTAACTACTACTAAATATTTACCTACTTTAAGATATACCTCTTTAAAGAGAATATTAACTTATCTAGCTGTATTACTACTAATTATAAACTTATCTTTTTTAATATATTTAAAAAGAACAGTATGCTGAAGGCTAGTTTCTATCTTCTCTACTGCTAGCATATTATTAAAAACGTTAAAGCTAAAATATATTGCTACTTCTCTCTGTTAGTTTAATATGCTAATAATACAGTAATTAAGAACAGCAAATACTTTGCATTTATAGAAGCATAGAAGGATCTTATCAGTTTAGCTATATAAAATAACTTCAAAAGGCACTTAGAAGCTATTTTAGTATCATACTAGCCTTATAAAGCTATTATATATATTATTAACATTTAAATTAAGCTATATTATAAGAAATTTATAGCTTTTTAGACTAATTAGATCACTCACTTTAGTATACTATATCTTCTTTCTGCTTATTATATATCTCTTATTAATATTATTATCAGCAGGCTATACTAACTCTTCTGCTGCTGAAGGCTAGCATAATACTATTAAAAAACACCTTACTAAGAATATATAAGCTTTTAATAGCATATTTAATAACTTTAACTGCTTTTAGTCTAGTTAATATTTATAGATTTTTAGCAAAACAGAAGATTAATTAATAAAAACCTTAAAATTTATTAGCTTAGAGGTAACTCTATTTTTACTACTTAATACATCCCTCACACCTGCTGCATTTAAACTACTGCGATCAGAGCTTTCGCAAGGCCCTAAGATCTCTGCTAACAGCTGCTTACCTCTTCTACCTAATAATATAACGCTTTGCTTACTCTACTTAGTTTATACTACTTACAGCTTGCCCTGCTAGCATATTATATAGAGCTGTATAAGAAATACTAACCCTCTAACTATCAATTTGATTTATTCTTATTAGCGTTAAGATTGCAGTACTGAAATACTTAATTCTAAAGAATTACCCCTCTTTAACCTTCTTATCGTTAAAGATAAAGGCTGGCTAGAAGAAGCCTTTACAGCTAGCTATAAGAAGAACTATAAGGCTAGCAGCACTTATAGAGATGCTATAAGCCTTAAAATTGCTACTTTTATTGCTATTTAAAATGCTATCAACCTGCCACCCTTAATAGCGCTAGCCTAACTTGCTTCTAAGACCTTCTATAAGCTTAACACTAATGCTCTAAATGTTGTTAGCTACTTCTAGCAGCAACTTTGCAACCTATCACTAGTGCTGCCAGCAGAAGAAGATTTTAATGCTGTTTATAAGGCTGGCGCTAGCGCTGCTATCAAGAGGCTTGCTAATATGCTGCATATCAAAGTTGAGATTAATATGCAGGCTATTGATGCTAACTTCAACCTATAGGACTTATAAATTGCTTTACTACTTAGAATCAAATGTTAACTCTATATACTATAGCAACAGAAAGCTATAGTGATAGCTAAAGTAGCCAGCAGTAATATTAATGTTATTAAGTTATTAGATTAATAGCTTTAGAGATGCTAAAGCTAATTAGAAGGCTTAAATTATTAGTTTTTCTTTCTCTTATTAACTTTTTATTAAAAAACATAAAAAAACTAGATCTTATTAAGTTATATTAATTACTATAATAAAAATCTCCTCTCAGAAAGTTATACAACTTTTAAATCCTTAGCTTCTGATTAGTTGAATATACTTACAGTTAATATGATAGGACTATAGCAATATCTCTGACAGCAGAATAATGACTTTGGTGGGCACAGCAGCAAAAGGTTCATTACTCGTCTAGTGGCCCTCCAGTCACAGCCCCAAGCAGCAGTCTCAGCCACACAGGGGATGTGCAGGACGGTAGGGGAGGGGTGTGCAATAAGATTCCCCTTCTCTTGTTGTGTATGTGTGTGTGTGGGTGTGTGTGTGTCTATGTAGGTATTAAAAGGTCTTGGATAACTTCGCTAGAATATCTCGATAGAAAAAAAAAAAAAAGGGTTTCAACAAATAGAGCGAGCGAGAAAGCGCGGATGGCCCAGCTAAAGGAAAACAATTACACAAAAGACCGAAAAGTCGTACCACCTACCTCCCGCTGCCGTCCGTCGCCGCCGCCGCCGCTCCGTGAACCGAGCCGCGGGCTAATACTGTTTTCCCCAACGACGACGACAAAAACCAGACCTCCTCAAACGGGGGTTCAGAAGGGGGCCAAAAAAAAAAAAAAAAAAAAAAAAAAAAAAAAAAAAAAAAAAATAAGGCCCGGAGCTAAACTGCGCAGATTACGTGCGGCTTCAGGTGTGTGGGGGTGGGAAGACGCGCGCGCCCGTGGTCCCTCCATCCTTTTTTTTCTTGTGTCCCTCTCTCGTAGTGGTGGCCGCTGAATGAGGTGCCTGGCTCCCACCCAAGCAAGGTCCGATCATCGGTCGAGTTGTGACTACCACCGTGTGGGAAGTGTGAGTGAGTGTGTGGGGTGGGTGGGTTGGGGTCTGTCACACCCCGACTGGTGCACCTCAACTCACTCACACACCAAGGCCACGAGGGAGACTGAGATTGATAACAAAGTAGGTCACGTTCACAGCCAAGATGATATGGAGGGTGTCATGGAAGTGCGAGTGAAGTGGATCATCGGGTTCTCTTGATTTCTCTCGAGTTTCGAGGAAACTCCTCTAACAGTTTCGTTTAATAAAAAATAACGTACTTGGTCAGGCACGCCTCTACACGGGCGGCGACTCTCTTGTGAGGAAAACAAACACCCAACAGCGCCTCAGCGCTGGCCCGCCCTTCCGTGGAAGCTCTTTTCTTGAGCCCATGTACACCCGGTTCCCCGCCGTCTATAGGTTGATATCTCTTGGTAAAAAAATCAATCGTGCGCCCTCACATACAAACAGACCGTGACACATTTGAGTCGGCAGGACTCATATACACACACTCACACACACAAGAGAATCCTACTCCTTCTCGATCCAAAAGAGCCAGAAGGCAAATGAAGGACAGTGTAGACACAAAATAAACTTTGCTTTTCGTTGTGATGGTTTGGGGGAGAGGAGTCGTGAATCCAATCTCTGGTTGCAAACCCGTCGAGGAAAGGAGTTCTATAAGTTTGGAATGCAGCCGCCGCCGTCGAAGGCGAGACCGTCGCTTCTTTGGTTGGAGAATGTGAGGTAGTTGATTTCGTGATTAAGTAGAGAGAAGTCGAGGTTGGCCACCTTTCCAGGTCGAAAATTCCCAAAACGCCTTAGTTCTATCCCTTCTATATCCCAGGTCGTCAAGTCATGCCACTTTGCTGAAAGCCGTTTCCGTTACATCCGGTCCATGAGGTCTCCGCCAGCAACGCTGCCGGTGGTGGAACTCCTACCGCTCTGGAATCCATCGTTGCCGTCGAGGAGTTGGTGAACGCCAATCTTGGGAACAGGCAGTTTCCTGACGGCGTCAGGCCGGCTGATGATGTCCGCTAGAGAAGCGCCGGTGGGGCGAGGGGTTCCGGCGCTGGTAGGCGCAGGGGCAGGAGGCAGGTAAGGAGCCTCCAGGTGAGGCTCCAGGGGAGCCAGAGCCGGGGGAGCAGCGTGCTGGAGGGAGAGGTTGCGCAAAGAAGGCAGCTCGTAGCCCATGGGTCGAAGCCTCGGAGAATGAGCAGGAGTAGCAATGGGAGTGTGGTCCGGAGTGGGAGAAAGAGAGTCGTGAGAGAAGGTGGGAGAGGATGGAGCCGTTGAGTTGGGAGAGTTGGGGCGAGATCGCTTTGCATGACGAGAGCCAGAGTAATGGTCATCGTTGTGCTCATCGTTGGAGTGAGATCTCGACATGTGGTAAGCAGAGAGGGAAGGGAGGTGGCCTCGCGAGTTGTGGAGGCTGTGAGAGTAGTAGGGGTGGTGTCTGGCGGCAGGGCCGTGGAAAGGAGGCGCGGTAAGAGTCTCGCGCTCGACCTGGTTGGCGGCCTTGGCCAGAATGGAGATGTCCATGTTGTTGTTGCCCTGGGGTTGGCGGTTGAAGGGGCTGCCGAGGTGGGTAGGCAGAACGTACTGAGTAGAGTAGGAATGAGGAGGAGAGACATTGGGCGAGGAGAGGCTCGAGGTGGGCGCAGATCTGATCGTCTTGGGAGCCGGGGGAGGAGCCATCATTCCATCCTGAGGCATGTGTGACTGAGGACCCGAGTTGTACTGGTTCTTGCCTCTCCTTGAGTTGGGGTTGCTGTGTATTCTCGAGTGACGAGTGAGTTCGTCAGAGCGGGAGAACTTCTTGCTGCAGCCAGGGTACTGGCAAGCGTGAGGCTTCTCGCCAGTGTGAGTGCGGATGTGTCTTGTCTGGTGCTCGAGGCGGTGGAAGGCCTTGTCGCACAAGGGGCACTTGTAGGGACGAGGCAGCTCGTTGGGGTTCTCTGCGGTCTGGCCGGGGAGAGGACCCTTTGGCTTCAGCTCGTTCAGCTGGCCAAGACGAGTTGTTTCCATGGCGTCGCCCGAAATCATGTTGTCGTTCTTATCGGGATTGAGTAAATTTGAAAAGTTGAAAGGAGACGGTTGTGTCTGTTGCATGTGATCGCCCATTGGCCCAGATATGCAGTGCTGGGCTTGGGAAATATTCGACCCTTTTTCTTTCTTGTCTTTCCTTCCGGCAATCGACTTTGGCTATGCAGAACCAAGTCGACGTTGTGAGGAGTCGTTTCCGAGTTGGCTAGTGTTGAGTGACAGTGTGAAGGATATGTTGCGCAGAGAGTCGAGTGCGGGTGGTGGAGGTGGGCGATATATAATAGTCGGGGCGAGTCGGAGTTGAGTGCGGAGGGTGTGGTGTGGTATATGTACCTTATGGTTGACGTTGGGAGCTTTGGCGTTTGGGGACAGTATGGGGTTGTCCTAGGGGACAGTTTGTCGTCGGTGACGGTTGACAGGAGGCGTAACAATTTTTTTTTCCAAAAGAAGGATCAGAGGCAGAGGGAGGGAGGAAAGGACGGGGCGGTAGTTTTAAATGGAAGAGAATGTGAGAAAGAAGCGTAGGTACAGACAGGATTGACAAGAGGTGGGATAAGGAAGAAAAAAAGAGGACGGGGGTGGGAGGGTGTGGATGTGTGGACGGTGTGGAAGGGGAAGAATGGCAAGGTACTTGCGGCAGGTACTGCGGTAGACAAACGGTAGGTGGTAGGGGTAAGAGGGGGGGGGCAGATGGGGATGGGAGGAGGGCAGGGAAGGGAAGGGAAGGGGAAAAGGAAGGGCCAGGGAAGGGGGGTGGACGGTTTCTCCTTCTCTGGACGACTGGGTGCTGGGGTGCTGGGTAGCCGGTAGCCTGTACCTTAGGTATCTTACCTACCTACCTCCGGTAGGGAAGGCAGGCAGAGGCAGGTACGAATATTGGGTGCTGGTACTGGTGCTGGTGCTGGTGCTGGCGCTGGTGTCGAGTGCTTGTGCTGAAGTGAGATGGAAGTGCTGAGTGCTGGCTTGTGCTTTCCGCGCCATGCTCGCCCTGCCCTCCTTTTTTTTTTTTTTTTTGTGACTTCTCCTCTCCTTCCCGGTTGTGGTGCTTCTGGGGCCTTTCTGGGGCACCGCTGACGCTCCCCCCAAGCTGGTTACCTAAGGGCATCGTCGTCGTCGTAGGACGGGAATACTCGCGAAAGGTGGTACATGGGGCGTGGAGGGTACTTGGGAGAGACTGTGACGATGCGGGTGCGAATGCGGGACCCCCATGGATGCTCCCCATGGCCCATTTCCAGCGTCAAATCCGCCATACCTTCCTTGCCTTGCCTTGCCATCCATATCTTTTCCATCGCTGCCGTCAGCGCCGGCACAGCACCAGCAGGCACAGCCAAACAGCCATCGCAGGCCGGGCAGGCAATCAGACCAGACAGATAGCAGACAGGTACTCCAGCCGCCAGAGACAAAACCAGGGCTGAGACTGGGGGGGTCGCTGGGCAGACCAGAGACAGACATCCCGCGACCAGTGAGCAAGGTGGACGGCATCCTCTCCGTTTGGAGCAGCAGCAGACAAGTCACAGCAGCTGGTAGGGATTGTTGTTTTAGGAAGGGCGGCAGCACCAGCCTGTGAGAGATCACTACGGAGAAACTGACTGACAGATAGGTAGGTAGATACTGACTGCTGCGACTGACTGACTCTGGACACAAAAGACAGTGCAGAGTCTTGCGGGTGAAGGGGGAAAGGAGGGGTGGGGTGTGCCTCGGAGAAACGGGGGGGGGGGGGGGGGTACGAATCCTGTCGACACTCTGGAGTTTACCTCCACTGGGGACCCCACCCTGTGCTCCCCACTCCCAGAAAGCCAAGAGGACGTGCTCTGCTACTCTCCCGGAGGGACACCAACACCCATGTACGTATCTTTTTTTTTTTTTTTCCTGACTTGGACGAGAGAGCCCAGCCAGGGCAGCAGCTATCCCAGGTACGTACCGGGCCGATGCACCACGTAAGGCACCTCAGGCAGGGCAAGGTACCTGAGGCGCACCAGCGCACCAGCGAGAGCACCTGAATGCCGTACCGTAGATACCGCCCTGCTTGCCCGTCGCGATGTGCTAATCGTCCGTTTTTCCTGCTTGTGCTGCCTGTAACTCTTATGCAACGGGATCCCTTCTTTGTCAGAGTGTGTCTCCTCCGTAATCGAACCCATACAGAATGCATCCATACCCAAGCCAGAGCAGCACGGCAGCGCGTCACCAGTCGTATCATGCCGTATCGTATCTTCCTCTGCCAATGTCCGAGGCACTCGCCTTGGGGGGGGACGGGATTGGCAGTCTCACCGAATTAACGGCGCAAACCCGCCCCGGCGAGACAAAAGGCGATGGAGGCATTACATGATGTGCTGGTCCAGACTCCAGAATACCGCCGTCCGAACCAGCAGTATCCATCCACCAAGGAGAGAGCAGAAGAGGCCTGTGTGTATCCTCCAGCCTCCAGCCTCCAGTCCCCAGTCTCCGAGTCTTCTCCAGACGTCCACCATTACATTACACCTTGCACTACGGACACACAGCAACTACGACTACAGCTCCCTTATTCCGCCCATCCCACACACACCTCCGTGCTTAACGTCTAGTGTAGGGAGCTAGGAGGATCCTTATCCTCTTCATATTTTCTCTCGCCGTCCCGGCTTAATGAGAACCTGGAAGGCGATGGATAGATACACAAGTAAGTAAAGAGGGAATAAAAGGCTTTACTTAGGCTACTAATCTAATGGCCTGACTGGGTGGGAATGCCTGCCTCGCCTTAGCCTGTCGGTGGTCCATCCTCGGCCTCATTCGCAGTATTGCCTATCCACACACAACGTATCCGTATCGTATCGCCGCCGCTATTCCCGCTTGACGGTGTCTCTCTTACAATAGTCCCCATACTCAAATTTCCCTCTCGAGCCACATCTCGGTCTACTACCGACACGTGCCTCACTCATGCTTGCGGCTCCAAGTCAGGATGCATAATGTAGACAAGACCTTGTGCAACGTAGGCCCTTTATTCTGATAGGAACGAGGGGGAAAAAAGCCTCGCCTCCACGCCTCCCATCCCGCTTTCCTTTCCCCAGGCTCGCCGAGATTAGCACCCCGCCAGCCTGGCCCTGACGGTACTCTACAAACTATCACGACCGGGACCCTGAAGCCTGACTCTGCGCGATTGTGCGGGCGGACGCGGGGCGGTGAGGCGATGGAGGTGGTGGCTTAGCCGCAGCAATTCCGAACTTGTGCCACCGTCCGCCGCTCTGATTGGTGCGCCGAGCCATGGGGGAAGCTATTCAGGGAACTCGAAAGTGAGAAGGACGCAGGACGGATGGCTATCGAAAAGAAAAAAACAGAGCCAGACACTACCAGACACCATCTAGGGGAAGAGGGAAAAATAAAAGTTGGACCCCTCGTCACGCAATGCCGCCGTCGACTTGTTCGTGCCCATGGATGGCACAATTTAGTCTGGACCTCTCCTCATTTTTGTGATCGCCAGATTTACCCCGTGGGAATGAGGGGCAGAACCTTGACCCGCGGGAGCCTGCATTTATTGACAAAAGGAAACCTGGGGGACACATTGCCCATTCTCCACGGGGAACCCAATCAATCATGCTCCAATCTCATGAGCATCAGCTGAGGGCAAACACTAGGCAAGCAAGCAAGCATACGACAGCTTCTGTTCATCTCTCTGGGATCGTCCATGCCAGTTGCCGCCCGCCCTCTCACCAGCAGGTCATGCCATGGCCATGACACTCCTGGATCGTACAAGCGTGGGTGGGCAAGGCGAAGCGCATATCGAACGAGCCCAGTAAGCTTGATTCTGTGCCGTCCTCCATTGCCTCTGCCCAGCCGCGGCCCCCTTTGTGCATGCTCGACAGAGCATGCGGTTGGCTCCCAGGCGGGCAGAGGGCTATCTTTATGCCGGCCATATCACAGCACACAGCACCGTCGCGCGAGCTGATACGGCGCCGCGATCCGAAATGCTCAGCTCACGATGAGATGAGGTCGGGACAGCAACCCCGCGGGGTGGGGGTTACGACGGCCTGCTGTCCTCCTTCACAGCCAACACGGCCGCCAAAATTTGTCCCTTCTCCAACCAAACGCTATCAACGTCCATCACTTTGAGCTGTCATGTTGCAGCCCAAGTTCAAGCCGACTTTGCGCGTGTGTCTGTCTCCTTGTCGTCGCTTGCTGTTGCTGCTGCTGCTCTCCACCTGTGTCATTCCGAGGACCGAGCCAGACAGTCGCTCGAGCAGCTCATTTGGAGCCCAAGATTCTAGTCCGTCTTTTTCTACACCATGGAACACTATCCCGAGCCCACGTTCTGCACAGTACACTATTAGCAGTTCAACGCCACGTCCGGGGGGCCCGCCGGTGGTGTGGGGGCCGCCGCTCTGTCAAATTACATTTAGCCCCTCCTCCTTCGAGATGAGAGTGTTGGAGCGGTACCGGATCCCGACCACCAAATGCACACAAATGTATGCCATGATTTTGTCCCAATCTGTTTTGGGGAGCAAAGACGGAAAGACAGCCCGCAGGCGTATCCATCAACAGACACACCCAAAGGCAATAAGACCCTTCACGCATATCGTCGATCAATCAATTTCGCGCTTGCTTCACCGCAACATCAATCCACGCTCTTGGTCATCAGCACTTTCTGACGACACCCTCAACTTCTCGGACGACATAGTCAGGGCGTAGTGTTCGAGGCGACTCTCGTCATTGATTCTCCGTCGTGTGTCTCGGTTATTCTCGCGAGTATCTCCACTGCGCGTTAAGCGCGAGGGAAAAAAAAACCGAGACTTGTCGCAGATGAGTCAAATTTCCGCATCGTGACTTTTCTTCAGCGCTCGTCAGCGCGCGCCCAAACGACGTGATCCGCAATAGATAAGCCGTGCAAGCCGCCTGGACTGGTGGTTCCCTCTGCTAAGGTTAGATTCGCACACCCCCCGCCCTGTATGCGCGCCGCCGGGCATCGCCAAGCGCACACAGGGCTTGGGCATACGCCTCTGTAATTCGGTGGCCCTCGGTAGTCCCTCGCCGAGGACGAATGGAAGTCCTGATCCTCGGCTCGCTCCTCGGTCTGCAGCGGATGCAGATGCACACAACGTCGAAGCAAGCCACAACCCTCTGTGTCTCTGGTTCTTCTTTGTTAGGTCAAAAGATTCTGTGCCGATTGTGGTCTTCGTCTCACCCTCAAGAGATAGAAGGCGATATGCTATTGCCCACGCCAATACATGCTTTCGACTTTTGCCGGTCATGGCGGTTAATCGGGATCTTTTCCTCTCAAACTTTTTGGGCGAATCAAAAGGCGTAGACCCCAAAGCTCTTTTGACAGGGTGTGAGGGTTTTGGTCTGGCCCCTCACTTGCGAAGATGAGCATGTCACCCCCAACATCCAAAAGGGACAGCACGTGGGGGTATCGCATCCTCTGCTCACCACACTGCTGCTGCCCTCCCGCATACAACCATCAAGCACTCCTCTTGCAACCCGGTGCCTTTGGCGTTGAGGCGGCGCCACCTTCCCCATGCCTCGCTGATTTGCCCCGTGGCAGGTCCGCAATCGAATCTTTTGCTCTCAGCTGGTCAGAAAGTCCCTTATCCAACTTTCTCCTCGAGGCCAGACCTGCCTGCCAGGTTCAGTCGCTCCCCCGAGCTGCCAGGTGCGCTAGGCTTCATTTGGGATATCCGGGGGAAGTCCCAATGACCCTGTCCCAAGAGTTGGGGAAGTCAGATCTCTCATATCTGCTAGACTGCTTTCCGTACAACCGCGCAGCTTGACCTCTTTGGGGTGAAGTTTCCGGTAGAGCTCTACCCTTTCTCTCGTGCGACAACTACAACTTCCGCTGAGGATATGTCAATGCGGTTGGGTCTTCAACCGAGTCAGACTTCCCGTAAAACGCTCGGGGCTCGCGAAGACGGCGGTGATATGTAACAGCGTGATGAGGTGATTCGGCTGCTGAGAAACCTCTTGGCTTTCAGCCAAGAAGGCATCGCTGTCCCTGCCTGATGGGTCGTAGCATCAACAGCCTAAATGATATGTGCCCAGCAGAGATAAGAGAGCCACGAGGAAATCTTCAAGGTCGTCTCCCGCTACACACACCTCTGTCCCGCCCCCGGATTTCTCCACGCTTGGATATGGCTGGTCAGGACATCTGATTGCTGCGCTACCCGTCCTCCCGATAAAGCATCAGGTGAATTGCCGGCCCTTTCCCGGTTGCCAAATCTTGGCCCAGTTTGCTAAGATACCGGATCATTGATTTTTCGAAGTACCCAACAAGGACCTCGAGACACGACGTAATGATTAATCCAGGGTGCAAAGGTTGTGGATTGCCCGTTGGCGGGTGCCGACAAAGAGCAAAAGCCGCCCGATTTGCCGTTCTCAGTACGTGTGCTTGTACTTACCCATCACACACTAGCCGAAGAACAAATCTGCCTTCGGCTTTGATTTAGACAATTGTGACTTTCAAATGGTCCGATGGCGGCGGAATTGTGAAATGCGGAGAATCGTACGCTCACCGCACCATAGTGGGATATAGCGTACCACACAGCTGCCTCCAAAATTTCCGACGGATTTCGCGGGGCAGACGCGATGATCTTGCATAACGATTGCCTGTGTGCCGGGGGTCGAAAGACCGATGGCGTTTCCAGTACCGGCAACAATAGCAGCAATAATGCATGGTTCCCGTCGAGTCGCGCTTTGCTTTGGTTGTCTTACTCAACGAAACTAGGTATTGTTCGGCAATGGCGCGGAGAGAACCCCGCTGACTTGTTTCTAGTTCTGCCTTGACCCCTCTGCCCCTGAAAAAAGCGTTCTTGTGATGTCTTCAGTCCCAAAATACAGTCTTGGTTACATAGCAAGCCATGATGTTCTGGAATCTGGGGGTTTGAGATCGTTGAACGCGCCGGCTCACAAGCGCCGGAGCAACTAGCTCTTGTAGGACTTCTCAATGCCATCGACGGGTGTATCATCGCTCAGTTCCTCGCGTAAACTGGGGGCTATCGCGACAGCTCTCGATTACGAAACTCGCCCGAGCATGAGTCAGTACCAGGCTGGACGGTATACTTAGTAAGGATAGCGGAAATGAACCGAGCTCTTCAGTGACAGAATGGATCTGCCCAAGCTTCCCCAGACATGCCTCTGAATGGAGGTGCCCCCGCAAAATTCTTCGGGAGACATGGCGGTAGCTCACTGAGCTAAGGACGAGATGGGCTGGGTTACGGCGGCATTGTGTTATCTGCCCTGGGTGAAGATTGACCCGAGTCTCCTTGCCGGGACACGCCTGTGTTTGAAACCAGCTTCCTGAAAAAGGCAGCGTATCTGGGGGCATGGGAATGGACCGGGGATGGCGTTTTACGGGGGGACGATACAGAGAATGCAGATAGGTTGTGGGGAGAGTCAAAGCCACGCCTCGGGGCGTGCAAGCCAACACGTGGTGTGTGGTTATGAGTCTGGGTCCCAGTTTTCTGAGGGAGGTTGAGATCCCGAGAATCCCCGACGAGCACAAGCAAACAAGCAAAGCCAGCTCCTCTAAGCTTCCGTTTGGTCAGAGCTGGCGGCATGTGAGTGGCGCCTGTGAAATCTCTGGCTTGTCCTGGTCGGCTCAGTGAGACGCAAACAGACGAATGAACGGCGTCAACTCGCATCCCTCAACGAGGCATCGCTCCGCCATTGAATTCGTGCCGTTGTCGAAGGCTTGAGTTTTGGAATGCAGGTACTGCGTGGTAGGCCCCTCGTTGCTATCACATGTGAAAAGATAAGGGGAAAAGGGGGGTACCCCAGGGGGAAGTCGGTCCCTTTTCCCCGAAGACAAAATTCGAGGAATGATGTCAGCGACAAAGTTTGGGGAACCGCAATCAGTTATTGGAGAAACGGTAGCATTCTTGCACATGAAAGGGCAGAGGGAAATGCTGGGGAAGCGCGTACCTTACATCTCACATGGATGCAGAAGCTAGGAAGTCTGGCCAGACCGGCCGGACTGCCTTCAGAGTTATCGCGCGCCCTGACAGTCTGCTTAACCGCACCTGTGAGCGCGCGATTTCAGGCAATTTGAAGCGCCGCAGAACGCTGGCCCGAGTCCCGATATCTGTCCCCACACAATTTGCGGGAGAATGATACGGAAGAAGACAACTCCGCTTGCGCTCCGCGTTATCAACCCCAGGTCAGAAACACCCATGCTATACGGGTGATTATTGGCACTTTTGCCCAGTTCGTGAGATGGCCGACATGTGGTCTAGTGCTCATGTGAGAGGATTCAGGATTTCAGCTTCGCCAGGCCTCCATCAAGTGGACAACGTGATCTGTCGAATCCTCGGAATGAAGTCGGTAGTCTGTGACTGACGATCGGAAACAAGGGCGCTGTATCCACGAACACGTCTAGCTTCGTGGCATGTTCTCCTCGAATCACAATCCTCTAACAGACCGTAATTGTCGGGAATACCCTGGTTATGCTCTTGTTGGGAACATGAGGCTCAACACTGCAGGGCAACAATCGTGTCGAATTGGAGCGTCCTCGTCGTCGGGTATGACACAATTTTTTTGTCGTACGGCCTTGATCTTCGCAAGGGTCTCTGCACTCTGCTCACGTCAAATATTGCCTGCGTGTGGTGGAGTAGATAACCACCGTCCCGATTTCCGAGCCGACGAGTAGCCATTTTGGACAGGTCATGCTGGCTCTCGATATTGCTCAGCCCCGGCTCGGGCAACTGCCTTTTCTCGAGGGGTCGTCCTGGTCCCGCGGGGAGACCCCAAGGTCAATGAGTTGGTTGCCCAACCCCCGCAAGACCCCACGCGGGATCATGCCGCAAGTGTCTCGAGATATTGGTGTTGATGGGCATGATCAAAGCATATCTCTGGAGATTCCATTGGTCGCAACTCTCGGCGTAATTATGTCTGGTTGATTACGCCAGCAGTGGACAGCCTATGGTTTCTTCTAAACCCAAGAACATTTGGTATCGGGGCTTCCTGACTCTCGCGTCTTGACTAGCAGCAGGGTTTTTGGAACCCCAAGCAAAGTATGCTGCAATGTACGCTGATGAAACCGCGGAGATGTTCGTCCAGGCGTTCGCAGTAACATGAGCCAAATCAACGTCTGAGCGGGAGGCATCCTGTTGACTGTAGGTAGGGTCGCAGAGACCTTGAAACCGGAGAGGCCCTAGAAGTTCCGGGACGAGATGGAAATAGACTTAGTTGTTGGGAGATCCGAATATGCGAGTTGGGGGCGCTCGAGCAGTCGACCCCAACGGCCACGTTCCACCCGTTTGGCCGGGGATGCAGCCGTGGTGCTGACACATCTTGTCGTCCGAATTTGAACCACGGGCTACGGGAATCACCCTAAACGTTCCAGAAAGTCGGTAACAGTAGGCTTGGATGGCTGAGACGATGTTTGGGCTGGCGTGGTATCCGTGGTGACTTGCTCAAGCAGACGGACTGTATCAGCACGCTGAGAATGAAGCCAAGTGTTTTGCATAGTCGAGAGGGTATTTGCAAGGTTTTCTATGACTGCGATAAACGCCATGAGCCGCGGCCATCTCGATGCGGTCAATGGTCCGTACCTTATGCTGTTGGTAATCCGTTGTGTGTGACGGTACGACGACGACGGGCGTTAACAGTAGCTTGCGTCAATTGATGCTACGGGTGGGACGACGGGAGAAAAATATCGACCAAGTCTGGTCTGCCTTGATATGCCTCTGTTCGTCATTTACCTGCATCAGATTTTCTCGGAAGGCAGATGCCAACCGATCTTGTGGCGGCTGGTGAGGTAGGTGCGACGGTACACACGCGCCACAGTCGCGGTTTCCATATGAGGCTGGTGACGTGGTGTGGGGCAATTGTGTGGATGGAGTCACGCGTACTGTATTCTCCCAACTTCGATGGCATTGGGCAGGTAGAATCAAAACAGCTGGAATTTCCAAGCCGCGAACGACCATCTGCGGCTTTCGAGATGGAGAAGTATCACGCTGTCCACGAGGAAGATGTTTCCAGTTTCGATCTTCCTTCTACGCGTAGGTTTCGGTCTTGCTGGGGAAGTTGGACACTGACTTGGAGCAGACCGACTGCCCACTGTGTCCGCAGCTCAGGTGCTAGAAGACTTGGACGATGACCTTTCAAGGCACATCTCTACGGGAATCAAGCGTTTGGATGAGGCCCTCAACTCTGACGACACTGTCGACACGTCTGGTTCAAAACGCCCTGGGGGTATCCTCAGAGGCCAAGTCACCGAGGTTTGGGGACCTCCAGGAACTGGCAAGACAGCGCTGGGGTATGCCGCCGACATCTCAACCTACACTTCAAGCGCAGGGCTGACAGATCCTAAAGCATCCAACTTGTGGCAAGCGCACTGCACGATGGCCAAGGTGCCGTGTGGGTAGGTCGGTTCATCTGGCCTTATCATGTCGGTCAAGACGTCGAGACTGATGCGTCCTCAAGATTGCGCCTATTCGCTCTGCGGGCAACGACTTGCGACGGTGATCGAGGCGGCAGAGCAAGCACGCGTATCGGAAGACGACCAACCAGTATCGTTGGACAGAGATAAAATCACTCACTACACATGCCCTAGTCTTCCTCACCTAGTTGCACTGCTATGTAGGCCTGCGGCGGCAACGATACCAACGAGTACGGCCCTGGTCGTCATCGACTCGTTATCAGCGCTCGTGAATCACGCCTTTCCCAAGGCACCGGACGGTAGGAAGGCGCCGGTCCCAGGCAAAGGTCTGCAGGTATGCCCAGACTTGCAGAGCATACGCTGATAGCATGCAGGGCCCAGTCTATCGGCGAAGCGATTGCAAGCTTTGCAGTATATTGTGGGCGCACTCCAGAAGCTGGCAGCCACGAGAAGCTGCGCCGTGGTTGTCTTGTCCCAATGCGCGACCAAGATGCAATCGGAGCGGAGTCCGACCCTGATCCCCTCCATTAACGCTGGAGTTTGGGAGCAAGGGGTGTCAACGCGGGTGGTACTATTCAGAGACTGGGTCTGGAAGGATGGCAGCCCGTCGAGCGTGAGCTTCGCAGGTGTGCAGAAGCTAGACGGCAAGGCTGAGCCGGACACGATGCAAAGCGCAGCAGCGTTCAGAGTTGAAGCGGTCAGTTACTCTTGTTGGTATCACAATCATGAATGCGGCATAATTTGGCGGAAGCGGAGTTTCCGAGAAGGGAGATTGGGATGGCTGACTCTCCACGTTATCGCGACAGGCGGGCCTGATTGGCGTGCACTACGACACTAGCCAGCCATCGATTTTACTGTCTCGAAGCCCACGAACGAAACGCAAGCTGGCAGAGGCAGGGCTGGAAGTGCCCGACAGCGAAGAAGATGACGAGGAGTACGGGTGGGAGCGGGAGGACGACGCGGCACTTCCCGGGATGCCGCCGCAATGGCAAGGCAGCGAAGATTTACTCCTGGGGACGCAGGCCGAAAGCGACGACGAGGACGGCGACGGAAGCGGCGGCGATGATGGCGACAAGGACGAGGAGGAGGAAGAAGTGGAGGGTCAGAACGGCTAATGGCCGAGATAACGACGAACAAGCCGCGGACCGTAAGGAACCTTGGCTACTCCGTACCAAGGAGGACAGGGCCCGGCTGGAGAAGGACCGGGCCAAGCGCCGGAGCTTGGCCGACAGATAGGACGAGCATGAATCGATAATACGGTAATGGCCCCCCCTTTGTGGCCCTGTTCAGAGGCAGGCAGCGGCCCCCAGACGTTTGACGAGACTCTGAGAGACATCAGAGTTTTCTGACCAGGCAAGCTGAGGAATCCCGAGACTTGGCCAGTATGAGAGCTATGGAACTGTGAGGCGGGAACACTCTGGGGACGGAAGGGAGAAAAAAACCCCAAGCAACTCCACCAAATATCACGGTTGACCCGCCGCAGCCAGAGATTCAGCGGTTAAGGACCGATAAGAAGCAGCGGTCGGTCAAGGCCCGGGTCCACCGAGGGCATGAAATTCCATCGTCACCATCGGCCAAATGTCGGCCAGAGGGAGAAGACGGGCAGAGCCTCCAGCTGGGTGTGTGCTTGGGGAGGTAGGGGCTCCACTGTCTTGGTAAGCCGCGGTGCCAGTGGCTATGGAGGCTGAGAATTTGAGGCCGAGAGGCGAAGAGGTGCAGCAGCGGATGAGTTGGCGCGGCCTTTTGAGGCGGTTGTGTGCTTGGCTCGGGACAAGCATGCTGTGCTGTGCTGTTGGGTAGAGCCGGGCAAGTCCGGATGCGGCTGGGAAGCTGGCTAGCTAGCTGGCTGGCTGGCTGGCTGGCTCTACGGGGGAGGGGGGAGAAAAAAAAAAAAAAAAAAAAAAAAAAAGACGACGGGCAAAAAAGAGGACCGTGATGGCTGGGCGCTCGAGGCAGTACTCTCTACCTTAGCGGGCCATCGTGGGGAAATCTTTTTCGCTGCCCCGTTTGTTCTCGAAGGAAAAAAAATGGCGTCAGATCGAGGGGCCCCACTGCGATATAGCGGGACGCTTCACAGGCGTGTTGGTTCTGCGCTGTGATTGGCGCGCCCAGAGGCTCTCTTCCATGCTCGCCGACGTGCCAAGCTGCTCCCCAAAGCCCTCTCGTCCCCCCCGGGGGCTCCTCCAGGCGCCTCCATGCCAGGGACAACTCCAAGGAAGCCAAAGCGCTGGACCGTGGGTGGAGCTGGGGACATGTCATCCCCTTCTCCACACAGGGTACAGGATAGGATTTACACCCCCCCTGTGAATGGCACCAGTCAAGGCACCTTACCTAAGGTACCTTACCTTACCTTGAGGTTGGAGGGATCCACCCGCCTGGAACACCCTGAAAACCCTGGACGGAATACCGCCGTGGCGCTGTCGTATCAGCGAGCAGACCGCGCTGGGAGCGCTGAACGCTGGGTGAAGGCTATCGTTTCAAGGCCTGGAGGGTACAACAACGGTGAGGTGGGCAAGAGGTAAGTATCCCTCGGCAGCGGGTGACTTTGCGGTACCTCGATGCTTGGGTGCTCTCTGGACAGGTAGGTGGTTAAGGCGGTCCCTGTCACATCCCGCTCGCGACTATCTCGCCCTCCGTCAGAGCCCCAGATCTATGAGCACATTTTGCTAGCCGCACGCCCATCTGGAGTTCCAGTGTACCTGTAGTGCCTTACACGCTAACTACCTTAGGTACCTACCTAACAAGCAAGCAGCCCTGCGACCCGTCCGTCTCTCTCCATTCATTCATTGTCGCGACTGCGAAGCCAATGGATCGCGGAATTGCTGCGTTATGTAATGGAAGTCGGTGCCTTACCCTCAATCGTCTGCTGAAGAGTGGTTTCCTCAACCACATTCTGTTTAATGCCGCGTTTCTTTCAATTGGTGACATAATCCCGTCCCCCCCCCCCCCCCCCCATGCACATGCATTGGCCTTGTTTGAAGTCTCTGCGTGCCTTATCCGTAGATATTCTCACAACCTCATGGAGACTGACAATTGGCTGCGCGCATCAACAGATGGTATCCATATTATCTGTGTCTGCGTACGCAATACCTACTGTGTGTATTCTCCGGTGGCAGCGATCCGCTTTGCTTCTCTCGGGTGTCCACCAGAAGAGAACGTCAAGTCGTAATACAGGTACACACAACGCATTGAATGTATGTATGTATGCTCTCTACACACACCAACTGCACGACGAATACAGGTGTGGTCGTGACAACCACAACCACCTATTGCCTGCTATTCATGTCCCTCCCCTGGCAAACGTTGCATGGCAGGCTCACAATAGGATGAATAGAGTGACCACCTCACCGACGGAACCGGCATGGGTTCAACCTTTCTCTCCGTGCCCCCTTCCCCGCCTCACTCCAGTTGTCTCTCCGCTCTTTCATCCAACATAACGCCATTCCATCTTACGATCGAGGGAATCGAGAGATCACCCTATCTCGCTCCAGATCCCGGTACCAAGCTCTCCCGGACTTTGCTGGCCTGTGACTGGCGAGGCAGTAGATTCTGCGACTGCAACTACGCCTGCCGTCATACAACCGGTCCAGACTAGCCGAGGCAGCTAGAACCAGAATCACGGAGAGGGTGCGAGGAGCACAGGATAGTGTGATAGAGCAAGCCCCGAATCTGCCTGCCAGTTGCTTCGCCTGAAACGCTGTTTCTCTAGGCCAGACCCCAGCTAGAGCCTACTGTGTAGGTCGCACACACATACACACACACACACACACACACTTACCCGCACCATAGCGAAGCAGTGGACAGAAACACAGTCCAAAAACAAAGTATAGAACAAATACTCGGATCGACGAACCACTGGCGCGTCCACCCGCCATCCTCGTAGCAGCATGAGAATCACAAATACGATATCACATCGCCAAACCCGGCAACTGTCCACACCATCACCGTCCGCCGGATGATACATACACTTCGCCGCTCCTCACTGCCACCAAGCATTGTCCCTTGGTGTGATGCGCCCTGCAAAAGCCGGGGTGAGCGGGTTCCACGGCGCACCTCGGGACCCTGGGGATACTGCGACACCAGCCAGCGACCACAGCCTGCCAAGGAGGCTGTTTACGTTGCGCTGCTACTGCTGCCGCTACTGCTGCTGCTCCCGCTCCCCTCGCATACAGATCGCCCATTCGCCGCGCATCCGGTTGCAACCCACGGCACAGTTGGAGTGCTGTAAGGGCACACCAGAGATGGGTGGGGGAGATGACAAGAGAGCGGAGAGAGAGACATGGAAAGGTGTGCGGCAGCGGCAGGCGGGCCAGAAACATCAGATCCCGACGCGGAGTTGAGACGATTTTGCTGCACGAGAGCCCTCCCAGAGGCGCCTCCCGCTTCTTGGTCAGCCCACAATGCCGCTTAATCGTGCGGAGGTCGTCTAACCCTGGCTCCATCTTGCCGGGTCCTCACGGGCAACCCCGGCTTTTTGTCGTTCTCTTGTGGTGCGAACGAGCCGCAATCCGCATCCCGCGTTCCCGCCCCGGCCCCCAACTACCTACCACACGCAGACATTGAACGATGCCATCTGTTTGGCCTTTCTTCGCCTGCTACAAGCCCGTTGCCTGTTTGTTTGTTTGTTTTGCCTCTGTTGTCTCCGCAGCTGCTGCCCCCTCGGCCTCGATCGCATTCCCAGGTATCACTCGTCTCTCTATGGCTGAACGATCTCCCGCCTGCCCCCTCCAATGCCGCTCCCACTGCCGGGACGATGATGTCCTTTTGCATGTTCTAGCTCTTCCGGAAGTCCTCAGGTCGAGGCAAGATTCGGCGAAGAGTGCGCCAAATAAGAAAAGAAAAATAGCAGCAGAGTTGTCGAGCTTGCAGCAATGACTTGCAGCTGGCCCTGCACACATCCCGCTTCTCCGCCTGCCTACCCGTCCACCCCCTCCCTTTCCGTCCCTCGCCTCCTCACTCCAATTCTCCTCCTCCTCCTCCCCTTCCTCCCCCAATCTGTCCTCGCGTGCGCGCCTCAAGCGCTGCAGCGACCTTCTGCATCAGCCCATGGGATGCGGATGAGGCTGAACGACGGCTGAAGCCTTCCCCGTTCCCTCCATTGCCGGAGTCCAGCTCCGTTCGCCACAGCGGGAGTGTTGCAGTATCTCCCTCTTGGCCGCAGCATGGCTGCTTTGATCGCTCACAATTCTCGTCTTGCATATGCGGGTTCCAGACCGCTCATTGAAAAGCGACGCAACAAGTTTTGTTTTGCTGTTTTCTGATTATGTTTCCTGTCTACCAATGGTCTCTACGTTCCCAAGTGCAACCTGTCGTGACAAACTTGATTGCGCAAACTGGCGTGGACATGCATGCACACCGGAACGTTGCGTATCAGACAGAGAAACCTGGCTACATCCTTCTCCCCGAGAGGTTGTGGCATTATCTGCTTCTTTGTTTCGCACGTCTTCCCCAAAATCTTCGGTTATACAACACGCACGCATAACCGAGGATACACGATTGTACAATCAAGAAAGGCAGACCCCCAAGGCCACATATCGGTCCGTTTTCCGGCATGCGCAAATTGAGTCTCTCTCACGTCACAAGTATTGTTCAACAGGCGGAACGAGGAACGGAAAGAGAGGGGGGCGTGCCTGTAGGGTCTACTTACAAATTCCGGCTGGGTTGGTTGCGTATTCTCAGAGAGTTTGACAGAGTTCGCCGGGGCAGTTGTCATGTTTCGCCTCGGGAAGTATGCGCCAAGTCGGAAGGATGTAGTTGCGGCTCTCTCTCGGGTTTCTGCACCTCTGTCTCTATCTCTCTGTCTCCGTCTCTCTCTGAACTATTCTGTCACATGCCAACCCAACACCGGCGTGCTCCGCAATATTAGAATTGGCTCATGGTGGGTGCTCGTTGGCCCGCATGAAAGGTACAAGACGTTTCCCCCCTCACAACGGCAGAGCACTTACCAGGTTGCTGGGGTAGGGCACACGGGGAACCGGTGGTCTAGAATTCAGCTTTGCATCACCATGCCGCCCTTCCAAGTGAAGCTTTCCGGGGCGCATCATCACGTCCATGTCAACTCAACCTCGGGTGTGGGAGTGTGGGACGGGAGCTTGTTCGGTCTCAACATCGTGTTCACGAGCGCTTTCATGACGGCATTTTTTTTACTTTCTTGGTTTTACCATGTGAAAGGGGAGTGAGTGACTCTCCGCAGCCCTTCGGAAATTCCGTTGAGATTTTTGTAGATGATCTGATCTTGCCATGAGGACGTCAATAGCTGCTATGCGTCGCGATTGGCCAACCTTGCAAGAAATTCAATCGGTTCGTGCCCCTCCTCCGTCCCCCTCTTCCTCCTGCGAAGAAAACGCCATGTGCAAACGCGATTGCGCCCGTTGACCTGTTTATCCCCCCCACGCAAATGCACACCCCCATCAAAAAAAAAGACTAAAAAGCCAAGGGGAAACGGTACATGGTACAATAATGATTGAAATCAATTCTCATGCCGAGTAACTCGGCGGGCTGGGGTCGACAAACAGGGTAGCCTTGAGGAAGATGAGCACCTCGTAAGCAGCCTTTGCGATGTCGAGACCCCGCTTCTTCCACTCCGACTCATACCACAGGTTCTGCAGCATGTTGTCGGCGACGAGGGTCACGATGAAGCGCACGTGGTGGTCCTCGGGCGTCCAGCCGGTCTTGTCCGGGTGGTACACGAGGAACTTTGGCTTGCGGGAGTTGAGCGCGTCGCGCGCCGCCTGCGCCGTGCGTGGCTTGTCCGGCTCCGGGATCCCGGCCGGACCTTCACCGGCGGCGGCTGCGGCCCCGCTCCGGGGGATCAGGAAGTCGGCGTTGAACTCGTTCCACGGCCCGCGGACGAAGGGGCTGTCCAGCCACTCGTGGAACTTGGACGCCTCCTTGAAGGGGAGGAGCTCGAGCAGCAGGCGCTCGTGTTGTGATGAGACGCGGGCTGCGGAGCTGTTTGACGGCCCTGGCATGGCGCCGCCGTTGCCCATGGCTGGAAGTGTCGAGTTGGGGAGGGGCCAGGGAGCCATGCGAGGAGGTGTCGGGGGCGGTGATTCGAGGCGACGATAGGGAATGTTGGTGATGGGCGAGGAGCTGGATGATTTGTGTCTGCGAGGGCGAGGGATGCACATTTGATGGAGTAAGGCTACTTCAAGTTGATGCTCAATTTGACGGCGAAGACGTGTGGGGTTGGGTTGGAGGGGCTGGTCTCGTCAATGAGGCTGTGGTGGAGGGCTTGTGGTCAGGTGGCTGTAATATTCGCGTGTAGGTACCTACATGCAGAGAAAGACGTTGGTGTCTTTCTGCCTGGGACAGGCAATCACCATATATGCACCCCGTAAACGAACGTCCTTGTCGCAACTAGCCCGGTTGTCCATCAAGTCAGCCCTGGCGATGATCTGCTTTGACGCATCCCATTGCTGCCACTCAATTACCCCAACCTTTGGCATTCGTTTAGCGGTTGCCTGTGCTCTCTGTGGAAGTGCGGCGCCGTGCTTTGGTGTGTGGGCGTTTCTTTAGGCAACAGAGCTGAGTGCAGGTTGGGCGAATCAAGGGCCCTCGAGAGCGCTTGCTTACGGTCCCGCTTACGTGGCTGTGAGGGAGCCAAGCAGGAACTTCGGGAGGCTGACGCGCGCTTTTTTGAGGAGATGTTTCAATCGAGCAATCAATTCGAAAAAGTAAGTCCGAGGGGTTTTGGTCAGGTCCAAACGTGATTGATCAATGTACGGGTGGGTGGAATGTCGAAGTGGGTTGCGGGTTTTTGGGCAACCAAGTCAGAGTATAACTCCAGACTTGGCTGCCGCTCTTTGGTCTTGAAGATGGAGCCCGGACTGGCGAGCGGTTTTGCCAGTGGACCAGAAGGCTATGAAATCGGGACTATGTAGGTGTTAATGGGGGCGATGATAGAAAAAACAATAGACATGACAACAGAGCAAAGAAGTTATGATCAGTCATTGCTGGGTTTAGACTCAGGGCAGCAACCACCGTCGAGGCACCTTCTGGGCCATCGAAGTATTGAGAACAGTCTGTTTGATCTCAACCATAACAGCGAGCCCTGCCTATTTTTCCTAGCAACACGGCTTCAATAAAGGTTCTTGTTGTGACGTTTGAGGTGGAGCTTACAATGTAATATGGGGCAGGGGAAACAACAACTCGGTGAGCGCCAGACTTGTCAACAATTAGCAGAACTTCTGTTCGGTCGATATCACTGTGGCACTCTCATGCAAAGCAACATTTGCAACTACGCTCACTCGATAAAACCGCCCGTCTTTAAGCCGCAGGACAGGTTGTCAAGTGGGCCATGATGTACGGCGGAAGGGGATGGTGAGAGATCGTAGTCCAACATCTGCTCAGCCGAAGAGGCCCAGCTGATTGCATAATACTCGGGGATTACAGCTTCTGTCATTTCTGCATGTAAATACTTGACGGATCACTTGTTGAGAACTAATACTAGACTATATAAGCACCATTCTGATAGGACTAGCTTGATGCGATCATAATCGACCTACAAGTCGACTAACCATCATACGTACCAGGCACTGATCTATAGGAGGATCTTACCTGAGGTCACTTTTCCTTCGATCGGAACGAGCTATGCAGCGACTTGACTGTACCAGTTATTTCTAACGGAAGGTCAGGTGTCGAAAACAAGTTGGTATCTTGTCGCTGATTCTAGTTGTACGTGTCTCGGGTTGTTTTGTCTAATAGAACCTTGTCAGGTCGAAGTCCTTTACATCCTTGGGCATCTTCCCCTCGCAAGCAAATCGTCCTGTGCGTTTCTGACAGAGCCGAAGCAGACTTGGAGCAAGGTGTTATCCCTCGAAATATTTGACCTTTGACAATGTTCCACTAAGGAGGAAACTGAGGGATTGGTGACCAGCAAGAGTCCGTAACATGGATCATTTCCTGATTAGCACAAAATTGATACCTGGAATGAGTTGGTCAAAGGTTAGGCTCACTTTAATAGTGACGCACAGCCCCTGTGATTTCTTGTTAGGACAATGGTACGTGAATACGTTATGATGCATTCTACGCTGTTCTGGGACAACCAACATGGGATAATGTTCTTGTGCACTAGCTGTTTCTCGAAATAATCCGCGTTGTCAGCTATTTGCAAATGTATTGTCGACATCAATTGAAGCTATTGATTTGAGACCGTAGTTCACACTCGAGCTATGCTCAGTGACTACGCATACGTGACTTCTACAACCGAAGGACCGTGAAGTGTCAATCGGCCTGGACACGTAGCGATCCACCTCTTGGCCAGACTCCTCCTATCTTACAATACTCATGCCATCTAGGCTGAGATATATCGTACAGTCGTCACCAGCTGATACCAAGGAAGCGGAAGCCCTTCTTCCCATAGCCTGTTCCCGTACCCGCATTCTCCAAGTAGATTCTGTGATGCCCCTTGACGTCAAGGTAGAGGTACTTGTACTCGAACTCGCCGCTGCTGGGCGTTCTGATCATATGTAAGTAGACCGTTCCTCTATTGAGAGGTCCTTCGACCTATAAAACAAAGTCAGATGAGGTTGCGTAGTGGCGTCAAAGTTCAGGTCATACGTAGAAGTGCATCACCAGGTGTTCATGGCCCCTAGAGTCGGTACTTATCGTCGAACTGTCTCTGTTAGACCTCTACGCCCAAAGAACACGGAACTGAAACCATACGCAACGGGGCGAGCCCGACGCCACTTGTTATATGTTTCGTCTCCATGAGCCGAGATCTTCTTGGGATCTCCAAGCAACTCGATGCATTTAGGGTCACTTTTGATTCTGTCGACAACTCTGTTGAAGTGCGCGGTCTTGCTGTCGAGGGAGAAGACATCGGTGTATAAAACGTATGCTACTCCGCCCTGGTTCGTCCACGAACGTCAGCTATGGAATCGCCGCGGGGTAATGCATCGTATGACTTGCCGTCACGACCAACCCTGCTAGGATCAAGCCGAAGTTGAAAGTCTGCTGTGTAGCTCGCGCTGCCTTTTCGCCTGCTGAAAGTTCCGACCATGGGACGGCTCCGGTATCATTGAACGGCGTGACCGTCCGGCGCTTCGACTTGGACGTGGCGGTCGTTCCCAGACCTGTCTGTGTCGCATAATACCGTTGTACAAGCAAGGGTTGAAGTCGCGACGCAAGGCCCAATGCCGAAGGAGCACGAATCGCAAGCGATCTGGTATTCATTTTCATCATGGCGGTTCGGCGTCAGCCATCGTACGAGGACGATGAGCAGAACAGGATGGTCATCAACAAAGCTCGCCAGCGCAAAGCTGCAGCTCCAGTGTAGCTGGGCCCTCGAGCTCTGCAAAAGGCGTTGACCGCCCTCGGCAGAATTCAGACTGCCAGTCCACTGTGGGGAAAGGGAGCTAGCCTCATTCGGACTAGCGCACTGATTACATGCCACTTCACCGAAGGGCGGCGACTGCCTCCTGAACTTTTGGACACGAAATTCAGATATCTCCGCTCCCTGCTTCGCTCTCGCCGGCGCACCACCCATCTCTGAGAACCCGCAACCCGCTCTCTTCGTCCTCGAACAACCTCTTCTCCGTGGTAGCGCATTGTACTCGGTCAAGGTCTGGATCTTTTGCACATACCGTCACCATGGCTGCACTCGCTTCAAAGCAGCAGTCGCTGAAGATCTTCGAGAAGCTGAAGACGAAGCCTGCGAACAAGGTAATGCCTTACATACGCGCTCTTTGATGGCCTCGGCCCCTTCTCAATGCTGACTGTGTGTGCACCAAAGATTTGCTTCGATTGCGGCGCCAAGTACCCTACCTGGACCTCTGTTCCCTTCGGCATCTACCTCTGCCTCGACTGCTCGTCTAACCACCGAAACCTCGGTGTCCATATCTCATTCGTCCGATCCACCAACCTCGACCGTACGTGCTTGACATTTGAGGCCACGTCTTCATGGACTAACCCCTACAGAATGGCAATGGGACCAGTTGCGCCTGATGAAGGTCGGCGGAAACGAGTCGGCCACCAAGTTCTTCCAGCAAAACGGAGGCACCGCCGCTCTCAACAGCAAGGACCCCAAGACGAAGTACCAGTCCAGCGCTGCCACCAAGTACAAGGATGAGCTCAAGAGACGAGCCGCGAGAGATGCTCAAGAGTGCGTCGAGATGCTACCAACATGCCACATCTTGAGTTGACTGACTGGCTCCTAGATACCCCAACGAAGTCGTGATCACCGACGCCACCGAAGCCGACGCCTCTACCCCATCCGGCGAACCTGACGACGATTTCTTCTCCTCTTGGGACAAGCCTGCCATCAAGAAGCCTACGCCTCCCATCTCCCGCACTGCGACTCCCCCGACTGTCGGCCGAACCCCCTCTCCTTTCCTCAACGCAAACAACGGTGCCAAGGACATTGCCCGCTCTTCCTCTCCTCTGTCCAAGACCGACGGTGACAACAAGCCAGCTGCTAGCCGTGTGACTACATCTGCTGCTCTTCGTAAGACAACCGCCGGTGGACCTCGCAAGGCCAACATCTTGGGCGCCAAGAAGGCTCCCAAGTTGGGCGTCAAAAAGGTCAACGCCGACGTTATCGACTTCGACGAGGCCGAGAAGAAGGCAAAGGAAGAGGCCGAGCGTATCGAGAAGCTGGGCTACGACCCTGAGGCTGAAGAAGAGAAGAAGGCCGCCTCCAAGGTCGACAGCATCTCTGCCCCCACCCCCACTAGCCCGAAGGGCGGCTACGGCTCATCTAGCCATACCCGTCAGAAGTCCAATGCCGAAGTGGAGCGATTGGGCATGGGTGTCACCAGACTTGGTTTTGGTCAGGTCGGTGGGCCCAAGGGTGCAGCTGCGCCTAAGAAGGCTGCCGCTGGCGGATTCGGCTCCGTTGGACCCATCAAGGCCGCTTCTGAGGGTATGACATCCAATCTTGAAAATACGGGAACATCATCACTGACAACCGTTACAGATAACGATGAGACGTACGCGCGCAACAAGTTCGGTGCTCAGAAGGGTATCTCTTCAGACGAATTCTTTGGCAAGGGATCATTTGACCCCAACGCCCAGGCCGAGGCCAAGACGCGTCTGCAAGGGTTCGAGGGCGCTACTTCGATCTCCTCGAACGCCTACTTCGGCCGGCCCGAGGATGAGCCTGCCGAGGAATACGGCGATCTGGAGGGTGCTGCCAAGGACTTCATTCGCAGATTCGGCATTACGGCTGGCGACGACCTCGAGAACCTCACCCAGTTGGCAGGCGAAGCCAGCCAGAAGCTCCAGGGTGCCATCCGTGCGTACCTCGGCAGCTGAGAGACCTGAAGCGAAGGCGTGTATGGCATTGGCAAAAGGGAAGAGAGGATGCTTTTCGATTTGCGACGAAGAAAGACGAACGTGAACACATCCCAGCGGCATCTACGGACGAAACAGCTCGGACCTAAACAGAGAAAGGGCACGGGACGTTGGAAAACACCAGGCGGTTTGCGAAAGATACCTTGTGCTCTGCCACGGACCCATCCACCGAGCCTACGGGTGGGAGGGACAGTAGGCTGCGTGTTGTGATTTTTGGGCACGAAGTCTACTGACAGAGCCGGCGACTCGGAGTGATGAAACTGTTCTTGGTTAAGTAATACATAACTATGGAATGAATAGATTTGAACTTTTATCTTTAGCATCAAATGGTTCCGACTGACACGTGCGATGTGCGCTGGGTCTGACTGAGGTGGTCCCACGATGCTGCCGCACAGCCATCAGGGGTCATGCTTTTCCGGCAGTGTGGAACCTTCGAAACAGGACACCAGAGCAAGAGAATGCGAGCAGCATGGGTCGCACCGAGGCAAAAGACCCATGGCTTTGGATGTCAATGTCCATCGGGAAATTCAGCCAACTGGCGCCAACTAGCACACGAAAAATGCACGCATGGAGTCACAACGAGGAATCGCTGGATTAAGGTGAAGAAAAAAAGAAAATCATTCATGATATGCTGCTAGCTGTCGTGTCCTAGATCATTCTTTATATACAATACATGAGCCTTATAACTCCAGGCCCGGGGGACGTCGAGCCTAGGCTTCCCTGGACGCCGCCCAATATGCGACCAACTTCTCGTAAATGGCGCGAATCAAAACTTTACGATTTTACAGCTTGGCAATCATCTTGTTGCCCTTCTGGAGCCATGCGACGGCGTCATTGACGAACTCGTCGACGACAGCCTTGGCGGGCTTCTGCTCGTTGCAGACAGCAGCGGCCTTGCCCATGAGGAAGGGGCGGAACTGGTCCAGGGCATCGTCGATGTCGACCTCGGAGGCGTTGTCGTCGCTGCCGCTGCCGCTGCCCTCGCCGTCACCGCCGGAGTTCATCAGCTTCTCGAGATCGGCCTCGTAGGGAATGACACCCTTTGCGGTGAGCTCCTTGATCTCTTGCTGACGCTCCGTCTCCCAATTCTCAATGTACGGGTTCTTGCGTACACGCAGGGGACGACCGGTGAAGATGAGGGTCTTGATGTTGTCGTCGTGGCCGGCAGTGCGGACGGCCTCCTTGTGGGCGTTGGGGGCACCGGCCTCGTCGGTGAGAATGAAACGGGTTCCGACCCAGACGGCGCCGGCGCCCATCATCAGGGCGGCAGCCAGTAATTGACCGTTGTGAATGCCGCCGGCGGCGATGACCTGGACGGGGCCGCCGGTGACGGGGCTCTTGTGACCCTTGCAGAGGTCGACGACAGCGGGGATGAGGACGGTAGTGGGGACGTCTCCGGTGTGACCACCACCCTCACCACCCTGAGCGCAGATGATGTCGACGCCAAGGTCGAGGCACTTCTGGACGTGCTTGGGGTGTCCGATCATGTTCATGTAGACAATGCCATTGGCGTGGAGCTTATCAACAACAGCCTTAGGGGGAACACCAACGGCGGAGACGAAAAGCTTGGCGCCGGACTCGATAATAATGTCGACGAGCTCGCCAAGCTTGCCCTTGGTGTAGTCGTAGCTAAGTGGAAACAGTCAGCATATAGGGATTCACATGTGATGCGCGCGGTTCCTCCGGCGTGGGGACAATTTCTTACTTGGTCTTGCGGGCGCTGCCGCCGACCTGTGGAAGAAGCAGGTCAACACCGAAAGGTGCGTTCTTGTCGACGAGGTACTCCTTGAGCTCGGCGATTTGCTCCTTCAGCATGTCTGGGGTGTATCCGACACCACCAATGACACCGAGACCTCCGGCGTTGGTAACAGCGGCAGCCAACTTGGGACCAGCAGCGACGTTCATGCCAGCAAGCAGGATTGGGTGCTTGATCTTGAAAAGATCGGTGATGGGAGTGCGAATCTGCTCTGTTTCGCGCAACGTGTCAGCATACCATTTCATTGGCGCATGTGACAGGAGAGTCTGGACTGAACAACTTACGAGGAGAAGCCATGTTGACTGATGTGCTAGTTGTGGTATAATACTTCGAGTCTGGGTATACTGGGTCGCAAATCGTACAGAGAAAAGGAACCTGGGCTGGATTACAGAGTTTGAGAATGAGAGAGAGAGACGGTGTTGTTGCAGAGAGGAGGCGAGCTGGCAATCGGCGGTTTAAAGAGGCCCGGCGGTAGTAGCGTTCGGCTTCAAACAGCTGGTTTCCTGGGGAAGAAGGGGCGGAGTGCGTTGCCATGCGCCCATGGTCTGCCGAGGTTTACCTGTGACCTCAGGCACTAAGCCTATCCGGGCGTAGCGTAGCATGGTGGATAAGCCCGGCGGGGTGGATCTGGGGAAAAGATGCCGAGGGCCAAACACAAGAGGGGACAATTCACAAGTTGCTGCAAGGCAAAGCATAAACCGGGGGGTTGCACATTGCGGAGTGAGGTGATTCATCACCGGGTTGCATGTCGGGGATGGATAGATCTTGGGGTCTGGAGGCGAGGCTCAGTTGTCAGGCTCTCAGATCTGAGGGCTTCATCCTTCGCATTCTCTTTGGGCCACGGTCGCCTCTCCAAACAAAGTGTGACAGTGGCTGACAGCGGGTCAAAGCCCCATAGTCAACAGGCGCTTTCCGTTCCAGAACGTTTGGAAATGAGGTCGCAAACTCTGTTTGAATCATGACATGATCAAACTTCGACTGCTGGAGTCTGGTGTAACCACGGAGAGGATTGAAGTTGCGCGAAGTGCTCGGATTCCGGACCGCGACGATAACGATAAGACGGTGGGTTCCAGGTTCTGTCGACGACGGACCGCTGCGTACTCACACTGTATCGACCTCCACCAGGCCTAACATCGTGAATGCTTTGCAGCCTATCAATCCTGAACGAGGACCCTGAAGACTGAGGTGGAACGAACAAGCCCACGCCTTACCTAAGCCTTTTAATTCCAAGGGACCACCGCGCTTCGATTTCATTGGCTGCAGGATTCTCCCATCACGACTAAACGACCCTCAGCACACAAACACACACCATCGGTGGGCGCCTTCACGCTTTGCCATGATGAAACCCCCAATTCCTCTCCGCCACCCCTCCCTCTTTTCGCGAGCTTGCGCCCTAGCACGCAGCAGCAATGCGCACCGCTGTCAGGCCCTAACGCCTCGACTTGTCTGGGAACAGGTCACGATACCAAGGAACTGCTACACCACCGGCTCCTCCGTGCGCCGCCCCTCCCGCTGCACATCATCATCCTCGCCAGCCTCCACAAACCCTGCCGCACTCTCCCGCTCCCGTGCCCGGCCTACCATCCGGACCCCGTCGCCGAACATGCCCGCCGTCCAGACCCGGTCCGCCTGCTGCGGCGGTGGATGCGGTGGTAAGCGCGTCGACCGTCCCAGGGGCCCGACAACAGCCTACATCGCCCTCGGCAGCAATCTCGGCGACCGCGTCGGCTGGATCGAGAAGGCCTGCGCCGAGATGGACCGTCGCGGCATCAAAGTGAAGCGTACAAGCAGCCTCTGGGAGACGGAGCCTATGTATGTATTAGACCAGGATAGATTCGTCAACGGAGCATGCGAGGTTAGTGTCGTCCTCCCTTCTCGCTTTCGCATAAAACTTTTCTTCTCCCTGTGGCACCGTCACCCTGCATGGGCCCGTTTTGCGTAATTGAGTTTGAGCTGAGCTGCGCTGAGCTGAGCTGATCGGATGGTCTGCAGGTTGTGACCGACCTGGAACCCCTGGCCCTTCTTGATGAACTGCAGGACATTGAGCGCACTCTGGGTCGCCAGAAACTGATCGACAAGGGCCCGCGAAATATCGATCTTGACATTCTCATGTACGGCGATGAGAAAATTGAGCATCCGCGTCTCAATGTCCCCCACATCGGTATCCCTGAGCGGGAGTTTGTCCTGCGACCTCTCGCAGAGTGAGTTCATTTTGAGTATCAACTCACCAACTGTGACTGACACTCACCCAGACTCATCCCTCATAAGCCCCTTTACGCATCAAACCCGTGGAAACTTACCCTCGACTACCTCAATGAGCTGCCACCTGCAGCAGCACCCCTTTCGCCCTTGACTCCCATCTCCGCTGGCCAACAAGCCCTTGTGACTCTTACGCCTACCCGGAAAACTCATGTCATGGCAATCATCAACGCCACCCCAGACTCCTTCTCTGACGGCGGTGTCCACACTCCCGAGAATCTCATCTCAACACTGCAGTCCTTTGCTGAAGCCGGCGCCACCATGATTGACATTGGCGGCGCCTCCACGTCTCCGGGTCGGCCCGACGTCTCAGCCGAGGAAGAGATATCCCGTGTCCTCCCTGTCATCAAGCTCGTCCGCAGCCTCCCCGAGCTTTCTCATCTAGCCGTCAGCGTAGACACGTGGCGTGCTTCTGTTGCCGAAGCCGCCGTTGCTGCCGGAGCCGACATCATTAACGACGTCTCGGCCGGCCAACTCGACCCGGACATGCTACCCTATATGGCACGTAGTAACCGTACCGTGTGCCTTATGCACATGCGTGGCACGCCGCGGACCATGCAATCTCTGACGGACTACCCTGACGGGATCATTCCTACCATGGCCCGCGAGCTGCTCGACCGAGTTGCTGAAGCCGAGGCCGCCGGAGTGCGCCGTTGGCGCATCATCCTCGATCCCGGCTTGGGATTTGCGAAGACGGCTCCTCAGAACCTCGAGATTCTTCGTCACATGGACGAGCTTCGCTCTTGGCCTGGTCTCGAGGGTCTTCCGTGGCTGATTGGCTCCAGCCGTAAGACCTTCATCGGCAAGGTTCTTGGAGTCGTTAGTCCTCAAGAGCGCATCTGGGGTACGGCGGCCACCGTCGTCTCGGCGGTCCAGGGCGGCGCGGATATTGTGAGGGTCCACGATGCCGTTGAGATGTGCCAGGTGGCCAAGATGGCGGACGCCATTTACAGGCAGTGAAGCGTTTCTGATTTGTACATGGGATGGGAAAAGAAGAGCATGCATCACACAATAAGCGGTTATAAACGGAAAGCATTTTTATAGAGTTCGGCGCAATAGAAGGCAATAGTTCGCTTGATAATTCATGATTCTCCACTGCTCGTCGGCGGGGGCTATGAAATTCGCTTCAAATGGTTGGAATTACTGATACTCATCCTCATCGTCTTCTTCATCATCGTCTTCTTTATTATCATCCTTATCCTCATCATCCCTCGTCGTCCCTCGTCGTCCCTCGTCGTCCCTCGTCATCTATTGTTATCCCTCGTCGTCCCTTATTTTTATTCTCGTCTTTATTCTTGTTAACCTTTGTCCTCCTTCGTTTATCCTTTGCTGTCCTTTGTCGTCCCTTATTATCCCTCGTCGCCCCTCGTTCGCCCCCTGTCGCTCCTCGTCATCCTTTATCGTCCTTTGTCGTCCCTCGCCGTTCCTTATCGTTTGCTGTTATCCCTTTTATCTCTATTGTCTACATTGTCATCGTCCTTAACCTCGTCGTCCACGTCCTCCTTGGACACTTGCTGTCTAAACTATTGTGTTTTACGATTGTGCCCCTAAGGTATGAAACACCAACTATTGTCATTCTTGAAAACAACTATCGAATTATTCGTCGTCGATGGTGCGCATGTTTTTCGGCTCGAGACTGGCAAACCTCTTAAGAATCAGGTTACCCTGCTAGATCTTAAGGTCTGCTCTTGCTCGAGTGTCATCCTTTACGGGTGGACTTAGGAGACATAATACCCTGAACGTAGCCGCTTTCCTACTGGCCTTGATGATAGCATCGTCAGTAGGCCTGCTGTCCCTCAATAGTGTGAATATGGTGCAGTGAAAGGCAGAGGCTCTTTTGTGAATTCGTGTGTTAGTCTGTGTAGGCCTTGCCTCTCGGCCGACTCGCTCCATGGACGAAAGCAACGTGATTCGCAACGGCGCATATCCCAAATACTGACTACAACAGCAGAATGCCAGTAATTAGAGAAATTATAATTAAACTCTACCTACAAGCTACTACACAATTTGCTATCTCTGGGTTTGTCGTGCCCGACCACACTACCGTAGCCAGCCGCCACACCTGCCGTTCTGAGTCAACCCTAAGTGGGTATCGTCACCTAGCTTCATATCCACCTTACCTTGCTTAAACATCATCAATCAATCCTCGATAGTCTAGTGGTGAGGATATCGGCTTGTCATTTACACGATTCGCCGGGGACCGGGGTTCAATTCCCCGTGGAGGAGTTCTTTTTGTTTTTCACCTGTTCCTCACGCTTATCACCTATTTCTAACCACAGAACACTATCTGCTAAGCCTCTCGCACCTGTTTAAGATGAGGTATCATATCGCCCTCATCCTAGGTCTAGTCCTTCTCTTATAGTCCTATACTGCCGACGCTAATTTATTATTCAGCTTTGCGACGAATTCCTCCCCTGGTATTCTCACGAATCATGCCGCAAAAAAGGCCGGCAAGGCTGCCGATAAGAACTGTAAAAAGTAAGTCTTAGCAGACTTAACCTTCTACCGCCAAAACACTTCAATTTGCCGGTCGGCCTTGAAACGATATTATAGTTCCTTCAACTGAGCTAGGGCACTGTGGAGCGGCGTGAGACTAACCTGGAATGACGATGAAATACTGAAGGCGTCTCTAAAAGGACTACAATTACTAATAGCTCTTTATTTAATGAGTAAATATGGGGAATGTTTAGACTTCAATAGATGATAGGTACTGTAGGATTTACAGACTTATGCTAGGTTACATATATAGGGTTCTCGCACTTTTCTTTAGATTGTTATTTTGTCTTTTGATTGATCTCATACTTTAGACTTATGTTAAGGTGGGTGAATTGAACTGTGTGAGCATCTATAACCTAAGAAACCAGACTAGGAAGAGTTTGAGGGCTATTATATTAAACCCTCCTTATATGAAACTAGACTATCACTCTTCTGCATTACTTCTAGATGATCATACTCTCTAGTACACACTAATCGATATTACTTCTAGTATATTTCCTATGTGTTCTAGTGATTTTAAACTAGATTTTATAATACTACTGCTACTAGATAAATAGGACAGATAAAAACAACAGTAATAGAGATGACAATAATAGAGATGACGATAATAGGGATGATGATAATATGAATGACGGTAATAGGGACGATAGGGATAGAAGGGATAACAACGTACGATAAGAAACGTTGAGGACGCCGAGGGACGACGAGCAGCGACGAGGAACAGGGACGACGAGGAACAGGAATGACGAGCAGGGACGACGAGGAACTGGGACGACGAGGAACAGGGACGACGAGCAGGGACGAGGAACTGGGACGACGAGGAACTGGGACGACGAGGAACAGGGACGAGGAACAGGGACGAGGAACAGGGACGACGAGCAGGGACGACGAGCAGGGACGACGAGCAAGGACAACGGGAAGGACGACAGTAACAACAATGACAAAAGCAACATTCGTCTGTCCTACTTGAATCAGTTGTCTACGAATTAGAATACAACGTTTCGAACATCATGCTGTATTAGATGTTAGTGTCTGTTCAGAAAGTAACCCTCTTCAGCTTGGCCTTGAGTTGACCTCACTTCCTCTTATGACCTTCAGGCTTGAGACTTGTAATCTAAACTGACTGAATCATTAAGCAAACACGAGTTTTTCCTAGCAAAAAGCTTGGTATCCGGGACTCAGAGGCGTCTCAGGGGCCCAGTAGCCCTCTATCCTCACGACGGAAACCTCCAACGTGACATGTGAGCTCTTATTAATGCCATCCATCGTTGGAAACTGTCGCGGCACTCAACACAACACTAAGAATTCCTTGTAAGAGGGTTGCTCAAGAATCAATACGAGTGCATTGTAAGCCTCCTGCCAAAACGCCCCAACGAGGGCCTCAGCATTCCCTCAGCCACATGGTGTTCTTGCCTCGTTACCCCTCAGATAAGCTGACAAGTCCAGTGACCAGGCAGCTGAGAGAAAGTGCCAGCGGTAGGCGCAGATGGAGAGGGATCGAAGGAGGTCTTGTGAGACAGGAAATGCATGGTGATTTCGTATGTTGCGCATCGTAAATGCCCGCTGCGGTACGCCCCTCTTCAGAGACCACGGCAGAGCCGTGCTCCGTCTAAAGGAATCCCTGCGCGCCGACATGTCATGATGATGATGTTGCGGGTTTTGATCTGCTTGATATAGCCGTTCTCGTTGATCATCGGGTCATTCGAGCGCTTCCAACCGACTTCGGCAATCACCTACTTCGTCAGGACTAATGCTTTCGATCAGTCAGTGCAGGGATAGAGCAGCTAGGGATATGTGACGAGCCGTGGGCGAGGGCAAAGGACCAAGGTCGATGCATGAGAACAGGGCCTGATGGAACGTGGTCGGTGAGTCGTCGTCGTCGTCGTCTTCTTCTTCTTGGTCGTCTTCGTCTTTGTCTTCGTCATCATCGTCGTTGTCGTCGTCGTCGTCGTCTTCGTCGTCACCGAACGACATCATCGCGACAGCTGCGGCAGTCTCACGCCCCGTGGTGGCCAGGAGACGGCGCATTTTGCCAGATTGTAACGGACACATCCCTGAAAACCTCAGAAGTTGTGCCTATATACAAGCGCGAGGTCAGCGCTGCAGGTCTCATCACTTGGAGTGACACGGGACAAGTCAGCCGCCCCCAGGATTTCAGCACTAGCAACCGCCTATCTCTGGCGTCGTGTCAATCTCACGAATGGCAAGTCCTGGAACTTGGCCTCCGTGGGCGATGAATGGTGAAGGCGAGACTCTCCCCGGGTAGACAGGTCGTGGACGGACTGAAAGGGAAAGCCGGGCTTGGATGACCCGAGGGATGTCCCGATCGGAAGGCGAATGGCGGCGGTCATAAGATCGGTGAGCGTGGTTGAGGGGCTGCGAAGGCAGACGGGCGGGAACACGGCGTGCCAAGGCCAAAAAAAACTGCTGGAAAAGAAAGGAGGATGATGACACCTCGCATCCATCGGGTCAGTTGTTGTGAGCTTCAGCGAGGAACGTCAACGAGCGAGCGGCGGGGGAGGCGAACGATCCGCCCGTCGTGAGACGTGCACCTTTTTCGAACCTGAATCATCGTCCTCGCAGTGGTGGAGGAGGAGGTGGTGGTGTACTTCTCGTGAGGTCTCTGCGCCAGGCTGGCAAGGGAGGGTGGTCAGTGAGACGGGAAGACGATGGCTTGCCGTAAGGCTGAGTTGGGGAAGAAACATTGTGCAACGTGGACTCGGGTCTTGGGCAGGGGAAGACGGTGAAGATGACGATGCCCTTCGTAAGCAGCGCCTTCACCACGTCAAACTGCGGCAAAGGCAGTAGGTGAGTTGGGAGGCTCAGACCGAGAGCTGGGGAACAGGGGGCGAGGAAAAGTGCACCGAGGTAGCACATTACTGATTACTCTTCGTCACCGAGAGCTTTGGGCTAAGGGCAGGCCAGGGCAGGTCGTAACGATGCGAGATGTGACGCTCCAAAGGTCGGCAAGGCTGCGGCGGGCATTGAGGCCTCTCTTGGCTCACCGTCGGTGAATGGGTGATCAACGACGCATGAGATACGCAAGAGGAAGCTGAGAGGATGTATGCAGGTCATGCTGTGTCGGTAGGTAAGGTAGGTAGTTCAATCTAATCTCGAGTGGGTACTTGTCTTCTGCTCTGGGCAGACAGAAGACACATTGCGCAGCTGGAGCGGGGCAGGTTGGGTCGGATGATCAGCCCTCAATCAGAAAAACCGGAGCCTGCCTGCCTGCCTCACCGTTCACGCTGCAACTTGCAAGACCGTGACAGCTCAAGGTCTCCACCGTGAACCCCATTCCCCCGGGTCGTACCTTGGACGGTAAGGTAGGTATTCCCAGGTCTCGTCGTCTGGATTCGGCGCCCCGGCGATACCTGGGAGAAATGGAAGCGACCACAAGCGCTGCGTGTACTGGGATTCCGTAGTCTCTCCCAGGCAAACATCCCGACGCCGCTCTCACCGGGCGCAAAACCTCACACTGCCGGCCTTGCCCTTCCCTGCCCTGCCCTGCCCTGTTTACCGCCTGGTCACGCTCCGCAACCTGGACGAGGTACCCGATTCGCCGACGCTCCCCGAAGCGCGATCTCATATACGGCCGGGGGTAGCCTACGCATACACTGGGCCTCTGTTGCGTCAGGTCCCGCCCTCATTCAGGCCCTGCCGTGAACCAGCGACAGCTCCATGGGCCCCCCTGAGATGTGCATTTTCCTCTTCCGTAACACCTGCGCCCATATCTGCGTCTTTTGCCCCTTGCAATGGGAGGGGGTACGATATCAAAAGAGAAGGAGATATACGACCGGAGTCGCATTGTGCTCAGCTGAATCAATCAACAGGACTTGGTCATGACAGCTAAGGTAGCACCTTCTGGAATCAATCACCACCAGCGTACGTCAAGAATGGGAGTGGGAGGGGCTGCCCCGGTCTTCGGCGTCCGGTCTCCGCTCTCCGGTCCCCGCCCCCGCGCAGCAAGTGACGGGCGGGAATAATTAGGGCCATGCCGAAAAGAATGCCTCTTCTAGCGCTACTACCTTGCCCCGAAAGTCAAAGTACCTTCTCTACTGCATAGTAAGGTACCCGGATTCAGCTAAGGTATCCGCATGTAGCAAGGAACAGGGCAGGGCGGCAGGCATCTCGTGTCGGGTGTGTCCAGCATGTCTGTCTGCTGCGTGTCCCGGACCGACCGTCTTTTTTTTTTTTCCCTCCCCTCTCCCTCACACACACATTGCTTTTTCTTTTTTCTGCCCAGCCAACCACCTCTCTTCCCCCTCACTTTAAGGCTCAACCCTTCTTGCCCGAAATTTCCTCCTTGGAAGGTCTTAGACTCCTCACTAAAACACTCTTAGCTTCTAAACTAAAACAACACGTCTGAGGTTCCGGGATGTCACTCAAAAACCTTAATTGGACATCAGTTGAACCGGTGGACCCCTCCCACGTTTGACGTCGTCTATTCCCATCTTGACATCACGTCGCACTCTCGGAGCGTTGGGGGGGAGGGGGCACCCTAAAAAAGAAAGAAAACGAAGGGGAAAAAAAAGAGTGATGCGCGATGAGACATGCAGATGGGGTTTATTTTCTTCCCCCTTCTTCTTCTTTCTTTCCAAAGAAACCTCGACGTAAGCCATCCCCCCCCCCCTTCTTTATCTCGCCTACCGTAGCCAGCTTTTCGACTGCCGCAATAAAACACCCCGGCCAAAATAGCTCAGGGACAGAAGAACAAACCGATGGAGGGAGAGGAGGCCAGTGTGAGCAACAAGGGGTCAGTATGAACCGGGGACCAAAATCGAGATCATGATTAGATCCATGCATGGCTTGCAGCCAGCTGCGCCCTTTACACGTCGCGTCTTTTAAGAAAGAAATTCTCTCTTTCCAACCCCCCCCCCCCCCCCCCCCCCCCCCGGTTTCGTTTATTTCTCGACGTGTGCGATTCGCAACGTCAGTCCGTCTTGCCTCCCACTTCCCTTGGACCGCTCTGGCGCGCGCGCACTCACATACCATGCTCTTGTTCTCCGAATACCTTTCCATGTCACATGAGTCTCCTTCAACAAAGATGACAACCTTCAAATGGCATCATACTGGGGCCATCACCTCCCAGCCAAGCGCCGTGAACCAACGCCTCGGTGCCAGAATGCAATCTTACCTGCGGCTTGACTGAGAACCCTCCAACCAACCCAAACCCACATACTCACCTGTCATATTCGTCCGGGCCAGGGCCTAGAGGCAGGTCACAGGGGCTGCCGGAGGAGGGCGCCGGGACACGCTGATGCGGTGCAACTTACCCTCCACCACCCGACAAGCTACCTTCCGCCTCTCTGCCTGCTCTCCGCCGACATCGAGGGGCACCCCTTTGGTGGAAGGTCACCTTTTCCACGGTTAGCTGCGCGCGCACACACACAGGAAGCATCCACCAAACATACCAAGCCCATTCATCAGCGACGGGAACTAACAGAACCTCCTCCTGTCGTCTTCCCCCTGTATCATCCCAACCATTGTCGGGCCACATACACCAGTGAATACTACAGTGAAAAGGAAAAGCCCGCGTAGCACGCCCGGCGTCTCCCGCCCCAAAACTCGCATGAACCAGCGGCTCCCGACATCATCACCACCCTCGCCCTCAAGACCCTTTACAATTCCACTTCTGCCCGCCGAGCTCACCGCAAATCAAGCCATCGCCCCCCTTTCCCGTCGTTCATGCTGTGTTCCGACAAGGTTCGTATAGAACCAGACCAGCGGGTTTTCTCTGTGTGTGTATGTGTTGTGTCCGTCACCACATACGCACTTTCTTCTTCCTGTTCCTCTTTTTCTCCCCGTTTCTTCACCGTTCCGTGTTTGAGACTGGCTGGTGCTGGTGGGACGAGTATGGATGTGTGTGTGTGTGTGTGGGAGAGGGAGAGAGAGAAATGGAGGGGGGGGCTAGCGGGGGATACGGGGAACACTTCCTTGAAACAGCCCTGGAGAGCGAGGGAAAAGAAGGAGGAAAGAAGAGGGGAACAGCCCGGACATGGCACTCGTTGGTGCGACGCACACCACGACAAGCCAACCAGTCTCATTTCTCTCCAGGCCACCCTCCCCCCCAGCCTTCCCTTACCAGTCCATTATTCCATATTGTTGTTGCTTCTGTAGTCTACCCATTGCTGCCGCGCGCTGCAGTCCGTCCAATGTCAACCCTTCGTCCACCCGATGGCGAGGCAGGGATCTACCGGGCCAAGCCGACATGAAAGAAGTACGATGCAGGAAACTGCCGCAAAAGAACCTGAAGTTTGCTCTTTGATGCGCCCAGGCCTCTCTCTCTCTGTCTCTGTCTCTGCATTCACGACGACGACCGCCTGAGGGTCCTTGCTCGGTCTTGCATCCAGCTAAACCCCGGGGCCGTCCGCATCTACACCCGTTCCGTAGCCCATCCCGCTGCCTAAAGACGCATCTCCGTTGAGAAGCTCATCGCATATCGCCCAGTCGGGGCTGGTCCCGAATCTATATCATGGCCAAAAGCCACGAGGGAGGGGGGGAGAGAAGTGGCAAACAGGCACGTAAATACACACGAGAAAGCAAACCACGGGCTGGTTGGCTTCTTCTGCTGAGCAGCGAAAGGGTATGTCATATTTTTTGCCTCATATCAGGTATTTCAAAAAGAGGATAGATAACAGGTACGCAAATACTGCAGTCCCAGGAAGAAAACATACCAAGTACCTGGCATCGGCGCCCGCCCATGCTTCCCCAGTACCTGGCCCAAGTTTCCAAGCCCTAAACAGCTCGTGTCCTGATGACTCAAGCCGTATCCTGAACGCCGGTCCCTGTCTTTCTCTTCGCCGGCCTATCCTCTCGCCCGTCCTTTATTTCGTCCGCAAGTGTGTTATCATCCAAAAAAAAAAAAAAAAAAAAAAAAAAAAAGTTGTCTTTGCTGAAGCGAATGTTCCATATCTTCGCATTATTACAGAACCATATGCCCAGGTAAGAGAAGACGGAGGGGTGACCAGCCAAAAGAGTTTGGGGCAAGGGGGGTGTAGATGAAAAGAAAGAAATCAAAGACCAAAAGTAGGATCTGAAATGCGCAAGCGGGTATCCCTAACAATGCCTGTCGTTCTCCGTATCCCGTGGACATGTTTTCCCCCAAACTTTTCCTTCCCATGACATGTTGTTTTGATTCTGGGCGTGCCCGGCGAAAATTCCCCCGTCCCCAAGCTAAGCCACAAATTATCTTTGTGTATCCCACGCGCCGGTTCGCCATAACCCTTGTTTACTCACTAGGTTGTCTGAGTCTTCCAACATGCATCCTTTCTCGTTCGGATATCGCGTCGTCCCAAATGAAATCCCCATACTATTTCCATGCGCCAAGATTCTCGCCGTCAAGTTTATGCCAATTGTTGTGAATATTTCTCCGGTGAACAAAATCCGGAAGAATGAAGGAGTAGAGGAACTGTTTGCCATCATTCTCCGTTCGACCCATTTTTTCGTGCTGCTTTCATTGTGTGTGTGTTTGTGTATTCGTATGTTGGTTGTCAGTGATCCACCCTCGTGGAGCCTAGTTTTCACCGAGTGCTTGCTCAAGTCATGTTGGTGAGGTTGACCCCAGACTGGGGAACCATTGTCGGGTAGTATCCTGTTGATGTCGGTTTGCCCTCGTACGGGCCGCAGCGTTGATTCGACATGAGTGGTCCAGGTTGGAAGATGCTTGGCAGCATTCCGTTCTCGGGATCACGCTTGACCCGGTCGTGGAGTGGATCGTATTGCGAAGCCAGATGCGGCATGTGATCCTGCCGACTCTGGTGGCTTTGGAACATTTCCACTCCTCCTGCCGACTCGGGTGGCTCGTAGATAGCACCGGGGTAGTAACGGTACTCCTTGGCCGTATCGATGGCTTTGGCATCCTCGGGGGGGATCATAGGTTCGAGCTCGGTATGGTGGCGTGCTCCGTACTGACTCCCGCGTGTGTCGTAGCCCCCTCCATAGCAATTTGCCATTCCCGCGCCTCCTCCAGAGTATTCCGATCCAAGAATTGTGTTGTTCGGGTAGCCAGATATGCTGCCGCCAGATCCACCGGGCCCGCTGCTTGTGCTGGCGCGCCTTTCGGCCTGATAGTGTCCTGGTGAACGACCGCGCACAATCATCTTGGCGGACTTTCGGTACGCGATCCTGACAAGGTTATCGGGTCCCTGGCCTACATCAGCCCAAAGTTCAATCAGTAGATGGTAATACTGTTGAGCGGCTCTCCTCTTCCCGTTGTTGGCAGTCGCCTGCTTGAACTGAATGCGCTCGAAGGTGTGCTCCGTTTGGAATGAGTCGCCCCCCTGCTGAGCACCTGAGAAACTTCCGCCATCTGCGAAGCCGCCGCCGATTCTGGATGGCCCCCCAAGGCTGGTGTCGTGAGGGTATAGACCGAGGGGATGCGCTTGGTGAGGGTACTTGGGATGAAGGCGCACTTTCTCGGGCTTCGCGATTGGGCCCTTGTCTCTCTTGGGCGTATGCTGGACCAGTTCGATTACGTGGGAGTCGTTCTCTGCGACGACTGCCGAGATAGACATTGCGAAGCCGATGACGTTGTAAGGCTGCGTGGACCCTGACTGAGTGAATTGCAGCGGCTGGCCGGGATAGTGGGGGGTCAGGCTGAAGGAGCAAATACAGGAGAAGTAGTTCCTTCTGTAGCAAGTCCAGTCGCCGTCGGACTGGAAGAAACCTTTGTCGATGTTACCATGTATGTCGATCTTGACGACTCCTCCGTCGGAATATTGGAGGATGCCCAAGGGCGTGATGGGGCCCAGCGGAGGCACGCTCATGGGTGTCCTGGAAGAGGACGGAGGATAATGGCCGGCGGCATCCATCCTCAAGGCAGTCGGTGCGGTGAAGCCGGTAATCGGACTTGAAGTTGGAGATATGGGATGGCGGCGTAAAGCGGTTGGGTAAGATGGAGATCTGGGTTGGTGTTCCGAGACCCTCCTGAAAGATGGTGTCGCGGAAGTATACTGGTCTCTCACACTGATTTGTGTGCCAGGATGGGGTAATGCTGTGGAGCGGTGCATGCCCGTCGAAGAGGTGCTACTGTCAGGTAAGTCTGGGAGTTTGGCCATGATTTGTCTAGAGCTAGAGCTAGAGGGCATAGAACCCGTCCGTCTTGTCTGGATAGAAGCAATCCTATTCGGCGCTGTCGGGGGTTCGGGGGGACGGTGTGCGACCTACTTTGAGCCCAGGCGCGGCCTGACATCCAGGCTGGGAAAGACGTGAGAGGCAGCAGTGTGGTAGAAGCCGCTGTCAGTGGAGTACGGAGTGGTGGTGGTTATAGGTGGATTGAACAGATTTAAGAGCGCCGTCGGCTGCTGTGGAGGGCCTTCGATCGTCGACAGAGGAGCATTGACGTTGTGTTCGTATCTGATGTTCCCGTCAGCCCGAGTGTCTTCTCCCCCTCCAAGGAGAGAGTAATGTGCAAGGCAAAGGGAAGCAAAGCAAAGCAGAGCGTTGGAAGCCTGACACGACAACTGCTGTACTGCGTCCGCATGCGAGACACAGTGTCAGTGCGACCAGCTCCCAGCTCGTCGTACTGCCAGCAGCGCGTTGCACAACCGCCAGCGGATACAGGATCGGGAAATGCGAGGACACACCACCATCTCGCGGCGATAGGCGGGAATGCCTGTGGATTTCTAGTGGCACATTAGGTGCCAGAAGGCGGCTACCCATGCCTTTTCATCTCTCTCGCGTTTTTCTTTCCCTGGTGTGTGGGCTGTTTTGATTTGTTTCTTGTTTTTTTTTTTTTTTTTTGCCGCGGATGAGGACCGACTTCTTTTTGTCTCTGCAACGCAATTCTTGCTCGAGATTCGCCCAGCTTGACAGATTGAGCAGGGAATCGACCAAGAGCCGAGAGGCTGAGCCAAGAGTCTGGGACTACACTTGTGTGAAAATATGACTGCTGGGGTGGTGGGGATAAGTTTGTTGCCGGGGGCTGCAGATGTCTGGACATTTAAAAAGGAACCAGAGCCGACTAGCACACTGCAGCCTGACCAGCGCACAGGAATCGAGGGGGAGACGTTATTTTAACGAGTCCCCCAGGAGAAGGGGAGGGAAAAGCCAATGGGACTGCAACGTACCGCATGTCATTGCCTGATGGCTGGATGTCAAGGTAGTCATACCCCGTCGACGGCTCAAACTCCTAGTTACGGGGCGGGACTTGTTAGACCATGATTCTTGTTGAAAAACGGGAATTAAAACAATGAATAAGATCTCGCAATCCGATCTCGACGCTGTGTTATCGCAACCTCCAGGGAGCTGTGCTTGAGCAGTGACGGGCGCCTCAGGTGTGATCCATCGAGGATAGACAGACTAACGAGCAAGTAAGTGTGGCCTGTAGAGCACCAGTCGTGATAAGTTAGCTCCAGACACGTAAGAGAGACATCTTCCCACAAAGAGGCAACAGGAGTCAAAACGTCTTAAGGGCAGGGGAGGTGCTCGTGGCAGCAGCAGCAGCGGAGGGGTGGGTGTTTGACCGGTCTGGCCTCGTCTTGTTGAGGCCGACCGATGAGAAGTAGACGTGCGGGAGAGGAGGCAACATGAGATACAGGCAGTACGATCTGATACCGCCAGGCACCACAAAGTACTTTACTAGCTGGCTGTCTTGCAATTGCTTGCAGACGACGGTGTGAGCTAGCCGATGGGGTCGAAAAGGCAAGTCGTGCGGTGGGCACACATGCACACACACACACACACACACACACCACGCACGCACAAGAGAGAGGGCGATGGGAAGGAGGAGGAGAGGCACACACACACCCACTCCCACACCTGCACAACCGCCCAGTCCACCTCAGATCACCTCGCCCAAGGACGAGAGGCGCTGCTAGGCATCGCAGCGCCTCCTGGGTGCCAGATGCACGGCGCTGGTGTGGTACCGATCCGCATGAAAAGGGCCATGGCATCCTGTCTTGTGCGCCTCACCAGGTCCAGGAAGCCGAATTGATCGTCCCAAACCCGGCTAAAGCAGGAGAGCTTCCGACCTCGATAAGTGCATCCATCTCTGGGGTTATTGTGCGTGCCCTCGTGCTTCCCGTATTTTTTTTTCTTGCAGACGGAGGTCGTGAAAGAGAAAATCAGGGGAAATGATTGAGATTCAAACAAAATCAAAACTGCCGCTGATGAAGGTGCACTAGGCGGGAGAAACAAGAAAAAGCAATGAGCGTCGAATCGCGTACGCACCTTTTTTTTTTTCGCGAAGCCTCACACTCGGCCCGCTTGTTCGCCTGGCTGCCCCTCGGGACAGGATCACGCCGTCGGCACGCGGCCTGGCCCTGTGACAGTGCTTGCCTGCCCTTTGGCTCGCCAGCCACCCGCCAAGTCGTGTCGGTTCTGCTTTCTGACTTCTCCCTCTCTTATCAAAAGACAGGCTCTCTCCCGACGATTGCTGTGCTGAATTTGAATTGTACGATGTTGAAGTGTGCGTTGTGCAAGTGCGAAACCCCGCCGAATGGCCAACAAACCCCGAGGACGAATTGATTGGTTTAATCAAGCCGGCCGGCCCATGGTTGTTGTGCTGACGGTGCGCTCGACGCCTCTTGTAAGGTAGGGGCTGTTGTCCGTTGTGTGTCCAACACAGCGTCTAGATGCGAGAGATTGTAGGGGAAGGCGGGAAAGGGGAAAAAACGAAGCGCAAAGTCGCATTGCAGGGGAATGGACAGAAAAGGATCGGATTGGACTGGGCTGGACTGGAAATGAAACGGGATGAGATCCGACAGGGAAAAAAAAAAGATAAAACCTAAGGTACCTTGGGCAGCTGTTGAGGATTCATACGACCGTGGTCGTCTCCGGCGACGAGGGGTGTCGCGCCGTAGTAGATGGGCGGCGATCTGGTGCTGATGCTTGCGCTCGTACCGGTGCTGGTACTGGTACTGGTGCTGGAGCAGCGGTCTTCTCGCCCCAGTTCCTCGATCCTCTTTTTTTCCAACCCCCAGTTGTTAGCAAACTGTGACGCTGACGCTCTCCCAGAATACCCTTGTCCGTCTTTTGCCCGCTAGACCCGAACGCCCCTCTCTTCCTGTTGGTTGTCGGGCGTTTCCTGCGACTTGACACGAGATCCTGCCTTGCTCCATCTGGCCTTGATATGTCTTATCCCCTCCCCCTCTCCCCCTCTCTCACCTCTCTCGCCCGGGAAATGGGTTTTCAAAGCACTCACCGGTTGACTCTCCAAAAGTGCTCCGGTCATACCAAGGGTTTGCCTGTAGCCCTTTATCCTGCTCGACCTGAACATTTGGAAACTGCTGTCAGCAACTGAGGTTGTTGATGTTCGTCGAGAACGAGAGCGGTCGTTTCTTTTGACCCCGTAAGCCGGCAGGATTGGTCATGTTAGGGACACCGCCATTCATTGACGGGTACGGCGTAAGCCACGCAGATGTGCCGGTAAAATCGACAAGCCAGCCAGCTTAAGTCGACGTCCGCTCTGCGCCATACAGCATGCTTCCACTCGTCGTCTTTCGTTTTGGATGTTTGTTCAAGGAGCGACGATCCGCTCGGTCGTCTCCCCCGGGGAATCCAACATTATGGGACGGAAGCTCACTCACCCGCAGGAAGAAGAGCAAAACAAATTGTGCTATCGTGCTACCTGGAGACCGTCAGCTTCAGCTCCTGTTCTGTTCAGTGCGACGCCTGCGCTTCAAAAGAAATCCCCACCAAGCAACGAGAAACCCCCTCCCCCCCAAATAGAGACGAGTCGGGGCCTGGTGCGGTACAGCCGGCAATATGGGTCCAAGCCAACGGCCCCCGGTGCAAATGCCATTGCCGTTCGTCATCCAGGAAACGGATGAGTGAGAATCGACCAAGTATAAAATAAGGAAATAAATATACTCACGGTCTCAGGGTCTCGTTCGATATTTGCGCAAATCAGTCAATTGAAAGATCTGCTATACAAGCTAATAGAACTTCAAGTGTGATGGTGAGAAGACGTCTAAGCCTCGTCGTTGTGGCGTGCCTGATGCGAGGAAGCTTTGGCGAGCTAGTTTCGATGTCTGCGTCGATGGGTTCGACTCCTGAGGAAATGCTTGGTATTTTGAAATGAACGATCAGATCAAGGAGATGCGAAAAGACCAACAGAGTGCAGGATCTTGGAAATCAGGTGTCTATATACCAGACCCCCAGATGTGGCTGGCTCGAGATCGCACAAAAGCAGCGAAGATGGATTGGAGGCTCAACATGCGACCTACAGCTCGACATATGTCGCACAGACCAAGAAGAAGAGCAGATACCTAGATTATCCAAGCACACTGCCGGCGGCCATGGAGTCGAAGGCAAGGAAGACGAAGTCGGAAGGCAGGGCGGGGGCCAGTCCCCACGCATGAGCAAATGGGTTGTGCAGACTCTGAGACAACGGTGAAGGAACATTGAATTGTGTGGAGAGCTTCCAATAACCCCAGTCTCCTATTCGAAAAGACGTGCGTTGCCTTGCGTTGGTGGTCTCTTTGCTGGAATACGATTTCAGGGCGTGTAGACCGATGGCGCAAAACAGAAAGCTGTCTATCGCCAAGCCGTCGAGTGAAAGTACCGGGAAAGAACCAAAGCCGCCGTAGACGAGGTCTTCTAGCAGGGGGTGAGAGCCTGTACGACGCGAGTTTGCTAGCCAAGCTTCTCAATGGCCCAAGGCCACGGGGTCATTCAAGCAAGCCAGCCTTTGTGTCCGTGTCTGAGGACGCAATCAGGGTGGAATGACACCTCCCTATTCAGCCTGCCGACTGGCCGAAATCATTATGCCTGTCCCTATCAACAATATGGGATTGCTCTTCCGCTTCTACGTGGTTTGTTGATGATACAACGGATGGATCCGGGCCTCGGAAGCCTCTTCCTTCTGAGGCCAAGGAGCGGAGGATCTACTGACCTGCGTCGGTGTGCGTCCGGGTAAGTCGAGGTCTTGTGCTGTGAACGGAAGAGCACCTTCCAAGCCTCGCTGGCCTCTCCTTCCATGCAGCAAATCTGCGGCTACCCGTCCGTCAAGGGCTGGATGAAACGCCACAAACAACCCCTTCTGATAGGGAAGGGATTTGCCCAGGCGTGAAAGTGGGCTATCAACGGCACGTTGCAGGCGTGAAAGCAGGTCGTGGGCGTTTAGCGGACTATCTCGGCCACTGAGATCGAGGTTCCGCATGACCGTCCAGATTCGACCAACACCCTGCGTCGATGTTGTTGGATTGGCTCAAAGGAGATGATGTTGGTGAATGCCAATGACGAAGCTTTGACCTCGTGTAGTCGGAACCATTGTATGCAGCCAGAGAACCTGCAGTCAGGGCTGACGGGGATGACGGAGGCAACCTCGCGGCTTCTACAGCCACGCCAAAACAACATGTTTGGCGACAACCATGGGACTGTTGAAGATCCACCAGGAAGCTTTCGGCCCTAAACCTGCCGCGCCGAGCTAACAGCCCCGGTGGCTTGTTTATCTGGACATAACGTTCGACGAGGCCCCAATCCAGCTCTCATGTCTGGGAGCTCAAACAGTGAAGAAGGCGTGTCTCTGCCGGCCGAGACACGCTCGCCACATGACACGTGCGAGGGGAATAGGGTTTCGCTTGAACCGGTTGACAAGGTGCCATCGGATCATTTGCCCCAGGATGCTGTGTTTCTGGGCAGGTACCGGACTTCTACTTCGCACACCAACTCATCGTGACTTCAAAAGTTCTCCTCCAAAGTTTGTAAAAATAGCGAGTTGCCCAATGTGGGATTAGCTAGCAAGGACGCAGAAAATAGAACCTGTTGAGCTGTGCCTCTCCGTGATGGCCCAATGAGATTACAGCGTACCCGAGGAGGGTAAAGAAACCTGGAATCCTCCATTTCCAGACACTCGGGCTCCTCTGGATAGGGCGATGGACAGCCAATCTCGAGCCAGCAGAGCTCAGATTCAGGGCCTGAGGATTGACTTCTACACCTCGTGTTCTGTAATGCAGCCTCAATATAGACGGACGCGTTAGTTGGATTGGTCGTTTGTGCAGGTTCCCGTCGACTAGTCCGGAATGATCTAGCCAACTGTTACGTCTGCGCGCCACCATACTTGAGGCATCAAGTCAACCTGATTGTTTCAGAAGTCTGATTTCGGAGCTTTTTAGTCAATCGGACTGGTCGGATGGACGGCGACGTCAGGGTCGGGGTGATGAGATTGCCAGTTCAGCAGGGCATAAGATCGCAGATCAAATAGCTGAGGGGGCTGTTTGCCGAGCTGGAACTCGCAGCAAAGCATGCCGATGCACCACGCGTGGGACCATTTCCGAGGGAGTCCAGCAAGAGTGGTTGCCATGGGTCGGCAGGTAGACTGTCGAGTATGCTCCAGTACTGTCGGATCGGGCCGCTGGAACCTGACTGTGACCTGTCCTTGGCTGGATCCAAGGTAGCCACTGATGTTTGGACGGACGGTACGTACGGCGTAAGACGGAGGCGGGCTGATGATCGCTCTGTTGTGGCCGGCCATATGCCATCGATATGCACATCAAAGCTAGCCACCAGATGTGTGAAGGTTAGCTTGCTTTCCTCCCTCGTCATGGTCGTCGCCGGGTTTCTCGCCGCCGGCTGCCAGATGAAACTGTAAAAGGCACCGGTTCCCCATGTTTCTTCACTGCCTGCGTCCATAGATCAGATCTTGTGTGATGTGACGTATCACGAGCACCAGGGTCCTTTCTCCATCAGCTGTAGGCGGAGACGGCTCAGGCAGCTGAAAGCCTGAGTGATAGCATGAAGGAGCGGATGCTGATGGCGACGGTCTGGCGTGCAGAAAGCAAGTCACTGCTGCATGGGGCCACAACAGGGGGCGGGCAGAGTGGTGACACAGAATTTTGACGGGGTGATTGGAGCGCTGCGGTGCAATATGCAAAAGAGCAGCCTGGGTGCGTTGTTCTGGGGGTAGTGTTTGAATGCCCTTGAATCCGGAGCCGGACTGCCCGCCATGTCGGTATGGAATCCCAAGGCAATGTACGTACTCTGTACTGGCGGCGTAGCATCGTTGCGAAGCAGGCAGCCTCCGCGTAGGTAAGGGCCCTGGGTGGCTGTATGTACTAGTATTTGCGATGCGGGAGCCAAGGCCAAGAGTCGGTATGATACGGCAGGGTTCTCTCTCTGTGTCCGCACCGGGATAGAGAAGTTGAAATCCGTTGGCTGCGGTGGACCACAATGGGATGGCACAGCGGGGAGGGATACGGCGAGACCGGTGAGGTGACGGAGATTGGAGTCCACGTATGCTGCTTGCTTCTTGCTTCTTGCTTGCCAGGCAGCATCTGCGTCTGCGCGTGCGTCTAGCGTAGCGATGCATGACAGGTGTCGGAAGCCCAGTGTGGTAGATTTATCGTCAAGGCTCCGCCTCCGCCGTTGGTGCTTTCACGCACAAGGCAAGTTCTCTGGCGCGGTGGTGGTGCCCTGGCCTGGGTACCGTACTCTGTAGCCATGCCAGAAAGGTGACGGAAGCCAGGATGTTGACTGATCATTCGCTGCTGGGGGTACAGCAGGGCGCGAGGCTCGGGTGGGCTTGAAAGAAAGGAGAAAACAATAGAGCCGGGGGGGTTGGCTGGCTGGCTGGCTGGTTGGCTGAATGTTGGGCGAGACAAGTCGTCAAAACCGCTGCGTGGTGGATGGAGGAGGAAGTTCTGCACTGTCTCGGTGTCGGTGACCAGAGAGAGAGGCGCGGAGGCCACCCCACCCTGCGTCATGGCATTTGATTCGCACGGTACGGTGTAGGAGTGGAGTCGGTGGCACTGCTACCTAGGTAGGTAGGAAATGGACGGGAGACGGTCATTGGACGGTGACGGAGGGCTCACCTCTACTGTACTGTGTGCACAGTATGTTCTGCTGCAGAACTGTGACGTACAGTTCCCCGTTGGTGGGCTTGACACTGTCTTCCAGCCCTCCCTCCACTCGGCCCTGCCTCATTCGCACCTTGAGCTGGGAAAGGTAATGGAAGGTACCTACCTTACCTACTGGGTAAACCGTGCAGCTCCCGGCAGGCAAGACCTCCCCTCAAACTATGGAAGGTATCTATATCCGCAGGTGAGGAAGGCACCTTGCACTGTGCCTTCCTAAGGTAGGTAGAGAAGGACGGCGAGGTGGTGAACTTCTTCAAGCGGCCTCTCGTGGCCCGCTGCATCTCTCGCTGTCATGTCACGTCTGCCGTTGTCCCGTCCTGACCTGTCCTGTCCTGTCTTTGGTACCCCTCATCGACCACTCACTGACTGTGACTCTCCTTGGGCCTTGGAGCAATGGGCCCCTCCCTCATCAGTCGCTTCTAATGGAAGCGTAAGGTGCTCGCTCACTCAGTCGCTTTGCGTTGAGGTGCCCGTATGCGTGCGAATGCGCATCACCATCGCAGCAACGACTGCAGCCCGTGCTTCTTCTCTTTTCTCTCACGTTTCTCAACCTCTCTGCTTCGCGCATGCCTCGACTCAATCCTCTTTGCTCTCGACGTGGCTTTTGTCAACCCACAATGCCATAGTAGACAAACACGTCTTCTAGATTCCGAATCCCGCCACTATGCAAACAACCACAAACTAACCAGGCGCGGCATTCGCCTTCGAAAACACTTTGGCATTTCCCTTTTCTGCAATCGCCTAAAACGACTTCCCTCAGCTTGTTAGGTGGGGTCTTGGACCATATTCCGTATCTAGGCAGACCTCAAAATAACCTACCTCCTTTGCTCTTGCCAATCCTCGCAAGCTACTTCCTCCTCGCATTCTCCAATGCAGGGCTTGACCTCTGCGTCCGAGGCTGTATTCAACATCTGCGCACTCGGAGCTACTGATCGTCCGCCCCAACTTGACGTTTCCTGCTCCATGTACCATCAGGTACCCCCTAGGGCCTCTCTGGTACCCTACCGCGGCTTGCGACATGTTGTCTCTTTTCATGCTATTTGATGCAAGCTCGTCGTCTACACCCCATCTCTATGGACAACAATCTATCGCTAACTGTAAGGGTTAGCTTCTGACCGTTTGGGTCCACTCGTCGCCATCTCGCCCACCAAGGCTATGTTTCGCACCGATAGTCTTGACCCAAGCGGATCGGCTTGTGTGCAGACCCGGCCGTTCATTTCTTTGCCATGCAATGCTGCCGTCTGGCTCTCAGGAGTATTCTGCCTCGTCAAATGCTCGAACTTAGGCTCTCCTAAACACAAACGCCTCGTTGTTCGACTGAACCCGGGGCCATCTGCTCCGGGTTTGCACAATATAATAACTTCTGTTCTGAGCGGAAGTGAGACATGGTGAAATTGCGAAAACTACCTTCTTTGCTCTTGAGCCATCCTCGACGCAGCTCCAGGCATTGGGTTTCCAGACACACGTCGGGTTGGAGGCCTAGCTACCGGCGGGAAAGGGGATCATAGGGGAAGCTCAACTGCTTCAACAAGTTGACAGCGGCTCACCGCGTCTGGTCTGTTTCGAAGCGGGCGTCTAGATCCTTGGCCTACAATGAGCCACCCCCGGTAGAGGGGTGGCGGATGGAATCGTTGCCTTTCCCAACAGGCTGGTTGCCTCACAAAAGTCCTCAAAGAAGCGGTCAAGAGATTGGAGTCTCCAGATGCTCACCCTACGAAAAATGAACCTTTTCACTCTCCCGTCCTCTGACGGCCCTTCTCGAATTCTGCCCAAGATGAGCCCCCTTTCACTAGAAGCACCAACCAAAAAAAGCAATCAGTCTGTTTTTAGTCCTCTAGTACCCGGCTTCGTTCTGAAGATGAAGCTTCGCCAGGTTTAAGAGCCAGCGATCGCGACTAACCATGGCTTTTCGTTGGCGACTTTGGGGCGATAGGCCCCCTAACGCGACAGCTCCAAGTTGAGGTGGTACAAGGGGGGCGTTAGCCGAAAACGCGGATACCCTTTACAGGACTTGGTCAAGAAAGAGTTTCGATTCAGTCTTCTCGATGAGCGGTACCTGTCAACGCATAATCTGAGTCTGACCGTCACGCTTTCGTGCCGATGCCATGTTTTCGAAGAGTTGTATCGTCTGCTTCCGGGTGCCAAAGCCTAGACTATTCCGGTCCAAAAGCTGCGGATGGCTTGCTCGCATGTCGCCGCGCGGAAAGGGGATGCTTCGCACATAGCCACTTGTATCGCTACACGGAGCAGATGAAGACCTGCGTATGAACCATCTACTCGGGATCATCACGGCATACACCGGTCATCTGCCGACAAAGGTACCATGGATTCACTGAAAGAGCAGGGTATTCACCACGTTGCTATGGCTCCGCTCAGACGTCGGATCTGGTCATTGTGAGGGTACAGGTTTCCGGATTTGTTCGCTTCCTCTTTCCACATCGGGATCATTAGTCTTGACCTGTCAAACGTGAAAGTTCCCATCAGTCAAATTTCTCGCCACCAAGCCATGTTTCGTCTCCACGACCAAGTTCCTGGTCATGCTGTCGAAGACTTCCAAGGTTCCCCTGAGAAAGTCTCCTGGAGGATGCGAGATGAACGTGGATCGAGACTCGTGAGTTGTTGCCCACCTGAACCATCAACCCATGATGAACCCTTACAAGGCCTAGACCGCGAGAGTTCCGTGGCTCGGAGCACTACCACGACTGTCATGTCATATTAGGAGCACGAGAATCGAAAGTTTGGCGCCATCTCAGCGTGTCGTTACTGAACACCGTGCACGGCTTCCCGGCACGTTGTTTCCCAGACCGGTTTCAGGCCCGCCTGTCGGGATTCAACCATGGGTTCTTATGGATGCAACGTTTGACAGGATCTTCATGGATAGTCCATGGGTCTATCGTCTGTCAGCCCTCTCTGGAAGACGGCAGGCGATCACTGCTAGGACATCATGATGGTCGCTGTCGTGCGCCTTCGATGATTGCAGAAGTAATCTAATCCTCGTTTAGGTTGAGCGAACGAAGCCTCTTCGATGGGCCAATGACTCGCACCCACGGAAAGCCAGTGAATCTACTAGAAGGTCGAATGACAACAGAGCCAATGGTGCGGGCACCCGATGCTCATGTCAGCCCACTCCGAGCCGCTCACCGAGAGACCCTCTGCCACTTCGAGACATCATCTGACAAGAGCAGCTGAAAAGACAACGCGTCGGTACCGGAGGAGGCCACTGGCGTACGCACATCTAAGCCACGAGTAGGGTTCTGATATCGGCAGTTTTAACCAGTCTTTTTGCTGGCGCGGACAGAGTGAGCTCATCTCTGCCAGAAGATTACCGCAGTAGAAAGGTACGACAAGCCCAGCAGGCAGATGATCAACAATATCCGAGGCAGGTGGCGCCACGAATGCTTCGACTCAGACCCCACACTCTGCAAGAAGTCTGAAGAGGGTTACCCAAACAGCGCTCATCTCTCAATAAGCTTCGTTTTCCACGACGTTCTTGCCACATGGAATCGGGCATGGGTCTGCTACCTGTCAAATTTCACGTTCCACCAAAACCCTGCTTTTCCAAGATGTCAAGTCGACAATCACAGTCAAGGACGATGCGCCATGGTCTCTCAGCGGCATGGGGCCTGGACTCCTTCTCCAGATCCGGATAGAGTAGGTACATTTTGGGTTCAAAGGTAGGCAGCAGCAGCTCACCCTCACGATGATGAAACAGCGCACCAAGGTTTGTGGCACATGGGTGATGGGTGTAGTCTCAAACTCTAAGAAGCAGCCTTGATGGCAGGGCGGGGCATGTTGTTCAGATGGGGCTAGGAACAAGTGGACGCAGATGGCAATCGGGCCGGTCAAGTTGGGAGTAGCTACGGAACTAAAGCACCGTAGGTTCAAACAGTCCGAAGTGGGTCGCCGCAAGACCGGCTTCAAAGCGGGGCTCCACGCTGCCATAGGCGTTCCGTGCGTGGACTGGTCCGGGCTCATCATCCGGGCCTCATTATCCGGGCCGGCCGGTGTGCACGGACCATCTGTTTGTCGAAGACTCATTCAAGTCTTTGCTGATGCTGAAAGCTGACTGCGTTGAAATGTGCTTTGAGCGAATCAGGGCCGACTCCGGGCGCTGACAAACATGGATGCCAAGAGCAGGCCCGCGCCCTCTTCCGCCGCCTGCCCCCTCCCACGCCTCCTCTGAATATGACGTTGTATCCGTAACGTTCCTCCTTGGCAATCCTCCAAGTCAAGCCACACCTTTGATCAGCTCCACAATCCGAATTGCCCTACCTTAGGCAATTTACGGGGTACGTATACTGCAGGTGCATGCGTACTAAGGATTCTGAGCAACTCCACCGTCAAGTGTGACTCCGACGATTACTGCGGAAGCTGACTGCTTGGCTGGGCTTTGACTGCTGTGACTAACAATCCAGCGGGAGCAAATTGGTCATCATTGTCGCTGACGCTTCTTTTCCTTCTCGCCCAGGCAGACGCAGATTGCTGCAGTACATAGCGACAAACGTTCGCCCGAGGTTGATTGCTGCGAATCTGCACCCCTCCCCTGCCCGCCGCCCTCAGTTCCTGTCTGCCATTGAGGTGCTTCTCGACGTCTCCCTCCAGCTTCCTCCCGGGAGCTTCCGCCACAGCTTCCTCGTATCTGAGATTTCCTTGGGCATGCCTAAGAAAAGGCACCAATCCCTATTTTCGAAGCCGCAATCCACGGCCCCCGCATCGTTGGGCGCCTCAGCTTCAGCCTCGACATCTGGCCGTCAGTACCTCCCGTCACCCTCCCCCCCTCCCCCAGCTTCCCCACCCCCCACCGCGTCTCCGGACGTGACGTTTCCTACCTACCTGACCTACCATTCATTCCCCTTTCTTTGCCTCTACACCATATCGGCGGTGTCAACCCAGAAAACTGATACGATAGCCATGGGAAACAGAGAGCCAACGCAAGGGCGTTAACGAACTCTTGGCCGATCTCCGCCGATCCTCCCACGCCTCCTCAAGTCGTACCACCGCAGCATCCTTGGCAGCCACGCCCACCGTCCCGCCTGCCATCCGACAGATCCTTCATATCCCAGAACCGCCTCCTCTACCACCCAGGCGTGTCCCGAGATTCGACGCAACAGGGAGACGAGTCCCTCCCGGCCCGCCACCTCCACGCAGCTGGCTCTCCCGTTCTTGCAGCAATGCCACCCGTTACAACAGCGCCCATGCCATCGCCGCTCGCGGCGCCGTCAAAGGCCTGCCGGGCTCCTACGAGCCGGACAAGGGCAGCTTGACGGACCTGTTACTGCGCAGAATGGCTTTGAATTGGGAACTTCAGAGGGATTATGATCGGTACTACCTTCACACGCTTCCCAGCCGAGTCCGGGCCTCCCTGGCCAGGTACGTAGGCTTGTGGTACGAGGCCGGTTTGTCCGCTGCGGACTTGCGCAATATCCTGATCCCTCCCGCCGTTGACGAAGAGGACGGGGCCCAGCTATCCCAAGAACCCGAGGACCTTGTGTCTCTGAACAACGACATCTACTTCCTCGACCTCACGGGCTCCATCGGCTGTTCCATGTCTGTCAAGGAACTTGCTGACGTGCTCTTTCCGCTGCAGCTGGCTCTGGCACCGGAAGAGGTGCATGACTCTTGGGATACGGCGGAGGCACCGTCGCTTCCTCCGAAGCTTCTGCCCAACATCACGCACCTCTGTCTGGCCGTCACTCCAGGAGCTGGTGCTGATGGGCCCGGTGTGTCGTGGAAGCAGCTGCTCGTACTCGCGGCCAAATTACCCACCCTCACGCACCTCAGTCTGGCCTACTGGCCCGAGCCGGCGTTGACGCCTAAGGCAAAGTTTGCGACGATTGTATCGCCTGAGGGCCACACGTCACAGTATGCGGGCACCGGGGTGTATTCTCACACCCTCGACGATGACTGGACTGAGGCCGTTATCATGCTGCGGAAGCTGAGCAAGTGCTTGTATGGGTTGGAACATTTAGATATCACTGGTTGTGGTGCTTGGTTTAAGGCGCTCATGGTCAACGTAGATGGTGATAAGGTCGACTGGAATGGGCTGTGGAGCAAGGTGTCTTCACTCGTATTGAAGTATGGGTACGAGATAAGCGAAAACACTCCTATAGCCGACGGTCAAAGGTATTCGGAGGCGGCAGAGATGGCCAAGGCAATCGAAAGGTACATTGTCGGGCAAAGAGGTGGAAAGGGACGTTTCATCACCGTCGAAAGAGACCAGATAGATGAGGCCTTTGTGCAAACTGTGATTTAGAGCATACAAAGTATGATTGTATATAAACTTTGCTGCAAAGCAACATACGTCCTTGCGACGACTCTCTACTTCGTGACCCAGTCTCAAGAGACGTGGTTCTTCACGCTTGCGTCCCACAGCTCTTTGAACTTTCCATCCTTCTCGAACAGGAGGGACTGCGGCTCACCAACTTCTACGATATGTCCCTTGTCAAGAACAACTACTCGGTCAAAGTCAGCGACAGTGTCAAGGCGATGCGCGATGGCGATGACGGTGTGCTCCTTAAACTCCTCGCGAATCAAGTCCTTGACCATACGCTCGGTGTGGGCATCGACGCTACATTCCATGTAAGCTCAACTACATCTGCAATGAATCGGGTGGTACCGGCGGAGAAGTTACCTGCTCGTAGCTTCGTCCAAGAGAACGACTTTGCCTACCTCACGACGCAAGACAGCCCGCGCCAGGAAGAAGAGCTGTCTCTGCCCGTGACTGAGTGCCTCCTCGGCAAAGTCTGCGTCCAGGCCACCGTTGTCCCGGATGGCATCCCAAAGACCGAGACGTGTCAGGGTGGAAGTGATGCTCTCATCAGAGGCGGCGACAAACGGGTCGATATTTTGGCGGACTGTCCCCGGGAGAACAAACTGGTCCTGTGTGATTGCAATCAGAGCCGACCTGAGTCTCAGAAGAGGGAGAGTATCCAGAGACAGGCCGTCAATGCGGATTGAACCCGAAGATAGAGGCAGGAGGCGGAGTAGGGCGAGGAGGAGCGAGGATTTGCCGCTTCCAGTGCGTCCTACTATGCCAATCTTCTCGCCCGCGCGAATAGAGAGGCTGATGCCGCCCAGGGCCTTGGGCATTGATTTCTCGTCACAATCATTGGTTGCGGATGCATATGAAGCCGAGATGTCCCGTAGTTCGATGCAGCCTTTGTCAGGCCATCCTGGAAGCAAGGTCGGCGATACTCGTCGGCCTTCAGAGCCCAGGAGCTGCCTTTTCAGCAAGTCATCCTCGATCTCGTCAGGAGTATCGTCGGCAAAGTTCTTGATTCGTGCGACAGCACCGATGGAGGTCTCCAGAGACGTCCAGAATTGGATCAGCATCTTGAGGGTCTCGGTAAAGGAGATCAGCTGGACTAGAGAGACTCCCGTCAGGCCTACAGAGACGGTATCACGGAGGCGGACTGCGAGGCCGACCACGAGGAGGGCTAATGCGGTGGTGGTTAGGTCGAGCACGAGGGTCAGCCATTGCTGTGTGAGAAGGAGGATGTAGAAGGGGCGTTGCGAGCGGTCGATGAGGGTGTGGGAGTGCGCTATGGAGGGTGTCGTCGCGGCGTGTGCTCTGAGGGTGGGGAGCCCAGAAAGCGTCTCGAGGAAGTGGGTGCTGTTAGGAATCGATGTCAACCTCCAAGCTTCATCATGTATGGCCGGAGTCAAAGATGGCTTACTACACCGGGGCTTTCTCCTCCAGATCCAAGAAGCGGAGCTGGCGGGAGGTACGGAGATACGCCCTTTGGATGAAGTAGAAGACGAGTATCAAGACTGGGAAGCTGATGGCGATGTACCAAGAGGCGGAGGCAATCAGGAATGCCTTGCCTATGCAGGTGAAGAAGCCTGTAACGTTCAGGGTCGAGTCTATAGCGACCAGCGCGGGTGAGGAACCTACTAGCGAGAGATACGACCAGGGCCAGGGGAAGATTGCGGTCGACCAGGCCGATATCTTGGGAGAACCTAAACACATCAGGCGTCTTGGAGCCCGACCTTGGGACTTTCGGGTACTTACCGAGTTGTAATGGAACCGATGTCAGTACTTGTGAAGAGGGCCAGTGGGGCGCTGTTAATGTTGTCAGACATGAGAATCTGGTTGCTCGGGGGAGGACATCACCTACTGCATGACAGCCTTGAGGAGGCGCTGGTGCAAGTTGATGCCCGACCTTGATGCGATTGGGACAAGGACAAACCTGCAAAGGTGAGTTTCACTGCGAAGTCTTGGCTCAAGGAGTAGTACGGTACATGGGACTTACCAGATGAGAATCGCGAAACAAACAACGCCGCTTACCTGCAAAGCAGCATAGACACCGAGGTAGTACGCCGAGTCCGAGTCGGCAACATCGACATTATGGTCGGTCCAAAACTTGAGCCAGACCGCTTTCACAGTATTGTCAGTACGCCATGTTCAATTTGAGAGTTGCAGGACTTACTTGGGAAAGTCGAGAAGAAAGCCCAAGATATCTGGAGGAGCAGCATAACTGCCACAAGGACGGCGCCGACGCTCCCAAAGTAGTAGCCGTAGACGCTCCAGTCGCCAAGCTGACGTCGCTTATCTTCCATTTCGGCGGCGGGTTTTGTGGTATCTTTCCCGATTGTATCACTGAACGTGTCAACGGAAGGCTCGCTCGAAGTGATCTCATCGCCGCTGCCAGCCTCGATCGTTGCAAGGCTCTTGACGTAACCATCCGACTCTAGGCACTCTGAAAATGTCCCCATTTCTAACACATGGCTGTCCCCGAGTGCTATGATCAAGTCTGCCTGTGATAGAAAGCCGACTTTGTCTCGTGTTAGTCTTATGTGCAAAGCTGTGCGGTTTTCACGCTCGGTCAGCGACGAAGTTGCAATCAGCTCTTACCTGATTGTGTTGCAAGGACTACTGTAGTGCCCCAGGCCCGCATGATTCCTTCCTTGGGGTTGAAGAGTCTGCGGAATACTGTCTTGGCCGTGTGACTGTCAAGACCACTGAACACATCGTCGAAGAGGGCAATCCGGGGCCTGGAGTAGACGGCCCTTGCAAGCGCCTGACCGGCGTCAGTGACAGCAGCGCATCATCTCCGGGTATGACTTACGATACGTTGCTTCTGGCCTCCACTCAAAGCAAGGCCTTTGCTGCCGATCAACGTACGATCGCCTTCCGGAAACATGGCAAGGTCCTTTTCAAGATCGCAGGCTTTCAAGACTTCTCGGTAGAGGCTTTCATCGAACTCTAAGAAGCAGATAATGTTCTTTCGAATCGTTTCATTCTATTTAATATGAGTTCATGCCCGACAACGTGCGATACGATTCTACTTACGATTAACCATGGACTTTGTTCGCACCATGAAATTTTGCTGCTGGACAGCGAAAAGAGTCCATCAACGTAAGGGATTTCGCCGAGAAGACCTTTCAAGAATGTTGTCTTGCCAGATGCCACTGATCCCACCACCATGGCAAGCTCTCCGACCTCGACGCTGAAGTTGAGTCCATGAAGAACTGGAACAGACTCTGGTTTCCACCGAAACGATGCGTCTTTGACTCGGATTGCGTTTTTCCTCCCGTGAGAGCTACCAGATCCATCGGAAGCCAATTCAATAGAGGTGCTTGAGAAAAATGAGCGATAATCGTTTCGTGGCGGCTGGCATAGGTAGTTTTCAATGCGGTGGAAACACCCAAGGGCCGCACTCAAGTCCAGGACCGTCTCAAACATAAAGAATAGGGGGCTTGCCAACAGAATGATCAGAGAGAGGGCAGCAAAAAGCTTGGTTGCATCGAGCGTCTCTCCAGACTTGGAGATGATGGCCATGTACATTGCAAAAGCAACCACCGGGGAAATCATGAGGGGAATCTGAGCCACGGCCGATGTGATTGCAGCAATCACGCGAAACGGGGTGGCGGCCTTCATTTCCGAAATCCTGAGATCCGCAATCGTTTGAGAGAGCTTCTGGGTAAGGCCAGACATCTTGATGCTCTTGACGTGTCCCATCATTGCCGAAGTAATCCCTGAATTTCCGTGAGTAGTGTGTGATGTACTGTGGTAGAAGGATGCATACCGATCCGTTTTTGCACCTTTTCTATCCAAGCAACCTGATACTTTTGCGTTGCAGGAGCAAATAAGAAAGTGACTATCAAAGCAAAGACCGACATAATGATGGGGCCCGCGGCTGCGTAGCCGATGTGACTGCTGAGGATCCAAGTTGCCAGGGCGAACTGGATGATGTTGGCCCAAAACTCATGTATCTCCCGCCAGGCGCGGATGATGGCGTCAACCTGGCGAAAGTCAATACCCGCGGCACATGGTAAGATTTCGGGAGACTTACATCCGTCGACATGAGAGTAACGGCCGCGGCATCGTCACTTGAAGCACTTCTGAGCTCCATCGTCTTGGAGTAGATGGCGGCGACCAATACGCCCCTGAGCATGGTCAAGGAGCGAAAGGCTTTGTGCCAGTAGAAGCTTGACGCGATGGAGATGCCAAGGTAAACGAGGCCGTATGCCCCAATAAGACCATAGCCATGGTTAACGTTCTCGGACGGATTTTGCAGGAAGTCAAGAAAACGATTCAAGACCAGAGGCTGGCAGATGGTGAAGCCCAGGAGACAAAGCCTCGCAGGGACGACGGCCAACAACTGCCACTTCAGCGTCTCGATGCAAGCCCAGACGAGCCGATAGCTGTGCGGACGAGGTGACTCGTTCGTAGTGTCTTGCGGCGTCAACGAAGACTCTTTCCAATGCAACCAGAAGCGTTCGTTCAGCACCGCAGCCGACATGGACTCATCCAGTATGAACAAGTCAAGTGGCTTTAGGAGACGACGGAACCCAGTCATCAGCAGCGGCGTGAGCCACCAGAAGAGACCTCGGCTGTAAATGCCACTGGTCTCCTCAGGGCTGAACGACCGACTGTTTGAGTCGACAAGATACATTGTCTTCTCCTGGGCTTCGAGAATCACGATGGCCGTCTTCAATGCAAACGAGGCGGTGAAGACGGCGCTGATGGCAGCGCTTAAGTGCGACAGCCATATGGTGCGGAGGATTGCTCCATCCAGCACCAGAGAGACAAGCATGTATATATTCAAAATGGACGAAGGCTTAAGGCTCTTCGAGTGTTCTATGTACGAGAGACCACCAAACACCAGACTGGCGACGAAAGACACGCAAGATGCCGCGATAGACACGGTGCGCAGACGCCCCGCGTCATGGGTGGTCCAGAGCGCGATGAGGGTAAGTTGCAGGATGGCGAGGATGCCGATGGCGGCGAGTTTGCATAAACGAAGAGCGTTTCCAGAGACGGCGCGAGGAAGTTTCCCGAGTTGAAAGAGACGAAGGGGGGCGGCAAGAAGTAGCATTGAGGCGGGTAGAATAGTGAAGAGACATTGTTCAAAAGTAAGAGTGAAGTCAAAGCCGTCGCGACAGTCCCGGATAACTGGGCCAAAAGAATCGTCGGCGGCTGGGTAGCACATGATTGAAGTCGAATTGTCCATGGTGGGCAAAGTTGGAGAACGAGAGGAAATTCGTCTGAGTCGGGGCCGAGGGATTGGCCCTTTTAATGCCTGGGTTGTCAGCAAGCAATCCAAGGGAGGGTTCCCCTGAGACACTATCCGGTAAAGGAAGGTGGCTAAGCAGAGCAATCAAACTGCTGACAAGGAGAATCCTGCATGTCTGCAAATTCACGAAATCGAGCGACTCGTTCGAATAGACGGCAGGATTGTTGTGGGAACAAGGCGAGTCTCACTCGGAAAAGAAAGAAGCTTTTCGGATGTTTCTATTTTTGCTTACCGTTCTTGGGATGAACAGAACGATCCAAGAAAGTCGAACCCTCTTCTCCATTTGGCACCTGGAAACCAAGGACGGCCGTTCATCATTGATTGGGGTAATTCTAGGCCAATACCAATCATTCGCGCCGGGGCCGCCTCCACGGCGCCAGACGCAACCTCAGAAGCAGGTCCCTTCAGGGTCCCCAGTGGCTGTGAATTGCCCAAAACCTGACGCCACATCCCTGTCTCGTCCAAACAGGTTTTCCCGGGCGTCATCCGATAAACGGGCTAGACCGGGTTTTGTGGGTCCCCGTTTGCCCACGGACAACGCTGGCGCCACCAGCCGGGAAAGAATGGCTGGAGAGACACGAGAGAGTCACTGCACCGGAGGAGGGTGGGCCCCGATGACGCAAACTTCGACATCTTCGCCCACCGAGCCGACCGACCTACCTGCGCAACAACAACAAGCCAACACCAACCTTTCTCGCATGACTAAAATCTTGGCCACGTCAGGCCCGACAGAACTTGCCGCACCAAAGCAACACTCACAGGGTACAAACTGCCTAGATGATGTTCGCCTCTTCTCTTTTTGGTCCGCCCAACTGCCGCCCAGGCCCTTGGATTTTCCCCGGGCCAGTCAAGTGACGCCGATGGAGACAAACGGCCTTGTTCCTGGCCCCCCGTCTCCATCGTCACGGCACAGCATTCTTTGACGCCCACTCAGGAAGTCAGGGTCTCTTTGGTTGCATCATTGGTCTTTCTGGGGTCTCAGATGGGCTGGCCTGCTGTGATTCACCCATCTTTTTAGGTCGCACCCTCCCTCATAAGGACAGTAGCTTTGGCTGGCCTCAAGTCAAGAGTCGTCACTGTCATTTCCCAGCTGCAAATTATCACGTCCTAGACAACCCGTCGACAGGCCATATCTCGCAATTCCGGCCGTGTTCCCATCTGCCCACCGACAGCGTCCCAACCCAACCACATTTCTTTTGTCTTACACGAAGCAAACACTCCCGTCGGCAACATGCATTTCACCGCGATAGTGCCGCTGGTACTGTCCATAGTGGCCTTCGTCCTCTCCTTCCTGGCCCTCTTTGCCGGCCAGAAGGAGGGCTTCATGGAGGATTACGACGTCATCCGCCTCAACACATCCGGACTCGGCCAAAATGTTCTGAACGTGAGCTCTGATTCATCCGGCGACGACGGGAGCACCTGGGATAGGCTAGTCGGCATCGTCCGCAACAAGACGTCTGACATCATCAACGACATCGGCAACGACATCGCAGATCGTCTCGCCGACGAGCTCGGAATCTCTCACTGGTACTCCCTGCATCTGATGGATGTGTGCCAGGGCGACTTTGCGCCCAACGTCACGGCTCCCAACGTCTGGCTCAACGTCTCTGCCTGCACCCAGCCGAAGCCTGGTCGTGAGTCCCACGTCGTACCGCTCCGTTATGCTCCATCACTGACTCTCATGTAGCCAATGTCAACCTCACCAAGATGCTGGACCAGGAGCTGTCCGTCGGCCCCCTGCGTCTGAGTCTCGCTGACCTCGACTGGCCCGATACCATCGAGGACGCCTTGGACAAGGTAAACAAGGCGCTGCTTGCCATCTTCGTTCTCTACGTCCTGGGCATCGGTTTCTCAGGTCTCGCCATCCTTGGCTCCTTTGCTGCCTTCTTCCTTGGTCCTGCCAAGCGTGTGACGATACCCAACTTCACCTTCGCCATTCTTGCTGCAATCGTGCTGTTCGCCGGAAGCTTGGTCACAACTATTGGTGCCAAGAAGGGTGCGGAGCAGCTCAACGACGTTGGCGAGAACGTTGGTCTATCAGCAGAAGCCGGTCAGAAATTCATGATTATCTCCTGGGTTGCCTTCGCTGTCATGGCCGCCTCTGCCGTCTACTGGGTCTCTCAGTGCTGTGTCGCGAGACGATCAACCAAGAGAGGCTACACTGAGAAGCGCCACAACAAGGGTAGCTTCTAAGAATGAAGCTCATCTGGAAATAAGCACCCGAAACCCTGTGCGCCTCTTTTTCTTTAGATTGGATAACTCGACACGAAAGCGACTGTTTTAACACTGTTTGTCAGGTTTGGCCTGATAGCTGGTCTACAACGGCCACCCCGACATTGCGATCCTTTTCATTATTTCAGAAGATACCAATGATGCGACGACTTATCCCTTAGAATGAACAATTTCGTAACAAAACATCGAAATACAGCAAGAAGAATAGAGTACATTAAATGGCACTTTTGCCGTAATGTTGTTGTCCCTCGCCATTTTCAGCTTGTGTACGTAATAGGCCGCCCCGTTTTGGCATCTGTTGTCCTCTTCATCCTCATTGTATCTATATCACGTATTGTCTCGAATTTCTGTATGTGTGGTGCTCTTATTATCTCTATTTTCCGATGACTCTGTGATCCTCCATCTGATGCAGCAACCGAAGCCCGGCTCCGGCTCCGAAGACCCACCCGCTACTCCGGAATGTGGGGTACGTCATTCCTCCCTAAACAGGAAAGCACCTTCCCAGCCACGACCTCAGCTGCCCCTCAGCCTAAACCCAACCTTAGCTGAACTTCAGACTTTCCACGCCGTCCCAACTACATCTGAAGTCCAACTCGAGCGTCAACCTCAAGCCTCTCGTGCCGAGTAGAGTTTCGTCTTGCTTCCAAAGTCGCCCTCCCGCCCTCGCAACAACCGCCGAGCATCGTTCGAGGACCGACCCCGCAGAAGAACCCTCAAGATGCCTCTCCCGTTCAGCAACCGCATCTCGTCCGCCAACAGCCATCCCGAGCTCCAGGACAGCGATGAGGAGGGCGACCAGCTCATCCCGCTTCTCAACAGAAGCCAGGTGAAAGCGAGGAAGGTTTGGCAGGGCTTCCTCGACTTCGCCACCCAGGGCGACATTCTCGGCATCGCCTTGGGCTTGATGTAAGTGTCCCTAATCTGTTTATCGACGCGTTCAAAAGATCCTGCGTCCAAGAGTGCACGACCCGAGAACTGGGCCGAACCTCGAGTGGGAATCGCGACTAACCGTTTCCCTAAAGGATCGCCTCCTCCTTCACGGCCCTCGTCAACAACTTCGTGAACAACATCTTGATGCCGCCCATGTCCATCATCTTCCCTCTGAACCGCAATATTGAGGAGAAGTTCGCCGTCCTCAAGGGCGGTCCTAACTACAGCCACGAGAACAAGTACACGACTCTTGAGCGCGCCAAGGACGATGGTGCCGTCGTCCTGGCTTACGGGTACGTTGCTCCACTGGGAATACTGTTCTTTTGTGCGTAATCACTGACCGTTTTCGAAAGCTCCTTCCTCAACCAACTGGTCTCGTTCTTCTGCATCGGCTTCGCGCTTTATGGCCTTGCACACCTCTTTCAACTCTTTTCTCGAGACCCGATCATCAGACCTACGGTCAAGTGCAAGTACTGTCGCAAGCGTATCAGCATCAAAGTATGTGACGCAACAGCTCAAAGTCGCCGACTGCAATACTGATTTTGTTCCAGGCCCAACGGTGCGTCAACTGCTCCAGCTGGCTGGACGGTCGTGAGGACCGGCCTCTCATGTGATTTTCTCGTTTTCGTTATTTCCGCAGTCGGATATATACCACGTTGCTACATGATGGTTTTGCTGTTTGAGTCGTCTTTTTGGCAAGGCAAACTCGGAGTTGCGGCATAGTGGCTTGGAGGATTCACATTGTTACTAGAACACATCGCTATACAAGGCCTTAACTTTGTAGGAACGGCTACCCCTGTCTAATGAGGACGAACAAGGCTTTGCATTTTCCCTAATGCCCCTGTGAAGAGTGTCTTCTCCGCCCTGTATGCCTACAATAAACCAAGTTCCTCATCACTATTTGAATTTGAATAGTATCATCTCAACTGTCCCACCCTTAGATATCCATGCCTTACTTAGACGCCGGGCATGGTTTCCTCGGGAAGCCCGCGGTTTCGAAAAAAATATGTCTTTTGAGCCTTTGGAGACATGACGCAACGCCACATTACAAAACCCAAGCACGCAAGGAAGAAAGCAGCAACGCTGATGACAATGGCAACTACCGAGATGGTCTCCATCTTGTCGATTGATGTCTAGTGGATTTGCGTTCGTGGAGGCGATAAGTAAAAATGCAAGCTTGGAAGTGATGTAATGTGTATGGATCTGAAAACGCAAGTCTAAGGCTCGGACGGGAAGCGATTTATCCAATGTGTATTTATCCTGACCCTCCTACGTCGACGGAGGCGACCTTTATGTTACCATGCAGGCCGATTGTTCAGTTGGCCTCCGACGAAGGACTCACAGGTTCTTTGACTGACAGTGGTTTGTGAAGGAACAAAGCTTCCCCTTGTCAGCACATTGTCTAGCTCGACACACATCGCCTGCGTCCAGATAAACGAACGGCTTTGACTCAAGGCCACTCAGCAGTGTTCGACACACACGCGCGCGCGCGCACGCAACATACACGCTGTCCCAGGCCCTACAACACCAAGGCCCCAGCGGCTCCGATACCAGCAACGCCCACCCAGAAATCCGCCATGCCGAACCGAGCCACGGCCATGTTGGGCGTGGAAGTGGGACTCGCCGACCCCGTCGTTGACCCGCCAGTCTGCGCCGCTCCGGATCCCGTCGCCGTCGCCGTCGCCTGAGCTGCCAGCTTGTCCACGCCGTCAGTCACCGTGAGGGCGACGGTAAAGTTCTGTGTGTCGACATTCCACACGCCCATGCGCACGGTAGAGCCGCTCTGCGTCTGGGTTTCCACAACGCGCATCGTCGACCCTTCGATGGAGCCTTCGAATCCGATGGACCTGGACGATGGGCATGTTAGGTCACCGTGCTGACGTATATATCTACTTGTGGAGAGATCTCACATGTCCTTGTCACTGCAAGTGTGGTGCAGCGCGACGGTCTTGGGGCCGTTGATGATGGTAAGGCCGTCCCAGGCGCCGTTCATCACGGAGTCCTCGTCCGCGACGCAGCCGCCTTTGGCGGTGTCTGCTTCGCAACCTAGGATGTATGTGGTGGCGGCAGGCTTGGCATCCTGGACCGAGGCGTGGAAGGATGAGTTGCCCATGTACGGCACAACGACGTCAATTTTGGTTGTGGTCTGCGCAGCAGCCATGCCGATAAGAGCGACGAGGACGGGCGCGGAATGCTTCATTTTTTTAGGGGATATTGTGACGCAGGATACAACAACAAGAAACTCTTCGTGCGACATTGCGATGCAATAGCGGGTTTCATGGCGTTCTTTATGTATGTATACTCAACTCCATTACAGAAGTTCCTTTACGGTCCCTACGAGGACTGTGCCGCAACAGGTTCTCAATACACACACGAGTGCCCAATGTTGGCTAGCCGCTCGTATCCTGCGAGCGTTGAAGCAGAAGAAGGAAAAGGCAGGAGGATATCCACGATATTTAGGCTCCCATCAGCAAGGCAATTCTCCGATTGGGTGCGTCGGTCGACAAAACCGTTTGTGGAGGCAAACGCGCCCCGCTCGAACGACTGTTTTGCATTTCGCGTGGTCAGAATTCGCTAGAGGGCCGTGTTTGGCTGGGGCGCGAGGGAGGCAGCTGGATGATTCAGGATACGGTGGAAGGAAGGTGGGTGGTCGAAGAAGGTAAGGTTGGCAAAGAAGCATGTCGGCAACCCGTTCTTCAGGGCGGGAATGAGTTTGTTTTGACGTCTTTGGTCGGCGGACGGTGCCGAAATGTGGGTATGCCAATCGTTGAAGCGATGCTCCAGGAGGAGCGCAGACAAACATCACTAACTTTCTGGGCGTTCTGACAACTCTTGGCGAAGGCTACCCGGGGGTCCTAGCGGCACAGGCTAACGTTAAAGACCCCTACTCACGTAGGGGGGGAAAAAACCCCTTGCCACCGAAAAAACCCCTTGCCACCCAAAACACCAAAAGTGGTCAATTTAATGCCTCACCATCATAATCACCAACTTCATATATTAATTAACCACCTATAACTGCATCATATAACAATAAAAATATAATAGTTATAATCATCTCAATACGTACAATCCAACAGTATATTCAAAATAACTATACAGCTATTCATAACTTCACAATTATTATATTTTTACTTATAAGCTTATTTTGAGCATAATTACTCTAAGTTTGACTTTAAGGCGCTATAGGTGTTATTTCTGCCTATAACTATACCTCTCAAGCCCTCTAAGCGTCAACCCTCTCTATAATAGTATAATACCTCAACTTACACCTTGTTGCTAGCATAAGTATAGTTAGCGCTAGCAGCAGAAGCAGAGCAGGCAGTTTAAGCTTATTAATAATATTATTATTAATATTATTGTTAACATTATTGTTAATATTAAAATCAACTGTTAATTCTAATGCTGCATTATTAACAGCATTTTTAATAAGATTATCAGCCTTAATAAAGATGTCTAAGTTAAGTGTGAGGTCAGCAGATGCTTCTGCTATATCTAATAGTAGTCAGTTAATATCTAACTAACTTAGAAGCCTTACTGCATACTTTATGCAATTAAGTATATCCCTCAGCAGCAGCTTAAAGTTAAAGTTAATTATATTAACTGTAAATATAAGCTGAAGCTTATCAAACTAATAAAGATCTTTTATATTAAACGCAATAAAGTTAATATCTCTTTCAGTATAATAAAGCTACTACTTAAATATTAATATCTTCACTTTGCTATTAACAAACTGCTTCTTAGTCCTTAAGTACTCTACACATACCTCTAAGTACTACCTCTTAGCCTCTCTTTTTATATAGGCATATTAACATTTAATTTCTACCTACATAGCCTTAGCAAACTGCCTCTCTCACTATTTAATAATATCTAGAAAAGTTACACTAGTGATAAATAAATAGCTTAGCTTTATTACCTATCTTGCTTAGGTCTTCTTATATAATATTAAAAGGCATATATTCTTATTCTATATAAACTCCTTGCTCTAATTAACTATAACTTAGCCCTCTTTAAGACATTCAGTTATATAGTGATATTATTAATAAGTTAGTAAACTAAAGAGTAGCATATACTTCTCAGCAATATAATCAGTTAGAAGGTCTGCTTTAGCGAAGCAGTCTGTATGCAGTAAGAAGGCAAGAAGGTATACTAGCATAGTAATATTTAGAGGTTAGAAAAAATACAATACAGAAAATATATTATATTTTTATATTTTTTATAAAAATATCTATTTTTAATTAAATTTAATAGTTTTTAATATTATTTTTAGATATATAGCTATAATAAAGCAAAAAATACAGGGTTTATATAGGTTATTACGTAATATTATTAAATAAATTATTTTATATATATTTAAAAGTGGGTCTGTATTTTTAGTGTATTGTATTTAACTTAAGAAGGAAAATGTTAATGCTTTTATTATATAAGCAGTAATAACTATAGTAAACTAAGGGCTATAAAAGTGGGTCCTACTGCTAAAAATAGCGCTTTTTTCATAGATAATTATAGTATATTTACTTTTTATAATAGCTATACTAATTGCTTAAAAATACTTACTTTAGTAGATTTAACCTTATGAGGGGATGTATTTATATTGTATTTTTTAGACAACCTCTAGTACTAATATTAGCCTCCTGCATCTTCTTTGCAAGGCGTTTCAATATAACTTCAAGTTGTACAAGCTAGGTACCTAACTTTTTAAAGCCTTTCATAATATTTACTAGTGTAAACGCAGCATCTGTTATACTACTAAAGGCTCTAATAAAGTCACCCCTTATAAATATGAAGGTACTCTTATAAAGTTAATATTATATAGCCTCTTATTAATGCTTTTTAAACAGCTAGAAGACTTCTATATCTATCAGCTGCAGTAGATGCATAATATGAAGCAGAAAAAAGCTAATAACAATATTATAGTCTTAATAGTATTCTATAAGAGAGATACTAATATAGCTAGAGAAGCTATCTAAAAGCAGTAATTAATACAGTCTCTCAGTAGAAATATATTAAGCTGTCTCTATATGCTTAGCATAATGCTTCAGCCTTATACTGAAGATAAATAGGTTATCAGAATAGCAGCTATAAGCATTAACTCTAAAATACTCCTCTATAGTAAAACCTATCTATTAATACCTAGCTAAGCTTTTATATAACTAATTATTAAAATGCTTAATAAAATCTAATATAATCTCTTAGTTAGAGAAGGCAGTAGGCAATTAAGCAAAATATACCTTCTCTTAAACATTATAGTCAGCTTAAGCTGTAATCAGCTAAGTTTTAAATATAATATAAGCTAATATAATACTGCTAACAGCATTACTACACCTTATAAGAGTATATAACTTATAATTCACTAGATTAATAACCTCTAAAGCTATATTTTGCTTCTGCTTACCTTATAATATAATAATATACCTTCAGCTAATAAGGCAGCTAATATAGCAGCTAGATTTATCAGCATTTTAGATCTCTAAAGGCTTAAGTTTATACTAACTGAAAGTAAACTTATAGTAGTCAAACCAAGCCTCAATTAGCATTAAGTTATACTTAGCACCCTTCTAATAGAGCTCTACTAGCTTGATCAACCTAGAGACTTAAAGCTTAAGGTAGTTAGCCTTTCAGCTAGCAAACTACTGCTTAGATACTAGAGGCTAGCCTCTATTAGCCTAAAAGGTGTTTACTATTTCCTAGATCATAGCTAGAGAGGCTGGAAACCCTGCCTTATATAGCTATATAGCAAAGGCAGCAAAGGTAGCATCCTCGCTTAAGGTGACAGCTCTCAGCTAGCCCCCCAGCCTAAAGAAGGTCCTAAAGCTCTTAAGATGCTTTAGAGCGTTACTAACAGCAATATAGCTGACTTTATAGGCTTTAGCTACCTTCTGAATAAAAAGAGAGGGCAAAGCAGGCTGACAGTTATATTAGAGGCTTTAGTTAGTGCATATACAGTGCATATAGACGACTTAGGCTGCTTTTTAAGCAAGGCTAAGGCTGAGTTCATGCTGGCGAGGCATCCTGGTCACTTATATGAAAGTATGGGGTGAAAAAAGCAGTATAATTGGTCTGTATCTGGTCGAAAAAACGGGTAATTTTGGTGAGAAAATGGTGTTTTTGGTGACAGGGGGTCGACTTGGGTGGCAAGGGGTTTTTTCGGTGGCAAGGGTTTTTTTCCCCCCTACGTGAGTAGGGGGCGTTTTGCGCTGACGCAGGCTGACTAACGCCCCCGGGTAAGTATGTTGCGCGATCCATGACATTCGACCATGGTGTTGCACCTGCACCGACTTGGCATTGGGCTGTCACCGTCACGACTGTGCAGTGCAATCATGCCAGCGATTGGTCGTAGCTTCCTCATGTTCAATCAGCGGGAAAGAAGGACGGAAAGTGGGCAGGCAGCGGGCAGGAAGTTTCCGACAAGTTCCTCTGGGAGGAGGAGGGAAGGTGCTGGTTGACTGAGGTGTCGGTGGACCGTGAGGTGAGGTGGACGGGACGTGATGCCCTGCCCTGGAGCTCAGGGCCTCCCCTTCAGCGTGGCGGGGCGGCGGGCATAAGGTTGTTACGCTGGAATGGGACGGACGGGGTGGCCCTGCCCTTGCCCGGAGCGATGCTGTTGGCCAGTCGTTGTTTTAGCTCCAGTCTTCAGAGCTCCAGTTCATGCGCCCGTGCCCACCCACCCATTCATTTACTGCGTAGTTCATCATATTTTTCTGCGAATTTCACAGTCTTGGCATTTCTTGGCTCTTTTCCCCCTTCCACCTCTCATCGTTTGTTTCTGCCGTGCTCCTCCTGGGCTCCGGTACCCAGGCTCTAGCAATCCGCCATGGGACCGCCAACCGCGGCGGAAGGCCACTGGGGCGGACTGCTGCCCAGCGCAGTGGTGGCACCTCTGGGTCCTGGGCATTGATTGACGCCGCTGCCTCCCGTCCTCTCAAGGGCATGTCTGGTATTCGTTTCTTGGCCTCCATCTTGCTAGGAAGAATGCCAATTGCTCACCTTCTCTCGCCCAGCCTTGGCCGGCAAGAACGGCGCATTGGCAGGGCCTTCTTTTCCCTCCTTCGCTCACTTGATCAGGTCCCCCAGCTTCGTCTGCTGTTGCATTTCAAGTCCAGCATATGACCATACTTTGAACAACTCCAAAGCTCCCTCGTCTTTGTCCTCCCCCCTTTGCCATTGCTGCTCTCGACAGCCCTCGCCGACGTCGCCCTGCACCAAACCCATGCCGTACCTGGCCCTCGCCAACGACTAACGGTCCATTGCGCATTTCGCGATACAGAGACGCACCCCCATCGGGACCTCCGCGAAACGAACGAACCCACTCTCCGCCGACCAAACGAGAACAACCCCTTCTAGATTTCTTCCTCCCTACGCTACCTTCCTTACCTTAATAATACTACCACCCATTCCAAGCCCGACCCAGCTCTCCCACCTGTCCGGCTGGCTTGCGGGAACTGCCTTGTCTAGGTAGCCCGCCTCCGATGAGCCGCCTCCCGTACCCTAGTTGAGCATTTTGACGTCAATCGCCGCTGCTGCACCTTTCGCCCTCTTCCCCGTTGCTGTCGATTACCTCCGCCGCTGGCCCGCCTTCTCTGTGTGCTCCGTCACGTCTCGTCAAGATGAAATATCCAGAGCCGTTGCTCACATTATTCTCGTTATGTCTGGTCTCCTCCAATACCGTCCTCGCCGAGGACATCACTACCGTCCCGATCTACCTACCGCACTACGATGCTAAGAGCTGGTCACTGGTGCGGGGCAGCGTATTGTCAAGTGTACCAAGAGAAATCCCAGAGAAGCTGTGGCTTCCCCCCGTATGATGTGCGCTCCCCGGTAAACTGACTGTAATTTCGCTGCAGAATTCCAAAGAGACGACATATACCATCTTCTGCGCGCCGCAGACGCCCCCAAATTGCGACCTCGCCCTCGAATTTCCCTTCATCTTCGTCGAGGGCCAGCAGACGCTCGACTTCCACGGCACCAAGACATCAACACTGTATGTTTAGGACCCCTTCCCTCGAGGTCGAGGTCGAGGTTAGCTCCGACAGAGGCTGATGCGCATGAATAGAATCGCGGACCTCGGTTGCACATTAGGCGGAACAACGGCAGCGACGTGCTCCGGCTACTCGAGCCTGAAGAGTGGCTACTCGAATGGCAAACTGACGGGACCGACTGAGGTGTCCTGGACCTCGTCCCTGACCGGCTCCGAGGTGCAATGGGGTGTTCTCACTCTCGCCGACAAGCCCGACAAGACTGAAGCCGTGCCGACGGCTGCGCCCACCGACGGCTCAAATTACGACGACTTCCTCTACACCGGCGCCATCTCCTCCTCGATGCCCGTCGAGACGAGCCCCAGCGCCGCGTCGCGTCTCGAGACCTGCTGGGTTATCGCCGCATCGATAGGCACCGTGCTGGTTGCCAGCGTAACAGCATAGTGGACGACGGAAACCATTTCCCGGGAACGGCGTACATACACCATCAAGATTCGTACGCAGACGTGCACCAGTCCCGAGGCATCGTTGCACAGGAACACGAAAGGGTCGGCACGGTCCTACAGGTAGACAGAGGAGAGAGCAACCTTGTGTCGTGGTGACGATGGGCGTGAAGGTCGCTGCTCTCTTGCCCTGGGAGCAAAATATTGGCGGAGTGCTGGAGAGTTAGGTCCAAGGCATTGACCACCTACCTCACTGGGCAACCTACTATTACTTGATTTTTGTGGCGATTCGGGTCTGCTGTTCACGCAATGTGCTCCCAATTGGAGTTATACCCCCATATCGGCGTTATACCAAGTTGTTTTTTCCCCCACGGTTACAGATTAAATGGTAAAATGAAGAAAGCTACATACCGTCACCCTGACTGAGACTGCGGGGGATGTCGGCCTCGGGGTCGAGAAGAACGCTGAGGCGTTGGAGTATTCTACGACAACAACAATATCCGAACGTCACCGACGTCCAAGAGACTTGGCACTGCGTGACTGTACATTTGAGAGAAAGACAAAACCCCCTCCGAGAGCTTCACTAGCATGGCGAGGATCACAAGGAAAGGAGCGCGCGCGCGAGAGAGAGAGAGAGAGAGAGAGAGAGAGAGACAGAGACAGAGAGAGAGACAGAGACAGAGACAGAGACGGATACAGAAACAAAGATGCCACTGATAGAATCTGGCTCATCACCCGACTGAAGCACTTCAGCACCAAAGTGTCACCTCCAACGCATGCGATACCACCACCTGCCTGGGCATTTCGTGCGGTGGTCGTGTTGCCCGCCGGAACGTGTTCAACATCATCGCTCGCACGAGCATGGCAGCGAATACTACCATCTCGCTTTATGAGGCGCTCGTCACGCCTCAGAACACGCCTCAGCGTCGGATACGGAGACACGATTCCACTGAATCAACAGTGCGGAAGACTAGACGTCTCCAAACGGGATTCTTCGCAAAAGGAAGTAATGATCTCATGGAAACACGAAAGGTGACCAATCGAGCAGACGAGATCAGAGACCTGAAGAACGATTCATGATCATTAGGTGATTCTAGTAATGATAACCATTAAACAATACTCCGTGCTCCTTTTTCCTGTTCATCCAGCCAAACGCCCAGGCCACGTAACCATCAGAAAAGTCGCACCAGTCCCTTACACCAAATCAGAGAATGCCCCAGAAGAGAACTTGCGATCCAGCAACAATCGCACCAACGCTCCAAGCCCCAAGGCCAAGACGATTGGAGCTTGACACCGTGACGTTGCCAACAATCACCGTGATGTTGCCAATGTCCTCGCAGAGGTCGGAAATATCCTCCTTGGTGTCGTCAACATCCTCCGTGATGCTGCCAATACCCCCTTGCAATCCTCCTGCTGCCTTGAGAGAGCCGTCGACCTTGAACCTGATTTGGTGCTTGATCTCGTAATCAACGGTGGTCTTCGAATTGCCCGTTGCTCTGCCGGATTGGCCTCCACGAGTATCGATGTTGAGTTTGCCCGATGAAATGCTCTCCGCCAACTCATCCCATTTTGCCTCGACGCCAAGTGCCCCATTGCCCAAAGCATACAGAGAGCCATGCTGAGCCGACTGCTGAGCCAACTAGGCTTCGACGGACTGCAAGAGTTCTCTGGCATCAACACTGTTGGCGTTGCTGACATCGCCATCGTAGCCCTGTACAGCTTCGAGGGCGCTCATCATCTGTCCAAGACCTTCGGACTGATCATTGCCGCCAACGTACCACTTTTGGCCACAGACGACGCCAGTGTCATTTGCGGTGCAGGCATTGGCAGCAGCCTGAGTAGTGGGGGTCATCAGTTTGACAACCTCGGTCTTGAGCTCAGGCAAGTCTTGGGCCGACTTGTACATGAAGCGGGAGAGATATCCCTTGAATGTCTTCATATCCGTGTTGCATGTGCCGACAGTCTCGCACGCAGGTTCGTACATGATGTTGGTGCTGTTCTCAAAGGGGCCAAAGAAGTGCTTGGAGGTGTCCAACATCTTGACCGCGCGATTGTGCCAGACAGATTCTCCGGTGGCATTGGCCATGACGGCCGCACCATAGAGGTAGATGCCCGTGGAGTACGTGAAGGAGAGAGGGTTGACCTTGGTGCATTCGTCGCGAGAGTCAGCGCCATCATAGACCTTCAGGTCAGCGTCGATGAAGCCGACATTCTCTGACCAGTCCCAGACTTTGTTGGCCCAGTCAAAGTACTTTTGTTCGCCAGTGGCGCGACCCAATCGTGCAGCGAGCTGGAAGAAGCCGCCGTTACTGACTGAGTTCTTGTAGTTCAGGCCGTTGGGGTTGCTCTCATAGATCTGCCACAACAGACCGCCGCCACAGTGAGTTGTGTTCCAGCGAGATGCCAAAGAGTCAAAGATGTTGATGCCCATCTGGAGCCAGGACGGGACATCTGGGTTTGGCTGAGGGAAGTTACGTTCAGCAGCGGCCATGACAGCAAAGCCCCAGAAGCCCAGATCATCATTGCCCTCCTCCGAAGCGTGTTCCGGGGGCATGAAGTCGAAGTTGGGTCCGGTGTTGACCTTGGCAGTGAGGGCCTGGGCGATAACGTCGTTGTAGCTTGGGTCACCGGTGTAGTGGTAGTAGTCCAGCATGGCTCCCCAGAGGGCACCGGCCTGCCACCAGTAATAGGGTTCTGGCAGGTCACCGACCGTCTGGAAGTACATGTGTCAGTAAGGACTTCGGGGTAGAGGACAGGTACTAGATGCCAACATACCTTGGCGTCTGATGAGACGTTGCCATTGTAGTAGGACATGGCGCCATGGGCAAGGCTGCCGGCAACGGCCTTGATGGAATCTGGGAGGCCGGTCAGCAACGTCGTTTGAAGGGCGGTGGTAAGCGGGTATCACTGACCTGTGTTGTTGAGGTCGAGTGTGTTGGGCTGCGTGTAAGGCACCGCCAGAGCACCGACCGCTGCAGACGCGACTAGGGCTGACTTGAAGAAGACCATGTCGCCGACTTGTGGTGAACAGACTTGAAATATCAAGGGATTGAGGTTGGTTGCGGACTAGATGCCGTCCTGATGTCAAGCCGGGGACCTGGCCGTTGACGTGAGGATGTCGTAGACGGGGCAAGCCAATCTCGATGATGTGAAGAGAATGGACGACACTTAGAGACGGGTAAAGATGGAAAGCCAAGCTATCGTAAAGCAAAAGAGAGCGTGTGCCAGTCGGATGGATGTTGGATGGGAGATGTTGGAGGAAGATGGATGTCTGGAGGTGAGGTTGGGTAGATATACCCCGAGGCCTTGAGGGGAGCGCTGTTGCAACGGAAAGAAGGAGTATGGTGACTTCCACAAACGAGAGTGTTAGCTGCCTCTCTCTGGCTTTGAAGGCAGTGGAAGACGTCGAAGCAGGCAAGTGAAGGTGGGAAGCAGCGTCAGATCGACGAAGCTGCTGTTGCGTAAGGAAGGAGCGGCTGTCCTGTGGTGCGTATAAGCGGGCAAACAGTTACCGGAGGCAACACTTGAACACTATGGCGATGGCAGATCCACAACGAAGCTGGGAAGGTGTGTAGTTTCCAGCACCGATGAACACACGCAGGCACGTCGGGCACACGAAAAGTCGGGGAAAGAGCGTGTTAAGGAGCAGGAACCAGGGATGAGGGGCGGGAAGGCGCTCATGAACCGGCGGCCCGGCCGTCTTAAGGCGAAAACGTCAAGAGCCGGACCACCTCAGGGGCTTGGAGGGTTGTGGGGGAAGCAAGGCACTTGCGCTCCCCGCATTGGCATTGCAGAAGACAAGGAAAGATGCAGGGGCTTGTTGTCGAGTCCGTCCCTTCTTTCTACCAAAGTCGTCAGCCCACGGCCCCATGTCGACGCTTTCCATCCTCTTCCTTTGACTCCTTTGAGACTCGGGCAAACGTCGCATTGCCCTTGCTTCGTCGAGTCTGCTCTTTCCCATCCACAATCACGCATTGAGCAGGGAAGCAAGCTGGCGAGAAAAGAGCCACCACGTTTGGACAACATTCGTTGCTGACCAGCGGAGGAGGGGCGCTAGTCAGGCACACGCACGTTTGATGGCTGAAAGGGGCACGGCGGCGGCAGAGCTCCAGCCTGGAGCCGCCGAAAGGAGACGCAGAGTCTGCAGTTGCGATGAACTCTGCGCTGAATGGAGAATCCATGCATGTGCTGGAGAGAAAGGACTGGCGCAGACCCCCTGACTGTCCAGCACCCCCATGGTAGCTCATGGGAGATCGGCTCGTCCGACAAGCTTGTCCAGGTGCCAGTGAGTGACTCTGGCCCACTCATTGGCTGCATGTTTAGCGTTGATCTACTTGAGAGCCACTAGCTCGGGTTACCGTTACTTTGGACTCGACATTTGAAACAGCAGCCCACCAATTTTAGTCGCCTCTAATTAGGAGAGGCTTTGCACCTATGCAACCTCAATCCGAGTTAATACTCTGCGTCTGACGGCACAATTCTACGGTCATCAGGCGACCAAATATCATAAAAAGGGTCTGCCTCCGGGGACGATGACGAGCCAATGCCGGCGCAGTATCCTCGACCTATTCCAATGCGGGCTCGATCCCACCGGCCGTCCGCTTTGGGTCCAAAACGTCCAGTATCCGCTGTTACGGAGATGCGATTTCGGGTGACCGGCCCCGTCTAATGCCGGCACGAACGAACCACTTGCTCAATTACTCACGTGTTTTGATTGTGGCACTCGCCGCTCCCATGAACCGATAGATGTCTATCAAAGGCTGGCGATTCTCGCAACTGGACCCCGCAACTAACTTTCTGGCCGTATTACCGAGACACCCTGCCAGTTTAGACAGACTCACGTTCCCGCCACGACACGTAGTTACTGGGTCTCGAGCACCTGGTTGACTTGTTTTACCATGAAGTTGACAAGCTGGTTGGTTCCCTCGATGACCATGAACTTGATGGCACACCGGATGCATACCGGTAAGTAGGTTTATAGAACTCTATAAAACGCTCACCCATTGCTCCAAGCCTTTCCAACCTCCCTCCCTCATCATCATCCTCATCCCACTTTCCACTTCTATCATCAAGAGAAGCAGACGAGAAATAAAAAGAGAAAAGATTAAGCAGAAGGGGATATAGCAAAAAAGGAGAAGAAGAAACAATTTTTCTTTTTTTTTTTAAAAAAAAAAAAGAAAAAGGAAACATTGTGAAAAGGAGCCCCCAAATCAAACCAAACCAAAACAAAACAAAACAATCAACTGAACCGACTGCAAACAAAACCGACCCAAAACAATTAAACACTTGGTCCGCAAAGGCCGCGCAATTTTTGGAACCTTAGATTGGACCTGGTATTACACTGCCTCCAGGTTGGATCCCTCTCTTTCATTGTCTTGATTAGCTCGTCTAGCGAGATGAAGTAGAAGAGCCACTGATGCGATGCTCTGGTGGCCGTTATCAACTTGTGTTGAGACTGAACAGTCCTCTCCTTGCGTCCTGGTCGTTCCTGCTGTTGTCTCTGCCGTCCTTGTCGTCGTCTATGCTGTCAGCAAAGCCCTTCACGTGGATGCGCGAACAGGCACATGAAAGATGCGTTTCCTAGGTACTTCGTCATAGGCCAATTCCCCATGGCTGCAGGCTTTGTGATGTCCTGAATTGTCTATCATCTAAATATGCATTTTTGTCCAAAAAGTCGCTTAAGCAACTACCCCGTTCGCCGCCACTTCTTTCCTCTCCTCGTCCGCCTGACGTCCAGAACCACGAACCTCGGCCAGCGTTTTCTCGATGGAAGCAAGGAACCGCGTGACCTCATCCTCTGTGCCAATTGTGATGCGTAGACATCCCAAGCATCCGTGCTCCTTGCCGCGGAACCGGACGACGACGCCCTTGTTCTCGGCCAGGCGCTCGTACACCGCCAGTGCCGTAATGTTGTCCGGCTTACCCTCGGCGTTGAGCATCTCGTAGAGCAAAAAGTTACTCTCTGTGCCGCCCCTCAGCCTTCCGACGCCCGGGATCTTGGGAAGCTCCGCGATGATGCGGTCTCTCTGCGTCAGGATCTTGGTCCGGTTGTCGCGCATGACAGCCAGGCCCTTCTCGGATACGGCGTAGCATGCGAGGGCGCTCGTCGGGCTGGAGATATTGTACGGTGCCTTCATCGCGTTCAGGAGGCGGGCGATCGGGGGCGATGTGAAGGCAGCGCCGAGACGGATACCAGCCATGCCGAAGGCTTTGGAAAGGGTCTGCATAACAACAAGGTTGGGCCACTCGAGCACCCACTCGGCGAGGGAGCTGCCGTCGGGCGCGAAGTCGATATATGCCTCGTCAAGCACGACGACACCGTTCCACGTCGGATGCTCCATCACCCTCCTGACATCATCCTTGGACAACACAGAGCCGGTGGGGTTGCCGGGCGTGCAGAGATAGACCAGCTTGATGTTGTCCTCTTTGCTGAGAGTGTCAAGGATGGCGTCTGTATCCATGGCAAACTCGGGAGCGGGCTTCAGGGGCACCTTGACGATGCTCACGTCATTGATCTGGGCCGAGACGGAGTACATGCCGTAGGTAGGCGGGCAGGTGAGGATGCGGTCCTTGCCGGGGGCGCAGAAGCATCTCAGCAAAGCGTCGATGGCCTCGTCGCTGCCGACGCCAACGAAGACGTTCTCGGGGCCGAGTTTCTTGGTCGTGTGGGTGTGGGTGTTGCGAAGGTTGCAGAGCAGCTGCTTCAGTTCGGGCTGGTGAGGGTCGGGATATCTGTTCAGGCCCAGGAAGTCGATGCCCAGATTTCCCGCTTCAAAGTTGGACTCTAGCGACGGGCCATACGCGTTCTCATTGGCGTCGAGAAGAACGTTGGTTCCGTCGTCCTTGTAGTCGCTGTCGGGGGCGTCAGCTTTCTGATCAAGTCTCATTCAAGTGTAGGGTGAGTTTGGAGACCAAGACTAACTCTCTGGCGCATCGATAAGGCTCGAGAGCCAAAATGTTTGGGCGGGCGCATTTTTCCAGGTTGAAGGGCGACATTGTGAAGGCAGTGGTTGAGATTGCTGATATGCTCAACTGCTACCACAATGTATTCGGCTGTATTATATCCAAACTGAGATCCCCGGCCTCGAAGTTGCATCAAGGCCCTGGCTGAGTCAACGGATCACAAATTCAAGAACTGGATCCTCTCCCCGAGTATCGGCACGGCACTTGGGCGATGCTGTCTGCCCGGCGGCCATGGAATTGACCAATCATGGTGACTGCATCCGATGTCGCTGCCCCGCACCAGGCTTTTGGAGCAGCGTTCATTGGGAGACTGTTGCCCAATCGAGCATTCTGGAGTGGGGTTGGCCAACGATTTGTCTGGTGAGGTACGGCGGAAAGAAAAAAGCCGAAGCCGATTCCGCCATATCCATTCTCAAGCCGAAGCCGAGATGGGATGGAATTGATTGCTAAGAGGGACATCAATCAATTGGATCATCGTTACCATTGAGATGAACATCAACTCTGAATCTTTTGAAACCTGGTGAAATATAAAGCGTGAAAAAAGCCTTCCACTATGTACATCCGTCTGGCTTAACCACAGATTCGATCTTACTGTGACCTTGGCCTAAGAAAAGCTGCGGGGTCACATTCGGAGCCGATGTCGAGTCGACTACCTGCCGTTCTTACTCTGATTTGTGCCACCCGCTGAACATATTTTCCGGAAGGGCCTCCATTAGGTCTTCTAGCACAAGAAATCTTCCCTGTGTTCGGCTGACGGCCTGCTCAAAGGCCGGCTCTCCCTGCTGGCCTGGGGTTGCGGATCATCGCTAATTTAGGCTGATTAGCCATCTCTCTCATCAACCGACGGCAGGTCGTGGACAACGGTCTGGACGAGCTTCTCGATAACAAGACCAATAACGCCAAGTCCGTCGACAAGCCTGCCATTTCAACGTCCCGGCCATCCTTTTCTCCTCCACCCTCACCGGCGCGAATCGAAGCCTCTGCCAACCTCTCTGTCCACGACAAGCTAATGCTTCTCGATGTGACGTCCATGGAGCTCTCGGGTAGATTGCTTGCGAGCGCATACAAGACCCCAATTACCCCTCACCTCCTCCCATTATGACCCCGGTCAGATCTGGGGAACCTGCAGGAGCCATCATCTTTTCGTAAAAAAGCTGCAGCTATCGTTCGTCGTTGGATCCTAGCACGCGCAGAGGCGTGAATTGCAGGGTCCCAGACATGATCTAACCCCTCTCATAGGCGGCGCTTCTCTGCCCGTCCCTCCATCGGTCTGCACCCCATTTCCGCTCTGCCGGACTAAAGGCCCAATTGATTGCCATGACGCAGTCGAACAGGATTGTCAGGACTCGTATATGAAGACGGTGCCCAGCTGCGAATGTGGAGATGTAGCCATTGTCTCGTCACCCGAGCTTTCCACTACTTCATGGTAATCCCAGTGGCTGTACAAGTTGCCTCGTGTTTGTCACCATCCTTTCGACTGCGACAATGCAGTTTCTCTCGATCACAGCTCTGGTCTCTGCGGCAGCGGCAGCCGCGGCCTCGCAGTGCGGACCGAAGAAGCTGGAGAACTTGGTAACATTTGGCGACAGCTACACTGATGAGATGCGCCTAAGCTACTTCGCCAGGAACAACGGCAGCGCTCCGCCCCCGGGACTCCGACTTGGGGAATCCAACTCGACGGCGAGCGGCGGATATGCTTGGGGTCGTTTCGTCGCCAAGGCCACGAACGCGAACTACAACAACTATGCCGTGGCTGGAGCTACCTGTTCTAACGAGATCATCTCACGAGAATTCGCTACCATCAACCAGCCTTTCCCCTCAGTGATGGACTATGAGATACCAGCTTACAAGGCTGACATCGCCTTCGAATCTCTGTACCCCAACAGACAGGCGAACAACACGGTCTACGCGCTGTGGATCGGAACGAACGATCTGGGTTACGGTGCCTTCCTGACGGACTCGCAGGCTCCCGGAACGACCATCTCCACCTATGTGGACTGTATCTGGGAGGTGTTTGACAACATTTACGAGACGGGAGGCCGTCACTTTGTCCTCCTGAATCTGGCACCTCTGGAGGAGTCACCTTTGTACGCAGCAGTCGAAGGCGGAGGTTTTGGCGACAGCCAGTTCTGGCCGAACAAGACGCTCTACAACACGACGGAATACCAGTACAAGATGCTCGAGTACACCACAAATGTCAACACCATGTTTGACTACGGGGCGCCATTTCACCTGCTCGTCAAGAAGAGGTGGCCCGGAGCGAGCTTTTCCATCTTCGATGTCCACAGCCTGCTGCGAGACATCCACGCGGAACCGTCAGAGTACCTGTCTCCGCCGGCGAACGTAACGGGCACATACAGGGTTTGCGATCCGGTTACGCGCGAATGCGTCGACTCTTCGGAACCAATGGCGGGTTTCTTGTGGTACGACGAGCTGCACCCTTCGGAGCGCGCAGGTAAGCATTCATTCACGCTGGTCTTAGTTCTCGTCTCTCGGCTGCTGACGTGGGCGGGTTGTTGCAGACGAGATTATAGCCCAACATTTCGTTGATGTTGTCTTCGGGAACTCGACATACGGGAAGACATATGCGGCTTAGGCATAGGTGGCTGGAGACACGAGCAGGGCCAGTCGACTTCTGTTGGCGAGGGTCTTGGTGCCAGGCCAGAATCCTGGATCAATGTTTATTATATACATACAAATACCTAGTCACTCATACTGTGAATAGTGTTTAATGAACTGGTCTCCGAGAAAGACGGCGCTCTCTGCGCGATGTATCCGTACCGGACCCTGGATGGCTGCAGGCACCCCCCTGGTTGGGTGCGGATGTCTTCAGACCAGTCAGCGACGCCTCGGCCGTCCAGGTTAGCCTCCACTGCCGGTGCCTCCCCTTGTTTAGCCTCGGACGCAGCCCCACTTCGAATCCTGCCCCAGCCGGCCAAGTGTCCACACTCTCAGACCTGTGGCCCCTTCTCAGACGACTCGCAGGGGGGAAAGAAAACCAAAGCCAAAAAAAATTTCGTTTTTGCCTTCTTTTCCTGCCGCGAATGCCTGATGGACACACACACACATACCACACACACCTCCTCTCTGCCTTACTACCTGTCTGCCTCTTGCGCGCGCAGTCCATCAATCTATCAACCACACACCCATCCATCACACACGCGCTGCCTTGTCTCACATACTTCGTACGTGGACGACGCCTGTTTCTGCAGCAGCTCAATCAGGGACGTCCGGCCCGCGACCACACCGCACCTCACCGACGCCGCCACCGAAGCCGTTGCTCACCGCACCTCCTCCACGGTTGTCCGTCATTCTACCTTACCTTACTTACCTATTCTCCGCTTGCTGCTCCACGCGCACCGTTACCTGCACCGAGACGACGGATCTGCCTTTGATTCCCTCGTCTCTCTTTCTCGCATCCCGTTGAGGGTACTCCCCCCCCTTGGCACCTTGACTGCCCGGCCATCTAGCTCGGCATTGGCACTGAATCAAGCACCAACCCGCCCAACACAGAAACTGTCCGTTCTCGACTGCCTGTTCTAGTCGTGTCTCACTGGGTTCGCGTGCCGGGCCATCCATCGGACGCGCTTCTATCACACAGAGCGCAAACCATTATCGGCAATCGATATTTCTCGTTGCACCTCGTCTCTCACCACCAACTATTCCATCTGGCGCCCCATCCATCCATCCACGTCACTACCGTCTCCTGGCACCCCATCCCTACTCACCGTACCCATCTCTCAGCCCTCTTCTTCCCCAGTTTGCCATCTCACACCCCCGTGCACCATTCTGTCGTCCTTTGCGCACCTTGAAGTCGCAAGAGTACCTACAGACTGAGGAGTACCTACGGAAGAGAAGCCGAGACAAACAGCGCCAGCCCTATCCCAGGAACGCGCCCACGCGCCGTACCATCCATCCAGCCAGGCACCCCCGAGAGCATTGAAGGGACAGCTGGATCCGTGTCGTATGCATGGTTGTACCTTAATACGAAATACTTGTTGCTGGCTTGTCGAATCGATCTCTTACTGGGCCAAGCTGCTGGTTGTCGGCCTGTCACTTTGTCTATCTGAGAGATCGCCCAAGCTTAACCGTTGATGCACCGGTGGCACCCCTGCTCCCCACCGCTCATCACGCACGTCGAGCAGCAGCAAACCAGCCAGTCAACCGACCAGCCAGGTCGACCTGCGGCCCGGACAGGCCAGGACCTCCTCTCCTCGCTCCACGCACTCCTCCCGCCGCGCCGCTCTCTTCCTTGTTGCGGCCGACACCTCGAAACGTCGCCCGCTGCGGCCGCCGCCAACCGTACCGCGTCCTCCCTCACTTCTCCCGCCCAGCTTAGCCCAGCCCCCGACGCAGCCAGTCAATCGCTCAGCCAGTCAGTCAGTCAGTCAGCCAGGAAACCAGCTCGTGTCTGACTTGCCAGACCAGACAGAGCCTGGAGCCTGAGTCTATTGCTACCTCAACGCTTGTCGCAGCACCCTAGCCTGACTGTTCCCCTGGGCAGGCACGTCGCGTCAAGCCCCCTCCCCCCCCAAACCATAATATTAATAATAGCTCTGCGCCCATCCCATCATATCCCGTCCCAGCCATGTACGCTCCCGGCTACGGCTTTCAGGTCTCCAATGTCCCTCCGACCTTCAACAACGCCGCCCCACCTCCAAACCAGAACCCTCATATGCAGCAAGGCTCTGGCCCTACTCAGCCAGGCCAGCAGATGATGTATAACCCTAACCAATTCGCTGGCATGTCTGGTGGCCAGCCAGGCTTTGTCGGAGGTCCCAATCCTGCGATGATGTCTGGTGCTGGGCCTGCAGGCATGATGCAGAACGCCGGCATGCCGCACATGGCCGCCAATGGTCAGAGTAAGCTCTCCCCTTCCTTGTCCTGTCTCTCCCTCTGTACGCCCAACCCGCCCAGCAGACTTTCGTATATGCGTTGCGCCTGATGACGCTGCCCGAAGCCGCATGTGCCTCCTCACGGGGTCCGTGTCGGCCGTCGTGGCCAGATGCCATCGGCAAGGCTGCTCAAGCTGGACCCCATCGACATCAATTACCATCATCACCAACACCCGCAGCATCGGAAGAACACGTCGTCAACGCGCAGTCACATTGCCTCTTGACCATCTGAGCACGGAAACACGCGTTCGCTAACCTCAATGTCTTTGCCAGTGGCCTTCCAAAACCCGTATCAGGGCAATCCCTACGGCGGTAACATGCCCGCGCCGGGCGGTCAACATCCCAACTTTGGTGGAATGCAGGGCTTCCCGATGAACGCGGCCATGACGCCCCAGCAGCAGCAGCAGATCATGATGCAGCAACAGCAGCAGCGCATGCAGGCGCAACAGCAAGCGCAACAACTGCAGCAACAACAACAAGGGCAGGCAAACGCTGGTGGGATGCCGTTGGGCTCGACACCGCAAAGACCTATGAGCACGGCGCAAGGGGGTCACGGGTCGCCAAGCAATGCTATGCAGCATCAGCATCAGCAGCAGCAGCAACATCAACAACAACAACAACAACAACAACAACAACAACAACAACATCAACATCAACAGCACGCCCAGCAGGGGCACGCCCAGCAACAGCACCCGCAACATCAACAGCAACAGCAGCAGGGCCAGCCTCAGCAGCAACATCCACAGCAAGGCCAGCCTCAGCAGCAACCTCATCAGCCATCTCAGCAGCAACAACAAACAGGTCAGCAGCAACAGCAGCAACAGCAACAGCAACAGCAGCAGCAGGCGCAACAACAACACCAACAGCAAAAACAGCAGCAACAATCTCAATTTCCAACTCCACAGGCCCCGTCGCACGGCCAGCCGCCGGTAACGACAGCACCGCAGCAGCAGCAACTGGCGGCCTCTGTTACAACCCCTCAAACCCCGACTTTCCCTCCCCACAACCAGAATGCGTCGGTCAATGGCACCTCCACCGTGTCTACGCCCCTCAGCCCGGGCAGCGAATCACGGGAACAGGAGCGATTTTCACTGCTGCTTGAGATTAATCAAGAGCTGCTGTACGAGTCAATGCAACTACAACACACTCTGACCGAGTTGAAGAAAGAAGCTGCGCCGACAGGGGAGGGTGACCCAGCGAGGAAGCCCTCGCAAGAGGAAGCCGCAGTCCAACAGGACTACAGCCAGTAAGTTTCAAAGCGACAGGACTCTTCAATGTTTCCAAAGCTGACGTCTTTTTCAGTTGTATGCGACGACTTCAAGCGAACCTGGCATACTTGGCGGCTTTGGCAGACAGGAAAGGCAATGTCCAAGTACCACCGTCGCCGGCTTACCTTTCCTCCCCGCGGTTGAACATGACGCTGAAAGTCCGCCTGCAAACTCCGCCTGGGGACACGGCGGAAAACAACCCGGACCCGACGACGGACCGACAAGAAAGGTCCAGCTACCTCACCGAGCTTTACAACAAGCTGCAAGCCCTCTTTCCCAACGTTGACCCAAAGAAGGAACCGGCTTTCCAGACGCCGGCCCGCCCGCAAGGCCAGCACCCTGGCCAACAAGGCATGGCACAAGGCCAGCGACCGCCGAGCCATCAAGCTAGTCCCGGTATGGCCCAAGCTCAGCGTCCGATGCAGATGCAGAACATGCCGGGGTCACATCAATCCCATGGAATGGTGCCATCCTAGGAGGGTCAATTTCTTGTTGGAAGTTATACGGATCCTTTGAACGACGCGCGAGGTTTTGTCGATGCGCATCTACCTGACGCGATGGCCCCGGCCCAGTAGGACTCTCTTGGTGGCCTTACTCCTCCGTACGATGTGCCTTACCAAAACCCGATGCAAGACTATGCATATATTTCAGGACCCCAGCAGCCGGGTGGTCTTGTGGGGAGAACGCCGTCCTCTGTTAGTGACGTAAACGTTGTTGACAATGCTGAGAGCGCCGACTTTTTCATGCAAAACTGGTCCAATGGACTCGACATCCAAGAAACAGATACGCCTCATTTGTAGCCACGAACCCAGGGACAGCAACAACACGCCGCAAGCTACACAAGAACTGGGGACAACACTGCCCCTCAAGTAATGATGCAAGGCCCATATCCTTTGCACGGAATACCGGAGAGCAGGGTTACTACTGGACTGCAACCAGACTGGCACTCCGTATCAAGCTCACCCAAATTTGATTCTAAGCCGTGTTCACGCATTGGAGTCAAACCGGACCAAGGTCGCCGTGGATACGCATCTGTGAAACCTCTTGACATGGTGAGTGGCGTGCGAGGACAAAGGCGCCGTCTGGACCAAGAAAGAAACAGGGTCAACGCTCTTCTGGCCATGACATTGCACTAGCCACGCAAAGAAGGAGGCCAGGACGCCCCAAAAAGGCCCGAAACAAATGACAACCACCACGATGTGCAACGAAGGTTACCCCGGGTTTTAGCTCCGTCTCTAGTGATGAAGCGGTGAACAGCTGTGGCGGGAGGCAGTGTGTGATGGGCTCCTTGTATGCCCACTGAATATTTTTGTGTAGAATCGAAAACATTGATGGAGTTGCGTTGTGTTGCGTTTAATTGCGTTTTGTTATATACCTTGGAGAATTGAAATCCAGTCGGGGTCAACGCAGCACTTTGGTGCACTACTCGTGTGGGCTTGTGGTGTGATGGTGTTTAATCAGTTGTTTCGTTGCCAACCAACTTGTTAGGACTGGACTGGGACAAAGGTTAGGGAGGAGCTTGAGAGAGAAGGGGCAGAGGCGTTCCCTCTACAAGTCTGCCTGGCTGTCAATGCCCGAGCCGGGAGAAGCCGACACCCGGACGGCTTCAGCTACGACCGGGCCGTGTATGCAAGGCGACCACCAGAAGATCGGACCAAGACGTGGGGAAGGTATGTAGGATGGAAGCTTGGTTCAGATATGCATGCCATAACCTGCATGTAGGGTGCACTTCCACCTACCTTACGCGGGTACGGAATGCCCATGAATACCCATGTTGACGACGGAGAGCTGAACATGCTCTGGAAGGAACCTGAAATAGGCTCGGATTACGAAGGCGCGCCATTGGTGAGGAACAGTAAGCAGAAATCTCATCTCCCGGGAGGCGACTTGCGATACTTTAGTTGGACTCGCGTCCTCGACTACCCGGCCCGGACAGAAGGGAAAACGTCTGTGTGTTTAAAGCCTGGTGGGCCGTGAGCACGGCGGCGAGGACGCCGCCCCCTGTCTATCTTTATTACAGCTGGCGCTGGGAGAGTTTGGGTTTCTCGGATAGTATTGCAAACGACTTTTGGGGGGGATGGATGATGGCGAACCAAGATCTGGACGATAGATCTGAGACGGCTGATGCTGTCTTTCGGCCAGGCCCGTCAGCCCGATGCTCTTGTGGCCGCCGTTGGGCGGCTCTGCCAGCTGTGGGTTTTGCTGTCCGCTTGACTCCAGGCTGGTTCCTCGGTAATACCCGGCAAATGGCAAGGAGCAGGAAGCGAACTCTGGGAGATTTTGCACAAGAACTAAGAAGAAACCACACAATTGACATTGACTGGTGGATATGGAGACACTACGAGGTATGTAAGGTAGGTAGCGTGGGTGACTGACCCGCCGGCGCAAGCAATTTCAGCACAGCACCGGGGGGGCACATTTTGGCGTCCGGTCGTCGAGCTGGACCGCTGGTTGGCGGCGGCCACGGGGTCGTGCAGATGCGGAAGCTTGTTCGGTGCAGGGCTGGACGGCGACGTGATTGGCACATTGGGGGGTTTCGCGGGTGTGGTTGGCGCACTAGCGATCCTGTGCCTTGCAGAAAGTGGCTTGCTCATCCCAAGCTTTTCCCGCCGCCCCCATCTTCTGCGGTGCCGGTGGTGCAGGAGGTGCAGGAGGTGCAGGTGGGTGGGTGAAGGTAAGGTAAGGTGAGGTGAGGTGAGAGCGGCGCTGTCATCGAATCCAGCCGCGGCGGGCGGATCGTCCATCGGTCATTGGATAGGCACAGGTGTGGTTAAAGATAAACAGTGGCAACGCCGTTGGCTGATGCCCGTAATAGGGGATGTCGACGCGGACGCGTCAGGTGCAAGCAGAGTTGCCGGCAACCTGGAATAGGAAGAATTGCAGGGGATTTCTGGCGGTAGGCACTCGGTAAGATCTTGGGAGGTCAATATCACACACGTCCGAGTGACGAATGGGCGCGTGCTATTTTGGCTGCTGTTTGCCCCCTGGGAAATTGAAGCCCCCATCCCATCCCCCTCCTTTGGCCCATGAAATGTTGTCATCCTCCGCTCCGTCCTGGGTGCCTGGGTATCCCATCACATTAATTGACGCAGTAATCAATCAGCCATGGAAGCAACTGGTTGGGCAGAGGTGCGCGGCATCATCACCTGCTGCTTTCGGCGTCTTCTCTCCCGTTATTATCACAAACAGTGAAGTCGGGGAGCAAGAATCACGCTGGAATGACATAGGGGGCTGTTGACTTGGACGTGTCTCTGAAAAACAGCCATACTTGGCAGACCTTGACCGCTTAGTTCTACATTCATTCCAGACCAGTCGAGAATCGCAAATCCCCAGTGCCAGAGCAACCCCATCTCATCTGATCATCGCCCCCCCTCTTCTCACCCTCCGGCCCCTGTGCACATCCCGCATTCTTTTTGGTTTTATTTCTTTCCCACCACCCCGATCGGCGGCCAGAACAGGGACGGGAAGAGGAACGCAACACACTGTGGTGGTCTTGGCTAAACCGCAGTATTCACCAGCCTACCTAGCTGGCGTTCCTACCTTCAGGCTCGTCCACGAATAACACGGTCTACCTAGGTACGCTAGGAAGTTAGGCATCCTATCTTAGGACTTCCACCGGTGTGGATGCTGCGTTGCGAGTCTCCAACCAGGCAGGCCAGACGGGACGTCACGAGCGAGACAGGTCCTGAGGTCCAAACCGATGCCCTTGCCTTCCACCCCGACCACGCGGAAAAAAGTGCTTTACACAGCAATAAGGAGGTGCCTGGAGGCAACGGAGAACGGCCCCATACACTCGTTCTAGGTTGCAACTGCTGGAACCGCCTGTACCACAGCAAATTCAGCCCACTCACCCTCCATACTGGGACCACCAGTCATCCCCCCCAGCGTTTCAGCGTCCTTGGCCCCTCGATGAAACGACAAAACCAGAGCAGCACTCACATCGCCCGTCGCGCCTGACAGGCCAATCCCCTCTGCTGCCGTCCAGCCAAACCCTCTTTTCTCATTCCTCCCGAGTCCCAGTCCCAGTCATTGTCTTGTCCCAAGACTGCCTTTCTCTCCCTCCTGTCACCTTGAGCCGCCGGATGTCGCCTTAGGTTCCCTTCCCTTCCCCTTCCAGGAGAGCTGCTGTGAGAGCGCGCGCGTGTGTGAGTGTGGATTGTGGATTCTGTATTCCCTTTCCATTGCTTTGCCTTCTTGTCGTTACTCGCCTACAGAAAGCCCCCTTGCTTTTCTCTATTACCAGGAAACCGTTGGACGAGATATTTCGGGGGAGAGCCAGCCACCAAAAAGTCCACAAGTCGTCCAAGCCTGTCGGCCTCTCCTACTCCCACCTCGTCACGCACAACACACGCACACATACTCAATCAGCTACCCGCTGCGTTGCTGTCTGTCGTGTTACTGCCCCAATTCTTACTGCCACCAACCTTGTGCACATCCGGGGTCCGCATTGCTTGTGGTCTTGTGTGTCTCTGTCTCCTGGCTTTGAGGCTCGCGCTCCCATCTCGGCACATTCATTGGGCACCCGATTCGAGAGGGACTCGACTGACCCGACTCCCGAACTCCCGCCGGGCAAACACAACAAACCCCTACTCCACGGACTTCCAATTCTCGATCTCGTCCAGCGAGATTGGTCTGCGTTTTATGACCGCGCCAGGCACTGGTCCGCGACCGCACATTCGTTGACCCTCCTACCGACCACCAACTAATTGCTGGGCCCGCCCCTTCGCTTGCGAGTCCACATTCCAGTCGACATCTTTGATTCCTGGCCAAACACCAAAAAACACTAAGAGATACACCCGCCGGGGCATCGTAGGCCTGGCCAATGGAGCCGGCGCTGCAGCAACGAAGCGATGAAGTCGAAAACAACACCGAGTTGACGCATGCCAAACCCGAATCGAGACCCGCTCCCGCAGCCGCCGACGACATCGACCCCCGGGAAACGACGCCCAAAATGGAGGCCCACGATTCCATGGTAACCGTCAGGCTTTCTGAGCCGCCTATCTTGTCTATAGACACCAACGTTGGCCCCGGCTCGCCGCCGAGGAGGAGACCTAGCACTGTTCGCATCGAAAAGCTACCTTTCCCGGAAAGCACAGCACCAGTCGAGGCCACAAACATAGCCGAAGGCGGGGGCGAGATCGATGGCAATAACACACCACCAAGTGACCCGACGACGCCTTTGCCAGTGACAAACGCTGCAAAGACCCTTCAGGACGAGCTTGTAGACTACGAAGACGAGGAGGGTGACGAGGTCGGCGAATTGGTGTCTAGGGTATCACCTACGAAAGTCTCACCCAAGGGTATACTCGACGACGTAATCAGCCCTCTTCCACCCGACGACGAAGAAGAGGAAGAAGTGAATTGGGACGAATTGCAAAAAACAGAGGCAGAAGAACCTAGGGACGCAGACACCGACAGGGTGAGTAAACGCCGGACGAATCATATCTTGGTTGGCAACACGACTAACGACTGTGAACACAGTCAACGGCCATGTTACTGGCTATGCTCGAGAAAGAGAACGACAAACTGGCTACGAACCCCAAGAGCATCAAAGTACAGCCCGTTGAGCAAGTCGCCGCTTCCAATCGCCCCAGACCGCCATCAATGGCTCAACTACGGCACATGGTCACGGGGCCGACGCCCCCAGCCCTGCGTTACTCGATGCTCCCGCCGCCACCGATGACCGACCTCGAATTTTACGCAGCATTGGTCAAGGATTACCAACAAACTGCTGCCCGCTTGCCCACGTTGTTATCCAACAAGATTCGGAAAGGTGTTCCTCCGCCGTTGCGGGGCGTCGTGTGGCAAAGCATGTCGGGCGCGAGAGATACCGCGCTGGAAGAGCAGTACGAGCGATTCTCGGGCGAAACGAGCCCCTACGAAGCCACCATTGGTAAAGATTTGGGTCGCAGTTTCCCCGGTGTCGACATGTTCCGTGACCCGGAAGGCGACGGACAGCGTATGCTGGGCAGGGTGCTGAAATGCTTCAGCCTCTATGACACAAAGATTGGTTACTGCCAAGGGCTGGCATTTCTGGTCGGCCCGCTATTGATGCACATGCCCGATAAGCAGGCGTTCTGTGTATTGGTTCGGTAAGTGCCAATAAAGAGTTGATCCCAACTTCTGGGCAGCTCCCGACCGAATAGAAACCTTGTTTCTGTGGTAATGCGACGTCAAAGCTAACATTGGGATGGGCAGATTGATGGAACGTTATGATCTGCGCAGCTGTTTCCTGCCAGACCTGTCAGGTCTGCATGTGCGCATCTATCAGTTTCGAGAGCTTCTGCGCGAGCATCTGACGCCGGTATCGAACCATTTGGAAGACCTTCAGGTCGATCCGGCGTACGTTTCACAGTGGTTCCTCAGCTTTTTTGCCGTTACATGTCCCCTGCCAATGCTGTTTCGCATCTACGATGTCATCTTTGCCGAGGGGGCCCCGGAGACCCTTATGCGGGTCGCCCTATCCCTGATGCAGAAGAACCAGGCCCGGATTTTAGCGTGCACCGAGCTTGAGGACGTTATGCAACTTCTCCTTTCGAGAGGTCTGTGGGATTGTTACCATTACAACGCAGATGAGTTTGTCCAGGATTTTGTCAGTTTATCGGGTATCGTTACTCGCGAGAAATTGGCACAGTTGGAGCAGGGGTACCGAGACGCGCAGATCGCTAGTGCAAATGCGGCGCGTTCCTCGGACGTGACCTCTGCAGCGTCCCGATTCCTGGGCCGTATTTGGGCTTCCTCCACCATCATCTCCCCGAAATCCTCCTCCACCCTGAGCCCGGGCCTCACCGCTCCGTCACGGCCTTTGAGCATGTTACGCAGGAGCACATCGAAGCAGAGTCTGGCTTCCACTCTCAATTCGATGGAAGCCAGCTCTGTCAGCGTCCTGAGTTCTGCATCTACCGAAGCCACCACCATCTCCCGCGACTCATCCAACACCGACGACAATGCCTCCATCCGCGAATCGACACCGGTCGGCAATGGCATCGCAAAGTCCATCAATGCCACTGGCGCAAAGAAGACGCAAGATCATTATCTGCACACTCAGATTGAAGACCTCCTCGCCGCCTTGACCGAAGCGCAACGGAATCACGCCCTGCTCGCAAGCGAACTACAACAGGAACGGGAACAGCGCGAGGAGGATAAGCAGGTCGTGCGGTCGCTGCTAGACGGCCTGCGAAAAAAGGCCAGCAACGACTCTGTCAGTACCGATGCGAGCGTCGATACCCTCAAGGCCACCGACCCCGCAACTGAGGCACGCGAGGGAGGCGAGGGAGATGTGGCCTCAGGGAACCCACAAGAAAATGCCAAGACTGCCGAACAGTTCCAGCCTTCACCCGAGGAGCTTTCCAAGATGCTCGGCGTCGTCGAAGACAGGTTTGGGCGTCATGTCAGCGAAGAACGCAGGAAGTCAGCAAGTGGCGAGTCCAAGTCGCACATGCAACAGGAATTGCAGCAACTCAAGGACCAGCTGGCTAGCGCGGTGTCACAGGCTCAGAACTACGACCGAAGGATACACGATTTGGACCAAGAGATTTCCGCATTGAAAGACCAAGTACGGGAGTCGCATTCACACACGCGCATCCTGCATCAGGACAAGCAACGACTCGAGAAGCAGATACACACAATGAGAGCGCGGGCATCGGCTGCAGAGGCGGAGAGTAATAGTCACCACGAAAGCGACGGGCCACTTAGGAAGAGCTCTGCAAGCGGCACCGGCTTGAGAGAGCTGAAACTTGGTAGGAGCAAGTCGACGCCATCCCAAGCAGGATCAATTTTCAGCAAGCGATCATCATCACTGATCAAGGCGCACGATTCAACCATCCCGACCGTGACGCCTCCGGTCCCAGCGCCTCCACCGCCAACGGATGACCAGCACGAGGCGCTGCTTTTGGAGCTCGTACAAGCCAAGACTGCCGAAGCTATTGCCAGGCAAGAGGCTGAAGAGATGAAGCAGAAACTGGAGAGCTTGCGCAAAGCGCACGGTCTTGTTGCTGCAGCACCTGCAGCAGAAGCACCTACGGCCGCGGGAGCAGCCGCATCAGCCGCTATGGGTGTTTTCGGGCGACTCACGGGCGCATCAACAGAACCTTTCAAACCCGCCAGTCCGGCGCCGACGCCAGCAGCGACTCCTGCGCCCGCGGCAGGAGGAGGATTCTGGGGCTGGAGACGATAGACGGATCGCCATCGATTCATGGCCTAATCAAAGTTCCTCGCGGAACGGAACGGAAGCATTCGGAGCATCTAGAGCATTTTGCATTCTGGCTGGGGACGGCATTCACAATAATGGGTACCAGGCCCCGTGTCTGCCCGTCGTTCTGCTCATCGCATAGAAAGGCAACACTTTGCATCCGCGGACGCTGGCATGCGCTCCGCGTTGGGGGAGCATTTTTCTTCATTGCATTCTAGACTGTTGCCCTTTTTTTTCACTTCCATTCTCACACATAGCATTGGAGTTGAGGAACCATACTCCCCAGACGAATGGATGTTCGTCTTTATGACTAGGGATGTTTTATGCCGCTGCCCTCTTTTTGTTCTTGTATTTTCATCCTCAACCCGTCGGGGCAGACGGACGGAGTACGGGATGAGAGATTCACCAGATACAGACAGTACTAGTTTACCAGTAGCACCTTTAGTTGACAAGAATTGAATCATGACATGAAGTCAAAACAAAGCACGGCTGCATATCTGCTCGTTCCTTTTTCGTTGCCATTTGTTTCTTTTTCGGTCAAGATAGGAAGTTAGGTGCGGTATGATTTCGCCGTCTTCAACCAACGCATTTTCGTCCGTTCATCGAACGATGTCGAAACAGCCAACGGTTTCCCCCTATCTTGAGTGGGGCGAATTCCCCTCCAGCGTCACAGTTGCAACGGATTGCAGTTTTTGGCTTTCTGGACCCCTGTGGCGGTGCACCGTGCTGAAAAGGTGGGGAGCTCACCTTGATCAACGGGCCTTTCCTAAACGGGAAGCAGCTCTTGCATGTGAAAGAGTGGCGCTCGATTCAATGGGACCTGAGGCTGGGATACGCTGGTCTTGATGATGGGTTGCCGTGGTAAAAGAAAGGCGTATGTTGTTGGTCGACATTGTAATCTTGTCTACGCAGGTATGGAAACTTCTGAAAGGGTAAGGCACTTTGCAATTTTTTATTGCAACGCCTGTTAGGACTACCAGCTTTGCAGTCGCAGTCACTTTTGTGGGCGTTAGACATGGGTGCCCCTTCTGGGAGGGCTAGGTCCTTATTCGTATATCGAGAAATATCCCATGCTGTAGACGCACAAGCCGAGGAATTCTCTTGCCGTCACCGGCATTTTATTTGGCAGAGTATTTGGATGCGTGAGTATTGACCGCGTCGAATCGGTCTGGTTTGGTTTGTTGTGTGTGCATGTTGCCCTAAACCGCCAGGTTTGGGAAGCCATCCATCCGACTTGGAGAGAAGTCAGTATCGTGCTGGATTGCCCTGGAGAAAGACAGCCAACAGAACAAAATGACAGATGTGTCAAAGAAAGACAAACTGCGGCATGGACCGTATGAGCGCCTTCTCAACGTCGCGTCGTTTGTCTTCCACATGGATCTGAGTCCGGGCGGCGTTTGGCACGTGTGAAAAGGACGGGAAGATTTGGGGCACGTGCTCCCGCACTGCTGACGAGGGGCAGACGGGAGAAGCCCCGGACCCCGATCCGCACCGGACGGCAGACGGCGTGGCCCCGATTTCGAGCTGGTTTGAGCACTACGTGTTGGAGCAGGAGTTACAATTGTTCATCTGGTGGCTTTTGTGGCTTTCTGGCTTTGAATTGGTGGAAAAGCGGTCGGCTGGGGCTTCACATGGTTCGTCTGATGGTGTTGGTGTTTTCTACCCGTGGTTTTGGCGGCTGTCCGACTGCGGGTTTTTGTGTAGCTGGGGCACGTAAAATTTGACACGCTCGGGCATCTTGATGTTGTCTTTTGTTCATGGACGGAGCTATCGCAGTTTTTATGTGGGTTCCCTCTGAATAACCTGGGCAACGGGAGAGAACAGCGATTGAGGGTGATATCGTGAGTTTTGGTTGCTGAGCAGGAGGGGCCAAAAAAGGGCGGGCCACAATGCGCTACGCGACGTGGTACGCCTGCGAGCTAGGGCCATGCCTGCTCCTCCGTGATTACTATCTCGATTCGAAATCTGGCTTGGATGCATGGAGGGACGATAGTGGAAGACGCACTGTTTTCTAAAGCATTTGGCGGACATGTCAAATGCCCCGGACGCCGGTATCCGGGGTGGCGGGAAGCAGGACAGACAAAAACATTACAGACATCAGCACATCAGATATCGAAATGCCATGGTTTCAGGTTTTTCTGGTTCTACCCCGGGCTGGCAACGCTGCTGCGATGATGAGATGGTGAACACACTTTTGGGTACGTCCTCCGATCGCGTGCAGACATGCTGCGTCCGCCTACTTAAGTACAGGCAGACAGACAGGCAGGCTGGACAAGTACGCTTGTAAAAGGTCTGGGCTCGCAGACGACGCAACTGACGGGAGGGACGCGATGACCGTCACATGCCGCCTGCATGATTAGCGCCGCACAGGAGGATGCAGCTACGGTGGGATGACGCCAAAGACGGGGCCACGGTGCGGCATTGAGGGAGACGACGACGGCAATACATCATCATTGGGCGCGGAGCTGCTGTCAATAGGAGGTAGTCAATGGGTCACTTTGGTAGCATTGGTCGATTGGTTGCTGTGTGGCACTTTTTGCGTCATCAAGTGTGTGGAAACCAAGCTGGCGCGGGCACTAGCCACACTCCGACCGAGCAAGGGGGGGCCCCTCTACTTCTTCCTCTCTCTCGGCGCAGGACCCATGGCAGGTTGCGCTGGTGGAGCTACGGCGTACCCTACTGATTGTGGTGGATTGCAGGCGCGCCGGCAGCAGTTGGTTAGCTGCGGGCAGAAAAGGCAGACGTTGCGATACGTACGACAGACAAGGTACCCATCCGTCGTGTGTAATCGGTGAACGAGTGTCCTGAGCAAGCGAGGTAGCCCGCCAGCTGGTGACGGGCAAAGAAGGGAGAACGGGAACGACGGAGGTGGGGGGAAAGGTGTCGGGAGAGAGAGAGACTTCAGTGTTCCATATCAGAAAGGACAGAAAGCTCCTGCCCGCTACGTGGGCCCCTCTTCGCCGGCCGCCAGGCCCTGTTTTGGAGGTAGGAGCGTCACTGTCCCGCCAGAAGGGGAAGAGACGAATGCTCTCGCGTCCGTTATGGGTGCTAAAATGCTAGGTGCTACTGGGCTGGGTCGCTGGACCTGGCGTTGGCACGGACGGCCTTGTGGGCTCTGCGTGCTCCTTTCTTTTTGATCTTCATTTGCATCACTGCCAATCCAGGCGCGCGCCGCACCACACACACACAAAGTCTTTTTTCCCCTTCCCTTCCCTTCCACCTCTGCCTACTTACCTGCCTACCTACCTTACTTCTCCTACCCACACCTGTCTGGTTTACCTGCCTGAGCCTCCGGATTTTCTTCCTGATCATCACAAACCCAAACAACCTCACACCTGGCCTTATAACTCTTCCTGCCCTTGATCTGTTGTCTGCCTCCCACCGACCTAACAGCTGTCGTCACTCACCACGCAAACCAAACCAAGCTCCGATTTCTTGAAACGCCGCCCGCTGCTCGTGCTGTAGCTTTTTCTCAAGCAGATCCCGGTATCACACGACCACCCAACCCAACTTCTCCCACCTACAACACCACACAGAACATCACAAGCAACTCGTCGTGATCTGATTGCAATGGCCGACTTCCCGGACGCCCCGACCGCGGCTCCCTCTGCCAACGGCAACTCCTACGTCCAGGCTACCAAGGACAGTAAGGTACGTTATCGCCGCGCCGCTCCTTCATCCTCACCGAACCCGCCACTCTCGATCCCGGCATTCATGACTTCGAGGAACCTCCGGCTAACCTGGCTATTAGTGTTTCAAGCTTCACCTTCACGACCGGCGACAGTGATGAACTAACCTGCCACCTCCAGATGCCGCCGCTGCGTACAATCAGCTCGCCAACGGTATGTCTTCTATTTCCTGCCACGCATGACGTATTTGCGGCGCAATTTCCAAGTACTGACCCGATGGCTCTCCCTTCTAGGCCCCGTCGCTCAGAATGTTAAGGATCAGTCTGCAAAGGCTTCCCCTGAGTTCGGCAACCTCGCCGCTTCTCGCAGAACGCCTGCCAACCCTGCCGCCACCGGCCAGCCTTTGACTCACTACCATTCTTTCTTCTTCGAGCTTATCTCGTGGAACAACCCTCGTATGTGTTGCTCGGCCTCCGCCTGAAGCCCGACCCCGACTAACAGCTATCTCCAGGTGCTTCGGCCATCGCCTACGCCTCCATCGTCACCCTCATCTTCGCCGCTCGCTACCTCGACATCCTGAGATACAGCCTGAAGCTTACCTGGATGGTGCTTGGCACCACCGTCCTCGCCGAGGTCGCTGGTAAGCTTGTCCTCAACAACGGCTTGGCCACCCAGCTCCGTCCCCGCCGCTACTACGTCATTCCGAGAGACACACTCGATGCGATGATAGGAGACGTCCACGAGCTCGTCAACTTCTTCGTGATTGAGGCCCAGCGCATCTTGTTCGCCGAGAATGTCACTGCTTCCGTTGCTGTAAGTTGCTCGCGTGACCCTCTCCACAATTATTGACATCATTGGGACTGACACCAAATCTTTGCGCAGGCCTTCCTCGGTGCCTTCTTCGCCTACTACCTCGTCAAGATTGTCCCTCTCTGGGGTCTTGCCCTCATCGGCACCACTTCCGTCTTCATGATCCCACTGATCTACACTTCCAACCAGGAGCTCATTGACGCCCAGTTGAACAAGGCCGGCGAGGTCATCAACCAGCAGACGAGCCAGTTCCGCAGCGTCGCCCAGAAGCACACTGCCGAGGCCGCCAACATCACCAAGCAGTACATGGGTGACTACACTGCCAAGGCCCAGCAGCTGATCGGCCGTCGCTCTGCCTCCCCCGAGGCCGTCTCCAAGCCCGCTCCTGCCGCCCCCGCGGTTGAAGAGAAGGACTTCCCCCCTGCCCCCAGCAGCGAGTTCGAGAACAGCGAGCCTATCGTTCCCGAGAAGGAGACCCCCATGGTCGCTTCCTAAATGCCTCATTCGACTCGGCCTTCCTGAGTGTACACAGGCTGGCGGATACACGTCGTATGCCACTGGTCTGGCGTCAATGGAACGACTCATGACGAATATGAATGAGACCACGCACCACACACCTCTCTCTGCGACATGTTCGGCGTGGTAGGACTTTGCGGTTGCTTTGGGCAGGAGTTGGTTGCACACACTGAGCAACAAAAGGATAATATCAGACATCGACTTCCAGTGGAGGCGGGGACGAGGGCGTCGAATGAGTGATTGTGTACGCATGTAGTGTATTGTCTTGCTTTTAGTTCTCTCTTCATGGCACACGGCTTTGGCGAAAGGGGATCATCAGATTGTCTAGGGGATGCAACGAAACGAATTATTCCTACAAAAGCAGTGTTTTTCCGTCATTTCTACGTGGGTTTAGTAAAGATGATCTTGTTCTGCTAGTGTGACTGTGTGCGGCTCAAGGGAGTCTTTACAGGAATCATGAGGTTTAGTATGGCAATACTGCCATTCTTGGTGATGTCGACCACTAGCAAGCAGATGTGCACGCAATGTTTCAAAACTTGCCAGGGGCGCCACTCCAGCGAACACGTGGTGGGTGTTGGTGGTGATTTGATGAACGAGGCGTTGATCTGGCTTATGCAGTTGCAGGAACGTTGACAAGCCATTTCTTCTTGTCATTCAGATTGAACCAGCCAGGTTTCACAGCTTCTCGGACCACGTCTGGGACGGACTACTATCAGTCATGAACGTCCGGCCATGAACATCCAAACAGGTCACCAAGCAAAGGTTGCACAGGTTGTTGAATGAATAGGTATCCCATATTGTCCGTTGTCGCAAACAATATAATACTAGGGAGCAACAGACGGCCTAGCCTATGCCACCAACAAAATAAATAAAAAAAAGGAGCAAGAGAGTTCCCCAGAGACCGTAAGAAAGAATACCTGGTCATAAAGCAAAGCAAATCGGCAAGCAGCGGCATGACTGCGTCCATGAGACCACCCCCACCGTACCGTACCCCTTTCGCCGTTCCCTTTCCCAAGTGTACAGACACACATCCACACGCGCAACAAGCACACACATGTATACACATGCGGTTTACTACACCTCCCTCAACCTTCAAGGGGACTTCTAGTCACTCTCATCCATGTCGAACGGGTCCTCGCTGGCCTCGTCAACGTCCATCTCGCTGTCATCATCAAAGTCGTACTTGGGCTTCGCCTTGGCCTTGGTGGCAGCCGCACGTCCAGGGCGGCTTCTAGCAGCTGGCCGTGGCGGGGACTCTGGCTCCTCCATCCCGACATCCTCATCTTCATCATCGGACAACACACGCTTGGCCTTCTTCGCGGCATATGCCTTGGCCGCAGGAGACAGCGTCGTCGTCTTGGCAGCCGCCTTGGGCTTGGGCTTGGGCTTTGCTGGGGCCTCGTCATCCTTGGGCTTATTTTTGGCTCCGGCCGGACGGCCGCGCTTCTTGGCGGGTGCGGCAGCGGCTGGCGCCGGCTTGGCCTTGGATGTAGACGCCTTCGTGGCAGGTGCACCATCGTCGCTCAGGAAGCTGTCAATATCATCCTCCTTGGTCATTGTCTTATGAGGGGACGACCGGGCGAGCATCTCGTAGTTGGTATCATCGACCTCCTCGTCATCAAAAGTCCTCGAAGGCTTAGTCTTGATCCTGGGCATGGTCGAGTCGCGGCCCTCAGGTCGGTTCATGGCAAACAAGCTAAGCCGGCCAGTCTGAGATTCCTTCGCTGATCCGCCGATACCTCGGACCATGGCACCAATGTCTCCAATTTGGTTGTCATCGGCCTCGCTTTCTTCTTCCGAGGAATCGTCAATGACGTAAGATGGCTTCTTCTTGACGGCAGAGGCTCTAGAGCCTCGTGAAGCAGCAGCATTCTTTGAAGATTTGGTGGGTGCAGGCTCTACAGAGTCGCTTTTCTCCAGAGAAGCGCTCTTCTCAAGAGAAGCACTGTCCTCCGCAGCGCTAGCAAACTCATCTTCGTCAGACAGTTCGTCGATAACGTACTTCTTAGTCGATGCAGCACGTCGAGAAGCAATGGGCTTGGCTGCCGCAGCTGCAGCGGGCTTCTCCGTGGAGCTCTTCTTGCCCAGACCAGCAAAGTCGTCGTCACTATCGTCCAACTCTTCCACCCGAGGCGAGGGCTTCTTGGCTGCCGCAGACTTTTGACTCTGCGAAGAAACGTCTTCGGTAGATTCCGCCGGAGCAGATGCACTGGGCTTGCCCAGGCTGGCGAAGTCTTCGTCATCGTCCGAATCGGACAACGTGTAGATGGGCTTCTTCTTCGTGGTCGCCGACCTTTGTGGTTTCTCAGGCGCGGCAGGCTTGGAAGAAGTCTTCTTGCCAAGAGAGGCAAAATCGTCGTCCGAAAATGCGTCCTCATCCTCCTTCTTGGCCTTGGCCTTCTCAAACATGGCAGCAAACCTTTCAGCCGCCTTCTCTGTGACCTTGGGAGCTGCGGCTGCCTTGACCTTCGCAGTGGCCCTCTTGCGTTCGCCGGGCTCATACTCGTCATCATCCTTCTTGGCCTTACGACCCTTGCCAGCACCTATCTTCTTGGATACGCGGCGACCAAGTCTGCGGATGGAGGTTTGGATCTCAGCGTCGAGGGCCATCTGGTTCTCCCACTCGGCAACGAACTCGTCAAGATCGTGGCACCAGAGATCCTTCTCGCTCAGGGCGAGAAGGGAATCGTGCTCAGCCTTCTTGCTCTCGATCTGTCTCTGCAGCCTGTCGAGGCGTTCTTGCGTCAGGGACCACAGTGGCATCTACAAAATTAGTTAGTTCTGAAGCTTGAAAATATTGGATGACGGGGTGACAAACAGAAAGAAGGTAGTCGTAAGCGTTCGATTGCTCATCCGCTCCTTCCTCATCCTCCTCGTCGCCCTCCATTTCCTCATCGGTGTTCTTCTTCTTGGCTTGCTTATCCTTGTTCCTAGGGAACGGCTCGTACTTGCGCTTAGCGAGCTCCTCAACCAGGATGGCCTTCTTCTTCTTGGCAATGACAAGCTTTCCGTCGATGATCTCCTTGATGAAACGAGCCTGTTCGGACAGCTTTCTGAAATCGGCATGGTAGACACCGAGCCAGTGCTTCTTGCGCTCGGCGTACATATCCAGACGGTAGTGGTAGAACTCCTCAAGAATGTCCTCGACCTTCTCATACTTGCGAATTTGGCCGTTGGTGTCAAAGGCAACCAGGTTGGAGGTGGCAACCTGCTTGGTGAGCTTGAACCGTTCCATGAGACCGTCGGCCATGACATCCTTGGTGTGCTTGTCATCCATCTGGATGACAAAGTGCACGTTCTTGTGGTCGTTGAACTCCTTGTAGTCCTTGATCCAGACAGGGCCCTTGGTGCCGCTGATGACCTCTTCCAGCTTGGCCTTGAAATCGTCCGTCCACATACGAATAGGAAGTTCAGTGATGACGACCTCGCCAGTCTTCTCGTCAATGTCGCAGATACCGTTGAACTTGTATCTGTCCTTGTCGGCAACCTGGGGGGTACCTTTCCAACCGCGGAACCAAGGCATCATAGGCTCAAATGGCGCATCTTCGGGGTTTTCGGGGTCAAGCCGGCCCATACGTCTCTTCAGGTTCTCAACGATGTGCATAGGGTGGTAGTTGGGGATCGACGTGCTCCAACCAGTACCAATACCATCGGCACCGTTGCAGAGAATCATAGGAATGACCGGGGCATAACACTTGGGCTCAATTCTCTTGCCGTCCTCGTACTGAGGCTCCAAGTTAGGCTCATCGAGAGTGGAGAAGATCTTTCTCGCGAAAGGGGACAGTCTCGTGTGAATGTAACGAGGACTCGCAGCATCTGAACCACCGGCAAGACGGGAACCGAAGTTACCACTAGGCTCAAGGCAGTTGATGTTGTTGGAACCGACGAAGTTTTGTGCGAGGCCGATGATTGTCTGCTGGAGGGAGACTTCACCATGGTGGTACGATGTCTGCTCGGAGACGTAACCAGCCAACTCAATAACCTTCTGATCTTTGGTCAAGTTCCTCTTGAAACAGGCGTACATGACCTTACGCTGACCAGGCTTCAGTCCGTCGACAACAGAAGGAATAGATCGCATGTTGTCGGCCATGCTGAAAAGAATGAGTTCCCTGTTGACAAAGTCCGTGTAGGTAATGGACTTGGTGGAGTGGTCGAGGTATGTACCGGGAACGAAGTTGCCAAGCCACTCCTTTCTTGCGTCGGCCTTCTTCTTGGAGAAGGCGAGCTCGAAAAGCTCAGCCTCATCAGGCTTCATCGTGTTGAACTCCTTCAGATGGTCATCAAGGTTGGTGAAATAGACTTGGGCGTCTTCGTTTGAACTGGTACCCAAACCCTTGAAGTACTTGTAGTGCCATCGAGAAAGTTCGCTAGTGTGCGACTCCTTCCATTCCTCGTATTGGGGCTGGGTGAAGAAGGACTTGAGGCGCTGGGGCTTCTTGGGGTTCGGGCCCTGCCATACCTTCACGATGGGAGTGATGAACTCTCGGAAGAAGTCCGGAATTTGTAGCAGGGACGGGTATTGGACTTGGAGGAAGTTGATGAGAAGACCCTTGATGTGAGAACCATCGTGATCCTGATCAGCCATGATCATGAGATGGCCGTACCGCAGACCTTTCGTGTCGTTGTAGACAGCCTTGTGCTTGAGACCAAGGAATTGCTTGATGTTTTGGATTTCCTGGTTCTTCGTGATTTGGTCAATCGATGCGTCACGTACGTTCAGCATCTTACCACGAAGGGGGAAGACTCCGATGCGGTCGGGGTCCAGGATTGCTCGTCCAGCGACGGCCAAACTCTTCGCAGAGTCACCTTCCGTGAGAATCAGAGTACATTCATGGCCGTGGCGAGTGCCAGCCAAGTTAGCATCGACTAGTTTCGAGTTGCTGATGCGGGACCTCTTGTTTCCGTCACTCTTGGCCATCATCTTGTCCGCCTTCTTTTCGGCGAAATCGATAATGTTCTGGATGGCGTCGGACTTGGCAATCTTCTTCAGGAAATCCTCAGTCAAAACACACTTGCTACCAAACTGGCTGACCTTGGTGGTCATCTGTTCCTTCGTTTGGGAAGTGAATGCGGGATTGTTGACAAGACAGTTGACGAAGATGAAGATATGATTGCGGATGTGGTTCTGCTTGAGGGCGTGACCCTTCTTCTTCTTATCGAGAGTCTTGAGCAAGGACCCAGTGATTTGGTCGGCGACATAGTTGACGTGTGTACCGCCAGACGTGGTTGCAATGGAGTTGACGAACGAGACTTGTTGGAATGAGCCGTCCGAGACCGTGAATGCAATTTCCCAACGCGGGTGAGCATCGGTCTTGTCAATCTCGACAACAACCTTGGGTTCGACGCCCTCCTCGGCACCGCGTTCCTTGGCGATGGCCTTGGCGTACATCTCACAGTAACCCTTGAACGCAAGCTTGATGTGGGTGCCGTTCAGGTAGGTCTTGATGCCGCGGACGGTACCGGCCATGTCGTAGACTCGGCGTTGGATCAAAGCCTCAAGGTCATCGTTGATGCCTGTCATGCTGAAACGCTTGAAATCGGGCTTGAAGGTGACACGAACGAAGTCACTAGTCTTGCTGCTCGTGATCTTTGCCTTGCCGCACTTGCTCATGTTGTCGGTCCAGACCTGCTTGTATCTCTTTCCGTTGCTGGAATCCTGGCACTCGAGAGTGAACTGCTCACTGAAGACGTTGCAAAGCTTCGCACCGTAACCGTTGCGACCACCCACAGTCTTCTTCTCCTCGTCGTCGTAGTTGGAACCAGTCAGCAGGTGACCGAAGATCATCTCCGGGATGTAAATCTTCTCTTTTCCGTGGATCTCAACAGGAATGCCCTTTCCATTGTTTTCGACGGAGATCTCTCCGTTCTCGCGGTCGACGGTAACCTTCATGTAGGTCATGGTGGCATCGCGCTGTTTGTTGTCGGCAGCGTTGACCAAGATTTCGTCAAAGATCTTGTAGAGACCAGGCACGAAGGTAACCTTGCGGTACTCCATAAGCTTGGTCTCCTTGTTGAAAACCCACATGGGTTGCTCTGTAGGCTCGACCGAGCCAATGTAGGTATCGGGACGCTTGATGATGTGCTCAAGCTGGGTGAGCTTCTGGTAGGTGTCGGTGGCATTCTTCTTGGACTTTGGCGCTGAAGCGACCGGCTCGTCATCGTCGAGCATCATGCTGTCATTCTCGATTTCAGCCAGGGGATTCCCGCTCGACTTCTTGGCGGCAGGAGCCTTCTTAAGCTTCTTAGAGCTGGGAGGTGTGTTGGAAAAGGAAGCGGCGTCATCATCGTCGCTGTCGGGTTTCGCGCGCTTCTTCGGCGCGGGTTTGGTCTTGAGGGTGGTTTGCGTCAACTTCTTCGCCGGCGCCTTCTTTATGGGAGCCTTGGCCTTTGGCTTCTGCGATGGATCAGTGGTGGCCCCAACGAAGCTGTCAAGCGTGGCGATGGAGGACGCAGGGACATTCGGCTGCGGCGGCGCAGACATCTTGATGGTGAAGCAGCGGAGGAGGTATGAAAAAGAAAGTACAGGGAACTTGATCGAAGGGAGTTGGCTACAGGAGCGAGAGCGTGCAAAAAGTGGAAGAGAAAAGGTGTGGTTGCGTGGTTCAGGCTGGCGCACGCCGTCGCAAACCCTTCGCGACGAGACAGCAGCTTGTTGCAAGAGGATGGGTTGTCGGTAAACGGACAGCAGCGCAAATCCCTGCGACAGGAAGCAAACTATCAACAGGAAGGAGCGACGAAGCTGGAGCGCTCCTTCCTCGGATTACGATAAGGTAGAGAAGAGAGTTGTGTTCGAAGTGATGATGCGTGACCGGGTATCCACACGTGGGCAAGAATTTGGGATCACGAAGAAGCAAACATACCGGCGCAAAATCCGACTCCTCTCCCATGCTGAACACGGAGGCGTCGTCGTCCGAGCTCATTCTGTACAGCTTACGCTCCCCGAGGCGCGGGGAGGAACACGAGAACAGACGAGAGGCAGTTGTCGCAACGGTCGGCGGCGGCGGTGGTCGTCGAAAAGTCGGCGGCCGTCGACAATACAAAGAAGAATCGGCAATGGCAAAACGGCTAGCTGGGCGGACCAGGCGCGCAATTGGCACGAAGACTCGTGAGAGGGAAAAGAGGGGGGAGGAGAGCGAGTGTGCCAGCTCGTCAACGTCCCTTTTCTACATGCGCAAAAGGAGGGTATGTTGGTCGGGATCGTGAAGTCAGATGGTGGGTTTGTGTGCGCTGGCTTTTGTTGTTGGTAGCAACCCCCTTGCGATGTTGATATTTGCCCCGGTGTAAACATTGGGAGTCGCGACATGGTCTTCTCTAACTGGACCGCGTTTGGGCGACTGCCTCCTTTGTTTACTGCCTCAGGCTTATCCCGACCAAGGCAAGCGCTCAGGGCGTGACGTGGGACGTGGGACGTGGGAGCGGACGAGAGCGGGGTTGGCAGCCACATCTGCCCCGCTGTCCAATGGGATCGTGGCGTGCCTAAGGTAGTGTTGCGGCATCACAAAAAAAAGTCCGCGCCTCAGTGCGCCTCCGCAGTTAGAGGGAACCAACGGCGGGGTGGGACTTTCCTGACACTGCCAATGTGCAGTAGCTTACCCGGGGGTCAAAGCGTGTGGCAGGCTAACGCTAGACCCCCTACTCACGTAGGGGGCGAAAAAACAGGGTTTCCACGCTAAAAAGGGGGTTTCCACCTACATCACCAAAAGTAGCATTTTTCTATATTAACCTACTAAATTAATAACTTTTTGCAATATAATTTTCAGCTTTAACTATATTATATAATAATAAAAATTATATTATTATATTGCTCTTAAGTAAAGCTATCTAGCTATATATATAATATCTATATATATTATATAAGTATAGATAGACTGCAGAAAATCACTATATTATCACTTTTTATATTATTAATAATATATTTATGCTTCTTTAATATTTATATTAATAGAGGTGTTAGTAGAAAGTTACTCTCTATAGTACTTTAAGTATAAAAGTTATTAAAACCTTTTTTTATAGTATAATAGATTGCTTAATGCTTTAGCTATAGCGCTAGCATTAATATAGCATTAGGCATAGCAGCTAGCATTAATAATAGCAGCAACTTAAGCTTACTAATATTAATACTATTATTAATATCTTTAAACTAATTAACTGATTTAACACTTATTATAGTATTATTGCTATTTTTATTAATAAGGTTGTTAATATTATTATTAACTTTTAAGTTAAAATTATTATTATTATTTATATTGCTAAATAACTTTTTAATATTAAGATAACTAAAAAGTCTTATTATATATTTAATATAATCTTAAGCTTTTTTTAATAGTAGTATAAAGTTAAAATTAATCTGCTATTTCAACTTAAGTAGCTTAAACTATTATAAGTTTTTTAAGTTAAATACTATATAGTTATAAATCTTATTAATATAGATAAGCTACTGCTTAAAATTTAGTTTCTTTATATACTTATTAATTTGTTAATATTTTATAGCATTATACTCTATATATATTTACTTCTCTTGCTGTTAAGCTTCTTTTTTTATAGCAATATATTGCTGCTTAAGCTTTTTTTATAAAGCCTCTATTATTTACCTCTTATAATGCTCTTTAATCTCTGCAAAAGTTATATTTATTATAAATAAATAAGCTGATTTAATACTTTACTAAGTTTATCTCTTATACTGCTATATTTTTATATATTTATTCTAGTTAATAATATGCTTTTAGCCTCTCTTATAGTATAAATTACTTTTGCTAATTACAGCTTTAATTACTTTATAATTCTTCTAAGTGAGAAAGTTTTATTTAGCAGCATACTATTGCTTAATAGCATCTGCTTATAATATAGCTTTTTTAAATTTATTATTATTTAGTAAGTAACTTAAAAGGTAGCTAGATATATTAACTTAAGCTAACTATATATATTTAACTAATTAAGAGAGTATTATATTATCTCTAATTAGCTAAATACCTAACTTTTTAAACTTTATTATAATATTTAAGCAGGTAAATATAGTATTTATTATCTGCTAAAGCTTGCTAATAAAGTCTCTATAAGTAAAAATAAGATTACTACTTTATATAAACTTTTATAGCACTATTTAATAAGCTTTTTTAAATAGCTAGAAGACTTTTATATCTATAAGTTAAAGTAGATATATAGTGTGAGAGAAGAAAAATCTAATAATAATATTAAAGTTGATATAATATTCTATAAGGTTTATATTAATATAACTAGAGAAGCTATTAAAAAGGAGTAAATAATATAGTGCTATATTAGATTTAGCTTAAAGAGTTTAATATAATTTAGCTTAAATATTTAGCATTATTTTATATATCTTAAGCTTATTAAAGCAGCCTCTATATATATTAATATTAAACTATAACTTTATTATATATTTCAGTTACTAGAACTTTGCTAACTATTTAAATAAATATATATTAAAATGCTTAATATAATCTATTATAATCTCTTAATTAGAGAAAGTAATAAGAAACTATATAAAGCAGATATCTTTTTTAATATTATAATTAGCTTAAATAGTAACTAATTATATCTTAAAGATAAGATATATTAAAATAGTATCTCTAATAATATTGCTAGTATTAATAAGAATATATAACTTTCTATTAGTTAGATTAATAACTTCTTATAGTTTGCTCTACTTTTATTATTTTTAAAGTAAAATAATATATATAGTTGCTAAAGCAGCTGATATAGCAGCTAGACTTATTAGTATTTTATATCTTAAAAGGCTTAAATTTATAGTTTCAAACTATAGCTTTATACTAATTAAAAAAATATTAAATCAGCATTAAGTTAAACTTAATATCTTTTTAATAAATCTTAATAAGTTTAATTTTTAATTTCTTTTAGAACTCTAAGTGATCAGCTTTTTAAAACCTTATAAAGTGCTCTAAAACTAAGCTTATATTTCAGCTAGCTTAAAAAGTATTAGCTATCTTTTTAATAATAAGAAAAGTTATTAAGAAGTGTTAACATATAACGTCTTATTATAATAATAATAACAATATAATAATATTTTACTTACTTAAATATTCTATATAAAATAAATAAATAGACTTTTATATATATAACCTTATATAAAAGTGTTTAGTTTATTATAACCTATAACTTTATAAATGCTTATATAATCCCTTATATTATGTAATCCTACTTATATAATTAAGAGCTTTACAGCTTATATTTCAAGTTATCTTTCCCCTCCTTTTTCTCTACCTTAGGATGCAACCTGCCAACTATATCAACCAGAATCATCATAATATATTCCTTCTCTATCAATTATCTATACAAATAAATGCCTATAAATGCTGAGGATTATCACATTTTATTATAATATATCTCTATCTATAACCCTATACTATATAGGCATATATACTACGCCTCTAAATACTCTTATACTTATGCTAACAGGTTATAAGCCTAGCTTAGAGATTACTTCAGTTCCTACTACTTCTTTACTTTTACTTTACCTCCCTATTAAGCTTTATCTATATATAAAAGCTATATATACTGAAAAACACTCCTTTAAACGATTTTCTATTCATACTACCTTTATAGAATCAAATATATTAGCTGGACTAGTAGTTTGGTTCTATAAGATACACCTTCTTTGAATCTATATAACTAATCTTATATAAATCAACTATACCTCTATTGATCTTTCTCTAAGCAGACAGTCTTTTGCTATTGCTTTATTTGATCTATATCCTTCAGATTATCTATTTAAACTATCCTCTAGTCTACTACTAATCTGGTTTAGACCTATACTTATAGTCTGACAGACTTCTTCTCAACTGATTTATTATATAGGATACTTATCTCTTCAGTTAGACTTTAGTCTAACTGAAGAAGATATTAATTAAAGAGAAGGTTATAAAGAAAAAACTCCTCTTTTTTTACAATTAAACCTTAGACCTCTAGGTTTATAGCTGTTATATAACGTTGCTATATAAACTACTGTACTATATGTTAATAGCTTTTATAGTTATATAACCTTACTGTTGTTTAACCCTTATAAGGCTTACAACTACGCACTGCATCCTATAAGGCAATAATAGCTAACTTTAAGGTTGATATGCTTAAACTTATAGGCTCTGAGAATTATAAGGTATAAGCTATATATTTTAAAGCCTTCCTTATAAGTAAAGATATAACTACAGATTTAACTAAACCTAAATCTAATATTAATATAGATAAAGGTAATAAAGCTTTAAGCTATATATAATTACTCTATAAAAATAGTCCTTTAAGAGTAATTAAAGATGATAATAATGCTTTTAAAGCATAGGATCGCCTTAAACAGCTATATAAGCCTATAGGTTTTATAAATGAGTTTTTAACCTGTAAAGAGTTCTTTAATACTTTTTTAGATAACTTTGATTCTATAGAAGATTATATTAATAAAATAAAAGAACTTATGAATAATTTATCTTATAACTAGCTAAAACTATCTGATTAAGTAGTTATAGCTTATATACTTAATAGTCTAAATGAGACTTATGAGGCTTTTATAACCTCTATAACTCAGTCTCTTAGGACTAACCTTACTGCTTATAACTTTAACTCTTTATATGCTAGTCTTTTAGATAAGTATAAGAGAAAAAGAGGCAAAGAAGTAGTTAATAATACTACTAAGGGTAATAATAAGTATAATAAAAAACAAAATAAAAACTAGGAAAATAAAAATAAAAATAATAAAAAGAAGGATAATAGTAAAATATCTAAAAAACCTTAGAAAAAACAGAAAGGTTTATACTGCAAAAATTGCAAGAAAACAAACCATTCTGAAGAAAATTGCGCTTTCTTACATCCTGAAAAAGCATCTAGTTGGTGGAAAAAACCTACTAATACTACTGCTAATAAGGAAAAAGAGAAAGAAGTAGTTAATATAACTACTGCTAGCAATATTACTCCTTATATATCTTTAAATAATTCTGATTCTATGGAATTAATGGATTTATCTTTTGAAAAAGAAGAAGAAGATATTATTTTTGAAAATGTAGGTTATACTACTACTCCTCCTTATTATATAAATAAAAATACTAATAATCCTTCCTTAGGTTATTTAATTAACCAATCTGTTATTAAGGAATAAGGAAAAGCAAGGAGTTTTAACCAAATTGAAAAAACGGTTGATTTTTATATTAATACTGCTGCTACTATATATGTAGTTAAAAATCACACTCTTTTAGCAAATAAAATAAAAATAAATAAACCTATTAAATGGGGAGAAGCAAAAAGTCTTACTTCTTTACTAAAAGGTGATTTAATTATATATCCTAATAATAATAAAATAATATTAAAAGATGTTTATTATATATTAGAACTAGGTATTAATTTACTCAGTCAATCTAAGTTAGATTTATTAGGTATTGCTTCTATTATATAGAAACAACCTATTTTATATAATATAAAGAAAGATTGTATTATTGCTATAGGGGCAAAATGAAATAATTTATATTTCTTCTAATTTCCTACTAATAATAATAATAACTATATATATAATACTATAACTAATAAAAATATAAATAATAATAATAATAATAGCCTCTAACTCTAGCACCAACGTCTTAGTCATATTCATATACAAAGTCTTTTAAAAATAAAAGATAATACAATTTCAGATATAAATATAAATAATATAAATATAAATAATAATAATAAATTACTACCTTATAAAGCCTGTTTTGAAGGCAAATTTATAACTAAGGTTAGTAAATCACAGGTTTATAATAAAAATCTAGATTATTTAGATTATATAGCTTCAGATTTATGTAGGCCTATAACGCCTACTACTTATAATAAATATAATTTATTTATTATCTTTATAGATAAATTTACCTGATTCGTCTGGGGAAAATTACTTAAAGATAAAACTAAAGAAACTATAAGTAATACTTTTCTTAAATTTCAAGCAGAAGTAAATAATAATAATAATAATAAAAGAATAAAAGAAATCTCTACTGATAGAGGTAAAGAATTTTCTAATAAACGTATTAAGACTATATATCTTAATAGTAGGGTTATCCACAATATAAGACCTCTTTATACGCATAAACCTAACAGACTTATAGAGCATACTATATGCACTATAGTTAATAAAATAAGAACAATACTATATAACTTAGATTTACTACACTACTTATAGGGTGAAGCCTTTTATGCTACTCTTTATATGCATAATAGAACTTTACATTCCTCTATTAATTATATAACGCCTTATAAATTAAAAAATAAAACAAAACCTAATATAAATAATATTAAGGTGTGGAGTAGCTTATACTACTATAAGAATAAAGATCTTAAAATTAAAAAATTAGACGTAAGAGCATATTAAGGTTTTATAATTAATTATAGATTTAATAGGTATAAAATCTGAGATATGCAACTAAAGAGAGCTTTATAGTTTTGTGATGTTGAAATCTTAGAGAATACCTTTATTTCTTATTATAAAGAGCTTCCTATAAGCATAAATACCTGCTTTAAGGATACTAATAGTAGTACTATACCTAATAACAATAGATAGAGTACTGCCTAATATAATCTACAAAGAGATATATCTAGTCAATTTATCTCTTATAGTAATAAAAGTATTGCTATAAATAGCAATAATATTACTAAAGATTCTGCTCTTAAGAATCTAAGTGATGAGACTAGTATTAATATTAATAAAAATAATAATAATATTAATAAAATAATATTAATACTAGCAATAACAATTATAGTATTATATCTTATAATAATAGTTATAGTATTAATACTAATATAAGTATGATGAATAATAATAGTAAGAAAACTATTAGTATTAATAATAGAGAAATAAATACTAATAAATCTAAGTTTTTTATAGAAATCCCCTCTATAACAGATGAAGCTAAAAAAGACTACCTATAGGTTAATAATACAGTCAAAAATAATATTTTTGATAAAAGTGCACTATTATTTATCTTAGAAGACTGCCCAGTCCTAAGAAATTATAAAATAAATAATAATAATATTATAACTGATAATAATAAAGCTTCATATATACTATCAGTTATTACATTAGACGAGCCCTCTAATATTAAGCAAGCCTTAAATTCTCCTTATAAAGATAATTAGATTCAGGCTATGCAATTAGAGATAAGTCAAATAGAAGATATTAATACTTGGAAAATTATACAAATACCTAATAATATTCATCTATTAGGCGGTAGATGGGTATATACTATGAAATTAAAAGATAAAATAAATAATACCTATAAATATAAAGCAAGATGGGTAGCTTAAGGTTTTAATTAATATATTGGTATTGATTATTTAGAAACTTTTTCTACTACTTATAGACCTGAGAGCTATAGATTTATAGTAATTTTTGCTATAAAAGAAAGCTGGATTTTATTACAATATGATGTAACTACAGCTTTTATTCACGCAGATATAGATATGGATATTTATACTGCTATATCTGCTGGTTTTATTTATAATAAAACCACTGGTAAATTAGAATTTAATCCTAATTATAACTATAAATCAAAAAATAATAAATATTGCTGTAAGCTTATTAAAGCTTTATATGGTTTAAAACAAAGTCTTAGACTATGGTATAACTATTTAAAAGGAATATTATTAAAATTGGGATTTATTGTTTTACCTTATAATGAAGCAGTATATATATTAAATAAAAATAAATATAAAGCTATAATATATTGCTATGTAGATGATATATTACTAGCAGCTAATAATACTGCTACTAGTGATTATATATATAATAATTTAAGGCAATATATAAAAATTCAACTATTAGGGGAGCTTAATATATTTTTAGGTTATGAGTTTGATATAAATAGGCAAAATAAGTCTATTTTTATATATCAAACGAAATATACACAAAAGATACTAAATAAATATAATAAAACTAATATAAACCTATTAATAACACCTATAAAAGATAATATAAAAATGCATATAAATAAAAGTTATGCAACTAAAGAAGAAATATTATAATTTCAACAGCAAATTGAAGCTTTGCTATATCTAGCTTTAAAAACTAGATTTGATATAGCTCTTGCAGTTAATATCTTGTCAAGATATACTACAAACCCTTCTAAAAAGCATTTCTCTGCTTTAGACTATTTATAGGGTTATTTAAATAAATATCCTAATAAAGGGATTTATTATAACTGCAATAATAATATAATTTAGGATTTAATAGGTTATTCAGACTCTAATTAGGCTGGAGACCTAGATGATAGAAAATCTATATCAGCTTATATATTTTGCTGGGGCTTATATAATATTATATCTTATAGCTCTATAAAGCAAAAAACAGTAGCTTTATCTACTTGTGAAGCTGAATATATGGCTTTAACTGAATCCGTTAAAGAAGCTATTTATCTATATAATACCTATAATTTTAATCTTAAAAATCTAGGATTTAAATTAATAAATAAGCTTAAAATATTTATAGATAATATTGCAGCTAAAAAACTAGCTGAAAATCCTGAATTTTATAAAAAATCTAAGCATATTGATATAAAATATCATTTTGCTAGAGACTCTTTATTAAATAAAGATATAATGTTATTTCATATTAATACTAAATCTAATATTGCTGATATTTTAACTAAGCCTTTAGGCAAAGTTATATTTTTCACATTATTATGTATTATTTATAGTAATAATAATAAATATAATAATAATAACAATAATAACAATAATGATAATAATAATAATAATAATAATAATAATAATAATAATAATAATAATAATAATAATAATAATAATAATAATATTATTACTGAAATAACATACTAGTTTTTCTCTTAAAACTTTTACCTATAAGGTTATTTTATAAGAGTTTTTTAACTAGTTATAAACATATTATATAATATAAGAATATTTTTCTTATTTTTCCCACTAGGTTTTTAAGTTTTTATACCTATAACGTATATATATATTAAGTGAGTAAGCTATATACCCTTAAATCAACTGTATATACCTTAAGGGGGGATGTTAACATATAACGTCTTATTATAATAATAATAACAATATAATAATATTTTACTTACTTAAATATTCTATATAAAATAAATAAATAGACTTTTATATATATAACCTTATATAAAAGTGTTTAGTTTATTATAACCTATAACTTTATAAATGCTTATATAATCCCTTATATTATGTAATCCTACTTATGTAATTAAGAGCTTTACAGCTTATGTTTCAGGTTATCTTTCCCCTCCTTTTTCCCTACCTTAGGATGCAACCTGCCAACTACATCAACCAGAATCATCATAATACATTCCTTCTCTATCAATTATCTATACAAATAAATGCCTATAAATGCTGAGGATTATCACATTTTATCATAACATATCTCCATCTATAACCCTATACTATATAGGCGCATATACTACGCCCCTGAATACTCTTATACCTGTGCTAACAAGAAGCTAGCAGTATTAAGCTATATTATAAATACTACTAAAGCTAAGTTTTTAGCCTCTATTAACACCTTTAGCTAGCTACTTTTTTAAAACAATATAGAGAGGTTATAGCTAGCTTTAAAAGCTTTTAGATATTTTTTTACTGCTATATAAGATACCTTATAATTAGTAGTAATAGCTTATATTAACAGTATAGCAGCTAGAGACTTCTTTAAGCGCTTTAGCTAGAAGGCTTATTAATATAAAATATATAATACTTATACAGCTTATTTAGTAAATATTAAGTTAGTATTACTTTAGTAAGATATCTTAGCAGTAAGGCTTAAAAGCAGTAATTAAAAAAAAAGTAGTTTTAAGTTATAATATAGTCTCAAAAAAGTTATATTTTGGTGGCAAAAAGTTAAAAACGCAACTTTTATGCAACTGGGTGGAAACCCCCTTTTTTGCGTGGAAACCCTGTTTTTTCGCCCCCTACGTGAGTAGGGGGTGTTTTGCGCTTGACGTGGCTGACTAACGCCCCTGGGTAGGTTGCTTGACTGCTTGCTTTTTCCAGCAAGGGGCCCACGCTTCTTCAAGGCCAACCAAAGGTTCGATGACTTCCATTAGCATCAACACCTGAGCTACTTCGACAGAAACTCGACCAAGATCGATGACACCGCGCCTGCACCTCCCTAAACAAACACCTCACTAATGCGCCCTCCCGCCCCTCCCGCTGCCCAAATCAGACCGCTCCTCCGCTCGCTTGTCTAGCCTCAAACAACACGCTTCGTCTTGCCCGTCTCAACCTCGTAGATCCAGCCGCTCAGCGCCACGCTCTGCGGGACAAGCTCACTCCCCTTGATGTATTCAATATCTTTCTTGACGGCCTCCTCCAGATCAGAAAATGGCAGAAAGTCAAGGCTGCGAGACTTGAGCTCGGCAGACGCTCCAGCTCTAAATGCATGTTAGCGGAGAGAGGTCTAGACGGTTGTGGATTCAAGGTACGAACCCTAAATTCTTGTCAACGAGTGCGTAGGCGTCCTCGTTTTTGAAAGTCAGCATCCCGCAGCCAGTGTGCTTGACGAGCACAATCTCATGCGTGCCGAGAAGTTGCTGAGAGATGACAATGCTGCGAAGCGCATCTACGGCAGATGCGCCGGCCTTGATCTCAACATTAGCTGCTGGCCAGTCAATGTTACCAGGATTGAGCTCTCACGTTGCGAATGACATGCGCATCACCTAGCTCAATACCAAAAGCCCGCGCCGGGTCAATTCTAGCATCCATGCAAGTCAGGACTAGATATTTCTTGGCCGGAGGCAGTGCCAAATGGCCCTTGGTAAAGCCGGAAGAGTAGCTTTCGGATGCGGCTTCGACGTTTTTCTGGATAGCGGACATGGTGAAACAATCAATGTGTAAAGCACAGGTTGAGTTCAATGCAATGGCAGAGAAGGACAGATGCAGTTGCGGGTTGAGGGAAACGGCGGCTCTTAAGTAGCTAAAAGTTGTCTCGGCATTGTCAGAAGTGGGAGATCTCTTGGCTAGATATATCCATTTGTCTCCAGCCTCCCCTCTCAATCGAGACGTCCTATCTACAGCAGAAATGCCGCCCGTCATGCTGGTGGTACCTGATTGTGGATGGATTGCGTGATCCCGGGCTCTGTGACTATCACAGCTATCGAGCCAACTAGCCAACGAGCTTCGCCGTCCCCGCATACCAAAGAACGGATCAGTCCCGGCTGGGAAAGGTGAAGTCTGCTCCGAAAAGCTCAGCTTCGGAGTGGGGTTGCCAGCGTCGCCGATCGGCGTTACAGACTGGATGTGTAAGCTGTCTCCGGTCTGGCGGGGGGGGGCTCTGGCCAAGACGTTCCTGAGAGAGGTTGTCAAGGCTGCATGAACACGCATTGAAGTCCAAATGCACAGAGAGAGAGAGAGAGAGAGAGAGAGAGAGAGAGAGAGAGAGAGAGAGAGAGAGAGAGATATGCATCTTCCCGGCCAGTCACCGATCATTTCCAATTTGTTTCTCACAAGTTGTAGCTAGCTAGCAAAGTGGTTCGTCGGGATTCAATCAAGTCGATGGTGAGACACGAGGATTCTAAAATCCAGTATATTTCAAATCCCGTCTGTGGTCCACGGAACTATGACGAATTTGAGTCGCCTCAACAATGTCCTAATATCTAGAATAACTCCTCTTCCCCGAACGCCGTGGACAAGTACAGGCGACGTGCACTAAGACTGAAGCGCCTTGTAGAAAAAGACTTCATCCTTGAGTTGTCGTGGAACCGCAGGGCTGATGCCGAAGTTGGGAATCCTGCCAACCTCGATGTAGCCGAACTTTCTGCATACCTCCTCAGCTGTGCTGCCGGCCTCGGTATCAAGCATCTGCGCAGATTGTTAACAATAGTGTCGGACAACTAGATGTTAGATGGCTGGCTCATACCAATAGCGTCCGTCCCCGCCTGATGGACTCGCCTTCCAAGGCACCGATCAGCATCCTAGCCCCGCCGCGCTGACGAAACTTGGGGCTGATGAGAAGCTTCTCGACAAAACCGCGGAAAGGACCCGTCTCAGAGTATGGCATCCAGAGCATGACAACGCCCATGAGCTCTGTTCCTTTGGGCTTTGTTCCTGGCTCAGACTCATCGAGGAGAATGAGCATCATGCGGGTACCTCCACTGACCTCTGCAATGCGCTCCTTCCAGTATCCCAGCAACTTCTCATGGGACAGAGGCGGCAAGAATGTGGCCAAAGTTCGGTCATGGCTGATGCACGATGCATGGAGGGCTGCCAGATACGGGATCAGATGGCTATGGTCTGCGGGCGAAAATATGTACGGGGTTCCCGAGCTTGAGGACATTGTCGCAGGGTTTTCTCGGGCTCTGAGGGACGAATTCGGGGGCTGGACATTCGCCGTCTGCCCTGTAATTCGGCTGGAGACACGCTGGCGGGTTCCAATACGATGCCGCCGTTGTAATCTTGGTTATTGTGCAACTCGACCGGCAGTCAAGAGCTGTATGGCAGAGATCGACAGCGCAGGAACGGTGCGAGGGTATGCGTGTTCTGACCCCGGCGCGAAGTTGGGGATCTGGACGCCCACCAAACCTTAACCGGGATAAGGTGTTGGACAAGAGTTGAGCTGGACCGATATATCAGAAACGGGGGCCTTTGGCAATCTTGAATATGGGAATCCAGAGGAGTGAGGTGGCCTAGAAAGGACTCTCGGGGCGTATAACGGCGAGGTTGTAAAGCAGTGAGGGGGATATTTGGCAAGTGAGGGGGAAGCGAGTGAGTGAGTGAGTGAGTGAGTGCATGACAGAAAAGCTCACCTCAGCTTGTCTCTCTGTGTGCGTGTCTCTCAGGTAAGAAGGATGGCACGAGACAGGAAGGTGCGACAGAACATGGGGGGTGCCGCGTGTGAGTCAATTGATGTAATTGAGAAACGGGCAGATGTTTTTATACGAAATGCTCACAAGGGACTTTTGTGGTGATGGAAGCTTTCCTGCACTTCCCGGTTCCATTCCAAAGGTCTTTAATTAAAGGCTGAATTGGCGCTGGTCAGTGGTCTGCCGTCTATTCGTAAGGTAATGGATTGGCCGTAAGCTCGCCCAGCCCGCCGGCTGCGAGGGAATTCCCGGCGCAAGGGACACGGCACCGCACGCCGGCAGGGTCCTGGAGCGGGCTTGCCCCGCAGCATCAGGTACCTACCTTACCTACCTTACCCTACCTGGCGACAAGTCGTTGTGTACCCGCCGTACCGCCCTGATGCACCCGACCTCGGATCGCCGTCGCAGCGCTGTAGCTGTGCTCGCAAATACCTTAGTGTCTGTAAGGTAAGGTAATCACCTCCTTACCTTACCTAGGTAGGCAGCGAAGTAAGTCTTATAGGACCAAGAAGGAAATAGGTATCAAAAGACGACAACCTGCATGCGCCAGAGAGTTTGCCATGTTATCAGCCGACAACTCGTAGCGGTCCCTGACATGACGCGGCACATCGGGCCTCAGCATACAGCCGTTCTTCCTTTGGTCTCTCTCAAGACTAGCCTGGCAGCTGAGACCTTGCCCGTCGCCTGCCAGATCTCAACCGGTGTAAGGTACGGACAGTTGCGGCACTTGGCAGAGATGAGGCACTGGCTGTGAATCCAACGGTTCATCATGCCAAAGCAGCCAGCCATGCATGCGAGCACAGAGCTCTTATTGACGAATAAACAAACAGCTGCATCTCTCTCTCTACCTTACCCACCCACCAGGGCAGTCTACTACCTTAGTCTGTCTAGGTACCTTACCTTACCTAGCGTCTGCCCCTCCATTGATTCCCCTCTTCCCCAGCGGTCAAACTGCTGAAGGACACATGTTACAGACAAATCAGGTTTGCCCACCTCACCCATGCAACCCTCTTGAAGATGGCCTTTCTCATAGGCTATCACAACTCGGCGCAATGGGAACCTCCCGCATCAATCCACTCGCGGGGGCCCCGGGCACACGGGCCATCCGAGAGATGTCGTCTCACCTCCCTTCACCGCAACAACACGAGGTAAATCCGATGTAGGTACCTGGATCTATGTACCCAAGCCTTTAGCTTCGATTGGTGGTGGTGGTGGTGGTGGTGGTGGTAGGTTGCCTCAGCTCCCGTCGCTTGCCCCTCATACCTACCTTACTTTGCTTCACATGCAGCTTAATTGGAAGCTGCTACGGCAGCCTGCAGGACGCACTAGGTCAAAATTCCCAGTAGTATTAGGGCCACGCCACCACTGATATGGGGGGTAATACGTTTTATATGAAATAACGCTTATATGCAATAAGTCTGACTGGAATAAGTAAATCTAAGATCTAATTAGTATATATAGAGCTGTGTGCAGCATATAGGCTACCTACTTTAAAATAAATATCTTTTTGATAGAGTATTAGAACTTTTTTTTTTTTTATATTTATTACTATAATAATAAGTTATATTTATTTTTATATATATTTATAACTTTAGAGTTATTTATTTTTATATAAATTAGTTTTATAATTAATATTTTATTTATATTAACTGGTTTTTTTTTAATATTTAATAATTTTTTATATAAAGCTTTATAGTATATATTATATATTATAATCTCTATATATATATATATAGTTCTATTAATATCTCTATATCTTTTTATTTCTTTATACTTCTAATATAATCTATATAATATCTTTTAATTATAAAGCTAAACTAGAAACCTTAGAAAAGATAGCTTTAACTAAATCTACTTATAAAACTATTAAATTCTCTTAGAAAGTTATAGAAGTTAATAATTTTATTAACAGCTAGGTTGTTAAGCTTATCTCTAAGCAAGTTAATAAGGTTATAATTCTAACTGAATATATCTTTAAAAATCTATCTCTTAATATTATACTTCTAAAGACTACTACTTTCTACTCAGTATATATATATACCTCTATCTCCTTTTATATTATTCTTAATCTAACTTATATAAAATATTATAAAGTTTGCTTTTAATATCTTTATTAATAACCTTCTTAATAAAGAGGATCTAAAAGTAAATTTATTATATAATTTCTTATAATCTTTTATAATATTAATATAAATATATAGCTTTAAAATATAATTGCTGCTTATATTATAACTATAAACAGTTAATATAGCTTTAAGCTGTTTAATTATAAATGCCTATAGAATGCTAACGCCTATCTAATATAAATATATAATACTACTTAAGCTAGTATAAACTAATATATTACTTATAAAAATAATAACAGCTTTTACTAAAACTATATTATCCTTAACAGCTATAAATTATATACTAACTACACTTATAACTCTAATGCTAGTAATTACTCTTTTAATAAGTTTTATATAACACTATTTTATCTTTATATATTTACTAATATATATATAGTTACAAAAGAGACTGCTACTTCTTATAAGCAAGCTAGCATTAGGCTTATAAGTATATATAAGCTGAAGATATCTTATATTAAGTTATGCTTTTTTAAATATTTATATAATATATTGCTTAAAGCCTTATAGAGTGTTAAACTTATTTTAAATGCTATAGCTAACTATATTAAAACTACTAAACTTAGTATATATTTATATATCTACTTATAACACTTTAAAAACTTACTAACTTATTATATAAATGCTAGTAAAAACATTAAGATTAAACTTAAATAAACAGTTTTATATAATCTTACTTTAGAGTATATATAGCTTTATAACTTTAACATTTCCAGTTTAAAGTTAGGCAATATAAGTATATATATTACTAGTATATATATAGGTTTATAGATATTAAGTATAGTCTTAGAGTTTAGTATAGTTAGTATTTTAGTTTAGCAGATAGAGCACCTCTATATAAAGCTTTACAGCTCTATATAGAGGCGTTAAACAGCTTTTATTTTTATATTCTTAAGTTTTTAAATAAGATACTTCTATTATTTACTTTTATACTTTCTTAATTAACTTTATAATATTTTGCTAAATATTATGTTGCTTAGTATTTAACACTAAATAGCTAGTTATTTATATATTAATTTAAAGTCTTTCTGCTTAATTATTACTAATAAATTCTATAACAGCTAGAAGAATAATATAATTATAATACTTCTTTAAAAGTCCTTTTAATTTAAAACATCTTTATCAACTTTAAAAAAGCATCTCTAGAAATAAAAACTTTAGTATGAAGTCTATATAGTCTTTTCAGCTAGATTACTCTAATATATCTTCAAGCTTTTTTTTATTTACTGCTTCTTAAAACTAAACCTACTTATTTATTTATAAACAGAAAAGTTTATAATTTTATAATATAGTCTAATTGATATCTAAAAATATTATCAGTTATAATATTAATAATCTTTTGAATAGATCTAAGCAGCTTTAAGTAATACTATAATATATCTTTAGTTAACTAATAAAATTATATAACTTATAAAAAACTTTAGCTAGCAGTTCCTTTATATATTTATATACTAGTGCAGCTATATTATCAGTTATAATGCTTTATATAAAGCATACTATATAGTTTTTCTTAAATAAATTGCTGCTTAACTTAAAGAGATATAATACTAATAAAGAAGCTAGACTATACTTAGGCTAAATTTTATTTAATCACTTAATATATATAATAAACTACTTCTATTTAAGATTAAGATATATACTGTAATTAATACTTACTTATAATATATTATATAGTTTTATATTAGGTTTTCTGTATATATAGCATAATTTATTCTTATTTAGTATCTTTTTATACTTTAATATTAGAAAGTTATACTTCAGATTATATAATCTAACTGTAATATTAAGACTGCTCTTATTGCTAAAGCTTAATAATATCTATTATAAGATTATATAAAGAGACTTCTAAGTTAACTAAGAGAAAATATATTAGTTAAATTTTATAACTATTAGATATTTAGCAAAAATATCTATAATATTAAGATTAAAAGCTAATAGAATTAGCTCTACTAAGCACAATCTGCAGTATAACATATATATTCTCTATCTCTCTCTATATATTAATATTATAACTAATCTTAATAGAAATATTTCTACTAACTCTAAACGTTTAGTCTCTTCTACTTTATATCACTTGCAGACTAAGTTGCTCTATTATTTATCTTTTTGCCTTTAATCTATAAAGACTTTAGAAATTTCATTCAGCTTTAAAATAACTATACTATATAGGTATAAAAGAGCTAACTATATATAATATCTAAATAACCTTAGAAGTTATATTACTACTATAATCTAATAATTATAAAAAACTTTATTTAGCTAATTAATTTTAAAAAAGTCTAAGAGATGCTAGCTATATTATTATAAGAAAAGCTTAACTTAGATTAATATCTACTAGAGCAAATATTAAATCTCTATAGAGATATTATAGCTTTTGCATAAAATCTTTATTCTATATTAGAATTCTATAAGTTAAAGTATCTATAGATTGAGGTATATAACTTCTTATAGCAATATCTTAAGCTGTATATAATTTCAAAATATAGCTTAAAGGTTGCCCTACTTAAAAAGCAGAATAATAGAATAAAGTAAGTAAAAGTATAGCTTTAGCAGTTTAATATTAATATTAATTAAATCTTAATAATACTTAATGAAAATAGAGAGATAGATATAAATTAAATTAAACTTATATTTATAGCTATAACTTAAGAACAGTTTAAATATTATTAATATTAAGTAAATCAGTTTCACTCTTTTTAACTACTTTTGCTATAATCTCTTTTTAGCTTGCTTCTTTAAACTCTTCTTAGATAATAAGCTTAATATTTTATATATCTACCTTTAAGATTGTATATTTCTAAAACTTAAGTTGCTTTTAAATTTGCTCTTTAGCCTTAATAGCTTTTACTATAAGCTTTCGTTCAGTTTAAGTCTAAATATATATAGATTTAGCTATATTATTCTCAGAAGTAGTTATTAAAGCCTTTAGTATAAGATATTACTTAAATTAGATCTTCTTTAAAATATTTAAGTTAGAAATAACTAGCTTAATTTAGCTCTAAGAGATTAATTAGAAGGTATAAATCTTTTTTTTAAAAATAATTAATAACTTCTTAAGAAATATATAAAGATTCACAGCATTATATATAATATTGCAAAACTTATATATATCTATAAGGTTCTTTAAGTTTATTAATATTACTTATTAGTTTTAGTTTAAGAAATACTTCTCTATAGTAAACTTTATAAAAATATAACCTATTATATCTATATAAAAAGTATAAGTAGTTATTATTAAAAATTATAACTTTTCTATAAACTTCTTAATAACCTTTATATAAATATATATTTAAATTAAAATTCTATTAAGGTTTATCTTATAGAAAGATATAATCTATAGGTTAATTATAATATTAGCTATTAGGTTTATAATCAGCTTGTTTTTAGTATATTTAATACTAGCTTATTATTCCTCTATACTATATTAAATAGCAGTTAAAAAGCTTAGCTAAAGCTTAATATTAAGTATAAAAAGACTTTATTCTATAAGATTAGCTATACTTTTATATAACTTAGCTTAAAAGATTTCAGAAGTTAATAAGATTTCAAAATTATTAGAATTAATAAAGTTAATTATAGTTAGCTTTATAATAAAAAATAAATCTAATTAGCAGTATATATAGAACTACTATTTTCTAATTAGTTTTGCTATAAAATAGTTAATTATTACTTATTTTAAGCAAATTAATAATATCTTAGCTGCAGCTATTAGATATAATAAATAATAAAAAGATAACTTAGATAGAGTTTTATACAGAAGTATATAGTTTTATAGATTCACATAATAAAGTGTGTAGCTTGCTTAGGGTGCATAATAAATATAAATATATATTAATTATTAAAAGGGTATTACTGGTTTTACAGATAGTGTATACCTAAATTAGAAATTTAGCCGTAAGCGGTAAGTTTTGAATTTTGACCCAGTGCGTCCTGCAGGCTGCCGTAAGCTGCCCCTCTGACGTCGCTCTCCAGACCCTGTTTCATCGTCGACTTCAACTCCCGGTTCCCCTCCTCAAAAGCTTAGCCAACAGCACCACCGTCATATCTCTTCGTGGCAGCCGTCCTCTTCCCGTGCACTCGCTCGCCCTATACTACATCCTTATTCTGACCTGATCTGTCTCGGCCACGACCTCATCCCGTCTCACTACAGCAGCTCCCCGCCTTCATGGATCGCATCTTCCGCAAGGTGGAGCGGGGCGTCGAAGCCCTCTTTGGGGAAGAGAGGCACGCGCACACTCACTCCGGTCACTCCTGCGAGGAGCACCATTCCGATGCCCACACTGGCAACCGATTCCAGTCCTTTGCTGCGCAGACCACCGGCAACGCCAAGTGGTATGTCGACGGATGCTCTTACTTTTGGGCTGTTTCCGAGGCCATTGAGCGTAAGAGCACACATGAGCATCCTGCCGGCACTATTGACTGCCACTGACCGCGTCACTATGCAGAGGCCCGCGAGAGTATCTACATCCTGGATTGGTGGTTGAGCCCGGAGCTCTACCTGCGCCGTCCCCCTTCTGCCAATGAACGATACCGCCTCGACCACCTGCTCAAGGCTGCTGCTGAGCGAGGTGTCAAGGTCAACATCATTGTCTACAAGGAAGTTGAGGCCGCACTGACCTGTGAGTATTCATCCATGTCAGAACCCTTCTCACCAAGCTAACTCGCTCGACAGTGAAGTCATCTGTAAGTCCATGTCGATGCACACCCGCAACCAGAGCTCCATCCATGAACACCATCGATACTTGACTCATGCTGATGTCTTCTCAAGCACACAAGGACCTACCTGGAAAGCCTTCATCCCAACATTGGCGTGTTTCGACACCCTGACCATGTTCCCACTGGATACGACCTCAATAGTGAGATTGGCGAGAACTTCGCAAACCTATCCTTGAGCACGTTCAAGCTATCCACGTTCTCCGGTGACGCCCTGAAGACCATCTACGGTACCGCCACCGACGGTGTCGTCCTGTTCTGGGCCCACCACGAGAAGCTCTGCCTGATTGACAACAAAATCGCCTTCATGGGAGGTTTGGATATGTGTAAGTGATGAACAGTGGTTGTGTTATTGAATCAAGATGAGAAATCTGCTAACTAGATTCAAGGCTTCGGCAGATGGGATACCAACAGTGAGTTTTAACTGGGACTGCCATTACGCGTCACTCTGACACACGAATAGGCCATCCCATTGCGGACGCTCACCCCGGCAACTTGGATGCCATCGTCTTCCCTGGCCAAGACTACAACAACGCGCGCGTATATGACTTCGCCGACGTTGATAACTGGGAGCAGAATAAGCGTCAGTCAATATCTCCGACCTTTACACTGGAAACACATACTCACTTATTCGCCAGTTGACCGCACCAAGAGCTCGCGAATGGGCTGGTCTGATGTCGCCATCAGCTTGAGTGGTCCCATCGTTCAAAGCTTGTCGGAACACTTCGTCGACAGATGGTTGGTTTATTCTGTATTCCTTGGCGGTAGCAAGACTTTGTCTGACTTGAATGTAGGAACTTCATCTTTGATGACAAATACACCAAGAAGAACCCTGGAAAGTACGGCAGAATCGACGGCTTCAGCCAAGAGTCGGGAAGAATCGCCGAGGACGGCCAGGGCGGTGGTTTCTTCGGTGGCGCTGGCCACCAGGCAGGCCATCTTTTTGGTGATCTCGGAGACCGCATCAATCGTGGAATGAGCCATTTGATGGTCAGCGACGACCAGCCTGAGGATGATGGCAGACCTCTGCGGCAAGATCGTAGTGACCAGTCAGCCAATATACAGCTTACTCGCAGGCAAGTTGGCGTCCATCTGTCTGTTTCAGATGCAATCACTAATGGAGAGTAGCTGCACAAAGTGGTCTTCCGGCCATCCTACCGAGCATTCCATCGCTAATGCCTACATTGATGCCATCACCAGGGCTCAACACTTCGTCTACATGGAGAACCAGGCAAGTAGACATTCCCTCTGAAACCCATACAGCTCCTGACAGAGACAAGTTCTTCATCACTGCCACTAGCGACAAGCAGCACCCAGTCGCAAATAAGATCGGCCGCGCCATCGTCGACCGTATCCTCCGCGCCCACCGAAACGGCGAGGAGTTCAAGGTCATCGTCAACATGCCCGCCGTTCCGGCTTTCGCTGGCGATCTCAAGGCAGACGACGCACTCGGTACCCGCGCCATCATGGAATTCCAATACAACTCCATCAGCCGGGGCGGACACAGCATCATGGAATCCCTCCGCAGCGAGGGCGGTATCGACGACCCCGGCCGCTACATCCGGTTCTACAACCTCCGCAACTACGACCGCATCAACATCTCCTCCGACATGTCCCGCGCCGAGCGCGAGAGCGGTGTCTCGTATGAGGACGCCCGCCGCGAGCATGACGATGCTGTCGGTGCTGGCTACGAGCCCCGTGGCGAGGGCACAGGTGCCAGCTGGGGCGGCCGCAACACCCAGTACGACCGCTACCAGCAGGCCGCCTCCCGCGTCGGTGATCACACCTGGGACACCGTCTCGTCCTGCTACATGGACGCCGGTCCGGACCTGCACAGCGTTCCCTGGCAGGGCGAGCCGGAAGCCGAGATGGACGCCTTCGTTAGCGAGGAGCTCTACATCCACTCCAAGCTCCTTATCGCAGACGATAACCTCGTCATCGTCGGCTCCGCCAACCTCAACGATCGCTCCCAGCTCGGCACCCATGACTCCGAGATCGCCGTCGTCATAGAGGACCCCACACCCGTCGAGTCCGAGATGGCCGGCCGCCCCTACACAGCCTCCAAGTTCGCCGCATCCCTCCGCCGCCAGATCTTCCGCAAGCACCTCGGTCTGCTTCCCGACCAGCGCTGGGACCGGCCCGATGACAACTGGACGTCCGTCGAGCGCGGCCCCAACGTGTACGACTGGGGCTCCCCCGCCGACCGCCTCGTGCAGGACCCCATGTCGCGCGAGTTCTGGAACCTGTGGGAGGGCACGGCGCGCACAAACACCGAGGTCTTCTCCAAGGTCTTCCATAACGTGCCCAACGACCACGTGCGGACCTGGAAGGACTACGACGAGTTCTTCTCCCGCCACTTCATCATCCCCGGTGCCAAGAAGGAGGGAGAGGGCGACGGCGACAACGCTGGCAAGGTCGAGTACGGCCACGTCGTCAAGGAAGAGTTCCCTGGCGGTGTTCGGGAGGTCAAGGACTGGCTCAACCGTGTACGCGGCAACATTGTCGAGATGCCCCTCGACTTCCTTGTGGACGTGGATGACATTGCCAAGGAGGGTCTGTCTCTAAACAGCTTCACTGATGAGCTCTACACATAAGTGGCAATGGTGTGTAAAGCCTGGGGGGTGGTGCAAGCAGGATGGAATTACACACTCTGGGAGGGCTTGAGGATTTAGAAAAGAAACAAAGTAAGAACCAAGTGAAGGCCTCAGGGCAGGTGAAACACATGGATACCATCATGGCAAGAACACAGACAGATTCGCCCTGATGGCTGGATTTCTGGCTTTGCGAAACAATGGATACTGTATCACAATTGACACCCTCTTGCGCTTCTGACAGACGTGACAAGGTGGCCTCGTAGCATTGACGGCTGGCTTGCCTCAGAGCTAGCTCACCTCAGCCTTCCAGGTACCTACCTACCTATGGAATCGTCTTCCTCAAGGCATGTTCCTCTGACCTGCACTCAGTCTATGTCTCCACTTGGCCCAAGAGCTTCATCGTATGAGAAATTTTCTAACTGGAATAAAACAATGTATAATCTGTCAAATGGTGTGCAGGGCATTGCATTTTCCACCAAAACAAAGAGTATTATACAGACCTCCTGCCCTGCACCACAGTTCCCTCAGAGACAAAGAAAGCAAGGAAAAACATGAAAGTGTCCCCGTCAACTCCGTGAGTAGGCATCGCAATGCTTCAGGTTTTCTTTTTCTTCATCCTGTTCCCGGAAACGTGTGTGCACAACGTGCACATGCACGCCCTTTAGTCGAGCCCAAACAGTCATAGCCTCATACATGGCTTTCCATTAGTCCAACTTTCGAAGACACTCCCGTTTGGGGAGGTGCCTAAACTCCTCAGCCCTTCTCAGGCCTTCTTCGTGCGCGTCGGGCTTCTAGTCCACCTTGCCGTTACCGTTGGGTCCCAGCAGGCCCTCCTTCATCAGCTCCTTATTCCCCCAAGACTCCTCCAGGCGGAAGTGGCCGCCACGGCCCCTGCGGACACGGCCGCGGAACCAGGAGGCAGCACCAAGGGCCAAGCCGAGAATGCAACCCATGGTAAGGTACGGGTGCTCAACAAAGGTGACGCGCATATCGAAGAAGATCTTCTCAAAGCTCGAGATAGTGAGCTTGGGCTTGATCTTAGGCGGCGAAGTGATGACCTTGTTAATGGTCTCCAGGATCGACGTCCTCGACAGAAGAATGTTGTTACCAGTGATGGTAGTGTCCCAGTATCGGCGGTTCTGTCCATGTAATTAGTTCGCCTGCTAGCCAAATGAGTGTATGGGGGGAAACTTACGTCCTCATCATTAATGATGACACGATCTCCATCCTTGGTGTCAATGCCGTAAGTGGTACGAATCCATCTCTGCCAGAAAACGGCGTCAACCCAAGCGAAGCCGACTTGCTTGCGGTCGGACTTGTCCATATTGATGCGAATAGCCTTGGCTTGGCGCAAGGCACGTTGATCACCGCGATCATCTGCCTCGTCGATTCGGAGCTGCTTGGCATCACGGAGCTCTTGTCGCTCATGCTGGAATAAAAGAATCTGCTTGTCCATCCATTCGTTGGCGGCGCTCTTCAACTCGCGCTTGGCTCTCAGGAAGCCTTCCTGGTCCTCTCTGTTGACGATGCCGAGAACGACGATCTTGCCATCCATGATCTCACGAGCATTGGAGGCCGTCATCTCAGGAACAATTGGCAGCCAGACCGACTTCATCCAGTTCAGAACGCCGTGGACATCGCGCATCTCCTTGGGTGTAAGCGGTTGGTAGTACGTTGGGCGACCTTCTCTGGAAACGAGAAGGCGGGGCCAGGTGGTGATCTTATAGCGGGCGAAGAGAGCGGGATCTTGGGTCTTCACGAGCTTAGCCTTGCCGATCAAGCTGAGAGGCAGGCGCTCGAGCGCCATGAAGTCCTCGCTGGTAGTAGCATGATCGTAGAAGTAGATGAAGACGACCTCTTCCTTCTCCTCGAGTACCTGCAGGGATTCGGCATCCACGTCCTGAACGCCGTCGCAGATATCGATAGCCTTCTCGGCATAGTGCACGAAGTCGCCGAGGCCTCTAAGCCCGTCATACTCGACACGCTCACCGCCCTTGAAGAAAAGTATGGTGGGATAACCACGGAGGCGAACGTCCTTGCAGAGTCTGGACTCGACATCGCAATTCACTTCTCCAATGTTCAACTTTCCTTTCATTTCCTTGGCCAGTTGCTGCCAGTTAGGCGCCATGGCCTGGCAATGGTGGCACCACGGTGCGTAGAACTTGACGAACCAAGGATCCTGGGTCATGGTGACAAGAGTCTGGAACTTCTCGGCGGTAAGAGGCACGGAAATACCCTCTTTGTTAGGGGTAACAGTGGGCTTCTTGACAATGGCCTTCGTGGGAGTCGCGATAGCCTTCGCGGCAGTGGTGCTAGGCTTGGTATCCGCCTTAACAGCATCCGGCTTTGCGTCTGCCTTGGGATCGGCCTTGGAATCGGTCTTCGCATCGCCCTTGGCCTCTGCCGCCTTCTCGTCCTTCGCAGGAGGAGCCTTAGGCGGGGACTGTTCCTTGGGCGGCGCCTTCGCGTCGGTCTTCTCGTCAGCCTTTGCGGGAGCCTTGGAGTCAGCTTTGGCGTCGGCCTTGTCGTCCGCAACCTTCTTAGAGTCATCGGCCTTGCCAGGCTCCTTGTCGGGAGAGTACTTGTCGCCAGCTTCAGGGAGGCTGAGGCTTCGGGGTCTCGATCCAGGCTTGGCGGCTTCCAGGTACTTTTCAAGTATGGGGCTAACTTGATCGATTTCCTTGACGCCCTTGATCAGTTCGGCGACCTCGCCGTTCTTGTAGAGGATGGTGCTGGGGTACGATTGAACATTGTGGGAAGCGCAAAGGTCAAAGTATGCCACGCAGTTGACTGTGGCGAAGCGGAAGTCGTAAAATTCCGTGAAAGACTTGTCCTCGGTCTCGGGTTTCGAAGTGTAGTAAAATTCGTACAGCGTCTGGAAGATGGGCGCATAATCTATGCAATGCGGGCAGTAAGGGCTGAGAGACGGTCAATTAGCTATCGCGCGGCTAGGCAGTCGTCGGCGTCGACCGGGGTGGCAAGCAAGCAAGCATACCTGTAGTGCTTGATAAGCATGAACTGCGACGACTTGACTTCTTTGTCGAAAGTATCGGGGGTTAGCTCGAGTATTGGAGGCACCTTCATGGAATTGAAGTAGGTGTTCTCGCGATCATCCTCTTTCGCTGCTGCTTGGACTCCGCCGAGCAGGGACGAGCCGAGGAATAGGAATAAAGGAGATAACCTCATGGCGGCGACGAGGTTGCACCGCGCGGGTGCGAAGTGGTTCGAGAGGAAAGAAGTCGCGAAGCGTGTCGTGGAAGATGTGTCGAAAAATGAGTAGAGGGACGTGATCGATTGAGGATGCGCTTGGTTGCGCAGGCGTCGTGGAGGGAAGGAGGAGAGTGGATCGATCGGATCGTGTCGTGATGTGATGGTCGAGGGGTCACAATAAGGGTCTAGGTAAACCTAATGAGTAGTCGAAGTCATGGAGATTGAGCGGTCGGGGGGAAGACAGAAGACGAATAAAATCGATCTTCCCTTCGTTCGTCTTTGAGCCCAAAACTCCCGAATTCGTCCAGCGGCGTCGAAGGAGAAAAAAAGGGTGGTGGTAGTGGTGGTGCTTTGGCAAAGGGGGAGGAGCCAACAAAGCCGACGGAAGTGACAGGCCTGGCAGGTCAGGAGAAAGACCGTGTGTCAAGATTCTGCGGGTAGCGTGGTCCAGCCAGCCAGCCAGCCAGCCAGGTAGCCAGCCAGCCGTTGCGCAGGGCCACGCCCAGCCAGCACTCAGGACCGGGACTAAACAAGGACAAGGGCTGCCTGAGAGATGAGGCAATCACGGTTACCTTCAGCAACATTACGTGAGCACACCCAGAGCTGGGAGCGCGTGGTGCCAGCTGCCCGCCTGGTCTCGCCCTCGATCCCACCACTCAGACGCCCGCAAGCTTCAACCCTGCAACACCACTGAATGCAAAGCTCCACACAATTGCGATAAGAATAGCAAAAGCAGGTTCTCCATCCAGATTGCCACCCGCCTGCAGCGGAAAGCGAGTTCGTGAACAAGGAAAAGTCTGGAGTCTTGCTTTCTGGGACACGTGCAGATCGTCAACCACCACTTCAGCCAGGGGTTGGAGTGGAAAACTCTCAAAGACCCCGGATTACATAAGGCTGGCATGATTGAGGTGTGACAGCTCATGTGAGTCCCATCGCTCAACTCCAGCAACGTTTCGTCAGGTCAAGCCCAACTTTCTTTCGTGGCCTCCTTGAGAGGGCTCGGATAAGGCGTTCACCGCGTTGATTGACAGCTGCCTGTGAGCTGCACTGCCTCCAGACGCTCACTATGGCTTGGCCTATTCTGCTCTGCCAAGGAGTAGATGATTCGCCCACTGATATGCACGTCGTTCTCGTCGCAGCCCTTCTTTGTCCCGCACATCTTGAACAATGCGACTGAAGTGAACTCCGAATCTCTGCTCAACTAAATCAGCATGGACCCCGTTCCGATCACGACGAGCATGATCGCTCTCGTCCAGGTCCTCGGTGTTGGAGTCAAGTTCATCTCCTCCATGCGACAAATTCCAGCGGACTTCTGCGACCTCAGCAACGAGCTCACAGACCTTCAGGCAGTCGCCGAGCAAGTCGAAACTTCTCTTCAAGAGACGGAGAACGGGACCGCAAAACATGCAGTCTTCCCTGAAATCAATACTTCTGCAACGCAAACCTTGGAAGATGACTTTGCCTTGATCGTTTATGAACTAGAAGCCATTTGCGGACGCCTCCAAAAATCAGACCGGCATGTAGAGAAAGTTGGAGAGATGCGTGTCTCTAAGCGGAAGTAGCAGCGTGAGAAGGGCAACGTCGCCAGGCTTCGGGCAAAAGCCAGCAAAACCAAGCAAAGCTTGATGTTGCGTTTCATTTCTCTTGTTTCGTCGCAAAGGTGACTTGATTTACATCAGACTATGTGGCTTTGGACTTGCTGATATTGCACAGTAGACGGCAGACAAAAGTCATCCTAGACGGACAACAATCATTCAGTGTTTGCTTCGAAACGATGAAAGACAGGATCGAGGCTGGCAACGCTGTGCTTCGTGAGACGCAGAGCAAGAACAACGGCATACGCGCTTCACTTGATCGGATGTTAGCCGCTGAGGTCAATTACGCAGAGCCATCACTGCAATCCAACTCCCGTAGGCAGAGGCCGAATGCCCGAGTCGACGAGCCTCTGTCATTGATATCTATGCATGCGTCACTCCGTCAGATTTGCTCCCCCTATTGCAAATGCCAGTGCCACTTACCCTCGTCGGTTCGGACACCGACATGGGTACGGTCAGTGCTAGGATCGTTGTTCTTCGAATATAACGACATGCCCTTATTGATGCCCCGGAAGTGCGACCATTCAGGGTGTCGTAACCATTCCTCTCTGCGGCTCATCTACGTCTTTCCGAAATGGTTTGTATCCAGGGCCGTCTTTCTCACGACCTCTTGGGGAAGTCTCACTGGATTGGGTTCGAGCTTATATTTGCAGGTTCCCGAAGTAGTGCCAAGTGTGCAGATGCTGTCCGCAGTCTACAACTCCGACATAGATTGGATCAAACGAGGCATCTCAAACTCAACCATACTTCCAACAGACGTCGATGAAACTGGCAACTCGCTCCTCATGGTAGGTCTGCTCTATGATTATCTTTACGTTGTCTTGTGTTGACTCTCGGCATCTTTCCAGATCTCGCTTCGAAACGTAAACCTGGAGGTCGCCAAGTTTCTCTTCGATCATGGCTGGTCGAAGGGCACTCGAAATATGACAGGATGGAATGTTCACAAATGCTCCAAGCAACCAAAAGAGTTCAATTCTCACTGTTATTCAGGACAGTGCCTAAGTGGGCACGTGTAATTCTCTACTCCGCATCGAAGCAAGACCATCTTTCCACGTTCGATCCAGACCATCGCTACACGATTGAGCAACTTGCACGGGGAGAAGACCGAAAAGAAGAAAACTCAACGCTCGTACACGATTCTGTACTCGGAGTGGTTCCGAATTCTTTATCAGATGCAATAACACAGGCTCCTTCCGACATAGATTGCTTTGAAGATATTGGGTGGTCTCCGCTGCACTGAACAATCTTCTTGAACGACTACGAGTCGTTTGATGTCCTCCAAAGCCGAGGTGCCGGCTTGGAAGTGAGAACGCGAGGAGGTTGGACACCTCTTCACTACGCTGCTCACTACGAGCCCCCTGGCTCGACCAAAATGGCTTCGGCACTCCTGAAAGCTGAAGCGAGTGTGCATGCTAGAGTTCAAAATCACATTGGGCCCAAAGGGGAGACTCCCATAATATTTGCATTCAACAACCCTGATATGGTCAGAATTCTGTTGGAACACGGGTCTGAGACCGTTGTGCAGACGAACCTGAACTGGGAAAACCCCCTGTCATGGTTTGCTCGTGGAGCATGCAATGTTGAGCGAAATGACCTCAGAAGACGTAATTGGGAACGGTCGTTGGATTTGCTCATGAATAACGGTATGGACATCGACCTTCCCTGGAAGCAGGTAGGGTACGAAGGTGGGACACCCATCCACGACGCTATATTGTGGCGAAACGCCATCTTATGGGGGTTTTTGCCGAAAAGAGGAGCGAGATATGACGCGATCGATAAGGACGGATCTGGTATCCTACACTTGGCGGCTCAGAGTGCAAATCTGGATCTCATTGAGATTCTCAGGGATGCCTGCATAAGGGGTCTAAGTCCTAACTAGGCAAACGTTGCAGGTGACCTGCCGATGAAGATATTGATGGCCAGAATGCTCGGCGAGGAAGCCATGCGCCAGCCGGGAGATACAGTGCCAGCATATGACGAGTTTCTCCTTTTCAAACAGCTTCTGCAAGAAATTCAGAGACGAAATTTGGAGCCGTCTATGACGAAATACCACGTCAATTCGGTCGAAGACGATGCCATCTCCAAGATTGGCGGGCCGAAAGCTGCCTGCGACGGGGACGACAACCGAACGTTTGAGAGCGATCTGACATACATGAACACGGTTTTGTCAACCGGTGCCATAGAGGACACTTCTTGAGTCGATTGGTAGTGTTAATATCGTAATTGAACGATGAGATCAAGATAAGGTAGTTAAATGTTACGTCGCATTATTCTGCAAGAGCGCCACCTCCAGGCACATTAGGTAACTTGCCCGACTTCCAGGGCGAGATCGGTAGCGTCAAGTGGCTCTGCGGGAGAAAGGTCTCAGCCCTGGAACCCTGCGCCACTGCTTCTAATGCCACTTTATAGGGAACCTAAGGTAGGTATCATGACTTACACAAAGTGTGAAGCTTCCAGCCTGAAACCATCAACAGCTAATGATGCAACTTTCATTTCTTCCTTCCAACAAACGTTCTGGGGAAACAGTCTCTCGAACCTGTCCAGGCAGTTCTTTTGTGCAGGCAAGGTACCTATAGGCACGTACATGGGTCTGCAGGCAGGCGCGGTGTCCAACGCACCAGCCCCAACCCCAGCGTCTCGCTGCTTTTTGCAAGAGCAACCGCTGTTGATTCCACCTTTCTCTTTCTTCCTCCGTCAAAAGGCATTCTTCCACGATTCAACATTGGCGACAGAAAATCAATTGCACATCAACGCGGCTACTCCCACAAGCGTCATTTCTTGGATGCTCGAGATGGAACGGCCCATGAAAAGAGCCCGCATATGTGACGACGTCGAGGAGTCGGAAACGTCGACGCAGTCAGAAGGGCCCCGATCTCTAAGCACGCCCATCAGTCCTCCTCGCAGGAGAAACACTGGTTGCCAGCGCATCAAATCTCCATTCCAGCTGACTTGGATCCGGGACCTTCCAGAATCGGCGAATCGAGATGCAGTTGCCCTCAAAGACATCCTTGGAGACCCCTTGATCGCAGAATGCTGGGAGTTCAACTACCTGCATGATATCCATTTTCTAATGAGCCACTTCGATGAGGACACCAAGAGTCTCGTCAAAGTCCACGTGGTCCATGGCTTTTGGAAAAGAGAAGACCCAAATCGCTTGGCTCTTCAAGTAAGTGCATGAAAGATCCAACGCCCATAGCAGCACAATTACTCATGTTTGGCCCAGGAAGAAGCCTCAGCATACAGCAACGTAGAGCTCCACAGCGCATATATGCCAGAGATGTTCGGCACGCACCATTCCAAAATGATGATACTAGTCCGCCATGATGATTCGGCGCAGGTCGTCATACACACCGCCAACATGATCGCCAAAGACTGGACCAACATGACGAACGCCGTCTGGATTTCCCCTATTCTTCCATTGCTGAAAGAAAAGGACAGTACGCCCTGCGACGAGGCTATCGGAACTGGCCAGAGATTCAAGCACGATCTGTTGAGTTATTTGAAAGCTTACAATGTTCGAAGACCCACGCTCAGGGATCTGGCCGACAAGCTGAGACAGTATGACTTCTCAAGCGTAAAGGCTGCACTCATCGCAAGCGTTCCGGGCCGCCACTCAATTCATGACACCTCTCAAACATTATGGGGATGGCCCGCCTTGAAGCACGCACTTCGCCATGTTCCTGTCCAAGACGGCAAATCGGAGATTGTGGTCCAGATATCATCTATTGCTACTCTGGGAGTCACCGATAATTGGATTCAGAAGTGTCTTTTCAACCCTCTCTCAGAGTCCAGCGACGAGCGCCCGACCAAGACCAAGCCAACATTCAAGGTTGTGTTTCCGACAGCAGACGAGATCAGGAGAAGCTTGGATGGCTACGCATCTGGTGGTTCAATTCATACCAAGATCCAGTCCCAACAGCAGGCGAAGCAACTAGCCTACCTGCATCCTTTTTTCTGCCACTGGGCAAACGATGCACCCGACGGAAAAGGTGAGGAGGAATGTTGTTGTGATCCTTGATCTTGAGCAAGTACATTACTGACAAAGTATTAGCATTGCCTGAAACGGCGAACGTGAGAGAGGCTGGCAGGAAGCGAGCTGCACCGCATATCAAGACATACATACGGTACGGTGAGAAATCAATCGACTGGGCGCTAGTCACGTCGGCCAATATTTCAAAGCAGGCATGGGGCGAGGCGGCAGGAGCGTCGCAGGAAGTGAGAATTGCTTCGTGGGAGATCGGCGTCTTGGTATGGCCTGAGATGATAGCCGAAAAAGCAACAATGGTAGGCGCTTTCCTAACTGATTTGCCCTCGAACAACACCGAAGGAAGCAACCCAGTTGTTGGCATTCGCATACCGTACAACCTACCTCTACAGCATTACGCAACGGACGAGATACCTTGGGTCGCAACGATGGCCCATACAGAACCAGACAACACGGGAAGGGTTTGGGGAGTAGCATAACCGGGCGGCGCAGCACACTTTCACATGCGAACGGACGGCGCGGTTGTATGTCAAGGGACATGTGGTATCGTTATATTGATCCTTGGAGTTTCTCATGTGAAGTGTCTGCGACTAGACTGGTCATTGCGCCTCAAGCCGTGTCGTTTCTCGTGACGTTCCTATGTTTCCGGTACGTTTACGCGCCGACGGTCTCGGGCTCCTTGTTGGCGTCGTAGCCATAGGCCTCCTTGAGTTTGTTGACGAGAGCGATGTACTCCTCCTGGGCCTGCTCGACGGTCTTTCCCTCGTCGACAACCTTTTGCCACGAGTTGTACTTGGCCTTGCCCTGTATCGCGTGTCTCGTTAGCACTGCACGTGGGATGCGGGGGTTTGGCGGCATCCAGGTCTCACCTTCAGGTCGAACATGCCGGGCTTGGGGGCTTCGGCGATCTTCTCGCCAGTGCCGACCTTATACAGGGCTGCGGTGCAATAAATCGTCAGCTATTAAAGCTCGAGGTTTGCAAAAGAGGCGAAAAATACATACCGTAGAGCTCGAGAAGCTCATCGTTGCTGGGCTTCTGGGTAAGCTTCTTGCTGTCGATGACAGCCTGCTTGAAGGCTTCGCTCTGAGGGGCAGACATGGTGTATGTGAGATTTGTTTGGACAAGAAAGATCTAAGTCTAAGGGTGTCGAGAGTCTGGTTCGAGATATGTTGTAAGGAGGGAATGTTGAGCGTTTCGTGGAGAAGGTTGCTCGGTGTTGGGAGGCGGAGGAAAGGGTTGGATCTTTTGGCGGGGTTAGGAGGTCCACCCGCCCGCCCACGCTTCATCATATGCGCGCGGGGCAGCTGATGCTGTCATTTAGGTTAGGCTGAGGTGGGCGCCCTGGCATCTGCTGATTGCACCGCCACAGGCCACCTCGCACGAAGCAGCAGCCGCCAAGTACTACCAAGTACGTATGGACGTATTACTCCGCGATTTCACAGGTCAGAAGTCCCTTGCCACAGCGACTGGGTCCCTGCCGGCACGGTTCACAACGAGGTGCAGGTGGCTGCCCGCAGCAGAGCTCTGGCGGAGCTTGGAACTTGGCGAAAGGAACGGACTGGACTGGGGGCCAAAGCACACGGTGGTGCAGGCAAGGTACTTGACTTGGTTAACGTCCTTCCAGCATGTGGGGTTGCCAGACCTCAACGGGGGTTTCGGTACCAGCGTGACTGGACTTGGCTGACCTCGGCTTCGAGATCCATTGCCTCTGCCATCGAGGAGACGGCCGTTCGGTCACGTTGCTCCTGAGCTACCTACCTTAGCTGCAGAGGAACCCGCCCGGCACTTTGATTGGACAAACGGCATTGGTCGCCAGTGTCGAGCTTTTGACTACACATAGAAGAGGTTCTTGCACTCGATCTATGCTTCAGCGCCCTTCTGCTTGCCGCTGACCGCTTGAATGAGAAGCCATTTGGGGGACCTTCTTCTGCCAGAACCAACGTTTCCGGGTGTGCACAAGTTCTTGCCGGCGTTGGCACTTTTGCCTTTCCGACGAGCGAACAGAGGATGCGCATTGTCGGGGCCGTACACCTCTCCAGCACTCTGTTGCTGGAGCACTCGCGTGGATACTTCCAGGTTTGCCGTGGCCATTGAGCTCATGTCTGGATAAGGTTCCTACGCAACGCTTGCCTGCCGCTTGATCCATGACCAGACGAATCGGATAACTGCTTCTGCCAGCTCCGTGCAGCTTTTGCGTGACGCATTTTGCCGTGTTGTTATAGAGGGCGTTGACGCGTCAAAACAACTGACATCAGCCCGTTAGGAAACGACTAGGAAACGCAGATGATCTCAGCAATCCCCTCCATCAGCCCTCTGCTTGCACCGGCTTCCTACATCGAGCACACCGCAGGACGGTCAATCTCATTTTTCATCCCTTCTTCCGCAACGCCGTCAAATGACAGGCCATCAAATCTTGGTCTGCGCGTGGGGAAAGCCCGGACGGACACCGCAGATCGACAATCTACCAGCCCAAGGACGGACAATACTGGCTGAGCTGACCTACCACATGTTGTATCACCAACCGGCACGGACTTGGACACTGAAACCTGTCCAAAAATACTAATGAGACTTCCGCGTTGTTCTCTAGCTCTGGGCGAGGACGCGTATCTGCTCCTTACGATCCGAAGGGTACACTCCATGTGCACTCCATGCCGTTTTCGTCCTGCGAGTCTCGGACCTCGCAGGGTGTGAATTCAAATAAAAGCCAGACGTCTGCCAGGTGTTTTACTAGAGATTTCCAAGATTCTCAAGATTTTTTCCTTTTCTTTTCTTTTGGCGATTCGACGAATACCCTTACACAATTCCTGGCACACACTGGCCGGTTCAACTTGTTTTCACAGCGCAGTACCTTCATCTGCACAAGGAATCATAACCTTCATTCCCCTGGCGCCAGCATTGACCCCCAAATCGACGTCAACATGGTCAAGACAGTCGTTATCCTGGGTGCCGCATACGGCGGTCTCGCGGTTGCGCACCGCCTGCTCAAGTACACGAGAAAGGATGAGCAGGACCTCAGAGTCATTCTCGTTTCAAAGGTAAGACATGTGCATATCTTGATTGGTAGGGCAATTGGGAGCCCGGACGACTATGGCAGAAACCGGAGAGTACTGCGGTACGCTTCGGACGCCCGTGGGGAGGCGGCGTATTCGCGGGCGATCCACCGTCATGCGCATTAGGGGGCGGCAAAGGATTTGCGATTGGGTTCATGATTCTTTCGAAAAGAAGAAAAAAGAAAGAACGAGAAAGGCCGTTTCGAGCTGACAGCATGGCAGACAACTCATTTTTACTGGAATATGGCATCTGTCCGTGCCATTGTGCCGGGCGTAATGAAGGATGAGCAGGTCTTTCAACCGATTGAGTCCGGCTTCGCACACTACCCAAAGGAAAGCTTCGAATTCGTTCTCGGCACCGCCACCGGCCTCGACCTGGCCCGCAAGTCGGCCCTTGTCTCCACCGCTTCCGGCCCGAGATCCCTGCCCTACGACTATCTGGTGCTCGCGACCGGCGCCCGCTCCGCGAGCCCCGACATGCCGTGGAAGAGCGCTGACTCGCACGAGAAGACGCTTGGCTTGCTGCACCAGACGGCGGAGAAGGTCAAGGCGGCCCGGCACGTCGTCGTCGCCGGCGCCGGCCCCACCGGTGTTGAGACCGCCGCCGAGATCCGTTTCGAGTACAAGGACAAGGAGGTCATCCTCCTCAGCGGCGACGAAGAGATCCTCGGCTCAGATCACGCCGCGAAGGGCATCGAGAACGAGATCGTCAGGCTGGGCGTGCAAGTCAAGCGAAACGCCCGGGTCGCCAACTCCCGCCCCTTGCCCGACGGCCAGACCGAGGTGACGCTCATGAACGGCGAGAAGCTCAAGACGGATCTTTACCTCCCGACCATGGGCCTGATCCCCAACTCTGAGTTCTTGGATCCCAGCTTGCTCACGGAGCGCAAATACGTCAGCGTTGATGACTGTATGCGCGTGAAAGGCGCCGACAACGTTTGGGCCTGCGGAGACTTGGTTTCCAAACCCCGCGCGGGCTTCATGGTGACCGACAAGCAGGTGGGTTTCTTTCTTCCATTGGATTTCCTGAAAAGGTGACAGAAACTAATCAGAATCACATGAACAGGCCGCCGGCGTGGTAAAGAATATCGAGCTCGCCATCAAGGGCAAGGACCAGCAGGTCGTCAAGGGCATGCCAGTCGACATCTTTGTATGCTCCACTGGCCGTAGCCGCGGCGCCGGTCGCGTCGGCTGGGTCAAGGTACCCTCCCTGTTCGTCTGGGCCGTCAAGGGCCGCACGTTGGGCTCAGACTGGCTGCCTAAGTATACAAATGGTTCACAATGGTGAGCGGGCGATGAGTAAGGCCGACCACGACGGCTTCTATGGGTGTTTTGTATAAGGTAACCGTTTTATTTGTACTCACATCTTACAACCTCTTAATCAGACATTTCCCCATCTTCTGAAAAGGAGTGGGTTCTTTGCAGACTATATTTACGACTACCCCAATCTATCTAGTGCAGTCTGCCAACTCCTCCGCTGAGCAGAGCGTTCTTTGGATTCTCGTCCGTGACAGCTCTCAAGATGAGCCTTATGGTCCTGCATGCACAAGCGCATGAAAGCAAGGGGACAGATTAATTAAAAAAGACTCCCGCGTAAATTTAACGTAAAAAATTCCCAGCCGCACCAGTTAGCCCCAGAAACGAAATAGCCCAAGCCGGGCTCATGAGACCGACATGCTTTCTTTTTTGTCCGACATTGCTTCTCATCTGCTGAGCTTCTCATCTTCAATCTCCCGACGCAGCTGCTCTAGTACTTGCTGTCGCGAGGAGAGGTGCGACTCGAGACCCTCCACTTGCTCTCTCACCGTTTGCAAATCCTCAGACACGCTCTTGAGACTGGCACCGCCCTTGGCCTTGCCGGAACCCTCCTCAAGCTCCCGGAGTTCCTTCCGCTTGTAGTCCAGCAGCTGCTCGAGCTCCCGCTTGACCAGGGCGGGCTTGCTGTCTCGTTTGCCGCCCTTCTTCTGCTCCACGCCAGCTTCTATACGCGCCATCTTCTCGTCGAGCTCCTGGAGCTGCTTCTTGAGCCGGACCTCCTCCCAGTCGTCCGTCTTGGAGGTAGAGAAGTCGGTGCCGCTCGACTTGAAGCCACTGCGACCAAGGCGAGTAAGATACTGGTCGCCAAACTTTGCTTTCCGCCCCGTTGCCGTAGAGTCGTCCGCCTTTGTGGCCCAACGGGAAGAGGCGGGGTTGTTGTTGTCGAGTTGGTAGTCAATCTTGTTGCGCTCGAATGAGGCGCGCAGGGACGCTGGTACGGTGCGCGGGATGCGGAAGCCTTCATGGCGGTTGTTGAGAATGTGGAGGAAGGCGAGGCAAGCATCCTTGTTGATGGAAGAGCCGGCAGAGGGGTTGATGAGGTTCCACGCGGAGCGGATATCGGTGTCGGGAACATCGAGGGATTCGTAGAGGTCTTCTAAGGCAGAGACTGCAGCCATCGCAGGTCAGCAAACAACATGACGGTAGCAGCGGGCGTGCGAGCTTGGACGTACATGAGATTTCTCCCCGCGCATCCCGATTCTCCTGGTATATCGACTCGTACTTGGACTTGTCCTGGGGCGTCATGTACCAGTCGAAGCCGTCCTTCAAGCCAGGAGAGTCTGGATCGTCCTCGACCTGCTCAAAGGCAACTTGCTTCCCTGTAAGCGCGCGATTCGCCTGGACTAGATGTGCTTTGGACTCGGGCACGAGCCAATCGGGCAGCGTCGTGGGGACGTCTGCGTACTCCTTATCGAACACAACGTCATTAGCACCTGAGAACATGAAGACCAGCCAGCAGCAGCACCCACTCCGTTCAGAATGTCAAAAATAACTCTCATCGCAACGCAGAACTCCTCAAAGTCGAGGTTGCCATCATTGTCGACGTCGGCGAGATCCCACACCCGCTCGAGCTGGTTATCCGTCAGGCCGCTGTTCTTCAGCACCGGCGCGGCTTGTTCTCCTGTCAGGAACTGCGACCCGCCCGTCCGAGCCGAAAAGATGTTCCAATACGTCTCGATTTCTTGCGCTTCGATGCGAGGAGCCATTGTGATGTCTGTAAGAGTGCTGGCGGCGTTCGTAGAGGAGGTGTGTAAGGTGGACGGCGGCGGCGGACTGAATGGATGCTCGGGCCTCGTTTGGTAGCGTCGGAAACGATTGGCCTGTTTGTCTTTTCGAGAAGACAGCAGAAAAGATTGGGCGCCGACGGGTGTAAATGTCAAGAACCAGTCGGTAGCGGAGAGTTGTCGTTGCTGAGTGGGCCGTCGTCAGTTCGAGTCTTGCGAAGCTTGGCCAAGGACGTGGCTTGGGGTAAATCGGGGGTGGTTCTGAGAGTGGGAGGCGGTGCTTCTGTGCATTGACTTGACTGGGTGTCCGCCGTAACGTCCTGTGAAGCTCGGTGATGCAAGCTCGACCCACTGTTGTGGTCGACCAGGGTACCCTAGACGCTTAGCTCATCGTGCGATTACATAACATAAATGGCTCAACCACCATAGTACGCCTGAAGAATTACCCCCTAACTAGTCTTTCTGCGGCGTACAGTGAGGGAAGCATCGCACAAGGTGGGAATTATAGCATGTAAGCAATTTTCTTCATTCTGTACTACTCTACAAGCTGGCTCAAAGTTTTGGTATCTCAACACGAAAAAGAGGCTTCTGTCCAGATGAAGCAGCCAAAGACCAAATTCCAGATTGGTGTTTGCGGTCAACCAAATAAAATGCGAGCAATCTCAGAAAGAAAGCAAGCAAAAAAGAGGCTATCCACGTTCCTCCAAAGAAACCCGCCTTCCGCATCCAAGTGGACTATCCTCTCTCTCAAAAAAAAAGGAAAATAAACAGCAAGTAAAGGACGTTCTCTATGCGGAGAAAATAACGCCCTGAGCGAGTGTCGTGGCAATCAAGTATGCCTGCGAAGGTGTTGCTGGCGACCTGCAGTTCCAAGCTCAAGCTGCGTTGGTGAAGTTTTTCTGCACGCACGTCTCGTTCGTTTGTCTCTTTTTCCAGATCGGACCCAAGGCAGCTTCAGGCAGCAGCGCGTGATAGCTGAGTTCATACCGTCACTCAGTCTTTCTTTGAGTCCTCAGTTGCGTGTTTTGCCTTCTTTGTGTTCTTGACTTGCCGCTCGACCGTTCTGAGGATGGAAGGAAATTGAACAGGCTGTGAAGCTGGCTGGACAGCTATCTGTTTGCCAGTGGCCTGGGGCGCTTGATGACACACTTCCTCCGATCCCAAGCTACTATTCTCAAAGTAGTGAGGACGAGCTTGTTGGTGCTGAGAAGAGACGCCAAATGGGGAAAGCTGGCCACCTGCCTGTGCATTGGTTTGATGGACTTGCATGCCGGTGCCCGCAGCAGCAGCAGCTTCAAATGGCATAGGGTTAGTGTTCCTGTAGGCTGGGTATCCAAAGCCAACCTGAGAGTTGTGCATGCTTGCTTCTGGTCGAAAAGCCGCCTCGTGGGCTGACTTTTTGTTGCGCTCATGGTACTCCATGTGTTCTGGGGAAAGGGCTTGTGCGGGATGCGACTGGGTGCGAGTAGCAGACTGCACCGTTGGCTGGCTGTAGCTTAAGTGTCCCATTTGAGCACCAGGGCTGTCCTGAGGCTTCGAGGCAGGCATTGCCTGGGGAGGCAGCACTGGAGGAGGCACAGGCGTACACTTCTGGCCGGTTTGTCCTTTCGAGTTCTTGATCTTGATCCTGGGTTTGGCTACCTGTGACTGGTTATCCGTTATGAGCTCAGCGGAAGACTTCATTGTCGTAGGTGCTGGGGCCGTGAAGTTCTCAGAACTACTAGAAGGACCAAATGTCTCTGCAGATGCGGCCAACGCCGAGAAAGCATCAGGATCGGATCGTGTCTTTGAGGCTTTCTTCTTCGACTTGGACACTGCGGGGTTGGAGGTTGTCTTTGTAGTGGGCACTTGCGCTCCAGCTGCGTCACCAGGCTCTTGCGAACCTGCGGTTTGAACTCCAACTCCTTGGGCAGCGAGATCCTCAGATCTTGGATGCTTTCGAGGACGACCACGGCCACGCTTGACGGGCTGGGGTACAAGAGAAGGTGTGGGATTATTCTCGGAGTTGCTGGGATGCGCGGCGCCATACTGGTTCATCTCGGACTGTGCGACGTGCTTGGGAAGGTTTGGAGCGAATCCAGCCTGGTTGGCCTTTTGGACATGGGCAAGGTCTTGATGGAAAGCCTCCGGAGCGGTTGCAATTGGTTGATTGGCAGTCTTTGCCATTGTAGCAGCAGCCTGCTTTGGCTGTCTCTTGGTCTGCTTCGACTGTCGGGGTTGCTGCGCTGCGGGCATCTTCTTGTTTCGAGCGTTCGGCTTCTTGGTGTTCGCCTTTCGGGGTCTTTTTGCGGCGCGGGGCACGTAGTCGTCATCATTTTGACCATCATCAAGCGGCTCATACTCGTCATCGCTGTCATCGCACGCCCGCTTGCGAGATGATGTGGGCGCTGGCTGCGAAGCATAGCTCATCTCGACTCCAGGGGCTTCAAGCGGGGCTTGGTTCGAAACGGGATCCAAGATGTTTTCTGCTTCACTATGGATTTCGGCGCTCTCGTATGTTCTAGCCTGGTCCTGGTCAACTTGCATCTGTTCGAAGTGCGCTGGCTCACTCTCCTCCACGATCGCATCAAGGTCATTGCGGCCTGGCTGGGGTTCTGGAGACTCGGAGGCATCGAGGATGAACGGCGAAGTGTAGCTGCCAGTTCCGCGCCTGGCCGCCACTGACGTGTACTGTTGACCAGGGGCAGGTTTGTTGAATAGCCTGGACCGGTGAGAAGTTGCTATTCTCGATGAGGCGGTGTGGTTGGGTGCAGCATTGCTAGTCTTCGTAGTAGCTACGACTCCCACGAGTTCCTCAGCTGTCTTCTGGAATTCCCGTTGTTGCAATGATGCGGCCTTGGGTGGCCGACTGTGTGCGTTTCCAGCAGATAGATCTTGAGCGATTGCTTGCTCCAAGGACAGCTGTTGCTGTTCGTCGCTGGTTGGCTGGCGGTAGTCAAGCAAAGATCGTCCGGGAACATTCCCCAAAGCCTGGCCGGACTCATCTCTTTCAATGACGAAACCGGGGTCAATCGGAACTCCACGGTTTGCGTCAAGCTGTGGCTGCTGTGGAAGGAGAGGGTCGAGGACGTTGAGCGCGTTGGGATTTCCGTAATACCTATAGAAGTGACAAACTCCGTTGTTGAAGTCCTCTGGCTCTCGCAATCGCTTGAGCCACAACTCTGGCTCTTGGTCTTCGATGGGCTGGAAGTCCTGCACACGGTTGCTTCCTCTGCTCTTGTAAAGTTTGACACGGCAGTAAGATAGCATGTCTTGATTGATGGGGAGCTCGACGAAGCTTGTAGACGTACCACGCCACTTGTCGATGGCATGAATAAGCTCAGGGTGGCCTGACTTGCGCAAGAACGCACCTGCCAGCTCGATCTCGTGCTGGAAGAGTATATCCGTGGGGAGTCTAGGCCGAGTGAGATTGACGTACTCATCCACTGAGTGAAGGCCGTCTTCGGCGCGTCGGATGAGATCAGATACTGGGATCCGGTCAATCTTTCTGCACCAATCCTGGATCTGCTCATGGCATTTTATGTAGGTTTGGATGAAAGTTGTGATCTGGTCTGTCGTAAGGTTCAGGCGGTGGACTGCCACTGAGAACTTATAAGTTTGGCAGAGAGTCGAGAGGATTGCCCATTGCGCCCCGGTACCGATGCTGTCCCAGGAGTCCGGGTCGAATTCACTCTGCAATGTGCCGTCCATGCTTGACTCGAATTCGCCGCGGAGACCTTCGTCAATTTGTTGCTGAGGCTGAGGCTGAGGCTCGGGCTCAGGCGATCCCCAGTCCAGGTCATTGGTCACAGCCAGACAAAACTCCTTGAAGCTTTCGCCTCTCTTCGGGGCTTGCAGTTCGCCTGTAGCTTGTATGTCGTCCTCCTCCTGCCTCTCTTCCTCAATGCCGTACATGGTCTCATCATCTTCTGCCTCCAGCGGGGGCAGGTGCGCTACCAGCGCTCGGCGTTCGCCCTGGTTGTCATCCTGGTCTACTTTGCATTAAGAAAACTTCTGAATTGTCGATGGGCGGGGGGACGTACCGTTGTCGCTGTCTGCATATTGAACGGGAAGATGATTGTCTTCATGCCAGTCTCCTCTGGCCCTTGCCTCGATGAACTGCTCACTGGGTCCCGGGTGCTGGTCTAGCTCGATGGTTGGGAAAGCGCAGTGGCGAGCAGGCTCAGGGTCAAAGACAGGATCAGGAACAGTGAAAGCTGGTCTCTCGACTCCGGCCACTAGCATTTCAGCATAGCGACCGGGCTGGTGTGCCAGGGTTGACCGACGCAGCTGTCTGCCGTCGTTGCCAGGATCGGGCTCTTCCATGGTGACGTGCCGATTCTGCGGGAAGGGAAGCGAGAGTAATTCAGACGGGTAAGATACTCAGAATAGTTAATTGGAAGCAATATTGTTTGCCGCTATCACCACCTAACGAGGGATGGTGGTGATGTTGGTTGAAGGTAGCAAAAGGATGGAATGAGCGATGGTACGGTGACGGAGTGGAGAGGGAAGTTGAAGTGGAGGGAAGGTGGACGAAACGTCCAAGGTTGGGTGAGATGAGAAGAAGAGGTGAAAAAAGATTGTGGGTTGACCGATTTTCGTGTGTTGTGTGCGCGCGCTGCTGGTCAACGAAGAAGAAGGCAAGAGCAAAACCGGGCTAGGAGTAGTCGCTCCTTCCTCCTTGCTGGGAATCAACGGTCTTGGTGGAGATGAACAAGTGCGGTTGCCAGATCGCACAATCGGCATGTTATACACAGACCAAAGACCCCAAGCGAAGTTTTAGTCAAAGGGCCAGCAGGGGACGTTTCCGTCCAAGTCAAACAACGTTCTTCACCTCCCAAATTCGTTTAGGACATATCGTGATGTTATTTCCTCATCCAGCCTGCTTGCAGCATCATAACTCCTTTTCCAGGGTGCTCCTATGCTTGTTTCAGGCACCTTGTCGAGCCCAAGTAAACCCACAAGATGTAGAGGCGACAACTTGGAATACGTCACTGAACATACGTCGACAGGTGCGACAAGACCCAGCAGCACGTGTGCCCATCCATGAGATGCCATGCTCAGCATGGAATGCGAAGAGTATCTTGCGAGATCGAATGGCACACATCTATTGCATACCCTGTAGACTGTTGGCAGTAGCAACAGCCGGTCTCTATATTCAATAATGAGCCATTGCCGACGAAAAAGGGGTATACTGACTACCCCGGCGCCTCCCATGATTGCAAGCCGAACGGCCCTCCAGTTCCCATGAATGCAGTATTTATGTACAAAAATCATGTTTCATCGCCCCGCTGTCCCTCCTTCGACAACGCCAAAAGCGCCTGCTACACCTTCGTGGCCCGACACACCTAGTTCTGACCTGGGTCCACGAACGGAACGAACTTGGCTCTGTCTTCATATCGCTCACGGTCCACGACAAATCCATCGTAACCATCCCCTTCCATTCTGTCATCATCGTCTAGCGTAGCTTCTATGCCTCTCTTGCCTCCCTTTTGGCGGCCGTCGTTGTGGCCGGCTCTTGGGATGTGTCTTGTCGCATCAGATACTATTCTCTGAGCATCGAGAAGATCCTCATAGGCTCGCAGCATCCTCTTGCTCTCCTCGTCGAAGTTGACTGAGAAGCGTTGCACGGAGACAAACTGGACGCTGGGAATCATGGGCTTTCCGTAGACTGTCATAATGTAGGCAGCAACGATGAAGGCCGATCGATCATTGCCTGTCTCGCACACGACCAAAACCTTTCCGCCCCTAAAGTTGTCGCTGTCGATGACCATGCGGCCGTCCTGCCTTTCCAGCGCCTGTGCATGGTAGACTTCGAGCAAGTGGTTGTTGATTTTCCGCACGACCTCTGGAAAACCTCGGACCAACTCGAAATTGTCGGCTACATCTAAATACTCGACCTTGATGCCGAGTGACAGCGCGGCTTTGTCGACGCTCATAAAACGTGCAGCTTGTGAGAATCTCGAAACGATTATCATGCTAATGCCGTTTTGCGCCAGCCAGTTGGCATCCCGAGCAATAGAGAGTGGTCCGAGATATAGAAAATCGAGGATCGGCTGTGCTTGGCGGCGCGCTTCATAGTTCCAGCCGACCGACCTGTCAGTGATGGTTTGTTTGACGTTGCGGGTGATAATACTGAGATCATCGCTCGTCAGGTGCATGGAGTCCACGTTGTCGAATGAAGGAAGCAGTGCGGAGTCGGCACCCTTGGAAAATGTGAGAGGGATGGGGATGTAAGGCGGGCTGGGTGGTCTTTGACTCCATGGCGCCGTGGCGATGGCGTTGGAAACGCTCTCGGGAGCTGATTCTGACATGTTGATGCCCTCTTGATGCGGGGTTTTTTGACTTGTTTGGCGTTGTCAACGCAAGAGAGTATGTTTCGCAGTTTCCGTGCGCAATGACTCGATGTGGCCAAAGCTGTACTCCGAAGTGCGTTTGCCGGGCTTGCTTGCCAAGATATCTTTTGTGCTTCCGCGTACTTTTGATTGTAGCAATTCGAGGTAGGTAGATATACTACCAAGGAACGTCGGACGTTGCGGTGAAGCTTGTGAGAGGTAGTGGGTTGCGAGAGGTGAAGTTGGTTGTGGAGATGGGAAGTGTGCTCCAGGGTGTGAGTGGCACTCGCCGAGCGGTGGGGCTCTCGATCTAGCCTGTCTAAGCACGTGGGATCTGCGCTGAGGCAGGCAACCGCACCCGGAAGCCCCTGCGTCTTATTTTAACGTCGTTTCTTACCTTGAGGTTCTTACCTTGGGGTTGACACAGCAAGGTGCCTTTAGCCACAACTTCGTATTAACCAGCAAGAAACAATCAGGGTTCATCCACACCCATTTTGACTAGATATGTTCCGCACCAGTTCTGTTGTACGTTTTGTTGTACAATAACAATTGGACTGCACAATGAAAGGCACATAGGATGCAGCGCCCTCAATCCCTGAAGAAGACGAATGGCTTAGAAGCAAACCCCATCAACGTCGAAAATAACGCAAAAGAATTTACCGCAAACTTTTTAGATGGGTTGCACGGGGCCATTCAGTCCCAAGGTTGCATCTCTTACTTACTCAACGCCTACCTGGGTAGGTACCTTAGGCAGTAGTAGGCAGTAGTACCCAGTAGGGTCCTCACAATGTAGGACGTGAATGTCACAGGTGCAGTGACAGATGCAACCGCCGAACTAGATGCCCAGCCCCACCCTGGGCCTCTCCCACGCGTCGACTCCCAACCCCCGACCCTGATAGCTCACATCTTGCCCATGTATTTCACAACAGTCAGTGGTCTGGTGGGATTACTGGGCGCTTTCATGCGAGTTTTTCTCTGAAAGTCCCACGCCACGGGTGCGCAAGTTCGAATCCCACTCTCTCAGTGGGTTCTTGCTCTGCCGCCGTTAGAAAAGTCCTTTGCATCGTTACACCTGAGGTTGGTAAGAATCTCCTGGGGATTTTCATAGGCTGTTCCAGCTGAACTTTTTGCCTTTTGACAACGTGCACCCTATATAGATAGACCTTAATAATACGTAGTCTTCTCCGTGTTATTACTTTCGTTAGGTGTAAGAGCAGTGTTCTAAGCAAGTCACGACGATTGCATATAACGTATAGGTTTTAGACGGGATATACAATTACTCGCGACGACAGCCGCTGCAATGCACAATAGATACGTTCTACGTAACGGCATAGGGAGGTGATGTATTTGAACGCTTTTCGTCTACTGTATGTAGGATGTCGTAACTACCTTGGCTCATTCACACGGCTGCCTTATAGAGCCTCCTACAGCTCCTCGGAGACAGTCTCGCTCTTCTTCTCCAGGGCGGGGAAGTCAGCGAAGCCGAGCTCATACACGAGACCAAGAGTCATCTTGGCATGCTCAAGCATGTGGTCAAATGAGAGGTACTTGATGAGGTCGTCGACGCTGTGAATGTGTTGATCCGAGTCCTCAAAGGCAGACTCGATAACGAAAGCCGAAGGGTAGCCGGCCTTGCTGGCGGAAGCGTGATCTGAGCAGGCGTATCCGCACTTGGTCTCGATGAAAGGGATCTTGCAGTACTGTTGATATTGTCAGCATGATCTCGCAAGTCAAGAAGCGACGGACAATGTACCTCAACAATGACCTTCTTGATGAAATCAGTCAATCCAGCATCAACGAAGTCGGTGATGACGCCGACGCTCTCAGGTTTGCCGGCATCGAGCGTTCTTTGCACGAAGCCAGTCATGTCCTGCTGGAGCATGGCCTTCACATCACGTCCGTCCTGCTCGTATGACTTGAAGATGGCTTGGCTACCAAGGAGACCGCCCTCCTCGGCGCTGTACCAGTGGAATTCGATCGTGTTGTCGGCCTTGCCTTCGACGACGTCCTTGGACTTGAGCAAGGTACGAAGGACCTCGAGAATGGTCATGGAACCACTGCCATCATCATCGGCGCCGGGCGCGGCCAGGATAGAGGGCAGCCAGAGGTTGATGGAATCTTGATGGGCACCGATGACGACTGTGCGGTTGGACTTGCCCGGAATTGTAACAATAACAGAGCTTTGTTGCCATGTGTGGGGGAAGGCCGCGGCGGAGACGTGCTTATCGGCACCCGCATCCTTGATGATGGAGTTGATCTTGGAGAGAAGCCATTCGGACGACTGGCGGCCGTAGTCTGACTTGTAGTAACGGGTGTGGAAGCTGGTAAACTTCTCAAGGTTCTTCTGAATCTCGTTCTTGTCAAGGTCCTTTATCAAGGGCTTGACCTTGTCTTGAAGCGTGCACTTCTCGGGGAAGACGGGCTTAGCCTTGGCCGTGGTGCGCAGGCTGGCCTTACCAAAGTCCTGGTGATCGGTGATGTCGAAGAAACGGTTGCCATTCTGCAGAGTTGCAGGTTAGTACACACGAACGACGGGATGTATGCGGTGTCGTCCTACTCGGCGAAGCTCCCACTTCTCCTCCTCGGTGACCCAGCGAGTGTCGCCTTGGGCGAGCTCAATCAGGTACTTCTCAGGCTCGGAGCCGGCGGGATACAACTGGACGCGGTTGATCTCGTCCTCGGCAACAAAGCGGGCCGTGGCCGAGTGCGCCAAGATGGCGAGAAGCGAAGCTTTGGCAACCTTCATTTTGGATTGATGTAGTTGATCAAGTCGTACAGTCTGGGGATGATGAAGTGGGCGGGTGGATGTCAGAGGGAAGAGGAGTGTCGGGGTCACGTCGCGAGTTGCTTTAATAGGTAGGTACCTAGCTAGGCAGGGGACGCCACTGCAACAGCTTACGCAGGACCCAACGTGTGGAACTGAAGCTCCCCTGTCTGCAACATATCACCCAGGTGCCGCTAGATTCAAGGCCAATCATTGGATGTTTGGCCATCAGAGACCCACCTCGCATCATGCTCCTCCAGTGTCGTTGCCTGGGAACGACGCCAGTGTTATCGGTTATGCAGGGGTCTAGATAAGGAGCAGTGCCTTACCTCGGATACCTACCCGCATGGAACATTGAGGCTACCCAGAGATCATCACGTCATCTGCGCGGGAGCTTTCTTCTGTCCCATTTGATATGCAGCCCAGCCGCTGCTGCATCAAGCCGAACTTGTCATCATACACTCTGGGCTTCCAACATGCTGCTTAACCAAGAGATTACGGAATTCACACCGCGAACTCGATATTTGCCGCGAATGCGGAGATAAAGCCCGATGGGGAAAAGAGCGTCGTGAGACATGCGCATGGCCAAGCGACGTCTCCAGCTTCAGACGAACCAACCCACAGCAAAGGCCTGTCTGGCGCCGCTCAACATTCAGCGTCAAGCGTTTCGCCGTCGCGAAAATATACATGCAACACCAGGCGTTCGCCCGTCGTCTCCGACCGGACTACTGCTCTGGCCCTCATTAGTTTATCTATGAGAGAGCAGACGGGATCTCGAGTTCTCCAATGGGTGTGGTCGCATGTGTCGGAGTCCCGTGCTGTTGCTCCTTGAGAACCATCGATCGCGCGCCATGGCTTGTGCAAATGGCCGCACTTGGATTGGACTGCCTTACCATGTTGAGATTTGGGTCTCAAGATTGCTTATGAGCTAAAGTGCAATCGGATAGATTTGGTGCGCAGGTGACCAATCTTGAACGAGGGACTTGGGCAGCAGCATGGTGCTAGTAGAAGAGATGTGGATGGTCTCTGAAGCACTGCTATCCAGGATCCTACGGGGGAAACAGGCGGGAACATGATACCCGGCCCTTCACTGTGTATCGCTCCAAGCCCTTCCAAAACAAACGCCCGGCTTACCAATTCGAGCTCATCTGAACCTACATCTAACTTCGGACATGGCAGCTACCATGAAGTCCCTGTGTAGGTTGCAAAAAAATGTGGGTTCGGGGAACGGACTTTGGGCACGGACAGCAAACCTTCGTTCGAAAGAAGGCGATGATCTCACGGGGAAACGTCGCATTTCCCCAATCCAGATCCCCGCCCGCACATAAAGGGACTTTAGCAGCCGCCGCCTTGCCAGGAGCTGTGCCATGCATGACGCTACCACTTCTATTGATAGCCTAGTCTCATTTGAGCTTCCACGTCTACTAATAAACATCATCTGTTCCTCTGGATTTAACCCAGGATTCTCCTCCAGTCCTTCTCGAACCAAAACACCCACCACTCACTCGCTTGGGAGCTACCGACACCATGGCAGACTCTCAGCCAAAAGACAAACCCTTCGACCTCATCCAACGCGGGGTCAAGAGGACCAGCGTACCGGGCATCCTGACCTTCGTCGGCCTCCGCGGTCTCGATCCGATACTCCAATATAAGCTCATCGCTGGCGGTTGGGGCGCCTCCCTCCTCTCCAAACTCGGTCTCAATGTCGTTCTGCCGCTCACTTCCGCCTCCAACACGGGCATCGCCCTCATCGACAACCTCAACCTTCCCCTCCCGCACCTGATCCTCCTCGGCATGTCCGTCGGCTCCTTCGCCAAGCAGGCCTACTGGGTCGTCAGCGTCTGTGCTGAAGAATTTGGGCCCTCTGCTGCTGTGCCCGTGAGCATGTACAACACCCTCGTGAACAGCGCCAACTCGCTACTCTTTCTTGCCGCCTCGACCTCCGTCCTCGTCTCTCCTCTCTACTTCCCCGGCACCTCTCTGCCGTACCAGGTTGTCCTCGGAAGTGCCCTGTTCGGCATCGGCATGTTCCTCGAGACCGCGTCTGAAGAGCAGCGCAAGCATTTCAAGGCGAAGCCCGAGAACCAGGGTAAAGTCATTCGCGAGGGTCTCTGGAGCTGGGCGCGTCACATCAACTATGGTGGATATGCTCTTTGGCGCGCGGGTTACTGCATGGCTGCGTCTGGCTTCATCGGCGGTACCATCATGGGTGTTGGACAGGCATTCGACTTTGTCTCGCGCGCCGTGCCGGTGTTGAACGAGTACTGCACCAAGAGGTACGGCGAGCAGTGGAATCAGTTCAAGAAGGAGACAAAGTGGGTTATCCTTCCGGGCATCTACTAGTCACCTGGCCGGACGGTATTAAACACTTATGATGAGGTTTCGGTATGCGAGCTGCTCCCAAGAGGCACTCCACTAGACTTGCCCAGAAGTTCATCATGTCATTTACACACGCCGATTCACCACGCCAGGTCACAGGGCAACGCAAACTAAATTGCATCTCATGTAATAGCATCTATATCGGAGTTCCTTAGTCGACCGGGGTATGCAAGTGTCCTCCACATGCGGGCTCGTTGTTTACTGAGTAAACCATCAACCATGTGCCTAGAAAATGAAAGACTTTGAAACGTGATGAAATAGGACGCAAATGTCAAAACGTCGCCCAGCCCGCTACCCTGCGGGCGTATGCTTTCCGTCGTATGCACCTCGCTCACATGCTGTCTTCCATTTGCCGACTCCGTACCTTTGCCCAGTCGTCGCGCTCTTTCTTGCCGCCCTGATCCTCCAGACCCATGCCTCGCTCAACCCACTCTCGACTGCCCATGTGGCTCAAACGAGAAAGCGCACGTGCAAACGCGAATGCCTCCTCGTCGCCCGAAAAGAGACCCGAAAGACCCTTGATGGAATCAATATTCTGATCCAAATCCTCGAGCAGGTGACTCATCGCGCCGTCGCCCTGTCCAGCTTCTTCTTTGCCCTGCTTGCCCAGCGACTCCTCCAATTCCGCGCGAGACACGAAGAGCTCCGTCAGGGGCTTCTCCGTCGTGAGGACAAGCTTGGCGTGCGACTCGTACACGGCATCGATAAAGGTGATGAAACGACGAGCCAGATCACGCTGGCGGTAAGTCATGCCCGGGATCTCGGTCACGATGAATGCATCGTAGCAGCGCACCAGCTCGAGATAGTCGGCGGCGGACGTAGGCTTGCCGATGAGCTCGTCAAAGGTGAACCAGGCGCAGCGGCCGCTCACGCGCGGTACGCGGATCTCGCGGCCCCAAACTTTCTGAACCTCCGGGTGAGGCTCGGGTGAATCGGGGTCGCCGAGGAAGCAAAACCATTTCTCGGCGTGGGAATTTGCGTGTGCGTCCAACGGCGTGTGGTAGACGCCGGAAGGGGGTCTTGGGATTTTGCGATAGTCTGTCGGGGAATCTAGGCTGATGACGTGGAGCCGGTTCTTGAGCAGCTTGATTGCCGGGACGAAAGACTCGCGCTGGATGCCGTTCTTGTATAGTTCGTCGGGGTGTCGGTTCGATGTGGTTACCAATACAACGCCATGCGACATGAGTGATTCGAGCAGTCTGTTGACGGTTAGTCGCCACATTACCCACGCCTAGTTTATGCCGCTCAAAACTCGCCTCCTTAGAATCATAGCGTCTGCTACATCTGTACACTGGAACTCGTCGAAGCAGAGAACATTGCCCTTCTCTGCGATGTCGGCCGCGACAAAAGGGACAGCGTCTACATCGTTGCCGTGCAGCATCTTCATCTTATGAAGGCGCTTGTGGACGTCTTGCATGAAGTTGTGGAAGTGAATCCTCGTCTTGGACTTGACGGAGCTTGGCAGGGTGTCGTAGAACAAGTCCATGAGCATCGTCTTGCCACTGCCGACATCGCCAAACAGATAGAGCCCGCGAGGCAAATTCGCCGGAATGGCGCCAATCGCGGCTTGCGTTTTGCCTCCGCCAAACCAGGATCCAAACACTGATTTCGCAGGTTTCAGGGAATCGAGAGTCGGGTGCGCGACTGCTGGCGCATGGTAGTTGACGAGCTCGTCGTGGAGGTGTTGGAGGCTCTGAATGATGCCTGTTGCCCGCGCGGTCGCATTAGCATGTGATCCTAGGCTTTGCGCCGCAAATCTTCTCACCTCTCTGGTGTTCGTCGTTTCGCAAGATGCCGTTGTCCACCCGGCGATCGTACTCCTGGATCGGACCAAAGTCATCTCTCGTCACTGTTGCCCCTTTAGCTCCTGCGCCCCTCCCCCCGGCTTCTATGAACCCACCGTTGTTCCCCTCTGTTGCCGCTGCTACCGCCGACGCTGGCCTTCTCTGTCCAGCATAGCTCGAGTATTGCGCCGGAAAACGTTGCGCGACCGTGGTTCCGGGTTTGTTGGCACTCGTCCTGCTCGTCAGACAGGCTGTGGAAAGTGTGCGGCGGAGGGTGGGCTGTCTCGGGAGGCTTCGGGCGACCGGCGGCGACCGGCGTAGGCGACGGAGGGGGAGGGAGGAAGAAGCAGCAACGCCGCGCATGGTGGGCTGCGGGCAGATCAACAAAAACAAAACTCTACGAGAATCGATGCGCGCAGAGACATGTTATGCGATCCGCGCTCTCGGTACAATGGCTCGACGAGAAGACGCAAAAGGGGTGATGTGGAAGCCACAAAAAACGCTTTCGTCGCCCGTACATTAGAAAATGACGCTATGCCTGCCGCCGGCGACACTTGTAGGTGCCGAATTAACGGGTTAGTGGAGCGGGCGCCACGGCTGACCTCGGGAAGACATCCTGCCCGGATTCTTCGTCCTTCGGGTGTTCAGCGTGACAGTGTCCCGCCTGCTGTTGGCGGTCGCTGGGGCACCTTGTCAGTGCAGTGTGCCGCCGCGGGGGGAACCCCCACCTTGCCGAAGTATCTCCTTTCCTTCTCGCCTGAGTGGACAGCCTGTGGCTGCACCAAAGCGGTGGATGTGGCTGGTGATGGCCTCAGCTTCTCCGGCATTGGCGCTCAGACCAGAGGGTTCAAACCAACTTCATCCCTTCAGACCGTGCGATTGCCGAGTCGGACGAGGACCTTTTTCGATACGGACGAACACCAGTTCTCTTGTTTCTGCACTGGATTTGCCTTTATTCATCACTGCATTGGCGAGGCTCCCGATGACTCCTGATTTGAACGCTGGGGATGAGTATGCACAAGAACCAAAACATGAGCTGCGCTTCAAGTAGAGCATCTCGCGAAGCCAAGATAGATGGCAATCGGACGTACTGGGTTTTCCTCATCGGCTGCATTGAGCATCCACGCGATGATAAATGTCCAACTTCTGGGGTGACACAAACCATCCCCACAGCTATCAACCGATGATTGGCAAGTTGATACCAGGCACCTTTGACATCACTAGGTGGGTTTGGAAAAACAAAATCAGCACCGTGTGGCAATTCCCGTCCGTGGTTGGCGTTCACACGCGCAGAATTCTTCTGGATCTCGGTGTAAGCAAGAATCGAACCAGAAGCCCCAGACAGAAATTATCTTGGTATAAGAGCCGTCCCCTTTAATCTGACTACAGATGAGATGGGATGGGGTTTCCTATGGAACACTTTCAACCAAAGGACTCGAGGAGAGTCAAAAGAACCTTCTGTTTCTCAAGAGAAGAGCGCGTCAAGTCATCCATTCTTTAACAGTGCGCCTGAGTCGCAAGCACTTATTGGCAAGCTTGTGTTGGCTGGAATGCCGATGGAGCCACTCGCAGAGCCCCATCCGAGTGTCGTTGGAGATCATTCTGTGGGAGTTCCAGACCGTGCTGTTGATTCTAGACTCGATTCGCCACAGGCTTGGCCTGATGCGCAAGCACTAGAACAAAGATCTAGACCTCCAAAGATCGGTTGCCCAACCGCCCGACAGCCTCGCATCATGTTGTGCTTTCGCACTATCCAAAATTGAGGCCTCCAACCCTAATCTCATTTTATAGAAGGCTATGGCACCTATAAAGCTGATATCAACAGGGGTTTCCAGGCAGACGCGATCCCTCACTCAGCCTGTCGATGTGGAAAGGGGGGGGGGGGGGGGGGTTCGCTGAGGTCAGGTGCTTGTAGTCCGCGGAGGCGCACTCGTCTGTCTCAAACATTGAACGGTCTATTACAGTCTGTCTCTGTAAAGTCTCAACATCCATGGGCCCAAAGAACCCTGGGACTCTCGTGACCTTGGTGCTTCCCAGGTCCGCATCCACGAGCGTGAGCTTGCCCGACCCTGAGCGGACAAATCCATCCCGGTCAACGTTACCCCCCAACGGACGTTAGGCTTCACTACATTACCCCTCAACTTCAATATGAAAGGCCGGAGAGATTCAACGCATGCAACCCTCGGCTGATTTCTTGCTGTCTCTGCGTTAGCGGTGGTACACGACATTGTCGTGTCTTGCTCCCTATCATCACACCAATGCACACACAGGCAGAGTGCTAGGTACGTCGTAGGCCTTGACATACTCAGGGTAGTCAAAATTAGCAAAGAGTGGCTTCAGGGGGGAATCCTGAATACTGATGTGGCGAAACTCGTGTACTGGATCCAGCAGAGATTGTGACTAGTTGGTGATGTCTAAGTCAAAGATCGCGGCGTCGGTCTCCCGTCAACCTCCTGGAACTAGAGGTATGCAGCGACGAGCAGCAAACGTGAGCTTCAGGCCTTCTGTCGGCGAAGCAGAAGTCCTGATGACCTGTGTTGTTACCCACAATCCTGCGAAATACGGGGAGAAGCGATAGGGGGCAAAATTGCTGGCTGCTCAGTGCGGTCGTAGGGCTCAATCCTTCGCTCGGACGGCCAACGGTGCTCCAGCTTTCTAACACAAGAATCGATGCCAGACTAGTCCTCTTACTCAGTCCTCACGATGTCATCGAGCTAAGTAGCCGCGTACAAGCCTTATCAATAACGCGCAGTATCAGCGAGAGGATCAATCCTCACGCTTTAGTATAGCAGATGCCAGACGGTTTAAAATACTGATCAGCAGAGCTCAGTACCATGTCTGATACGCATTGAGATCTCGACTTCGGGATCCGAGCCCGTGGCCGTGAAATTTGTGGAGTGTACACTAGAAATTGCCCGCGACTCATGCTGTGCTCCAGGACAGGTCCCTGAAGATCAAGCCGTGCAATGCGACCTCAATTACCAGTGTACACGGTGTGAGGCTGGTAGCGATAACCTTCGGAGACGTGCAGAGGTATCGTCGTGAGTGTCTGTTGGCTTAGACTTCTCAGGCTTTTCGCGAGGCCGTGGGCGCCTCGACCTGACTACGGCCAGAGCTGCATGGTAGGTTCTCAAGTATTTAATTGGCTTTGTCGTGCCTTTATGTCGAGTCTAAAAGAGGAGCGATCAAGGGACCAGTATTGATATGATGAAAGAGACCTTTGCACATCCGTTGTTCGTCGAACAACGTGATTGTGATAAGTCTCGAGCCCAAGACGCTGCCCCATCTCGGGAGGTGATATAATAACTACAGGAGAGAAGGACCTCCGCAAGAGATTTCGAAACAAACGCGCGCTGGAGCACAATTTCGGCAAGCCATTCGCCGCCCCAAATCGAGTCGCCTTTGCATCAATCGAACAACCTACTGCGCCCCTGAACAAGGCACAATGGTCACCGTGCCAGGGATTAGCAAGTTTCAAAAACGATACCTTTCAACGAGACGTAATAGAGCACGCCAAAGGGAGGAAGACTCGTGGCTTAAAAAGACGTTTCTGCCCCTTGTTAGCAGCTGGCTCGGGCCCCAAGATCCTACACCCCCTGAAGTGGGAAGATGCTTCTTTCCCAGTCCCAAAGTCACCTTCCTGATCGACAAACCGGAAGGATTGATCTGCCAGATATGTCAATACAGTCGTCTCGCTTTCCAGGAGCAGACCGAGATCGAAAGTGGAAGGAGACATTCCGACAGCGTGCCCTCGATCATGCCTTGCGGGCATTTGGCGGGAGCTCGATGTCTGTCCAAATGGCTCCGAGAGCACAACAGCTGCCCGTTTTGCCGTTACGAGCTCACTTACGGCCAGTGTGGGCATCGAGTACCTGCACGCCACGTCACAAGGGAGGAAATCTTCCTGATACCTACCACGATCCCAGACGGAGGCTACATACCAGACCGCTGCGCGGTATGCTACAAGGATGCGCTCAGGATAGCTGTCCAGACACGGCTACAGGCTTGCGAGCGCCGATTTGTGCAGGCAAGAGACCGTTTTCTCGCATCTAACAGTCCTTCTGACGCCAGTCTCTTGATACAAAGAAAGGCGGACTTGGAAAACATTATGCTTGACGAGTACCACACTAAGGTCACCGGCGCGTGGCTGACGTGCTGGTAGAAAGTTACCGGACGAGGGTCCGCAACGAAATTGAGTACCGAGCGCACAGCCGGTTGGCTGCGGACCAGCGGAGCAACCACAAGCTACTAGGCGGGCGTGAGATGTCCAAAGAAGAGACGACTGTTGGGTGAGACACACGGTGTAGAAAGTCTCGGATTGCGCGTAGGCATCATCAAGACGAGGATGGCAGCCGACAGGTCCTCTCTTTAGGGGTTGCTTTCTTTTTCTATACTTTGTCCACCCCCCCGGATCACATGCTGCTGAATGTTTTGCCAGGTATACACGACCCACGACGCCGAAATTGGCATCGACAGAAGGCTGTGACGGTTACAGCGGAGGCAGGCGTCCATGGGCTGACCGCCTGTAAGCTGTGTATTCTGGCCATCAGCTGAGGTCGATGGGCGGTCGGGCGGATGTGAAAAGTGATGGCTGGGCCTTCAGCAATGAGATTCGAGACGGCTCCCGAGTGCCTGAAGCAATACTCGGTAGCAGGCTGGGCAGGCCGACAAGACCAGGCAGTTGCAAAGTCTGGAGCGGAAGGATCAGGTGCTCTGGCAGTCGGATGCCGCCTGGCTGCAGACGAAGCGTGATAGCAGGGCTAATGCATGTATGGAGTGGCAGCGGAAGGCACCCGGGAGGCTGCGAGGCAGGCCAGGATGCCGTGGGCGCACACACAAGGCAGGCCAATGCAGTGCGGTTCTCCAAGTTGATTGAACCAGCCAGGGCGAGGTCGGAGGTGGCAGAGGCGAAACCCCCCCCTTTTTTTTTTTTTTTTCCCCCGTCCCTCGAGACGGGAAGAGAGGCAAAATGATGAAATAAAAATGAAATCTTCAAGCCGTCATTTGCTGCGTGGATGCGTATGGCATGTATTGGCGGCGGCGGCAACGTCTCAGCACCGTTCGCATTCTCGAAGCCCTTGTGCTGCTGAGAGCTGACCCGAAATAGTGGACCAGACGTCTTTTCGTTACGTAGCAAACGAGAAGGATTGTCGTCAAAGATGCGTGAGATGTAAGAGGTGGACGAATACCGGGATGGATACGTCAACGGACGTGGATGCGATGGTGGAGTGCACCGGAGTTCAGTGCATGTGGAAGGGAAGAAGAAAGCCCACCTCAGGTCCTGGTGGTGACGGGTTGCGTGCTACCTAAGCAACTAAGGTACCTACCCACCTTAAGGTAAGGTAGGTAGGTACCTTACCTAGGTAAGGTAGAGAGGCACGCCAAGTGGACCTCTCTACTGGAAATAACTCTGTGGGTCCCGGAGGTAAAGGCTACCCACCTTACCACCTTACCACCTACAATACACCAACGCTGCACCTTGGCCACCTCGGTCAGTGCACTTACTGCATAGTAAGGTAGTGCTACCTCACGGGTAGTTCCATGCTGTTAACGCCAAACAGGCCAGAAAACGGCGAGACAGCGTTAGTGCGTCCATGTCTTGGGATGTCTTGAGCCCCCCCCCCCCCCAGTCTTCCCTGTCCGGCGATCGTGGGGTCCCAAAAACCCAGCATCACTCCAACCGGGGCCGGGGCAGCTAGAGCAAGCTAGAGCAAAGATGGCACCCCCGGCCCGTGGCCATGGTGCTTTGTGGCTGCCTCCAACGGCTGGCTGGTCTCGTCTAGTCTGGTCTGGATAGAGGTAGGTAATCAAGTATGTAATAATTCCTCCCCAACTGAATGCCCGGCTAACCTCACCAACCAGAACCATGCTCTCTCTCTCTCTCTCTCTGTTCCTCTCGATAGGTATGCCCACCGAGTCTCGAGTTCGAGCCCTCAGAGCCCCTGTCCATCTCTCTCGCTCCCTCGTCCCGGCGTCCGTCTCTCGTTCTCGTTCCGCCTCCATGCTCCATCCAATGTCTCTCACCCGACTGGTTACTCATAGGTTCCCGTCTGAGCCTGGGTGCTCTATCCGGCCTGCATCTGTCGCCCATCACCGACACGCGCACACTGCAACCCCAACTCATCCCGCTCTGCCTCTCAAATGAGACATGCATGGAACGTCCAGCTAGGCCATACCGCAATCGACATGCTGTGCCCGTGTGCCTGCCGGACGCCCCTTGCCTAGTGAACCGCTGTGCAGTGTCTGCACACACTACCTGACTACTGTGCAGGTGCTTTCCTATGAGGACGTACGCATACTGCGTACTTCAAAATGCAACCAAGAGATAGGACGACGCAGACCCTGAAGGGTTCCCCCTTGGAGCTGCTCCTGGTCAGCAACCAAACCCTGCAGCCGCTGCCCCAGCCGCCAACCACGATCCAAACCGCCCAACAGCCCGCAGAGACAAACAACGACGAACCGCCGTATCACGCTGCCTGGCCTCTCTCCAATGTCCAACCCAACCCAACGGCCCTGCCGCTTCTTCTTGATCGGTCGACCCGTGAACCCACACCTGACTATTCTAATCGTCATGAGCGGCCATACCGTTGCATCATGCCACCACCTGACAGGGGAACCATTCCTCCAGTCAACCGGGGACGTAACGAGTTCTTGATTATTCTGGATACTCTCCAATAAAGCAAAGCCTTCCTTCCATCTTCTCCTGTATGGATAACTCACAAGCCAATCGCCACCGCCGTCTACCCAAGCCCAGGGAAAGAGTCCTGCGTTTCGTCGTGCATCGTCCGTCGTTGGGTTGACGACATCTTCATCTCTGCTGCAGCCTGTAAGCTCGGCGTGCGGGCTTTGCAAAACAATGATAGTCCGGGAGACTCTTCTTGCTGCTGCATGGGGCAATTCCCCTCACGCAAGCTCGCCTACCCAGTTTGTCACCCTGTCTCCACCGAGAACAGATCATCGACCTATTTGGATTTATGGAATCACCCAAGCCAACCGATGCCTCGCAGCAGAACGGGCACTAGACTTCCCGTCAACGAACCGGAACGGCCAAACAAATCCAAGCACCTGGGATTTAGGATCTACCACTGCCCAGGTCTCGGTTCCCCAGAGTAGACCCATGCTGTGCCGGGCCTCGTTGGCCTGGCTAAGTACAAGTCTCGCCCCCCAAGGGCGGCTGTTCATCTTCTCGAATGCACACAAGTATCCCTCTTCCATTTTTGAGCTCTACTTCCACCTCATCTTCAAGCCACTGCGGATTCTCCGACATGAGCAGGAGTAGCAACGTAGCCAGGTCCCAGGATCTCCTGCCTGTCTCTCCGTCATCCCAGATTCATTGTTCAGAAGAACCAATTCATGCAATCACCGTTGCGTCGGTGATGCCGCTGTCCAAAATCTCTAAGGCCAAGGCGGGGCTGTGTCAAGAAAATCCTTCTCCGACTGCTATTCCTACTCAAAGCAGTACCGGAGTCCTTGATTGCGGCCGAGATACTACCATTTACAACAGTTCAAGAGTAACGTTTCTTGCGGAAACTTATTCAGGTGTCGAAAACAGTCCGCCCCTTCAGACTTCATTCGCCCCTGGCATGCGATACTCAGCTCGCATCTCATACCAGCTCCACCGAGAGGCGATTGCTTTCGGCCAGACGTGCAGCTTTTCTGCAAGCTGGTCGTGCCAGACCCGAGGTTCATACTCTTCCTGCCTCGTCTCCTTCTCCTTCCAAGCACTTCCGAGGCCTTACTTCGCCTCAGTTTCAGCCGCTCCTTTGTCACCTCCTTGATCTTGCATCCATCTACGTTGTCTCGTCTCTTTCAGCTATTTACCTTCATGATGCTATTCGATGAACCCCGTCGGCGAAGGCGAGATTATTTGGGCCTGAACTTTGATCTGGCGACCAGATGTCCCGGTTTCCGGGCCTCCTTCATGGTCGGTGGTCTCCTTATCCCGCCTAGCGGCACGGGCTGGCTCTAGTCTCGCAGTATGCTGGAAGACGACCCCAGCCCAGCTAACCCTAGCATCCTTGTCCACACTCCGTCGGACCAGCCTCGGCCATGTCAGGCAGGTAGCCCTCCACTCGCAGTGTAGTGTAAATCTCTTCAGGCTACTGATGATTTGCCGGGTTTGACGCTTTCTTTTGCGTGCAGAAAAATGCCTTACCTAAAGCCTCTTGGCCCTCTCAATGCCCGCTAGTTCATATTCCTGCTCCCATCCTCGAGCTTCGTCTCGGATGCAACAAACGTGAGCTAAGGCTGCCTACCCCACTACCTTCTGCATCTGGTAGATGCCCAATATCTTGAGACAGCTGGTTGGCTTTCATTCGTGCCCATCTGGAAGGGACTTCCCCGTCCGTTTCCACCCCTCAATCCCGAGCATAGCTCTTTCTACTTGTCAGAAACTGCTTCTGTCACATTTCTGTTGTTGCCATACTGAATCAGTCAAGTGTCAATGGAGGCGGTCAGTACCTCACATCTTCAACTTCAGACATACACCCGGGCGAACAACTGGTTGCCCTGGTTAACGCGAGAAACAACTTACCAATCTTTTTGCTGCAGGAAAGAGAAAGGAACCGCATCCGAGACAATCAACGCCGCTCGCGAGCTCGCAAGAAAGAGTACGTCCAGGAACTCGAGCAGCGTCTTCGTGATTGCCAACTCAAGGGCATAGAGGCTTCAGCGGAGGTCCAGCAAGCTGCACGCCGAGTCGCAGAGGAGAACCAGAAACTTCGACAGCTTCTCAACGAAGTCGGCCTGGGCGATCATCAAGTGGACCAGTACTTAAGAACGGATGTCCTTGATCATGGGGATGGACGTGATTTCCAGGCTCACGCCGCAGCAAGCAGAAAGCAGGGGCACGCAGTGAACGCTCTCGATAGCATCATGACAGCGAGGCGACCAGACTCCCTCGACCTCTCGAGACCCTTTCCTGCAACAGGACAGCAGGGAAGATCCGACCAAGCCTCTACTTATGACACGGCTTCCAATTCCCCAAGCGAGAGTTATGGTGCGTTGTCAGAAGAGGCGCAACAACCGCCGTTCAGGGTGGATTCTGCAGCTTCAATGAGCGTGCCGTCTCAACCGGCCTATGTGCAGACGAGGGGGCCCCGATTTCCAAGCGACGATCATGTCCCGCAAAGCCAGCAACCATGGCTCCCAGGAGACCCGACCCAACCTTCTGGTACCGTGGCTATTAACATGCAAAACTACGCGTCGAATCAATCTCTGCACTTTCACCCAGCTTTTCCTCGGACAGACTCAACAACTTCTCTGCCGACGAGCTGTCAGGGGCATACCACTTCACCGTACGCGGTCTACGACCCTCTCAATCAGGGTCAGGCCTTTATTTCTCCCCACCTAGGGACGGGAAGTGCTGGCCACTCCGGCCCCGCATCTTTATGCGACACAGACTCTAGCGCGGAAGACCGACGAAATCTACAGACGGGCAACCTGAGAGCATTCCCATGGCCGCAAGAAGAATCTACGCATCCGCAGTATAGTGCCCAGGACATTGTATGGAGCCAGTATAGCTCCTCATCGGCACCTAACTTGCGACCTCACCCAGAACAACAACTCAACCCAGCTCGCATGCCACGTTCCGACAGACGAAACAGACAATAGACGAGAGAGCCAGGCAAACTGTTCAGAAACTTGTCCTTTGGGGCTGAGAATAGACTAGCTTTGCTGAAAGCCAAGTCGCGCCTTCGTTTCCAGAAAGTTTGGTTCCAGATATCGGCGTCGAAAGGGAAGAGAATCAAGGTGTTGAAGGAAAAAGAAGAGGACATCCTATTGTTCTGAAGCAAGGGAGCCCAGAAGATGACAAACAGGAAACAAAGACTACGCGATATGCCTCGACCACCACCCTTTCTCGACGAGAACCAAAACCGGTGCGTCTCTTTGGACATCGAAGTCTAGTGCGTAGGATTTCTCGAACTATCTTTGTTACATTGCAGCAGCGTTGCAAAATCAGACGTGGTATGAGGGACATGGCGAATGGGGCACATGTAAAGATCGCGTAAGGTTGGGAGCACGGCCATTGTTTTCCTTCAGCCCGTCTACGACCACGACACGGGTACAAATGTTTCTTAATTTTCTTAAAGGAAGCAAGATACCAACCACTTTTTTGTGTTGAATCCTACTGTCCTCTCGAGCCATTGTCTTTTCTAGTGTTCCAAGTCTATATACACATGCTCGGCACCCAATCCTTCAGGATGGACCACGAACAGCAACAGCAGCAACCACCACAACCAACACGACTTCGATATTCAGAACAGCGGATAGACCTTTTGCAATGTTCTCTAATATCTCAAGAAGTCGAGATCGGGAGACATATAGCCGAGATCCGGTACCGACATGGTTATGCCCATGAAGCTTTACAAATGTTTCAGCGGTTGGCTGAGAGAACTGAAGACGCGGCCGTCTTCTTGGCTAGTATACAAGGGCTAGCGGGAGATGAGAGCGATGCCTTTGCTACGATAGAGAATGTGCTGTTGCAACAGCAGCATCTTCTCTTGACGCAGAAGGAGGAAGTTAAGCAGAGTATTTCAGGGGACTTCAGGGGCGACACGACGCCGCCAGTTGAACCGCTTTCGCCGGTTGCGTCACCTCAAAGTCGGAATGCTCCTCAATCATCGCCTGGTCCTCCTCCGGCCGGACCCCGAGAATCTTCTTTTCCTCCTGATACCCAGAACGCAGCAAGCCAACCTGACTTTCCGCCAACGGCTCAGCTGCTAGAATCTCTGTCCCCTCCCGTGAAGGATGACCGAGGCCTGCTCTTCGCGCCTCCAGCCCCAAGACGAGCATCGCCTCCTCCACAAGCTGCCTTTGGGATCCAGGCGCCGTCACAAGGACTAGCCGTCGGGATTCTTCAATCATTGTCACCAGCTCGCAGGTATAAGCCAACTGCCGACCCCTCTTTCGCGAAATCAACGCTGACACCGATCTCCTTTAGGGGACAACATGTGTCTGAGCCACGTGCAGCCCATGACATGACCGGAGCCGTACATATTAGACGCCAACTAGATAAACAAGAAGAAGGACAAGAGGCGGCGCGAGATACAAAGTGGAGGATCGAGATAGGCAAAGACGTTTCGCCGGCGAGACCCCAGAACTCTCGTAAGAGGCAGGGCGACGAGTTGCCCGGAACTCCTGGCAAACGACAGCAAACCGAGAACAGTCGCGCGCGCGGTCTTCGTGGCGGAAAGGAAGAGGGGAACAGATGGTTCCGCGATCTCTTCAAGAAGTTGAATCCTTTCCCCTCTAAAGACCGGAATGGAAAGGAAAACAAGCCCCAGCATTCCTTTGGTAGCGACCAGATCAACTCCGACACAAGTCAAAGTCCCTATTATGGCAAAAGCGTTGAAGGACTCCTCAGCATTGCTTCCCTGAAAAGTCAATTCCATCCTTCGCATCAAAAAGAAAAGGCTGTCAGGGACCAACTGGCAGACCTCGTTGCGCTCTACGACAGCATGACTACCCGCTTCAGTCGTCAAACCGCCAGTGGTCCTGATGACGAGACACAAAGCCAAATCGAAACGCTCTTCGAAGCGTTCAGAAAGTTTCCCGTCGAGCTCTTCGATACTCCGGAAACGTACCGTACTCTTGAAGACCTCGCGACCTTTTCCGAAACCACGGAGCGCACCACCACCGAGACCCCGGAAGATGAACAGAAAAAAGCGGCGGCGCTCGCCAGCGCTGCAGCGATGATAGGTGAGTGCCACGACCGGCTAGAGAAGCAAACTTTCTTTGCGGCCAAGGTTTTTGTAGACGGCGAACAGACGGGGGGCCTCTTTGCAAATTGGATCAATGGGGAGCGCGGACATCTTGCAGACGAGGCGGCATTCGGGGAGAGGGCCCGTCAGACGCCGAAGCTCTTTCGTAGAGGCCGAGCGCACTACCATGTAGTATAAGGGGTGTCTGTGGCGTTCAAGGGGGGGCATGTATACAGATTAGACTATAGAATGTGCTTGCTCTTTTTGTTCATTGCGTAGTGCTCAATAACCCCTCCGGTGATTCTCATGTCTGCACATGCGTACACATCAAAAGATAAGGGATTATATCGCCCAAGCACTCACTGCTCACGATTTAGGCTGATGGTTGAAATTCTCCTTGTTTTTCTTCTTTTTTTTGGAAAAAAATATCTCGAGATCCATATTCATCCCATTCGTGCTCCCTGACGCCATTCGAAACCTCTTCGATGAACTACAAAAAGTAATCGGCCACCGGCTTCTTGGCTGGCATTCCTCTGGAATCCTGCGGGGCGGCCTGGAAGACGCGGTACTTTCTGGCCGGCCCGGGTAGCAACACATAGTCGTCGGTGCCTTTGATGCCGCCATCGCTGCGGCCTACATCGCCATTGCTGCGAGCGAACACGCCGGTGCCGGAGTCATCTTCCGCAAGCTCGAGGATGGCGGCGACGTTACCGCACCGGTAACAGTAATTTGGTGCCGACCACACTGTGACGATACTAGCGTCGAACATCTCCTTGAATCCTTCCATCACCAGCTGGTGGGCGCGGGCAATGAGCGAGAGATCGTTCTTGTGGTTGAAATCTCGTACAATGTCCGCTCCAAACAAGAAGCCTGCACCACGAGGTGATAAACCCCAGCCATCGATATCGTCTGGGTCTGACCACAAGAGATCACACATGGCACCTTCGTGGGGTACCTCTTGCTTCCGGTCCAAGAGCCTGATCTTGTCAACGCTGTCAATAAGGGGAGAGAGACCTCCGTGGACGCAAAGGATGGCTCCCGCGGGGTTGCCCAGTGAACCGGATGAGCTTCCCGATGCGCCGGAACCTGGAGGGCCAGTCTTGTCGCCGCCGGACGATGAAGATGCGCCATTGGGGCTGCTGGGCGTCGGCTGTCTCTGTGGCCTTCGCTGGCGGGGAAATCGGCTCATGGTCGAGCCGCTCTGATCGCAGACTTGAATCTCGATGTCGTCGCTGACTGGCTCTTGGCCCGGGGTGGAATTGAAGGTATGTGATGCGCCGAGAACGATGGCGCCAAGCGCGAGGTAGTCGAATACATCGCAACAATATCGCCATACATTTGCAGAGCCGTACTTGCGTAAACACTCGTCGTAGAAACCGTATACGGTCGTGATCTGGCGGGACTCGTGGTTGCCTCGGATAAGGGTCATCCGGTCGGGGTAGCGGACCTTTAAGCACAGAAGCAGGAGAAAGGATTCGAGGGAGTAGAAGCCGCGGTCTACAAAGTCACCTGGAAGCCGAGGGAAATGTCAGCATATCGCGTACCCGTCAAGATCGGGATGGAATGGCGGAGACGCACCCATAAAAAGGTAGTTGGTATCCGGCACGTCGCCGCCGACGCGGAAGAGCTCCATCAAGTCATGGAACTGGCCGTGGATGTCACCACATATCTGGAAAGAAAACACATCAACGCCGGTCCGATGTTGGCACGGTAGTGTGACTGAGGCGTACCGTCACGGGAGCCGTGACTGTGACGACATTGCCCTCTTCGATGAGAAGCTCGCGTGCCTTGTGGCATAGCTCGCGGACTTGCGCCTCGGGAATCGGGCGGCAGGCACGCAATTGCGCGATAGCTCTGGATTGAGAATTAGCATATGACAAGCTCATGACTGATCTAAGCCGCGGTTAAGCTCACTTATCGAGGTCGCTCATAGCGATGATATCTTGGAGGGGCGCTCTGGTCGGTGTTGTGGCGGCGACCGAGGCCGGCGAGTCGCGATCGTTGGTCGAAGAGATTTATGAGATATCCGTCACACGTCGCAAAGTCGCCGTAAAGCTGTTGTCGATGTGATTCGGGCCCGTCGCTCTGCCCCTGTCGAGTCGGCAAATTATTTGCGTCGCGATCAAAGCAGATTTAGCATGGCGTCGATGGCAGGAGACGTGCAAGGAAACTGCCTTACTGTTGGCTTCGGCGGTCGGTCGCGCTGTGCCCCTAACCACGCTAATTCTTATCAATTATCAGTGAAAGAGCCCACACCTACGACCCGCGCCGGGGTGGATCTGCGAGGAAGCATGCAGTGGGTACAGCAACATCCCTGTCGCTACGTTCCTAACCCCAGGCGACACCCGGGACTTGACGGGACGGAACTTCAGCTCGGAATTTCTGTTTTCACGGCCCCGAAGGTAAGATCCTCAGGCAAGAGCCGTTGGCATGTCATGGCACCCTTTGAGGGCCCCACTCCAGCACGCCGGAAACCAATTATGGGGGCTGAATTGCAATCCGACCATTAGCGTGAGCTTCACTCACGGGCCAGCTGCGAGAAATTCAGAGCGCCAATAACCCACACCACTTCCAAGGTTCCCGCCTTCTTCAGCGGACTCTACTCGGATTATCTGCCCCTCCCAGCGAGTATGGTACGGCGATAGGTGAGCACATCTTCATGATTGACTCGATTGTGCCAAATCCTGGGTTGCTGACTGCCAATTGCACCAGACAAGCCATCGGCCCTCCTTTGCGAACAAGAAAAAGACGCGATCATGCCACCGCACCCCCTCCACCCGCGGTCGCGAATGACCTCATCCCTCTTCGCAACCACAGTCGTCGCCAGCTTCTTTGTCGTCGGCCTACCGCATCTGCTACCCTGCCCGGCACCCAGAGTCGCTTACGCCGATGGCGACATTATGATTGGGGAGGATGGCCGCCGGAGGAGGCGGAAGCGTCGCGAGACCCCCGAGATCAAGGACGGCATTGTCAACTTTGATCAAGTCGGCGACGAGGAGACATTGCGACTGAGGGAGGAGCGCTTACGGAGGGAGTGTCCAGTACCAAAGCCGGGCGGCATACTGGGGGAGTGGTTGGGATTCCACGGACCGAGCAAAGAAACACCAGAGACCTCAAGGTGACGACATATGATAATTGTACAATCAAAGATACCATTTCTATTCAACGATGCGATGCAGCACAGGATCTCCAGGCTGTCGAGGAATGGTCGATTCACACACAAAGCAGCCTGCAACCCGGGCCTGCAAAGTACATGACACCGGCTGGTAGTTGTGTGGCGATGAACCGGACCACGTGCTCGCGATCAAGAGCAAGGGAAGTGTACCTAATTGCGTTGCTCATGGCAAGATGGGGCGTCGTCCGTACAATGCGTATGAGCTCGAGGTCATCATTCTGAGCGAGCGGAGCTACTCCATGACGAGCGGTCGTCGATGGAGAAATCAAGTGGTGTAAGGACGAGCACTGGACCGTCCAAAATGCCCTATACGATTATTTCTTCTTTCTTCAAGATCATTGCCACAACTGGTCGCTGCACTTTTTCTGGCGCTGTGTTGTTCAATGCTTCAACGTTTATGTGCAACTCCAGATTCGAGGTTCGCAAAACACCAGTGCCTACCTCAGGTACGACCGGAGCTTTGCAGTCTACTCTACTTTGTGGAAGCTACTTGAACAAATAGAATTCAGCGGTGTCTTCTCGTCTTTTTCGTACCTCGCTCCATTCGTGTGTGTCATCTCTTGATTCATACGTGCATCGTGGCAATGAGATGTCCACCTTCAAGTACTGTGCGAAGTCGGGACTGCTGTAGTCATGCCGGGGAACATTTGCGAATTGCAAGCGCATTTTAAATGCATCAAACAGACATTTCCTCCGAAGGTGTTGGCCGAACCTCGCCAAGTTTAAATAAGCACTCGTCCTTAAATCAAGGTTATTTCCAACAATTGTGCATGAAACGCAGATGCAGTCCGCCCTTGCAGCACGTCACATCGGGTCTTCGATCCTTGTGAAGCAAGGGCCTGCAGTCCGACTGGTCGCAAACCCAAAATCGAGGTCGGCAGCATTAGACCCTTTGGCCTACGGCTGAGCTGCCTGCCCTGAAAACTCTGCAGTCTCCGTCGACGACTATTTTGCGTGTTTTCCAGGCAATATACTCCATGACCGGTGCACATCTTCAAGGATCCCCCGTTCCTCTCGCCTTCGCCTTCCGGTCTAAGTCGCTATTTTCCAACTGCCGTGGACCTGATCGCGCATGATCTCCCGGACGCTCGAGAAGAGATTTCGACAATGCAGCCAGCTTCAATATGGGTTTCTTCGTCACAATCCTCGAATTCTTCGCGGCACGAGTGTCTTCCGCGGTAGTCCGGGCGATCGTGGAGGGTGAGACGTCAGAAGAGAGTCGGGTGGCGATCTCTGCTGCTAAAGCCTGCAGCATGGCGCTACGCTAATCTCTAACATCTGCTAATATTTTCTGACACAGGGTGCCCCTGATGCACGCCTTGGCGTACTGAGCGCAGCCATCGTCGAGCAGACCCGACGACTGGGGTCGTCAATAACATTATCAAGGCTGACTTTAGCTCATCGCGCGGAGAAATACTGCTTGGGTGCAAGCGGTCTGATGTCCCAGCCGCCAAGAACGGCTCAGATCAGTCGAAACAGCCGAGCGACGAATGATGAGCGACGACTGGAGCTGGGGAGCGGTCGGGAGTTGGGTTGACGGGTGCCATCTGTTTCTTGACGGGGACGACTGAGACCGGCTTTCCTCAACCCATCTTCCTATGCCCTGCTTTGTGGGGACGGATGCTGCTTCGAGAGTTGGGAGGTCAACGCCATGGCCCGTTGGCACGTTACGCAAACTGGTGATCCTAGATGGGATGTCTCATGGGCCTGATGGATGCCATCTGAAGCGCGATGTTTGGTCCGTGAGAGGATACTCGACAACGGATGAGCTCCACTTGAGCAATTATGCTTAATGTCTTGTCCAGAACGAGCGGAACTTAAATAGCCATCGTCTTTCTCGATGAGGTGGTGTTTTGTTCTTCATCCCTTCTCTTCAGGACAGTGTCTTTACCCCATCTTTCTATTCTATTCTCCCGAGAGGTAAGCAGCTTCTTCCCAGCGAAGAGAGTTTGGCGACTAATATCAAGCAGCTGTGCTCTGTTTTCATTCATTCCACGCTTCTCCGTCGTTCCTTGATACCCACCGTAAGTCGCCCCTATCCGTTAACCCCGAAGACCTGATCTGACAAGTCAGTTTCTCTTTCTTCGATTTTCAACAGTCTTTTCAAAATGAGGTCCTCCATGATTTTTCTCATTGCCACCGGCCTGGTGTCGGGTCTGAGCATTCCCAAGCTGGATGCTCGAGGTGTTGCCATTCGCGAGGAGGCCGCTGCCCCTGCCGCTCCAGCGGCCCCTGCCGTACCTGCCGTACCTGCCGCACCCGCCGCCCCTGCTGCTCCCGCTGCTGAGGCCCCCAAGGCCTCTGCTCCCCCCGCCGAAGCTGCTCCCCCCGCCGAAGCTGCTCCTCCTGCTCAAGCTACTGCTCCTCCTGCTGCTGCGCCTCCCGCTGCGGGTGGCGACGCTGCCGCCGAGGAGGAGAAGAAGAAGGCCGAAGAGGAGGCGGCCAAGAAGGCTCAGGAGGACGCCGCGAAGAAGTCCGAGGAGGACGCCGCTAAGCAGAAGGAGGACGCTGCCAAGGCTGACAAGGCCAAGCAGGACGCTGCCAAGGAGGCGGCGAAGAAGGCCGAGGAAGCCCAGAAGGAGGCTCAGAGGGGCAACAACCGTGGCAACAATAACAACAAGAACAACAACAACAACAATGCCCAGGTCCTCCAGAACATCCAGCTTCTCCTGGCCGCCATGGGTCTCAACAGTGTTGTCAACGTCAACGCTCTTGCTCAGCTCCAGGCCCAGCAGCAGCTCATCATGCTCGCTCAGCTCCAACAACTTGCTCAGCTGACTTCTGTCGGTCTCATCCAGCCCGTCCAGCTTGTTGGCTTGATGCAGCAGGGCATCGTCGTCAACGGCATCCAGATTGGTAAGTGAACTTGAGATACCGATGCTGTATTCATGACGCTAATTCTCTACTTCAGGTATGAGTGGCGGCAAGCAGTAAATGAGCCCTCAAAGCTCGCAATTACTGGACGAGTTGCAGCGGATCTGCCTTCTGTCTGGTTGTGTATGAGCACCTCGCCGGGATTGCTGCCGCATCGCAGAAACTTGGCGCGCGCAAGCAAGACTCGAGGATACCAGCGTTGCGTGGCGTGTTGATGTGGAGCAATGAAGTGCTGTTGCCATGAGACCCGAATCATGCCAGGGGCGATGAGCTTAGAGTTGGGAAAAGGGTTCCTCAGGCATACGGATCGGGTCGCGGTGCATTACCAAAAGGCTGTCTTGGAAGACAGGGGTCTGCATGTACTTAATGTGTCTTATACAAACATGCATCTGCCAGAATATTATGACTTTGACGTATCAAGAAAGAGAGGTTGTCTCGAGTCCTGTTGATCCCGGGGACGGTTCGTGGTTTCAATCAAGGGATCCTGGCAAGAGCCCAGACTCTTGGCACCGTCACAACCTTTAAGCTTATTGTATACCTACTTTGCACAGAACAGCACATGTGCAGAAGGTAAAGAAAGACGTTTCTACTGACGTATGACACATGCATGCGCCACCATTCTGCTTCCTATTGTATTGTGGAAGCCTTCATCCAATGTCAACATTCTGCTTTGCGTTCTCCCCTCCATCTCAAACCAAAAAAAAAAAAATACAATGGTAAAGTGAACTTGATTGATTACTTTGGATAGGTAGACGATGTCGAAGTGGGTAAGAAACCCCAACTATCCTGCTTGTCGCGTAATGACATCTCTTTTCCCTTTGACGGCTTCAATGGTGGCAAAGTTTGGTAGCGAAATGCATTGGCCCAACGCGAATGCATCCTCATCTCCACGGAATTGCCCAAGATCCGAGCCATCAAGACATGAGATGGAAAAAGGGGCTGGAGGAGACAAGAGGGTGACGTTGGCAGCCCGCGCTATTATCAATCGCTCAATGCGTTGAGAGGTGCATGTGCCTCATCGACGGGCACCTGTGACATTTGTAGATGGAGATCGCACGCGAACAGGGGCGTGGCATGACAGCAACTGACAGTTCCCGGTGGCAGACCGTTGCAACTTGCGCCCGGACCGCTGCGAGACCGTGGACACCGGGCCGGAATGCGGGGGGCGACGGACCAATAGCGGGGCGTGGAATCAAGCGCAGGGGCCGCTCTGGGGTCCAAAAGTTGACAGTTGCTCCACTTGCTGAGGCTAACCTTGCCACTAAACCTTAGTTGAGCCGCTCTGACGTCCGCTGCATGGGTCCACGTCTCTCCTCTCCCGTCTTCCCTCCACGGGTACTCCTCCATCGCTCATCTGCTCCAGTGTCATTCTTTCGATGGCACCACCCAATCATCGGCCCGCATCTCCTATAACACCAAGGTGCAACTGACAAGCCACGGTCCTCATTCTGACCGTCCGAGCCTTCTGAACGCCGCTTCGCCGGCTGGGCAGCCAGCCCATCAGGGCGATGTGACGCCGTCACTTGGGTGCCAATTCTACTTCATCCCGTCCATGACTGTCAAAAGACTTGAGTTGCAATGGGCTCCAATCCGGCCCTGTGTCATCCGACCGCAAGTTCCATGTCGTTCCCTTCAGTCTTCGGATGACACTGCTGGCATCTCGGCACCGTCCCAAGTCCATACGCTTAGCTGGGATAGCCATGCCCGTCGCCGCAGCGTCCCTGCGTTGCCCTAATTCCACCACACATTGACAGGCCGCGCGCGTTAAACCCAAATAGCAGACATATTCAACCTTTTTCGCAACCCTCGTACTCGGAGCTTTTGCGAATACCCACTCCAGCGGGGACCGTTTCCTCGGGGATCAAGGCTGACCCCGGGCGTTTTCTTCCGCGGTGCCAAAGGCCGTGAAAGACTACAAACTTGTCGGATCTATCATATCTTGCAAGGTCGGTCGGGTGGAACGAACCGACCGTTAGCGGCAACAGCTCTTACTTGAAACTCTGTGTGTGTTGGAGCTGACGGGAGCGACAAGATGGCAATTAACCACGGTTCTTCTCATCCGATATTGACACTGCCCAATACCTGCGCTGGCATGTTCACTGAACCCACGGAAGTAGCTCTTCCTCGATTTCCTAGTCGCAGATCCTGACATCGTTCCATTTCCTTTGGTCGGGGCAATGATAGACTGGAAGGACCATCTGCCGGCTTGGAGATCCCCCAAAGCCTCGTCAGCCTCCGGCGTGGTGCTCCTCCTCGAGCACTTACCCAAACCCCTCCTAAACTTTGGTGTCGGCCAAGTAGCCGCAAGCCCCATCAAGTAAGGTTATTTGGGCCTCAGCTATCTTCCAAGTGAGGCGTGTGACCTGTACAGGGATGTTTCTTTCTTCCCCTTGATCCCCTCGCCAACACCCTTTTCTTTGGTTCGGACAACTGCGAAGCCGGGCATGACCAAAAAGTGCCAGCCTACTGGCTCAACTCTTCGGATCATCTGAACAGAAACAGTATTCTGCCTACTGGAAGATGAAGAGCTATCCTGCAGACAAACAAGCGTGTGTTCGCTCTCATAATTCATCTTGGTTGGCTATAATTTTCCTACATCCAATCTCAAATCCCCCACCCCAGCCGTTCTCTCGCTTGGCTCATCCGAAGAAACTTTGCCCCTGCGATGCATGCATCTCCTGACCCCTTGTACCTCAACCTCCCCTGCCAACTTGTTTGATCCAACTCTCTTCCGTCCCAGCAACACCCGGTTTCTGATACGCACCGGATGACTCTTTCTCAATCTTTCCGAGCGCAATCCTCACCTCAATCGTCCTTGGCGACGGTCCAAACTTCCTATGCCTTCTCGGTGTATTGCGCAAGTGCCATGAGCTTGGCATCGCCGCCTCATCATCTTTATGTATATAATGTTTCCCCGGGTCCGCCATATTAGACGTTCTTTCCCCCCCATTCTCTCATACACAATCAAGTCAGTCATCCGGTCCGATTCCTTCATTCCCATTCATTCATTATTTACAGAGGTAAGATCGCACATGTCTACACTCATGGAGATTCTCAAGACTGATTTGGCTACCAGCTGTGCTCGTTTTTCACTTCGCTCCTTTCAAGCCCGTCCAAATCACTCCTTAAAGGAACCACTCAGAGCTGTGCTCACTTTGATATAAATAACTTTTAATCAACCACGCCCAACCTGTATACCCAGCCCTACCAAACATCAAGATGCATTTCTCCACCGTCTTCGTCTCGGCCTTCGCTGCCTTCGCCGCCGCCGCCCCCACGACCAACGAGCCCCGCGCCAACGTGGACCTCTCCCAGTTGAACAACCTCCAGGGCTTCAGGAACCTCGACCTCAACTACCTCCTCGCCCTGAACGGCCTCAACCTCCAGGGCCTCGGTCAGCTTGGCCAGGTCAACAACCTCAACGTCTTGGCTTTTCAGAACCTCTTTGGCGCTCAGAACTTCGACCTCAACGCTCTCCTCCAGCTCCAGCAGCTATCGACCATCCTCGCCATCCAGCAGCAGGGCGTCTTCGGCAACGTGAACCTGGCCAATCTCAACTTTGGTGGTCTCAACCTCGGCCTCATCAACGGAATTGGCCAGGTCAACCTGGGCCAGTTCATCGACCAGGCCCTGATTCCACAGATCACGCAGATCGTTCAACAGTCTGCCGGTAAGTTAAACCCCCTTCCCCGTGGGAAGCCTGCGAATGCTGACTCTTTTTCAAGTCATCATCGCCAAGGAGTAAGCTGGTAATGGCTTTGTATGATGTCTAGCATCACTTGAACACCATTCGCGGGCATGGCAGGCGAGGGTTTCTTTGGTATACGGATTGTTGTTTGATCAAGGCATGCTGGTGTTTTCTTCTTTGTTATTTTCATCGAGGTCTGGTTCCCCAAACTCTACAACCGGCGATCGGGCATGGGTCATACTAGAACGACATGGAAGGATGGATCAGGTACTAAGGAATGATATTGACGATATGACGCATTGATACTCTTGTTACATGATTGGGCGTGATGCAGCTGGAACCCTCGTCGCAAGGTCTACTTGGGGCCAACCCGAATGTTCAAACCACAGATGTGAGGATATTCTAACACATCCTCTAGCCGGGCCCGCCTTCTCGAATAGTCTTGCTTCACCCCTGGATAAAAGTGTTTTATCGAATACGCCTCCCACGGAGATACCTTGGGCTGACCATGCCCGTTGTCGTCCAGCTATTACGAATCATCATGAAATATTGTCACCTCATGTGAGGTATAAGTCGAATTCAGCATGACGATTGTGCCAGGGCCAGGGCAGCTGCTTCGCCATATTAGTCGATTTCAGGATGAAACATGTGAGAATGCCGTCATTCTATCTCATGATCGCTGAAAGAGACAAGGCTAGATGACGGACGCCGACAGCAAAGCTCCAAAAGCAGTCAGTCAGGCAAAGCCAAGCCCATTCACAGCGGCTTTTTGGTTGTCGCGCGTGAAACACCGGCATTTCGCCACAGGTTCGAACCCTGAGCAGCATCTTCTTGACAGCAGCAGCGCAGTAACACAATATCATTCCATCAACACAGAGCGGAATCCAGTCGCACACAGACAGTCCCACCCTTACCAACCTCCCGAGAAACATCAGATCGAACATCATACCGCATATGCTTTGATCATGCACCCATGCCAATATCACACGCACGATGCAGAGTCTGCAGAAGTTCCTCCTGCAAGTCCAGCTCACTTCCCAGCCATGCGAAAGGATTTCCATCTGACCTAATCCGCGAAGGAGCAACAAGGCTCCGGACTCGCGAACACCACAGCAAAGAACAGACTATTCCGCAAGGAGGGCCCAATCAAACCCCAGCCGCATCCTCCTCTACGGCTATGCATTTGCCTGCCGCCGCAGGGAGGGGCGGGCGGGCAGGCGGAGGTCACCGATGACATGTGTGGAGAGGCAGCGATGCTCGTTCCTCAATTGGAGCGAAATGGCGTCTTTTGTGCAGCCCAGGGAAAAAAAAGGTAGTGCGGCGGAGTTGGCTACCCTTCCAGGTTGGCTGTTGCAAGTAGCCGCAACCTACATACATCCCGAAAGAAAGAAAAACTGCGGATCTTAGGTAACTAGGAGGGATAATACGAAGCGGGTAGAAGACCCCGTAAAAAGGGCTGAAAGTGTCTGTCCGACGTGGCGATCTTTTCGGGCTGCCTCAATTCGAATACGATGCATGGCGGAGCTTGGCGGACGCACGGTCAAAGGGAACTAGGCGGCTACGGAGAAATAAGAAATGAAACGGTCTCTCGTTCACAAATTGCAAGGGACCCATTCGTCCGCTGCCCGCCGCGAGGAAACAAAACACACATGTGGTGGATTGTCGGCTGAGTGAGACTCAATTTCCTTCGGACAACGGAGCGAACGCCACGTCTTGCGCAGCTCGAACGGCTGCGCATCGAAAGAAAGCGGAACGTTGCAGGGTGCAGCTCAGGGCTGAGCGACAAAACACCCTCCGTGGATATGGAGATGAGAGATGGTTAAGATTGCGATCGGGGCGTCAGCTTGCTGGAGCTGAAAAATGCACCCATGCACAGCTCGGCAAAGCCGCCAATGAACCTCTGGCATGCCAACGCACAACTCCGACCTCGCGGTTTTCTTGCCCTTCTCCATATGCTTCCTTCTTGACTGCCATTCGATGCAACTCTCACCTGAAGCCTGCCGCCGCACGGAGGGGCCTTGGCGCCGTGACCATGGACTCGGCCCCGGGCCGGACGGCGTCTGCGGTCGGAGTGGACCGGGGCGGGCTTGACTGGTTGGGTGCCCCCGGTCCGTCCGAACAGTGGCCTGCATAGCAGAGGCGGGGAAGGAATTCTCTCCCACCCTAGAAGACATTGACTTTTGGAAAAGAAGCCTGCATGGCGTGGGGCAGGGAGAAGAGAAAGGATTGGAACTTGCAGCAGATTTTCGGGTCGCGTGCATGACAACCTAAAGCACGCGCGGATCGTCAGTGAGGGTCGTCCGTCGTTGTCATCGCAATGATGTCGCTGGCAAAGGCTCACTGCTGCAGGCTGCGAGGCGGGACGCTGCTTGCGCACGATCGGCTCCCGCGCCTGCGAGATGGAGGCACCGTTATGCCCCGTCCGTCCCAAGAGGTGACGGTGGAGGAGATGAGGGAAGCTGGGTAGCTTCGTTGGGGAGCGCTCGGACAACGTCTCATGGTGATCCCGCCTGGCGCAACATTTGGCATTGCCCAGCAGAGTCCGGCAGGCGCTCTGATAGGCGTGGCCGGGCTTGAGGCCTAACAAGCCATCGGTCGCCAAGAGCTTCCTCGTGGCTTCATGTCATGTCCGCTTGCGGCGATAGACCCTTTTTGTCGGGCGCATGTTGACCGAAGCCATCGACTCGTGTTCAGCCACAGGCTCAGGTAAGCGACCCGTATGTAAGGAAGTTGGGTTGCCAAGGTTGTGTAGAGTCGGAAGTCGCGTGCCCCGAAATCGACCACATCAAAAGGCGCAGCCGGGGAAAAGTGAGCTCGTCGGAGCTTGTCTGGCGTGCTCGATGTTGAAGTTCGTGAAGCTACGGATACCCTTAGCTGTGGAACGTGGTGGTCCATGTGGGGTTGAGAGATGGTGAGCCTTTGAGGTTCCTTGCCCCGGCGGCATACGCCGGCGAGATTAGGATCGACCCGGAGGCCTGGGAGCCGATGCGGCTTTGCCTGTGGCAACTCATGGAGATCTGGACCCCTCAAAACCCAGGACCCTTTGGACGAGACTGCATCTGGTTCAAAGTGACAACAGCTCGCTTGCCCTCCCCTTGACGGGGCGTCCGTGTTCAGCTACGACAGTTGTCGTCAAGTCTGGATCCTGAAACGCTTCATCGTGGTATCGTGACCCGCCGTTTTCGGACGGGGCCCAGCTGCTTCGGCAAGGTCTGTCAGGCCCGGGCTCGGCTTGCAACCCAGACTTACTGCAAAGTGTCGGCTCTCCGACAGCGTCTCGCAGATAGTTACGGATAATCGACATACAGGCAACTGAGCGGCGGCGGCGGCGGGTGGGTGACGGGGTGGCATGAGGGGGCAGGGAGATGCGTTAGGGGCAGCGCAAGAGCTCCGGGATGAACAGAGCGGGCTCCGAGGTTCGACACTGCATCACCCGTAAACACGGACACGGCCACGATCACGGCCATGACAACGGCGCCGCACTGACATTCGGGATTCCCAGCCATGCAGTAGCAAAAGGCAGCCCAATTGTTTAGCGGGATAGTGCTGGCCACTGCTGGGTAGTGCATCCGTAGTTGGCCCGTCCACCTCCCTAGCTGGACGGAAGAGAAAATAGGGGATGATCTGACGTATGGCGGACGCATTGATGTGCCGTCACAGGGTGCAGTTTTATGCAGTGACGCGGAGTGTGTTATGCAAAGGACACTAACAGAGCCATGGGCACGAACGTTTTTTTTGATCGGGATATGCTGTTTTTCAGTGGCCCCCTCCCCCCTGATGGTTGCTGCCGCTGCAGCTTAGCTTACCTTACTGCTTCAGGTGCATTAGTAGCGGTTCGTGGTGTAAGATACCTTTTGTTGCTCGCACGAGTTGGACGGATGGTGTGCCCTGGGGAGGTCTGCATATGGTGGTGCCTTGTCATGACGCTGGCTGCAACCAAGTCAGGTACCAACACAGAAGCGGGCGTAGGTGGCATGAGATTTGCTGGGGATCGAGATATCGGCAGACCAGGGACTGAGGTGCAATCTCATCTCATAATCCGATAGAGAAGGACGAAGCGGTGAAGGCAAGGCCGTGTTCTGGACTGGCTGGCCTCTGACGGTTGTGGTTGCACTTGTGGCAGGGCAAGGCCTCGACTCTCCGTCACTGATGAATATCAAATCAATCAACAAAGAGAGAGGCAAAGAAGAAGCCAGGAACCGAAACAGGAACAGGTGCCGCGATATGGCAAAGAACGGCGGATATGACGAGAAGCCGGTTTGCAGCGGCTCCCTCCTATGCCCAAGGGTTCCCCACCTGGTTTGTTCTCGGGACTCTGGGGTAAGAACAAAGGGACGAGCGGCGAGGCACGGCGAGGATCCCAAGATCCGTACGTACTTTACTTGGTAGGACTTCCAAGGACGACGGGGGAGGGAAAAATCTGCTATTGGGCGTGGCTGTGGCTAGGTTAGCACGTCACTTGGGATGCTAAGAACGCTAGGGACACTAGGGGTCTCAGCGTAGCATGATGCTGCAAACCCAAAGTCCACAGGGGACGTGACGGCGGTCAATGTCACTCATCTGATGGGTGGATGGTGGATGCCGGACACTGGCAATTGGTGCTTGGCGATGAAGATGGGAATAAGGAACCGCGGCGCGTTCGTCAGGGAAGCCAGCGCAGGCGAAGGAACGAATGGATCTGGAGCAGCCTCTCTTTACCGCCTGCGGTGAAGAATTGCCGCTCTTGCCAGTCGCGTCCTGGTCCCCATCCCCGTCCCCGACCCTGGCCCTGTCGTATTGCGTGGTTGGTGTTGTGTGTTGTGTTGTGCTTGCGCCTGCCCATCAGAATCAGAATCGGATCAGATGTCGTTGCTGGAGTCTTGGAGGAGGTACGGTGCACTAGAGTAGATCCATTTGTTCCATGGCTTCCCGAGGAGTGAGTGGACAGCAGGCGTCCCCGAAATCATAAATGCGAGGAGACAATGGAACTGCTGGGTCATGTACCTGGCGAGTTGCTGCATTGTAAGGTAGGTAGGTAAGGAGTGAGAGGCGCACATCGGGCTCCCATCTCAGCCCAGGACTGGAGAGCAGCAGGCCAGGTTGGTTGCCGACTTCCTCCTGCCCGCTGGTAGCTCCACCGTACCCACTGGACGAACATCCATTGACACCCAAATTAGCACCTGTCGTCACGGTGAGTGGCCGTTGAGCCGGGTTACCCCCTGGCAGTGGCCAGGAACAACACAATAACACGACACTGAGAGAGGCACCTCGCGGGAGGCTCCTCTTCTGGGACCTGATGCTCCTTGGTTCCCGGCCAGCATCCCCAGGTGGCACCTTGGATAACTCTTGTGCGAGCGAGAGATTCCCCTCGGTAGGTACCTACCGCAAAGTACAGGCGAAGACCCCCGTGTCGCTCGGGAAATACCACCACTGAGGACTTGTTGCAATGGCACCATCTATCTGATCGACCACCTGTGTGACGACGCGGCCGTTCCTGGATGTGCCTGGTAAAACACACACACGCACCACCTAGACACCTTCTCTTTTCCCCCGACTCGACCTTGTCTTGGATAGGCAACGGAGCACGGGGGGGCTGTATGCCATGTGGGTTGTAGCTGAATTACCCGGGAAGCGAACGAGTGAGATGGGATGCCTCGACGGGATGAGATGAGATGAGATGTATATGATGGCTGGTGATGATTGGGATGGACGGAAAGAGGGTGTGAGTGACAGTGAGGCACGGCCAACCGCACGTTTGCAACTGCCGCAGCGCAGCGCAGCGCTCAGCCATGCGTCGGCGTCCAACGTCATCCTGCCATAGGTAGGTACCGTGCCATGTATTGGGAGTGGGAGGCATTACCTTACTCGGGGCACTATGATCGGAGGTCAGGGAACAAGCCAGGACGTATCAAAAGAATGGTTGTTTCGCCCGCCAGAAGAGAGTCGAAACCGATTTTGCGATTACAAGATTTTGTGAGTCCGGGATGCTCATGCTTGTCTCGAGTTGCGTCAACCTCCGTCACTGCGAGCCCGTTTGTGACTGAGGAGGAGGTGGTGGTGGTTTGGTTTCCAAGGGGCTGAAACTGACGGGTGCTGGTTCGGTGACGATTGTCTAGACATGTCTTGAGGCTTCTGTCTCTGCCGGGTTTCTTCTACCGAAAACTCGCCTCGCGTGTTTCTCTGAGGTCCATAACTACCTTACCTACCTACCCAGCTAGGTAGGTATGCGTGGAATATGCACGAGCCGGTATACTATGTAGAGACATCAATAGTTTCCGACTTCCGGAGCTGGGCGCCGCGCATACGGGGGTAAAGGTATTCACTCGTGTCATGGCCAGTTGATTCCGTAGCAATTTGTCACTTGTTGATGTCCGTATTCCCAATATTTACTCGGTTTCTTTCTTGGTGCCTGCCTTTGCATTTCTTCCGCCCCCCTGCTCTCGTCTTGCAGATACGCTAAAGAGCCGAGCAAAATCGCACGAAAAAAAGAGGAACCCCCGGGAATTCCACCCACTGCGACTGTCCCGGCGCCTCTGTAGCCTCCACTGGCTGTAGGACCGAAGTTGTATCAGTAGCGCACGAAATACAGGGAAATGAGGCCTGAAGAGAGTGTCTCCCGCGGAAAGAAAAAGGCCTTCAGGGCTGTCTTCAGAGCGATTCCCGCTCCAGATACGACGCTAGCACTTTCTGGGTGCTTGTCGGGGGGTGCACCGGGTGGGGGTGGGGGGCTTGGACGTATCCACCTGTGGTGGGTACACTGTAGCTTCTCGCAGCAAGCAACAGTCGACACGGGCCATCTCTCGCACCTCCACCCCAATTCAATTCGGGTCTTTCTGGATCCCGTACCAGCATCCAGCCCACATGGTGCATCGCCCACCGCCGAATACCTCCCTCACCCCAGCCCAGCCCAGCCAGCTTTCCGCTCTTTGCGAGGCCACGGCCTTGTGGTCGTGGTCGTGGTCGGGGTCGTGGCCGTTTCTTGCTGCTGGGCCCGCCACTCCTTGTCGCCGCTCGCTGGTGCTGGTGCTGGTGCTGGTGCTTGGGCTGGGGCTTGCTCGACCCATCCATCATCCATCGCCGACTCAAGACGTGGACTCAGCCTTACTTCGCTTTATGAACCCTGCATAACTTTTGCGCCAGCATCCTCGACCCCTTTCCTTTCTTCCTTCCACCTCAGTGTCCATCTACGAGTACAACCCACCCCGTCTAGTCTACTACATATACCGGCCCGACCTCCCTCCTCGATCTAGTCTACTGCTCTTGATCTTCTCGCTTCATCAATCCGACGTTGCCTGATACTCCCCAGCATCCGAGACGAGTCTGCCCTAATACACCCCGAAGATACGCTTATACGAATATGAGCAGCGCCCCCCACTGCTCAGGACAGAGGACAGGAAGAGTTGGCTTTTACGACATCCACTGCACCCGACTGCTACGATCTACGAATAGATAATCTACCCCCGGGTCCAACGGTCGACAACTTAGTCTCGTCGTGCTACACCGCGTACACCAGACACCAGCGACCAGAGCAGACACAGAAGAAACACAATCCGACACAATGGGCAACATGGCGAGACAGCTCCAGAACCCCGACTACTCGGACGATGAGTACGGAGCCGAGGAGGCCTACTTCACCTACCGACCCCTCTCTAACCTTCCCACTCCGCCGCCTTCTTCGAGAAACACCTCAGCACACCAGAGTCCAAAGACAGGCCTGGAAGATGGCGAGGTCCTGCAAGAGAAGTTCCTGGGTATGTATTACGTGACACTCTTCCCCCCTCCACGTTGACCTCCGCCGCGCAACACTTGCTCGAGAGAGCGAGTGTGCTCCAATCCCACACTACTTTACGTATATGCAATGCAATGCTAACCATCCACCTACCTGCAGGCCCCGCCATCCATCTTGTCAATCTTGTTCCCACGTCAGCTTCTCTCACGACACCTTCCGTTCCTCTCGTCCAGGCCATGCTCAGCCGGGCCGGTCTCCCGCTTGAGACCATTGCCTTGGCAGTCTGCATCCTCGACTCTCTGAACTCCAAATTCGCCCTGAGCTGGCGTCTTCAGTGCCCCCTGCTCGTCGATGGCGCCTCCTCGCACAACAAGCGCCACACCCTTCACAGCCCCCTCCTCGATCGTCGCCAGCAACAGCAAATGCACATCGACTCGGTTCAGCCCGAGCTGATCATCCTCGCTGCCCTTGTGATCGCCGCTAAATTCACCGACGACTGCCAGGACTCGACCTCATACTACTGCTCGAAATGGGGCAAGGATATCTGGTCGTGCGAGCAGATCAACGTAACCGAGCGCTGCATCTATGAGAACCTAAACTATCGCATCAAGCCCTTGGTTGACGATGAGGATTTGATTACCGATACCATGGTCGACATGCAAATGGCCGCTCGCCACTACAACTCTGCCCGCCCTGCCCAGCCTCACGAGATGGGCCACAGCAAAAGCAAGAGCATGACCATTGGAACTACAGTGGTTGGTTTGGGCCTGCAGCTTACACCTGTGGATACTCCCAAGTCCGAGATTGAATCCTTTGGTGACGACGTACGCGCGGCTTTGGAGAAGACGGCCTTCGGCGGCGACTACATGTCGCTTCCCTTTTCTGGAAGCGAAAAGGGACTCTCTCCCGTCGGAGAAGAGCTTGATGTATGAACAATTCGAAGTGAGCGAGCGAGCATTCTGCTGTTTGTGTGTATAACGTCTGGCATACGGTTTTCACGGTACATCTCTGCATGAGCCCCCCCTTGGCGATTTGGGAAAGCTCTTTTCAAAGGTTTCGGCTTTCTTGACGCACGTCTTGTCTTTTTTTACTTTTTCTTTTTGGGATACCAACCTCGGCCTTCAAACAAGGCTTGATGGAATTGCATCTTGTAATTGTGGGCGATTGGGTGGCAGGCGTATGGGGGCAAACAAAGGGATCTGCTGTTTTCTCCCACATTGGAGTGGGGACTGTCGGGCATTACTGGAAATCTTTATTTTTACATACCCTATTTGGTAATGTAGTCCTGCAAAGACAACATCGTTGAACTTCATCTATTGTTGAAACACACGCAATCTTCTCTAGCGATCTGCCTATCCCTGAAAGAATCTAAGCCACCTATGCCATGCCGGAGATCCATGGGAGGGCGCCCCCACTCAGGGACTAAGCCTGTTGACCGTCCACTTGTCGTCGACGCCTTCCTCCTTGTCGTACACGAACCGATCATGAAGCCGGTTCTCCCGGCCCTGCCAGAACTCAATCCGATCCGGCACGATCCTCAAACCACCCCAGAACTCGGGTACCGGGATCTTCTCCTGGCCATCGAATCGCTCCTCGACCTCCTTGACCCAGCCTTCCAGCTGCGCGCGTCCGTCGTCTTCACCCTCTGTGCCGCTGACGACGCCCGGCTTGGGCTCGAGGACCTGGCTCTGTCTGCTCGCCCACGCGCCGATCCTGCTCCCGCGGACGCGCGTGTCGTAGTACACCTGGCTCTCCTCCGGGCTCAGACGCCCGGCGACGCCCTCGACGCGGACCTGCCGCTGGAGCGCCTCCCACCAAAAGACCAGCGAGGCGTGCTTGTTTGTCGCCAGGTCGGCGGCCTTGCGCGAGGTGCCGAGGTTGGTGTACACGACGAAGCCGCCCTTGCCGTCGAGCTCCTTGAGGTAGACCATGCGCGCCGAGACGCGGCCGGAGGGCAGGGACGCCGTGGAGAGCGTGCACGTCTCTGGGTGCGAGACGGCGTGGGACTCCTGCGCGGCCTTGAACCAGGCGTTGAACTGCGGGATGGGCGACCCCGAGGGGTCCAGGTCGCGCCGGTGGAGGGCCGAGAGGGTGAACTGGTCGGCGCGGGTGTTTTGCTGAGACCCGGCGGGCGCGACTTTTTCTCTCTCTGTTAGTTCCATTGCGTGTGTGCGGAGGTGAGGTGTTGGGATTTGGATGCGATGTGTAACTGTGACGTGATGATGCCCATGATCCAGACGTGTCGTCGACACAGCTTACTTACCACATCTCACTCACCACACCTCAACTACACATAGGAGCAGTGTAACTTACAGATGAGCTTCTCGCTCTCTGGCGGGGGGTGAAGAGCCATCCTGAGCGATCTTGAAAGCCTCGCTGCTAAGCTTGGCCGCATAAGAGTACCTAACGCTTCAAAGTATACTCGTAACACTCCTCTCGTATTATAAGTACGCCAGAGGCAAAAGTGACCAGATTCTGCAGGATGATGCAGGCGTTGTGCTATCGGCGTGATATTCTGCAAGGAGAGATACAAGTCGTGCAGCAATCGTGGTGGTGAGTCGTTCTTATGACATGACACCACAAGCTCTCTCTCATGATGCTTGCATTTTTTGGAGAAAGAGGGGAGGGGCAAGCTTGACAGAGCGGGAACCCCACCCCACATTCCAAGGAACACTGCCCGTGAAGGAACGTAGAATGTTCCACCAACGCGCATTTTGAGCACCACTGCACCGCAGTGCGGTGGTCAGCCGTCAGTGTCTCTCCATGGCCTGCAGAAACCCATTCCAGTGGGGTTTAGAGTGCGGAGCAGGGACCAGCCCAGACTCGACCGGGCCTGACAGCGGTACTTGCTTGGATGACTAGAGAGAAAAAACACACGATATACACACAAAACACATTCACGCAATACACAGGGCACACAGCAAAAAAACCAAACAAACGTATCTCATTCCGTACATACGACGGGGGGTATCAAATCGTAAAACGTCGTAAACGCATTCAGATACGCAAAACGTATACGTACGTAACAAACGTACGCAACGCAGTACGCACTGCCCAAATAAACCTAACAAAACCATACCCTTCTTACACATGGCGCGAGCCATGACGTCTTATCGCGTTTACGCCCATTGGTTTAAAGTAGTTGCTTCTACTTTGCTCTATGTATAAAAAAAACCAAACCCCCATAACACCGAATCGAAAAATCCCAAGTCTTGAGCATTGAAAACTTTTTATGTCTTTTTTGTCTTCCGGTCCCGACAAAAATGGAAGGAATAAGGAAACCAAATCTATGGTGCCATAACCAACGCAAGCAACGCCATGCGGCAGTACAGACCATATCTCATCTGCGAGTGTATTAGTGTGCGTCTCAAAGGACGGGGGTAGGGGGGACATACCTGTCTGAAGTAAGCCGCCCGCTGGTCGGTGTCCACCTCCGGCGCAATCTCCTCGTTCCTGGGCAGAGGGTGCAGAATGCACATATCCTTCTTGGCCGACTTGAGAGTGCGGTTGTCGATGCGGTACGAGTTCTTGACCTTCTCGTACTCCTCAACCGTCGGGAAACGCTCCTTCTGGACACGAGTGCAGTAGAGCACATCGCTGCGGCCCAGGATCTCAGGAGTGAGCTCCTCGGACTCGCACAGAAGCTGTCCGGAAGCAATGAGGTACTCGCGGACCTCGGCGGGCAGAGCCAGTCCCTTGGGAGAGACAAGCTGAACCTGCACACCATAGTCGCGGAGGAGGTAGATGAGGGAGTGGACAGGGCGGCCGTAGAGAAGATCACCCACAAAGGTAATGGTCAGGCCCTGGACGGTACCAAGCTCCTCACGGATGGTGAAGAGGTCCAAGAAAGCCTGTGTGGGGTGCTCCTTACTTCCGTTGCCGCCGTTGATGACGGGAACAGGAGCATATCGGCGGGCAATGTCGACACTGGACTCCTCGGGGTGTCGGAGGACAACGGCGTCACCGTAGCAGCCAAGAGTGCGGAGGGTGTCCTGGAGGGATTCACCCTTCTGAACGGAGGAGTGAGAAGTGGAGATGACAACGGTGCGGCCGCCAAGTCTTTGCATCGCAGCATCGAAAGAGGCCGAGGTGCGCGTGGAAGGCTCGTAGAACAAAGTGCAGAGAACGCGTCCACGAAGGATGTTCAAGACACCCTCACGCTGGACACCGAGACGCATCTGCTGGGCCACAGTGAAGAGGTGGTGGAGATCAGCACGAGTGTACTGAGTAACAGACAAGACGCTGTGCTGCTTCCAAGACGAGGGCTGCGACAGAAGGTCGTGGAGCTTGGAGCCGATCGCGGGGTGGAGGGGCGGCAGGCTTAGCTCGTCAAAAGTGCCGAGGGTCTTGTTGGGAAGGGGACCATCCGCGGAACGGAGCTTGGACGGCCTGGTGGAATTGAACATGGAAGGCCGGCGGTCGCGCGGGCTCTCAGGGTGAGTCATGGACTGCAACTGAGGCTTGATCGTGGGCGACATGGGAAGAGCGCCGTGAGTCGACATATCCTTGCCGAGAGAAGGCAGAGGCAGCAGCTCTCCATCCAAGCAGACAGTCTTGTCCTGGAAGGTCACGCGCTGGACGGATCCGCGCATAGTGCGACCCTCGAAGGGTGACCACCCAGAGGTGGACTGGACACCATAGGGGCGGTCAATCTCAACCTCGACGGTGGCGCCGACCTGTTCATGCAATTCAAAGATCTCCTTCGGGTTGTCGTACAGGCGAGCCTTGATGTCGTCGATCGTGAGCTTGCCCTCAGTCACGGAGGTGAGCAGGAGAGGCAGAGCATCAGCGATCCCAACAGCAGGGTCAGCAGTCTTGCCCAGAGAGCTGGCGAGCTGGTATGGCAAGCTTCCAATGGAGAAGACATCAATGGTGCTCAGGTGCTCCCAGAGGGCGTTCTGGTCAGCCTCCGTGGGGAGGAGAGCGCAATCAGGGAAGTCATTCTGCGAGAGGTACAGAGAGAAGATGGAGACATCGCAGGTCACCTTCAGACCCTTGGCCTTGCTGAGGACAATCAGCCTGATGTCGTCCTTGGTGGACACAGACGTGACATGGATTCTGCGGTTGTGCAGGCTTGCCAGGAGCAGGATCGAAGCCAGGTCAGTCAGCTTAGCATCAGTGACAATGGGCTTGTGAGTGGGCCACTTGTCGAAGTGAGAAGTCACAGCGGCGACCTTGCTGATATTGCCAGACAGGTGGTTGAAGGGAATGAAGAGCGAACCCACTTCACCGGTCACGTGGCTGATCTGATCAGCATTGTCAGAGGTGGCAGAGACGGAGAAATTGAAGTCGCAGAAGCCACCGTTTTTAGCACTCTGCTGAGCGATCTTCAGAGTGAGAGCATCCGTGATGGAAGCCTGGACACCAACAGGCATGATGCGGATCATGCTGAAACCAGCGGAGACAGAGGCCTTTGTAACAGCCAGAAGGTCCTTGCTGGCCTGAGTGGCAATGCCAGGCACGAATGCTGCAACATTGATCAACCCAGGCAGAGTGATGGTGCGATGGCTCGTCTGGAAGTCACGGGTGGTGACTCCCAGCTCGAAGTGGCGGGCGATAGCCTCAACGAGAATCTTGGCGTTCTTGACGTTGGTAACCAAGGGGATTTGGTAGTCAACAGCCATACGGCGAGTCTGGTAACCCTTGGACATGTAGTTGGCGGGGCGGCGGTACTTGTTGTTGGAAGGCAAGTTGATGTACAGATCGATCATGTTCTTGGCCAAGTGCTGAGTGAGCGAGAACTCAGAACGCTGGTCTTCTTGCTCGTTCGCGAGGACTTCCAGGTACTGCACAGGGATTTTGTGCTCCTGAAGGAAGTCGGCCGTACCGGCGGTGGCAAACAGCTTGTAGCCGAGGCGAGCAAGCTTCTCGACCGACGGCAGCATCTCCTTCTTGTCCTTGAAGGAACCCATGGACAAAAGGATGTTGGCCTTGGGAATCTTGAATCCAGTTGAAATGAGGGCCTTAAGGTACGCCTCGTACTTGTCAACACCGAAGCAAGCAACCTCACCAGTGGAGGCCATCTCAACACCCAAAACAGGGTCGGCACCAGAAAGGCGGGAGAAACTGAACTGGGGCACCTTGCAAGCCACGCAGTCGGCAGAGATGGTCGTGGGAGGGTACTCAACAAAGGGTATACCCATCATCGCCTTGGTAGCCATCTCAATCAAATCAACACCCATGACCTTGGAGACAAAGGGGAAGGATCGAGAGGCACGGACGTTGCACTCAATAACCTTGATGTCGTTGTCCTTGGCGATGAACTGAATGTTGAAAGGGCCAGTGACGTTGAGGGCAGCGCCAATCTTGCGCGTGGCCTCCTCGATTCTGGCAATGGTCTCTGGCTCCAAGTCCTGGGGAGGCAGGATAAGAGTAGCATCGCCAGAGTGAACACCAGCGTTCTCAACGTGCTCCGAAACGAAGTGTCCCACGACAACACCATCCTTGGCAACAGCGTCCATCTCGATCTCCTTGGCGTTCTCAATGTACTTGGTAATGACCACGGGATGCTCGCGGGAAACCTCAGCAGCCTGGGCAAGGTAGTTCTCGAGATCCTGCTCAGAGTAGACGGTGTTCATCGCAGCACCCGAAAGAACGTAAGAAGGTCGCACCAAGACAGGGTAGGAGACCTTCTGGCAGAACTTCTTTGCCTCCTCGAAGCTGGTGAGCTCCTTCCACGTGGGTTGATCAACGCCAATGGTATCTAGCATACGGGAGAACTTGTAGCGGTTTTCGGCATTGTCAATCATCTCAGGAGAGGTTCCGAGAACCTTGACACCCGCACGGTGCAGCGGCAGCGCAATCATCTGCGGCGCTTGGCCGCCCATGGCGCCAAGAATACCCTCACACGCCTCAAGTTCGTTGATGTCCAGGATAGTTTCGAGGTCCAGGTTTTCGAAATAGAGACGGTCGCTTTCTGAATGGTCAGAACTCACCGTCTCAGGATTCATCTTTGTCTTTTTGTTAGCTTATTTCAAGTCCATTTGATACTGTTGTGGTGTTGTTGTGATGTTGCGGTGGTGGTGAGGCGGGATGGGGTGGGGTGAGTGGAGTGAGTAGTGTTGCGGAAGATCTGGCAGGACAAGACAAAAGGGAAAGCACGAGCAGAAGGGAAAGGAGCGGCCAACAAAAAATTGTCCACAACCAAACGGACGACAGGAGGTGTAGAGGATGCCAGGGAGTGTAGAGAATGACAGAGAAACCAGAGACAGAGAGCGCAGGCAGAGACAGAGAGCGCAGGCAGAGACAGAGAGCGCAGGCAGAGACAGAGAGCGCAGGCAGAGACAGAGAGCGCAGGCAGAGACAGAGAGCGCAGGCAGAGACAGAGAGCGCAGGCAGAGACAGAGAGCGCAGGTAGAGACGGAGAGCGCAGAGAATGGAGAAGACAAGAGAGAGGGACGATGGGAGTGTCGCCGAGATGGCAAAACTCCAAGTGCGTGATGTGTGACGGAGAAAGGAAAATTGAGACTCACGTTAACCATAATGGTCTTGTAATTCTGCTCTCTCAAAGTTCTAATCGCGCGAACGGAACACCAGTCGAACTCGACAGAGGAACCGATGCGGTAAACACCAGAGCCCAGAACCATGATACCATGATCGTCAAAGGTGACATCGCTCTCGGAAGCGTTGTACGTCAGGTAAAGGTAGTTGGTATGGGCCGGGAACTCCGCAGCGACCGTGTCGATCTGCTTAGCAAAAGGCATGATGTTGGCCTCCTGTCTCAGAGTGCGAACGGCGATTTCGTTGGAGCTCCAGAATTTGGCGAGTTGACGATCAGAGAAACCGAGTCTCTTGGCCTGGAGAAGGATGTCGGGACATTTGGAGATGTCGCTGGTGGTGTAGTTGGCCATTGACTTTGAGAAGTCGCTCAGGCCCTTGAGCTTGTGCAAGAACCACTTGTCGATCTTGGTGAGCTCCCAAATCTTGTCAACCGAGTAGCCACTGTGCATGGCATTGGCGATGGCGAACAAACGCTGATCCGACGGGGTCTGCAGTTCGTCGTCAACTGACATCAACGCCTTGGTCTCGCCAAAGCCAAGGTTGTTATAGTCAATGGCACGAATGGCCTTCTGGATGGCTTCCTCAAAGTTTCGGCCGATACTCATGACTTCGCCGACACTCTTCATGGAGGATCCTAGCTGGGTAGACACGCGGGTGAACTTCTTCAAGTCCCAACGGGGCATCTTGACCACGACGTAATCAAGGGAAGGCTCGAAGCAAGCGCAGGTCGACTTGGTGACGCTGTTGGAGATATCCTTGAGAGGGATACCGAGACCAAGCTTGGCAGCAATGAAGGCCAAGGGGTAACCAGTTGCCTTGGACGCCAGTGCAGAAGATCTGGACAATCTGGCGTTGACCTCGATAATGCAGTACTCCTTCGAAAAGGGGTTCAGGGCATACTGGATGTTGCACTCTCCAACAACGCCGAGGTGACGAATGACGTTGACGGCCGTAGTACGCAACATATTGTAATCCTCGTCGGAAAGCGTCTGAGAAGGCGCGACAACGATAGAGTCACCAGTGTGAATACCCAGAGGATCAAAGTTCTCCATGTTGCACACGGTAATGCAGTTGTCCTGGGCATCACGGACGACCTCGTACTCGATTTCTTTCCAGCCCTTCATACTGCGCTCAATGAGAACTTGGGGACTGGCGGCGAAAGCCTTATTGCAAAGATCAAGAAGCTCAGCCTCGTTGTTGGCGAAACCACTGCCGAGGCCGCCCAGGGCGTAAGCAGCTCTGACAATGACGGGGAAACCGATATCCTTGACACAAGCCATGGCCTCGTCAACGGTGCTGGCAGAGGCGGACTTGGCGCATTTCTCGCCAATCGAGTCCATGCTGCGAGCAAAGAGCTCACGGTCCTCAGTAGTGATGATAGTGTCGATGGGAGTACCCAGGACCTTGACTCCGAGCTCTTCGAACTCGTCCTTCAGTTGAATACCAACCTGGAGGGCAGTCTGTCCACCGAAAGTAACGTAGATGGCATCGGGTCTCTCGTACTGAATGACTTTACGGACGAAGTCCGCGTTGACCGGCAAGAAGTAGACCTTATCCGCCAGACCCTTCGACGTCTGAATTGTGGCAATGTTGGGGTTGATGAGGACGGTGTAGATGCCTTCCTCCTTGAGAGCCTTGATGGCCTGAGAGCCGGAGTAGTCGAACTCTCCAGCCTGACCAATACTGAGACCACCACTGCCGAGGACGAGGACCTTGCGAGGGTGGACACGAGGGTGCAGGCGCTCGTTCTCCTCGATGGTGCCGCCGGGGAAGCTGACAGGGGCGCTCAGCTTCTTGGGGTCGGCAGCGCAGTCCTCAATCGTGCTAATGAAGACATCGAACAGGTACTCAGTGTCGCGAGGGCCAGGCGTGCTCTCGGGGTGGAACTGGACACTGAAGTAGGGCTTGGAGAGATGAGCGATACCCTCGTTGCTGCCGTCGTTGGCGTTGACGAAAAGTTCCTTCCAGTCGGCGGTGAGAGAGCTGGAGTCGACGGCGAAACCGTGGTTCTGAGAAGTAATGTGGCACTTTCCAGTGATCATGCTCGTGCAGGGAATGTTGTGGCCTCTGTTTCCGAACTTCATCTTGGCGGTCTTGGCGCCGGAGGCGCGGGCAAGCAGCTGGTGTCCCAAGCAGATACCAAAGACAGGAGTCTTGGTCTTCTCCATGGCAGCCTGGATGTTCTTGACGGTAACGTCCAGCATGGCCGGGTCACCGGGACCGTTCGACAGGAAGAGACCGTCATACTCTTCTCCAGCTTGTTTCACGAGATCGTGGTCCCAGGGGCAGACCAGGACTTCGACGCCACGCTTGAGGAAGCACCTCAGCTGGTTGTACTTCATACCAACATCTAGGCAAAGAACACGGAGGGGCCTGCCGGACGGGTGCTTCTTGGTGGTGACGCTCGCGGGGGGCTTGTACAGCTTGGGGGCCTTGATAGAGACTAAGAGGAGTGAGCTTGTGCAAGATCCAGGTATCATCGGTGGGACTCACCCTCGGCTACGAGATTCTTCTCATTGGGGTTGACCCAGTCCACTGTCTGGAAGTCGTCGACAGAGAAGGAAGCAACGCCATTGACGTGGCCATTGGTGGTACCGTTGGCAATGGTCTTCTTCTGGAGCAGCAACCGGCCCAGCGTGCTGCCCTGGCTTCTCAACCGCTTGGTGAGGGCTCTGGTGTCAACGCCATAGATGGCGGGAACGCCCTGCTCCTTGAGCCATGTGCCAAGGGAGGACTCGGCCAAGAAGTGGGAGTAGTCCTCGCCGGCGTAGGAGGAGGCAACGAGACCGGCGATGTGGATCTGGGAGGACTCGAAGTGGGCAGGCAGGTCGCCCAGGAGCTCGTCAATGGTTTCCCGCGAGGGAACGCCATAGTTGCCAACCAAGGGGAAGGTGATGACCAGAATCTGGCCGCGGTATGAGGGGTCTGTCACCGACTCCGGATACCCCACCATACCAGTCTGGAAGACGAGCTCTCCGGCAATGCTCTTCTGAGCACCAAAGCTGAATCCCTGGTAGACGGTGCCGTCGCGAAGCTCGAGAGCCATGAGGCCCTCGTCGTCGGAGCCGACCTGGCGGGCCGAAGCCGGGGGGTAGATGGCGGCCATCTTTTTTTTTCTTGTGATCGGGAGCCTTCGTGTGATGCGGGGCAATGACAGCGACGGGGAACGAAACTCTCGATAGGGCTGGCTTTACAGCAAAAGAGGTGCCTAAAGAAAGTGGCAGCGAGCTCGTGGTCAGAGTCTCGGAGGATGGTTCAGTAGCTTCCCAGCGATCATCTGCCACGATAGATCTTCGGGAAGTCGCGTGAGGTTCTAGACAACCATGTTAGAAGGAGGAGAAGAGAGAAGGAGGAAGAAAAATTCGAAAAAAGAGGGAGCAACAAAAGTTTTTTTTACATAGCCAAAAAATTCGTCTGGTCCCCTCCCTGCTCATTGCCCGGGGTGTACATTGTGGGATGTGTGTGAGCATTAGCCCCGATTGTCCAATGAGCAAGCACCATCCTTGGATGGCGGGACTGCAAGCCGTGCACTGACACAGATCCGACTGCAGAATACGGCATTTGACAGCGGGCGGTCAGTGGGAAAAGGTCTAGCGCCATCGTCCCAGTGGGCAGAAAAGATTGATGTTGCCGCTTCTAGCCACAGGCGGGCCGCGGGGAAAAGCCCAGCGGTCCAGCACTGCACGCCAACAAGCCAAACCCGCCGAGCACCTCAGCCATTCTATTCGTACGGTGCAGAATTTTGTGCAATCTTGTTGTCGTCCTTGAAGAATTTTCTTTTCCTTCTCATCTGTCCACTAGTGCGTCCTGAAGCTTTCAAGACAACTAGATGCGGTGGCCGAGTGGATCGCGGTGCATCATCCCGATGACCGAGTCGAGTCACGAGCTACCACCTGCACCAGACTATCTGTCAATGGACGCTGGCCGCTGATTTTGCCGTTACGTCTGGGAATTATTCCTGTGGACGGGCCTAGGGTTTGAAGACAAGCTCACGACTCGTATGCACAATTTTGTTTGGGCGTTCAATTGGAGCTGCTGGTGATCCAGACATTCCCATTCCGTGGCTGGCGACGAAAGAAAGGCTGGGGTTCACAGGCGGCACACACACACGATGGAGGGGTACGAGGGGTCTGACCAGTGGCCATTGCTCACCGACCAAGGTGACGGCACAGCTCACCTCATACCGCCGATGCCGGCTGAGATTTTGAGTGGAGCATTCCCAGCCAAGAGAGATCCGGGAACACTGTGACGACTGGAATGCTATGTTTGTCCATTGCGCTCTGGCTCATTGGCTCTGCGCATTCTTGTCTCTGTTTTGAGAGTTTCGCTTCAGTCTTTTCTCCTTGCACTTACACCAATGATCAACTTACTGCCCTTTTCGTTGCGATCCAGCCGTTATTGTGCACCCGGCCGGCAGCGACTTTTCTTTCACACACAACCTCAGAGCTCGACTCGGCTGATGCGTGCAGGTCTGGACTGAGGCAGAGTCGCATTTGCTTGTCGATCTCGTCCTTCATCTTCGTCGGAGTGGATATCCCAACATTAAATCTCACGCACGCGCCAAGCGACTACTCTAGCAACGGGATTCTATATGGTCTCGGCTACAGTTCCGAGCCTTGAAAGTGATAAGGTGGAATGCAGTGTGTCAGTGTGAGGCAAGTCAAGTGACGATGCTGACATTCCTCAATATGACATGCGCGGCAGCTGTTCCGAGATAGGTAAGGGTATTAACAGTGGGTAGGCAGTAAGCACCTCTTTGGCAACCCAGCCACCAGTCCTGCCCGAAGATGCCAGGAATGGACTGGCTCGCTGGCTTGGAGGAAAACACCTGGGTAGAACATGGGAGGCTTGGCCGTGCTGCCATGCAATTGGCAGCATGTACCTTACTGCGGGAATTGGGGAAATTTCCTGTTGCCCAGCATCGGGTTCGCACAACTGCAGTACCGTTCTCTGCGCTGGTCTGTGCCTTGCTGTGCTGTGTTGTGCTGTGCTGGTCTGGGCTGCATCTAGTGATGGAAGCAACCCTGGAGGCGATCTGAATCGACAAAATCGCCGATGATCATGTGTTCCGATGTAACCTGGCATGACGGGCTTCTGCTGGTGCTTGCGTGCAGGCTTAGACACGTAGGTAAATGAGGGTCTTGACATGGGATACCCAAGCTTGCGGAGTTGACGCTGGCGGATGCGAGGAGGCGGAGGCTGGGGCGAGGGCAGCGTGAATCGTCGTGACAGACCCCGCGGGCTGTCCTCCCGTTGCTGCTGTCTGTCTGAGATGGCTCCCGAGGGCCGAGTCTCGTGGAGGTGGTGTTCAAGACGGGCCATTCCAAGTCCAGGGCAAACAAAGGTGGTGGATGATGGGATGAGAAACGGCAGGAGCATCGCGCAAACCGATGGTGTAGGAGAAACCCGGGCAGCGCAGTTTAGTCCGGGTGTGACCCCCAAAAGCAGCGTCGCACCCCGGCGTGAACAGGTGCCATCTGTGCATCCGTGTGTGTGGGTGATGCCAATGGCGGTGACGGGCTTGACCAACGGGACGGCGGGATAGCTTGGGGTGTCTCGAGGTGGGGTGGTATGGAAGCAACTCAAGCTTCACTAGGCAAAAGACTGCGACTCTGGGGCTCAAGGAGTGAGGGGGCGAGTTGGCCGACTGGACTTGTTCGCCTTGCCTACAAATGGAAGTGAAGGATGAGTCGTGGTCTGGGTGAGGTGTGGTGGTGTAAGTTGGGTGTTTGGAGGCGTGGGGTAGGCATGCGGTGAGCGTCAATGGTCTTGTACATGTTCCATTGTGGTGATTCAGGGCCGGCCGAGCAGACAAAACAGACACAGAATCGACCCATTGGACGGGGCCCAGGCCGACCCCGGCATCAAGTGACGACGTGCGGCCCTGCAGAGTGCAGATGAGGAGCAGGAGAGCTGGATCTTAGCTGGAGCTGGAGATGGGAGAAGGAGCTGGAGCTGACCCTGTTCGTCTACGCAGACTGCAATCAACCTATGTTGGAAGGTAGACGTAGGAGGTCTCCGTAAAGAAGGTAGGTAGAGCCAACAACATGGCAAGCATCGTCTTTGCAGTGCTAGGGATTCGGCGGGTCCTTTCAGTCAAGGTCTCAAGTAGCCCAGCGGTTGTCTCCAGCTCCTGTGTCTGTCTGCGACCCCTCCATGTCGGTCCTCCACTATTTTTTTTTATTTGCGCGTGCTAAAAACCCTTGAGAAGTCATGCGGTTACATGTCTCGCCCGTTTTTTCGTCTGATGGCGCGGGTTGTTTTTGGGAGGCATTTATCTCTCCAGACGAAGCAGGGCTGGGAAGACTTTCGTATTGCTCTGCTCTGCAGTTTAATGCCTCTGCCCTCCTTCGGCTCGGCTTCTTTTCTCTCCCGGGTTTATGGTTTTCCGCCCGCTGGCTGCTTCCTTCACACAGGATGGTGATGATCTATGAATATCTATGTTTTGTTTGGCCTGGAGTCTGAGAGTCACCGAGACAGTCAGTCTCCAATGGACGGATTCAAGGATGAGAGCGTAAGGTGGACCTGTGGCTGAGGTGCAGCGCCAGAGAGCATGGTATCCCAGAACCGTTATATTGGGGTCATTTCAATTTTCGTAGGCGAAGGGCCCCAGCGACGCCAGTGTCATCCCGTGGGTTCGGCCTTCCAACCCACATTTGCGAGCACTTGCAGCTTTTGCAGCACTTGCAGCGTTGCACTCCACTTTTTAGAGGCCAACTCCCCTCCCTCGGGGATCGTGCACTAGCGAGACCTGATTCATCAATTGCGAGGCCTGGGCGGCTTTCTGGATCTTGGATGGGCACTCAGGTCACTCTCGACGCCATTGCAGTGTATCGTGTACGGCGTGTACTTCACGCGCGACGTGACACTATTCTCCACTGTCTACCGCTGAGCGCGTCGCACTTCAGTCTCCTTTTCTGCCTCCTCTTTGTCTTGCAGTTTACGGTTTCCCGTCTCTCGCTGGCTGCACGACTTAAGGTACCTAGACGAATATCCCACATTCAAGTACCTAAGGAACCTTAGGAAGACTTCCCCAGGCCGTGACATGACTTGGTAGTGAGTGTGGTGTCACTACCTGCTGCATGTTGGTGTGTGGCGGGTAAGGTGGGAGAGTGAGTTGGTGGTGTGCGTCTCCTTATCGCAGGCTATCCTGACCAATGCACGTCGTCACCGACTATTTTCATCATCAGCTCCAAGCATTCGACGTTACCGAAAAAATCAACTTCGGATCCAAACCAAGGCAAGGCCAGGCCAACAGCAGCTTGCTTTGCATACCTACCTAACACCCAGGGTTGTAGACACCTGGGGCTACCAAGCACTTGCGGCACTCCTCGTCTCTGCCGAACCCTACACCTTGCCTGCCTTCCACCTCCTGAAAGTTCCATGTCCCTACTGCCTGCACCGGAAGACTACCTGATGCAGTATCGCTCGCCTTGCCTTTTATTTACCTAGCTCTTCCATACTTCCATACTGCCATCTGCGTGTGTACTTGTCCAACTACCTTACCTTACCTACGCTAAAAATCGCATCGTCCTCTCTAAATCTCGATCCGCGCTCCATGCGCGCATGTTGCTTGCCGTTGTCCTCTCCTAACTAGCACGCTGCACTCTTAGTGTGTCTCTTTCGTTCTTTGTGGTATCCGTACTTCTTCTTCTCTTCCCTTTGCCTTCCAGTCCCCTCTCACTCGCCCACCTCCATACATAATTGCCTTTCCCGTTCTTTCGTCTGTTCTGTCGAGAGGAGAAAAAAAAAAAAAAAGGACTTTGACCGGCTTCCCCACAAAACATTGCATCGTTTTCTGCGTCTCGACCACGGGGATCCTGGGATCCTGGCCCGACCTGACCTAGCTGCAGTTGCAGTCGCAGTCGCCAATCCCAAGTCGCATACCTTGCCCACCGGGTTTGGAGTCTGGACTTTCTTATTAACTCCCGTGCTCGACCTCCCGTTGCCTTCCCCTACCTCCTTCTACCTCCTTTCGCGCCTCCTTCGGCCTGCCGGTGCTCTCGACGGCCTCTCGCAACCACGGCAAACCAAACCTGAACCCCTTTCCCTTCGAACCGCCTCCCACATCGCGTCTCCATACAGTCTTGCTTGGTCTCCGCCCCATGGCGCTGTGAGACGCAATAACACAAGGCGGCGGGCTGCATCTCTCACTCCGACTGGACAATGTTTTCCTCTCTGCTGCGACCCAAGCAGAGCAATCGCAGTCGCCGCATTGACCGACTTCACGATAGGCATTCGCCTTCCCCCGGGCCGGCTTATCGCCACTATGGCGAATCACGACACGCAGTAGCAGACTTCACCGAAGCCGAGGATGAAGAGGAGGAGGAAGAGGAGGAGGACGACGATGGCTTAGCACAGTCGGGGGACGATGATCCCGACGCTGTGGATGACGAGGACCATCCCCATCGAACCATGCCTGTTCTTCCTCTCTTCTCGGAGACATATCTCGGTACGCACAAGCTAGCGCCTCGTTTGGCTAGGCCCCTAGCCTTCATCAACTCGGACTGACAGCCACTTGACAGACTCCCTGCCTATTTACAGCATCACCCACGCGATTCGCATCATCATTCAGACCCGAACCGAAACGACGTTGACATGGGATCAGATACGCTCGCCGCAGGTCTCTCAGTTCCTGGTCAAGCCTATGCAGCAACAAATCAGGACTCAGCAGTTCAACCGCGCGACACTCTACTGCCTCATGGCAAACTGCTTACAGTTCAACAAGGAAGGCCAGTTATACCCGGGTAATGCTGGAACGAGTTACACTAGGGCATTGGTATGTGAGCTGTTGGCACTCAAGCTTCTCAAGGAGTACAATACTCGCGAACTCATCGATGCCCTCTCGTATGACTTCTATCCTCTCCAGGGACTCCCTGGGGCCCAGCCCGCGAATGCACCAAAGAACGATCCGAAAAACAAGGCTCGCCTTACTGCCGCACGAACTTCGACCCTAGAAGTCGCTATCCGTGCTTCTGCCAAGCACTTCCTCGCCCATCCCCTAGTTGTTCAGCAACTAGAAGCCATCTGGAACGGTGCCATTAGCTTTTACTCGTCTCAAGACAGCTTACACCGCGAACCGCCACCATCTCCGGTCCAGGGCCTGCCAGACGCGCGGACGCCGCTGTTGGGAGGGCAGAACCAGAAGGAAGGGCAGCAGAACCAGTCTCTGCTAGGAAGACGGAGCGTTATTCTTTACGATCCTCGACAGGCTTCACTGTTCAAGCTTTCCCGCCTGCGGGTTCCCCGCTACAGATTCTTCCTTTCGACACTATCGCTACTTGTGCTCATCGGCTTATTCCTCGCTGTTCTTTCCCAACGTTCAGCCCGCATCAGCTCGTTGGAGCTGATCTTTTGGTTTTGGAGTGCCGGGTTCATGCTGGATGAGCTTGTTGGGTTCAATGAGCAGGGTTTTTCGCTTTACATCATGAGCTTCTGGAACGTCTTCGACCTGGGAATCCTGGTTCTGTTGATTGTCTACTATTTCATGCGAGTATACGGAGTGTTCCTGGTTGACCCCAAGCATTGGAATGATTCCGCGTACGATGTCCTCGCGGCGAATGCCATTCTACTGCTTCCCCGTATCTTTAGTGTACTGGACCACTACCCGTACTTTTCCCAGCTGCTCATTGCATTCCGTTTGATGGCAGTCGACCTTGCCGCTGTTGCGATCCTCATTCTCATCGCATGTAGCGGCTTTTTCGTCTTCTTCACCCTTGCAGATAGCAACAACGATGCGGCGGATATAGCCTTCAAGATCTTCCAGATCTTGATGGGCTTCACTCCCGCCGCCTGGGACGTGTAAGTCACCTGGCCACCACAGCCACTTGTATCTCCCTTGCTAATTTTGTGCAGTTGGCCCGTGTACAATTGGCTTGAGAGAGGGCTCATGGCCTTCTTCCTGATTCTCTGCCATTTCGTTGTTGTGTAAGTCTAGTTTCATCCATTTTCTTCCGCTCCAGCTAACAAGAGCAGCACGATTCTCATTACTGTTTTGACCAACTCGTTCATGAAGATCGCTTCCAATGCCAGGGAAGAGCACCAGTAGGTCCCTGTCATTTGCATCGCCAGATCAATCTCCTTACACAGTCTAGATTTCTCTTCGCCATCAATACAATCTCCATGGTTAAGAACGATGCCTTGTTCTCCTACGTTGCGCCAGGAAACAATTTTGCGTGGTTGCTCATGCCTCTGCGGTACTGCATGCCGCTGAAGCATTTTGTCCGGCTGAACAGGACCATCATCAAGGTCACGCACTTTCCTCTCCTCTTTTCAATCTATCTTTACGAGAAGTATTGGTTGGCGCCGTCAATGTTCGAACCAACGGATCTCGTCGAAAACCACCATCATGGACGTGATAGAACCATTTCGTTCGCTGATCCCTCGGCTCGCTCTGCGTTGTTCAGTCCCAATGTGCGGGTTCGCGAGGAATCTGTTACCGGTTACCAGAAAGATCACGCTCTGGAGGAAGTGTTTCGGCGTGGCCCTGGCATCACCACGTTGCGGAATCAGAGACGACATGAACGAAGAAAAACGCAAAATGCCATCCGCAACTGGATGGATCAGGCCGATGACGCCGACGCTTCCCCCCAGGTCCCTCAGTGGCCGACAATGGAAGGCGGCCAGAGCATACGACCTGATTGGCATCGTCGATTGAGTCTTTCGAGGGAGCTTCGATCTCAGAGGTCTCGTCAAATATCAGACATCAGATCGGCTGCGAGCGATCCTGCAGATTTCACGTCACAGCCTGCCATCGGCTCTTTCTTCCGAGGGATAGCCGCGGCCACGAAGGCCAAGGAAGAGGAGAACCAGCAGACGGACGCCGACGGTGATGATGAGCTTGTCACAAACGATGAAGAAGAAGAAGAGGACATCGCAACAAACGCAGGCGAGAGTCGTCAGGGCCCGGTGATTCATCAGACTCAGATTGACGATTACTTCACTACGACGCCGATGTCGAAGCGTTTCAGCGCTGCTCCGCCTGCATCATCATCACTTGGTTCGAGCGGCCGGCCATCCATCGCCGCTACCCCTCGCTCAGCACGTCGCATACCTCATAGTCGGACAATGTCCACGAACACGATCCTATACGCCCCTCAGGAGTTGCGCCGACCGCCTAGCTCGTCTTCTCATTCGTCACCGGAGCCACCGCCAACTCGCGCGCGCGTGCAGACTAGTCGAGCTGCAGTGGTCGAGCCGGCAGCGACTAGCGGCCATCGCTCGCCGCGCCGGCAGACCTACGTGACAACCAACACACGGCCCAGGCCTATACTGCCACCTAGGGACGCAACTCAGACTGCGCCCAACCGAGCAGGGCTGACGGGCATCGACCAGCGGCTCCGTCCGAACCAGATGAGACGACTATCCTCGGTCGATATGAGCAATTTGTCGGACAACATAGCACCTGACGACCCGACGGGAGGCATGCCGTCGAGCTTCCAAACTCAAATGGCGATGGCGTTGATGAAGGACGCACGACTCAACGGAGCGGGACGCGGTCAGGATTCCGGAGACAGCAACCGTATGAGCAAGCTCGTGTTGGCACGGATGAAGACATTGGAAGAGAGCTTCGCCGACGTTGCCAGGGAGTTACGCGGGCTTAAGACGAACTCGAACTCGACTGCCCCGACTACACGCCGCAACTCATCAGGCGAAGAACTCCAGAAGTTTTCTGGATTGGCAAGTCCTGCTGGTGCGAGAAAGGAAGAAGGTGCTGAGAGACCCAAGATGGTCAGGAGAACCACTGGCAAGCGCCCACCTAGTCGGAAGAGCATGCTGGAGCCAAAGGTGGGTTTGCTGAGCGCAAAAGCAAAGGGCAAGGAAGTCGCACACTCGTCTGGCGATGATTCCGATAGCGAGAGCATGGCGCCAGGGAAGAGGAGCTCAATGTAAAAGGGGAGACGCGTTTTGATTTGCTGGGCATTTTCTGGCGCGCTATACCTCAGTCACAGCTGGTAATTGTCGCATCGCTGGGGCGTTTGGAACCAGAGGCTTTCTCTGGAAGTTTGACCTGTTTTCAGTCAAGTCGCATATAAATCGCGAGCTGGTTGCGTGTTGCATTTGGACATGTAGATGGAGTAATGATGGAGTTTTAGTCTGCGCCAGGGTCGAATCGAGGTTATTTTCCCTCCAGTCGTCCCAGTCTCCTGTATTGATACGTACAGAAATTCATTCTTGTCTTCCGTTGGCACTCGTTGCTCTTCACCTGGGTTATTACTCTGGAAGTACCCCAGCCACACAGCATTGTATTGTTGTAAGTGATAGTCCTCCGTCCATCGCCCCCGAGACAGGGCATCGGCAAAAGAGCAAAGCAATAGACATCACCAGCTCAGACGTCGTGCTTATGCGTGCCATCTCAGATCCCACCGCCGCTCCTGTCGACAGTTACGTAGTAGGGTGCCGTTGTCCGCTGGTTCAACTCGTTTGTCCTTCTGGAGTTGGCTTGGTATCTGATGCCGACTATGGCGGTGGATATAACCATGGCAGCGAGAAGTACGCTGCGGTGACGTCTGCATTGGTGTGTCAGTATGCTGTCCAGGGTGGCGGATATTATTCGGGGAGCGGAAGCTAGGGCAGGTGACGGAGCAGTACACTTACACGGCAGGGCGGATCTGACTTGGCATGGTTGGCTTGGGATCCATGATGGAAGATATCAAGACAATATTGGTGATGTAGTTGGGGAAGTCGCAACTTCAGCTTCCAGGCGCAATAAAGGCGTACAGATCGGTTACTTGAGAGTGTGTAGGCGTGGGAGGGGAAGCATTAAGTAGGCCTCCACGTCCTCGGCACCTCAGCTTAGCTCCAGATTCTGGGGTCAAAGTTGGAGGGGCACCGTCGTTTTTGTTGGGGAAACAGGAGGGAGCTGCTTGGTGTCTTGGATCAGACGACTCGACTACATTATGACGATTACCTAATTTTGGGGAACACATAAGATGTGCCGCTACGGTCCCTGTACAACGCCTAGAACGGACCCAAATGAACGACTACTATGGCCGGGTTTTGCTGGGTTTCTAGACGGCGGGTTCGGGGAGACGGCAGCGAGGGACGGCACACGACAATGATTTCGGGCTGGGGAGGCTTGGGGAGGGCACGCGACGGGCTTGAGGCTGGGCGATGGAATAGAGCCATGCTACACACAGTCTGGGCCGAAAGGGGTCGTCTTCTTAACGGGCTATCAGTTCGATGGGGAATATTTGCTCATGAAAATGGATAATATGTGAGCTAACTGCGAGAGGTTTCTTATCGTGGACATAGTGACGGCATGAAGCTCATGCCGGTTGGCGGCACTCGCGCGCTCAGGCAAGGGCAAATATGCCATGCGATAAACGATAAGGCGAATTTTAGAGTTGGATAGGGTTTCAGCCGGCGCCTGGCCGAGGAGCCAGGGGAGCAAAAGGCTATGCGGGGAAGCTGAGGTGGTAGAATGATGATGTAGAGTTTCTCATTACGTTGTAGATGTAGTATGGTACGTTCTCAAAGATCATATCATATAATAATATCATACAATGTACGCTAAGACTCAGACGTAGGACCCTTGTTTTAAGAATACGTTAGTTGTGTAGCTGGTGCTTTGCCGAAGTATATGGTTTTATGTCGCTTTGGCTTCCCATCTGAACGTGGATTCCGAGGCTGATGGGGTCCCTCTCACTTGGCGAGGGACGGCCAAAGCGGAAGACGGGAGTACCTCGTGAGGCGAGATACTGCGTGATTTGCAGACTTGAAAATTATTAGGAAGGCACTTCGGGCAGGTGCTTACTTACCTAAGGTAAGGTGCCTTCTGCTCACTTCACCTTCCATAGGTGAAGCTTCCCTGGTAGGGCGGGAAAGGCGGGGGCTTACCCCACTGTTGGCTCGGAAGGTAAGGTACCTTAGGTAGGGAGGCAGGAGGGGCATGCAGGCAGCAGTGACATTCCATGGTTCCTAAGGTACGTAACGTCAACAACGAACAAATGACACTGAATGTCCCTCCCGTCCACTTCAAGGCAAGGCAGGTAGGTATGAGACCCAGGTACTCAAAATGACACTTTGGTATGATCACTTCACGGCTCCAAAAGTGTAGCGTAAATCAAATAGGTGCCTTGGTTGAAATTATTGATGAAGACGGCCCTGGTATGACTTTTTTAGGACTCCTTCCTGGATGCTACACAGCTCTTCTCATCTTCTTCCCAAAAAGAAGAGTGTACCTACCTCTTGACCACACACGTATCTGCCTAAACGTGACCGCTGCTCTTCTTGGGAGAACGAACCGCACCGAATCATTGAATTCCATAGCTGCAGGTAGGGCTACGGGTTGCCTGGTTTGCCTTTCCTTTCCATTTGCTTATGTCTTTTGTGTGTCCACCTCCTGCCCGAACTGCCGCGACCCAGAAAAAGGTACCTTCTCCAAGTCGGTAGACTTGCGAGGCATGCTTCACCTCACATCTACAACCCCTTCGCCGCATCTCTCCTTCGTCATCTAGCTGCATTATCGTAGTTCTCTTCTATTCTCGGTGACTTGGACGTAGGAAGCTAACAGGCCCCTTTCGGAAATCTACCCAAGAGGCTCTTTCGCGTTTGATCTCAACCTTTGCGACCCCATTGAAAGACTCCCGCCGTACGCCCCGGGTACAGGAGCCTGAGGTCGACTCACCTGCATCGACATCTGACTCCTCGAGGCCTTGCTGCCTGGACAAGGCTGCGCAACCTCTATACCACCCGGTGCGCCTCATTTCCGACGAACAAGACGCCTCAAGTAATCGAACCTCTTTTCCTTCTCCCTCTCTCCGATATTCTACTTCATCAATTGCGCATCACCATCCATTTCGGACCACTGCAACAGATCTGCTACATCCTCCGCGCTTGCTTACCTGGGCACACTTCACCAGGCGCCCGCTGCCCAACTACTTCGCACATTCACGAGCAACCCTCACGTCGCCTTCGACCTCGCCTTCGAAATGGACGACTGGGATAGAGGCATTCCTATGGAACCACCGTCGGGTGACGACCTCCCTTCTTCTTGGGACCAATACGCTCCTGACCGTGACGATGACAATCAGGGCATCGCAAAAGACACCGCCGAGGTCGATATCTATGAATTCTTCGATACAAAGGAGACCGTCGAGGACACCGACACTACGCACGACAACCTCCAGGAGGACCTCGTTAATGGTTCTGGATCACAAGAAGATGTTTCCGCGCCGACTTCCCAACCCGCTTTCACTCTCAAGGCCGACATGACGCATATCGAGCGCCGCCGTTATTCTCAGTTCCTTCTCCATGACATTCGGAATGAACTTTCGGACGGAGACACCCTAGTCTTTGTCGACTTCCCGGCCCCTACGAAGCCTGCCGATAATGTCGACTGCTTCGTCTATGCCTGGAACTCGGTGGAGTTTCGCATGCACTCTGAGAAGCTCAAGGCAACCGGATCATCCAAGTTTGCTGAAATGCTCAGTCCCACGTACCAGTACCGCATTATGCGTCGGCGAAAGCTGGTCAATAAGCTCCCCGACGGCATCAACTTCGTCCTCGATCTGACCCCGCCATCTGAGGGCGACGATCTCGTATTCCAGATGACCGAAGTCTCGCTGACACCCGGCATCATAAACTGGTGGACGGCATACGACAAGTACGGCACTGACGACTACGTTGTTTCTGGACACGATGACATCTGTGGTTGCTGGAAGGATCCTCAGCCGGAAGACAGTGATAAGGCCACTGCAAAGGCAAAGCCAGGTTCCACACCCAACGGCATGGTCTCACGTCAGATCACAGACGTGAGAGATACCGTAATGGAACGCGCGATCGAGACAGCAATCGCACAGAGCCTACGCGAGACTGGGCCACAGACTGCAAAATTCTCGGAGAGGACATACACACCCACCAAAGGAGCCGCTGCTAAGTTGCTGGAGAAGAAGTCCAAGAAAGATCTAACACCTGATCCGGTCCCTGCATGGCGTCGGATTCCCGACTACTGCGCTGTCCGCCACCGCGTCAACATCCTCCGCCTGATGTACATGATTTCTGACAAGAGAGTCCTTGTCGACTCTGCCCCTCGAGTTTGGACTCTGGTGGCTGTCGCGAAGATTCTGGATTGCACGCATGTCGTCGTGAGTCTACTCCAACATTGCCTCTGGGAGATTCTTCGCTAACAAAAAGCGTAGCGTGACCAAATTCTTCAATGGCTCATGAGCGCTAACAATACCATGTTCATTGAAGTTCTTCCCGAAGAAAGCTTACAGATTGGTGTAGCCTTGCAGTCAGAGGATGTCACCCGTTCTGCATTCCGAATTCTGGTCAATGAGTTGGCCATTGAAGAAGCTGCTGCTCCCAATGGAGTGCCCAAGGCCGCCGCTTATACAGTGTTCGGCCGCAGACGCCACGATCCCGGTGACGATCTCAACAATCTCATTCAGCATGCTGCTCGAGCCATGGTTGAGCGTGTCTCGCGGCCTGTGAAGCAGTTGATGAGCGACACCATCTTCGACGACCTGCAAATACCCGAGTGGATTCGCCTGCACGACCTCATCGTCATGTTCTCAAGCCTTCCCGACGACCAGACCTGTCTAGCAGCAAAGGAGAAGGCCATTAAATTGGCCGAAGCACTGAAGAAGGTTTGGAAAACCCAAGTGGTCATCGAAGTGATCGGCAAATTGCTTGACGCCGACCAGCTGAACAGAATTGACGACCATCGCGCGACTTACGTCGATATCCAGCACTTCAATCGCTTTGAATTGACGTATAACTACTTCAATGACGTCCAAAAAGCATTGTGTCCTTTCATATATGACAATATCAGAGACAAGTGGGGAAATCTCACGTGGACTTTCAACTTATTCACGATTGGAACGAAGAACCTAAACTTCTATCATCTGGCCACCGAATTGTGGATCGCCACGCAAAACGTACTCACCAGTCATCCTTCCTTCAGACGCGATCCAGCTTGGAGGGCAGTCCTGAATCTTGGGCCTGGGGGGGCGTTGATGGTTTCGCAACACGCCTTCGATCCGGAGTCCTTCCAAGAAAATCTTCAGTCACTCCTCCACCCGTTCAGTCAGGATTCAGTTCGCATCGGATTTGAAATCCCTATGAATATGACCGGACATCTGCTACTGGCTCTGACCAACAATGAGTACAAGTTCCTCCCTCTTTGGGCCGGTGGGAACGACGACGGCACGGGCGGTGTGTTTGAGCCATCTCTTCCCCCAGCCGAATATGGACCGGCAGGGCCTGGACCGGCTTACCACACTGGCATCTCGATTGCATCAGATACGTCGAGCACGGCCGGTTCTGTGAGCAGCGTCCTGGGAGAGCTGCGTTTGGAAGGGGATACTAGCGTTGGACCCGACAGCGTGGATGTCCAGGACGGCATATCCACGGTTTTCAATCGAGGCAAGGTCATTGCTGACGATGTCTCAATGCGCTCAGAGTCTTTCACTGATGGCGGATACGACTTCGCCGACGCAAAGTACGCCATTCCTACAGAGGGACAGTCCATCGCCAATGCAGTGGGTGCAGTCGTGCTCGACGAGACCTCTGAGCAGTCGGATACCGACACGTTGAATTTTGAAGACGAAGATGTTGATGACTTGGATGAGGTCATGACGGAGATCGGGCCGGACGAGACTCGGTCTCTGGAGGCAACCCCTGAGTACATCGTCGCTACAGGGTCTGCGACGGAGAATCGCGGCCTGTCCGCTTCACACAATGACGACGCAGAGACGGTTTTTACCCCGTCAGTCCCCGCGGCGCTATCTGGTAGCTCTGCGGATGAGGAAGACGATGATTTAGTCATGGCTTAAGGGAGTAATCGGGGACAAGGTTGCGTTGCGGACTTTTTGGCGTCAAGGGAGGGTAATGAACTATTCTGGGTGTGCCTTCATCGAGATAAATGCACTTGTGAACATGAGAAAAGTCTGTGATTCAGGAAACAGGACGAAATTCAATGACAGACATGTGACTAGGCATTATGGACTAGTTTCTGTCAATATGGACGTTTTAATTTTTGAATCTATCGCTCACCGACGAGCTCGTGGCGTTGAATCGTGGTATTTTCCCTTTTGATCTATGCGCAAACTCCCATCCTTCCTATATGTACTCCAATCACCGACCCAAATTCCCTGGCGCTCAGCCCCGATTCAGTGTGTTTCCTGAGCCCTTGGGGTTCGCCTCGACGAATTCGTCCCAGGCTCTCGCCTTCATCGTCTCTTCGTCCGCCTTGTCAAAGTCATCCTCATCCGGCTCTGGCCGGTGCCAGCTCGCGTCACCGCCGCCCTCAATGATACCGCCTCTCTCCCGCTCTACCTCAAGGTACTCGTCGATGCTCATCGTCGGGAGGTTGTGGCCGGGCCGGAACACGTTGGCAGCCATCTCTTGCCTATTGCCCACGAGAGTGAATGGCTGCAGCGGCTTGCCCTCCTTCGTCAACAGAGGGCCGCCTGGCTGGCCGAACATGCTGTGCAGCCGGCGCGGTGCTTCCAGCCGGTCTGTGAAGCCTTCGGCAGTGCGATCCTCGGCGCGACGGCGGTTGTCCTCCTCGACAGACGTCGGAGACGGCATCAGCGGTACCGTGGCCTGCGCCAAAACCTCCAGCTCGCGGTTGATGCCCTCCAGGCCCTGAAACGCCATGTGCGTGGCATACGCGGCGTGCGCGAGGTGCAGATCCCGCACAATCTCGTCGTCGCCCTCATCGTCCTGGTACCGGGGGTCGCGACGCAGCGTCTCGAGCCGCTGCTTCAGCGCCCGCTCGGCTTTGAAGTTGGCAATCTTGGTGTCGCGGCGCTTCGCGGGGTCGACACCTCCCAGGGTGGAGAACGCAACGGAGTCGTCCGTGTACCGTGAGTACAGCTTCTTGTTATCCTCACTGAGGAGGTCGTAGGAGTCGAGGAGTCCGAGGAAGGTCTCGTAGGACTCGCGGGCGCGCTCGAGGTTGACGCGGCGCTCGATAGGGCGGCGGGAGGGGGTCTTCTGGTGCAGGTCGGCGAGGTGGGATGTGATCATCAGGTATGGCAGAGACGAAGTCGGAAGATCTTCAAGGAACTCGTTGGGGGAGAAGAGGGCTGCGCGGAAGACGATCTCAAGGCAGGTCTCGTACTCGGCGATTGCGATGCGCAAGTCATCGTGGTAGGTGGGAGAAGAAGCCTCGTAGGAGTTCTCGAGGGTATGCCGCTTCTTCTCTGCGGATGCGAAGACTGATTTTAAGGTCTGGGGTTGATCGTCGTCGGACATTCTTGCGGTCTAGCGGTTGCGAGGTCGTCAGGGTGCGTTCGAGCGGCGGTTTGCGGGGTTGGTGAGGAAAATACGAAGGCGAAACAGTATTAATGTCTCCTGAAGTAAGGGTCTCGGGAGGCGCAGATACCGCATAAGTTCAAAGTGGCGACCGAGTAAATGGTGGCGCGTGATGGTTTGAGCTAAGCTGGCTAGTACTCAACAGCAGGATCTTGATTGCTCAGGCGGGTGGGTGTATCACGAGAATAGCGACCAGACGTTTCTCTGGTGGCGACGGCATTCTGTTGGGTGCCCCGCTCCAGGGTCTAGCTTCTTATCTTATCTAATATACATACAGGGGAAGGTGGTGGGGTAGGTGCAGGGGTCTGGATGCAACTGCTTTCTGGCCCTGCGCGGGATCGGGATGGACGACTTGAACTCAGCAGACGCGCTCCTCAGTGCATATGTCAGTTGGCCTCTACTATGAGATTTAGCCATATTGCTACCTGTTCAAGACCTCGCATGTCTTTACAGTCTTTTCCTCCATCAAGTCCCAGCTAGATTCGGTAGAATGGCGCAAGCCGAAGACCTCCTTCCTCACCGACGCCTTGCAGGGGTGCTTCAACTTGCAACTTGATCACGACCAAGGGACATTGGCAAATCGCAAGCAAAAATTTGATGGAATCACCCGGTGTGCAGAGCTCATTTGAGAATTTCTGTATTCCTGCCTTATATCATTGGCCCACAATCGGCTCATCTTGTTCCGTTTTGTCCTGTTTGTTCTTATGCTGCTTCCCGTAATCCAGAAAATAATCCTCACATTGTATGGCAGGGTGCTTCCTGCCTTGTCTTCCTGAAACTCCTTCCTCAACTCGTGAATCATAATGTATCCCTCTTCAACCCATACCTGCCTTCTTCTTAAGTGCTGAATGCTCCTTCTCGACGACTTCACAAGCTCGGGGCCCTTTGGCCTATTTAAGCTGCCCTGCCTTTCTTCCAGGTCTCCTTCTCACTTCCTCACCTTCCAAAACCTTCCATCTTTCACCCTCACACAGAACACCTTAGTAACTAGAGGGTATACAACTCCTTCGCAGACTTTGGGTCATAGGTCACTGTGTCTGTGTGAAGCCACATCCATCCTCCTCTGGGGCTTGGGGACACAACTTCTCTTGACTTTAGCAGTTGCCACACGCTGTGCCCTTTACCATCTTCACCTTTCAGACCTCTGTATTCCTGGACCAGCAAGAGTACCGCCTTCCCATCAGGTAGGCGCCTGTGCCTTCCTCTACCGACGCAATCTAGGCAAGCATGCATCACTCCATCAATCACCTCCACCTCTTGAGCCTTCCTACTTACCATCTCGCCTCGTCCAGGACGACATATCTCCGGAAATTCTGTTTCGACACAACCGCAAATAACAGAGACTCCAGCCACCACCAATATGCTTGTCAAGAAGGAGGCTCCGGTCATCCTGACCAACTGCCCTGCAGAAACCACGGGACCGGCACCTACATCGATTCTCGGAACCAAGAGCACAGAGTCAACAAACGTTGATTCGCAAAGCCACCCCTCACCCGCTGTTCTTCATGACGCTAAATTTGAGGTCTTCGAACAGACGGGTGGAGATAATGAAAACCACGACGAGAACAGTGATGATGAGGAGGAAGATGTCTACCGCGAGTGGCACCAAAACCCCGCCCAGTCTCGGACAATCTCCCAGAAGGCACGAACAGACCTCGCGACTCTACAGAATTTCACAAGAAATGTCCATTTAGACGACAGCCGTGAGAAGGTTCTGGACGAGTTCTCCGCAGCTGGACTTATTATGAAGGACACCAAGCAGATCATTGGTACTCCTCGTGAGTATCAAATTGAGCTCTTTGAAAGGGCGAAGATGAGGAACATCATCGCAGTCTTAGACACCGGTATGGTTCAAGCTGCGCTCTCTGCCTGCTGTCTGGGCTAACCATTATCTAGGATCTGGAAAGACGCTCATAGCTGCTTTGCTACTGCAACACGTTCTCCAGAACGAAGTTGAGGATCGTGCGGCAGGCAGGCCCAAGCGCATTGCCTTCTTTCTGGTGAGTGGTGTATGTTTATTACTCTTTCAGGCTCAACTAACTCCCAAACAAGGTCGACAAAGTGTCGCTTGTGTTCCAGCAACATGCTGTCCTCGAATGCAATCTGGGACATAGTGTGGCCAGATTTTGCGGAGAGATGCTCGACTCAATGTGGTCTCACGAATTTTGGGCGCAGCAATTCGAAGAGAACAAGGTCGTGGTCTGCACGGCGGCCATCTTGCAAAAGTGTCTGGCGCACTCGTACATTCGCATGGATCAGATCAACCTCCTAATCTTCGACGAAGCTCATCATACGAAGAAAGACCATCCTTACGCACGTATCATCAAGGACTACTACATCAAAGAGCCCGATATGGAAAAGAGACCAAAGATATTCGGCATGACCGCTTCGCCTGTGGATGCCCAAACCGATGTCAAGATCGCCGCTGCACGCCTCGAGGGTCTTCTACACAGCGAGATCGCGACCATACCGGAGGATTCAACCTCGTTGAAAGTCCACGCGCGCAACATCATGGAAAAAGATGTCTTTTACGGAACGCTACCCGTGCCATTTGAGACAGAGTTGTACCGCAAAGTAGCTGGACTTGTCCGCCACAACTGCCACTTCGGCAAGGAACTCTTCTTTGCGCGCCAAGCAACCTCGTTCCTTGGACCGTGGCTGTCAGATCGACTCTGGAAACTTTTCCTCACTGACACGACGATTTTGCGGTTGACAAACAGAACTGACATGACCTACTACGGCCTCGACATGAGTGGCAAGGAGGCGGCAGCCGTGCAGAAACTTCGAGAGATTGTCAAGAATCACAAGTTCAACGAAGTCTTGCCGACACCTGATCACCTTTCAACCAAGGTGCTTCGTCTATGGGAAGAACTTCAAGTGCGTTTCTCCAAACCCACCGATCACAAGTGCATTGTGTTCGTTGACATGCGCCTGACAGCCCTGCTGTTGACCGACTTGTTTCGCCAAGAGGCTACGAAACTTCCATTCCTCAACGCTGAGTTCCTGGTCAGTCCTTTTGTGTTAACTATCTTTCTTCGAAGCTGACTCTTCCTGGCAGATTGGAAGTCGACCAGATTCTGGTGCAGCCAACATGTCGTTCAAAGAACAAGTCCTAACCATTTCCAAGTTCAGGCACGGCAAAGTCAACTGCCTGTTTGCAACGCAGGTTGCAGAAGAAGGAATAGATATTCCAGACTGCAGTATCGTCATCCGCTTTGATCTGTACAGGTCTGCGATCCAGTATATTCAGTCGAAAGGCCGCGCACGTAGAGCGGAATCAGAGTACCTCACCTTCATTGAGGGTGGCAACGGAAGACATACCCGAACAGTAGCTCAAGCCCAGTGCGACCAGGTCACGATGCGAAGATTCTGCACGGCTCTGCCAGAAGATAAAAAGATCTCCGGAGTCGACATGACAGCATTATTCCTTCATGGCGAGGCACAAAAGAAGACATACGTCATTGCGTCCACCGGTGCAACATTGACGTGGATGTCCAGCCTGGAGGTTCTCTCTAACTTCACCTCTTCATTGCGTCAATCTAATGACGAGGTGCTTGCACCAGAGTACGTGGTTGTAAATGAAGGCCAAAAGTTCCTTGCGGAAGTTCAATTGCCGCCAAGATCCCCGATTCAAACAATGGCCGGACATCCTCATTCTACGAAACAAGATGCGCGCTGCTCGGCGGCATTTGAGATGTGCAAGGAACTGATCAAGAAGAAATACATCGATGACCGTCTGCGCCCGGTCTTCGTCAAGAAGCTTCCTGTCATGCGCAACGCCCGACTTGCGGTCAGTTCGAACAAGAAGGCAGAATACAAGATGCGCGCGAAGCCAGATATTTGGTCAAGATTGGGCCCGGTCGACGTGGTCTACGTTACGGTGCTGAGGATGGGGAATCCCGGAGCCATTGGCCGAGATTCAAGACCCTTGATTCTCGTAACGAGAGAGATGCTTCCTGATCTTCCTCCCATTCCGCTCTTCTTTGGGAATGACCAGCAGTCAGATGTCTATCCCGTTTCCTTGCCCACTCCTATCAGGGTGTCTGCAGAAGACTCCGAAGCCCTGAAAGAGTTTACCTTGCGCGTTTTCAAAGACGTCTTCAGCAAGGAGTTCGAGGCTCTCATTACTGACGTGCCGTACTTTCTTGCCCCTACCACAGTCTATCACTCGGCTAAGCTTTCCGAAGTCGACGATCCAGCTTCGTTAATTGACTGGGAGCATCTTCGGTCCACGCAGGACAAGGAATTTCTGGACTGGGATGCAACCACGCCAGATGATTTCTTTAGAGACAAGCTCGTCACCGATCCCTATGCAGGATCTCGCAAGTTATACTTGCGTGGTGTTCGAAAAGATATGAAGCCCTTGGACATGGTTCCCGACGGAGTCCCCGATCCTGGCCACAGGTCATGGCGAGACGCAAACGTCGAGAAGAACATTACCGAATACAGCGTCAGTCTCTGGGCAAAAAGCCGAAAGAAGTTCACGTGGCGTCAAGACCAGCCCGTGATCGAAGCCGAAGTTGTCTCGCTGAGACGAAATCTCCTTGACGATTTCATCGAGACCACGACAGAGGAATCCCGAATATGCTACGTCATTTTGCAGCCTATGAGAGTGTCGACTGTAAGTGCTTTAGTATCATACGGTTTGGGGCTATTGACTAACAATTCCAGCTTCCAATTGAGACGGTTGTTCTGGCATTCGCTTTTCCGGCCATTATCCATCGCATGGACTCTGTCATGATCGCCCTTGATGCCTGCAAGCACTTGAACCTCACCATTCGCCCGGACCTGGCACTCGAAGCCATGACGAAGGATTCCGACAACAGTGATGAGCATGACCAGGAAAAAATCAACTTTCAGAGCGGCATGGGCAAGAACTACGAACGGTTGGAATTTCTTGGCGACTGTTTCTTGAAGATGGCCACGACTATCGCCATCTTCACGTCCAAGCCTGACGATGACGAATTCCAATACCACGTCCAGCGGATGCTCCTCATCTGCAATCAGAATCTTTTCAACAAGGCAGTTGATCAGGGTCTTCAAGAATATGTGCGGTCTCAGAGCTTCGACCGCCGCAGCTGGTACCCCCAAGGGTTGAAATTGACAAGAGGCAAACAAGGTCAGCCTGCGAACAAGCATGCTCTGGCAGACAAGTCTATCGCTGATGTCTGCGAGGCTCTCATTGGCGCCGCGTACCTTACGTACGCGGACTCTGCCAATTATGACATGGCCATTCGTGCCGTGACGGCCATGGTCAAGGAGAGAACCCATCGGATGACCTCCTGGGGTGATTACTTTGCTGCGTATCGCCATCCTGAATGGCAATCCCGAAAGCCAACCCCCATCCAGCGCGACATGGCTCAGCAAGTCGAAGAGTCGATGGGATATAAGTTCAAATCCCCTGCTCTCCTGCGCAGTGCTTTCCATCATCCTTCGTATCCTAAAGCATACGAGAGCTTGCCCAACTACCAGCGTTTAGAGTTCTTGGGCGACGCGCTCCTAGACATGGTCTGCGTCGATTTTCTCTTCAACAAGTTCCCCAACGCAGACCCTCAGTGGCTTACAGAGCACAAGATGGCCATGGTCAGCAATCAGTTCCTCGCCAGTCTGTCTGTAAAGCTTGGCCTTCACAAGCATATCTTGGTGGGTACATCCGCAATGCTGAGCCAAAAGGAGGAGTACGTGTCCTCGCTTAACCTGGCAATGGCAGAGGCGGAATCTGAGGTCGAGTCGGTCAAGTCGGGAATGTTTTCTCAAGACTATTGGATCAACGTCAAGCACTCGCCCAAGTACCTTTCTGACGTGGTGGAGGCTTATGTTGGTGCCGTCTTTGTCGACTCGGGCTACGACTACAACGAGGTCCGCAAGTTCTTTGACAAACACATTCGGCCGTTCTTCACGGACATGTCGCTCTACGACTCCTTCGCCAAGAAGCATCCCGTTACAAGACTCAGCCACTTAATGGAGAAGGAGTTTAAGTGCACAGAGTACCGAATCATGACGACCGAGGTTGCACCCCCGGCAGGAGAGGGGGCTCGTGTTCTCACCGGCACCAATGTGCTCTGCGGGATCATTATCCATGGAGAGGTTCGATACCACACGACGGCGGAGAGCGGGCGATACGCAAAGGTTCGAGGTGCAGAGCGGGCGCTTGCTGAGTTGGATGGCCTGTCTGTTGATGAGTACAAGAAGAAGTTCGCATGCGACTGCAAGGGAACTGAAGGCGAAGAGGCCGCGGCGATCAATCATGGCACTGCAGTGTAAAGTGCGGAGTTGGGGAGAGAGAGCGTGTTTTGGAGGATTTCTTTAGAAAATGGGAATGGCGAACTCGCAAGTTTGCTCTCGGGGTTCGTGGGTGGTGAGATGATCTAACATCGAGGTAGAGACGAGAAAGTAGATGCGGGTAGACAGCGGCAGATTTGCAATTCCACTTTTTGACTTTGAAGCACGGCGGCGATCCAGGCCATATCCTGCCCATATCCTGCAGGGTTGATCAAACCTGGTTCACGTCCACCCATTACTTTGGGAGCAGTCTCAATTGTTCATGTCAAGCAGTCGTAGCAGTTTGATTGGGGGGGAAACAGTTAAGCCCAAGTTGATTCGGCTTTGTAGCAAGACTACTGAATGGACAGGCCACGGTCTAGTCAACCAGTCATCCCCGCCCTCCCTCCTCCCTTCCCATCTCCGTCACCCCAACTCCTTTCTCTCAAATCATCCTCCATCCTCTCCTCTCGCCGTCGTCTCTTCGCATTCCATAGCATGCGAGGTGCTACTAAACGAGAAATAAACCTAGAAGAAAAATTCCATCTTTATATATAAAACAGACCCGTGTTGAAACTCCTAGCTCTTGTCGTAGCTTCCAAGACTTCTTTTTTTCGTTGGGGAAAAAACTTCCATAGTCCGTTGGGGGTATCGTTGAGATTGTATGCATGCTCCTTCCAATTCCGTTCCGCTCTCCCTTCTCCGAGGCTTTTGTGCTGTGAGATGTGAGGTTTGAATTCATCGCCGGATGAATTCGGTGTGAGTGTCTTTTTGTTGAAAAAACACAAGTTCAGCCCCCTTTTTTCCATCCTTGACCTGTTGAAAACGCCGTTCATGATGCATACTTAAAAAAAAGTGTAAAGGGGGTTGAGTAGTAAGTTGAACAAGAATCAAAGGTCACCTAAGCGGTGACAGCAGCACCTGTGGTGCCGTTGTGCAGTTCCGTCTCCCCATTCGCCTGGGGCTCAGAGGGGATATCGGTGTACTCCTGTGCGGAGAGACCATCCAGCAAGTCAAACAGGGCAGTCTTCTGGTGGAAGTCGTTGTTGACTGAGAAACGAGGTTAGCTTGGTCCATTACGTGTTTTCGAAATCATTCAAACTAACCGATGTTGATCAGGTACCACTCGTTCATGATACGATCGATCAGTACTCTGCTGGGAGTTCCGGCTTCAAAGCAGCGAGCCCAGTCGGTACCAAGACGGAAGGCCTCGTCCTTCCATGCCATGAAGCTGATGCCCTCGACGATGGTCGGTTGCACGATCTCCTTGCCTGGGAACACACCCCAGGTGACAGCGTTCGGACTGTCGCTAGACGCGTTGTATGTGAGAGCACCGTTTTTGGTGGTGGCGTAGTACGTCATGTCGGGGTTCTTCTCAATGCGCGCGACGATCTCCGGGAACAAGTCGGGGTGAACCAGGAGCTCAAGGTAAGCCTTTTGGTAGACGTAACCGTTCGGCGGACCCCAGCCGTGAACGGGGTGAGATGACTTCACGCCGTCGACTGCAGGCTGCGAGTTGATCGTAAGCAAGCCGCGCTTGTTCAGACCAATGAGCTCCTCCCGAATACCGTCGGCTTCGCTGGTCAGAGGAGCCTCACTCCAAGGGAGATTGTCAATTTCGGTTTCGAGGTAGCGGACGAAGATGTTGGCAACGTCCTTGATTGACTTGGGCTCGCCCCACTTCTTGCGGTTCTGCTCATTGGTGCCTGTCAGACCGATGCCGTAGGCATCCAACTCACCGAAGGCGGGCGAGCGAGAGTCGCCCCAGCGGCCGTTGGGGAACTCGTCCCAATCCTGTGTGCGCAGCACATAGGACTTGTTGCGTCCCTTCCAGAAAATTGGCCGCACGTCCTCCTCTCTACGGCCGAGACCCAGCGACTGCTTCCAGGGGAGAGCGTGCTTCAGAGGGCGTTCAGAAGAGGGCATGTAGTCAAGCTCCTCAAGCACCATTCGCGTGGCCTGTGCAAGGTTCATGGTGTAAAAGTGCAAGTGATGGATACCCGCAGCAATGATCTTCCGGCACATGTTTGCCACGAGGCTTTTGCCAATCTCACGCACAGCCACATCGTCGTTCTTGACAGGTTCCAAAGCCGCCATCCAGTCGTCAGGAACGCGGCAGTTCATATGCTTGGCGCGGCGAAGGAAACTGGCGTAGGTGGCAATCGGCATGATGCCAGGGATGATGGGAATGGTGATGCCGCGCTCGCGCACCTTGCCAACCCATCGGATGAAGTTGTCGGCGTCGTAGAACATCTGGGTGACGATGAAGCTAGCGCCCATGTCGACCTTCTCCTTCAAGTGATCCAGCAACTGCTCCTCGTCCTTGTTGTCGTCGCAGCCCTCAGGGTAGCCAGCAACGCCGATGTCAAAATGATCATGGTAGGTGGCCCGAATGTGCTTCACGAGATCCTTTGCGTAGCGGAAACCGTCGTCGGTAGCCTCCCACTTCTCGTGTTCTCTTGGGGGGTCGCCACGAAGGGCCAGAATGTTGGTGCAGCCGGCCTTGTAAGCCTTGCGCAGAGCATCATTGACCTTCTCCAGGCCCATATCCGTACATGTCAGGTGCATGCAAGTCTCGAGGCCGTAGATGGACTGGGCCTGGAGGACCATCTCGCAGGTCAGCTCGGCGATGCGGCCGCCGGCACCCCAGGTGATGTCGATGAACTTGGGGCCGAACTGGTACATGCGTTCCATACGATCGTACAGGTTCTGGACACCCTGGGCGGTCTTCGGGGGGAAGTACTCGAAGGAGAAGGAGGGCTCACCCGTCCTCTGGGTCTCGTCGAGCATAGCCTTGATGTGCATGGTGATTGTAGAACTGAAGTAATATGTGAAGGGCGGTTCAGAAGCAAAAGAGGAAAATGACGGCCGCCAAAGGGCTCTCTAGGTTCGTGGGGTGCTGCAAAGAGGAGACGTTAGACCCAATTGAATGGCACGCAAAACGTGAGCTGCAGGCAGACGACCGACAACGTGTAGGACGGAATTGAGGCTATTTAGACGTGATGTGAAGACCAGATGGGAAGGGAGGATATGGGAGGCGGGGAAGAATGGCCGGCTGCAGGGACGGAATGCTCGAGGGGTTAAAAGGCGTGTTGAGAGGGCACGGCAGGAGGGCGAAATGGCGAGACAGAATCAAGCCAGGGGTGTGCATACTTACTAGACAATCTCTTAGGAAAAGACGTGTGGAATTCTCTCCTGGCACCGGTCCCTGGATCTGCAAGAAGGCACAGTCCAAAACTCCAAGGCAACTCAAAGGATCAGGACGTCTGGCAGAAGGTTTGGAGATGGAGAGAAGTTGGAAAATTTGGGGGAAAGAGTCCCAGAGCCTGGGAGTGAGTGAAGCGCAGAGCCAGTGGCACAGCACAACCACCCACCATTTTCCCGTTTGCACCCCCACTACGAGCGGCAGCGGCCACTAACAGCGAAGCGTGGGTAAGGGTCGGGTGCCGCAAGGTCAGGTACCTAAGGTAGGTAGGAACGCTGCGTCTAGGTCTGCTTGAACCAACGTTGCTGATGAGCTCCGAAGATGGAGGGTCGATGCCCCGCTTTGGCGATTAATTGCACTGCACTGCGAGTACGTAGCCAAGTAGCACACCCAAGGTGCCATTCGGTACGTATTTTACCCCTCCATCGTGGATCCCTAGTCCCGTACCTTCCTGCGCGGATGTGCGGCAGAAACGCTGGAAACATATGTTACGGGCAGGCGGTGACCGCTTCAGTGCGCTGCTTCACCGCCAGACCCGGTTGAGCAGTTGAGGCAGGTCCCTCCGTCCAAGCCTTCCGCCAATGACGCCACGTTCTCTTGCCCCCCGAAACCTTGGAGTCAGGAAGCAGGGACCAGGGCCGCTGTGCACGGAGCGGTCGTCGGCCATCTCCAGCCTCCGTTCAGTGTTTCTCCAGCTCCAGATACGGTACCCGCTTTTTCTTTTCCAGTCTGCTTTTTCTTCCTTGGCCCTCCATTCCCCGTCTCTGTTTCTGTTTCTCCTATCAATGACACATGTTCATCGGCGCCATGGGGGCGAACAGCTCCTGCAATTGGCTGTTTACAGCATAAGTATTGACCTGCTTTACTCTACGTACTGCAACATACCGTCCGGGGAACGGCGCATAGACCACTTCAAAATCGACAACACCCAAAAGCACGCAATCCTTACAGGACGGACAGAAACCGGCGCCCTGAGTGGCACAACCTCCACGTTTGTCAAACCAACTATAAAAGTCGCCGCAAAGGTTGTTGAGCAACTCATCCCTGGCTCGTGGCACAGTCCCGCGGCTGCAACTGTCAGTCGGTCGCTTGTGTGACGTGTTAAACAGAACGCTGTCGCAGACACCATGGGATTTATCTTCATGCTTCTCTCAATAAGGTTGGCCATCGGGAGCCCTCTTGATACATCGGCCACCCCAAGCTCCGTTCCATGACGGCCGACTTCCCCGAGACCTTTGCGCTTCCGAATCCGACACGCAAAAAGCAGCACCGAAATCCCGCGCCCAAGTCCAGTCCAGCGTGGTCCAGCCCAACCCAACCCAGCCCGGCCGTTTCTCGAAACAACCAAAAGGTACAGGGAACTTTGGTTTCTCACTCCGAGACACTCTGCCTTTACAAGTTTCGAGTCGCATTCAACCGATCGCCCACTCCCACGCTCGCTTCCGATCAAGGCCAATGAGCTCCTCCCGTGCTCCTCCCAACCCGCAATTACATGCACTAGCCCGCCTGCCTGCGTGCTGCATGTCGCGCTGCTAACCATTCGCCGGCTACGGCTTCTCGTCCTGGACGAGTTGCCTTTCTTACTTCATGCGGTGAAGTTGTTGATGCCTGGCCTTCATGAGAAAGAAGTGTGGCAACCAGTCCAAAGTCAGCCGCGGCAGTATCGCAAGCACCGCGTTTTCCGTCCAAATATGAACAAGCTTATTAAGGAAGCCGCTGAAAGATCACATGGGTTGAGACAGGTAACTCTCGTGAAGTCTATCACACACATAGCGCTTAATTGCTGTTAGACACCTCTTCGACCACGCTTCCAGGCTGCAGCTGCAAAGCCGCGGCGCCTCTCAATCGTCGCCACTCGTTGCTCTGCTCTATTACGCCTCTATCAAAGACGAACCACCACCTTTGGAAAAGTGCCTGCCCGACCTCCCAGCTCGTTGCATCGTATGGGTCGGCACCCCAGATGCGGGCTCCCTCACTTGAATCTTCCAGGTCGTAAGCAAAGTTCACGAGCCCAAGCGGGCCCCGGGCTGCCGGTGGCCGTGCTGCGTCGGGTAGACTGAACAAGTCAATGATGCGGTCCCGCACCCCCGGCCACGGCAGGAAGTCCATTATCGGATGATGGGGCACAAGAGCTTGCGTTGCCGTTGGTCTCCACGTCTCGGGGAGCAGCTCGGCCGGCGTACCAGCTCCCTGGTTGAACGGCGAGTTGGCCGCAGGGTCCCACATTACCGAGTAGGATCCGAGCCTGGTCGCGATCCGAAGAAGCCCTTTCAGTACCTTGAGGTCACTCATTGGTAGCAGGTAGCTGTCGGGAAAGTCGGACGAGGTGGGAGGCGAGGACATGGACGACGCCGATCTGCTCATGAGAGATGCTGGGTCGATGGTAGACGCCGGGCTGAACGAAGCTGCCACCGCCATGTCGCCTCCCAGCCCCTGATCCAGCATCGTCGGAGCCACTGTGCCGAACATGAAGTTGCCCGGCATGTCAGTCACATCCGACAGATCGCCGTTCCAGGCCGCACCCGCGTCCAGACCAAACGCCGCCGCATTAGCGTTTCCTGCACTACCGCTGAAGGGCAGAAAATCGTCTGCAGCCTGAACAATCGGGCTGGCAACGTCTTGTGGACGCGGAGCAGCAGGGCGGTCAGCAACTGTCTCGGCCAGTTGAGTTTCTGAGCCGCTCCCTTGCTTCTGCTTCGCGAGACGATTTTGTCTCTTGCGCTCCCCTGTTCCAGATCAGCCATCCGTGCCCAGACACGCAGGGCAACGGCCTCATGAGGCGTGCGCACCCAAGAAGAAGAGAGGAAGCGGTGAGCTTACTGTATCTCCTTTGAGCCAATACGTTCAGGACCCTTTTCCGTTCGGGGGCGTCCTCCTCGATATCGGGTACCTGCAAGGACGGAGGGGTCTTGTGAACTCTCTGCCGTGTCCTAGGCCGGCTGTATGTTGCAGTGGAGCTGGCCGTGTCTGCCATGGTCTGCTTGACAACGATTGGCCCTTGGTGTAGTACTATGTGTGATCGGGCAGTATTTTGACGGCAAGAAAGACTGGATCCTTGCTGTGATTCTCAAAGGCAAATGCCGTATCATTGCGACGGGTTGGACCACTGGCATCGTCTCGGCGGCATGTTATTTAAGCATGTTCATTGACAGGCTGGGGATTACACTGTGTCAAGAACAGCGTTATGTTAACTGTGTAAGCATAACGGATAAGGGGGTACACGCTAAACGGCGCTTAGTATGCTGGGTAGAAACGGGTTCTCGCTAACATTTTCTCTATTCGCCTTTCCTCCCTACAGTGTCAGGACATGCTTAGCGTCGGCCAGTCTTGAGCTCTCGTGCCGTAGTCATCCAGCTCCGTCGGGCTCGCATAGAAAGCTTTGCTGCTCTGGAAACATCCAGAGGCTTGCTCATTCAACCCTTCACGATAGGGCAACTCTGCGGAAGCCTGTTGATGCGGCTTTTCCTTCAATTGACTCAGACGTTGTCAGCTGTCTAAGAAATGACTCCTATCTTCCGTCACTTCCTTGCCGTCCATGGGAGGCTTTCCGGATCTGGAGGGTCTAGCAATGCATCCATGACACATGATTTTCATGTACTACACGGTGCATTGCAGACAAACTGACGAGAGAGCGCACATCAAGGTGATTGTCTAAAAACCATTTCATTAAGTTTTCTATTGGGTATACGAGTTGATACGTTTGACAAGCTCCTCATCACCACCCCCTATTCCAACCCCACTTTTTGGTAGCCCGTTGAGCCGGCCGTAACTTTTGTTTTCCTCCTTAACCAGTAAACCATCCCAGTATCCTGTGTATCTATATATGAAAAAAGTCGTAAAAGTCTTCGTTGTTCGGCGCCCCAGTGATGCATCAGAATCGATCAGCTGGAATGACCCCCACCAAGAGGCGCACCACCGCCCAAGTCCATACCCATGCTCATCTCAAGACCTGCCAGGTCCGTTGCACTGAAATCCAGGTTCATCTCCTGCAGGATGTTGTTCATTTCCGCGTCGGAGATGGTCAAGTCCATGGAAGAGGGCAAGACAGCCGTGGAGGACGAGGCCAACAGCTGCGGCGGCTGCTGCTGCTGCTGCTGCTGCTGTTGTTGCTCGGACTGCTTCGTCAACACCCAGCCCTTGAACTTGTCCAGTAAGACCTGGTCATCCGCCGCAGTTGTGGGCTGCTTGAGGATAAGCCTGGCCTGCGCGCGGAGGGCATCGTCACTGGGGAAAGTGCCCGTGATGGCGAACTCCGTCTCGACGAAGCGGACCAGACCGTCTTCCAGCTCACGGGCGCAGAAAATGGTCGCCGGCTTCGCGTAGCGGGTCTTGAATGTCTCGAGGTACTTGTTGAGGATGGCCGAGTCCGTGTCGAACATGCGTGCGTCCCGGATGGGGACGTTGGCCGATTTGTCAGCGAAGGGAGCCATGTTGCCCTTGGGGAAGGCATACGGAGGCGCGAAGCCGGTGCCGCCCTGTGACAGGGACCAGGAGTCGCCGGGAGGGAGACCCGGACCTGGGCCCTTTGTGATGCCGGCGTCACGCTTGAAGCGGTGCAACCATTCCGCGTTGTCGGCTGCGGTCTGGTTCCACGGGTCGTCACTGGATTGCGGTCAGCGTCAAGTCTTCAGGAGATAGTGCAAGAATACTTACTCGTCGTATAGAATCCAACGAGCTTGGTGTTGAATCTCCGCGTCGGTAGGGACGTGAGAGCTCGGGTTGTTTGGGGACATGGTGGCTGCAACCCAACGACCGAGTTCTCGGGCAAGACGTCGGTAGCAGTTTGCGTCGTTCAAGAAGAACGGGCCGGTCTTGACGTAAGAGGAAGTGTTGGAGCTGGAGCCAGCGAAGCTTTCGATGGCTGGGTCCGCCATTTGTGGGCAGATGAGGCTGGAAGCCGCGATGCCGGCGGAAAGGTGGGACGGCGACGTCTCCGAGACGGGGAGCTGGATTCCTCCTACAGCCAACTGAGCCTCCGGAGAGGTAGTCCAGCTCGACCCAGAGGCTGAGGGACTGAACTGATGGCGCTGTTTGAAAGCAGACAACCACTCCAGGTTGTCGGCAGCAGTCTGGTTCCAGCCGTCATCGAACTCGTAGATAATGATACGAGCTTGCCGTTGCAAGTCGGCATCGTCCGGCTCGATTCCCAGCGCCCTCTGAGAGTTCATGTAGTCTGCCAACGAGCGCTCCAGTCTGCTGTAGTTGTGGATGGTCGAGTCGACTTTAGTCAAGTCGGTCGACCGCTCGTTGGCGTTCACAATGTCTTCGGTTCGGGGGAGGTGTGCGCGCTGTCGGAAATTGGCCAGCCATTCGGTCGAGGTGTAGATCATCTTGACGAGCCAGTTGGCGATGAAATCGGAGGGAGTGGTCGAAACTTCCTCGATGCGTCCCACAATCTTACAAGCTTCTTCCTGGAGCTCTTCGTCCATGGCGGTCAGGCCCAACAGACGCTTCGCTCTGACGAATTCGTGAAGCTGGTTTTCGAGCGGGCAGACCTCGAACAAGTTGTCCTTGCCGTTAATTTTCAGGGTGGACAGTCTGTTTTCAATCTGCGAACGCATCGGACCGAACTTGGCTTGTCGCATGATCTCCTCCGCCGACATGATCAGATCACGCAGCCATGAGAATGGGTAGGAAATCTCTCGGATGGACAAGACTTCAGACGCGAAAATAATACGACACGCCTCTAGTTGCATCTCCTCGTCGCTGGGCATCCGGCCTGTCTTGTCGAAGTGGTTCTGCATAAAGTACGCCAACTCAATCTTGATGAGCTCGTAAGCGCTCCTGGGGCTCTCTGCCGGTGCACCGCTGGCCTTGTACGGGTAGGGAGTGTTTCGTTCATTGTCAATGAGATCTATTTACCAGTTAGACGTCGGAAGCTGGTCTACGGGATATCTGAGGGGTCTCATACATGGCGGGATGGAGTTCTCGATCATCGAGAGCACCGGTGCTTCAAAACCCCAGTCACCCTTCCAGTCCGCCATGGTATTACCAGTCTTGAAATGCTCTGCCAGATGCTCAACACGAGAAGTCCAATTCGGGAGTACAACTCCACAGAAACCGCACCGCGACCGAATCTCTGGCGTGGCAACCTTCCATGCTTTCATAGACCAATCCACAAACTTTACGTTGTGAACTAGACGCAGATGCTGGTTGAGATGATCCTTCCGGTAGAACGTGCGCTCTTCAAGAGTCCTCTCCTGGCAGGCTGTGTGGTTGTGTGATTCAACATGGGCACTGTCGGGGTTGGCTTCGCCGCAGAAGACGCAAGAAAGCTGGTTAGTCTGCGGGTTGAGAGCCACAGGTCCGTCAGGGGCACAGACCCATCTCTCCAACGACAAGTGGAGAGATTTTTCGTGCCGTTGCCAGTCGTGCTTTGTTCTGAATGTCTCGGTACAGAATGTACACTGGAAAGTCTTGAGAGGAGTGGCGAGGGATGTCTTCTCGTCTGTGGGCTTGCCACCAGCGCGCCTCCTGCGACGCCTGCGGCCACGGTTGAAGGACCCAAACGAGCCAAAAGATCCGCGGGAGGCATGCGAGTAGGCAGAGGCAAAAGAACCCCCTGACGAGTGCGAGGTGCCGACACTGCTCGCCGAGGAAGCGTTGCACTGAGACCTACCCGACCCATCATCCGTGAAGTTGAAGCTGTAAGGGCTGTTGAGGCCTGAGGAAAGTCAGTACACGCAATGGCCGGCCGATATGTGTAATGGGTATGTATGTATGTACCTGATGAAGAGGCCCCCGAGCTGGAAGCAACGGCGCGAGCGATAGCCGTGACGGTGGCAGGTTCGTTTTCGGGCGGGGAGTCCACCCAACGCTCCAGTGGGTTCATGCGGCTTGTCCTGCCATCTGGAGCGGGAGTGCCCCGTCTCTGTGGAATGTCGATGGGACCGGTCCAACTGCTGCGGACGTGAGGTGATGTGGAGCGAGGTGCCCGTGTCTTGCCCCGACGCCGGGCATTGGCAAGCCAGTTGGTGATCTGGGTCTTATTGAGACCCGTCTGGCGCTGGAGCATCTCTTTCTCTTCATCGCTGGGGTACGGATGACGAGTGTGCGTAGAGAGCCAGTTCTTGAGGATCCGTACCGATTCTCTCGAGAAACGGGCGCCAATTTTGGCTGGAGTTGCCGCCTTGTTGGGTGCCGGCAGGGGGGGTTCTTCTGAAGAGGTGCCAAGGCTCTTGAGCAAGTCGGGCGTCGATGAGCCCGGCATGCCAACAGGCAATGCACCATCCTCCTGAGGGATGGCACTCGGGTGGTCTCCCATGGTGGGCCAGGGGTTCTTGGGAAGATTGTCCGTCTGGAACAAGTCAGGCTGGGTAGCAAAGCTGCATTCGTTCCGCAGCGCAACACAGGAGGTGCAGTAGTTTTTGTAGCGACCCTCTCGAATCTTTTTGCACTGGTAGCCTCCGAGGGTGCAGTTATCGCAGGGAAAGTCCGGGGCGACCCACCAGTCTTCAAGCTGGTCGCACTGTTCCTTATCAAAGGTGCAGTTGGCGTTGAAAGACTGGTCCATGGCGCCGGTCAGTTGCGCGTCCAGAAGGCTGAGGGTGTTGTTGTTGTTGTTGTTGCTGCTGTTGTTATCAGAAGGCAGGGCACCCGGCGCATTCTCTGCCGAGAAGTGCTGAAGAGCGAAGAAGCCAAAGTCGTCGTCATCGACGTTCTCCAGTACAAGATCCAGGTTGGGGTCGGTGGGTGAGACGTCCTGGGAGGGCATTTTGAAGATGTTGCCCACCTCTGCGGCGGCCGCCTCCCAGTTGACGAATTCATCCATGTCCTCGTGGATGGTTGTCATGATTAGGGAACGCCCTTAATGAAGGGCGCGGTTGGTCGATCTGGATGACCTGCGGAAGGGCGTCGGTGTCATGGAGCGGCTCCTGCAGATGTAAGTCGGCAGGGCGTCACAAGCAAGAAAGAGTGTTGTCAATTGTCAAATGTCAAATGTCAAGTGCCACAGAGCAAACGGAGCCCCGCCCAATTGTATGTAATCTTGCCGGAGCAGACAAGATAGATAGATGATGGGATCGGGAGGCTAGTCCGGGTTTGGCGGCGTCTTGACAAATACAGGACGGGTCGGAGGCGAGCGAGGAATTGGTATAAAGATGGAAAGACTCAAGACGGAGGAAAACTGGTTCCCGGCATGGAAATCTTTTATTCAAAGCCTCTCCTACTTTCGCAGCAAAGACGAGTTCAAGCCAGATGGACTTCCCGCGTCGAAGGGTGTTCCCAAGTGGGAGTCACCAATGGTTGGGTTGGCTCGCCAGACCAGACCGGGGTCTGTATGGGTCGCGTGTGCATCAACTTGTCAAGAGTGCGCCCTTCGCTCGACAAGTGTACACCCTTTGGACGGGGACGCCCCCACCTTTACATCTGCGCCGGGGTGCCGCTTGGGCACTGCCTGGACTCTACAAGTCTACGTACATGGTATGTAGTGGCCTCCCTCCCTCACGTTTTGCGGAGGGAACTGCGGAGTCGAGATCGGAGCCGTGGTTGGTGTAGCTGGAGATAGCCCACGTCGACGTCGGTCTGCTTGTACGTGCCTTTCGCAGGGTGCAATTGAGTTGCAAATCAAGTGAGTCCCAGCAATGCCTCTTGTTGATGCTGTCCCGACCAACACGCTCTCCATTGAGAGGCATTGGCGGGCCAGAAACCCGCTAGACGATGCTTGGCGGTATCTCGAATACATACACAAGGTACACTCACTCACCTTCATCAGCGCTTGGGGACTTTGGTGGTCATTCCTGCGCCTAGGTAAGGTAGTCCGGCTCAAATCCCGAGGTCCTTTCTAGAAGTCTCAAGTCATCTCTAGGTTGGCAACCAGCGCTGCACAGGACGAACTCAACATACATGTCATCGCAGCACAGAGGCTGCAGCTCGGTGGTCGTCCTCGCTACCTGCCCTGGTTGGCGTATCCGATGTAAGGTTGATGGGCGTTCGAGATGCCCGTCTGACGGTGAGGCCGTCAGCACAATGACGGTTGAGCCAAATCCTATGGCCAACCCTCGGTGTGCCGTTACCGAGCCTGGATCGCTGCTGAGCGTCTTGAAGTCTTCGACCTGTGTAACGTGCATTATTAATAATTGACCCGCCTTCTGCAGCCATCCTCCCAGGACACCACGTCTCCTCCGGTCATTAGAAAAATTCGCCGCTAATCATCTGTTGGAGGAAACAGGCGCGAAGCCTCTCTTCGGGGCGGCGTCCGATTCCCTACCCGCGTACCGCGACCGCGACCGCTGTCGAAAGGACGGCTTCGGCTTCGGAGTAGAAGCACATGAAGATGGTCATTCCCTCCCTTCCTTCCCATGCGAGTCAAGGTTGAGGTCGAGGACTTGTGGCGTCTTGTCGCGAAGACACAATTTTGGGTTCCTGGCGGAAAGACAACCGCCGTTGCCGCCTTCCCCATGCCGACATGGCCTGATTCTGTAAACATCGGCCGGCATCGCGAACCATCCAAGTGCCCTGGAGAAGCGAAGATGACTCCTTCGTCCCCATCGAGGCTTGAACCCGGTTCGGGCTGCGAGCTACTCTCCGCCCCGTACTCGTCTCGCCGCAGAGCCCCGCGACATACGCTGCGGTTTCTCCGCGCTCATCTGGGGGAGGGCATGAATGACCATGTTGTGCCGACAATCGCATCCCGTCCCGCCGCTGACCGCCGTCTGAATGAAACTAGGGTGCCAGGCCATCCTCGGGCCCTGTCTCGGCCTGCGCTAAAGTCGGATCACCCACTCGGGGGACTCCACCGCCGTGCCACACGCCTGGACAAAGCCTTTTGGTGCTTGGCCTTTCCGCCGACTCTTAGCGAGGTCGGAGAGCCGTTGGATTCTGGTTGGCACAGGTCTAACTTCACAGAGGCAATTCGGCCGACAGTAATGGCTTGCGTCGCTCAGCCTCGGTTTGAAGTGGATAACCTCGAAACGCTGCGTCTGATTAGCCGGGGGAGACGACGGTGCGAATTCCACGTTGCGCGGAATGCAGAGCGACCTTGACTACAGTTCATCTTGCTAGCCAGCGTGCCAGCGGCTTGTAAGCTGAGTGGCTGACTGACGAACTACCCATACTAGAAGAAGGACATCAACGAAGCAATTGGACCATGGTGGAAGGTGTTGCTGTCCCCAACCACACTCGGTGCGGGCCACACTCTTTGGCATATCCTGGCATAGTCTCCTCACGACATCTCTGTCGACATCTCCGTCACACGCAAGTTTCAGAGAGACCCCGGCGACTAAGGACTAGAAGCGCACGACGCATAGCTGTGTTCGCCGACTGCTGGAGAAGCCTATGCTGTGTTGCTCGACGCCTGCGTGGTCAACGAGCAAATGAGCTGGCTGGTGATGATTTACACAGACGCCACACGACGTCGAACCTGGTTGGACTGCACATCGTATGCTCGAAAGGTGATGAGGGACCGTTGATGTTGACGTCGTTCGCGGAGTCTCTTTCATTCCCCTGACTGCACCGGTGTTATTCGCTGTCCTCGGCTTCTTTGTGATCTCTGGCACCCAGTGGATGTCCTACTCCTTTCCGCCGCCACCTCCGTTGGTGTCGTTTTCATCGCCATCATACCTCTGAGCAATTCCCGGACAGTCAGAATACAACCCCCGCCTGGCGCGGCTTTCAAAGATTCACCATGATGATCGAAGGCTTGAGGTTTGAATGTTCAATTCTTTCCGTCATTAGCTTTTGTGGCCTGTCGTCTATCTCCCACCGCCGTTAGGGTGTCTCGTCACCAATTGATAATACACATGAAAATCGCAATGACAAGGTGGTATAGGATACGAAGCTCTCGCGCGCTGACCGACCCCGAACGATGCGCTACTCCCGAACGCAATCTGCTCCCCCGCCTCCTATCACGAGTTCAGGATGGCGGCGTGGCACTCGGTGCCGATGTTTGGTGTCTCGAGCGCCGTCCGGTTCTGGGGGCCTGGCTTAAGGTAGCAGTTGCCAGGCGCTTTGCCCTCCACGGCGCCTGACCTCGTGGTCCACAGAGGAATGAAGCTGACCCCTGCGCATGTCGCGTTGCCGTTGAAGCCGGCCTCGTATGAGCTAAAGGAGGCGCAGGCGTCCATGCAGTTGTTGAAGTTGGCAGTGAAGAGCGACATCAACGGGGTGTTCGGGGCGTTGGAGTTGCAGAACATGGTGAAAGTCACCTTGTTGAAGACTGTCATGCCCGTCAGAGGGTATTCTGCGAAAACGTGGTCTCGGAATTGAACTTACAGTCCGTGGTGTACGTCTGCCCCGTCGTCGTCTCGTCCTTGTTGGAGCAGTTGTTGGAGATGGAAGCGAACCCAGTCGCCGTCGCCGAAGAGCTCGCTGCCGTCACTGTCACCGTCGCAGACGGTTGTGTGCTAGCCGAAGCCTCGAGGGCCGCGAGCTTGTCGAGTGCATCGTTTGCTCGGCTCGCCTCCACGCCTGTTCCCGCTGCCAGACCGATGACGGCCGCCGCCAACACTGCGATGATGATGGACAGGATGAAGACGAGGAACGTGCAACCGCAGACGGTTTTCCTGCTCTTCTGTGGCGCGACAGACTCCCCGGGTGCGTGATACGTCGAACGATGGTCCGCGGTGCCGCCATACACTGACGGATCTACTGCCGTTGACGTGTATGCTCCTCCATATGTCGAGTCCTCTCTCTTGATCGGCGTGACAACTTGCGGTTGGGGCGAGGTGGGATAGGACTGAGCAGGAGGATGGTACACCTCGGGATATGCCTGCTGAGGTGCTACCTCGGGGCCTTCGTCATAGTGCTGAGGAGTCGACATCTTAGTACGGACAGTCCACACGTGCTGGCTGAGGGTTGAAGACTTGAGGAAACCAGAAGCCAGGAGAAGGGGGCCAAGGGACAGAAGGAGACGGGCGGAGACTCACCACTGGGGCCATTTTTATGTACTCCGCTCTACTCATATAGCCGCTCAAGTTACAGAGTAGTAGAAGAAAGCAAAGGCGAGGCGGTGCGTGTTGGCTGGAAGGATTGGCAAGTTGCGGGACGGGAAACGTGAAGCTAGACCAACGAGAAGAGCCGAAGGAGCGACGGATGGGAAGACATTAAAGTCCAAACTGCAGTAAGATCTGACAACCTGGTGCCCTTCCTCACCCCCAGTGTTACCCATCCTTTGGGCTGATTGCCAACTTATGATGTGGACAGCAAGGAGAGATAGTCGCTACGCCTAGCTTGCTACACTAGTCGAGGGGAGCCAGTCCAGAGCGGGATCCAATCCATGATCCCCATACACACACTCGGCGGGCGAAGTATTGCAGGGGGCATGCGGGAACGGGGGCCGAGACCAGCAGCAGCACCCAGCAGGCGTAGGTGCGATATGCTGGCTGCCTGGCTGGCTCTTTACCGATGTTGTCTTAGACGAGCTACGAGCTGGGCCGGGGGTGGACAGGGTGAGAAAAAAGCTTCGTTAAGATGAACGGGCTGATCGTGCACGGCATGGTTTGTAAGGCCGGCGCTAAACATCCTTCCAATCTGCGGTAGTACGGATATCGTCCGTGGAGAGATTTTGAATGGTAGAAGCCTGGGACGCGCTTCGTTAACGACCTAGCCGCGAAGTAGGGAAATATGCGAGCGAGTCGTCCCAAACCAGCCACGAAAGCTTGTCTGGTTGTGCATCATGCCATGCCAGTGAGTGCATGTCTTGGTTGTTCAACGTGATCGGACCCCAGCTTCTTGACGGAAATTGGTTTTGTTGCAGAGCATCCACTGGTGATGCCATGTCCTACGAGGCCACACCGGAGACAGGCCCCCTAGACGAACCGTGATGACGGGAAATGGCCACTGAGTAAGGCCATAGGGTCCAGTAGATTCTCCATCCAGGAAAGATGAACATCACGACATCTTGTTGCTGGGCTGTCTAGCGCTGACCGGCTGGGGAAAGGGGACCCATGTGCTAGGTCTTCGTAGGCACGATTCCAAAGTTGAAGACGGTTTGTGGGCCCACACCTGCCTCAGCTCAGAGTCGTAGCAGTTGCGTGCCCATTGCAACCCTTTCCTTTCTGTCAGCCAGGTCCTTGGAGCGACAGGCTTTCTTTCTGCCGTTCCATGGCCGGCGGTGTTCAGGTGTGTTGAGAAAGAATCCAAGATTAGACACGGGACGAAGGGAGAGGCGCCGTCTGCCTCTAGTGATTATGTTTGTTTCTGGTGCCGTTGTGGCGCTCCCGCTAGCGTTTTATCAGCAACTCAAGCACTTCCCGCTGCACGTTGTGGTGCACCAAGTGCCACGCTTCCGGCCCTACGATGTCTCCCAGCCATGCAAGGCTGGTCGTGAAAATACCTTCTTCCTCTTCCTCTCGCTTCGTCCCACCGGCAGGGTTCATCTTGGCGATGCATGGAAACCTATCTCTCGTCCTCTTCAGCCGCTTCTCTGTGCCAGCAGGGGGTTTAGAAAACATACAGGTCAGACGGGCTGAAGGATCAATAGAAAACATCCCGGCAATCGTTGACCTACAATCAAAGACAACAAATATCACCTGCCTCGTCGGTACCCGGCTCTTGACCGACATTTTCCAACAATCTGCAGGTTTTCTGCTTCTGTTTCTGTTTGCTGGAACAGCAAGAAGACTCTGGTTGGTGTGTCTGGTCATGAAAGGATGAAAAGATGGGCAAAAGTTCCAGGATGACCCTGTGCGAGGAGGGCCGCCTTGGGACTGGCCTGAGCTTCTAGCCCCCTTGCTTCTGTTGTTAGTCTCGTCCTCGCCTCGTCAGACCCCGCAGCCCCCCGCCATATCGGCCAAGCCATTTGTGGCTTTACGAGGCGAAGCGTCCAATCAGTGTGCCTGGGCCCCTGGAAATGGCATCTAGGGCCCTAGGCAGCACAGAATCCCGGGATCCAATACACCCCTCTCCGATCGAGCTTCACTTTACTATGTATGTACAATCAAACCTGGCTCCACTGGCGATGCCTTCTCTATCCGAGCCTACGAATGGGCGCCAAGAGAGAGAAGTGGACGACAAGCTGTGAGCAAGGGCAGAATTGTCGACTCGGCTGCCGGCCATCATGTCGTCAACCCGGGTGTAGAGACCTCAGACCAAATGTGACCATTTCATATTTACCTTGGCGGAAGGGGCAATGCTCCCGAACGGCGGCGCCGTCTGAATCGGCCCCACCTAGCGGGTCTAGCCGGACATTGGCGAGCGTAACTCTCGCGTTGATTATGAGTGCGGGTGTTGCTGCGGTGCTTCTCTGAGCCGTTGCAAGGCATGTCTCGAATTAACCAGACTGGGCTGATGCTTACCCCGCGAAACTCGTCGAGGTTCCGAGGAACGTGTCAACGACTGTGCGTTCAACAGGTGCATGTGAGCTTCGGGCCGGTCAAAGTCAGTGTCAGTCAGCCTTGGTTGACAGCTGCGTCGATAGGGCATGACACATTTCGGTAGAGATGGGAGGGAAGATTCTTGACTACCCCGCGTGTTCGGTGCGTGGGCGAGAGTGTATTCTGGGGCAGGGCCATGTACGCAGGTCCAGCAGCAGCAGCAGCAGCATTTTCAGCAGCGGTCGTTGGCATTGCATTGGCAGCGAGCCTCGCGGGGACGTGACCGGACCAGGGATTAAGCTTCATCGTGCTCCCTTCCCCAGTTTCATGGGTTCTTGAAACTATGCCGCCCGCCGCGCTTCGCTAGAGTTGACGAACGCGTATGCCCCCATTGGCAAATCTCAAATCATTTCGCAAGTGATGATTGGCCTGGAAACTCACACGCGCTGAGGGCAAGTGCCTGGTCGGGGGTGACGAAGGTATTCACTGGCCTCGGATTTGCCTTGAAGTCTACCATTTCCGACCAACCTACCTACGATGCAGTACAGTGTGGTTCACAAGGTTGCGAGACCGATTGGCATCCACAAGGTAAGGGCGGTCAGGTGGTCCAGGCGAAAGCCCATTAAGGCGTCCAAGTTCATACTCGCGGTGCGGCTACCTTGGTATGATATGGACATCAAAGTGGCAGGGTGGTAAACCTCGGCTGCAATGACATGCACAAGTGAAAGCTGTTCAGGGCAGGGTTGCATGCGGTGTGGGCCTTGAACGCTGAAGTCAAGCGAGCAACGGCCTGCGAATGGCAAGAGATGCGCAGCGTTCGGGAATTTTCTCACCCTGGACCATGAGGATGAGGCTTAGGGAGGAGGAGACTCAAGAGTGCTTCTTCCAGTTGGGCGTCATGTGTCTCTCATTTCATGCCTCTGACGGCATCTACATTGCTTAAATACGTTCGGTAAGGCCACTGAGTAGGCCAACAGCGGCGTCTGATGCTGCCACCAGTATGTCGTACCTTACCTAAGGTAAGGTAGGTAGCTACCAGAAGAAGGCCCGTGTCCGCGTCGAGAGGATGAGGTGGGCCCGACGGGCACAGGCCAGAGCAGCCCAGGTGCAAAACACCGAATGGCTAGAGTAGCACTACCTTACCTACCCAGCAGCTCCGGGTTGCGTTCCGGTGAGGTCGAGTGGCGTAAGGTACAGGGTAGGAGCAAGCACCAGCACCAGACTGAGCAGGAGCAGGAGCAGGAGCACAACCGGGAGAACCTTCAATCAATTCCATTCACTTTCCATTCCAGTCCCCTTGGTTTTCCTGATTGCTATCTTTTCTTTCTCTTCCACGCCCACTCACTCGCCTCACTCGCTCGCTGCACTCTCTGCTCTGCACCACCCGACCTCGACCGGCCTCATCTTTGCTTATTCTCCCAGCTCCCGCCTCACCATCTGGCCACTCAACACGCGAGCTCGCCTTCGCCCAGTCCGGAGCCATTGGTCGGCCCACGACGTTGCCCCGAAGCCCAGCGTGAGCGATGCGACAAGCCATGTTTCCTCCGCCGCAAATTGAATAATGCACGACGTACCGCTCTCAGCGCCCGCCGGCAACCAGCCTTTCGTCTTGCTTTTCACATCTTGATCCTTTCTTCCAGCCTCTGCCGGCCTGTTCTGCTCTGCTTCAACACCTCGTCAACCACAACCACAGCCGACAAACCATCGTCGTCTGCCGTCGTCACCACTCGCCATCGTCGGCGTAGCCCGCCTCAATTCGACGAGCCCGTGTAACTCGACAGCGAACGACACCGACCAAGACGACGCCAACGAAAGCAGCTGCTGTTCATCTTTCACCCTTGGGCGATCCGAGATCCCGGCCGACCCCCAGCTCCGGGGTCATCCACCGCCTCGCTCGTTATCGTACCCGTATCCCCTGCGCTCCCTCCGTTCCCCCACCAATCCGCTGCTTCGTCCTATCTTTCTCAACCCCTCCCCGCCCATCCAAGCTCTGTCGCAACTACCCACCATGCCTACCTACCTCTGCCACGGCTTTCGTTGGGACCGCCGAAGTATTCGAGTTTTTGTCGTTGTCCAAAATATCGATGATGCCGCCCCGGAATGGATCATAGCGCCAAACTCATCTCCAGCTATTCTCGAATCCTTCTATTCCCTCTTCGATTTTCTCCCCGAACCACCCCCCGAAGACACCGAAGCCCAACGAGAAAAGAAGAAGCGGAACAAGTCCAAGCCTCCCAAAGCTGGTGTTCTTAGGAACGAATATGATGTGCCACCCTCAACTGTCCCTCCCGAGGAGGACGATGTGTTGCAGAATAGCTGGAGTGCGGTGAAGCTGCTCGAAGAATACGACCCGACAGATTTGAGCTACGTCAGCCGCCCCTACGCCTACGTCGCCGACCATGTCGTGCGCATCGATTTGAGCAATTCAATCGCAGAGGAGATCATGCGCTATGAAGAGCGGCTAGGCGACACAAAAGCCATGGTCAGCACCCCAAGTGACGAGTTTTACAAGGCCAAGAAGGGCTCGACATCGGGGAAAAAGGCAGGGTGGTTCGAGAAGCTGAGGGATCAGCTGCAACGTGGTGAAGATATTCGATGGTACGTCGTGGTCTGTGGTGACGAGGTGCGTGACTTTCCCGAAGATATGGGCGCAGCCAAGGAGCAAGCGAGGGAGGATGACCCACGGGATGCAGAAAGCGAGACTCCAAGGGGTCGCGATAGGAGTGCAGGCCCATCATCGAGACCAGCAGCCTCGCCCAAGGAGTACATATCAAGCGTACCGGCCAGCCAATTCGCATCGGCAATGTCCCCGCAGCAATTACAAGTCTCGCCCAAGGAGGCGGGACTGCCCTATGGCACCCTTTTCCAGCACCCCAACATGAACACGGGGGAAACGCCGGCACTACTACAAACGAAGCCATCTATGGATTTTAGGCCCAAGACGCCCAAGGGTGGTGGCTTCAGGAGGCTCTTTGGAAAAAAAGACGAGCCATGAGAGTCATAAGTCTACGGAGTGCATCAAGGAAGGCTTGCGGTGTGCGTATAATCGTTACGTTTACTGTTCTGGCCTGAACACCACGTAACATCAACCTCATGATATCCCCAATTCTGGCCGAGCAAAATCTACGGGTAGAAGCATTATTACAAAGCGACAGCCAATAATAAAAGAATTGTCTACATCCAAAAGAAAATGATGGAAGGCTGTCATGATTTATTACTGCCTTGATCGTCGTCCTCCCCCAATCCACTAACTGCAGCCGCAATGAGCGCCCCCGGCAACCCCAGCTTTCCGTGTTGCGATGGCAGGGGTTGGCTTGCTACGTCATTGGCCGAGGCCTCTCACCTGAGCTGTATGGCTGTTCCAGGTATTTTAGCAGGAACGCGCCCAGCTCGCTCCTACGAGACACCAACATAAACTAGAGCCATCCCCAACGCCCATTTTTCCATGTGGTGCTGCGGCTACTGCACTGCTTGCGTCGTGCGAAGCGGTGCGCGAGTCGGCCAGCTGCAGCCTTTTCTATTTCCATGGTTTAATTAACAGTTCCTCCCCGTCACAGACTGTGATCACCTTGCGGTCTCTCACACACATCAATACGCATGATACCTCATCATGGCCCACATATCGAGGCTTCGTGTTCCCGACGCCTCCTTGAGGGCCGGCGAAACGTCGCCGTCGTTCGCCCAAACAACAGCCGAATCCGACCTGGACAGCGATCTCGAGCTCGACGATGTGGAAGAGGATTTGCAATTCCGTGAGACAGAGCTTGGCGAAGGCCAGGCCTATGAGCTCAAGAGCCTGGTCAGCCCAGCAGGAAAGAAGGACGATGGAGGCGAAGACGACTCGTCTTCCTCACGGAGACGGATGAGCAACAGCACCGTTTCGAGCTTTCAACTATACACGCCCGACGAGGAATGCGCAGTTGTTCGCAAATTCGATAGACGGTTGGTTCTGTTCGTGGCGCTTCTGTTTATGCTTAGCTTCCTGGATCGGTCAAGTTTGTTCGCCATTACAACACCTCTAGCCATATTGATGCTGATGACATGTCGCACGCAGATATCGGCAACGCGCGTATTGCAGGCATGGATGAGGATCTTCAATCACAGCCGCCTTGGGATGGATGGTACGAATGGACGCTGACAGCCTTCTACGTCGCGTACATCGCCTTCGAATGGATGTCGTTGCTGTGGAGGCTTATTCCGGCACATATATACGTCTCCATGATTGTCTTATCGTGGGGCTTGACCGCTGCGCTCCAGTCCGTCGCCGTGTCCTATCCAATGCTCATCTTTTTTCGCGTTCTACTGGGAATTGGAGAGGCAGGGTTCACGGGGATTCCGTTTTATTTGTCCTTCTTTTTCAAGAGGGAGGAACTCGCGTTTCGGACGGCTGTCTTCATATCAGGTTCGTCTGACTCGACAACGCCCTCCGCCTTAAGGAGCTGACTTTGTGTAGCTGCGCCGCTGGCGACAACCTTTGCATCTTCATTGGCCTGGCTGATCATCAATTTTGCCGAATATGGCCCAATCGCTCCGTGGCGTCTACTTTTTCTAGTCGAGGGGTTCCCCTCCGTCCTCGTAGCTGTAGCTGCTTGGCATATCATCCCCGATACTCCGGAGACGGCATCGTACCTAACGGCACGAGAACGCAAGGTGGCACGTCTACGCCTTCGACATCAGAAACCGCATCATACACGTGGCGAAAAGGAGGCCCCTGGCCTGAAGCTTCGCGAGGTAGCCGCCGTCATCTGCGATCCAATGGCCTGGTTGACGGCTGCCATGTTCTTTCTAACCAACATGGCGTACTCTTCCTTGCCCGTATTCCTGCCCAAGATTCTTAACGAGATGGGTCACTCTCGCTTGGAATCACAGGGGCTCAGTGCACCTCCTTATTTTCTGGCCTTTCTCTTTGTTTTGCTGACGGCACACTTGTCCGACCGATTTCAAATTCGATCTGGCCCAATAATCTTCCACGCTGTCGCATCGGCGGCTGGATATGCCGCCTTAGCATTGTCAGAGCCAATCGGTCTGCCTCCACCGCTGCGCTATCTGGCTGTGTATCCCGCCGCGATAGGATTTTTCAACGTGGTGACACTCACCATCGCGTGGAGCATCAATAACCAGCCCTCCGAAAGCAGACAAGGGGGTGGATTCGCCTTAATGCAGTTCATTGGGCAATGTGGACCGCTCGTGGGGACGAGGTTGTATCCGGATCGAGATGCACCCTTCTATGCGCCTGGCATGCGGACCTGTGCATGCGCGATGCTCGCCGTAGCTGTTCTTGCGCTCATTCTAAGATTCTACCTTGGCCACTTGAACCGCAAGATAGGCGCTTCCGCCACAAACAGCGTTGATACCGAAGAAGAACAAGGCCTCGTCGGGTCTGTCGGGCGTTCAAAGACAGCGAAAGATAACTTTAGATACATGCTTTAATAGCCTGGAAGATATCACCCTCGGACAACTGAGATCCAGGGGGGTTTCCCGCTGCCTACATGACTTTAGACCGTGTCATTGAGGGTGCCAATGAAGATCAGCGTAGACTTTTCCACATCTGTGGAGAGCTGCTACGCCTCATCCAAACTGTTGGAGCCAAGGCCTCAAGTTGACATGAACACTCGTGCACGGGCCAGTTACCCAGTTCAACCCTGAGGCGAGATGTGTGGAGATGGATCTGATTAGACCTCGGCCCCATCCACTTGCCGTCACTCGGTATCCGAAAGCCGGAGGTGGACTTCTTACAGCCGCATCCTCAACTCAGTCTGCCATCGATCCCAGGGTTGAAAAGGATTCATTGTCACTCATTCAGTGAAGCGCGACCGTGTGTCATGTCATTGTTGAGGAGCTACATCAATCCCATCAAGATCCGGCCCGGCTCCCGCAGCTTGGCAGCAATCCCGCCCTACCGATCACCAGCCGCTGCGGCAAGAACAATAACAACAACAACAGCCATGAAGTCGGAGAACCCAGACGTCAAGCACTTCCTCTCGATCCCATGGGCCGCAGCACATATCGATACGCCCGGGACGGTGCGCGAGACGGCGTCATCGCGGTTCCCGAAGCAGGACACTGAAGACGAGCTCTTTGCGACAACGCTGCACACCGACAAGACCATCGCGGCATTCCTGACGCTGTATAAGCGGCCGCATGCTGCCCTTGGGGAGAACATGATTCGCGAGGTCAAGGCGCTGCTCACCCTGCGGCACGGGGTCAACGGGTACCCTAATGTCTCGCACGGGGGGGTCGTGGCTACGATTCTGGACGAGGTCATCGGGCTGGTGTTCCCGGTAAACAAGATCAACGGGCTGATCCCCGACGGGGCGTACATGACGGCATATCTCAACACGCAGTACGTCAGGCCCGTTCAGACGCCGCAGACCATCTTGGTGGTGGCTACGGTGAAAAAGGTCGAAGGGCGCAAGTACTGGATTGAGGGTGTGATTGAAGACAAGGACGGCCAGGTCTTGGCCAAGGCGGAGTCTTTGTATGTCAAGGTTAAGGAGAAGCTGTGAGTGATGAGAAGATTTATGCGGAGAGGGACGCTGCCGCTTGCTAGAAGTATCTATATGTTAGGGTTTTGCATAGAGTAGACATCGGAAGGCCGGTATTGTTTTGAGTAGATGTAATGAATATCACAGGATGGTCCACGGCAAAGAGCCTCGAGAATTGGAATCTGAAAATAAGTAAACGGTAGACTTTGAAATTGGGAAGAGGTCCCGGGTGGCGCTGATGACGAGCACGATGTGGACTGATCAATATGACCGCTTGCAGCGACCGCGGCAAATGAGATGTCTATCTTACGTTTCAATAGTCTTTTTCTGAGAATGAGGGTCAGGCTTCACGAAATAAAGACTTGTATTTGCTCAAGGGAGTTGTGCAGGCAGCACCCACCCCACCCCCACTGCCCAAAATGGTTCGTTATTGACCAAAACACTACGCCGCCATCGCCACCTCAGAACCTCACATCGTCATAATTTCACAATTTCATAACCCCAAAAAGATCAAAAAATGAAAATACAAAAAAAAATAAAAAGTTTAACAACGCGCTGCGATAGCGCGCCACTTCGAGCTTGTCGTGAACACACAAGTCAATAGAGACTCGAACTTGGTGGTATTTATACGGTCTCTATCTGAGCACGCCAACTGTGCTTTTACCGACTGAGCCAAAGGCTCGCATCTTTGCCGAACTTGTGATGGGAGCTCTCTTTTTTTTAGGGGGCATATACCTTTGCTCACATGTCCCAGCAGGGTGTGAGGGTTGAGTTGGGAAGGCACCTGAGGTTCGTGGTTGCCTTCGCCGTCCGGGTTGCTGGAAACACGGATGAACAACCTACCTACCTACCTATGACCACAAAAGATGGGCCCACCGAGACTGTCGATACGCGCTGGGCCGGATGCTCTCTGATTTCACAGCTTAGCTAACGATTTTCCTGTTTTGCTCTTTCGCAGAGTTTTCCGGCCAACGTGCCGATGATACTTAACTACCTGCTCTCCCGCAAGGGTAGATGAGGCTTCCGGCGACGATGAACCAGTGCCAAGTACGTGAACTAGAAGTTTGCTTCACTAAGTAAGGGGTTGGCTTCTAATACTTGATAAATATTTCGTAATGGAGCTGCAAAACGCTTTGCGCTGCATTTTCATGCCCGCCCGTTTGGATTTCAGATGTCCCTACGACACCCGCGAAGTCGGAGCCTCGAGGATGCAGTCTATTGAGTAGTTTTTAGGAGTTCTGAGTAGCAAATGAAGCAATATAAGAACAGACCTGTCTAGGTACCGTCAATGTTGGCCAATATCGGAGACGTTGAGAGCGAGGTGAAGTCTGCGGAATATGTGTCGTCCTGCGGCTCCAACGACGAGACGTCGACTGACCAAAGCGGGTCACCGCGCTAAACCTGTTTCGGACTCGGTTTCTGGGACTTCGACCCGGGTCCACCTAAAATTTCATCCTCCATCGTCAATTACATCCGCCATCTCACTCTCACGCTTCTGCATTTCAACATAGAGATTCCCAGTGCCTTTTCGTACTGACTGGTGCCAAGCCTCAATCTACATACGCCCAAAGACGAATCGCGAGACGAACCTGACTCCCCGAAGCAGAAAGGCAGGCGGTGCACTGGTGTCTCACCTGCCGCCGAGGCATCATCTCTCATCAACGTCGGACACATACGCACCCTCTCTATCCGGAAAATGGCTCCTAAGCGCGCCGCCGAGGGCGCAGCATCTTCGGATGCCTCCAAGAAGCCTCGCAAGGGTTTCCGAGTTGGTCCGGAGAACCTGCCCGAAGGCCCCTGGCGTAGAAAGGGTGAATCCCCCCTCTACTGAACACAGCAACCTCCATCGCTAACAACGTCACAGTCGAAAAGAAGAAGGCAGAACTCATCCATAAGGCCAAGATCAAGAAGCAATACGCCAAGATCAAGGAGAGAGAGCTCGCTGCTCAATCATCATCCAAGAAACAGCAACAGCAGCCGCCGCAGCCGCCGCCCGCCGCGGAGGACCCTAGGGACGACGAGGACGAACCCATGAATGAGCCTCGGACATCAGAGGCACCCCAAGAGGACTCCACGTCACCGGCACTCGAACACTCCGAGGAAAAGCCGACGCCGTCAGGTCCCGACCCCTCAGAAGTCCACCCGACCCGCTCAGACCTGATTGCCAACGATGGCGAGCTGCCCAACCCAAACACCATCGCCGTCAAGCGCAAGCATGGTAAAGGAGAAGACAACGACGGCCATGATGCAGACGACAAGGACGGCGAGGACGAAGCGGGCGTCGACCGTTATGAACCGCGCAAGCCCCGCCGCCCTCGCAAGCCAGGTTACTACGAGAAACAGCTGGAGCACGCCGAGAAACGCAAGGCTGAGGCCGAGGCTCGTCGCGCCGAGATTCAGCGTCGTCGCGAAGAGCGCGAGCGCAAGGTCGCCGATCGTGAGAGGTTCCGTCGAGCCATGGCCAAGGCCCGTAAGGGCAGCGAGAACGGTCAACGAAAGCTCGGTCGGGAGAGCTCATTGTTGCTGGAGAAGGTGAAGCGCATGGTTGGCACCTCCTAGTGAGCAAGTGCCTAGGATTGCGTGCAGCACGACGGCGTAAATTTCTTTTTCAACTGCCTACCTAATTTGATACCACATGTCACATATTGTCTGGTTGTAGGCATTAAGGGGTTTAAAAGTTCGGTTCTTCGGTTTTTTTTTTCTTTGCTATTGGTTCCTTTCTTCTCCTCGGAAAATGAGATGGCTAAGCCATCCGCTTGATATTTGCAACGGTACTGCTTCAAATGCCCTTGTTCCGCAATGACACCCTCCCGTGTGCAGCTATGATGCCAACCGTCAGCCGTCCTCATTCTTCGTCATCCACTATGCGTCATCTTCTGCACCACCCCTTCTACAGCTCGGATACAAAACCCGCCACAAATGAAGTCATGCTCAGCACTCGGAAGCCAACGAGTGAGAGTGAGAAAAAAGTGCGCTCGCAACGAATGTAAACACGTCCCGTCGGTTCCGATTCCCAAACCCGCCGTTGAGAAACAAGAAACTCCTCCCGTGCCCCGAGGCAAGAAATGTGGATATCATTAAAGCTTCCTAGCATGGAACGCCCCGTTTTCTGCAGTCGTGGCAACGGTCAACTGAAAAACGGAAATCCAAATGTGAAAAGTCAAAGGCCGTCAGCGATAGGCAAGTCGTCTCCGAGCTAGAAATGGTAAAAGGAAAGCGATCGAAGGCGTAAGGTCGTGGGGGTGTTGTGGATATATACAAGTTTCTTTTTTTTTTCCAACACTGCGCAATAGTCCATCCAAGGCCAGCTGTCTAATCGATGAAGATGGCATGGGTGTTCTCAATGACGAACTGTACAGCCAAGTTTTTGGCGTGCATGTCTGTCATCTCTCGCTCGAGGCTGGTGTCTCTCATGATTGTCGGAGCGAACACGACCGCTAGGTTTTTGGGAGACATCTAAGCCGCCGGTTAGCTACACTAAACACGATGCTATTGTGCAGGAGACGTACCAAATTCTCGGGTTCTCTTTGAGCCACCCGCGCAAGATGAAACATGAGGAACTCAAGGCAGTCACGATGACGCTCAGGCATGGAACCGAACACGCTGCGGAGGTGATCGCAGCGCTCAGTCTTATCTGTGATGGCTGAGGAAAAGGAGACGGTCAATACTTGGGGTCGATTTGCTTCGGGAACAAACTCACCATTGGACTCAAGCACCCTGTCGTAGATATCGAACGTCAACAACGGGATTGGAAGCTTCCTGAAGTATTGCTTCAAAACACTCGTCACTGCCGTGATATCGAGGCCGGGGTCTGAGATGTCATAGTCCTCGCTCTTGTCAAACCCTTCCTGAATCATCTTTACCTGAGAGTTGCCACCCGTCTTTCGATAGATACCCTCAATGTCCATACCACGGAGCTCTACCTCCTCAATACAACGAGTGACAACGCTGGGAATGGTGCGGCGCTCAAAGTCCGCTCTCTCAACGAGATCGGAGCCAAACAAGGTAGAAGGTGCCTCGGCAATTGCGGGTGTTGCCACATTTGTGGCAGACATGGACTTGCCAGCAGCCTTCTTTCCAAAGAAACCGAAGCCTTGTTGCGAGGGTGCGCCTCTCTGGGCGTTGTTCGGGAGCTGAGTACTCGGGGCTTCGACCTGAGATACAGTCATGTTGTATGGCAGGCCGATATTGTCGCCCGTAAGCCCTGGTTGGTGTATGCCACGCTCACGATCATTCTGGAATGCGACGACGGCTCGGTTGACACCCTTGGCCACGTTCTGCGCCATGCTCTTGCCTCCCTTCTTCCAGTTGAACTTCTTGACCTGGCCCTTGCGAATGTCCACAACCGTTGGCCTGGCCTCCACAACAGGCTCCTCTGTCTCGTGGACAAGTGTGGTCGTCATGCTGGCAGAGTCTGCCAAGTTCAAGTTAGATGAAGAGAACACCTTACTTTGGCTGTAGATGCCTAGACCGTTGGGTGACTTGAGTTCGCCTCCAATTTGAGACTTGAAGCGTTCTTGGATCTGGTGGGTGAGATCGTTATTCATGTCGGCGAGCTGAGCGTTCTTGGATGAAAGCTGCTCGAACTCGAGCAGAGCACGATCTCTGTCCGCGATGGCCTGATTCTTCTCATCGACCAACTCGTCACGCTCAGCGTGAAGCTGCTCGATAGCAGCGCTCATTGTCTGCTTGACCTTATCAAGCTTCTGTACGAACTCTTTGATCGCGGAGTCCTCAAGATCGCGGGGATCCACAGGCTTCTTCGTTTCCTTCGCACGCTCGACGTACCCAGCTAGTACCTCCAACTGCCTGATCATAATTTCAGTCTGGGTGTCCAACACCGAGACGGTCTTGCGCTTCTCGATCAGGGTCTTGTTCAATCGCTTCAGGTCCTTCTCAGAGGTGAACTGTCTCTCGAGCTCTGCCACACGGTTTTCCGAGTTTCGCAGCTGCCGCTTAAGCAGAGCCGGATCGTCGCTCGAGTGAAGCGAGATGGGACTGCTGATAATCTCGTGGTTTGATGGGTCCTCGGCGATGGGCGTCTTTGGCCAGCGAGGGGATGGTGTACCACGGGTGGTCTCGCTAATACTCCTTGTATGGCCGGTGACTCTGTGAGGGTGCTGGGGCATTTGAGGGTGACTGGATTCGGTGCTGTTGGTGCGACCATGACGAACGGCATTTGATACACGACGAAGTATCGATGAAGAACCTTCGTCAGTGCCCAGGATCCTAGCCATGTCCTCGTCCATACTGAAGTCGCCACCTGCACTCCATCTCGGTAGCTTGGGCGAAATCTTCTCTTCGCTTGACGCATTCGCCTGATCTTTTGCGGGAGGTTTGGGGTTTTTCGCGGGAGCTCCAGGCGGTTGCGGGGGCGCTCGGGGCTGCATGTAGGTGTCGCTGAGCTTGTGCTCAGTCATATTCGGGCGCGCGGCAGCAGAAAGTCCCGATGAGCTTGTCTCATCGTATGTGTTGGATCGCCCAGCAGGGCCGACGGTCTTACCGTTAGCTGTAGGGGAAAAATGTTAGAGTCGGTGCGTCCTGCATGGATATAACACATGGGTTCGAGAGCACATACCGTTGCGGGTGGGCAGTTCCTTTCTGGCGATGGACTTGGCCGTCACGTCTGTTCGAGATGAAGAGATGGAATCCATAGAGGGTCGCACATCGCCCTCATCGCGCTGTCTCGAGTCCTGGGACGATCTCGGGGTTCCGTTGCCCATGCGAGGAGGCGAATCGGACGAAGGCAAGCTCGGGAATGGCTCCTTGTCTTTGCGCAGAACACCCTCACTACTCTTGGCACTTCCGCTTTCAGGGGTCATGGCGGCGGAGTGCGATGCACTTCTTGGACTGACCAATTTCTTACTCTTGGGCGCATCCTGCAACTTGAACTCATCGATAGATGGCGACAGCTTGCCAGCGGTTACCTTTTGTGTCCTCTCATCGTTACTGACTGATGCGCGAGGGTCTCTCGACGACTTTGATGTTTTGCGCAGTGGCAGCTTGACCGACCCCGATTCGTAGTCGGACGAAGTCTGGCGACCCTTCTCTTGGAAAGCAATGTGCGGTGTCGAAGCCGAGGAATCGTTCTTCTTGTCAGTGCTAGCTCGAGGCACGCTGTTGAAATAATCCTTGTCTTTCTTGGAAGCGCCTGACAAGTTCTCCGACGTGGAACGCGGGGCAGTATTGGAAATAGGTGACGGATCCAGAGCCACCGGGATAAAAAAGCCGTCATCGCCACCGTTGGTGTCACCGGCGTGATTGTTCGGGGCAACGATTGTCGAATTGCGATTGTTGCGGTAGTTGGACGGGGGCAACGACAGCCCGTCCTTGACATTTTCTGAAGGGCGCTCAGGGGAGCGCGATGGTCGGCTGCTGTTCTTGGACGACGAATCGTTTCTGCTGTAGGCCGGACGGGGCCGAGGTGACAACTCAGTCGGCGTATCAGAATCAGGGTCGACTCGAGTGTCGGAAAAGGCATTCGGGGGTATGGCATTGGGCGGGAGGGCGGGCAGAGACTTGTCGGTTATCATGGGAGACCCGTCCTTCTCCCGCGACTTGGCCTGGGCTGCTGCTTTTGATTTTTTCCTTCGTCTTGCCATGAGCGATTCATGGCAGCTCATGCAGAAGATTCCTTGGGAGGTTCGCGCGTATCGCAGGTTCTCGATCTTTCTCTTACAGTTGCGACAGCGGAAGCACGTCGCGCAGAACGCCTGGTCGCCAGTGAGGATGGCGAGGTCTTCGATCTTGTTTCCGCAAGCACTGCAGCTGTATGTGCAGTTGTTGCAGATGAGCGACCCATCGCCGAGCAGGAGGAGGTTCGCGTCGGAGTCGAGGAGAGTGCCGCAGGTATTGCAGCGGAAGCAGTTGAGATGCCATCGGTTGCCGGCTGAATCGGGAGGAGACTCGTTAGCATTGTTGAACTTGGAGACGGCCGGTGACATGGCCATGGGTGACAGCATGGCGATATTGGCAAGACAGCAGACGATGTCGAGCGGGCAGCGTGCAAGTGAGTAGGACAGGTGGAGGGAAGGCGAGGGGAAAAGGAAGCAGCTGAGCAGACATACCAAGTTCGAACGCTTTGCCCTCTTCTAGGATCTAGTCGGGTAGGGCACCGCCATCAGTACGTGCTTGCAGACGGACATCGGTCAACGGGGGTGGGCCATCATACCTCTCCGCAGCCTTTGCAAGGGAAGACGTCGTCAGCATCCATGGGGCTCTCCAAGTAGTCCTCCATGACAGCGGCCATGACGGGTAATTCGTCCTCGTAGCGGGACGTCGTCACGACAATTTTCTAACAGATGGGATGGGATTTGTCGAGGATCATGAACTTTACGTCGGCAGCAGGATGATCGGTGAGCAAATGATCGACCGAGAAAAGTCGTATCATGGGACGACGAAGAGGGAAGGGGTCGGCAGGCTGTGCGGCTCGAGCCAGGAGCTCGACAGAAGGGGGCGTACACGTCGGGAGAATAGCGTCGAATGGATGGCGCTCGGTGATGTGCTCGGGGTCGCGATGGTATCCAGCCCAAACAGAGGGATGAAAAAAGCAGGAGACTGAACCAGGGCAGCGGTGGCGGTGCGTGGCAGCTTTGGGGCGAGAGGTACCGTCGAGGTAGCGTAGGTTCGTATGGCTTCGGTTGGGCGGGTTGAGGTAATTCGTCGAAGGGGGGAAACTTCGAAAATGGACTTGCGGTACGGATTGGATACTCGAGGGCTCGGTGCCTCAGAGGGGGGCGAAAAAGGGCGGCGTCGGGCGGTCGATCAAAGTCAGGGTAAGGTGAGCTGCTTTGCGAAGTAGCTGGCTGACCTACTGGTCTGGCAGACGAGGCAAGACCAAGACCAAGACCAAGAAGAAGAGGAAGAAGAAAAAAGGACAGCTGAAGCTGACACGAATGCGTGGAATTGGAGATTTTGATCAGGACCTAGGCCCTCGAATCGTCGGGACGATGGAGAGGTGCGACGACCGACGTGGAGGACGGGCAAGACTATGTTGACTATGGCAAGCCAGGGCTTGGCCAGGTGGTACCGGCTTAGCAGAAGAGAGGGCGAGCAGAGGAGGGACCACGTAGGGATCAAAGAGGCACGGGTGCCTTGGACAGGTTCAGGGGGGCTGTCCAGGCCCGTAAGGAAGTACAAGTGGGTGAATGAGTGCTCTAATGAGGCAGGGTGTGCAATACGCGCGGGCCTTGCGTTAGTGACGGAAGGTGATGTGGAAGACGGGATGTTAGTGCACGCGCGAAGGACAAGAAGGAGGAAGCCGTCGTTGCCTGCAATGCAAGCCGGAGGACAACTCTAGGGGAAAAGGTGGGAAGGTGGCGCTGGACGTGGAATTTGGGGGGCAAGAGAACTTGTGTGTGTGTGTGTGCGTGTGTGTTGTCTCTGCGAGTGTGTATGTGTGGACAGGAGTTTGGGGGAGAGAATGAGACCGATTGTGGATTTTGGGGGATTGTGAGCCGGAACGAAAGGTGGACAGAGCAACAGTCGGGGCGGTGCGGTACGGAGGGGGGGACGGGGCGGGAGAGGGAGTGAGTGGGAGGTCGACGGCAGCAAGCCAGCGGTATCGCTGTCTCCCAGGTTGGCATTACCATGGAGTCCCGGACGTGAGGTTCTCTCTCTGTAGCATACTGCGTACCTAGTAAGGTACCTTACAGTAGGTACCTGACCCCGAACTACGTTGTCGGACTGATGTTGGTGGCTTGAGTGGGAATCTGGCATGCAGGGCGCCGGCAAAGTACCAGCCAAGGTAAGGTATCCGTACCGAGTCTCCAAGACACATGTACTCCCGCACATGCACTGCTGAGGGTCCATGTATCTCCTGGCGGTGTGCGTTGCAGCAGGCTACCTTGCCGCATGGAAAGAGTGACTTGATTCCATTGTCTTGCAGACCCCCCCCCTCCTCCTCTTCCTCCTCCTTCAAAAAGACCCTTCTCCCCGTACTAAAGTAGACATGTAATCCTCTACCTCTCGTTTCTTCACTATGTCCCCCCTTCTGCCCATGGAGGAAATAAAGTGACAGCATAGTAACGCACAGCCCAACGGCAAACGGGATAGGAGGAGGAGAGAGTGAAGGTGAAGCCGCCCCAGAGTCGGGAGTGTGGCACGACCGGTGGAACCCCTCGAACCCCCTTCTTCCCCTTTCCTTTCCTTTCCTTTCCTCTCCTCTCCTCTCCTTCCCTCTGGCCAGACCCGCGGAGAGAAGGACGCCTTTCTTTCTGTCCCAGTCAGGCACCTCAGCTTCCTCACTGGCTAGCTCGGCTCATTGTATTGGGGAACCTGACAGGGGCCACTACTTGCCGTCAAGTATGTACGCAGTACATAGTGTGCCCTGCGCCAGGGGTCTTCATCGACGTCCATGTTGCACAGCACAGTCCTCTCCACCTCGAGCGAACTCCACACATGCTGTCGAAATTGCAATTCGTATTGCAAGATTTCCAGCCTGAGGGAGTTCTTCCATGGGTTACTGTTAAATTGACCGTGTCGTTTTGTTATTTTGCCCGCGCTAGCCTAATTAGGTGGGCGCGCCACCGCCGCCACAATTAATCCACCCCTCCAAGTACTGCCCTCTCGAGATACAACCTCCCATCGTCAACTCTGTTAACTCGGCCGAATCGCTGCCCAGCGCGCGCGCAAGCGAGATTACGCCTACCCAGGCCTTCTACACGTCGTTCGTCAACTAGGTATGTCAAATTGCTGGTTTTTCTATACATCCTGCATTTATTTGAGACTGTCGCAATGTCTAACGCCTAAATCTAAGCCCCTACGTTTGAAGAGTGCTAGCTATATGTTTACATTTAGTACTGCTTTGAAGGTATTATGCTTTACAAAAAACGCTAGAATAATGATAGCAATTGATATGATATTCTCTGCGATCGCACTAGCAGGCGCGCGTTAACTGCGATAAAGCAAAAAACACATACTAAGCAGTGCGATTGCTGTTTTAAAGCTAAGATTCAATATGTTGCTGCTATAAGGCTTTAGGTATAGGAGGTTATTAACAGCTTTAAGCATTATAACTACAATCCTATCGCCTAAGACCAGCTTGATGCAGTCCCTGCCTTCTGAAAACTTACTGTTGACAAGGTTGAATTTGCTGCTAAGTCTTCTAGAGGGCCACTAAAAAAAACCCTATGCAAGTGCGTTGAAGAGCTCTCTGCTGGCAACAATTTGATGTTGCGCTTGATAGCTAGACTTCTGCAGCAGGAGGGCTATAAGGTCAGCTTATAAGACGTTTGCAACTACTAGTACTGCTTATGTGAGGATAAGTACAGCTTACTAATATTAACCTAGCTCTTTTTAAGTATACTAACTAAGAGAGATAACATGCCCTACTATGCAGTTTGACGTAGCGATAATGGTAAGATTGATAGTGTTTTCTAGATATATAAACTTTGCTTAGAAATGCTCTAGAGAAACTTAGAGTTATTAATAATAGATAATATCTATAAGGTAAGCAATATATTACTTCTGCTTCTGCTATCTCTGCTACCACTTCTGCTTGTTATTATTTTGATTTTTACTAATAAACGATAGGTTAATTGCTTCTATATGCTACTCTTTTAAGTTATAAGCCTTTCTATTATTAACACTATGTTTAATGCCTGCTTTTGCCTTATTTCAGCTGAAACTACTGAATTTTTCTGATAGGTGCTTTTACAACTATATAAGTTTCTTATTGAGAATTGCATTTTCAATCTAAATATTATTATCACTAATTTTCAGAGGTTGGAAAAAATACAATACAGAAAATATATTATATTTTTGTATTTTTTATAAAAATATTTATTTTTAATTAAATTTAATAGTTTTTAATATTATTTTTAGATATATAGCTATAATAAAGCAAAAAATACAGGGTTTATATAGGTTATTACGTAATATTATTAAATAAATTATTTTATATATATTTAAAAGTGGGTCTGTATTTTTAGTGTATTGTATTTAACTTAAGAAGGAAAATATTAGTGCTTTTATTATATAAGCAGTAATAACTATAGTAAACTAAGGGCTATAAAAGTGGGTCCTACTGCTAAAAATAGCGCTTTTTTCATAGATAATTATAGTATATTTACTTTTTATAATAGCTATACTAATTGCTTAAAAATACTTACTTTAGTAGATTTAACCTTATAAGGGGATGTATTTATATTGTATTTTTTGGACAACCTCTAGCTGCGACACCTTCCTCAAGAGATTATAACTTAGGGATGGTAGGGTTTTCTAGCTAGAAGATGTTAACAACTACTGGCGCTTTAATTAGAAAGATATAAGTAATTAAGTCTGTTTATTATTAACTTTTGCTGACTTTTACAGCTTGAATTAATTAGGATTAAACAGCTTACCTTTAAGTCTAACTTAAATGTTATCCTTTATAATACATACCGCTCTTGCTGCGCCTTTATGCTTAACTCCTCTGACGATAAGGCTTCTACTGTTAACTTAAGCAATATGTAACGTAAGCTTTCTGCATAAGAGCAGTAAGAAGCTTTTAAGGCCTCAGTAGTATATGCTTTGAGAGCGCCTTTATTGCAGGCTTCAGCTATACTAGTATTAAGTTAGGTAAATAGGAGTAGTAGCAGAGGTATATATTATAAATAATAACAAACTGCAAGTAAGATTACTAAGCTATATAGTGTAGTGGTAACTTTTACTACCTCAGTTAAAGCTTTTGCTAGCTGTTAAACTTTTAGTTAATAATAACAGCTTAAAGTTATATAGTTATAGCAATAAAAAGCAGCATTACTAGCCTAGCAGGCAGAGGATTTTCAGCATCAGCAAGCATTTGCTATATTGCAACAGCAATCTCTGCTCTTTAAGTTAAGATTGCTGCTGCTGCTGCAGCATATCTTTTTAATACTGCTGTTATTACAGTTGCTATTATCAGCCCAGCTGCTAAGGTAGGTATAGCCACTGCCGCTAGGATCATAAGTATAGAGGCAGCTATAAGCAGTTATCAATACACTCTTTTATACCTACCAGAAGTTATATGATATAATAGGTTTTTAATTAAAATCAAAAAAACTGACTGCCAAGCCTCAAATCGCTCAAATCCAAAGAGTTTTCAAACTATCAAACAACTCAGTAAAACTCCAGCTAATTTAGGCTAATCGGAAGGTATAGTTTAGCTGAAGTGGGTTCTATAGTCTTAAGCCTTCAGCTGAAGGCTAGTTATACTCTGAAATCGAGGTACATAGCAGTCTAGTGGGGATTATATAGAGTAGCTGTGTTGACCCATTCACTTGCCATATATAGCTAGCGCAGGCAAAATAACAAAACGACACGGTCAATTTAACAGCTACCCTTCCATGAGTGTGCACTTCGATATGTCTGTGGGCACTTTTGTGTTTTGGCATAGTACTGCATAGTACAGACAAACAGCACCCGATCTAAGGTACCACCTACGTACGGATACCTAGGTTCGGTATGGCGGAAGCAAATGCATCCAGCTGGCATGCACAGCAACTGGAGCTCTGCATTGCATCTGCAGACTGAGGTGCTCGCCTGCAGCAGTTCAAAAGCAGCAACGACTCAACGCCCATCTTGCCCCCAGCCAGCGGCAGCTGCTGGGCTTATGCAGCTAGCCAACACTGATCGCCAAGCCTATCCCATCTTGGGCCTGGTTTTCTCGACATTCAGAGTCGTTGCAAGGTAGGCGGAACGGGATCAACGGTAATGAAAGGGCCGTTGCGCTTGTAACAACTGATTGGGGCATTTCGTTGCTTTTCCCCTCCTTGCTTTTTTCCCTTTTCCTTCTTTTGCGGGTGTGGCCTTGGGGGTACCCACCATCCCATCCATCCTTCAAACAGAGTCAAGCTGTACCAAGGGAACGGGAACACCAGAGGATTTATATTCAGATAATGTGGCTAGCCTCATTTCTTTCTTTTTGATTGCCTCTCCTCAGAGGCTTGTGCTCTTGATGTCGTAATGTGCCTGGACGGCGGCCAACGGACTGGTCTTTTGCGGCATAGCTGCAGGCCTAGCTGAGGCAAGATCGAAGCCTAGAGAAGCCAGTGAGGCCATCAAGCGAGCCGTGTGGCGGTTGCAACCAACGGAAGTTGGAGCGCGGGCCAGCAAGGAAGTTGCATAAGTGGTTGCGGATAATGAGGGTGTTTAGGGAATGCTCAATAATAGCAGCCAGCGGGAGAAGCCTCAATTCGCAGTGCCGCTTCCTCAATCCTCTGAAGGCTGGTCTAGACGATAAGAGGTGCGGACTGATTGACACGACACGCGACGGTCGAAACCAAGTCGTTTCTGGTTTCCGTAGCTCGGGCTGTGGCTGTTACGTCAGGTGGTATCGAGGTTTGCGGGCCTGGGGTAAGGTAGGAACAGTAGCAGGCGCGAGGCAGTTTGTTCGGGTCTCGGGGGTTTTGCTGTCGAGACGGCTGTGGCTCGATCTTTGTTGAACGAGTGTTTCCATTGTCCTCAAGAGTGTCAGACAGACACACTGGAGGTGGTGATTTCCTCAGTGCTCTCAAAATGGTGTTGGTCTGGCCCTCTTGATCAGCGGCCAAGCTTCCACCGACCCCAACAACCTGCAGCACGGCTCGCCCAGTACCCTGCAGTTCGTGCAGCCGGAGCTAGAACCACAGCCAGTGTATCCGTACCTAGTGTATGCTAACGACTACCTTTCGTGTTGAATCGCGATGCGGAGGACGGGTAAGGGTAGGGTTAAGGTACCTTACCTTATGGTGAGGTACATTGTAGGCTTCTAGCGGTGAACGAACCCCATGCCCCTGAGAGAGGGACTTGACTTGACTTGAGATGGGTGCCACTACCGCGCTTTGTCGGGGTGATTGTCATCAATCGAGCAAACGTCTCACGGAAAGAAGTCTGAAGTCTAAAGCGTAAAGTCTGCAAATCTGAAGGCGCCGCCTTGAGAGGACGGACAAGAAGAGACGAGGGGAAAGGCTTGGTTGGAACAAGGCACTTGGAGAGAGGCACGTACTCGGTCACCTCATCTAAATGAAAATACGACTTGGAGACCCAAAATCTCCACTGGACTACGTTTCAGCTAAACGGCCCCCCGCTACGGCGCCACTGAGACAGCTTCAAAGTTCTAGCACATCTTCGTCAGTCAGACTTCGGGTCGTTTAAACAGTCGCTTCTCCTCACAATAACGACGACACTGAGGAGTGAGGGGGCGGAGGGGGGCTTATCCTCACCCGGAACCTTCTCGTCACGATCCATGAGGTCGATCCTGCGGTCCTCGACTGCCGCCCAACTTGTGGATCATCAAGGTCGTCAACGGCGACTGCAGTAAGGACCTCCTCATTTGGACCCAGCACTACTATATCTACCTATTGTAGTGTACCGCCGCCTTTGATGGATTCCGCCAGTGACGGTCGTCATGACATCTATGCAACTTTGCACACGGAACAGTGTACATTCGCGCAAGACTCGACAATTGCGAACTCAACAGTCGCCGTGATTTTCATTAAATGGCGTCTTCAACCCATTGATTTTCCCATATGACCTGGTCGAGCCCAATTTCGGGCCATCGGGCTGCCAGGTGGGCCGCAACTTCGTCCCGCTCATCGTCTTTCTGGATGGGACCTCCTGGCTCGCGTTCAACTTTCAAGGCCCAAAATCAGCCTCGCTGTTAACAGCCCTGCAAGTTGCCATTGCGACTCCGTCAGCGCCTCAGGCTGGAAACTCTGCGAAGTCTTTTCGAGATCAGCAAGATTCGACCCTGCAGTTCTTGCTTGCCAACAGCGTTTGCTTTGTCGCTTCTGTCCTCGCTTGTCTTCAATTATGAACCTGCCAACCATCAACCGCAAGGATGGGGGCGACGACAACGACAACTCTCTTCATGTGGATGGACATGGTCGGGATACCGCTGCTCGATTTCGGGCCCTCTCTTACTGACTACGTGCAGATCCTGGACCTGCCCCCTTCAGTCATACCGGCACAACATGAATCCTGGACGATTACACCACATTCGTACCGCCAGATGGCTTGCTGACGCTCTTCGGGACCTGCGCCGGCTGTGAAAGCGAAGGCGTCATGACATTCACGGCAATGCCCTACGAATACTCGCGCCGTTCAGGGCATGCTTGCGATAGCAGCCGCTACCTCACGGTTACACAGCACACAGACTTGAAGCTTGCTACTCAGCTTAATTATCGGACGACATTGATCACCGCCAAATACTGCACTCTGCTCCGGTACTTGGGGTTTTTGAAACCCAAGCACCTCCTGGATCTGACGCTCTAATCATAGCCTTCCTTTTCTGGCCTTGGGGGACCCTGGGAGAGCCTTGGGAAACGCTTTTCAACATGGATTGGACAGGCTCACTCCTCTGCCGTTCCCTACAAGCGGCACAGTAAGCGAGGCAGGGAGCCCACGTCGATTGGAACTCGGAGAATCTAATATGAGAACCACCGTGCCACGTCAAACTTGACTGACAGCTCAGATGTGGCTCGCCAAGCAACTCCTGTTTAATGCCGTCGCATGGCGCGGCATAGGAGAAACCCCGCGCCGTTTGGATCTGTTGCTTGCTGCAAATCACGATGGGAGCGACAACAGACAAACAGATTTCAGCTCGATCTCCCGACGACTTCAACAAGACCGCACCTCGTGTGGTGTGCGGTGCGTGGCAGGCGGCCGGGCCTTGGTGTCGAACGGGGAATTTAAGCCCACTGATGCGCTCGCTAAATAAGCCCTGTCCGGTAAAGCTGTTGGCTGGCAAGAATTGGGGGTTTGTTGGATCCCAATGCTACGCTGTCAACATCTTCCCAACTTGTTGATTGCAACCTTCCAATTTGGACTATCGATTCCGGAACCGTTTCCACCGTTCAAGTCGACTCTGCCAAACCCACAACCACCGCCCAAATCGTTCGATGTTGAATGCTCGCCATCTCCAAATAACCAGCATCTGTTCATTGACAGGCCTTGGGGACGGACCCGCCGGATCATCCCCCCTATTCTCAACGGTCAATTCGTCCACATCCAATGTGAATGGGACGTTGTGGAAAACCACGTAATAGTCGGTGTCGTGCATGCACACGTGTGTTCTCCTTGCGACACTCATAACGTTCACTATGCCACGGCAGCTCCCTGTCTTCTCAATCGCCCTTGCCGGGCAATCACATTGCTGATCATACCCGTTCCCACGAACTGTCTACCGCAATCCATCATCGCATTAACATGGCATGCTGACAGCGCACACACACACACACACACCTCTTCCCATCCATCCGTTCCCACTGGGACGGATGTAATGGAACGTGGCAAACGCCAAATCAATGATACTAGGATGGGCCTCGCAGCAACGAGACCCAGAGGAAAGGAGAGTGCCCATGCGCGAGGTGGCATTCCAAGCACTCGGAACTCAGAACGGATAATACGCAGCAGAGCGAGCGTCCTTGCATATAGCGCAGGGTCGAACTGTAAGCTGAGGACCCGAGAGCCGCAATCAGTGACGGCCGTCGCCTACGCGGCCGCCCTCCCGAACACGACTTCAGATTCAGGGCAGCAGACGATGCCGGCGTCCGTCCGCCCGCTCCCCCCGGCCGATGTGCCGCGATTATTCTCCGATGTGCAGCCAGATGCACACAGGCTTCCAACTGCCGTGCTGGTTCACGTGCTTTTCTGCCAATCATTATATCCGTAGATGTTGTCACACGAAGGTCCATGAACATCTGCCCCGATAGCCCTGCTATGAAACGAAGCCGCTGCCCCTTGTTCCCTCTCCAGCTTGCTTTTCCGCAGACAGATTCCTGTCTGGTTTGCTTCGTCGGCCACGGGTAATACACAACATAGAGAGAGACTCGTTTCAGCTCACATTGGCATGGCCCGGGTTCCTTGCACCGCGTAGCCCACAGCCCTAGACATCATCCCATCATGTCTCTGTCCCCTCCCCCCTCCCACGATCCGGGGAAGCCCGCCGCCCTCTAGCAACATCCATGCATCGCCATCATGCTGCCTCCTTACTCTCGAGGCCTCAGTAATCAACCATGAACCCACAAACGAGTTTGGTAGCTACCATTCCTAGTAGGGCCGTGTCAACTTGACGCAGACCGCACCGGCCTCCTTCCATCGTGGCGTTTGTCAATGGTTTTTCTACCCCTTATGGCATCGAACATGTCTTCGTCCCATCACATCGCAAGAATAGCAAAAACAGATACAGCATGTGCCAAGTAGATCTGCCTAGTCCCTCATATCCCCGCCACGCATCTACGTCGATACCAAAAATATCATCACAAGTCCGACTGATAGCCGGGGGCGGAGAAGGAGGGAGGGGAGGGACGCTTAGGCGCTCTTCATTACATTAAAAGGCGCCTGGCACACACCATGCGCCACGCGCCGGCTAGTCCGTCCGGTCAAATCAGGAACCCCAATCAGCCCGCGGCTGCGCCAGCATACTTGGTTGTCTCGATCTGACTGACCCCAGGGTGGCATGGTTTTCCAGAAATAAATCTGTGCCCGTCAGCGAGATTCATACGCAGTCCACATGTCGTTCACTCTCCGCTTGAGCTCGGCAGGATCATCAACCTCTTTCGTTACACGCGCGCTCCGAGGCGGAGAAGCTTGGTGCTGAGTAGACGCCAGACAAAACGCTGACTTCCCCTTTCCTTCTTGTTGAGGAGCAGGTGTCATATGTGTACATTCATGGGGCAAAACCTCGCAAATGATGCGATTAGATAGGCAACATCCAGCTTGATTGCCAGGCCCGAGGAGGGACACCAGAACCGGCGTTGATGTCACGGACCAGGTTCGGGCCATGCTGGTTAGTCGGAACAATTCTAAACAGCCAGCACCACGCTTCGTCAAAGGCCATGAGGCGGGAAAGATGCGATGAAAAGAAGAGATGTTGGTACAGCGCTCAGCTAGCTATGCCGGCAATTAAAACAACGATACAAGAAAGAAAGGCTTCTCAGATATACTCAACCCAGACCTGCCGCCCAAATAGCTAGCTCCCTTCGATACCAACGACCGCGCAAGAACTCCGTTTGCTTTTTATACCGTGTCCCGAACTTCTCTTCCGACGCCAAAGCCCGTTTATCGCCAAAATACCATGATGTATGTCGAGTTGATCTAAGCCGCAACGCTGCTCTCCCGCTGTCGCTTGGCAATGTAGTATGTGATGAGGTTCTTGGGATCGTCCTTGGCACCCTTGATGAGCTCCCAGAAAGCCCCGTCGCCGATCCGCGAGTGAAGCGCCACGCATAACTGCACGGCACCCATGCGGACGCCCGAGTCCGTGGATTCGAGGCACCGCCCGGCAAGACCGGCCAGTTGAGCCAGTTCACTCTCCGAGGGCACGAAGCCGGTGCGCTTGTCGAGCAGCTCCTTGAGCACGTGCAAACCCGTCGCGAGACAACGGCTGCCCTCAACGGAATTATCCTCCTTGCCCTGCAGCTGTTTCGTCATCACAACGACGATCTCGTGTGGATCGCCTAAGGCGACAAGCTCCTCGGAGAGAAGCTCGAGGCCGCTGACGATGCGAGCCCGTGAGTCGTAGGCGCTGCGAGTCTCCACAAGCGACTCAAGTCCCCGCGAAACGTGCGGCTGGAAGTTGTCTCGCTCCTTCTTGAGCAGAAGCTTGATCGTCGCTAGGATTTGAGCCTTGACATCTTGAACCTTCTCCGGCGCGAGATTAGCGAGCGGTGACTCGAGATACTCGAAAAGCCCACGAAGAAGCGCTTCAAACTTCTCATCGGTGAAAACGGCTTTACCGTCTCTGATGATGGACTGGAGCTTTCTGAAACCATGAACATCCAGGGACTTCGCCTTGACTCTGGTGACTCCGCTTTCCAATAATTTAGAGGTCTGTCGCGCCTTATCCGGCGTCTCGGGGGCACCGTTGAGCTCGCCGTTGATAGGCGCGGGTGTAGGGATTTCATTGACCGGCTTATCTTCAAGGACTGGTCCGGTGGGACTGGACTTCTCCACAGGCTGATCTTCGGTGAAGGGATCTTCAAAGACCTTCAGCCCGTTGACAGGCGAGGTTCCAGACTGAAGGTCCGGCTCCTCAATAGGAGCTGGTTCTGAAGCTTGCACAACGCTTTCAGCTGGCACTACTGCCGGAGCACCAGTAGGCTTATCGTCGGGCTGTTCGTCAGGCTCATCGGCAGCGGTAGGGGGAGGCGATTCTCTAGCATTCTCCGGAATGATCTCTGCCGCTGGCTGAAGTGAAGGCGCCGGAGAAGCCCTAGCTTCCGGCTCTGGCGTAGGCTCTGGAATACGCTCCACCGGCAAAGGAATCTCTACTGAAGCCGCGGCATGGTCTATTATCATCGGCTCCTCCGACTGAGCGCGCTTAGGGGGCGACACTCTTAAGCTTGCCAGATTTGGCACGACCAGGGTGAGATCCTCGTTGTTCCCGGATGGGCTGCTAAACGGCATTGCGGTAGCGGTCTGCGATCGTTTAGTCTTTGCGGGACTGGTCCTCGGGGAAGCCCCATGAGGAGATGAGACGGATTTTGAGAGCACCGATTTCGCAGCCGGGGATGCGACACTGGATTCGCTCGCGTGAGGCGCATGTCCAGGCCGAGGCCGAGAAGGAGCTCTGCGCGGCGAAGCTTCCGTCTTCCGCTTCGGCGTGGTCCTGGATCTAAGGCTCTCTGGAGAAGGGGCCTCGTTAGAAGGTCCATCGTGAGTGCGCACGGAGTATGGCCCCGCCGTCGCTGGTCGGGCAGCCATTTCCGGCCGCTTCTTTGTGGGTCTCATGGGCCGGACAGACATGCCTCCGGATACGGTTGTCTTTGCTGGAGGCGCCGGGCCTGTTGACGCTGATGCGCTGGGTGCTGCGGGCTGAGGTCGAACAGGAGAAAGATTGGCCATGGCAGATCCTGGGCGAGGTGGCAGATTTCGACTAGCCATATTCGCCTTCTTCTGCGCCATCATGGTCTCCCGTAGACTCGGTTTGGAACTGCTCATGGTGCTCTTAGACAGACCAAGACCTGGCCTGGCCCGTTCGGTCTCGGTCCGCTTGGGGGCATTCGGGTTGTTCGGGTCCTTATCAAGTAGTTTTTGGGCAGTCGGCTCTAATGTATCCTTGAGCCTACGATCGTGTTAGTTGGTCCAAGAGACACATCACAGAAGCCTTTCACTTACGCCTCGGCTCTGGCAGGCCAGATCTGGGCGAACACCCAGTAGGTCCCACGCATTCTCTCTCTCACTCCTGGGTTTGCATCGTTGAGGCCCCTCTTGATGGACTTTTCCACCATATCCAGGCCACCACCGTGCTCGATGTGGCTCTTGTGGTGGGCTTCTTTGTTCAAAAGAGTCTTCAACCAACCCGTCGCGTATGTCCTAGGCTGGACGTTCTTGTCCTGGCAAGCCATCCAGACATGCTGCATGATTCGCGAGCTGTAAGTAACTCTCGAAATAATAGTGTCGACGGTAGTGTTCGCTAGTTGGGAGCTGATCTTCTTGGTTGCGGCTGACAACTTGATGAAGGTCTGCATAAGAAGCTCCACCAAAGGATCCATGGCGGGACCGAAGGTAATGGCAATATCTTGCACCAAGCTGCAACCCTCCTTGGAGAGACTGGTTCGGAGGGAGTTGACAGCTTTGATGATTCCATCTAGCAAGCCCTTGAGACCCAGCATAAAGACGTCAGGGTAATCTTGGGGCACGTTTCCGGCAATGAGCTTCCGCAGTTTTGTCATGCTCTCCTCGCGCTTCAGCCAATTCTGCTCCGTCTCCCTTCCTTCGAAGTACAGCATCATTTCCCTAAAAATGTCGTCAAGTTCACCCTTAGTGTTGACATATGCCGGTTCCACCTCGGTCGGCTTTTCGCCCGCGGGGGTCACGGGTCGCTCGCTCGCCAGGGACGATACGCTGGCAGCAAGCTTCGGTCTTGCCACTGGAGCCGCTGCAGGCTCATGGGGAGTCTCGGGCTGGTCGCCACTCGGCGCAAGCGCCTTGACGATGGCTTGCTCGATTGCGGGACGAACCTTGAAGTTCTTGAGCTGTCTCTTGAGGTCTGTTTTGGCTGTACCCGGGGCGTTTCTGTCACACAGCGGTTAGCGCACATTTTGTGGAGGAAGTTCGTCTGCCAGATGCCACATACTGAAAAAGCTCGATGACGGTGGTTTTGGCTACATCGCGCACCATGCCGTCGGCGTCCTCAAGGAGCTCCATAAGAGTCGGAACGTAGGCGCGAAACTGCATGCCTTGCTCCTGGTGCATGTGCAGCAACCAGTGCATGCCAGCCTCCTTGGCGCGCGGGTTCTTGCCAATCAAGGCGACGTTTCGCACCGAACGCTCAACGTCAACTGGGGCGGCCGAGTATATTGTCGTCAAGGCTTGCGACGCGAGGCTCCTAAACTTCTCTTTCTGGTCGCCCAACTTGTCGATGACCAACGGCAGGGTGTGCTTCGCCTCCTTGGCGATGTACTTGGGCTCCTGGCGCGACAGCCTCGTGAGCAGGTGATTCAGAGCCGTGAAGCCGGCGTTGACGAGGACTGCGTGTTGGGAGACGGATGCGGTGCGGAGGCCGTCGAAGATGAGGGGGATGAGGACGTCGGGGACATTGTGTTGCTTGATGCCGGATTTGATGCCCGTAACGTGTTGGACCTTGGCATCGATGCTGGCCTCGGAACGGAGGATCTTGAGCAGGTCGTCGACCTGGTCCTCGGTGATTTTTTCCGCCATTCCCCGCAGAACGAGGGTTGCGCTTGGGAGTTGGGTGTTGATTTTCGAGCCTGAGCCTGACAGGAGCAAAGGGGATTGGTCAGCTGGTGTTTATCCTTTCGACGTCTTCGTCGTGCGGGCTGCTCGACAGGCTATGGCTCGCGCGCACGAATGTGAATCCAGTCGGGCAAGAAATGCGACGGCTGATGGAGAGTATGACGCCGAGAGACGGAGCATGAGTCGTTTAGCGCAACGGGGGAGGGGGAGGGGTGATTGTTTGACACTGAGCGACGGGGAAGAGGGAGCGAGCGAGCAGCTTACGATTTGAAAGTCGCGTCGGTTGTCGTTGGCTCGGCACGGAGGAATGTCTCAGTGCGAAGAAACGCGGCGAACGTATCGCGCCGGGGATGAAGCGTGCAGTGCAGTGCAGCGCAGCCCAAGTACGGCGTATGTGTGTGGTGCGTAACCGACGTTTGCACTTTTTTGCGCGCAGGTGTTGTGATTGTTTGCAGACGTCTCGAGCAAGCCGACATAAGGGGGGCAGGCACTTTGGGGGGGGATCCCAAGCCGCAGTTGCCCCGGGCCACGGGGACTTGTTGTGCTCAACTCAAGGTTGCCACTGGCCAGCGGGTGGGTCTTTCCCCACGGTGCCGCCTCTGAGGTGCGGCGGGACGCTAGGAGGGAGCCGCTAAGCGCAAAACGGCCTGGGATGTGCTTCTTCGCTACCGCCATACACTCCTCCAGGTAAATATTTCCCCTGTCGGTACTTCGAGCGATACATGCGTACGGGCCCTGTTAATCGATATATTGACGCCACCAGTGACTCGAAAAACGCCGGATTTTGAATATTCCAGCCTGGCTAGAACGTCAATTTCGGTATGATGATACATCATGAAAAAAAGGGGTTTTAGCCAGCAAAACTACATCCCTCTGCACTGCCTTCTAATAGCTAGTCCAGCTACTTTTCTTCTTAATCACCTTCTGCAGCCTTCTTTTTATCAATTTAACTAAATAGAAGATATACTTTTTTAGCACTGCAGCTTATGCAGCAAGTACTACTGTATATAGATGCTTACCTATAGACTGCAGTTAGTAGTTTTCTTTAATCTAATGCTTTATTTATATTTAGATATATTTTATAAGGTTTAAGTTAGAACTTTAAAACAGCTAGATAACAAATAGGTTGCAATTAAAATATTTCTATATTTAATCTTTAGTGTAAGCAGTAGTATAAGCTAAGGTGTTATTATATATATAAATAACATCTTATCTGCTAAGGTCTTACTGCCTCTACTATTAAAACTTAAGGAATAATAGCATTATTTTCTCACAGTAGTTCTAACAGTTGATCTAACCTTAGCCCTTCTCTTATATTAAATAGCAGCTCTTTTTACTGCTAGAGATTACTATTTAGAATATATATCTATTAGCTTTAATATAAGCTAAAGAGTAATTATTAGCATCTTTATCAGCCTTAATAGTTAGAAACTAACAGCTATATAATATATTATTATACTATATTTTATCTAACTAAACCTATAAATTCTAATTTTCTTTTGAAAGACTAGCAAACTATAGTGTAAATACTAGCCTAACCTGCTTAATATACTAAAGTAGAGTAATATAATAGGAGCAGAAGATATATTAGTAACTAAAAGACTTTATAGCAGTATTTATAGCTTATTTTAAGTAAGCAAAAAGGTTTAATATAAAATAGGAAATATCTAGCTACAGCATAAGGCAGTTAATAAGGTTAGTAAATATCTAATCTTTAATTTTACAGTAGTATAGCATATAAATTAGTAGCTTACAGTTTTATCAGCATGCCTTACGATCACCTTCTTAGTGCGCTAGAAGGAGGGTATACTACACTTAATATAGAGAGACTTCCACTTTATTAGCAATCTTATAATATAGTAAGCTAGCATAATAATATAAAGCTTAAATCTTAATTTATTATTTAGGTATAGCTTAGCAATAAGAGCAGTAGTTTATCTTAAAATTAAGGCTAGAGGGGTTATTACTAGAGAGATTAATAACTTAAGCTTTAGGCGTATAAAGCTGTAGGCATAGAGGTATAGCAGAGACTAGCAGAAGGGGTGAGATTAGTGAAAAAAAGAGGTTTTCAACTACTATATTAGTAAGAGAGATGATCTCTAAGCTGGAGCTGCATAGTAAGAGCATCAAATTAATAGGCATAGTAGCACTTAACCCCTCTACTAGTAATAGCATAGTAGGCAGAAACCTTAAATCCTAAGGCCTAAGAGTGCCTATAGTGAAGGCTAAAAAGTTAAAAATAGAGGTGCTATAGAAGGCTGACAGGCCTGCTGTCGCTAGCATATATGCTGCTATAGAGCGTATAACGCATAGAGGGCTTATAATATAAGGCTACAGCAGGCGCCAGGTTATCTCAAGATATAGAGGTATATATTAGCAGCCAGCGCTATAAGAGGTAGAGACCAAAAGTAGGTATAGAGATAGGCAGAAAGCTTATGCAGGTTATAGTTAAAATAGCTTTAATATCTCTTAAGGTCAGCTAGATATATTTATCGTCAAATTCTAACCTAAAATTAGTATTGTTTACATCGTCCAGAAGAGGTAATATGCCTCTGTAAACAGAGTATCAAACCTATCCCATTAAACGCCAGATGTAGCTCAAAACCCACTTTGCCCATTTTCGCGAAAAGTGACATTAGACCCCTACTAAAGCCCCAAAATGCAACAGCATTTTTTTTAAACTCTCGCGTAAATCAACCATAATGCAGCTAATGAAAAAAAAGAGATATTTAGGTATAACTTAATATAAGGATTATTTTTTTTAACTCTATTTTAGTTACTGATCTATATTGAATTTTCAATTACCTGCAGAAGATAAAAACTGTTATTTTACGCTTAGATCACTATTAGCGATACTAATATGATTTACCCTATTTTCACTTAATTTAACTAACCAGACGCATAAGATTTTAACTAGCGCACTTTTAGCTAGTTATAGATTTTTCAACCCAGCCAGCACTAAGTTATTTCAGCCTTTTAATATTACTACTAGAAAATCCACTCCTCAACCTACTACTGCTACTAATTAATAATAATACTAATAATAATGCTGCTAACCTCACAAATATTAATTCTAACAGCAAAAATAATAGTAAGCTCTTTTTTTTAATACTTTTATTATTTCTATAGCTAATTTTAGCTTAAGGCTGGATTCATCGCAAGCAACAATTACACTTACTGAAGGCAAGCTATATAATTTCAAACAGCATAAAAGAGAACAGAGGTGCTAAGCATATATAAAGCATTTCAGAAGGACTATATTAAGAGAAACTGATAGGAATACAGCACTAGTATGCTGTACACGCTAGGGCTGCCTTCAGTGCGACATACCCCTCTGCCGTCAGGGCGACTGCTGAGTGAAATAGCACAGTGTCAAGCCCTGAACGTCAGCATTGCTAGAAGGGATATACAGAGCGAAATTTAGGTTAGAACCCCCTTGTCGACTATGTACCTCGTGTGGAGTCAGTCATGAATCGAATTACGCAATTAGCCAGTTTCAGTTTGAGCCACATCCGGCGTTTAATGGGATAGAGCGTGCGGGCAGGGGCGCGAGGCGTCAGAAGCCCTGGTCGAGACATCGCGATCCCTGCAAAAAGTGTCAGATTTTGTAGTTACAGGGGAAATATTACCCTGGAGGACTGTAGGGGCCCCTCAACCCCTGCATTGGCTTTGCGCCCCGGCCCAGGTTAGACCTTACTGCATGAGGCGCCTGCCTGTACGTCAGGTCCACGATCAGGGCCCCAAGGCAGGCAGGTAGGTAGAAGGAGACGGTGCCAGGTAGGTAGGTCAGCACTCTCGCCCTCATCTCATTCACCTTCACCGACGTGACGGAACCTAAAGCTCCAGAGCTCTTTGTGTCAGCTACCGGACACATCTCAGCCGCCATCAAGCTCTCAAGACTGCATATAGATTCCAAGCTGCTGCCGCTTACGCGTACATCTATCTGTCTGTTCCATTGCCCAAATCACCCTACTTGGCAGGGCCCACGACAGAGCTTCGTCCCAAGCTATCTCTCCCACCTCGGAGGCTTGCTCTCAGCGTCGCCTCGCATCTCACCCAGACCTCTCACGCAAATGGTCCTCCCCCCTCACACCACACCAGCTCCAAAGCCCGATTCGCTCTTCCTGCCCGCCATGTCCTCCGCAACGCCCTCCGCAACCCAAGCACCGCCTCCGGCCCCGCCCGCCGCGACTCCTCTCCCATCCCGTCCCAAATCTCCGGAGCAAAAGGCCATGAGCCCCGCCCGCCCCGCCGGTGCTGCTGCCGATCGCCATGGCCCCTCTGACCCCAAGTTCGATCTGCCCAAGCTGCGACTCGAGATCCGAGATCTCAACCACCCGGCCGCGGCTCACTTTCTCTCCGCCGTCAACGCCAGCACCGCCTTGGCCACCGCCGTTCACTCTGTGCTCAACCTGCTCTACGAGTCCCCCTCAAACCCCACCACCCATGCCCCGCCCACCCGCTCCGTCACCCTGATCCTTCGCGACATGGGCGGCGTTGCCTACACCACCGGCTCCGACCTCGATGACGACCACAAGGAAATCCACTTTTCCATGTCCTACATTGCCGGCATTACTTCCGAACGCCGCACTGACGAGATCATGGGTGTCCTCACACACGAGATGGTCCACTGCTTCCAATGGAACGCCCGTGGGACCTGTCCCGGCGGCCTCATTGAGGGCATCGCTGACTGGGTCCGCCTCAACAGCAAACTCAGCCCACCCCACTGGAAGAGAGAGTCCAGCGGTAACTGGGATGGCGGCTACCAGCACACGGCCTACTTCCTGGACTACCTTGAGTGTCGGTTCGGCGCTGGAACCGTACAAAAGTTGAACGAGAAGCTCCGCAATCAAAGATACCGGGAAAAGGAGTTCTGGACCGAGTCTCTTGGTCGACCGGTAGAGCAGTTGTGGGAAGATTACGCGGAGAAGCTGAAGGATGAGGAAACTGTGCTCATCAATAAGGAAGACATTTCCGATGATGACATTAGGCTCGGCAGAATCAGAGCGGCCGATGAAGCCATCACGGAGTGATATCAGTCCTCGGTTGGCATTTTCACATCTGGGTATCATTAAAGATGGAACGAGTATCAGTGTCGTAGGAGCCAAAATTTCAATTCATGTGCAGTGCCGCCTTAAATCTATCAAAATACTATTTCCCAGTCCTGTTGAACCTTTTGCGCCGTTGCTATTGCCCGTACGGTCGCCCTATTTAAGCGAATTGAATCGTTTGACACGAATAAACCAATCAGGGAAAAGAAGAAGGGAGGACAAGGGCTCGAGGAATGTGAAACCGTCCAATCCAATGCGGCTATGCCCTGACAGGGGCTTGGGCCTCGCTCTCGCTGACAACGCTGCCAACCTCTGACCAGCTTGCGGGGGTCATCATGCCCTCACTCTCACTCAGAACGTCGTAGTATCGTCCGGTATCACCAGCCCTGGATGAAGCAGCATCGTTGGCAACATCCTCGCCGGAGCCAGCGAGGGAAGCCGAGTCGGTGGGGGTCAACTCGCCGTCGCTGACGAGTTCAGGCTCGGACATGGGCACGGGTGGCGACATGGGAAGCGGTGAGTAAAAGTTGGAGGGGCTGGACCCTTGGGCCCAGGCCTGGATGGAGGCATATGCATCGTCACGGTCGTCCTGACCGGCGGTCATGTATTCTTCGGACCCGAGCTCACGGTCAAGGGTAGCAGATCTTTCGGTCTCGGATGAGTTTTCAGTGACATCGACAAGGGCGGGCATGGTGGCGATAGCGGCGGCAATATCTCGTGGGCGTTCGTCTGCGTCGCGGGTCGTGGCACTGTAGATGTCTGAGAGGGCCTCGTCGTGGCCAGGAGACAGACGGTTGGGCTCCTCAGTTGTCGGCAGCTCGTCCTGGTCGATTTGGTGCTCGTCGGCGAAGGGGTTTGCGTAGAGCGAGGCGTTCAGGCCACGGACACCCTCGGGACGTCGACGAACAAGACCCTCGTCGTCGCCGCGGACGTTGGCACCGGTGTTGAAGACGAAGGTTCCCTTGTCGCTGCTCTCATCCTGTCGCATAAAGTCATCGAAGGATCTTCCGCGCGAGGGAGCAGGCGGCAGGTCCTTTGAATCGGCAAGCTCGGCCTCCATCTTTTCCTTTTCCTGCTTGGCAACTTTCAGGGCATTCCAGTACAGTAGCTCCTCCCGCTGCCGGCGGCGGGTTTCGTCGTCGGCGTCGACGCCAGCTTCGGGTCCTCCACGAGACTGCATGAAACCTTCAGCATCCTCGGGGCGGTTGAACATTGGCGGGCGGTCCTCCGGGTCGATATTCTCGCCCAGCGAATGTAGAGCGACGGCGATACGCCTCCGAAGCTCGTCAGCATAGCGGCGGATCTCGGGCGACTCGTAAATGGCGATGGCGGCTGCTACAGCGACAGAAACGGCAATGACGCCAGCTGAAGCCAGGGCTCCGTGGTTAACTCCAGGCATTATAAGATGAGGGTAAAGGTGATTCAGAATGCGATAACTTGGGGGACGAGGAGGGGGGAATGTAGAAGGGAAGAAGGACACAGTCAGTAAATGGAGAAATAAGAAACTCGAACCCCAAGACGAGGTTTCAAGGTCTGATTTCCAGAGGTAAAAATGGCCACCAAACGGTCAAGCTGGGATTGCGTAGTCCTGAAGAGAGCATTTGCCACAATGCCACAGGCCTGATCACCTCAGGCAAGCAACGTGATTCGCGACAACGCTGGCGCGGGGTAGCGTATTCAAGAGCACCCAGAGAACAGTAGATCTTCGGGCGGCATTGGGATGGGGTAGGCAGCACAAGCGATAGGCCGCGACAAGGGGGACTTGGGGAAGGACGGGTTAGGTGTCCGGTGTCACTCACCTTTGGCAGCGATTGGTACAGGCATTTCGAACAGCCTGTGATCAACAGCCAAACCGTAATAATGAATGGAAGGGAAATGATCAGAGGTTGAATGAGGATGGGTGAAGAGGAGGATGCGGCGAGAAGGTAAGGTAGGTAAGGTAGGTGAAGGTGCGGCAGGCAGTACTTTTTTTTAGTTTGACGTGCAGGAATAGCAGCGGTACCTGACTGACCTGGACGCCCGCCTACCAACGACAGGAGAAACCTTAGCACCCAAGCCTGTCAAGGTGCCATGAGCTCCCTCCCTGCTTCCCTCCTCTGCTGGGAGTGGCGGAGGGGTGCCTTGGGGTGCCTTGGGACACCAGATAGCCTGGAAGCTCGAAGTGTGATTCCTCAAGCGTTTGACCGCGCGGACCAAACTGTCCAAGCCTGATTGATGCGAAGCGCACCGGACAACGTCACGGGGGCCCGCCGCAGGGCTATCTCATCAGGCCCTCTATCCGTACAATGTACTGAGGTACCTACCTTACCTAAGAACGGATAGGGTACCAAGAGGGCGCCCTGTCAGAAAGACCGCTGCACATTCGTTGCAGGCGGTCTGCTTTCCCCCTTTGGGCGTTCACGTCGACTGGCCCCTTCTTACGGTGTGAGATATCGCAATGGTATTATTTCCTCTCGAATAGCGATGCATGTGCAGCGGCGAGACCTGTTCGATACTTACGTGGCACCGCATTTTGACTTTGAAGGGGGACATGGGAGAGAGGCACACAATGCCAGCCACCTTGAGGCGATGGGTACGTACCTTACCTTGCGTTCCCTCCCCTCGGCACCTAAAGGCACCCATAGGGATGGATCACCTTGCCCGGCTTAGAAGGTTCAATGTATCACTGCTGAAGGAGTTATTCCCGTCAAAAGGCGGGGGCTTGATCAACGTTTATTCACGGTTACCGCCTATATCGCCGACACCGCCCATTTACATTCTACGGAAGGCTTTTCGAAAGCTTCGAGGATTGAGAAGCAGCCAGACGATATTGGAGAACAAGCAGAAGAGGACGGCAGGCGGTTTCGAATGAGGTGTGGCATTTTTCGGTTTAACTAGCCGGCCTTGTGATATCACAGACTGGGGAATCAAATGTGAGAGGGACTATCAGGAGGATGGGCCAATGCAGGCGGGGTCGGGTTTCAAAGACGCAACCGACGACACATGCGGAGAGGAATCTGTGATGTGTAGCGGCACTTAGCATTGACTACGTCTTGCTTGGCGTGGTCTGGCATCATGGTCAAAACAATCGTAGAAGCGAAACGGGCTGACCTGGCCCCAAAGCAAAGAAAAATCCCGACGGCGAGAGATATACTGAGCTTCGTAGCCTGAGCCTGTTCCCCCGAGCATACCGAAAACCCATCATGTTAGCCTGCTATTTCCTCAATGACGACTAGTGTTGCGAGGGACAGAGAAACCTCGAGGCTGAATATGCTCCAAACATCGCACGCCCCTCCAAGTCCGTGTTTGCATTCATAGACGATCTTGCAGCTTTCTCGGCTGCTCATATCATCTGAATTTGCATGCTAATGCGCGGCTCTTGGATCGTACGTCAGCCTGCTCGCTTGGATGGGATGTTAGACAATTCTCCAGCTCGTTGAGCAACGCTAAGTGACATGTGCCTTCTTCTCCAATGGTGCGGCCTCGTCCAGGCATAAGTCAGGGCGACCTTGGACATCATTCCGCCACGACGAGAAGTTGATTCAAAATGCAGACCAGGATGTACTAGGATCCTCACATCTAGACTGGCACATTGGTTGCATCGGTCGTCGGCGGTTACGCGAAACCGACACCGATCTGGCTCTTGTCGATCTCCGGCGCTCCGCTCCGCCTGAAGATGGGGTCCGTTGCCCCTCGGGACCGAATCGGGCCTGCTCGGGGACTTTGCCAGAGAGAAAGAGTCTTCAGACTACAGGCGACGCTCGGATGTGGTTGCGCGGTTCCCATTGTAGGGCCAGTGGCTTTGCCTAGTGTCGTCATCGTATGACTACCGCAGTAGATGAAGTTCGATCGGTCGCGAGACCCATTCTGGAGCTGACCCTTCTGAGCGTCGGCGGAAGGCATTGTGACAGATTGATGTTGTTGTTTGGGCAGGAATGATATATGAGCTGGGGTCCCTGAGGAGTCGAGACTGGACCGGGCTGGAGAGCAGCAGGATGTGAACGGAAGACGCGTGAAGATGGCTGGCCTGGGCAAAGAGGAATTGGGATGTGGGAGGGAAGTCTGCTCGAATATATAGGAAAATAGCTCAGTGTATGTAAAGTGGGAGGGAGTGCCGACTTATCCAGGGCTGTTGGCCATGCCGAGTTGCGACGAACAAGCGCAACGAAAGGCCCCAACACGGAAAGAACCACGAACCTTGGAGTTGGGACACGGGGCCACGAGAGACAATGACGGCTACGGGGATGGATAGTGTACTATGTATGTACCTACACTACCTATCTTAAGGTAGGTACGGGATGGGCACCCTTGCAAAAGAGTCAAGTGGCCGCCCGGCAGACAAGGCAAGGGACGCCGACGTGAGCGATATTCTGGGCCGGACTGGACTGGAGATGCAGATGCAGATGCAGAGCATGGACCCAGAAACCCCAACTGAGGACGGCGAGGCACCTCATGTCTCCATCTGTACATCTTAAGGTACCTACCTACCTACATCTTACCCTGTGCTACTTATGTCGCGTACCTACCGCCTGGTCTGTGTCTATTGTCTAGGTCTGTGTCTCCGTGCCGAGACCAGAGTCAAGTGCCCAGACATTAGAGGGTCCTGCCATGATGTCGACTAAGGTAATCATAGGTACTGTGAGGAAACTCGACGTGGTTGCAGAAGCTTCTTTTCTTGAACCCGATGTATACGGGTACGCGGGATGCAGTGACTGTCAACCAAGTATCCGTACCTTGGTACTGTATATGAGCAATCGGTAGAACTTGCACTTGGCGCTGGCTCCTCTGCTGTCTAAGGTACTGCCTCGTCACGCTTCCCTTGCTCCATTCCCGTTGACATTCCCAGTCCCATCGGCTCCCATTCGCATTCCTGTTTCCGCCACTGGCTAGTGGTCAACATCGGAGGAGATGAGGAGGAGCGCTTTAGCGTGGGGTTCCGCATGTGCGGTGAGACTCGAACCGCGGACCAAGTGGTGCCTCCAGGTCCTGCACTGCGACGGGAGGAGGCTTCATCCCAGTTGGCACATGTGTGTGTGTGTGTGCGCGCGCGCTGCTATCGCGGACGAGAGCGAGATTGTAGACGCCGTGAGGCGAGAGAATCCCGCCGAGTTTCCCGCGAATGGTTAACCTCGATTTCTGATCATCATAGCGAGGCTTTCATTTCTGCTCGTCTCACCAACCTCCGCCCACGACGTGTTTGCATCTGATCCAGCCGAAAGGATCAGAGGACAATGTCCCACCCAAGGTTCCAGGCCACACTGAGGTGCAAGACGGCAGTCCAGAGCGACCTCACACGGGTGCATGTGCTCTGAATCCGCCACCCAGGTCGGCCATGATTCTTCACGGTCATTTTGTGATGGTAGGCTGTTGTCAGCACAGTAGGGCAAGGAAACCCAATGCCAAGAAGACTGAACGCAGAAAAAGCGTTGAAGCAAATGCTTCCAGAAGCATTCCACACCTCGCCAAGCCTTCGCGAAAGCTTGGTCCTGCCCGAATCGACCAAAGTGCCATCCCATCTTTTCACTCATGCGCTCCGATGCACCATCCCCAACAAGTCAAAAGCCAGGTCTTGGCCTGGACTGGCCTGTTCTCTGGCCCTCCCCATGCCCCATCCCATCCCATTATCGGCTCAAATCCTCTGCACTGTAGGATCGACTTTGTGGGAAGGTGAAGCAGCCCCGGAGCAATGTCAGCAATACTTAATTTGAGGAGCACTTACACAAATATCGGCGGGCGGGTAGAAGAGCTGAAGACCACAAGCCATGGACGCTCCCGTGCACCGCTGCGTTGTGCATCCGCATGCCCCTCTGCACCGGTCTATTCCCTCCCTCTTCTTCGTGACGATCCCCATGGGGATACAGGTCAAGGACCATTGCCGACCAAGGGAAAGACGGAACGTGTTTCTCATACTCATCCACGTTGACACGGGGCGCCCATTCAAGAGACAGGACAATGCCTGGCGCATCAGACACACGCCAAGCAGCTCACGTTGATTCGGTTCACGGGGCTGGCTGGCGGGAGGAAGACAAGACCACATTCTGGCTAAATGACTCGCATTTCTTCCGAACCGCCCGGGTGTGTCTGCCAGACGTGCTTCCACATCGGCCACCTCCCACATTTGGGGAGTCGTGCACCTTGCTCTGTTTTGCTTGGTGATTACAAAATCACATTGCCAAGCTGGTTCTCAATTGCACGAAGCTTGCTCGTCAAACAGCTCAGGAACTACTCGCTCCAACTCAGGTTGAAGGCTATCTCCTGATTCAGCCTGTCTGGAAAGTCCTTCCCGCAGTCCGAGGGAGGGCCGAATCTCAAAGTGAACCATGGCCCCTTGAGATTGGAAGAAACCAAGCCTTGACCGCATGTCACGACTCGGAGGTCGTGGGGCCGGGTTTCTCGTAGCGCCCTTTCCACTGGACGGAGGCCGGGGTGCTCCGCAAAACCCCGTTGGCTGGATCCTGCTGGCTAGATAGTGTAGAGTCGAAAGTAAGGCCAAGCATCTTGGACAAATGACACCAGACACCTTGACAGACACGGACGAAGAAACGACGAGTGAGCCGCAAGATCAAGTGATAAACTCAAAGCTCAGGCGCTTTACCCGTCTAGTGTATCCACTGCGGACTTTGGCAGCATGTTTGAACTTGGGATTGGCCGATGAGGTGGCTGACCTCTCGGGCCCGGAGATTTCGTCACCGACAGAAACAAGACGACATTGACGATGAAATATAGCTGCGATGCTTGGCACACTTGGCCAAGGCCACTTTCTGCTGTTATATCGCTCATTTTCCTCATTAGCCCTCCACTTGTTCTCGAAGCCGCAGAGAAGTTCCCCTTGCTCGTGGAGGACCGCTGTCCGACAAGTACCCAAAGTATCTCTACAACAGCGTCACTCAAGAAGCCCACCGGTCCGCTCGGATTGGTGGCATGCGGTCGAATTCAATCGGGCGTCGTGACCCCTCATGGTAGTCGAAACCCTCCAAGAGAAAGGGCGCCGCCAATTGACCTCCAGCGTGAGCCTGCAAGGAAAGGTGAATTCCTCGTCGCGAGGCTGATTCAAGAAGATGTCCTACGGCAGTCACAGCCCGGAGTGTCGATGATAATTGCTGCTCGGTAAGGTAGAACACGAAGGTGCCGGTCTCCCCGCCCTAAGGCGGTTCCTGCCTTACGAGCTGGCCAGCGGTGCTCTGAACCGGCAAGACCCACACCCGGCCCGACAGGTCCAGTCACTCGCTGAACCCCCCCCTCTCCCAAGGTAAGGTTAGGTAATATGCTGAAGTCAGGTAGCTACTCCGGCACCTACCACCGCCCTGGCCTTGACATCACCGATTGAAGCTGGCCACATCTGCGACCGAGTCCCTACTTGCGCTTACCGACGCGCCTCTTACGGCTTTTGGCGCTCCCAATGCCTTCTGGGAAGCATTGTGACTAGCTGCCCTTTGGCCAATGGAATCTGCTCTCGCTCGCATTTGAAACGGATCACTGCTCCACGTCCTTGCCAGCTGTGCTCCCTCACAGAACCTCCGGCCGCTTTCCGACCACAAGCAACAATAACCACAGCAAACAACGATACCCAAACATGTCAGACTACGAGCGAACCATCCTGGAATTCTACCAGCTTCCCAACCCGTACCCGAACGAATGGCCCGACGAAAAGAACCAGAGCGGTGGATCCGACGATGAGGAGAAGGATGAGAAGAAGGCGAAGCTGAATCGCCGCAAGTCACGATATCAGGCGCTCGAGCGGGCTGTCAGCAACCGAAACAGCATGATCCCCGGCTCGCAGTCCGAGAAGGGTGGTATTGGCAATATTGTCCAGCGAGACGAACCTGACCCCTTGGGCACCACAGACAGCGTCGTCAGGACTCTCCGCCAGCTCGGAGTACCGATCCAAGACGACCCTCGTTTACGTACGTATCCAGCCCGGTAGGAGAGACGGAGACCGGAGATGAAGGGACGGTGGAAATGCAGCGATTGTTGACCCGATGCTAACACCCTGCCCAGGCAATCGGTTCCTCCTCTCTTCTACAACCTTCTCCCCCGCCCTGTTTCTGTCACAGATGCACGCGACTGCCGACACTCAAAGCTTGCTGGTCGGCCTGGACGTTCTGTCTCAGTCAATTGATCAAAAGTCTGCATCACTTAAGGTCTTGGTGGAAACCAACTTTGAGCGTTTCGTCAAAGCGAAGGCCACTATAGATAACGTCTACAAGGAGATGAAGTACCGCGGCGCGGAACCGCCACCACCGCCAACGACCGGCCGCCCCCGAGGCCATTCTCGACATGCTAGCCGAAGCAGCTTCCGCAGCAGCAATGGCGGCATCGCTCTTGCCAACAACCTTGGATCTCCCACGTCAGACGCCCGGAAAAAGAACGCTCTCGTCAAGGAAAGCGAGTACGGCGTCGCAGGAATCAAGGCACCTCTGCTAGACGTGTCCGCCAAGGCCGAGGATGTTTGGGGCCCTGCTCTTGGAGGTCGCGAAAAGGAAGTGAATCTCAAGATCGTCTCGACCAACCTGGAGCAGTTCAAGGAGTACGTGGAATTGAGCTCCGCCATCGCGGACAGCATCAAGCGCCGAGACTACGAGAGTCTCGTTGAAGAATACAACAAGGCGCGCAAGTTCTCGGACGATGCGCGCTACCTGGCAGCAAACGTATCGGCGAGCAGTTCAACAGACACGCAGCTCTATCAAATCGTACTGGCTGCCCGCATGTGGCACGATGTTGATGAGCAGATTCAGTCGTTCAAGCGGGATGTCTGGCGAAAGCTTGTCACTCTACAGAACGTTTCGAAGGCCGACAACTTGGGCCAACAGGACCAGCACATGGAGTTGATAAGTCTTTTGTTGGAATTGGGCGTGGACGACAACCCGATCTGGGTTTGGTTGCTGAGCCGATATGACTATCTCAAGGGTAAAATCCAATCGACGTCGGATCGTTCCAAGGTCGAAGTCGAAGTGCTGCGTCGCCGGCTGGCAAACGCCGAGAAGCCGGGCCCGCATGCGGTCGCATCACACCTCCGTTCACTGGGTCGCGTGGCCGTCGAAAACAAGATTGCCTCGGCTGACTCAGCTGACGTTATTGAATTATGGGAGAAGATGCTGGCGTACCTGTCCAGTGTTCTCTCCTCGCAAGGAATCCTGGGAGAGGTCGTGGACTTCTGGCAAACTGTACAGGGTTTCTTGGATGGCAAGATTCAGCGAACCATGCCGATAGGCTACAACGGAGAGTCACAAGAGCATCACCAATTGACGGAGCATGGAGCCGAAGACCTGCAGAAGGGCACACTGGAACTTGTCGACATGATCCGGGAAACCGTCTTTTCCTTTTTCGCTGGCCCACCGCCAGAGGACATCTCGCTTCTATTCTCGCCCCTACCCATGTCACCCAAGAGCCCCCCGTCCGCTTCTGCCGGAACACCAACTGGCATGCGAGATCCCCGGCTTAACCTCGATCCTAACAACATTCCCCCTCCCTCACCCAAGCGCGGCGAAACCTGGGAAAAGCTGGCCTTTTGGCCTCCGTGGTCGAACTCTGTCAGCGGTGTCCATTATCTCTCCAAGATGCTTGCTCTTGTTGGATCTGGAGCGTCTGATCTGGCGAGCATCGGCCCCGTTGTGAATGGATCGGATGCCAGCGTCTTGGATAGGCTGAAGTCGTTGGTGAACATTTCCAGAGAAAGATGTGTCACCGCGCTGTGCGCCGCTTGGAACAAAGACGCCGAGAACATCAAGTATGTCGAGGACTGGTACCGATCACCGGAGCTGGGTGACCTTACTCGGATGCCTTCCAGCTTTGCAGCTTTCGAGGGCGCATTGCTCGCAGGCATGCAGAAAATTCTCTACATATCTGAAGCCATGTCCAAGCCTGGCGCGGGGGATATAGTCCTCCCGCCGCCTAGTAAGCTCTTGCAGATGGTGAGAAGCCAATATGTTACAACGCTCTATAAGGCGCTCAGCGGTATGGTGGAGAACGCCGAGAGATCTGTCAAGAAGGCCGATGACGATTGGACGACTGATATGGACGGCACTATAGCCACCACCGCCCCACCCGCCCCTACAGGCGGAAGGGCGACTCTCGATGCCGGAGACAGGGTAAGCGGCTCACATGCGCATCGACGACAGACCATGCTAATTTCGTGCAGAATGTCCGTATGCTCCTCACCCTCAGCAACCTGCAAGCACTCCGAGCCAAGGTTGTTCCGAATCTCAACTCGCAGTTCGAGAACGCCTTCTCGGTGAAGCTTAGCGACGAGTCCAAGACAATCAAGGATGTCTTGGGCCAGATCGATGCGAGACTCTTCCAATCGTACACTAGACCGTCGATAGAATCGCTCAGGAACATCGTAAGAGCCGGCGTCGCAGCACCTGACTGGGTTCCCGAGACGGGACAGAAGCCGCGAGAGGCGAAGCCCTACGTCTACGAGGCTCTCCTTAGTCTCGTTCTTGTTCACACTCAGGTCTCCACAACAGCCCCGACTCTCACCTCACAAGTGCTGTCTTATCTGCTCGAGCAAACCAGTCGTGAGCTCCTTGAGGCATTCCGCACTCGGCAACGGTATACGCTCGAGGCTCTGATGCAGGCTACCCTCGACGTCGAGTTTGTGGCCCAGACCCTAAGTCAGTACACAACAGACCGCGCCTCTCAGCTCCAAAGTGAAATTTACTCGGAACTTGACGGACGCACCGACAACGACGCACGCGCCCGGCTGCAAAGTGAACTTCCAGAGATGCGCAGCGTCCTCAAGCGACTGCGGGAGGCGAGCAAGAACGAATTTGCGTGCTTCCGCAAGCCAAAGCGTCCTGGCATGGGCCCTCAGCGCACTGGGACGGGAGATTCTGCCGCTAGTATTACGAAGGGCTAGAGGCCTCCTCCGGAATGCAGCTGGAGACCTATATATTACTGAGCCGTTCTCTCGCATCTCCCATCAGCTCTCTCCGCATGCATGTACCACTTGCTTGTTGGTAACCGTCTCGTGCTTGATGCTGACGACGGATGAGCTCTGACCAAGCAGTCTAGGACACGGCTCACGATAGCATCATAGGAGAAAAGGGGCCTGTGCCTCTTGAGTAACGCGGCGGAGATTCGAGAGCTCTATGCCAAGCATAATACCGGGCCTTTGGGCACGCTGAGAAAGAGGAATGTACTCAAGTTTGCATGAGGCGCAGGATGCGTGCGCGAATGTTGAATGTTCAATGTCGTATAGCCCAATGTTTTGCAATAACAGAGTTGCACGTCAGAGCTTTTATCAAGTGACTAGAAAGTGCTCGTGTCATAAAGGCATCGATATATTTGCGGCAAGGGGTTTGAGGGGTATCTATGGGCAAATCCTCCTTGAAGGTATGTGTTTGTCCCCTGGGAGACTGGGGGGTTTTTTGTAAGCCATCTATAAACAGTGGTCCGTCTATGAAGTCCGTGTTTGTTGTTCTTTGATGATTCCCGATTCCTATGTATACCTCGAAAGGGCAAGAAGAGCTTTTCCATTCCCAAGAGGGCCCAACATCATAAACTTCCAGTCCTTTTGCGTTTGTCTGCCAAAGTTCTGTGGTGCCTTCTCCAGCCTTTTTTTTTCTTCTCTCTCTTTTCTCTAACCCCAATTTTCTTCCCTTTCTAAGCCCCTATTTGGTTCATGCGTTCATGAGTATCGAAGTGAAGGATAGGTCATACATCGTTATGTTTCTTTTTTGTCGTTGATGGTATCATACCTCGTCTTTTTTTTGCTTTCTTTCTTAGTGTAGTTTCGTTGCAAGTTCGCTTTTCTTCGTTCTCATCCATTCATTCGTCATGCGAGTCACATATCGACTCGCTCTCTTGCCGCCTACTTCCTAGGACTGTCGAATTCGTCTCCGGAGATCAACATCCGTGTTCCCCGTACTAGACTAGCACCGTAGGAAGGGTCTCAGTGACCGTTGGGGAGGCGACAGCAGAAGGAGCCGAGGTTGGAGGCGGTGGAGGTGTTGTATGACCGGAGCTGGTGGGCGCACCCATGTGGTGACCGGTTGTGCTCTCTCCTTCCTTAGGCGGAAGCAGAACGTGACTGCAGAAGTGGAGTTCCAGAGAGCGGGATGTCTCTGGACTGAATGCACAGGTTTCCAACTTGCGAACGACGTCGTCGACTGTCAGAGGTAAGAGGGTTAGTCATCGTGATACAGCAGAGAGGCAATGGAACAAAGGTTGCCTTACAGTCAAGGTTCAGAGCATTGAAGAAGCCCACCACTGGAGCATGGTCGGGATCGCCAATATCGAGTACTGTCAAGCGTCCGTCGAGTGCCCGGAATGTCTTCGGATGGGCCTTCCGGAGAGTAAGCAGCATCTTCAACAGATCCGCAATTTCGTGGCCTTGGTTGACATAGCATGAGGGTGGACGATCCAGAGGCCAACGCTGGCGGAAATCGTCCATCTCCCAAACCTTGAAGGTCCAGGTAGTCTTCTCAAGACAGTGCAGGAGGATGAGGATCGAGAGGTATACGTCGAAGTGGATCCTGGCCTTGCCGTTTTCGAGACATCGCTGAAGCTCACTAATGAGTTTGTTAGAGACGTTGTTGGCTCTACGCTCGGTTGCTGCGGACAATTGGAATGTTATCAGGTTGTAGATATCTTGATCGTCGCTGCCCGCGAAGTCCTCAGGGCCGCGGGGAACGACAACACCTTGGTGTTCTTCAGAGATGTACCAGCCGCGCTCACGGTCAAGAATCTCGATAAGACCCCACAGGTCGATGGCAAGTTTCAAGATTTTGCCGGTGGCCTTGTCCTCAGGGAACTTCTGCGCGGAGTCCAGGACCACTTGCATAAAGTGGGAAGGCTCACGCTGTATAAGGGTGGGCAAAATGAGCTTCAAGAACTCTTCCATTCGAGCTGGAAGGTCTTCCTTGTCTTGATCGATCATAACGACTTGAAACAGCGCATGAGATTGTTCCGGAGGCTGGCCATCTCCGTTTTGCTGCTCTGCTCCTTCGGGGACTGTTTCGTGCTGGGGCTGACGAGGCGTGACCAGGGCAGCAAGACTGAGACTAGGACTGTCTTCCCACAAGGAAACAACAAGGGAGGTGCCGTTTGAAAGCAGTTGGTAGGATTGCCTGGCCTGCTTGACTCTTGTCTGCGCCAGAACAACAATCAAAGCGGCCGAGTAGAGGGTCAACTCTTGATTGAGACGAGTCCGAACACAAGGATACGTCCAGTGACGGGGGCCTTGGATCTTGCGGCATTGGTCGCAGGGGTCATGGGTGCCGCATGTCTTTCTCAGGATGCGACATCGAATACAAGCACCTTTCTTTCGGGCAGCTTGCACTTCCTTCCGTCGGACCGGGGTGTAAGCCTTTCTTTTGTGCTCACTCGAAGTCCCATTGCCAATGGGCATTCTGGTGCCGCCTCTATTAGGAGGTGCAATGGGAGCGACATGAGTCGCGATAGTGGGGTTGTGGTTGGTAGTCATGTAAGTCATCTCCCCCCAGGGCTGCTGAGGAGGGGTGGCGTTGTTGAGGTCGGGAATCGTGTTGGTGACTTCCGCTGGCGACATGATGGGGCTTACGATCTGGGGCTCATGATGCTCGGCAGTGAGCTGAGGGTCCATCAGGGTGTGAGTGAGACGGGCGGTTGCAGCGACAGCAACAGAAAGATCCGACGAGTCTAGAGGATTAGGGGCGGGTTGCTGCGTCGCTGCTTGAAGGTGCTCCATCTTCTCTTCGGTGGTGAGGAAACTCAGAGGGTTGGTGCTTTCCTGGGAGGCCGACTCTGCACGAAGTCAGCATTGACCACTTGCACTCATCTCAACTCAAGGTGAGAGGAGATCTGTTTTTGGGCCACGAGGATCATGGAAAGAGGACGACAAGATTTTTTCTATAAGGGTGGAAGGGATGTGGTGAAGGAGGTAAGAAAAAAAAAAAAAGAAGAAAAGCTCACCCTTTCTCTCACGAGCAGGCCTGTTCTCATAGCTCACCGGTGGGTTCTCCAAGGTGAACTGTTCCTGAACCTCAAAGCCCATGCCCATGCCCATTTGACGGGCGGTCGGTTCTGCAACTTCCCGCCCTGGAGCTGGAGGAACGCCCATCTCGTTTTCTCCGACCTGACGTGAGGCTTCTGCGAGGGTACGCAACGCGGACCAGTTCTCTGGGGCCTCAGTCGCGACTTCTGCTGCGGCTGCAGCATCAAGCTGGTTGACGGTGAGATTCATGGACCGCGGGGCGGACGCGCCTGAGTGAAGACCAGCGAATCCGAGTGCGGCATTGATACGTTCCTCTGGTGTTATGGCGGGGCATTTTTCGGTAATGTGTTTGTGCAAAACTTCGCCACGGCCTTTGGGGAAGTTCTCACCGCATAACTTGCAGGTATGGGGATATCGGTTACTTGAGTCGGCCAACTTGGGGCCCCTCGTGAAATACTCCCCAATGACGGGGTTCGGTTTTCTACCCATGATGACTGTCTGAACGCCCCCAGCCGAGTACACTGGCCGAGGATTCAGAGGTGCTGGTTAACGGGACAGAGCATATACTGTTGACCGCCGGAGACTGAGTGGTTGAGAGACGGGCTCGCTGTAGAGTCGCGGTGACCGCCTTTGAAATTCTGCCCTCGGTGTCGATATGGGCGAATTGCCAGCGAGTCAGCGCTCTGAGATATCGGGAATGGGGGTCAATGTCGGCGTAGCAGTTTGGAGATATCGCAGGCAAAAAATTGCCTTGCCTGGATTATTCCAGCGCGTGACAATGATTGATTTGCCTTTGCTTGACCTGGAGAGAGCGATGCGATTCACAAATTCTGCCAAATTTTTACACCGCTCTGTGCCAAATTTGGATGAAGATAATCCGAAACACACCGTCGTGCACCTGTCGGATTAATGATGATGGGGACATTTCATCACGTGAGTAGCGTTCCACCCGGGTGCTCATCAACACCGTGTGACAGCTGGCACCAGATGCAAGCGTCTCGGCCAATATCGGCAGGCGCGCCTTGGTTGCGGTTGCCACACAATACAGATACCTACATGAACACTACCTACTTACGTTTTGTAGACGTCCAAAGTCTCTCTCTTCCAAGAGCAGGACGGTCGAAATACCCAAGTGCAGCTCCAGATGCTAGGCGGAAATATGTGTGTCGACGTAGCTTGGCTCTACGCAAACGTCCCTTCGATCGCCGTTGCACCAATGTTCTCATATGCCATGCAGCTGTAAGTTGCCATGCACGCTGCTAGCCAGTCGCTACTGGATTTCTACAGCGTTGCACAGAGAAGTCTTGAGAAGTCTTCCACACGTGCATCGGCGCATTTGACCGCGGTCGGGTGACACTGGCTCGTGTCCTCCTGTTCCTGGAGTACCTGAGCTACCTTACCTAGGGACTCTGAAGACAGGTGCAAGTCTCGGCGTTGTCGTTGCTTACCTTAAGGCAGTGGAACCTGTCCGGCACGGGGCCGAATGCAGGCCATATGCGAAGGCCGAGTGGCTTCAATGTCTCCGGCCGTGTCCTCGAGAACGTCTGATTGACGCTAACGGGAAGGGAACAGGGGGGATGCCGTCAGTGACCTCGACTCCCTCCGATTCATAGGTTCCCCAAATGAATCCGGGTCTCGGCATCAAGCCCCCATATTGCTCAAAGAACGTGCCAACCCGTTCGGCCCGGGCGTTGGCTTGTTGGTTGGCTGGGCTGCACATCGGGACGTTAATATTTGACACCTTCGGGGCGACGGACCAAGCCTCTGGATGCCCCCATTTCCACGACACCGGCCGCCAAAAACAGGCAACCCCGAAGAGACCCGAATTTCCCCCTCCCTCGCAGCGCTTATTCGACGGGGCCATGTGTTGAGGGGTTACGTCTCGCGCACTTGGGATCGATCTCTTTTTAGTCTTGTTGAGCGCTTAGGTAAACTTGGCCAAGTGCCGTTCCCGGAGGGGTCAGATCAGAGACGGGCCGGCCAACAAGCAAAGGGTTAGCTGGATAAGTTATGCCGCGAAATGAGCCCAACAGCCCCCATTACGAATCCGTCACCACCAAGACTTTGCGCGGCTCGCGGCACTCACGCTCTGAGCACCGCACCGTCATCTGCAGCCTGCCATCCAGCGGCTGTCTTAAACACCGCTTTCTGCCTCACCTCCGTAGCTGTCTTCTATATATCTATCATCCCCCCCGGGGCCTGGTCATGCCATCCTGAAAAGCCCCTCGTCCAGTCACAGTCTTTCGTTGCGGCACGTTGCCTGTCCCTCGTTACCCACACCACGGTCCCTACAGCCTAGAATACAACGTCGTCTTTGCCTCGTGGGAGCTCCTGCAACGTCGTTTCGTGCTTGTTCTTGAGATCTGGGTCGCTCATTGCTTTATCAGATCTCCAGCAGAGGCCCGCCTTCCCCGCCTTCCTACTTGGGACCCATCATTCGGAGAAACGCCCAAGGTGGTCAATCCAGGTGCCAGTGCAAGGGCTGTTGTGCTTTGGAAATATACATACCTATACATAAAGGTGGGCGAAGGTTTGTTGCAAGACTTCGATTGGCACGCGTCTTTGTGTTTTTCCTTCCCCGCAATAGTTTGAAGTTATCAGACCTTGCGGTTTTGACGGAAAATGCGGCGCGGTACTCTTTTGCACTTGGCGTCGACGGTGGCAGCACAGTCTGCCGACCTAGCCGGCTATGTTTTGACAGATGTAAGTTGCCTGAAGCTAGCGTAGGCTCGGTCGACTGACATATCCCCAGACTGGCTCCGTGGGTGGAGGCAACACGTTCCCCGGGGTTTCGAGGCCCCTGGGCATGGTCAAGCTAGGGCCTGATCTCGAGAACGGGGTCGATGCCTACTCTGGATACCTTCCCGATGGCCACTTCATAGGCTTCTCCATGCTGCACGAGTCCGGTACTGGAGGTGCCCCAAAGTATGGCGTCGTCAACCAAATGCCTATTGTAGGCGACATTGAGAACCCGTTAAGCCAGAACACCGACACCCGGGCGCAGCCCGACGAGACTGAGGTTGGCCACTACAAATCGTATCTCAGCTCTGGAGTCACCGTCGAACTCGGAGCGACAGAAAAGGCCGGGCTGTATCAGTACAGTTTCCCTGAAGAAAAAGGCTCTTCCAACGTAATCGTAGACGTATCGCATGTCCTGCCATCGTACAGGGGACAGGGTCTGGGGCAGAATTACTTAGGGGGAAAGATTGAGATCAAGGAAGGGGATGACTTTCACTACGAAGGTTACGGATACTACGACAACGTAAGATACGCCGACTGTGCCACTTGACTCAGGAACCTCGACTGACCACCAAAAGGGCTGGAATCGCGCGGCGAAATGGCAAGTATTCTTCTGCGGCTACTTTGATAGCACGCCGACTTGGAAAACATTTCTCGGCAAGGATCTCACATCGACTGAGCTTTCGGAGTATGGCGTAGAGACGACTTATGAATCCGAGACCCAGCGGCTGGGAGCCATCTTCACTTTCGAAGACACTGCCGTCAAGTCGAGGGTCGGAGTCTCGTTCATCTCCACGTCCCAAGCTTGCGGCAATGTAAATACGGAGATACCCACAGACAAGAGTCTGGCTGCTGTGAGGCAAGCCACTCGGGATGCTTGGAACACGGAGGTGCTCTCCAAAGTCAGGACATCCGACACGAACACGACAAAGCTCACCCAGTTGTACACGGCCTTGTACTTCATGAACCTGCTTCCGACCAACAAGACAGGCGAGAACCCCCTTTGGGACTCCGAGGAGCCATACTATGATGACATCTTCACGTTCTGGGATACTGTAAGTCTCGCCCGCGGGGATTATGGGTCCATAGAGCTGACAGGCACACAGTTCCGTTGCACCACTTCGCTTCTTCATATCCTCCAACCCGAGGCTTATGAAGAATTCATCCGTTCCATGATTGACATCTGGCGCCATGAGGGCTACGTCTCCGACGCCCGTTCTTCCTTCTTCAACGGTGCCGTACAAGGTGGCTCCAACAGCGACAACGTCCTCGCCGACGCGTACGTCAAGGGCGTCCGCGGCAAGGTCGACTGGAATGACGGTCTGTCTTCTATGCTCAAGAATGGAGAAATCACACCGCCGAACAACAACGATCCGCGTGACCGCTCCAGCTCGACCAAGGAAGGCCGTGGTGCACTCCCAGACTGGCTAGAGTATGGTTACATTACCCCGACGTTTGCTCGCGCTGTCACTCGCGCCGTGGAGTACTCAACAAACGACTTTGCCATCTACCAGGTGTCCAAGGGCCTCGGTCTGATGGATACTGCAGACAAGTACCTCAAGCGCTCTCGCTACTGGCGCAACCACTGGAACGAGAACATGGAGGCTCTTGGCTTCAAGGGCTTCATGGGCCCCCGCAACTCGGACGGGAGCTTTCCGTCACAGGACCCCCTTGACTGCGGTGGTTGCTACTGGGCGGAGGCATACTATCAAGCTACGCCCTGGGAGTACTCGTTCAACGCGCACCACGATGCCGCACGCATGATTGAGCTTGTCGGCGGAGCGCAAAACTACTCTGACAGGCTCGAAAAAACCTTCGAACCGGGACAGTACAAGGGCAACGGCCAATTCGGCAACACAATTTTCAACCCAGGCAACGAGCCTAGCTTCGGCACGCCGTACCTGTTCAACTTTGTCAACAAGCAGCACCTCAGTGTGGAACGTTCGCGTTTCGTCGCCAAATCCTACTACAAGCCCGCCCCCAACGGCCTGCCCGGAAACTCCGATGCCGGAGCTATGGAGTCGTGGCTGCTTTGGAATATGATCGGCCTGTATCCCTTGACAGGACAGACGACGTTCCTCGTTGGCTCTCCCTGGTTCTCAGACCTGACTATTTCGCTCGGCGGCGGCCGTGAGCTCAACATCACGTCGACGGCCGGGTCTGAGGAGTCGTTCTACGTGCAATCATTGCGCGTCAACGGCGAGGAATGGGACAAGTGTTGGGTGACATGGAACGATCTCTTCGCTGAAGGGGGCTCGCTCGAGTTCGAGCTCGGGACGGAGCCCAAGGAGTGGGCGACGGGAGACCTGCCCCCGAGTCCGGCTAGTGTTGACTCGCCGAGCCCCAATTCGAGGTTAAGACAGCAGCGGCGAAGGCGCTGGTGGCGTCGCGGTGACCAAGATGCCATTGGATGGTAGTTTGCTGCGTGTTGTGGCCGACATTCGTGGAGCTAGCTTTGGTCAGCTTGCCTGTGGTTCTCAACTGGAAGTATTTCTGGACAACCTCGTCATACCTAATTTAAACTTTTTGATACTGATTAACGACAAAACGTAAGCGTGAGAATGATACACATTCTCCTTCCACTCTGACCACTGGATCTCTTGCCAATCTATGGGTGTCCCCTATGGTGAATTCTCAACACCACACACGACTACCGCCGATGTTCTCCACATAGAATCACACAGTCGAGGTGAACTTTTGGTAAAAACGACTCGTATTTTCACACACGAACTCCTTCGCTATGCCAATATTGCTTCAAACATAGAATGCGGAGTGAGGGTATCGAACTCATAATGTACCTACGGAAAGCAACGTTGTATTCTACTTTGGTCAGCGGGATTCTCCTCCGCCCCAAACGTTCTTGAAATCGTCTGTATCTCCTACACGAAAGTTGTTGTTGAAGTCGTCTTCTTGTTCGCTTTCCGCCCATGGCGAGGCCATGGCTTCTTGTAAATGAGGCGACTCTATGTCTTTGTCTGCATCTTGTTGAGCAATAGGGGATGTCTCAGGCTGGACCGGCGGGGCAGGTGCTCTTGCAGAGTCAGGAGCCGGACTTTGCTGTTTGGTTGACGGCCCGGACTCTGAATAAATCGGGGATGATGTTGAGCCTGATCTCTCAAGAGGCTCTTGCTTCTGTTTTTTTTTCTTGTTCTTGCTGGCAACTACTATGGGTTGGTCAGGCCGAGGAGACCGACGCAGATGTTCAGTAGTGGAACGGGATGAGGACGCAAAGCCCAAGCTGCCCTGAGAAGACATGTACCGCTTGCTCAACGGCTCACTCGCCGTGATTACGGGATACTAGGCGAGGTCAGTAAATCGCATGAACGTCGCTTTGTGCATCTATCTTACATTCCAATCACCAAACTCTAGCTCACGTGCCTTGTTATAGAGTTGCTCTTCATCGGGGTCAATCTGGGGATCATTGGCCAGGTCTTCGTTGAAAGTGCCGTTCGCATAGTTGTACTCTTCGCTCGGGCCGCCAGCCGTTCCCACCAGCAATGGATCCCGCTCGTTCATATCACGGTTGACTTGACGGTCAACCTGGCCGGGCGTCGGTATCCAATACTTTCCCTTTCCGCCCCTAGAGTACCGCATGCCCTCCTTGAGCCTGCCCAGCCTGGCGCGTGACTCTTCGTGGGCCATGATCTTATCTCCTGAGTCGAAAGCACGGTATCCGTATTTGTCACCTTTGAGGGTCTCCTTGGTATCCTCGATTAGATCTCTGACGCCAAAAGCGTCACGGAAGGCGAACTTGACAGGCATCCTAGCAGACAGGATGCTGTTATCAGCGAAGTCGTGCCAGGAGAAGGCGTACCAGTGGGCGATGGCGAACGCAGGCATCTCTATGCAAATCAGAGCATCCTGTATGGCCGCAGCTAGGTTGCTGGGGGTGTAGCCTTCGACATTATCCGGGATGGCACCCAGCCAAACGAGAATCGAGAGCAGAAATCCCTGCCAATAGGATGCAAAGATGATGAGTTTTATACACAGAAATTTGGGCACAGGGCGAAAAGGAATCAGGTCGTTGTGCATACACACCCAGAACAGACCAAGGCAGTACAGACTGAGGGTCACACTGATGTTGTAAATCAGACTGCTCCAGAAGTAGCCCGACTCGGCACCAATGTATCCTTCTTGGTAGGTTCCGGTTGCCTTCATAATGACGGTTGCTAAAGCCAGAATGGGTTTGAGCCATGCATATTGAAGAATGCCGCGCTTGATGGCGAGGAAGGTATGAGGGTCAGATATGTCGACTCGGGCGAGGACATGATTCATGGGCCAAAGGTGGTGAACCGGCTCCCGGCCATGGGTCATGATGATCAAGGCGCGTTCCCCACCGAGGTAGTTGATAAGGAGTTGGAAGAAGGTGTAGATGGTGAAAGCCTGGGAATGTCAGATAGGAAAGGCTGTAGCTTCGGAATAAGGTGTACCTCGTAGATATCACGGATAGGGTCGAGAAACGAGGCAGCCGTAATGGAAACCATGCTCGTCCATGAGGCGATGGAGTAGATGGGGACCCTGAAACAGCCAGTCAACGACGCGGACGCTTCTGCTACGACATCAAGCCAACGTACATGAGCAGTATCCGAATGACATAGCGCTGGAGCAGAGGCTTGCGGTAGTTTTTGCTAAATCCATATTAATCGCTGAGCATCGTGAAGTGAATCGCGGGACGGCCTACGACTGCAGGAAGATGGAACTATGGAGCGCATGTTAGCCTCAGCTATGATTATCTTGAGAAGGACCAAGGGCTCTGCTCACACGCCAGACAAGAGTGTCGCTATCAAGGCCGCGACACCGGAGACGATGATAGTCGCGGTGGTCAGCTTTTCGCCCGTGCCGCCCGCCATATTGTCTGCGGCGCAGAGAGATGCGTCAAGTGCGGTGGAATGTGGTGATGGTGGTCGTGTGCCTAGTTTGGAGCCATCGAGGAAGCTCAGGTCGAAGAAGAAGTAGAATACGCGCGGAGCGAGCAGTATCGTGCGGTGGCAGCCGATAGCAGGTGGTGTTCGCAGCCGCAGTTGACCTGTCGCCAGCAAAGAGCATGCAGGTAGAGCAAGGGACGAGGGCAAAGTGGGCGAGACTTGAAGAGGGGAGTTGCGACCTTCAGACGCGACGGCGACGGCGACGGCGACAGCGATGACGATAGACCGTGCTGCCCTCAGCTCTGTTGCACTCGTAAAGTGTTGCGTAAGTGTAACCTGCCAGACGTGAAGGAGCACAGGTCGCCGCAATAACTCGAGGTACGTATCGGCTGTACGTCAGGCGGGCCAGACCCTCCGCCAGCAGCTGCAACAACGGGGGGATAGGGGAAAGGTGCAACACCTGAGCAGGAAGACTAACTAGAGCTTCCAATTACTGGATCGTTAGCAGGCAGGCGGCAGGCAGGCGGCAGGCAGCTCCCTTGGGCTGCTGGGGTAGATGGTTTCACCGCGTGCTTGGGGTCACATAGCTGGAGACCAGGCCGTGCCAGGTTGGGAACGGGGACATTCAGTCTTCCATCTCCCACGCCTCCAGAAGCTGCCCGACGGGAGGTGATTACGATGATCCACTCCGCTGAACGGGAAGCTCCAGCAGGACTCCCACCTACCTTAGGTACCTACTGCATACCTAGAAACGTACGGCATACCGGGTCCCTGCTTCCGCCTAGGTACTTTACCTACCTTACCGTGCTTACCCACCTACCTTAGGTACCTTAGGTACTTAGCGCGAGACAACAGACCGCCTTCTATGCATCACTGAACCTACTAACCGTGGGCACCCGCGCTTTGCATTTGATCTGCATTGGCCGAGCTTCCATCCCGTCCCAGCTTTCCACTACTTTACCTCACCAACCGCAACTGACCGCAGCACACCTCGCCGCACACGCTCGCTCTTGCCTGAGCTCGTGTCTCAACACTACAACCCGACTTGACTTCTCGATAGCCCATAATCCGAACACGATCCCCTCCAAATGCTCCATCTCGCGGACTGCTAGCACTGCTTGCGACTGCTTGCTAGCGCCTTGCTGGTGCTCCTCGGCCAACACCACCAGACTTGCACCAATCTCCTCTGCGACCTGCAACCACGACCACACGAACCCACACGAGAGACATGGCAGTAGAGTAGACCGAGACACTCCGAATTCGATGCCATCGCTTAAGTCTTGCCGCTTCTGAGGATCCCGTTCTGCAATGGCGCAAGAAGGGGAGCCCAATCCCGCTCCGGCGGGAACGCCAGCCTTCAACGGGTACTTGACGCGATTTGACATGGCAATGCTTCGCCAGTGCTGACCGTTGATTCTTACAGGGAGTTTCTGGCCTACATGCTCGTCTGCGCTGCTCTGTGAGAATCGACAACTCTTTGGCAAACAACGCGACCAATTGCTTACTCTGTCCAGTGCCGTCTTCTTTCTCCTTTACTTCAACCGAGCCTTCGGATCCCTACTTTCGTGGGGCATACGCACCTACACTTGGCACCGCTACCGCATTTACATCGACATCCAGGCGTTGCAGGTCTCCCTTCTCGGCGGCCGCATATTCTTCACCGGCCTGCGGTATCACGGCAATAACGAAACCTTTCTCGTTCAACATGGCTACGTCACTTGGAGGTACTGGTTGCGCCGTGTGCGCGAGGTGGACATCAAAGCTTCGGCACAGCAGCAAGCTGAACAGGCATCATTTCTCACAAATGGCCGTCACTCAAACCTTCCTTGCAGAGTAACCATGTCTCTGGTTGGCTTGGAGTGGTTCATCTACAATCGAAGCCCAGCATACGACAGCGTTCTGGCTGGACTCAAGGAACCGACCACTGCCGAGAATGTGTCAACGGCCTTCGAGTCTAAAGAAGAGACGGGCTCTCTCAGACACCGAGGGCAGAGGGATTCCGAGAAGTCAGACCGCTCGCAAGATACTCCTGAAAAGGAAGCTCCTGGAGCCGCGCTTCTTTCCAGAATAGGAAACACTCTAGGTCGCCGTGGCTCTTCCGCCAGCCAAATTAGCACACCTTCTGATGTGCCTGAAGAAAGCAGTGAGACCGCTCAGTCCGACCCCGCCCTACCTTTCCTGTTGCAGCTATTCCCTATCTTTGTTACTTGCCAAAAAGCGGCGGTGGTCTTAGGGAACGACAACACGAAGGCCATCTTGATCGTCAAAGCCGACGGACTTTCAGGCGAAATCGATGCCTCAAAAACGGCAACGCCGGACCCGTACAAACAGATCTTCAAGATCAAATTTCAGCATCCCATCGTAGAGATGAGAGAAAACGACGACTTCAAAGAGGACCAGGCCACTAAGGCAAGTCGAGAAAAACTAGTAGCCCAGGAACCTAGCCCGACATACAAGACATCCTTTTTCAAAAGACAACGGCGCCGTGCAATGGGCACTTTGAGGAACCTCGTCCCGTATTGGCGCAAATCGGTCGAGTCCTTCTCGTTGGGTTCTAGGAGCCCTCTTACGACAGCCGTGTCGCAGATACCAGGGTCCAGCCATTGGCAAGGTTTGGCACGATATCTTGACGAGGATGAACAGGATGCCAGATTGCGTTGGGCAGGCGTAGAATACGCCGCCGAGTCGACCATCGTAGACAGTCCTGAGGCAACGTTGACAATCTACTGGGACGTTGTCGGAAAGGTCACAGCGGAAGCCGTGAGACGACAGTCTAAAGAGACGAGCGCAGCAACGTACATCAATGGCGATGAAGCCCCTGCTTGGGGAATGATCCTCGCCATCAAGGGTGGAATTGTAAACTACGGGCCATGGGCTGACCGCCAGAGGGCCGATCTTCAGCGTGTCTTTGTGCCCAGTCTATCCAAGGACGCAATTCCGGCGACCCCCCTTGCAGAGGGTGCGTACCGTGTTCCCACTCAGTTCAAATTGTACGTCGAATTGGACGAAGAGGTGACACTACGCATACCAATACGAGAGGATTCCAAGAACTGGAGATGGAAAGGAAAGGAACCTCCCATGAAAACGACACCCCCGCAGCAGCAACGGCGGAAACAACGAAACCGGGCCAAGAAAGACATGAAGCCCGATGCCGCCCCTCTTCGTCCCGGCGGTTGGCTTGATTTCATCGTCCCTGGCAATTCGACGATCTCGTTCACAATGGACATGCTGGCCAGCGCAACCGGGTATCAAATGAAGTTAGACGTTGATCTGCCTAGTACTGAGCTTGCAAGTAGCGTGAATCATGAGCTTCTGTGGCGCTCAGGGGCTCAGCGCATATCCTGCGATTTGTCTACGCCCCTGAAGTGGAACACATTGAGATCTTGGTACTTCAACATCGTCGCAGACGAGCTGGAATTGTTCATCCTCAGGGACCATGTCTTCCTTCTGATTGACTTGGTCGACGACTGGGCCACAGGTCCGCCAGCCGAGTACTTGGTGTTTACTCCCTTCAGATACTATCTCAACTTGGACCTCCGCAACGTCAAGTTGTACCTGAACATCAACGACGGCAACATCATCAACAACCCCACTGACTTGGACGACAATGCGTACGTCATAGCTCAGAGCCCGTCCCTGGTAACGAATGTTTGCATTCCTATCGATAAATTTCGGCCCAGCATCAACGCAGTCTCTTTTGCTCTCGGTGCGGAGGCTTTCAAATTGTCTTTGCATGTGCCACCGTGGAACACACAAGCCGCGTTCATCACATCGAAAGAAATTGGCCACGGTGAGAATTTCGAGCTTGACGGAAAGTACCATTACAACGCCACGACGTCGCCAGCCAATATTGATACACTGACCTTGAACATGGGTGTACAGTCGCCCACAATAACCCTGTATGGCTTTCTCATACGATACTTTCTGGTGCTGAAGGACAACTACCTCGGAGATTACATTCACTTCAAGACTCTGGAAGAGTATCAGGAACTTCTAAGAGCGAAAGAACTTAATCCCGACGCGGAATTGGCAACCCGACCGCCGCCAAAGAAATCAAACGATTTAGACGTCATTCTGTGTGTCAAGGTTGATGACCCTCGCATACTACTGCCTGCCAACCTCTACTCCAGCCAGCGCCACGTTCAAATCGAGACTGCTGGCCTGTCGTTAGATCTCCGTTTCACGAACTACTACATGGATCTGCAGGTCAACCTCAATCCTCTAAACCTGTCTCTCGGAAACACAGAATCAGGCATGGAGACGCCAATAAGTGCAGTATCAAGCACGCAAATCTTCGTCGACGGCATCACGATTTATGGCCATCGTTTGTTTGGACTCCCTCCTACAGAACCAACATACCTGTGTAATTGGGATATTTCCGTTGGGACAGTCTCAGGCGAATGTTCGACCGACTTTCTGACCGCACTGATCAGTGGAGGCAAGGCCTTCGTATTCGAGTTCGACGACGACGAGAATGCCTTAATACCGCTTTCATCAATCGTTGTGTACGATGTCACCTTCTTGAGGGTAGCCGTGCAAGCCGTTCGCGTCTGGTGTCATGTGGAAGACGCAGCATTTCTTTTCTCCACCGGCACGCTTGACGTTAAGTTCAACGATTGGGCTCGAACGCATTACTCCAGACGTGCAGACATCAAGATCCCCGATATTCAGGTTTCGTGTGTTAACTCTGAGTCTGCCATGCGACACAAGTGGAAAGCTCAGCACGGCGTTGAAACCGATGCCTTTTTCCAAGCCTCTATCCGAGTGGCCATAATCGGAAGAAAGTTCCATTTTTCTGAAGAGCGCAAGTTGCAGCAGGAGCTCATTCGCCGCGAAGATCAGCGGACCAGCCGCACCGACTTCCTGCTGCTGCCCAGCATCTTGGAGGAGATGCTCCCTGATCAACTAGATCCTCCTGCCCAAGGATTCCCGCCAATTCCCCATCCAACGGTCTTGGACGGCACCATCGGAGATCAAAGATTTTTTGACAGCCGGTCAACTTTCAGCCGCAGCCGACGTCTTCGCCACAAGAGTTCCTTCCTGTCTACCGCTACTACTAGTTCCAGCGACAGCAGTGTGGTGAGGCCAAGAAGCTCAGTTAGGTCACGGGCGAAGTCCAGGCAATCTGATCTTCTCTATCCTGACAGCCCTGAAGTGGGAAAGCGGCACCCCCAACACCAGCGTGATATCTCAGCATCAACTGGTCGCCACTCCGCATTCTATAGTGCTGTCGGGGATTTGCAAAGAGATACGAACTACCACTCGTCGGTGGCTTTCTCCAGCCAATTTTTCACTCCACCATTCCCGCTCGAGAGCATCCGGCCAGATACATCGGAAGCTGTCATGCAAAGCATCGAGATGGACGAAAAGCAGTCAGCGTTCGGCTTCTCGGAATTTGACCTCGATGACATTGACCCGGACTCCTTGACAGAAGAGCGTGCTCAAAACAGCATCATAGTTGAAATACCCTCGGGGGTGGCCGCATTTCTTAACCCTGCTGCTGTACGGCATGCCTCTTTGCTCATCGCAGCACTGCAGCCAAGTGAGCCGGAAAGCATTCTCGACAGTCTACAGATCGCTTCAATGACCGACATTTTCGACCATCAAAAGAAGAAGAAGGTTGCGGGTGAGATCACGGACGTTATGCTCAGGATCCCCAAAGCCAGCATCCGGTTTCTAAACTCTTCGTCTGTGGATCATCTCAATCCCGGAGGCGAGGAACAAGACCAGTATGATGTGTCGTTGTCAAAACTTTCGTTATGTCTTCGATCAAGTGAGGCTTGGGAGGATCCAGAAGAGCCGGTGAAGAGCAACAAAAGGACGTCGGTTCTGCTTAAGCTCGGATCTGCCGAGGTGTCTGCTTCGGAGCGATTGTCCGGGGCGGAAGAAAACCAAGCAGCCTTCATGGCCCAAATCGAGCGGGTAATGCTGTCACTGGGCTCAAAGGACGTCACCTACATTGACGCAGATATTGGTGGCATCAAAAGCAGCACTGCGTCGGAGAAGATTGAGTATCTGGCTTCGCTAATACATCGGACTGCCAGCGTTGCTTCAGAGCTAGGAGAGGTGCTAAGCCAGACCATATGTCGACATGAAGATCGGATCAAACACTTCGTCTACAAGCTCATGACAGATGGTCATCCAGTTGGCGATCCATCTTTTTTGACGCGCCCTTCAGCGGTCTTACGATCGGCATCAGAACATCTCCGGACCTATGATTCATGGAAGATGGCCGCCCGGCTGCGTCAGATATGGACCAGGATGCCAGCCAGCTTCAGGGACGATCTGCAGATCAATTGTCTGTCCGGCTCGGTTTCTCCGCCACTCGATGCCTCTCAACGAGCGATCGATGCTTTCCAACGATGGCGCAGCTGGGATCTGTACGATGTAGCAGGTTCCGAGCTGATCAAAACCGTATTCGGTCAGATGAACGCTACTGGTAACTCTGAAACGCCTGACTTACCCATTCTGGCCGCTCTTCGGTTGAGGGACATGCAGCTGCTTTTGGATCCCGGGCCGAAAGAAAACCGGATCGTGTTCGGTGATTTGACAACGAGATTGGAGAGGAAGATTGTCGTTTCTCCTGAACAGTCAGAGAGCCCTAAAAACATGACGGTTCTGAACGTTTATTGCGGAGAAGCGGCCGTTATGCTGAATTGGGAGCTCTGCGAGTTAGCTGAAGACGTTCTCCGCCTATACAACAAATCGAGCCGGGCAGCAAAGCCAAGAAGAGAGCCACACCATAGCACGCCTTCGGAAAACAAGGTGAAGTCCCAGGACGCCTTCCATGTTGTCCTGGCTGTGGGACGTGGGTCTGTCGAAATCGATACCATCAACCTAAGCGCTACATCCCTAGGCCACAATCTGAAAGCATCTTGCTTGATCGATGGGTATGACAAGACCGGCTCATCCATCAACTTCATTTTGAGCTGTGATGCAGTTACGTCAAGATTGCACCATCGATCCGAGCTCTTGGGGATGTTCCAATTGAGAGACCCGAGCATGTTTATTTCACACGAGCTCCTAGAGACCGATACTACGTCGTGCCACACAATCAAATCCACGGCCAGCAGTCGCAATTTGACTCTGGCTGTGAAGCAAGACCCTCTCTTTCTCGTGGAGGTGGTCGATTACCTTGTCAAGGACGAGTTTACCCAAATTCATAAGCTTCAAAAGCAGCTCCCAGAGTCACCGGCGCCTCGGCGCGATAGCATCAAGATAGCCGAACGACTCTCTTCTTTCCGGGTCAACGTTGCGATGTTCCTGGACGAATACCTCATAAGCGTACCACTCCTCCAGTCCATGACATACAACATCTCTGGCGTTGTGGCACGAGCAGCAGTGGCTGCAAATTTTGGAAAGGAGCTTATCTTCGATTTCGATGTGAAGGAGAACTCGCACGAGATCCGAATGGACGTAAAAAATCAGCCTCGCAGCATTTCACTTCTACGCATCCCACCCACGAACGGCCGGATTATTAGCCATATGGGCCAGGAAGAGCATTCAGTGTCGGTATTCGGCTCTGTGGAGCTAATGCAACTCGATGCTTCCGCGGTTTACAGCTTGCTGCGGGCATTGAACAGACCGCAGATTTCCAGTGCTGTTACTGAATTGCAAGAGAGCACCAAGGCCATCCAAGAGCATATCAGCGAAATATTCGGTGAGACGCCTTCTGCCGCGCCCAAGGAGACTTCTGCGCCACCGTCGACGTCAAATATTGTCTACACAATCCATCTCACCTTGGCTGGCATCGAAATGTTTGGAAAGACACCGCTAGTCTCAGAGAACGACCCTACAGCATGCTTGTCCTTTGCCTTGGATCGAGTGCATCTAGAAGTTTCGAATCGGCACGAGTCTCATGGGCCAATCTTGGCCCAACCCGAGCTACATGTCAACCTGCGGCAGATTTTGATTGACGTACAAAAGGGCAGAGACAACGCGATGAGATCTTGCGGCAGCCTTGCTCTGGGAGCTCTGATTTCAGCAAACACACGTCCCACAGAGGACGGCAGAGAAGAGAGATCTTTCAACTTCAGGAGCGACGGGCTTGAAATCAATCTATCACCCGAGACTGTATCAACTGTGGTTGCTGCGCTGGGTTACATGGGTGACAAAATCAAAGATCTCGATACCTCTCGAGAGCTTGAGTATTTACGCAAAATTCGGCAAACCAGACCACGCACTGCGATCAACGATCAAGAGGAGATGGAGGAACCGGACATTATTGACTCCTTTCTCTCGTCTATTGTTTACCGATTTGAAGTGCGCGACACTCAAGTTTGCTGGCTTGTTGGAGATCCTTCGGACGACTTAATGCCACTTGCAGGGAGCAAGGAAGATCTCATCCTATCAGTTCAATTGGTCAGCTTTGGAACACGCCAGACAAAGTCGGCCAGACTCACCATCGAGAACTTCCAGCTTCAAATGGTTCCTCCGGGTCAAGACAGGAGCCTCAGGTCTCTTCACTCGGCTTTGCTCCCGGAGGTCGTCTTCAACATCGCATACGTCTCCAACCCCAACACGCGCCGCTTAGCGTTCCAGGCTGTTGGCAAGTCGCTCGATCTTCGTCTAACCTCGGGTTTCATTATTCCTGCGGCCATATTGAATGACTCCATCGGGCTCTCGATCAAGAATGTGCAGCGTGCATCGCAAAACTGGACCACAGGAACAGCTCCTCTCAAGGTCGACAAGATAGAGAAGGTCGAAGAGCCGGCTCCGAGACGCAGTGTCCTCGGCACCAAACGTCTAGAATCTCTTTTGGTAGACGCTGACTTCTCGGGTGCTGTGGTTTACGTATCTGGCAAGAAACCGACGGATGGGCTTCGTGGAAGTTCAAGAACTGGCAGGCCATCCTTGGCCGGTAAATATGGTCAGTTCAGCACCGATGACTCCGGCAGCAGCACTGTGCTCAGGACTCCGGGTCTGGCTTGGAAATTCGAGTATCGCGACAATGGCCGCGAAGATCCTTCTCTGTACGGTGAAATCAAGATCGACGCATCGAGCAATATCTTGTACCCTTCTGTCGTGCCATTAATCATGGATATGACAACGAGCGTCAAAGAGGTTGTCAGCAAGGACACAGATGCTTCGGCGGTTCAGACTCCTGCAGCAGCCAAGTCCAAACCTGGCAACGAGGATAACATTCTCACTGCCGACCCGAACGCCGTCATTGGTCGTCTAAAATTGAACCTCGGTCTCCGAATATGTCGTCAAGAGTTTTCCCTCAGTTGTCAGCCCATCGCCCGCGTTGCCGCCACAACCTGTTTCGACGACATCTACTTTACCGTCAACACCGTGCGGTCCGTGGAACAAGGCAACTTCTTTTCCATATCAGGCGCATTCTCCAAGCTTCAAGCGTCCGTTCAGCATGTATACTCTCGAGAGTCGACGGGGAGCTTTGACGTTGACTCAATTGTGCTATCGTTGATGAACAGCAAACACGTCAGCGGAACCAGTGGCGTGTCGGCTATTCTCAAAGTCAGCCCTATGAATGTTTCAATCAACGCCAAGCAGCTTCAGGATTTCTTGCTTTTCCGCGAGATCTGGTATCCTAACGAACTTCGAAACACGACCACGGCTCCAGTGGCAAAGCTAAACACAGAGACGTCACAAGGCCACTTGGTTCAAAGATATCAGCAGGTGGCTGCAACTGCGGCGTTCCCTTGGACAGCAACAGTATCAATTGCCTCTTTGAACGTCAGCGTCGATATGGGTCAAGCCATTGGCAAATCCATTTTTGCCATCAAAGAATTCTGGGTTTCATCGAAGAAGACATCAGACTGGGAGCAAAATCTCTGCCTTGGTTTCGAGAGAATTGGCATTGACTGCACCGGCAGACTGAGTGGATTCATTGCCCTTCAGAAATTTCAGCTTCGGACGTCAATCCAATGGCCTGAGCGAGAGCAAGCGCTCAACGAAACACCACTTGTTCAAGCATCGCTTGGCTTCAGCCAATTTCGAGTGAAGGCGGCGTTTGACTACCAAGCGTTCCTCGTAGCCGACATCACATCTTTGCAGCTACTTATGTACAACGTTCGTCGCAGCCTCGAAGGCAGCGGAGACCGGTTGGTGGCCATCTTTGACGGAGACGCGGTGCAGGTTTTTGGCACCACGACATCTGCGGCGCAAGGTGTTGCTCTTTACCAAGCAGTACAGAAGCTGATACAAGAACGAAGGGCCAACTTCGAAATGTCCTTGCAAGAGATCGAGAAGTTCATGCGCAGACGGTCTTATGGGAACACTGCGGCGTCTCCTCATTTGACAAGCTTGCCGAAGTTTCGAGAGGAAGATACGTTGTCAAAGTCACCTATATCTCTCGATACCGATGTTGTGGTGACGCTGAAGGCTCTAAATCTTGGTGTATTCCCGAGCACGTTCTCGGACCACCAAGTGTTCAAGATGGAAGCTCTGGATGCGGAAGCAAGATTCGCCGCAAGCATTGAACAGCGGCGCGTCCACAGCATCTTGGGGCTCACGCTCGGTCAATTGCGCATTGGACTCGCTGGCGTCCGAAATATTGAGGCGCCGAAGACGCTTAGTGAAATTTCTGTGGAGGACGTGGTCGAGAGAGCCACAGGGTCTCGTGGTGGAACCATTCTGAAGGTGCCCAAGGTGGGTGCAGTCATGCAAACATGGCAAACACCGAATCAGAATCGCATCGACTACATTTTCAAGAGCGCATTCGAGGGCAAAGTTGAGGTGGGATGGAACTACTCGCGCATCAGCTATATCAGGGGGATGTGGGCCAATCACGCAAAGTCGCTAGAGCAGACTTGGGGCAAAGAGCTCCCACTCACAGCCATCAAGGTGACGGGCGTGCCAGATACAGAGGAGCAGCAGTTGGGAGGCTCATCACAGCAAAAGATCACGGCCGAGGTGAACGTGCCGCAGTCGAAGTACGACTATGTGGCACTGGAACCGCCTATTATCGAGACACCCCAGTTGAGGGACATGGGAGAGGCAACGCCACCCCTAGAATGGATTGGCCTTCACCGAGACCGGCTACCCAACCTGACGCATCAGATCGTCATCGTAGCTCTACTTGAGTTGGCCGGCGAGGTGGAAGATGCGTACTCTAAAATCTTGGGATCATAACAATAGAGCCGGCGTTGAGTCACTCGGCGTGTATTGCGAGCATGGGGGCGAGGTTTATGGTTTTGGTTTGGCGTCAATAAGGGAGTTTGGCGGGAACTGAGCCTGACGGGTGTCTTATGTACTCAAAGCTACGAGGTAATAAGCACCTGGCGGGAACATGGAAGTGCTCAACACGGAATTCGATCTACAAAACGGAGTTCTTAATCGGAGAGACAACATTTGCTACTCAGGATGACAACAGCCATTCCTCTAATAAACCATAATATCTGTAGTGACCAAGGTTACAAGAATTTCGCCCTCTATAATTAAGGGCACCTTTGACGCGCTTCTGTGAGGTTGCGAACCTATTCTGAAAGTCCCCGCAGCGAAGCCTTGGAGTGTACCATATTACGTAAGCGACGTATTTACGAACCGTAGCCGACCTTACCCGACATTGAAATTCCGATCCCCCGATAACAAAATCTTCCCGGATCAGCCACCTCGTCGCAATTCTGCTCCTTCGGCGTAACTTGTATCCTTCTCCCCTCTAAAGAACCGCTCATACCTCAGTCACAATGCTGGCCGCCCGTACTTTCGCTGCGCCCGTGAGGCGGCAAGTTCTGCGCGCTGCCCCTCGCGCCGCCGCCGTTTCCCAGTTCCAGGTACGCAGTTGATAGTCCCCGATCCCCCGACCTGGCCCCTCCGGCAGCTCCACGTACAACCCGCAGCCTCGAGCCGCAACATCACCATCTGACGGCTAGCACAGCGTTGGCTAATAACAGAAGCAGAACTCCAGATTTTACAGCGAGAAGGTCGCCAAGTTCAATGGCGTCAAGGACTCTAACGTACGTACATCCCCCCAACCTCCTTTCCTTCCCAGACGCCCCGCAAAGTTTTGCGCGCAATAGGAACATGTCGCTCTTGTTGTACACGTTGGACAGCTCAATTGGCGACACTCAATCCGCAGTACTATGGATTTCCGAGGCACTAATATGGTGATCCCGTCGTGCAGGGCAACTATCCGGTCAGCTTGATTGAGGGTGACGGCATCGGTCCTGAGATCTCCCAGGCCGTCAAGGACATCTTCGCCGCGGCCAAGGTACGTTTGTTCACGGCACTTGCGCCTCCTTTCTCAACAGTAGACCTGGTACTGATGATTCAGGAAAGGCCCCCGTCACTTGGGAGCCCGTGGATGTCACTCCTATTCTTAAGGATGGCAAGACTGCTATCCCCGATGCCGCCATTGAGAGCATCAAGCGCAACAAGATCGCCCTGAAGGGTCCCCTCGCCGTATGTATATACTTAACCATGGACGGGACGATCAGCCAGTTTTGCTCACCATTTGTTCCTGCAGACTCCCATTGGCAAGGGCCACGTCTCCCTTAACCTGACTCTACGCCGCACCTTCAACCTCTTCGCCAACCTGCGTCCCTGTCGATCCGTCGCCGGCTACAAGACCCCCTACGACAACGTCGACACCGTCCTGATCCGCGAGAACACTGAGGGTGAATACTCCGGTATCGAGCATGTCGTCGTTGATGGCGTCGTCCAGTCCATCAAGCTCATCACTCGCGAGGCCTCGGAGCGCGTCCTTCGCTTTGCCTTCCAGCACGCCCGCGAGATTGGCCGCAAGAAGGTCCGCGTCGTTCACAAGGCCACCATCATGAAGATGTCCGACGGTCTCTTCCTCAAGACCGGCAACGAGGTCGCCAAGGACTTCCCCGATATCGAGTTCGATGCCGAGCTCCTCGACAACACCTGCCTGAAGATGACCACCGACCCTCTCCCCTACAATGACAAGGTCCTCGTCATGCCCAACCTGTACGGTGACATTCTGTCCGACATGTGCGCCGGTCTCATCGGCGGTCTCGGCCTGACCCCCTCCGGCAACATCGGCGACGAGTGCTCCATCTTCGAGGCTGTTCACGGCTCCGCCCCCGACATTGCCGGCAAGGGCCTTGCCAACCCCACTGCTCTCCTGCTCTCCTCCATGATGATGCTGCGTCACATGAGCCTCGGCGAGTATGCCGACAGAATTGAGAAGGCTGCTTTTGATACCCTCGCGGAAGGAAAGGCCCTCACTGGTGACCTGGGTGGCAAGGCCAAGACGGACGAGTTCGCTGGCGCCATCATTTCCAAGCTGTAAATACCCGCATCGGTGGATACCTGCATTTCCTGATAGAGATACGGGATACCTGTAGTAGACTGTACATCAACGGATATTTTCTTGCGTTAGAGCCATAGTCTTAAATGAATGAATTGATGAACCCCGATAGAAGATCTCGGTGTGCTTTATTGTCCAGCGTGACCCAGACTCAAATGGGTATGCGGATACAGCTCGATCTGTAGACGTAGTCAGTCGGCAAGCCCAAATTCGGGACAGAATCCTTTCGTTTCAGGCGGCGACCGGCCAATAAATGGTTTGGCGGCAGGAAGCCGATGACTCCCTGCCGGAACGCTAGAGGTTGGGGTCGGAATTAAAGACGATTATCCGGTCTGAGGGTCAACGTCGTCATTGGATCGTACGGAGGGGGGCCGAGTTCCAAGGAGGGGGCCCGGGGTGCTGATCACACAAACGGGGCGGGGCTCTGGATTTACACAGTCTGCCACCCTAAGCTGCTTTTTGGGTCTTTCCATAGAAACCACCTAGGACTACTGAAGTGGTTTGGATGCTGTGCAGCAGGAAATGTTAAGGCGAGAGACTATTGAGCTTTGTCTAATTCAAACGGGTTATTTGTCACAGATGCGTCTTGTTGGCGATAGCGATGATGAGATCCCAGACGAGCAGCCACCAGCGTTTGATGAGACGCTGAAGCTCGTGTCCGCCGTCCGGACTTTCTGGTGCGAGGGACCAGGGTTGTTGCCCTTCCATTCTCGCATAGCTCACTCCGAGGAATGTAGGCAGTCAACGAATGGACGGGGAGGGGACCCTCAGCGCAGGCAGACTGCGCATAGGGCAGACACGCAACTTCGTTAGACAGTCTGACAATGTACAGGTGGGATCTAGACAAGGTGCTTGGGGCGGCCATTGATGCCCTTTCCTCAGTAGAGGTACGTGTGAACCTTGGGAACTTGGGTCCGAGGGGGTCAACACACACGGGAACGCATGCAGTGTGTGTGAAATGTATGGGCAGCAGAATGGGACGGGGTGGCGCCACGGCGAGCAGGCTGATTCAGTGCCCGGGCGACTCACGCGGCTTCAGTGGCCGAATGAGCAAGGTGCGATCGAAATGGTGCCCACTTCCTTCCCATCACAGCGGGGTGATGTTTTGCAGCTGCTGTGGTTGGAGAGAGCATCGCAAAAAAAAAAAAAAAAAAAAGAGACATGAGGGCGAGAGTGGCGGGGTTTTTTTTTTCTCACTCTCTGGCCGCCCCACCATACCCATTTTTCTCATCCGGCGAGGGCCAGCGCCCACGCACCCACGGCGTAGCAGCACTAACTTTTTTTCCCTCGGGGCAACGTCTGGCACAACCCAACCCACCTCAAGCAGAGCCTGCACCACTTCCAAATTTTCTCTTCTTCTTCTTCTCCTCCCCATCCCGCCCTTCCCATCATCTCCCCGACGATAAAAGAAGTGGCAGAGGAGCTCAAGTTCCCCTGTCGTTCCTGGAACCGTCGTCTTTCAACCTTCGGCATCTCACAAGCTTCATCTGCTTGCCTCTTTTCTCAAGTAGAAAAAGGTCTCAGCACTCTGTGAGCGCGGGGCAGATTCTTCAACCCCGCTTCGCCCAACTTCAACCTTAACACATACCAATTTTTGAAGTGCTCGCCGAGCCACCGCCGTCAAAATGGTCAAGTAAGTCCACTCCTGCTACCTGCTCCTGATCTCTTTGCCATCCTTCGCAATCCCCTCTGGGCTTTGTTCTTTTTTTTTCTTTTTTTCTGCGGCGACGAGCAAATCATTGATGATGCTGGAACGGTGCGCTGTGCGGCGACTGCGCTGCTGAGCAATGCCACTCTCTACCCCGCCTTGCAACAACACCACCACCTAACTTTTTCGGAGATAAGCTTTCATCGCTGCTTCAGTTGGCTGACCATGGCATCACCACCACAGCTTCACGATCGAGGAGATCCGGCAACTTATGGATAAGCCCACCAACATCCGTAACATGTCCGTCATTGCCCACGTCGACCACGGAAAGTCCACCCTTACCGACTCCCTCCTGTCCAAGGCCGGTATCATCTCCACCGCCAAAGCAGGAGACGCAAGAGCAACGGATACACGTGCAGATGAACAGGAACGTGGCATTACTATCAAGTCTACTGCCATCTCTCTGTACCACGGCGTCGACCCTGAGGATGTCAAGGATATCGTCGGCCAGAAGACCGATGGTACCAACTTCTTGATCAACCTGATCGACTCCCCTGGTCACGTTGATTTCTCTTCCGAGGTCACTGCTGCCCTCCGTGTCACTGACGGTGCTCTCGTCGTCGTCGACACCGTCGAGGGTGTCTGCGTCCAGACCGAGACTGTCTTGCGTCAGGCTCTCGGTGAGCGCATCAAGCCCGTCGTCATCATCAACAAGGTCGACCGTGCTCTTCTTGAGCTTCAGGTGTCCAAGGAGGACCTGTACCAGTCCTTCTCTCGTACCATCGAGTCCGTCAACGTCATCATCTCCACCTACTTCGACAAGTCTCTCGGTGACGTCCAGGTCTACCCTTACAAGGGAACCATCGCCTTCGGTTCCGGTCTGCACGGCTGGGCCTTCACTGTCCGCCAGTTCGCCGTCCGCTACGCCAAGAAGTTCGGTGTTGACCGCAACAAGATGATGGAGAGGTAAGTCGACGCGAGACCTACTTGTAAATTGTAATGTTTTGCTAACCCCCTCCTTCTAGACTTTGGGGTGACAGCTACTTCAACCCGCATACTAAGAAGTGGACGAGCAAGGGCACCCACGAGGGCAAGCCTCTTGAGCGTGCGTTCAACCAGTTCATCTTGGACCCCATTTTCAAGATTTTCTCCGCTGTCATGAACTTCAAGAAGGATGAGGTTACCACCCTTCTCTCCAAGCTTGACCTCAAGCTCGCCACTGAGGACAAGGACAAGGAGGGCAAGCAGCTCCTTAAGGCTGTCATGCGCACTTTCCTCCCCGCTGCCGACGCTCTTCTCGAGATGATGATTCTCCACCTTCCTTCCCCCGTCACGGCCCAGAAGTACCGTGCCGAGACTCTGTACGAGGGTCCCCCCGACGATGAGGCTGCTCTTGCCATCCGTGACTGTGACCCCAAGGGTCCTCTCATGCTTTACGTCTCCAAGATGGTTCCCACCTCCGACAAGGGACGTTTTTACGCCTTCGGTCGTGTCTTCGCCGGTACCGTCCGCTCCGGTCTGAAGGTCCGCATCCAGGGACCCAACTACGTCCCTGGCAAGAAGGAGGACCTTTTCATCAAGGCCATCCAGCGTACCGTCCTGATGATGGGTGGTAAGGTCGAGGCCATCGACGACATGCCTGCCGGTAACATTGTCGGTCTGGTTGGTATTGACCAGTTCCTTCTCAAGTCTGGTACCCTCACCACCAGCGACACCGCCCACAACCTCAAGGTCATGAAGTTCTCCGTCTCCCCCGTCGTCCAGCGCTCCGTCCAGGTCAAGAACGCTCAGGACTTGCCCAAGCTTGTTGAGGGTCTCAAGCGTCTGTCCAAGTCTGATCCTTGCGTCCTCACCTACACTTCTGAGTCTGGTGAGCACGTCGTTGCCGGCGCTGGTGAGCTTCATCTGGAGATTTGCTTGAACGATCTCGAGAACGACCACGCTGGTGTTCCTCTCATCATCTCCGACCCCGTCGTCCAGTACCGCGAGACTGTTGCCGGCAAGTCCAGCATCACTGCTCTGTCCAAGTCTCCCAACAAGCACAACCGTCTGTACATGATCGCAGAGCCCATCGACGAGGAGCTCTCCAAGGAGATTGAGGCTGGCAAGATCGGCCCCCGTGACGATTTCAAGGCTCGTGCCCGTATCCTCGCCGACGACTTCGGCTGGGATGTCACCGACGCCCGCAAGATCTGGACCTTCGGCCCCGACACCACTGGTGCCAACTTGCTTGTCGACCAGACCAAGGCCGTCCAGTACCTCAATGAAATCAAGGACTCCGTCGTCTCTGGTTTCCAGTGGGCCACCCGTGAGGGTCCTGTTGCTGAGGAGCCCATGCGCTCCACCCGCTTCAACATCATGGATGTTACCCTGCACGCCGATGCTATCCACCGTGGTGGTGGTCAGATCATCCCTACTGCCCGTCGCGTCCTTTACGCCGCCGCTCTGCTTGCCGAGCCTGCTCTCCTCGAGCCCGTCTTCTTGGTCGAGATTCAGGTTCCCGAGCAGGCCATGGGAGGTGTCTACGGTGTCCTCACCCGCAGACGTGGTCACGTTTTCAACGAGGAGCAGCGTCCTGGCACTCCTCTCTTCACGATCAAGGCATACCTTCCCGTCATGGAGTCCTTCGGTTTCAATGGTGATCTCCGCCAGGCCACCTCCGGACAGGCTTTCCCTCAGTCTGTCTTTGACCATTGGCAGGTTCTGCCCGGTGGTTCTCCTATCGATGCCACTTCCAAGGTCGGACAGGTCGTCCAGGAGATGCGTAAGCGCAAGGGTCTCAAGACTGAGGTTCCGGGTGTTGAGAACGTAAGTTTACCCTTGATATCTGTTTCCATGGTCATAATGCTAACTGCTTTCAGTACTACGACAAGCTGTAAACGCCTTTCCCACGGGTTAATAGAAAATGGCGTTGTGCTTTTCTGGGCACATTTGACGAACTGGGTTTGGTGGATGATATCAAAAATTAAGAGCCCCGTTCTTTCCATAGCTTTTGCGTAGTCTCGGAATGAAGACAAACAAGTTCAATATGTCATATCTTGAAATAAGCGCAACAGTGCCAGTAATCGGCAGTGTGTGTTTGTGCATGGGAATTAATCAATTGATACACGAGTTGGCTTGCCTATGCTCTTTTTTGGTGTCAGCGAGATATTCCCTTAGACAGTATTCCCTCAGACAGGCACTCGGAAAGGTAGGTTCTGAGAGCTGTTGTAAAGCTCTACACGCATGGGTACAGCTGCGAAGAGGCTCATTAAATGCGTGGAGTGATCCCACTTAGGTTTAAAGTGGGTCTGTTCTAGCGAGGCGCAAATAAAAAAAAAGTTCAGCCTCGCTCTGGGTGCCCATGCTTTCTTCAACAACACGATCCATTTCTCCGGTAGGCGCGAAAATCTCGTTCGTTTGAGGGTTTTCCCCACGAACAACGACAATGACTTCGTCTCCTTTCTTCAACACATCATAAGTATCAGACTTATTGATACAGCAGTACTATTTCAACTCCATGGTCCGGCACAGTCCGAACCTCTACCATGTTCTTTCCTCAGGAGGATGGGCCTTTGCTCAAGGCATGGCTCATGAAAAAGCTACCCGAAGTGTCAGCCTCTCATCATTTCCGTCATTCCTTGCATCTCCCCTAACATATGGCAGCTCTGATACCGAGACCGACATCTTGGCAGATTATGTCCTAGCTCTTCTCGCATCCCAGGAAGGGGACGCTGCGCCAATTCGTACAGCTTGCGAAAGCGAGCTGCCGCAATTTCTCAACACAGGTTAATACCAAAAGAATCTCCGAACAATGTGTCCATTCACTAACGAATAAGATACCGCGCTCGACTTCGTCGACGAACTATTTCGCGTTATTGAATACAAGTCTTACCTGCCCGGGGCACCTCCTCCGCCCAAGAAGCGATCCGAGACTGCAGGCGAAAGCCGTTACGCAGAACCTTCCTCGCACACAAGTCAGTCCGACACATCCCCTCAGACTGGTTCGCGAAAGCGCCCATACTACGACAGAGGCGATGTAGACGCGTCGAACGGACAAGACTGCGGTCACGCCGGGGAGAGAGCGTACAAGCAGCCGCGTCGAGGCCAATGGGATTCAAGGATTATGAAGAGAGGAGATGGTGGCACGGACGACTACCAAAGCCAGCCCTTTGCCAATGGCTATTCGCAGCTTCCAGCCGGGCCTGCGCCGTATGATCCCCACTACCCTCAGCCACCCACCGGCCCTCAGGCCTGGCGCGACGCGCCGCTGCGAGTGCCGGCCTACTCTCAGACGCCTCCGTATGGAACGCCGCAAGGTCCGAGACGAAACAGGCAGAAATGCCGTGATTTCGCGACCAAAGGCTTTTGCGCCCGTGGAAGCTCGTGTCAGTATGACCATGGCTCTGAGCCGATCTGGTTGCCAGCCAACGAAGCTACCAACGGGCCTCCACAATTTGGTGGTAAGTTTCACACGACTTTCTTCCTCTTTTCCCTACTCGTAGCGTGATGACAACTCCGTCCGAGCATTTATGCGATGACTTTACAAATTTTATTATAAGGTTGACTACTGAAAGCTACATTGTCGTTCTCTTGTTCTCATTGATTCTATCTTGCAGAATATAGACTGACCAGTATGCAGAATTTGATGTCCAGGCTGCGGCTATGATGATGTCGCAGAATTTCCAGGCTATGCAGCAGCTCATGGAAGCTTTCAACGCCGAGAGAGACGGTCGAGGTGGCAAAAGGGGTCGTCAAGGGGCTAAGAGCCGGCGGCGTCAGAACCGAGCCTCGTTCTCAGCGGAGGGTCCTGTCTGTGACGAATCCAGGACTACAATCGTTGTTGAGAATATCCCAGACGAGCACATGTTGGAAGAATCTGTTCGAGGGTTTTTCTCGGAATTCGGCACCATTGAAGACATTCTGATGCAACCGCAGAGAAGGCTTGCGGTTGTGAAGTATGACTCTTGGACGGCCGCCAACGCCGCCTACCGTTCTCCGAAGGTCATCTTTGACAACCGTTTTGTCAGAGTCTTCTGGCATCAGGACGAAAACGAGCAAGCCGCTGCTGCAACTGGAGCGGATGGCACTGATCTTGGCGGAGGACAGCATCCGGCCGAACCAGAATTCGACATGGAAGAGTTCCTACAGAAGCAAGAGGAGGCCCAGAGACTGTATCAGGAGAAGATGCAGAAGAAGCAAGAGCTTGACAAGCAACGTCAGGAATTAGAGCAGCGTCAAAGGGAGCTACTCGCGCGACATCGCGAGGAGCAAAAGAAGCTCCAGGCCAAACTGGCGGGATCCAAGCACGGAAGCCCAGAAAATCCCGATGAGGACGCGGGATCATTGAGTTCTGCTCTTCGGGCACAGCTTGCGGCTCTGGAAGACGAGGCTAAGCTCCTTGGTTTAGACCCAACCGCGATGGATGAACCAACTCCGTGGTATGCAGCTGGCCGCGGTAGAGGCCGAGGTCGAGGAGGATCTGTGCCACGCGGGCGAGGAGGCTTTGCTCCGCGGGGTAGAGGATCATACCGCGGCGGATACAGAGGCGATGTGCACGCCGCCTATGCGGCTTATTCGTTGGACAACCGTCCCAAGACCGTGTCCGTTACTGGTGTAGACTTCTCCTCACCTGAGAAGGACGAGGCTCTGCGGCAGTATCTTCTCGTAAGTCGGCGCATTCTCTTATCAGTGCGCAAGATATGCTGACGAAATTTCGTGAAGGGCATTGGAGAGTTCACCGACATCAACACCACACCCTCAAATACCCAGGTTACCTTCAAAGATCGGAAGACAGCGGAGAAGTTATATTACGGGCTGGCAAACCATGAGATACCTGGCGTCGATTGTCAGCTTGAGCTGTCATGGGTTGCGACACCGCCTGCATCGGCCAAGAATGCGGCGGAAAACGGCACGTCCAAGTATTCGGGCGCGATAGACCAGGATGTGGCCATAGGAAACGCCGCTCTTAATGGGTCCTCGGCGATCACCCTCGACCAGCAACCTGAACAACAGCCCGAGATGGACTACGATGTCGCAGACGACGACGATTGGGGGGTTGAGTAGGAGAAAGACCTGGCGACGAGCGTAGAGCTTTTCTTCGATATAGGAAGTTGCATAGGGGCGAAGCAGGCGAGACTCATGACTGATGATCATGACTATGCTATAGTACATGAATATCCAAGGTAGCTCTGGAGGGCGTTGGGCCATGTCGTTGCGAAGTCCGTTTCCGCTTCAAGTGGATTGATGACAGTTGTGATAAAGTTATCGCCTAGAGATGGCAACGGCACATAAGAAGCAATGGCAACAAGAAGAATCGATACCCCTTACAGCAACATTTCTGTGTGTTTCTTTACCTTGACTATCGGTCATGATGCGGTGGTCGGCTAGGTTATTGCTTCAATTGACTGACTTGGTAGTGGATATATATCGTCCAACTGGAGCTTCGTTCAGAACTAAGGGCCGGCATGTGGTCTGTCGATGGTCACGGGTTTGGGCTCCCTGCCGTTTAGTCAGGCATAGCTGTCATGACCAGGGCTTCCAATTTTGTTCCCTCCACCGTAGCAACCACCAAGATCGCCTTTCAAATCTCGATTCTCTCAGTCTGTGAGACGACAGCGGGCAAGTCTACCAGACCCAAGGAACGAAAGCGTGGCGTAGCCTAAGAAGATAATAATTGCATACGATATTTACGCCAAGGATGAGGGCCACGGTCACGATTAAGGAACCGCTCCTCGACCCTGGGTCTTGGAATCGATCGCAGCACATCAGGCCCGCCACAAAGCTCACGATATATGTTGAGGTATGCAATGGTGCCCAAGAGGATGTTGTGATGGCCCCAATTGCTACGATGAGGCCGAAGGTTATATTCATCTTTGTCCAGGATGAAATGTGGAAGCGTTCATGGCTACGAATTACTGCACAACTTGAAAAGTGTAGCGTCATATCCCGTTCGCCACAATCCTGAGCTGTAGTCCTTGAATAAGAGGTATGGGTCGCGGTTTCTAGCGCCTTTGGCGAAGAGACCGTTGAAATAGGTTCGCGCGGGTTTTGTCTGAGGGGGGACAGTCGGCCTCATTACGGGCTCACACGGCATGTCCAGGCCCACTGCGGGGCCGAGAACCGGGTGTCGCCGACAGGATGAATACATCGCGCGGTCCGGACGACGCATACCTGCTGCAAGGTATGGACAGTTCGCAGCCGTCATGCAGGCCTTGGTGGATTCGAGCGGGATCAGGTAGGATCAAGGCTTCGCAAAGCAGAGTTGCATCCGAGTCAAGGCGCGAACTATCTATGGCCCAAGGCTTACGATGTGTTTCAGCCGAGAGCTTTGCCAACAACCAAGGGAGTTTGATCCGACTTTCCCCTCTTTCTCCGCTTCTCCTCCTCTATTCCTCATCGTTGGGCTGAACTACGATATGACCCCTCCTTGGTGCCCAGAAAAGTCACTTGTCGCGTGCGGCACGGCGGCACTGCTCCGTTTCTCCCAGTGGTCAGGGGCGTTGGGTGCATGGCAGGGGGGTTGAATATAGCATGAGCTGGGTTGAGATAATGCTGTGCTGTGCTGTGTTGTGCTTGCATGGGCCGGATTGGCATGACAGACGTAATGCAGGCTGGAAACCGCATCGTTCATCATCCACGAGGACAACGACAACCCACATCGGGAGACAATGAGTGGAACTCAAGGTCAAGTGCCAGCTCAGAAGGTGGATCTTGGGCGGTTTAGTGGCAAGCAGGAAGTTATGTACAGTGTTGCTGGATTAATTCACTTCGTCAATGCCGCCAGTGAATGCAGGATTGTCAAAGAATCCAATACGCCAGCGTTAGCTTATCAGTCAACCGGTCCAAAAGGGACTTTCCATCGCCAAAGTGGGAGCCACCGCTGTTGGTTTTCGGCGGCGGAGGAACTGGAGGTGGGCAAGCCAAGGGACCCTTTCCCCCGGGCCCATGGCCCCTCTGGGAGTAGTGCAGTCTCCCGCGCTAATTCGGGTCCTGTGCAGCTGACCACAGGTTCCTACCTACTGCGGTACTACGTACCTTAGGTACCCAACCTGGAACTCGCACGAACTGGACGGCAATGGCAGCTGTATTAGGAGGCACCCTGGACGAGAAAATACACTGCCGGATGAGAGCGCACTGTTGACCGCAACTCACCAACCTCTTCTAGTCTGCGGCGCCGTCTCCCTCTTACTGTAATTTCTTTTCCTCTTCACTCCCAAGAAAGCCTCGTTTTCGTCAAATTATCTGCGCCGGCAAACTACCGGCACCCTTGCTTGACTCAGAACCAAGCCAGGGGACAGGGAGCCAAATCGGGGGGTCGCGGCCCGTCATGGTGTACACTACACACTTATGACGTCCTACCGCCTCGCTTTGTTGCAGCCATTTGTTAAAGAATAATTAACCTGGTGACTAACACCATCAAACCACCTGACAAAGACCGACAACACGATCCAAGCGAGGCATGACCGTTCCGAACTCCGCCTCTGCCCAAAAACTACCGCCAACATTGCGAACTCGACGACAGTTCTGAACCACAGCACCGCTGTGGTTCAGACCAATCCTTTACCGAACAGATGCCCATCTTCCAGGACGACTTCGACCACCCGGAGAATGTCACTGACACTCCGGATGCCGAACCACCACAGCCGATCGCCATACAACGCCAACAGCCCATCCTCCCGTCCCTGACGAGGAAGCTTTCCGAGGAGAGCATACGGACGGAGCTTTGCGAAGGACCCATACTCGAAAGCCCCCGGCCTTCGACCCCCGAGTCCGATGCTGCTGCCGTCACGTCCGATCGAGCCGAGTTGATCGAGCGCTTGAAGAAAGGAGAGAGCCCGACTTGGGTTCCGAATCGCCATGCAAGCTCTCCAAGAAGCGCCCGAGACAGTCTTTTTGCTCACAACATTAATCAGTTTGAGTCGCTTTTCAGTAACCCAAATCACCCGATCACTCCCCTGATATCGCGCCCGCAGTCGAGCTCTTCCAACCTCCTACCTCCCGCCGACATCACCCCAGAGAAACTCGACGGATCAAAGGAGGAAGATGAGAGGCTACGAGAGGGTTTGAGCATACAGAGGCCGAGATCTGCTCTACACAGCGGCGACTTTACCGAGGACCAGCCAAGGTCGAGTCAAGAGACGGCGCACGAGGTGGACGGCAGTCAGGGGACCAACGATTTCTCGACGTCTCGCACTTCCTGGATTGCGACGTCGCCACCTCGAGACTTTTCGTCGTTTCAATTCGATAGGAGGATACCGTTTCCGTCGCATGACGAGTTCAAATCAGTGCCGTCGTCTTTGTCCTCGTCCTATTCTTCCAGTTTTGTCTATAAGCCTCCCACAAGTCCCTTGGTCCAGTCCGAGAGTAATGACGATCTTGACCTGTCACTACCGCTGAACAGCATCGATATCGCCGCAAGTCCCTTGGGAGTGGGCTCTCGCCGGCACACGTTGCACTCTGCCATTTCATCTCCATTCGCTTTGCCGTCACCAAGCTCCTCTGCCCTGCATAGACGAGCTTCGCAGCGAGGCAGCGTCGCTTTGCCTTACCAAGCACATCAGCCTCGCCGCTCCCTTACTTCAGCCCCCAAACTCACTGGAACCTCACCTCAAACGCCAATCTTTCTGAGGCCAAGACGCCCATCGTTTAATAACCCCGATGCGTCGCCTTTGCAGCATGCATCTATGGTCGGCTCTTATGAGGAGAGTATCCTGCGGGGTCGCATGTCAACTACACCGTCGAAACCACTTGATTTCCTTGCTCAGATCGGAGTGCTGGGCCTGGGCAAATGCAAATCAAGTTTGAGATGTCCGGCGCATGTAACACTGCCGTTCCCGGCGGTGTTCTACAGCTATGGAGGCGCTGCGCAAGGGCGCGTCAACGCCGAAGACGGCCCCAGTCCATACGTCGGTCAGATTGATCTGGAGAATGGCCTATCTAATTCAGGGGAGGGCCAAAGGGCCAAGAGGAAGATGCAGAGTAGGGTTGCCGAACGAAGGATCGCCGAAGAAGACGTGATCATGGGGAACAGCTCTTCAGTGGCAGATGGGTCAGACCTCGATGCGCGCAAAGCGCAACGCTCGCGACGGAGATCTGGTTCTCCAAGAGCTCCGCCGGGAGGTAGCTATCGGATTCCTGAAAAGGGTCAGATCCAAATCGTAATCAAGAATCCCAACAAGACGGCTGTCAAGCTGTTCTTGGTGCCTTATGACTTGGCAGGGATGGAACCAGGAACCAAGACGTTCATCCGACAGCGCAGCTACTCGGCCGGTCCGATCATCGAGAACGCGCCCGGGTTGGAGGACCCCGTTAGACCTGACAAACCCATCTTGAGGTATCTTGTGCATCTGCACATATGTTGTCCTGCCAAAGGCCGCTACTATCTCTACAAGAGCATTCGAATCGTTTTCGCAAACAGGGTCCCTGACGGCAAAGAAAAGCTACGCAATGAGACAACTTGCCCAGAGCCTCGGTACACCCCCTACAAGCCAATCCGTGCGATGCACCCGCCGATGGTCACTAGCAGCGGTCCTGCTGCAACACTTGCAGCTGAGAAGGCTTTCAGACGGCGGAGTTCCGGCATCCCGTTCGGCCCTTCAATGTACGCCCTTGATGCAACCGACGGGCTCTCTCACTCTCTGCAGACCAAGCCCGGCCAGCAGTCTTCCCCGTCACCATTTACTTTTGCCGGCAGTAGTCAGCCCGTAGAGCCCATACCGTTCGCTCTCTCGGGTCGGGCTCGCCTAGGGAGGGACCTCAGTGATGGCACTAATGCCTCCACCAAGACTGCAGACCTTCGATCGCCACAGTCATCACAAGCCAGTAGACCGACGACAGAAGACAACTGGGATGCTCAGGTCGCCCGATACCAGAAGTTGAATCCAGGCGACGTCGGGTACGGTGGCAATGTGTTTAATGCGTCGGGGCGCGGGAGCCCGGGCACGGAAGGTCTCCTCTCTCAAAGACTTCGGTCTCTTGGAGTACAGAACCAGGGCGGAGTGCCTTCGGGAAACCAGGAGAACCAAGAGTAAGTTACGCATGCATTGTACATATTATATATTTGCTTGTTTATTTCCCCTGATTTTACGGTGTATTGGGTCGAATCAAGGAGTTCCATGGGAAAGGAAAGGTTCATAGAAGGGCGTCAATGGATTCACCGCGTGTGCTCGTAGCCGCGCTGTCGATAGAGAATACGACTACTGTTCAGATCACAGTTTCTCAAGAATCCCGGTTACGGCCGAGGTAGGCGGCAACCGCGGTTCAGCGCTGAACGTCATCTGAGGTGCTGGCTGTACTGAGAGCCTTTCTAGCCGCACAGCTGTGTCGGGCTTTCACTCTTCCCTACGGGGCTTTTATGTATCCGGTTCCGAATGCGAGGATCAACGCTTTAGAGGCTCTTTCTTTAGGTGCGTCCTATGTTACACGGACTCCGTTGAATGCAGTCGAGGAGGTGAGTTAAATGCGACTACAGCTCATCATCACGGTCATCGATACGCGTGAATCCTAAGTCTCCCTGAAGATCCACCTAGGATCATTCAGGCGTCATGATGGATTCTAGATTACTGAGAGCTCTTTGTGATCCTTAGCAACGGATCCTCGAGCGGGAAAGAGGGATCATCATCATGCGCAGCCCTCAACCTCAACACCGTTTTCTCAAATACCTCCGACAACTGCCAACTGCGAAACTCGCATTCTCGCAGTGTCCTCACGCAGCATTTTGCCTTTGTGCTGTGAGGTCTTTTTGTGTATTTGCTATCGACATCAGATGGTTTCACACGGCATGTTCGCGCCGTAGGACGCAGCGGATGAAACGCCTTCGCCTTCGGGCCACCGGGGCTGAGCGTACTCGTACTCCGAGTCGCTCCCCCAACAGCAGTGATTCTCCTGATCTCAGCAGGCGAGTGCCATTGGCAGGCCAGCCCGGCTCATTGGCGTTTAGTCATTTGAGCTGAAGAACGCACATAATGCTGTGTCGCCGCGGACTCATTACGTCGCTGTTCGGCCCATGATTGTGTGTGGTGTGTTGCTCCATGACGCAACTTGCTCTTTCCGCTCGCAAACGTCAGAGCTTTGAAATACACCGGCCTAACCCCATCTTTTCAATCCTTTCAAGTGAGTAATATCCCGCCTATTTGGATGATCAAAACCTGCGGCTCTGCGTATCTGGCCCACACCTTTGAAGATTGTCCGCTTGCTCACGAACTGTCTACACGCCTTAGCCGGGCGAGTAACGAAAAGTTCACCGAATTTATCAAGCAAACGTTTTTTTTAAACAGGCCCCGATGAGGCCAAGAGTTCTGTTGTCGGCCGCGCTGCTGTGCCGGCAGACGACAGCTTTGTCGATACCCCAAGCACATGTCCCCGAGAAGCCCCGCATCAATGAGGTCAACGCCGCCGGCTCCAGCGTAGAGGAGAAGCGGGATTTGTCTGGTCTTCTCTCCGGCGCCCTTGACATACTCGACGCAGTTCCGGGGATCGTTAACCAGGCCATCAACACGACTCTTCAAGTCGTCAGGGCCCTGAAAGAGACGGTGGACGAGAACGGTCTCTTGCGAGATGACTTGACTACCATTCTGGGACTGAACACCACGACCGGAATGCCTCTGATGAACAACAACACGGCAAAGGCCGTCGCATGCCCCGATGTCGCTATTGTGTTTGCTAGGGGAACCAATGAACCCGGTAAGCCACGAGTCGTCTCTGCCAGGAGTATTAAGACAGGGAAACATGAGCACTTACACAACATTCCAGGCAACGTGGGCTTCCTCACCGGCCCCCCCTTCTTCGACGCCCTCAGAACCTACATGAACGGCACCGGAACCGTTGCCGTGCAAGGCGTAAACAACTACCCGGCTATCGCGGCCGGGTTTTTCGCCGGAGGCTCCCCTAACGGCGCAGCCTTCATGACCCGGGTGGCCCAGCAAACAATCTCCATGTGCCCGAACACCAAGCTTACGGTGTCGGGCTACTCTCAGGGGTCGCAGGTCGCCCGTCTGGCCATCGCGGCGATGCCGGCAGATGCGCAAGCCAAAATATCGAGCGTCGTCCTCTTTGGCGACCCGCTCGGTGGAAAAGCGATCCAGGGTGTTGATTCGACGCGGCTACTCGTGGTCTGCCACACCGGCGATAATATCTGCCAGGGTGGACAGTTTATCTTCGACCCCCATCTGAACTACAGCCTGGACGCGCCCACGGCTGCGTTGTTTGTTATGCAGAGGAGCCGGCTCGGCATAGCCAGCGGAGATGCCCGGAATGAGGGAATGGGCAACACCATGGTGGGAAAGGTGCAAGACATTATGCGTACGCCACAGCAATGACCAATGAAGAACGCACAGGAACGATGGGCTGGTGAGACCTTTCGTTATTTCATTTCTTGTAAGGATTTGGAAGATTTATATATTATGTAGATTTGGGTATTTCAATGAAGAAAAGTTGTATTGTTACATCTCTTATCACAAGGAGTATTCAACCACTAATCCACAGACGCTTGATACATGACTCTTTTCTCCCTCGTACCATTTACATCGTTTGTACATAGAATCTGCAAGTTTATATACCATCTTCGAACCGCTGGGCGAACCCATCCTCTTCTGAGTTAATAGCCCCAGGTGAGGTTGGCCGTCGAATTTCCTCCTGGGCATTGTCTTTGGCGTTCTCTGGCTCCGAAATTTCCGGCCTTGTCGACAACTTCTTGCCACTAAAGACATCCACCTCAATGCCGATGCCTGTGTATGTGATTGTGTCGATGGCTGCCACGACGCGAGGAAATTTGTCCATGGCGATGTGGATCATCTCTGCGGCGGCGGAGGACCATGGCATCATAGTTTTGATCTCCATATATTCCTCCGCGAGGACAACGATGGTGTATGAAGTGGGACGTAGCCACTGCGGCGCACTGCCTATTCTCCGTTGCTCAAGAGGCAAATTCTTCTTATGGCGGTTTCTGAGACGTTTCATTTGCCATCCGCTGAAGCCCGACATGAGATACTTCTCGCAATACTCGCAGGCCTCTGCCCAGTAGCCCAGTTTGGCCAGAGTCTGGCAAATCGCGTTCATAGTTTGCCTGCCGAAGGTGAAGCCAGCACTCAAGACGCTGTCGACAAGTTTCTTGAATCCATCGGGGTCTTTTTGGTCCAAGTACATCTTTGCAATCGTATTGACTGGGGCAGAGAGCATGACTGCGTGCCGCTGCATCACCTTGCCGTTCATAGAGCCTTTTCGAGTCTCTGGCCGTCCAAGTTGGAGAGCATGCTGCCAGATAAGTTTCCATGTTTCCCGGGCCTTCTCCCAACTCTGATCCTCGACATTCTCCTTCAATAGCGCACAAAGCATGTTCAGAGGAAGGTCGTCAGAGCTCTGTGAGGCGGGCACTAACCCAAAGTCTGTCTGTAGACGGAAAAGTTCCTTCACCAAGCGGAAGTCCCGATATCGTGAAAAGAGCGTAATGGCTCTGGGCAACACGCGTCGGAGGCGGTGGAGTGAATCCGCGCTTCGAAGGGACGCATTCAGAACGCTGTCTGGGACGTTGCTTTTGTCGATGGTTTCAATCATTTGTTGCAATGATGAAGCCAACAAGGCTTTGCCGGCGTCTTCTTCTATCGGCAGTGTGCTGTACATCTGCCGCCTAATCATGGCCTCCACCAGTCGGATCAGGGCATCCACGGACCGCGCTGTAGCATTACGCAGCCTCATCCTTTCCGTGGCAGTGACCAGCCCGTACTCCCGCGTACGCAAGCCACCGTCCATGACGGTAGAGAAATGCTCTGGTGTGAGATCAAAGCTCTTGTCTCTCAAAGCTTTTCGAAGCAAATCGTAGGCGTGGTGAGTTTGTTTGCAGCGGACCAGTGCTTGGAGTAGTACATTGTGCGTAGTTGACGTCCACTCTATGCCCATCTCAGCCATGATTTTCAGAACGCGGCACAGTTCGTTGAAAGCCCGACGTTCTGAGTGGTAAAACAGCAATGCGTTCCATAGTAGCGTTTGGTTTCCCGGAACAAGCTGCTTCTTGGCATTCACGCAGGTTGCCAGGGCATGCGAAAACTTCTTGTTCTGGCAGTAAGCGTGTACCATGGCTTCCAATATGGGTACGTTGATCACAACCTTCTTTTTCGCTGCCTTCTCAAGGAGCCCCGAAGTCATGTCCAGGTCACCGCTTCTGCCCGTGAGAGACATGAGTGTCGCGAAGGAAGTTTGGTCGGGAGCTGTTGCTTCGCAGAGCTCGTGAAAGAGACTCAAGGCGCCATTGAACGATTTCGAGCGCACATGGCTCTTGAGCAGGATGTTCCAGCTGTAGATACTGGGGGTGACTCCATAGCGGTCCCTCATTTCATCGAACACTCTGCGGGCACCTTCGGCATCTCCATTGTTTGCATAAGCATTCAATAAATGATTGAAGGTTTCCGGCTCTTGAAGGACCTTGCGATGTTGGTAAGACTGGACGTATTGGTTCCACAAACGCTCGACAGACTTGATGTCGCCACGCGAAGCATAGAACTTTAGAAATTTCCGAAAACCCCATCGATCCAGGCCTTGGTAAGAAGTGTGGTAGTCTTCGTATACCTGTTCAAGACCCTCTATGTCATGAGGGTAGAAGATCTCGAACATACCGTGCAGGATGGCCCAGTAGGGTTTCGTGCCGGGAAATGCCCGGTAGATGCGGTATATTTCTGGTAGGCAATCTGTTTGGCCTCTTTGGATGGCCTCGGACAGATAGATGTTGTACCATTTCACTTGATCGACGATCCTCAGCAATGGAAGAGCCTCATTCGGTTTGCAAGGCTGCCGAAGAGCTCGACGAGCCACCTTCTTCGTGAGGATATTGATTGTGTCGACCTCCTCGGTGTTCTCTGGGTTCTCGGAGAATCGGGTCTCAATTTCCTTGGCGAACTGAATTGCGAGGCTACCAAGGTTCGGGACGGCTGCCAGACGATCCAAATTTCCGCACTTGATTCCGTGGGTTTTGAAAACAACATGATATGATGCCCAGACATGCCTCACAAAGTCCCACTTCGCCTTCCTGAAGCCGTATTGAAGGAGATCATCTAGTCCGCCAACCATCGTTTGTTCATCGAGGCCGGTGTGATAAAGCTCAAGAGCTTCACGCTCGTTGCCGAGAAGCAAATTGGCGTTCACGACGGATGAAAGGACCGCTGGCGTCCATTGGCTGCGTTCGAGCTGAGAGAAAAGGAGAATGATTCTGCGAGCATCTAAAAGGTTGGCGGATCGGTATAGGTAGACTATAACTTCCGGACAAAATGCCGGCTGCAACTGCGGTTCAAGCTGGGAATAAAGTTGCCATATTGAGCCAAAGTATTCCGTCTGCTTGACTGCCATCAAGTCCCTCATCAGCTCGGGCCGCGATCCATAGCCGGCAAACGAGGGGCCGCTATGGGTTTTGGTTGTATTCATGACGTCGGTCTCGCGAATAAGCGTAAAGCTGTCTGCTTTGCTGTCATCGACCTTATCTTCCTCAACATCTCTTCGCAGTTCTTTGTCTTCCTCAGAAACATCTTTTTCGCTTTCCCTGAGGCGAGCGCGCAATGTATCTCTCGTGCTGGTATCGACTGGCGTTTTCGGGTTGCTGGACCGTGAAGGGGCATCGGAAGCGTCCGATTGTGGCGACTCTGGAGTTGTGGCGGCGGCGGCAACAGCGGACGAGGTGAACAGTCGAGACCTACGAGGTAGCCTCTGCATCGACGACGGCTGGCGGTCATTAATACCGTGAGCAAGTCTGCGCAACAGCGCCGCTGCTCCACTGGGGTATAGGAAGTCGAGCAAGAAGGTGGAAGCAACCAGCCCTTCGTGCGGCGCGAATGTCGAAGAGGGCAAGGAGTAGGACGACGGCTCTGAGGCGGATGAGTCTGCCTCATTGCAGTGCACAGACAGCATAGGACTGTGGATGTCTATGGGGGCAGCACCATGTTGCCAAAAGCCGGTGTGTAACTTTCGGCGACTTCTCAAAGAATGGGTGGCGGAAGGAAGGGCATGAAGAGTCGTGCACGATTCCAGGGTCGCCGCCGTTCTCTCCAGCATTGGGAATGAGGGTGTCAACGAAGCGAAAGCTGTCGACTATGAATTCCGAGCATAAAAAAGACTGGAACTTGAGAACATGCTGGTCGTGGAGTTGTCGTCGTTGGCCTCGGACTCGTCGCGTTCGGCGGGAAAAAGTTTTGGGGGTGGAGTATCTTTATCGGCCCCCGGTCAGAATCGACGACGTCGACGACGAGAAAACAATTGCCTGAAGCGGCTCGGACACCTTCGGAAGGGTGCCACAAGACAGGCTTTGAAGTCAAAGAAAATCTGACTAGTAAGCCTGAAAACAGAGCGTGTCTCAATTTGCCTTGTGACAATAGTTTTCACTTATGATACTGAGTAAGAAGACGAGTAGGCGGTGGTTTCTCATCAGCCCATTAGTTGTCCAGGGTGATGGACTTTTTTTACCGACGAGCTTCGACCAATCCAGTGCCTTCGGAGTGCATGTCGAAATGGAACCGTTGGAGGGGAACATCTCCGGCCCGGCTTGCTGGAATGGACCCTGAGAAAAATTCCGTGCCACCCTAGGTATCACCGTACCCAAGGTGCTACGGTATGTAGCAAGGCAAGGTGCCTACCTTACTTACCTAACTATCTGTTGAGCACCGAGTAAGCATTAAGTATTCATACGGTTACACCTTTTTGGATGGAAAGGACACTGCAAACTGAGTGTGCGCCCCACCATCTTTCGCCCCCGCGCAGCACAGGCCAATCATCACGATTTCGGCCTTTTCACGACATCATCTGGCCTAACTAGCCAGCCCTGCAGTGCACGACTTCCCAAGTCTCAACAACGGCGGCTGTTACGGACGAACACCTCGATCGCCGACAGCTTCGAAACCATGGATATCACCAGGTTCGTCGTCTCCGGCAGGGACTCAGCTCTCCTCTACGGAGACTACACAACCTACCAGACTCAGCTGGCCAAAAAGCTACTGAACAGTCGCAAGAAACTGGGCATTGCAACCAAGAACCGTGGCAAATTCCACAAGAAGGCAGATGTCACCGCTGACCAGATTTCCGAGAATCATGAGTGCGCCGCCCGCCCCCGCTCGCAAATTCGTCCTACCCACTGACGGCTTCTAGGTACACACGTCTTCTCCTGCTGACGAGTGAGCGCGCCTGGGCCAACGCCATGGCCATAAAGTCCTCCCATACTTCTGACGCGAAGGGTGTCACCGGAAAGACGCGCTCTCACATAGTATCCCGACTCGACAAGGCCGCAAAGGCCGCAGAGCACCTCGTCGAATTGCTGGCCCAGTCCGAAGCTGGCGCTACCGAGAACGATAAGCTCGAGTCTCGAGCTTATGCAGCGCAGATCCGGGGTGCCGCAATGTTTGAGAACCAGCACTGGGAGCCCTCTCTCAAAAACTATGCCGTCGCTCGTGCCATCTATAGCGCTATGGCTGCCTCCACCAAGGGCGATGTCTTCAAAGACCTACTCTCCGACACCATCGACCCGTCGATCCGCTATGCCGCCTATCAGCTGAAGACTCCGCGAACGATACCGATACCTGCCATTGCGAGGCAAGCATTCCCCCACTCGGACTCAGCTCTCGTTCAACAAATCAACAATCTCGATCCCAATGTGCTCAAGCAGGTAGACAGCGAGGCCAGTAAGGATAGCACCGATGCCGAGAATGCCCCCAGAACGCTCACTTGGCGCTCACGGGAGGTTAAGATCGAAGATGCTGCCATCTCCCTTGCTTGGGGCCGGGTAGAAGAGGCCAAGGCCCAATTGACACAACGATGGCCTTCTCTCGCAAACGCTGAACCCAGGGAGGTCGCCGCAGCCTACGACGGCATCCTCGAAGCCACTCAAGATGCTGCCGATGCGACAAAAGAAGCCATTGACGACCTGCGAGGAGAAGGAGTATCTCAGAGCGATCCCCGCATGCAAAGCTTGCAGATCACTAGAACTGCCGTCAACTACGAGATGATCAGTTGGCGGATTGGCCGGAATCGTGTTCTGACAGGAAGCGATGATGGCATGGTCGAGAACTACAGTGTCTCCCTGAAGAAGTCTAAGAAAGACCCTGCGATCAAGAAGCGTAAGGAAGAGACACCGAGTCGCAAAGCCGCGAAATTGAAAGAACTGGTGGCCCTTTACGAAGGAACCTTGCAGAGCTTGGATGCCGCCAAGGAACTGCCTGGAGTAGCCAACGACGAGGATCTTGCAGGACAGCTCGAGGCTTTTGCTGGATACTTCCGCGCTTTGAAGTGAGTTGCTCGCTCTTCATTTTTTTTCCGTCCAAACCTAATCGTTCTAGGTCTCTTTCTATCGCTCGCTCTCATGCCCTCATTGGTAACACAGTGAATGCTTTGGCTCTTATCAAGCACGCATTCGGGGAAGCTCAAAAGGCGGCGTCCGCGCTCGACGAAACAACTACCAACTCTGCTCGTCATATGGAAATCACAAGAAAAGACGCACATGGCCTGTTGAGCTTCTTGGAAGGCGAGCTGCAACGCCACCGCGCTCTTGTGCATCTGTCCAACCTGCTCAAGGATTCTGAATCCAAAGAGGACGACAAGAAGTTCATCCCCCTGATTGAGCGACTTCGCGAGTATCCCTCTAACCGAATTGACCTGACCAATATCGTCAACATTCCGCCCAAGCTGGCGACGATTCCCGTCAAGCCCATTTTTCTTGACGTTGCTTGGAACTACATTGACTACCCGGGCAAGGAGCCTCAACAAGCGGTACCGCCGTCCAGCCAGCAACCCGACGTCGAGAGCGACGGCAAGTCCCAACAGCCACAGAAGAGGGGATGGTTTGGTTTCGGTAGATAAACAGGAGAATACCAAATGTGGCCTTGGCCACGGTTCTACATGATACTCAGAAGCATTGCACCACAAATGTTTATTGTGATTTTTTGCCTTATCTAAAAGCAACACAGCATTCAAAGTGGATAGATATGAGTGCCATGGAGACTGAAAGTCGTGAGAAATGGACACCTGGATTTGGCACACGGGTTTAAACTGGACCTCTCCTGCTGAACGTGGCCAAGTTGGAGTAAGCGACGCAATAAATTAATGATATTGTGAAGGAAACGTCACCCGGAATTCGGACGCCCCATCCCCCTCCTATGGCTGCTATTCAATACACGCGCAGAGATTCGACCGTTCATTCAGCCATAGACCTGAGCACTGGCAAGAGAACTTGTTTGTGATTTTTTGTTTTGAGAGGGGATGTAGATTATCTCACATCTAACGACTCCAGATTCGTTTTGGTTTTGTACATGTGCAACCCCGTCTTATCCCCATGATCCATGCCGTCGATCATATCATGAATACCATAAGGTATCTCGTGTGAATGTTTTGATGCTCCAACGCCGGTTCCGCCGACCGCAGGTATTAACAATCGTTGTAAAAGGGACAACAAGGAAGAGTGAACGGTCTGATTCGACCGGAACTATGAGTACAGTGGAATACAAACAAGTGGGAAGAAAGTCTATGCCGCCGTAATCAAACATCGTATCGGGCTGTTTGAAAACCCAAGATATGGTAGGAAGAACCGAAGGAAACGGGAAAGTCATTTAAGGCTTCTTCTCGTCCTTGTTCTCGGAGGCGTTAGCGTCCTGGGCGGGTTGCTCGCCGGACTCAGCACGGGCCTTGTGCATCTTGTCGAAGAGGTTCAAGCTAGCAACCTGGAGCTCGTCGGTCTTCTCCTTGATCTCGGTGGCAGTGGCAGTGCCCTCACCAGCCAAGCTCTTGGAGACGAACTCGCGGAGGGAAGCAATCTTCTCGCGGATGCCGTCGGCCTCTGCCTTGTCCAACTTGTCAGCGTACTCGTTGAGGGCACGCTCAGTATCGTTCAGGACGCTGTCAGCGCGGTTGGCAGCCTCGATGGAGCCCTTGCGCTCCTTGTCGGCCTCGGCGTACTTCTCAGAGTCCTCAACCATCTGCTGAATCTCAGAGTCAGACAGACCAGAGCCAGAAGCAATGGTGATGGACTGGTCCTTGTTGGTGGACTTGTCCTTAGCGTGGACGTGGACGATGGAGTCAGCGTCAATGTCAAAGGTGACTTCGATTTGGGGAACACCACGGTGGGCAGGAGGGATGCCGACAAGCTGGAAGTTGCCAAGAAGCTTGTTGTCACGGACAAGCTCACGCTCACCCTGGTATACCTTGATCTCGACAGCGGTCTGGAAGTCGGCCGCAGTGGAGAAAGTCTGGGACTTCTTGGTGGGGATGGTAGTGTTACGGTTGATGAGGCGAGTGAAGACACCACCAAGGGTCTCGATACCGAGGGAGAGGGGGGTGACGTCGAGCAAAAGAAGGTCCTTGACTTCACCAGATAGAACGGCACCCTGAATAGCAGCACCAATGGCGACAGCCTCGTCAGGGTTGACAGACTTGGCGGGGTCGCGGCCGAAAATGCTCTTGACGGACTCAGAGACCTTGGGCATACGGGTCATGCCACCAACGAGGATAACCTCCTGGATGTCCTTGGCCTGGAGGTTGGCGTCCTTCAGGGCCTTGCGAACGGGGTCAATGGTACGGGTGATGAGGGGGTCAACCATCTTCTCGAGCTGAGCACGGGTGAGCTTCTGGTTGATGTGCTTGGGGCCGGAGGCATCGGCAGTAATGAAGGGCAGGTTGATGTCGGTGGAGAGGGAAGAAGACAGCTCGATCTTGGCCTTCTCAGCAGCCTCACGGATTCTCTGGATGGCCATGCGGTCGCCGGACAGGTCAATGTTAGAGTCCTTCTTGAACTGCTGGACAAGGTGGCGGACAAGGTGGATGTCGAAGTCCTCACCGCCCAAGTGGGTGTCACCGTTGGTGGACTTGACCTCGAAGACACCGTTCTGGATCTCAAGAACCGAGATGTCAAAGGTACCACCGCCAAGATCGTAGACAGCGACGACGCGATCATCCTCCTTCTCCAAACCGTAGGCCAGAGCGGCAGCAGTGGGCTCGTTGACGACGCGGAGAACGTTCAGACCGGCGATCTGACCGGCATCCTTGGTAGCCTGACGCTGAGAGTCGTTGAAGTAGGCAGGGACGGTGACAACGGCGTTCTTGACGGGCTTTGACAGGTAGGCCTCAGCGGTCTCCTTCATCTTGTTGAGCACGAAGCCACCAATCTGAGAGGGAGAGTACTTCTGGTCGCGGGCCTGAACCCAGGCGTCACCGTTGGTGTGCTGGACGATCTTGTAAGGGACCTCCTTGATATCTCTCCGGACCTCAGCATCGGTAAACTTGCGACCGATAAGACGCTTGGTGGCGAAGAGGGTGTTTTCGGGGTTGACGACGGCCTGGCGCTTGGCGGCGACACCGACGAGACGCTCGCCGTCCTGAGCGAAGGCGACAACAGATGGCGTTGTGCGGGCACCTGCGGTTATCAAGTCAGCGCTTTGCCGAGATATTCCTGCTGGCTCAATTGGAACAATGGCTTACCCTCAGAGTTCTCGATGATCTTGGGGACCTTGCCCTCCATAATAGCAACGGCAGAGTTGGTGGTACCGAGATCGATACCGATGACGGAGCCCTGGACCTTGCCCTCAGAAGCAGTAGACTCATAGCGAGCAAACCTGGAGGCAAAGGGCTGGCGAGCGAAGCCTGCCGAGCGGGCTACTGAGCTGGTAGCTCTTGGAAGCTGTCGTGAGTTAGAAATGCAAACTCTGATTTGGGCGCAGCAGCGATGCGCGGGGAGAAAGGACTTACAGCTCTGGAGAAGCGTGCAGACATCATCTTGCCTAGCTGTGTGTGGGTATAAAGGGAAGTGAAGGGGGACAAAATGGACTGCGCGCCAAAAGGAATGGACGAGCGGTAATTATAGAGTACCAAATGATGGGTGGGTTGGTGGAGGGATGGGGAGGAGTAGTGAGTTGCGAGAAAATGATGATGGCGGGAGGGTCGAAATTTTTTGCCCCGAAAATGATGCTTGCCCCCGGTCGTAGAAGCCGACCGAATCCCGCACGGCCGGCAGTACGGCTTGGGTTATTCCGACCCTAAAATTCCCCGCAGCACGCCTCATAAGGTACCTACTTACCTGAAGTGCCTTAAGTACTGCCTTAAGTACCTACCTCACATACCTTAGTGTAAGGTCCACAATCACATCCCTCTCGCGGTTTAATAAAAAAAAAAAATAAAAAAAACAGAAGAAAAAAAAGACCCCGTAGCAATATTTGTGCCAGCATCAGGAGGCACTCGTACCTTGCGTGCCTGTTACACCGAGCAATCGAGGGCTGCCACACTGACTAGGTCGATAGAACTACTGCACGTGACGAACGAATGGCAGGAACATGCTGGAGCCTCCCAGAGGCAACGGGAAGAGCCGGCGATTGCAGGTCACGGGCTTTCCCACTAAGAACGCCGGGTACGAAGCTAGGCCAGCTCAATTAGAAATTTTCAATGCTCTTGAGGCCAATGAGTGGCGCTCTCGTTGACGTGGAGCGGATATGCGACGATGCAATTGGGTGCTTGAAGTGCTTGCAAGTGGCGGTTGTCTGGAGGCAGGCAATTGGTTTACTGTACCTCGGTGTCATTCATGGAATCGCCCTCGTCATGCGTATCGTCGTCGAGTTTTCGTTTAATTCTGCTGGCAGCCTAGTAGTTGCTGAGACATTGACTGCAAAGGGTATCCATTCGGATTCGATGATACCTTATGGAGCCATTCGGTGGTGACAAGGGCCTTCGGCCACGATCCATCGGCGACAGGGTTCAAAATCAAAACATTGGACCGGGGACTGCGAAGTTGTGGATGCGCCTGCTGCGCTTGAGCTGTATACTTTTTTACTTCGAGTCGGTATAGTATGCATCTACCGGCAACATCATGCTGTCGGAAATGTCGAATGCAGAGGCGCAAGAGAGCATGGCGCAAGCTGTTACCGTGCCTGTCTGTTGCGGAACTCGGATCGATGATGGAGCTAATTAGATGGGAGTTCCAACTTCACAACTTCAGTACGAGACCCTTGACTAAGCCTCCCCGGTCCCTCCCAGGCGTGGCAGACGGAGCTCCGACTACTTGATTACTTAAGGTACCTTTAGTGTATGTACATTGCCTTGCCCTGGAGCAGGTGGCAGGCTAAATGTCTGGTTGCAGCGGGTGGCAGCCCAAGCTCCCAATCAGTTCCATCGGCACCTACCTGCCTTAGGTAAGACAGTACAGGACCTGAAGCCAGCCGCACAACCGGTGTAGGTACCCACCCCTCAGCAACACAGGCGCCACGCCCGGGACACCGAGTGCACACGGCAGCTCTTGTCGAAAGCGAGAGCGCAACACCGCCAGCCAACCAGCTGTAGTCAAATCAGACAGGTCACCGAGGCCAGGCCCCTCCTGCCATACACGGACCTGGACGTCATGCGGAAAGTTGCCTCTCGCTCGCGCAACTTGCACCTCACACATCATCTCCAAACATCCGACCCTGCCACCATTCAATGTCCGCTTAGCTAGGTAGCTTTGCCTACTCCCCTCCATCATCGCCTTCTTCTTGTGCTCCCATAGAATCGAACTCGTTTTCGACACACCACACTCGCCGTCCCATACCGCGTGCCTGCGCATCTACATGCACGCCTACTGACCTTTCCTCCGGCCGCCCCATAGCCATAGGCCATCATGGCTGTGAAAGATGGCGTCTCGTACGACACCATCCACCCTTCTTCAATGCACATCGTCATACTCACTCTTCATTGATGCAGATATTATCCGACCAGCAACCTGATCTCCAAGAAGCCGCGAAAGCACTATCGCATTCCAGTCCGATCCCAGTCCGTCCTCCTCCCAGTCCATATTCGACCTTTTCCAATGCGCCCTGTCACATGCGGGCAATACTGACAGAACTTCTTATCATCAGGCATTGGCAACTACGATCCCTTATCAGCGCCGAGAAGCAAAACATAATATATTTCCCCGGAGGCTCTGGAAGCAACCACGTCCAGCGTCTCAACACCACCACCAAGGAATGCGAAACTGTCAAGTTCCTTTCGTTTTCCCCACGATGTCTAGTTGCTGACAGCGGATGGATTTGCTGTGGGGGAGAGACTGGCGAGTTTACGGCAATTCAGCTCGACAGCACCGCTGATGACGGCAACGACTTTGACCTCCAGCTGAACCTGGAACCCGACGCTCGACTACCTCTCGGATTCGACTCGGATTCACCACGCCCCGAAGATACCGTTTTTTCTCTTGTCGCGCAATCGCGGCGATTGAACATGAGCAGTCGACTGAATAAAAGCTACACAGCCAAGAGTCAAAAGCTTGCGCGTGACCGCGTCAATTGCATAACCATGTGGTTCCCGCCTATCGCTGGTCCTAAGCATCATGGCGCCTACACCGAGCCTGCTGCTGTTTTGGCAAACAACGACAAAACAGTGGTTTTGGTTAGCTTGCGCGACTTTGAGAGCCAGGACAAGGTTGAACCACTAGATATAGTGACCTACCCGGACTACGTCAATCGTGCCATTATATCTCCCGACGGCCGGCTTCTCGTCGCCATTCTTGACGATCCGTTCCTGTACATACACCACCGTGTTGAGGCGACCATCGACGAAAATGGTCCTTTCAGGGCGGAGGACAAGGCCGAGTATCGCTGGGAACTATGCGGCAAGATCTTGCTGAAGAGTCAACGAAGAGATGATGGCTCCGACAGCAGGGGTAGCTTCGCTGCATGTTTCTCGAACACGGGGGCATATTTGGCAGTGGGGACTCAATACGGCACCATCTCTATATATGATGTTGCCGGGCTGACAGATCCAGATGTTACCGATCCTCTGCTGACATCTTTCACCTCATCGAGACCAATGGCAGGCTCTGGGGCTGTTCGTGACATGGCTTTCTGCCCCGGTCCTTACGATCTCTTGGCGTGGACAGAAGATCGCGGTCATGTAGGCGTCGCTGACTTGAGATCTGGGTTTGTACAGCGTCAAGTACTGGATATCAGTGTGGAGGGCGACTACGAGCACGTTACCGTGCTTGACCGCGCAACTATTGATCCTCGTCTTTTGGAAGGTCGTGGCGAGCGGGAAACCGCTTCGCCATCCCCTTTCGCCGCCCCCCTCGGTATTGCAGAAAGCCGCCGACGACGAGGATCCGAAGGTCCGGAGAGGCACCATTTGGCGTTGACTCCCGACGAGACGCGGGTGCTTGAAGCTTTGCAAGATGAACGTCGGAGAAGAGAGCAGAGAGACCGGATAGCAGCCCGTATGGCGGAACAGGCGGCAAGTCTGTCAACCCTTCAACAGCTACCCTCTTCTCCGGGCGCCGCTACTCCCCGCTTGATTAACCACGACTCTAACATCATAGTAGCTACGACGCGCGCGCGAAGCAGTAGTGTATCTCGCGGCATGATAGAGCAGGGCGATACGGCGCGTACAATAGGAGAGCGCAACGACTTCCAGCCTGGCAGTGTATCTCGCGCCATCGGAGATCTCCTAGGCAATATTCGAGATTCGCGAGAACGGGCCCAAGAGCGGATACGCAATGCCCATCGGCTTATTTTGCAGTCGAATCCTGACCGAGAACGCATGCTGGGTATGATGAATGCCCACCCTCCGAGGCGATCTGCCAGTATCCGACCAGGTGACTCCTCTGCTGCAGCTCAGCGAACAGCCAATGATTTGCGTAGCTTGACGCCTTCCGGTAGCGGATGGGCCGATTTGGAAGCTGTGTACAGCCTGTCTTTCGAAAGTAATATTCAGGACTTGCGCACAGCCACCAGAGATCGTGACAGAGATCGGTCTTCAATTTTGCCACTGCTCAACTCCGTTGCGATTCGCGAGCTAGAGGAGCGCAATGCTCGGCGACGCGTCATGCTGGAGCATGGTGTTCATGAGGCTCCTCCAGAGCCCGACAACACGGCTGGGATCTCGTGGAGCGAGGACGGCCGCATTTTGTAAGGCGTCCTTTTGCACATAAATCAAGCGCTCACTGACGGCGAGACTAGATATGTCGGCGCAGAAAACGGCATCTACGAGTTTCACGTTGATGTCCAAGGGCGGAAATTCTACCCGAACTTGACTCTGCGATGAGCATGGGTCGTTGTAATCATCCCTCTTTTGCATAGGCGTTACGGTTACGGGCACTCTTGCAGGTCATGGCAATAAGACCCTTTGCCATCAATTTTTTTTCTCGGGATAGGCGTTGAGGAGTCGAAATGGGAGCTGCGAAAGCGAACCGACGGCACAAACGTGTTCGTTCTCAAGTGTGTTGCGTCACACGGTACATGGTTATTTCTACAACTTTGGGAGCAGTGTTTTGATGCATGCCTGTCAGCGTCACTAAGTAACTTGTATGTGTAATATGCATTCCGCAGCACACTGTTGTGATCTTGGTTGAGGCTGGGTCAAATACAGAATGAATGACAAAAGAATTTATTCGTACAGAATCTTATCCACCCGTTCCGCGATGGCCAAGCAACTTGTCAAGCCTGGAGATTCTATGCCGAGCAGGTTCACCCAGCCTTCATATCCCTCTTCCTTTCTTATGACGAAGTCGTGGAAACCTGTGCCTTGGGCAACAGCGCCCAATTGTCCCAGCTTGGGCCGAATGCCGGCGTAGTCTGGCTCGAGACAACTTTCGTCGAGTTCAGGCAGGTACTTTTTGATGGCTTCAATGGCCAGGGGCAGTCGTGAACCGTTGACCGCCAGTTCATCGGGCGAGTCTACCCATTCCACATCGGGTCCAAAGCGCACCCTCCCAGCGAGATCCAGCGTCAGATGCGTGCCCAAACCACCAGCACCCGGCTCGGGCGCCGGATAGATTAGCCTGCCGACCTTTGGCTTCGAGCTAGAGTACGAGAAGTAATTTCCCTTGGCATAGAACAAAGCCCGTCTTCTCTCGGGCGGCACAATCATGTTGTGAAGGTCGACAGATCCGAGACCAGCCGCGTTCACCAGGACTTCGGCCGTCACCAAGCTTTCCTCCCCCGTGGTCGAGTCCCGAACACGTACCTCCCACCCCTGGCTGCCCTTCTCACCCAGCGGTGTCACACCCGTCACGACCGAAGTCAACGCAACCTCGCCGCCAACATCCTCAAATAACCCCATCAGGCCGACCATCAAGCCGTGCGAATCGACAATACCCGTCGTGGGGCTGTCGAGAATGCCGGCTTCGCCGCGCACACCCGGCTCCAGGCGGCGCGCCTCTTCCTTGCCGACCCATCGGATGGGCACGTTGATCTCGTTTCTGCAAAAGTCATGCACACGCTGCAGAGCCTCGCGCTGCGCGGGGTTTTGCGCGACGATCCACTTGCCGGTGTTGGCGTGCGCGACGCCACGCTCGCGGCAGAAGGCGTAGAGGAGCTCCTTGCCGCGGATACAGAGCTCCGTCTTGAGGGTGCCGGCGCCGTAGTAGAGCCCGGCGTGGATGACTTCGCTGTTGCGAGAGGACGTTTCTGTGCCGACAGCGCCGTGACGCTCGAGGAGAACTGTGGAGGTTCCCGGGCGTTGGGCGAGTGCGCGGGCTGTTGCGAGACCTACCGCGCCACCCCCTACGACCTGTTTTATCATATGAGTCAGCCCGTGTCTTCTCATTTTCGTTCCGCTCGGTGATCAAGGCCCGTCGTGCGTGAAGGATTTCGGCGTGTTATAGCGTGCGCCGGCATAACGGAGCGGCCTCCGACGCGGATTCGGGGGTTACGGTGACGTTTCAAACTCACAACGTGGGTGAAGTCGGCTCTCACCGATGCCGTAGACGAGAAGCCTCGACGGCACCGGCTCAAGCCATTGATGGGTTTCGCACACAACGGCCTCAGCAACATGGTTAAGAATGACGACTCGAGGTCGTTCTTTCGCAGAGCTTGGAACGCATGGGTTATCGAAGTGGGTAGAGATGTTTAAAAGTGCCGATCACGCCACCGGGGGCCTGCCGGGGTGTCTCCGGGGCGCCGGGTCCGCTTTGAGTGTTAGCGCACACCCGATAGGCTCCTGGTGGCTCAACAAGCTACCTATGTACCGTATCTGGCTTCATTCAACGACGACGACATCACTCGCTGGCCTTCTCCGGTGAATAGCGGGAGAGAGCAGGTAGAAGAAATGACACCGCGCCGGTCAGAGTTCAAGGCCACAGGACTCCTTATCTACTGTATTATGAGAGAAGGAAGACGCTGAGAACCAGTCGCCGTGGACAAGCAGTAGTTCCCCGAGGGAAACTGCGCTGAATTCAATGTGTACTTATCTGAGGGCCTTCTACTAAAAGAAATGACATTTCGATTGATGGACACAAAGTCCAAACAACTATGGACACTTTGTGGTGCTTGATCTCCTGCCTTAGGAGCTTCCCAACTTTCCCAATGAGAAGAATTCATCCCATACATCGTGTAAATCTGGCTGCTCTACTGTCGCTCTTTAAAGCCGTCTGGTGTGACCCTATTTTACAACATACTACACGGCGACGCAGTCTCTCGAGCGCATATCTCCTGATGGTGATTAATCGCATTTACTGGGCCTCTGCTCCAGGCATCTTGCGTATTGTGCTGAACTCACATCACCTACGATGGGCCGACGAAGAGCACCCAAGGATTTCGACTGCCACGCTCTCGCGAAAACAAAAGATCAAAAACCCCGAGGTGCATCAGTACACATGATCTCATAAGCTAGCATATGAACGACTCTATCCATTGAATCAAATCAAGTCTCAATCAATCATACCGAGTGGTTGACTGTGCTAGAATGGTTGCTCTGTGGCCGGCCAAGTTCAGCCTTCTCACGCAATCTCCCACAGGCCGTACCCCACAATATCACGAGAGAGATATAACAGCCTCGAGCTTCATTATAATCAGAATAACACGAGAAGACGTGGCTGCGTAATTATGATTGCTAAGCCGTGTTTCCGTGGAGTTGAAGCTGCCTGCCTGAACAAATATGGGTGACAACCCGTACCCTGGTTCGCAATTCCTTAACGCCGTTGCCATGTCGTCACATTCGTAAGAGAAGAAATCGGGCTGTTTTGCGACCCCCAACGCCATATGTGAAAGCCATTTGAGTGCGCGGAAACATAACCTATACAAGGGGTGTTCCCCTTGTCAATACCATGTTACAAGCCATACCCTAGCTAAGACGTCTCTTTTGTCGCCTCAGCCGCAGAAGGAACAGCGACGATGGACGGGGTAGTTTGTGCAGTGGTCTGATCCTCTTCGCCCGCTGAAGTAGCTCTCGTGAGATGAGATGAATGGGCGGGCTCGCTAGGGTTGCCCTGAGCTGTCATCCCAGGAACCAAGTCCGTCAATTGTTTCTCTAAACACCTGTTAGCATGAATCCCAAATCCGAAATGCGCAAATGGGCAGACTTGCCTAGGTCACGAATGCGATGACGCAGCATCTGATTCTCTCTAACCAGCATCTGGGTTTCTGCTTGGTAGAATGCACTCTCGTCGCGGCCCCCAAGAAGAAAATGATCGCCGCTGTCGCCGCTCATAGAGGTTGATCGCAATCTGGGGGAGGCGCCGCGACTCGGTGTTCTAGACCGACGTTGGATATCCGCTCTCGCCATGTCGAAAGAGCTCCGAGGGTGGTGAGGTACTCCAGGGGAACGAGAGAAGGAGCCGGAAGGGGGCAGAGGCGCGAATCCCGAAGGAGGTATGGCAGCAGCTGGCTGAGAGATGGGGGTGCCCTGATTGGATCTCTCGGAGGCAATCGCAGAGTCTTCGATAGCGGAAGAGCCTTGTCCTTGGGCGGCTTGGAGTTGCTGGAGTTGGAGTTGCTGTTGGCGAATCATGTGAAGCAGCCGGTTCTGTAGGTGACATTAACATCAGCTTCTTCGTCCGGCCCCTGAAGAGGAAGATCCGACTGGGAGGGGGCTTGAAAGAAGGACACTTACGACTTGGGCCTCTTGCTCTGCCTCAAGCTCCTGATGGAGCTCTCCCAAGCTAGGAGCGCGGCTGTGATGGGGATCAACGCCAGCTACCATGAGAGGGGAGCTTGCCATAGGCTGAGGGCTGGCAGTGTTGACACCGCTGCTATATTGGGTATGCTGGCTATCTGCGATCATTTCACCAGGACCGGGAACTGAAGGATCATTGAGTTGCAGATTCATTAAAACAGTCGATCGTCTGCGGCCGGCGCCAGGAGATTGTCGGTTTCGCGAGAGCGAGCCGCTTGATGAGCCTGAGATACCATGTTAGGTGACTTACAAAAGGACATGCTGGAGAGCAGGCCAACTTACGTCTCGATGGTTCGTGTTGAAGACCCGCGTTCATGGTGGCGGCAGCCTGCAACGAGGTAGATAGGCGACGCGGGGAGCCAGCGGGAGACTCGCCGCGCGTTGTTGCGCCAGCAGGGGCCGATATGGGAGGTGGCATTGGAGAATCGCCGTTGGATGAAGACATTCTGGATCGGATAGGGAGAGAAGGAGGCAATGAAGGGGGAAGAGAGTTCAAATCCGGGGACATGGCATTGACGAAGCGTTTTGTGTGAGCTCTGGAGACCCTCGGGGTAATGGGAGGAGCTTGGCCTTGATTGAATTTTGTGCAGCGAAGGTGTAAAGGCGGCGACAGACAGGAGCAAAATGGAGGGATTCAATGGAAGATCGAGAGATGGTCGGCAAGACGATTGCAGCTGCAGTAACTACCAGCGGGACAGGTGGGGTTGAGGCTGCGTCAGAGGTGGGCGGCGATATTGGAGTATGAGGTAATGCTATGGTAGGTGCCGTAGGTACGGTAGGTAGGAGCTACCCCAATTGAGCCAATGGCAGGGTACCTTACCTCAGGTAGGTAGGTAGGCAGGTAGATAGGTGCCTACCTCACTGTGCGGTATCGTGATGTGCTGACAGGCGATCCGATGCCTGCCCTGGAGGAAACCGATGTTGGAGTCTGTCGGGTCGGGCGAACCAAGAGGGACAGAGGAGGACGAGTAAGAGAATAAGAACACTTGCGAAGCATAAAATGCCAATAGGATACCTCCTTGAGGTGAAGAGAGGAGTGCGGTGGCATGCCCGGTTATAGAATGCCCTGCTGATCAGCAGTTTCTTGAAGTTTCCGGTTCTGCAGGGCAGCTGACACTGGATCAGTCCATCTCCCCGGCGTCCGCGGTCCAGAAGCATGAAGAGCCAGGCCACAGTGGGGAGCTTCTACTCCAGCCGTTGCACCTTCCTTTAGGTCAGCTCACTACCGTGTAAGGTACGCATGCCTCAGGCACCCCATTCCAGCGTTTTCAAAACGGTGGGTAGGGTTGACTTCACAACGATTATTACAGTAAGCAATTCATTCATCTGAACGCCTTTGCTCCATGCCCAATGCCGTCTCATATCATCTTGGTAATTCTCCATGATAGCTCATGACACCAACGTCCAGTCCTGTTACCCATCCCATGGCGTCTAGCTGTGCGACTTCGCTGCATCCCACCTGACTTCAGTTTGACCCCTGTGAACGGCAGTGGCGCACCCTTCAAAGTTGAGAAAATCAGTCTCCGGGAACGGCCCTTGATCGGCCAACCATTACAATGTCACGAGCATTTACCGACGGCTTTCGCCTGCCGCCTGCTGAACTAGGGCACCCCAGAGGCCTGGCAGCGAGCTCCTCAGGTTTCTCGACAACTCGCCGCTGCGTTGCTAGCCTGGCCACAGCCACGGCTACAGCTCAACCTTGGTGTTCCCTTCCCGCGTCACTCTTGCCGCTTTTCCACCTGAGAAAGCATCCAAAAACAGATGCCTGTTTCGACGGCGGCCTGTCAGAAAGGAGACTTGCGAAGCCTCTCTACCCGGTTCCCGATGCTTCTGCTTGCCCACGTCCTCTCTAGCTGCTCCAGGTCTCAGGTGAAAACATTTTGCGCAAGCCACCGCTACATGTGTCCAACGGGGCCCAAGCCTATCTGGAGATCCTCGTTGCTAGATTGTTCGTCACCGTTGCCGCTTCGAGCTAACATGACACGGCAAGGTGCCGATCACGCCGCCGTCGCCACCCATCCTCCACTACCGCCCTGGTTCCTTGAACACCAGCAGCCTTTTGTTCAGCGCCACCGACGGATTCACCATGGCGTATCCGCCCGTGAAGCCAACCTTCCGCTACGTCCATGCCAGAAGGACAAAAAGACGAAGTGGAACCACGCCTGAAGATCCCCAGATTTGGCTTCCACGATTTGTTTACAGCCATAGCTGTCATTCACGGCCGATGCGAGTTGCAGAAGCCAGGAGAGATAAAGATAGTTGCGTCTACCTGGTCCATCAGGCCGACAACTGTGCGCTTACGTACGCATTCGGCAGACTCGAGCACGAAGAAGCTAATACCGCCCGCGGATCAGGCCGTTAAGCCATCAACTGGGCTGCACCGTATCGTGTCCAGCGGCAGGCCAGCGTGGCCCGTCTCCCGGGACTATTCTTAGTGGTGGTCGATGAAAATGTCCTTCAGAGCCTGCTGGTCTCAGTTGTCAGACCGGAGATGGAAACCGTAAGGCACGTAGTCAATGTGATGTATCTGCAGCATCATCACGCAATTCCAGCCTACAGCCCCATCAAACTGTCAGCGACATCCAGATTTCATCTCAAAAGCACATGCTGCTTTATAACTAAGGTCGCGTTTCACTTCCTAGGATTCCACTGGCGAACTTAGTGTGAAGATGAGATTGGGGCTGAGGGCCGGTATGGTATGCAGCCGTTGCATTGGATGGCTGTAGGCTTCACGACCCCGCGTTTTCGCAAGCTGCTACTCGATCGAGCATGCTGCGTTTTGCGCAGTGGCAAGACAAATCTCACCATCTTGCAGTTGAGTATCTGGTCCACAGAAAATTCATTGCGTTGAAGAAAGCAACAACCAGCGCCGTTGATGGCTGCAGCTGGGAGACCGAAATGACAAATCTAGCCGCCTCAGGTGTGATCCCAAAGGAAGGAGGCGATATTCTTGCCACGTCAAGCGGGATCTTGTCGGTGACCCTGTGCGCACAACTTGGCCTTCTTCGTCTCTAGAGGATTGGATGAAGCATGTTGGTTCACGAGTAGCTTGCATGTGAGCTGGAGTTGCCGGTCAGTCCAACTGCGGTCCCGAAAGTGGAAGCCGCCAAAAGCCACACCATGCGGCAGGGACGTAACGCCGGTATCCGTACCGAGAAGCTGATGCCATGTTAAAGACGACGCGGCGATCGGATGAGCCCGGATTGTGAACTAGCTCTGCGCCCGTGGATCTCAAAGTCCCTGTGTGCGTAGTCGGGCAGCCCAACAGACCCAAAGAAGACCAACAACAAGCCACTGTCTCTCTGTGTGTCTCCGAGTTGCGCCTTTCCGGGCGGCGATGGCCCTGCAAGCAGGGACTTGCCTGGTTGGAGAGACGCGAGGGGTCCCGGCTTGCTGGTTGGTGCCGTGGTGACTGGGGGGCTCAGACCGGGTCGAGCCCCAAGAGTCAGTGGATAACATGTATAAACATGGAGGGCAAGAAAACGACGCTACTGCAGGAACAGCCTGACCAAGAGAAGACCATCAGGCCAGATCTGCCTCTGGCTGGGAAACACCCCGCCTGGATGTTGTTCATGTGCGGCCCTGAGGTCCAAGGGCTCTGTGGTCCATATTAGCATGTTGGGACGTGACGACACCATCGGGCGAACGGTTGGTTGCGTCGAGAGATCTTGATAACTCGAAGGGCCAGTCTGCAAATGTACCTAGGTAGGTCATGGTTGGGCTCAGGTGAGAGAACGCCCCGGACGGGCGGTACGAGTAGCGAAAAGTTCGTCGCCGACATAAGCAGTCGCCAGTTGGGACGGCGAAAGCTGACTGGCCGGCTGTTATTCATCATTTCCGAGGCGGAAAATTGTTTCAACGGCATTGGGTAGGGGAAGAACCTGACGGGACGGCCAGCCCTGGGGACCTTCAGAAATCAGGGGACCCGTCCGGCAGTAATGGCCGGGCTGGGGCCAGCAGCCTTGGTAGGTAGAGTAACGTATCAACAGGGTCGGTTCACTTAAGGCAGGGAAGGCATGGTATGGGGGATTGCTCGAGCGAAAAGAGCCGCTCGGCGCTCGCCTTGAGAGCTTGGACACAACAAACAAACATCACGCAGTTTCCAATGCCGCTGAAAGTAAAAAGGGATAATTTGCTCCTTTCTCAGTTGCTGTTGTGTTCCCGCTGCCTTGCGTTGTTGACGTTTGGGTACGACAGTCGCGATCTCGCAAGAAAGGTTTGGAGATGCATTAGTCGTCTGAACAGCACCAAGAAACACCTCTGCCGCGGGGTCGCCTGAGCGGGTTGCCTGGGAACGACTGCTCTGTGCTTAGAGCGAGCGCAATCGTTGGATGGCAGCTGCACCGGCTGAGCGTGCTCAACATCGGTCGATAGCTTATGCAAAGGAGACCCTTTGCGCACGATCCCGCAGTCCCGTGTGAGGTATGTCGTAGGTATCCGTAGACTCTGCACCCAGATCGCGGATTCGCATGCATTTCCATTACAAGCTTCGCGCTGCCCATTTCCTGGAACAACGCTTCAGTGGCACGGCGCAAACATGTCAGAGGATTCGGGTGGCTAATATCACTGAGGTCGTCAGGCTGCAATTTGCAGGCGTCCATATCGTCCTGGTGGCGGCAGTGGCTGTTGATAAGTGTTTCGTCAAGTGTCAAGAGGGAGGCGCTATAAGTAATCCCGAGAGAAAAGAAAGGCTAGGAGGTTTCTAGACGCCGACGTGTTGGACCATGTCGAATTGACACAGAAGACGGGGAAGGCTGCCTGACGAACAATCGGATCAAGCGGCCAGGGGGTCGAGATTCAAGGCGGAGTCGCAGGATCTTCGAATCTTGCAACTAGAGGAAGCGATGCCGAGGGAATCTGAACCTCCAATTCAAAGGGGCTTCTGTATTTGTTTCGCGCGGCTGGGGGGGCAAAGCCAACTACTATCCGTACGTACCTACCTTAGGTACCTACCTTATGATCAAGGGGCCAAACCATGGGGCAGGAAGCGCACATCTTCATTAATTCGCGGGCACGGCAGGTTCCCTGGTTTGCACCACCTTACTGCGGTACTTAGACCCTGCCGCCGGCCCGGTGGCTACGGATACCGCCAATGGAAACTCAACCGAACCTGCGGAGGCAAGCTCTGGAGAGGTTCCAGGCCAATGTTTCGAAAGCTCTGAGAAAATGGTCATACCATCACAAGACAGCCACCAAAACGCCAAAGCTCCCGCGCCACGAAGCTACCTTGGTCGAGCGCACGAGGGCCTCATGGTGGTTCTAGACGAATTGTGAAGGAAGCGCGGGAGGAGCGCATTGCTGTGCGTGCTCGCTTCGTCGTACCTTACCTTGGTGTAAGGTACTCAGTTCTGTATGCGTCGTGAATGGCAGAGGCTGTGCCTGTCCGAGCCAAGGTGCGATCGATAGTCAGTAGTGTAGGTGATTCAGGCAAGGGAGGCATTAGGTGACAGATACCATTACCAGCTTAGTGGTGAATCCGCAATCGTGGTGTCGCGGTGCCGTTTTTTTTTTTTGTTTTTTTTTTTTGTAGCCTGTAAAAAATTATTCTGCAGCCTTCTTTTCTTTTGCGACGTGTTTTCTTCTCTCTCCTCGGACTGATCCTGAGGCCCATCTCGTATATTTGCTTTTTGTTTCTTTCTCTTTTCAACATTCAAGGCGGTTACATACGCAGTACTTTCCAGGCTCACATGCGTCGGAGTGGGGGCAGTGTGAGCTTCTTACCGTTCCAGGGCAGCAGCTTCCGTGCTGTTGGTGGAAGAGTGGGGGTAAAGGTAAAGAAAGGTAAAGGTCGTGGTCGTTGTACATGTGAACTCTGTGCGTGCTGCGAGAGATGTCGTTGTGGAGGTCCGATCTATGCCACTTTTAGAATGGGACGTCGTTGCTCTGCTCCCCTGCAGACTCGACGTGTCCGCCCCGTCGGATTTTACACGTCGGGGATTCGCTGGAGACAGCAAGGGGCCGTTGGCGCGTTTCTTTCTCACACTTCCAAAACATCCCCGGACGATGGACGACACGCAGGGAATGACCGGCCAAGTTCAGCACATCCAGCGCCCTAGACACCAGTTCCTTCTGTTGCGACCTAGGTATTTCTGCTTTTACATTGTGCGTAGAGTGGACGGCATGTACGAAAAGGAGAGTTGCATATCAAATCTAACCTGCATCCAACACGCAAAGGACACGAACAGCGACCCGCGGCGGCGTCGTATTAGGTCATTTCGTGTCGTGTGTCAACGGCGAAACCGACAGGCCTCATTTCTGGTATTTCCTTTCTTTGTCGTCCACCCATGTCCAGATTGTCCATCGGTCGCTCTTTTGGGGAGACGCTTCATTTGCCAAAAGCCAAAGTTTGGTAGCAGAAGCCAGGGACACAGGAACAGGCAGGGGCCAGACGATCCGGGTGATGGACTTTTGGACCTCAAAGATTCGGGCCTTGCCAAGGATGTGATTGATGGGCGACGGGCAAATGGGAAGGGGGCTCGTCACTGCATTCGGGGAAGAGCTTCCTGCGCTTCCCGTGTGGTTGGATCCAAACTGACCTGGACATTCACCGGGAAACTGGACATCGAAGATCAGAGTGACCCTATCGCAATCTAGTTTTCATCGCCGCGTCATTTTTTTTTTCCCTACGGCGGTGATTTGGCATCACACTACCCCGTCGTCGGAGGGGGGGGGGGGGGGGGGGTTTGTAGCGCGCCGGGTCGAACTTGGCCGTCCCGTCAAAAGCATCGCTTGCCGAGGCTGCATCTGCAGAGTTTATTTCGTGCCGGAGGCCGGCATAGCTCTTGTTGAGAAAAAGTGTGTGTATTTGGGTTCTCTGCAGCACGCAGTAGGTGAGATGGGATGGGATGGGATGGGATGGGATGGCATATGAACGGTATCCGTACTGTTCAACTGCAAATGCGCCTGCACTGATGTCTGTACCGTAAGCTCACCTGCTAATTACAAGTACGGACACTGGGCACTTGTTTTCAAGGTGGTGACAACAAATCCGGAAAGCGAGAGGACTCAAGCAAGGGGGCGTGTGGGCGGACAGGGAAAGGCTGCTTTACCGAAGCAGAGAGGTAAGGGTGAGATAACCAGGTGCCAGGAACAGGGTCCTGCGCTTCAGCCTGGACGACGGACGCGCTCTCTTCTCGGCGTCTCTCTCTCCTCCCTCGTCATCAGAGGGCGCCAAAGCGGACGAGCGACAATCCATAATAATAATACTCTGTAATAATAATAATAATAATAATAACAATAACGATCACGGTCCTTGTCCTTGGTAGGTGTGCCTGTCTAAGGTAAGGCAAGGTAAGGTCGGGTAATGGAGGTAGGTCGACCGCACCGTCCTAGCCTAGGTGGGCTCCTAAAGTAAGGTAGGTAAGGTAGGTCGGTACCTTAAGGTAGGTACCTCGAGTAGTGGGCTGGCCGAGCTCACCTCAGTCGGCTCACGCTCACGCCGCACCGCACACCTCATCCAAATGGAAGGCGGCGACGGCTTGCCGTCAGGTACCCGCGCCTCGCTGCTGCCGGCCAGGTAAGGTACCTACCTTGGGCACGGAGAGCAGCCCAGGCGTAATGAAACCTTGAAGGTACCAAACACACACTATTCGTCGGTAACTCACTAGGAAGGGAAGGGGAGCTAGGGGAGCTACCTGCCTTGCAACGTCCTCCTCCGCCCACAGCGCAGCTCCAATCCGACCTGGGTGGGTAGGTGGGCAATCCAACAATGTCAATGTCAATGTGAGGTACCTCCCCACGTACCTACCTTACACGCACCAGAGGATACCACCGCTGGCCCCCATTTCCAGGATGGCTCTTGCTTTGGCTGGGTTTTTATTATTATTATTATGAATATCCCCGAATGCCCTCCCCGTCCATCCTGCCCTTCCTTGGAGGTTTGTCGTCCTGCTGTCTCGTTTATCCTCTTCTCTTCCCTCTGCAACTGCGTCCGGCTCTTGCAGTGGTACATCAGGCGGGCCCTCACTTGATCAACCTTACCTTGCCATGAATATTACAACTCACCGAGCTCGGTACCTTTCTCATTCTCATTCTCATCACTCACCCGTTGCCGGCTCAGTCGCACACCCACACACATACACGAGACACACCTAGCCAACCAGCTTCATGCCAGCCACCGCGACGCAACCGAGTCTTCATCCTAAAAAACTTCTTCGGCTCGCCCACAACGTCCCTCTCATCACACATCAATAGTTTCCAAACCTACCCCGACAGTTTGCTTGCTGGGATACAGAGAGCTTGGTTCCACGATCCACCACTACCACCACCACCACCACCACCACCACCCTGGCCACATTCGATTGTTTCTTATGCCTACCATCTCGACTTACATTACCGAATCCACCCGCTGCTGCTTGTTATGCCAAAGCCCACCGCCGTCCCTCTCTGTCTTATACTCACGTCACCGCCCGCTCTCTTCCGATTTGAACCTGGAATCACTTTGGTTCTCTCCTTTCCTTAGACATTCACACCACTTCAACGTCTGGCTGGAACAACCCACCTAGCCATGGCCGACGTTGAGCCCAGCAGCCCTAGCGCTGCCACTTTTGCCGAGACCCTCCAGTACCGCGCCACTCAGTCACGCCGCTCTCGACCTCCAGACCTCGATTCTGCCCCCAGCGACCAGCAGAACCGCGTTCCTCTGCGCCCAGAAAATAGACTCAGCAGGCGGGATTCGCGCTTGGGGCTCCGAAGCATATTTGGGAGGAACAAGAATGTCCGCGAGATTGACAGCTCGACATCCTACTTCGATACGGGAAGACCCAGTAGTATCCGAGCTTCCCTGGCCGAGATTAGCCACTGGCCTTATATGAGATCCGAAATCACATTGTCTGGCGCCGCCTCACGACCAACCTCAGTGGCTACCAACGCGCCTTTTACCGATTCCTCCATCCAAAGGAGACCGACCACCACCGAGCGATCTAGGTCACAGACACCATCGGCCAGATCCTCTCGCGGCAACCTCGCGACCTGGGATCCCCCACCACTCTTTCAGGCATACCCCCAAGCGATCAAGCACGCACAGCTTCCTGCCTGCACCACGTCGGCCGACGTTATACTGCGCTTCAATGATAGGAAGGGCAGCGTCAGCCTGCGCGATGACCTGACCCAGCTGAACCTCGCCTCTGACCTTGGCGATGACCAGTCTGACGACAGAGCAGCCGAGAAGGCGAGAAAGAAGCACCTGAGAACAATTTCCACCACCAGACTGGAGTGGACATCCAAAATATACGTCCTCTGCACCTCCGGCTATCTGTTGCAGTATGCTGGTGACGGCAACTTCGATCGTCTGCCCGAGAAGATGCTGCATCTGGGTAAGGACTCTGCTGCCTTCGTCAGCGATGCCATTCCCGGACGCCATTGGGTTCTCCAGGTTTCCTCAGCAATGGAATCCAACGGCATATCTTCTGCCGACTCGCGATCACTCCTTTCCCGGCTTCCCTTCCGCGCCGCCGACAAGAGACATGCCGCCAATTTCCTGATGGTTTTCGAGAGCGCGGAGGAAATGGATTCCTGGATCACAATTCTGCGCCGGGAGATTGAGGCGCTTGGCGGCAAGAAGAATCTTTCTGAGACTGGCAAGCCCAAAGCTGATGACAACGTTGTGCAGCTGAAGGCGCAGCCTAGTCAGCGGACGTTGATTGTCCGCGACCCGGACAGGTTCTCGCGAGTTCTTCCTCCGGATTTCAGTCTTCACCTGGAGCAGGCCAGGCTGCACGACTCCGAGCGCCATTCTTCCATCGACGCTGACATGACCCGCGAACCCTCCATCGACGACATCTCTACAACCAACAGTGTCATGTCTCACGACGACCGGGCGTTGGAGAGCCTGAGAGATAGCACCAACCGTCTTTCTTACATTTCGTCTGGCCAACGCACATTCATGACCTCGGCTGGCTCTTCGCCTGCGTGCTCCCCTGTTCGCGATAGCTTCGCAAGCAGCTACCTCGAGGATCTTCCCCCTCCTTGTCAGGAGGTGCCCACGGTCCGGCCGAGGCCCAACGCCGCGGCAATCCTTGATCGCAGACAGTCACTGCAGACATCGGGCTACCTTGAGCTGAGAAGCTCACCTATGTCGCGCCCTCAATCCACTTTATACAGTGAACATGAGCTTGCACAAGTTGCCGCAAACTTCAGCGTACCCATTAGTAGGCGCTATAGCGCCATGAAATCACCCACAGCGAGCCCTGAGCAGGTCAGAAACCGGGATTCTTTTTCGAGTTCAAGGAGTGTGCGCAAGCCGCCTCCCACCGCTCTTGCCATGGCTCGCCCTCTTTCCATGGTGGCTGATCAACCTTCCCCAGTGCAAGGCCTTATTGACTCGCTTGGCCAGCAACAGGTTGCCCAAGTCCTGCAGGGCAATGGCTTAGCCGCCTACCCTCCGAGACAGACGAGTCTCAGTCCCAGAGAGCAGGCTGCCACAGTGACAGTCCGTACTAGCCCGAGAAAGTACGCCAGCTCCCCTTCACTGAACAAGCCGGAGGAGGCATCCATCTCACCGGAGCTTAGAACCTTCATTCTGCCTTCGAAGACTCCTCCGACGCCTTTGACCAACGAGGTCGAGGAGTCACCCGTTGCCCAGTCACCCATGGGTGAGTCCGGACGACTGCACTCACCCAGGGCCTGCCAAAAAAACCCCAGGAGACCTAGCACTTTCTTCGACGCTTCGTCCCCGCTCTCCACCATTAGCGCCAGCCCGGAGCAGGAGAGGACAGTTGCTCCCATGTCAGTATCCCCAAAGACCGCCTCGATATCACCGAGGTCGAGGTCGTCACCCCGAGTACCCAGCACTCCGCCAAACCTGTCAACCAGGCATCTCCGAGCCGACTCCAGGTCTCTCGGCAGACGAAGTATGCCGCAGCTCGTTGAGGGGCCACCACCCGCACCACCACCAAGCTGCGCGCTGCCTCCAATCCCTCAGAAGACGCGTGAGAATGCTTGACTTGTCATTCACTAGTTCGGTTAATGAACCACCGTTTCCTTTCCCATTCTGTCTCTTGAACACGGCCTGTAGAACTGCCCAAGGCGGCACCGGTATTTCGTTTCATATGTCATTTTATTTTCGTCAATTTTCGACGTTGGGACCTTGTTTGCGTCATACCCCTTCAGCTGCGCAAAACGGCGTTTACGGATAGAAAGAAGGGGCCAATTTCATGATTCACCATCTGGACGGCATTTGGACCGTTGCGGCGGTGGCGGGCATATATCATGGCTGGGTTTTGGATGACACAGAGGGCGACGTAGATATCCTTGGGATAGCACCTGTTGACGTAGTGTATGACTTGTATTTTTGTATTAGTAGCAGATGGGCTAAGCGTCCTCCTCTCGAGACGACCTCGGGGAAGGCTAGAAGACTTCAATAAGCAAGTTTTGGACGGTCAGTGTCTTGTAGTGCTGGTGTTTGGTGGAGTCATCTCAAACTGAATCATATCTTATCTAGATACCTAGTCACGCAAAGGTCGAATTAGACTTTGATGGGAAACCATAAGAAGGTCCCGTCCACAAACGGTTCACATTCCACCGTGTTGCCCTCAGTTGCCACAGTAATGAAAACGGAGTCGCTGTAAAACGGTCACAGAGACCCGAAACGGTATAGCGAGCTTGCCCCACACTAAAGCTCGGAGGCGCACCACGAAAATCACAAAATTCATCGCCTCAAGAACCCCACCAAGAAACCGCCCATCGCGACAACCCGCTTCGTCGACACTGACAACCCTCGAACCCACGATTCGATCGAGCCAAAACCCATGATTACCTTCCCGACGACTGCGATATAGTACAATAAACATATCAAGAGATCCAAGATGGCTACTCCCAAGACCAAGTCAGTCATTTTCCCCCAGAGCCCCCTCCCCCCCCCCCCCCCCCCCCCCCCCCCTCTGGAAATGGCGCTGGGAAAAGTAGTCATGTGCAGAGGGAGAGCGTCCAAGGGAAAGTCTTCATTGGAGATGGGTACACAGAAATGCTGACTTTTTTTCTTCTTTTCTTTTGTCCAGGCACGACTGGGCTGACGACGAAGATGTCGACGAGACCACCACCGACCTCCCCGCGCCCCAGACCATCAGCAACAAGGACGGCACCAAGACCATCATCACCTTCCGCTACAACGACCAGGGCCAGAAGGTCAAGACGACTCGCCGCATCCGCTACACCACGCACACGGAAAAGGTGAACCCGCGCGTCGCTGAGCGCAAGACATGGTCCAAGTTCGGCCTCAGCGCTAAGGATCCCGCCGGTCCCGCCCCCGACACGACCTCCGTCGGTGAAAACATCATCTTCCGCCCCAGCACAAACTGGCGCAAGGATGAGAAGGAGCAGGGCGAGGACCCCAACGCCCAGGCCATGAAGGACAAGCTCAAGGACAAGAAGGTCAAGTGTCGTATTTGCAACGGCGAGCATTTCACTGCCCGCTGCCCTTACAAGGACACCATGGCCCCGATCGGCACCGAGACTGGCACCGCCGACGTTGCCGCCGGCATGGGAGACGAGCCGGGCGCCGCCGCCGCTGCTGCTGGAGGCCCGGGAGCCAAGAAGGGAAGCTACGTCCCGCCTGCGCTCAGAGCTGGCGCCGCTGGCGCTGCTGCCGGAGACAGGATGGGCGGCAGCAAGTACGGCGAGCGAGACGACCTGGCCACCCTGCGTGTCACCAACGTGAGTCGTCTCCATTGGGCTTTCTCCCTCGTAGATGTTGTCATTCGTGCGCGGCTTACTAATTGTGAATTGGACAGGTTTCGGAGCTGGCGGAGGAGCAGGAGCTGCGCGACATGTTCGAGCGATTCGGTCGCGTCACTCGTGTGTTCTTGGCGAAGGATAGAGAGACGGGCCTGGCCAAGGGTTTCGCCTTCATCAGCTTCGCAGACCGGAGCGATGCTGTCAAGGCTTGCGCCAAGATGGACGGTTTCGGTTTCAAGCACTTGATTCTCAGAGTCGAGTTCGCCAAGAAGGCGAACTAAGCGCGAGCAGAAGAGGGAGGTGCTGTGTGGTTGAAGGGGGTACGATGTGGAGCGGTAACGACGGTTTTTTTTGATGCTACTACTGGAGATACGGCTACGGCATCGGTATTAAAATTGGCATCCTGGGGTTTGGTAGTTCATCCTTTTTCTCTCTCTCGGAAATGCAAAGTCATGATCTCATGGAAATAGGTAGCCCGTCGCGGCGGTGTGTTGGTCTTCACGCGTGGGCCTTTGGTCTTGTTGGGCTAGATAGCGCGTTGGGTCTGTTTGTACTAGGGCCTCATAGATGAAGACAAGATCCTAGTCTACGGGATGCGCAGACTTTTCACACAGTGGACACGGTATGAAGAGTCTCTTATTTGAAAGACATGCCTTATATTCCAATTCAGAACAAAATCGCAAAGTAGGTATCTCTGATGGGGGGACGTCCTGACCGCATCGAAGCATCCACTCCCTCTTTCCCCCTCTTTTCTCCAGGAACCTGAAGCAAGAACAGTTAAAGGACGGCTACATAGGAAAGTTTAAAAGACAATATGAACAAGCAGAAAAAGATGGAAAACTTCGACAAGACGCCGAGTGAGAAGACCCAAACATGGCCGCCGGTTCCCCATTTTATGTGCCCAAGCTACTGTGGTGTGTTTATTACAAGGAGAGTCCGTCTGTATGTTGGTGCCGTCATCATTACCTCGTCCAAGGCCGTAAAATGTTGCTGCCGAGAGCAAGCAGTACTAAAAGTGACAAAGAGGCAAAGGAAAAGGCAAGGAGGATAAGGAAAAGGGGTTGATGGTGTGTGTTTAGTGAAGCGAATGTGGGTGCCTCGAGGGCGGGAAAGCGAATGTGTTGTTGATGAGCGAAGATTGCGATGCTTACGTACGTCGTGCTTGTTGTTTTTTTCTTCTCGGTGGCTTTTTCTTCTTTTGGTCGAATGTCTCGTCGGTGTAGTCGGTATTTGTCGGTGGCGTGTCATTGCTTTGTAGTGTTGCTGTCGATATGTCGGGCCGGTGGGAATGGCGCATTCCTGGGCGATTGCGCTCGAAGCTGAGAGTCCCGTCGCAGAGTGAGGTCCTGAAGGCGGCGGTGGATATGTGTGTTGGACTTGGAGGGAAACATTGGCGCGGGACAAAGATGCGAGACGGAGCTCGAGAGTTGGCATGAGCAGCCCGTCTGCGAAGTCTCGGTCTGACTCTATATTCCTTTCAACCACGTAATCGACTCGACTCTGCGAATGGTCCATCATGCGGCGTTATCCTCGGCAGGAGCCTCCTCGGCGGCGGCATCGTCAGCCGGGGTCTCGCCCTCGGCAGCGGCGTTCTCCCTCGCAAGCTTCTCCTCGAGCTTCTTCTTCTTCTCGAGGGCGCGTTGCTTCTTCTTGGCCTCGGCCTTTTGGCGGGCGGCCTCCTGCCTCTCGTCAAAGACGTACGGGAGAGACTTGACGGCGCTGAAGGTGACGGCCAGGCCGCGGGTGAGGTGTTTGAAGCACTCGGCGTAGTGGGTCTTCGCATCGGAGAGGTCGGCGCGGGCGGCGGTGGCGCGCTTCTTGGCCCGGTAGGTTCTCTCTGCACGCTGGGCGCGCTGGTAATTATCTGAGGCTTGGCGGCGGTTCGTCCTGAGGAGGTTCTCCGTGCCTGAAGTGCCGGGACGGGTCGGCAAGGGCTTGTCGCCTGCCAGAGAGGCTGTCGGGGTAGCGCGTGCCATGACTTTTGTTCTTCTTTGGTGGAAAGGGGTGGTATATGATTATTAGGGTATGTCTTTTCTAGCGAGGGGCGGTATCCCGCTTATTCTGAGTGAATATCAGATATGTGTGTGCGTGTGTGTGTGTGTGTGTGTGTGTGTGTGTGTGTGTGTGTGTGTGTGTGTGAGTCAATGAACGAATGGAGGTCAGTTGAGACGTTTTGGCAGGCAAAACCGCATGTAAGGGTTTTGACCTCCGCCAGCAGTCTTTATACAACTGCCGAACGAAGCAACTCTTCAGAGCGCGCCCGCCGATGAGAAATTTCAGCCAGGAAGGGGCCCTTGTGCGTGGTGGGTGTGTTTTGATGCTGTCATTCTAGAAGTTCATGCAAAAAACGGGCGTACCCTGGAAGGGCGGCGCGAATCCCAGCCAGGGATGCCGAACTTGAGGGGCTCCATTGGACCAGTCTCCAGGCAATCGAGTGGTTACTGAGAGGTGTGTTTGGTGGCATGACTACCAAATCAAAACGCGTGGCGCGCTTGAATCCGCGTGAATTTGGCGGAGGGATGTTGTTGATGAGGGTTCATGTTGCTGTTCCGCATCGCGTGGTGAGACTGGCATGGGCCTGTCTGCAGGCAGCAGGACCGGCTCCGCTTGAAGCTTTGTGTTAGGCCTTGTTTGTTGCCGTTGCAACGGGAGTTTTGGTTCGATGTGACACTTGTCGGGGGATTCTCAGATCTCGTCCATGGTTGTGAAGGGATTTTGGAAAGACTTCAGGCTCGGGGGTTGAAGTTGCAGAGTGAGGGAGATGTGTTGTACTTGTAAGTAAGAACTTGACGACGAGCCAACCTTGAGTTGCTCATCGGCCCAGGGTCTTCCCGTCTCCTATCAGGGAGTAGACGGTCTTATGCAAGATACTTTACCTTACTTCAAGGTAAAGCGCCCGAAGAGACCCTCGCTTGAAAGCGCCGCGAAAGACGAGAGACGGGCGCTCTGTAGACAGCAAAAGAAGAAGCTACCTACCTGATGGGTAAGGTACGGATACAACACTGTGAGTTAGGTAAGCTGGGCTTCTTCGAGAGGTCCCGTCATTAGCGTGCCCCGCATCCGGGCGCGGCTTGGCGCGGTCGAGGTTGCCTCAGCATCCCGCACAGGACAACCTATGAAATGTGTTGGGCGCTGCCGTGAAGGAAAACGCTGGAAGGACAGTGAAGGGTTTTCTCTCCGGCCCTGGGTAAGGTACTAATCATTAAGTAAGGTACCTAGACCCAGAACGACATCGACTTGGGTTGGGGTGGTTAGGGCTCGGGGCGACACTCGAGCGCATTGCACGTGTGCGTCTGAGACACGCAGTTGTACCTGCTGATGGCTGAGTGCCCGAGGGTTAGATGGCAGTACCCAGGTAATTAGTTATTACAGATTATTATTCTCTCGATTTACACTACCTACCTGACTCTTCCAACACTACATACAGCCCATACGCTAGGTAGGGCAAGGTATCCGAGGATTCTTTCTTTGCCCGTAAGATCGGATCGACGCTCAGGCAGATGCTCTGATTGGGTCTGTCGCCCCCAAACTGAAGTGGTGGTGGTGGTGGTGGTGCTCTGGGCTGAGTGAGTTACTGGAAGGGGGGGGGGGCAGTTTTCTCTTTTCCTTTCATCGTCGCTCTCTGTCTCTTTTGCCTACCTATGTCCTCATAGTAAGGTAAGTAGTAACTGGGGCCTCGTCAGATTGCCGCAGTAATCCGTACCTGGCCACTTGGCCTGAGGCCGGCCTCAACAATTGTCCCTTTGACATTGAAAAAGGAAACTCTGGTGTCTTTGTGACATGTGATCCAAAGCCTTTGGGCGGGACAGGCGGGCACTTTCATCCCAAAAAACCCACCCTCAGTGCACTGCTTTAGTGGAATGGTGGGGCCCTCTCTAGAGGACTTCCCACTGGAAACCGACCCCCCCTGGCCGCCGTGTCGTAATTCCACGTCTAACCTTCAACACCTTCCTCATAATAAGGTAAGGTACTTGCCTCTTCCCCTCTTGCCGCTTCCTCTTCACACACGTTACCTTACCTCATACACACAACCACCTGCAACCCACCAACCTCTGCATACCTTACTAGACCAGGCAGGTATTTAGACAACTGGCAGCTCATGGACACCTTGAGCATCAGAACTACTCTTGCACTTCGCCCTTACCGACCCCCCTGTGTGTGAAGTTCCATCAGACTCTCTCCAGGACGTCGGCACTTTCAACAATCGCCAACCATTCTGCCAGAATGACCTCCTCGACCGACCATATTTCCAATGATGCTGGTCTTCGCCAGCGTCAGAGGCCAGCGTCAGAGGCCGCCCACACCGAAGACCTAAATCCCTCACTTCCCAGAGACGACCAGTCTCAGTCTTCCGACATCAGCCAAGACCTAGATGTCGACCAGAATTCCAAGAAGACCTTTGGTCGTACTCCGGACGGCACAGGTAGGCTACACGGTTGCTGTCTTCAATTCTGACTCCCGTTTGGTTTTGGAGGCTGACATGGCCTTCTCCCCCCCAGTCTTTACCGTTCCTACGACCCATGACATGGTGTCACAGTTGCTCGACCCGAGACAGCCCAAGAATCTTTCCGATTTGTTGGTCCTGGCCATCCTCGCACTCCAGATCGGCGCCGCCTACTTCATACCGGCCTCTTGGAAACGCCCCGTTTTTGCTCTCGTCTTTCTCTTCTGGAGAGCAGCCTATAATATCGGCATCGGCTATCTTCTCACCATTCAATCCCAACACCGCAGATTGGAGACGTGGGCTGCTAGATGGAAACTGTTTGAGCATCCCGACTCTGGCAAGCAGCCAAGGCCTTGGCTCTATAACATGCTCAAGCGAGAACTTGAGGCAAAGATCCCTGAGGACTACAGCTTCGAGAAGGCTCCCATGGAGTACAACACCTGGCTCGTCTTCCGCCGTGTTGTCGATCTCATCTTGATGTGTGACTTCGTGTCCTACTGTCTCTTTGCCATCATCTGTGGTCACACCCCCGAGGGCGAGAGCCTCGCGCTTGGTGTCGGTCGGTGGATTGTCGGCATTCTACTCGTCCTCTTCAACTTGTGGGTGAAGCTGGATGCTCACCGGGTCGTGAAGGATTATGCCTGGTACTGGGGTGACTTCTTTTATCTCATTGACCAAGAGCTGAACTTTGACGGCGTTTTCGAGATGGCGCCTCATCCCATGTACTCGATTGGATACGCTGGCTACTACGGCATTTCCATGATGGCCGCCAGTTATGAGGTGCTCTTCATTTCCGTCATTGCACACCTCGCCCAATTTGCCTTCTTGGTGATCGTTGAAAACCCTCACATTGAGAAGACCTACAACCCTCCTGCCCCACGCAAGCGAACGGTGTCGACTGCCGTCGGTGAAAATTCTGAGATTATCGCCATCAAGTCGTCTTCAGATACTGAAGATGTTTTGGTCGAACAAGCCTCAACCAACAAAGGAGCCCCGCCTCAAGTACACAACATGCTGGGTCTGAGCAACTTCGACTTATTCCGCATCACTGACACCTCGGTTCTCTTGCTTGGACTCTACTTGGGTATTCTCACCCTGGTCACGCCCTCAACCCAAGTTTTTCAGGCCATATTTCTGTTGCATGCTCTGCTCTGGCGCGTGTGGTATCATTTGGGTCTCGGGGCGATTCTGTACGGGCAATCCAAGAACAAGTTTTGGACGAGGCACTTCCTCAAGTTCGGCGAGACGCACAATGAGGCTTGGAATCAGTGGAAGGGTATGTACCACTTGAGCTTGGTCATGTCCACCAGTTCCTTCTTGGCAGCCTGCTGGAAGATGTACTCCCCTCCCGAGGACTGGGCCTACGGCTGGGTTCTGCTCAAGCACGTCGTTGGTGCGGGCCTTGTTGCCCTTCAGATTTGGACCTCTGTGAGCGTCTACGACTCGCTCGGAGAATTTGGCTGGTTCTTCGGGGACTTCTTCTACGACTCAACAGCAAAGTTGACTTACAAGTCCATCTACCGCTTCCTCAACAACCCTGAGCGCATCTTCGGCACCGCAGGCTTGTGGGGACTTGCCCTGATCACTTGGAGCAGAGCTATCTTCGTCATGGCACTGATCAGTCAGATTCTCACTTTGGCTTTCATCAACTTCATTGAGAAGCCGCATATGCAGAAAATCTACGGCAGGAGCGTGCGCCAAGAGGCGGGGCTCACCAAATTCATCAAGCGCTCTCTTCCCCCGCCAGTCCAAGGCTGGCAGCGAGGGGTTGATAAGGTTCTTGACGGTACCGCGCAGTTTATCGAAGAGTTCCTCGACACTGCGCGCCCAAAATTTGCCGCAGGCATCGAGACTATCGTCCGCGATACTTCCGCCCTTTTCAACAAGCACCCCGCCCGATTGACCATCACAAGGTTATCCCCAGACCTCGCAGGCCTCAACCCCAAATGTTACTCTCTCACAGTTGAAGGCACTCCTTCGAGCCTCTCCGCCGCGAATGAGCGGGCTACTGGCAAGGAGAGTGTGACGGCGCGTTTCCCTCGCGGTGTTGAGACTCAAATCTTCGAATATGGCGCGCCTCTCAAGGTCAAATGGCGTGCCCCACCCAAGCACGACAGCAAAGATTGGATCGGTCTGTACATGGTTACCGACAACCACTCCAGAGACATCACCGAAGTCTCTTCTCTGGGGCGATGGGTTCCTACAACTCCAGGCAACTATGACGCAGCCACCGCAGACAAGGCCATCCTGGTTCCAGACCGTCCTGTGTCGAAGAAGGATCCGTCAGAACCTGATCTTGTGGAGGGCGAGGTCATGTTTGAAGGCGATCGCTTGTGGTGGACCCAGGGCGTCTTTGAATTCCGTTACCACCACGCTGGCAGTCACAATGTTATGAACATCTCTCAGCCATTCGAAATCCGCATTGGCAAATTCGACGAAGAGGATGTTGAAGTAGACGCAAACGGCATATATGAACGGGCGGTTGAGGAAGCTCTGTTGCCCGTGGTGCAGAACTGCTGCGACCGTGACCCCGACATTGCCCCTAACACGGTAGAAGAATCATTTGGTGGTCATGTTGAGAGGGACGGCAAGTATGCCAAGCGGATCGTATACGCTATTCACCAGATGTTTGGCATTGAGTTTGCTCCCGCAATTGTGCCAGCTGACGGAAATGTCAAGAAGATGGCCTGGAGAATCTGCAACGCAAAGCAAGTTCTGGTAAGTTGATGAGGCAACCGCATCGTACAGGATGTCCGCTCACGAGTCACAGGCGCCATACAGTATGTCTGCATCCAAAGGAACCAGCACTCCTACGGGGGCCCCATTTGAAAAGGCCTGAGTGCGCTATCGAGCAGTCAATCTTGACCCAAACAGGTGCGCCCGTTGATTTTGCAGAATGCTGCGTGGATGGGAGGAAATCGGCATGGTCAGACAGCAGAATGATTTCGGCACAGGCTTGGTTGAGTGAGCCTGAACGTGTCGGTTTAAGTTGACCCGAACAGCGATCCGTCTGCCACAATTAAGAACTTGGTCTGGATGGGACAGGAAAAGCGTTTGGGATGGCGTCCGTGAGTTAGCCTTGAGAACAATAACATACCGCACTGCAGCGATTTCTTTCAGCAACACAACAGCGTTGGTACATGAATTGACAAACCTCACCGATCAGCAGAGCAGGCCCCACGAGACACGGCACGGAATCACGGCTGCAAGTTCCTGTTGCCCCAGATGTCTTCAGGTAAGTTATGCAAGAGCAGCCCCCACCGCCAGATGCACCTCCCCTTCTTCTTGCTGCATAACAGGAGCTGTGCAGGTTCGATGTGCCTGAGTTTAGGCAAAGAGGAGAGTGGCACTCCAGCAAAATGGAAGCATGGTAGAACCGGGGCCCGGTTGGTGCGGTCCGGCTTCGGAAGCTGTAGCATCGTCATTTAAGAACTAGGCTCCTCCAGACTGCAACGGGGATAGCTTCGTTGGTGAAGGTTAGCTCTCCGAGATAGGCACTAGATTCTGTAGATGCCCAGGCCGCCTGGGCTTCAAGGCTGCAGCCGTAAGTGACTCGCCGGCAAGGAAGAGAGGGTCTAGTCAAAACAGTGGACGATGCCTGCATACGGTACCTGCTATCACAATTTTTCATTGTCAGCTTGCGTCGACCGAGGGTGAAGGGACGATACCAGACGGAATGCCGTGGGAAGAGGTTCTGCAGTCGCCTAAAGTCGCACCCAGCCTTGCGCTATCCGCAGACGTGAGAATGTTTGCTGTACAGTACCATTCGTATACCCAAGGTATCCCATTACTACGCATCCTGCGGTCGCTCATCATGTATGCGAGCCACCGATACACCCACATGTCAGCGTTGCGTCAACACATGGCAACTTCACGTCCTTCAAGCCAAGTTAGGTAAGCAGCCAATCAAGTCGATGCACCCATCAACTGTGTCATCTGACTGCCGGAGGTTGGCGGCTCCCAATTGGATGACTTGGCGACAGGAGGCTGTCGATGGTGAGCGATTACATATGTGCAGCGGTGAGAATAAGGTGAGAGTTCGCACACAGGGAGAGAGGGAGTGAGGGAGAGGCTGCTGAGACACTGGAGGGAAGAGAGGCGGCGGGGACCGTCTTCCAAGCCGAGCCCGGTTCGACGGGCCAGGCCGATTCGCCGACCGTCATCTCCGTGTCTTGTCCATCCCCACTCTCTTCCCCCGTCACACGCGCAGCCATCTCTCCGCTTGTTCCTCCTGCCCTCCAGTCTTTCCCCTCCATTCTCCTCGTGCTCCTCTTTGGCGTCCTCTTTCTGTTCTCCACATTCTCCGCATCAGACACGGCACACGCAAGGTAACCTTCTCCACCCGAACCACACTTTCCAAAGTTTGTGTGACACTCATTTTCGAACGGCTTGCTGTAGTAGTGGTGTGCCCGCGCGAACGTCGGACGAAGAGACTCTGCAGTTCGCGCTCTTCATTCGGCTCATCCGACGTGTTCATCCCTCGTTCTCTTCACCCGAGTTTCCTTGCGAGAGTTTCAGGGGAAAGCCGGTCCATACCGCCCACCGCTTGGCGAGTGGTGCGGCCCTCAACGGCCGGATATCTTCTCCCAAAGACGACGGTGCGCTCCAGCACTGGTGCTTCACCCCTGAACGGCTACAGGGTATGGCCCTACCGACATCAACTTCCCGCCAGGACCATTAACCATTCTTCAAAAAGTGCCCGCCCTTCACTCCGCCTCCAACAGGAGTTCCAACTTGCCTGACTCTCACCCTCCTTCTCACACACGCCCTCGCTCAGACTCTCTCTCCCTGTGCGTGTCCAAACACACCACATCCGCGATTCTCCGGGGTTACCGCTGCGGAGGTCTGCCCCGGATAAAGTGTCGAACCCTTTAAGGTTACGACTAGAAGCACGTAAGAATCTCGTTCGCCTCCAGAACGGGTAACCTTGGCCCCAGTTTCGCCGTCCAAGCAACCGTAGTCTGTGGGGTTTCCAAGGCAGAAAATACCAGCAAGACCAGGGAGCCAAGGTCATTCATCAATGGGAAAATCCTTAACAGACCTGGAGGCAGGACCCGTCCTTACCCCTGGCTCATGGCGTCTTCTCGACCTTCGTAGGCTGGTCCCGGTTGGGGTACTACCGAAAATGCGCCGTCCTCGCTCTTCAAGACGACGTCGACCCTTTCTCCCATCGTCGCATTCCGTACTTGCTTTTCTTGCCGTCTCTCTCGTTCTGTTGTTGTGTCTCGTTTCCGTCCTGCTGCTGACGTGCTGCGTCTCCTGTCCCTCACACCGTCCCTGCCACTCGTTTACGAAGCTCGTTATCAGTGTCGTACTCCAGCTGCCCAATATGATGCGAGATTTGCTCCCAGCAGGCTTCCTGCCGTTGCTGCTGTCGTCCTTGGCAGGGCCCGCGCCGGCCGCTGCTACGATTCTCTTTGCGTCGTCGTACAGCGGAGCCATCACCACCCTCAACTTCACGCTGTCGGGCAACAATGGCACCCAGTCTACCTTGCAGAACACCTCGACCTCCAACGGGTGCGCCCCCAGCCCGTCGTGGCTGACCCTCGACAAGCCTAACGCGAAGCTCTACTGCACGGATGAGGGTCTGACCACCGACCACGGCACTATCTCGTCCTTCACGACCGGCCCCGATGGCAAGCTGGAGCAGCTGGCCAAGGTTGACACAATCAGCGGTCCGGTGAGCGCTGTTCTTTTCGGTGAGAAAGAGGCCGGCCTGGCCGTCGCTCAGTAGTAAGTCCGAATATTTGTTTCTCGATGAATGGTCAATCACCTGCCCTACAAGTTGTCACTTCATCGACCTCGCCATGAACATACATGCAACCCCCGCGTGCCAAACGGCGTTGATGACGTTTTCTCCCTGGATCATGGCTAATATCTGACGCAGTGGAGGCTCCTCTCTGAGCTGGTTCGACATCTCGAACCCAGCGGCCATCACGCCCGTCAAGTCCGAGACTTTCAACATGACCGGCCCAGGCCCCAACCCCTCGAGACAAGAGGCACCTCATCCTCACGAGGTCATCCTCGACCCCAAGGGCCAGTTCGTGCTAGTCCCCGACCTGGGGGCCGATCTCGTCCGCGTCTTCGCCGTCGACGGCAAGAACCTTGCCGCTGTTGAACCCTTGGTGGCCGCCCCCGGCAGCGGACCCCGCCATCTCGAGTTTCTCGTGACTCCCGAGGGCAAGACGTACATGTACCTCATCGCCGAGCTGGCAAACACCGTGACCGCCTACGACGTCACCTACCGCGAGAACAAGACCCTCGGCTTCAAGGAGGTGTACTCTGGTTCGACCTACGGCGCTGGCAACACCGCGCCCGCGGGAGCCAGCGGTGCCGAGATTTGGATTTCCGTATGTTCCGTAACTCTGTGAACACCTGGCGATGATGATGATCATGCCTGGCTAACACTTTACAGTCCGACGGAAAGTTTCTGACCGTCTCCTCCCGAAACGACAGCGCTTTCAGCATCACCAACCCCGACACCAACGAGGGCGCCCAGATTCCGTCCGACTCCCTCAACAGCTTTACCATCAACGCGCAGACCGGCGAGCTCACGCTTCTGCAAAAGTTCCCTGCCGGAGGCCGCATCCCCTGCCAGTTCTCCGTCAACAAGGCCGGCTCGCTCGTTGCCGTCGGTCTCCAGTCGGACAGCCGCGTCGTCCTCATCAGCCGCGACGCCACCTCGGGCAAGCTGGGAGAGATCATTGCCAGCACCAAGGTGGAGGGCGAGGTCACTGCTGTCATCTTTGACGAGTAGGTCTGTCGGTCTCCTCTCGGAGGGCCAACGTTTCCGTCCCGGACGGTAGTTTTGGGAGGGTGGTGAGGACACGATAAAACAGTCCCCCCCCCCCTTTGGATCATTTCTACAGCGAGGCAACCAACCCCTTGTCTCACTTACAACGGGCTGTCTTATTCTTGAAGCACGAGGCATCATGTTCATAGCATTTACCAGATTTACGCACAAAAATAAGAGTTGGGTGAACCTGTGTCTCTCGCGCATGCATGCACGCTGAAGCGTTCATCGGGTTCCGTTCGCGACCTGCATCTCGCGGGTCAATGGGCTTGCTTCTTCCTGTGTCATAGAAATGGACAGTGGAAACACCATGCCCACCGGGTATGGAAGAACGGCTCGATACCACTCTGAACCATGGAAATCAGCAGACGACGGTGCCAAAGGTCGGTTCACCTGCCGCGGTTGCGTCGAGAGGGTGGGCACGGCAGAGAAGGCTCTGGCGAGCGACCTGCAGGAAGCTATGGGCGCCTTGAATTTGGTATCGAATAGGATTGTTGAAGCGGGTTTTCGGGAGAGGAGACCCAAGGCACGCAGGAGGTGTAGGTAAGGTATTGATTGTGGTGTCAGTCAGGGAGTGGCCGCCCGGCCGCCCGCACCCCGGATTCGCGGGGACAGGACCACGGGCGGGGACAGATGGGACGCTGGGAATTGAACAGTACCTGTCGAAAAAGCGGTTGTTGGTCGCGGGATGGCGGGGGATGACATGTTGTCGAGTCGCAAGCTGGAGGGAGACACGGCAATTATTGGTTCACGAGTGACGGTTGTAATATGTGGCAGTGGGATGATGGGATGCTGCCCGGGTTGTTCGCGTAGCTTGAAATTATAAGGAGGTGTCTGAATGCTAAGGGACATTCCATGTATGAATTGAATTGTCCAAGATTAGCGAGAAGCTCCTTTGATGGAATTCATCCAGCAGTGTACCCTTTGTAGCGCCTGCACCGCGTTACCCCAAAACCCTCCCCGCCATGCCCGACTCCAATCCATCCATCCACCCACCCACGCGAAAGGACGCCAACGAGACACGACACCACACGGCTGAGAGAAAACCAACACCCCTGTCCTGCATCCCCTCCCCGGTTCCGTGGTCTTTCGGTTTGCCATCCCATGCCCATTTCGTCCCATGCCCGTTGCAGTCTTCGGTTCTGACTGGCCTGGCCTGGCCTGGCCCGACATCCTGCTGGGGGCCAGGGACATGCAGCCCGGGGCAAAGGCGACGAAGCAACAAGAGGAGAGAGAGTATCCATCCGTACACAGCAGCTACCGTAGCCTAGCAAGCAAGCATTGGATCGCACCAGTCAGTAGTCGTATGGCATCCTCCGCATTTTCCCTCCCATCGTTTCTTGGGACCATGTGGTGTCTGTCTCCCAGAATAATAAGAATGATACCTGCTCCACTACCGCGCATCACCTCACCCTCTTCCTCCTCCTCCTCATCCTCCCCCGACTTCTCTCTCTCTCTCCCCCGTCGTCCAACCCCCCGCCCCCTACCTACTCTCAAGTGACTGGTGAAAAAGCTTCCTCGATAGCCTCGAGTGTGGCCTGACAGTCTTTGCCGTGGGTCGACGACTTAAAAAGCCTTGGTCGCACCGAGGAGCCCGCCACTAACACGTACTTATTTATACCTTGCCTAACCTACCTTACCTACCTACCTTGCCTAGGTAGGTAACCACGACGGGCAGCTACCTAATCATTTCGTCCTCGCGCGCCCGCCCTGCCCTGCCCTGCCCGTCCGACAACTGACTGCCCGCTTGCTCGGACGTTTCCCCGTCAAACGATCCACCAACTAACTCAATTCCATCCACTCAACCCGACTCGGCTTTCTCTGCTTGCACTGTGCTGTGCTGTGCTGTGCTGTGCTGTGCTGTACTGTACTGCGCTGCGCTGCGCTCTCGCGGCGCATCAAAGTCTGCTCGTCACGTCTTCCACACAATTACTCCGCCTCCATACGCAGGCAATGTCCCCGTCCTCGACGGGCGACTCCCCCCACTCAGCCAACGGCACAGCGGGGAGGCCCTTCTCCGTCCCCTCGCGCGACAACTTCAACATCGAGATTCCGTCGCCCTCAATGACGTCCATCGTAAACGGCATACATCCACTCAAGTCGCCCGCCTCTCTCAAGACCCAGAGAACACCCAGTTTCAGCAGAGATGGTATCATTGGCGCCACCCACAAAGCCCGGAACATGTCTCAGTCTTCCGATCACCGCCCCGATGCTTTGACCAACGGTGTACACAAGCCGTCCAGTGACGAGGGCTCCAACCCGCTCAAAAGGAGAAACACAGACGCTGGCGTCGACTACCCGAGGAGGAGAGCCACCATCGCGGTACGTGGGCGTCCTTGACGATAGTCCTGCCCTGCACACGCAGACCTGCCACAGGGCTCATCACTGACGACCGCAATAGTGCGAAGTGTGTCGCTCTCGCAAGTCTCGCTGCGATGGAACCAAGCCCAAGTGTAAGCTCTGCACCGAGCTCGGAGCAGAGTGCATTTACAGAGAGCCGGGCATCAAGCTGGACGCTGGCGACAAGTTGATTCTGGAGCGCTTGAATCGTATCGAGAGTTTGCTGCAGATGAACATGGCCGCGGGCCAGGCCAACGGTGGCATAGCCATCAACCAGGACTCTCCCTCAATGAGCAACGGCTCAGGACTCAATGGAGACAGTATGATGGGAATCTCAGGCACCGGCAACTTCGTCTCAATTATTCCTAACGGTGGTCTAGGCACCTGGAACAATCCGACCAACATCTCAACCATGCCCAAGCTACACACCAACGCCGCCCTGCACCTGCTTCAGTGGCCTCTCATCCGCGATCTCGTATCTCGACCCTACGACCCGCAAATCCTCCTGCAGCTGGAAATGGCCCGCGAACCGCTGCATTCACTCACCAAAACCCCATGCGTCGACCTCTCCAACACCACCGCCTACATCGAGGCTTATTTTGAACGAGTCAATGTGTGGTATGCCTGCGTAAACCCTTACACCTGGAGGAGCCACTACCGCACAGCCCTTTCCAACGGTTTCCGAGAGGGCGCCGAGAGCTGCATCGTCTTGCTTGTTCTGGCATTGGGTCAAGCGAGTTTGAGAGGCAGCATCTCCAGAATCGTTCCTGGAGAGGATGCGCCCGGTCTGCAGTACTTCACCGCAGCCTGGGCCCTTCTTCCCGGCATGATGACATCCAACAACGTCCTGGCTGCCCAGTGTCACCTGCTGGCTTCGGCCTATCTGTTCTACCTCGTGCGACCGCTCGAGGCCTGGAACCTACTCTGCACCACAAGTACCAAGTTGCAACTTCTACTCATGTCCCCCAACAGGGTGCCGCCCAATCAGAGGGAGCTGACTGAGCGCATCTACTGGAACTCGCTCCTGTTCGAGAGCGACTTACTGGCCGAGTTGGATTTGCCACATTCGGGTGTCGTTCAGTTCGAGGAGAATGTTGGCCTCCCTGGTGGCTTTGAGGGCGAGGAGCAGGAAGCCATTGGCCGAGACGACCTGTGGTACTTCTTGGCCGAGATCGCGCTCCGGCGGCTCCTCAACAGGGTCAGTCAACTCATCTACTCCAAAGACTCGATGGCGTCAACCACCAGTCTGGAGCCGGTCGTGGCAGAACTCGATTTTCAGTTGCAACAATGGTACGAGAGCCTGCCGATCCCGTTGCAATTCCCGTTTGGCCGCACCGTGCTCTCAGATCCGGTGCAGACGGTCCTGCGCTTGCGATTCTACGCCTGTCGGACAATCATCTACCGCCCGTACATCTTGGCCGTATTGGACAATGAGCAGGCTGTGTTGGATCCCGCTGTCCGACAGAATTGCCACAAGTGCTTGGAAGCCTCCATTCGGCAACTGGAGCACATCAATGCGCAGTAAGTGGTACTCATTGGTCACGCCACATGCGGTGGTGATGGCATGCCACTCTCGACGTACCGCCGCTAACTCGCCGCAGTCATGCCGGACATATGCCATACTTGTGGCAAGGTGCCCTCTCGATTGTGTCACAGACACTCCTTGTTATGGGTGCGACCATGTCACCCTCTCTGAGCAGCATTCTGCTTACCCTCGTTCCTCACCGGGAAACCATCGACCAGATCATTAATGACGTGGTTATGGAGATCGAGCGATATTCTACGCTGGCGCCTAGTCTCAGCTTGGCAGCGGAAATCATCAAGGAGGCCGAAGTCAGACGGAGAGCATACTTGAGCGGTTGAAGGCTATGCCAGTCCGCAGCTCATATGACCTTCCTCCAACATTCTGGGAAGAAGACCCACACAGCACTCGCCATGTCCAGCAACAGACAACACGCGTGTGTGGCCTCGCGTCTGACAGGAGTGCACAAGCACCCTCAACATTCCTGGCTCCAGCCTCAATTTCGACTACAAAGCGTCTTCAGTCTTCCAGGCATTGTGAACCCCCGGTGATATCGCTTCCCGGCCTTTCGTAGCGTCCCCAAACCTGGGGAAGCGGGCGCACTCAGGCAGCGAAATGCCACAGAAACATCTGGGGTGCAGAAACAGTCTGGGGTTGCATCACCTGTGGAAGGGATGTGTGGAGACCCGCAAATTCGGGAGGCGTGGTTGGCGGGTAATACTGGGCTCACCGGTATTCGGACCGACACTCCGGCGCTCGCCCGTCAAACCAATGAATCCATCCTACGCCAACCCTCTTCAAGATAACTCACCCGCCATCTCCGGGAATGACAGAAGGATCACGGGGGCAGAGGCTTGGTTACTGTCATTTCTCACCAGCGCAACTCTGCTGGTGGTTGGAGTGATTCCTCAGCGGCTGGCTTCCTGCTGGCGGCTTCAGAGACGCCACCTCGCCAGCAATCTGGCCGCAAGTCAGTCGAAGCCGCTCACAGCAGTCTCGCCCGACCCATGTAGCCGTCCCGTTGGTGATCGGCACTTCACTGGACTTTGTCACAGAGCCTGGGGTAGTGAAGATGAAAGATTTTCAAGCCTGCGGTCAGGAGAGATATTTCACTTCTGGATTTACAGGTCTATTTTCCAAGATATCACTGTACGAACTAGCAATGCCAATAAAATACCCCTGCGTGTGCTGAAAAGACCAACACAAGTCCAAAAAGCATGCGTCTCTACTAAACCCTGATGATGCTCGGATAGGTGCAGCACAGTGTCCATCCATCAAAGTGCCCTAGATGCCAAACAAGCCATATAACCCCCAATTCAGAAGGTCGCAGTATATGCTCAGCAGGACGTGAGATTATTCTGCAGGGCGATCAGTCCAGAGACGCAAACTTACCCCAACAATTTGGCGCTCTGCGGGGTTCCCATCCACGAGTTGCATACGCGCAGGGGGAACACTTGGAGGACGCAGGTCAAGCGATCTCACATACAGGGCAGTCACAAGGCGCGCTATGCTCAGTTCACATTGTGCCCCCCCCCCCCCCCCCCCCCCCCCCCCCCCCCTCTCCCCTTGTTGTAAGTGGACGACGCAGTTTCTTGGCAGCATACAGTCAATCTCGCGGTTGTCTGCCTCGTGGGTTCTTGATCGAACACGACCCATTTAATGGGGACATGCGCGGGTAAGCAAACGTATACAGGTCCAGATCCATGCTCTCTATGGACAAGGAACCCATATTGATGGATTGATATTGGTAGCTTCATATCGCGCCTTCTGGAAGCAGCCAAGGTATCCTTCAACGATGTGGGTGCCGGCATGCCTCATATCGACCCGTGCCATTGTCTATGCACGAGGCCTGGCGCGCGCCACATAGCCAACCGACTGTCTCAAAGTCGACAGCCGGCATTCGATCGTGGTGAAACATTGCCTCTGCTCGCCAGTCTCTGTACGATATCAACATGCGCTCCGAGCCCGCAGAAAGGCGGCGTCGGTCCAAAGGAATGCGCGGGCCAGTCGTCCCCATGTCACAGCAACACCCCCTTTCGGACCCCTCTGGATGCACGTGGGGTATGTGCGAACCACTGCGTAACAAGCCTCCCCGATAGACGGCGCTTTGATGCTGGAAGAGTGAAGGCAAATGGCACCGTAGTACCGGGACCAAGTGTACGTTTTCGAGTGCCGTTGCGGATGTGGGGTTCAAAGCCGGAGTCCAGGATGCGGGGACGGACCAGATGGCCCTGTATGGACAATCGTGGGACCGAAGCATCGGGGGAGGGGCAGGATGTTCTGTGGAATACGGAAGATCCACCAATCCGAGCAAAGGCGAATTGTCAAAATCGGTGATGGACGCGAGAAATTGTGTTTAGGCGCCGCCACATAGGAGAAGAAGTAGAAGCCGGTATTTGTGCGCATTATGGTCCGCTCGGTGTGCCGGGGTTGAGGTGGGTGCGGCCTTGCTTGGAAGAGTGGTAACTTTAGCCTGGCCTCGAACCTCTAGAAGTCTTGGGTGTAGATGCAACAAAACAGGTGTGTTGCCAGAGGCGCTGTATCTCAAAGAGCGAGCACTGAGGTAGACATGTTGCATTCATTCATAGTAAATTATCGTTGACGCCATCTGCATAATCAGTCAGAAGCACACGAGCTTAAACTCCGTTGCTGGGCTATGAACACTCGAGGTAATCTACCCGCCTTAAGTTCTACTGAATATCATGTATAGTCACCTTGTGAGTGGTCGCCTGGTCGTCGTTCTCGTCGTTGTTTAGGTTCTCGTTGTCGTCGATCTTTTCCGACCTAGGTGACGTCACAATGGAGTACCCGAAGAAGGCATTTCGAGCTCGGGTCTTGGTACGTATAAAGAGTTACACATTGAATTTGCTGTCAGTCTGCTTCTCTTTCGTAGTGCTTTGACTCAGAACGAGGACGAAGACTTGTGTGTTAGAGGATAAAAGAATGGAGGGGTGGCCCACGGCTCCGATGCGGGCTCTAGCCTTGACCAGGGTTATCTCTCTCCAGTTAAACCCTCGGCCAGTATATTCTGCTCAAGTCCGCACGTAGGACGTTGAGTAAGCCAGGAACTCGTCGCAGAAACATCTGAAGATAATCGCCGGTACGGTCTAAGAAGAATCCCAACACAGTCTCCGGCTTGCTGCATAACATGATCCGATCACCGCGAGAGGACAGGCCTCTATCAGAATGCGATAAGCACGTAAACCCGGTATCAGGGCTGCTTTATCTCATGTCTGGAACGATTCGTCCAAGATTGTCGCCACATACCCAGGTGCAGTTCGTCAGAACGTAGGGGCGACACGACTGAGTGTATCTCCATGGAGCCACGTCAACGCGATCGAGCAGTAGCACATCTTTCTAAGCGGCTCATTTTGAGGCTGCACTTTATAGAGGCGGTTGCCGGGAATGGGAATGACAAGTAGCCTCGATCATGGATAAGGCGGTCAGCCGCACGAGACCAGGCAGGAGCTCCGACCGCCGGGCCGGCCCCGCACCGGCCAATCGGGACGGGAATGCACCGCAGGCATCGGCAGACCGAGACGCCGGTCGGACTGGCTAGCGCGCATTATAGTGCATGGCCCAATTTTGCACGTTGTGGCGGACCTTGGAGTCTGGACACAGCATGCGGGATTTCAGTGTTCGATATCGTGGGGAAGAGTGGATTATTAGGGTAGACCCTCAGTACCTTAAGTAGTAACCTTGGCACCTTGGGTTCCCTCAGCGTACATGAGACTTTGTGTTGGATCACAGCCCTCATGACGGGCCGGCACCGTTGTCATGGGTCAAGATGGCATGGCGCGACGCCACGGTGCGTTACTCCAGCGGCTCTCTCGCTTCTGCGACGTCCGCGCACTGCAGACGGCTGTTGTAGGACGGGTCGGGACAGCTTTGGGAGGGCAAATCAGGGCACATGAGGGCAAATCCAGGGCAAATCCAGGGCAACGGCGGCCAGAGCGGTCAGATCATCCAGGGCAGCCCCTGTTGAGCGACAGCGCTAGCATCAGGGCTCAGCCTCCGGTTCGCTCCCGCGAAGCATCCTTCAGGGTTCCTTCACCGTTCCCAGAGGCACTTTACCTCCCGTCCATTCACTGTCAGCCAGCCTGTCCCGCGCTGCTGGAGGCTCAGAGTGTGAGCTGAAGTGAACCGACCGACCGTCTAGAGGTGTAGGAGTTCGGACTGGCCGCGAGCTCAGACGACCACGCAGGACAACACACGACGGACGCATCGGCCGTGTGGCTTTGCCGTCTGTCCGTCACGTCAGCATCCTCTGGGACGGAATGCCGACGTGATGGAACCAACTTCAAACAGGCTGGGGCATCTGTACGAGTCGACCTTGATTGCTTCAATCTGCCTTCTCAAGGTGGTCAGTCGGTGGCAGAGTCTGAGTGAGTGGCAGAGACCGAGACAGCAACGTCCCGTGTCGATTCCACCCCGCTGCCGCAACACACAGCCCTGGGCGTGGAAGGGGAGCCAATCGGTTGCCTCTGTGGCGCCCCTAACCCCCTTTCGCAGCTGCAGCTCGGGCTATGGAATGACTCTCTCACTCACAAACGGCCTCGCCATGTTGCAGTCATTTTCAGGTTTGAGGATTCGACGGGAAATGTCTCTCCCCTTGCTTGCTTTTCTGCCCTTGGAAAACGGGACTGGCTGGGACGGGGAATGGGAAACGGGACTGGGGACAGCCACTCGCGGCAACCTTAGGCTGCCTTGCCTTGCCTGCCTTTCTTACCTTGGACGTGTCTCGTGCCGCCGAATAAACAAGAAACCCTCGTTCCATCTGTCATGTCTTCTGCCTACCTACCTACCTGCCTCCCTACCCACTTCCAAGTCCGTATATAGCCTGGCTTGACCACCTCGTCCGTCTGCCTATTTCGCGATTCTGCCAGCCGTCCAGCAGACAGGAAGCAGCCTGCATCCTGCTTGGTCCCTCCCCTCTCATTTCTTACCTCTCCACAACACACGATAACCCGACCAAACAGCTTCCGCTGCTGCCCGATTGATACCTCACGAGAGCGAGGCAAACAATCGCCGGCGTCCCAATTCTTAGGGCGTGCCATATCATCTCTCGCCCGCCTGCATAGTGCATGGCCAACATGCAACCCGCCATCCAAGCCCAATCACAGCTATAGGCATGCATTAAGTCCGCCCACTCACGAGCAACCAGCTGTTCCGCTGCCCTTTTTTCCACACCCTCGACTCACGACTTCCCGTCCCGCCCTGCCTCGATCCCAACTTCCTCCCGCTCCCTCTCCCGGATGAGGCTGTCTGGCGCCAAATGGCCTACCGAGATGTGGAAGACTGGCACAGGAGAACGACCCGACGCCGCTACCCTTCAGGGCCGCTGCCTGTTGCTGACCATGATTGGCGTGCCGGTGGTGAGACATCCTTCGATTCGCTCCCATATCGGAGGCCCAAAGACCTTATACAAGGACCCGACGAGATGATTTCGTCCCCCGGACGAAGCCGAACCTCAAGGAACAGTAGCGGCGCGTCTGCTACCGTCGTCGAGACGATGCCCGTGCCCGTGCTGTCCAGAGCCCCGGCGACGGAAACCTATAGAAGGGGACGATATCCAGCCGCAGACTACGACTTTGATGGCTTTGGCGAGACTGAGTTGCCCACACCCCGCCTCAGGGTGAGCCCTCGGCGTGGCCGGAGCCCAAGAGCCGACCAGCACTCCCGGCCCCGTCAACCTTACGCAAGGGAGAGGTCGTCCACGTCTTCAGGCTCTGGCACAGACACCGAGACGGACGAGGAGTCAGCGACCAGTGTATCGACTCAGGAGGAACAACGCCAGAGACGGCACGAGAGAATGAAGCGGGAGAAGGAGAGAGAGAAGCATGAGAAACGCACGCGCCGCCTCGTAGTGGAGGAAAGGCGCCCCCCTCCAGAGGAAAAAAAGAAGAAGACGCCCAAGCGCCGCAGGAAGATTAAGGAAATCGTATATGTGGAAGAAGAAGATGATGAATCGACCGTGCACACGCCACGACAATCGCGCCAGTCTCTCGACGAACGTAGCAGGTCTCCCTTGCGGCATCGCTCTCGTCTGTCTCGTTCGGCTTCCGAAAGGCATATCTCGAGGCAGCGCTTCCACAGTCCTGCCAGGAGGCCTAGCCAGCACCGGCCTCCAGCAAAGACTTACGAGATGGCCTCCAAGCCTCCTACATCCTCCAAAAGGTTGGCGTACGGAACGCTCCCTTACTCCGGTGATTCTGACATTGGCCCGAGTAGACCTTCCAGAAGACATCGGTCAGATGTTGTGGATAGAGACTCCCGAATGGTTCGACGCTCCCACACTCTTTCGGGGGCGGCATCTCAGGTCACATCACACAGCACAGCTTCATCAAACAAACATTCATCTAATTTCATGGGTCAAAGGCTCGCCAGGAGCGTACGTTCTCGCTCGCCCGAGAAACCCGTCAAGATGTGAGTCGTCGTCTAGGAACCTCCGGGCTCAACCTTCCTCTGATGTGCCATGTGCTAATCCACTTACTCTAGGGCACAGTGTATGATTTGTATGGACGAACATCGGTCTTCGAAAGTTCCGAAGCTCAAATGTGGCCATCGCATGTGCGAGTCTTGTCTTGAATGGCGGTTCCAACTTTCCATCACAGATCCTCAGTCTATGCCTCCCAGATGCTGCACGCCAGACGTCATCCCGCTCAAGTACGTCGAGCGTCTGCTGTCATCTGACTTCAAGATGAAGTGGAACAGGAAGTACTTGGAGTACTCGACCCGCAACCGGATCTACTGCTCCTCGCGACGCTGCGGAGCATGGATCAGGCCATCGGACATCTATCGCAGAGGTAGTCGCAAGTGCGGCTCCTGCAGGGTATGCGGAACTGACGTTTGCTGCTCTTGCAAAGGAAAATGGCACTCGTCAAGAGATTGTCCCGACGATGAAGACACCACAAGGTTCCTTGAGCAGGTCAAAGAGGCCGGCTGGCAGCGATGCTATAAATGCAATCACATGATTGAACTCGAGGAAGGCTGCAACCATATGACATGGTAAGCATAATTGGTCTACCCCCTGCGGTCTAGGCTTTGCTGACGATAGCAGTCGCTGCGGAGCGCAATTTTGCATGATTTGCGGCGTCAAGTGGAAGAATTGCGACTGCCCATGGTTCAATCATGATACGACAGACGCGGATAGATTTCCCGACGTACAAATCCCGGCAGTGATCCAGCGGCTTGAAAGGTTGGATTTGACCACGACATCCAGGGGCATGCGGCCGGCGCTTCGCTCGGGGCCGTCACCTCGATCTCGGTCCCAAGATTACGAAGACAGACTTGTTCGCAGATTTCAAGACAATCGTGACGACGACACGCGCAGATTTTCGAGTTACGGAGACGACGACGTTTTCGACAGAGGATACGGGGAACTTACTGGCGCCAGCACGACGATTGGGAAATACGCCAGTGATGATTATCGCAGGGACGCTGACGACGTATTCGTATCCGGACCACCAGTGCCACCCGCACCAACGCCACCCGCAGCTTTCGAGCGACCCACGCCGACGGACTACATGTCAGGCGTCAACCGGGCACGAGGCCTCCCACAGGATACGATGAGAGACTCGATGGGCCAGCGCTTGGCTGAGCGCTTCTCGGAGTTCCGTTCTAGCCCGGGCGGCCCCTCCCGGTCGGGGATGATGGGGCCACCGCCGCCGCATACGGATTCGCCTCTCGGGCCGATGACGGCTTCCCCCCTGGGGCCTCCTCCCCCTCCTTTGACGGCGCCCCTGGGAATGGGGCCTCCGCCGCCAATGCCGATGCTTCGGCGACATACAATGGAGGAGGAAATGTATAACAGCGCTAGAACCATGCGACCATCACAGCGAGTAGCACCTGAACGTATGGTTCATGACCACGAGACAGAGGCAGCGATACACGCCCCGCGAAGCCGGCGGCGTCCATACGCGGAACCCAAGTCTTCCACGCTCGCCGGCCTCACAGGACCCGGCCGCGGTATGAACCGGGTGTTCGAGTGGCGGAATCACGTCTACCCAGGAGACCCGGAAGACGGCGCTCGGGCATAGCGACCCTGTACTTACGACAGAAGATCAAGACCAAACGAACAAGGTATCTCAATGACAGCACATGACACCGGACACAGGACACACGACATGATTGACGACGATTTGATATTTGGCAGTTTTGTTGACGTTGCACATTTGGAGAGGCAACTTGCCGTTTTGTGGGTTCATGCTTGTAGTACTAGGCGTGTGGTCTCCCGAGGTGGGCATGGATGTAAGAGTTTCTAGTTGCTGAGGGAGAAGTGTAACGCGCATACTCTATTTCTAGGAAGCACGTCGTATCAAGGTTTATCTGGCGTTACGTCGCGTTGCGCTGCGCTTCCGAACTGAGTGTTGTTTCTCATGTGAACTTTCTGCCTCGGTCAGTTCGCTTCTGTGCGGCGCGGCGAACAGCGGGAATGAATCTCATGTGCGTTCTCGTCCGAAGGCGTGGGCCAACGAGGTAGGGCTTGTATCTGGCAGGCCATGTTCTCGACCTTTTTGGATCGAACAAGCTTTGTGTGGCCTTGCACTTTAGATGGGCAATGTCAATGCTGCCGTTGGCCGAGGGGATTGTGGGACAGGAGGAGTCTGGTGGTTGGTGGTGGGCACGACGGCGGGTTGTTGCCAAGGCAGATGGCAGCCTGGGAAGTCTAGGCTTCCCTTACGGACCCAGGTGCGGGATCAACAAGACTGAGGCGTGCGGCGGATCTTGACTCGCCCCGTCGGCGGTCGTAGTGGGAAAGGGGGGGGCGGCAGAACGTGACGTGGTGCGGTTCCTGGGCTGTTGTTCGCATTGAAGCCCATCTCAGATCTCAGGGTAGTGCCGGTTACACTCTTGTATGCGACGCAGCATCTCCCAGCTGTGCAGGCGGTACTCGGATGCACCCACATTGCACATGGACGCACGTCCACGGGGGATGGGGGGCAAAAATGCCTTTAACACATAGTACCACGTAATGCGCAGTACGCCTGGCCGTTCATCCATCTCGATGAATTGTTAGTTGATCGGACCTGGTCCCCTGCCAAGACAGATGATGCCTGCGCCTGGGCATCCAGGGTAGGCGAGGATGAGCATGCTTGCTTGGCTTTGCTGTGGCACCTGGACCGCACACCCTCTCTTCTCCTTGAATAGTATAATGACTTTCTGGCGTTGGCAAGGACCAAGTGCCCGTTCCTGCAAGACGCTTGCATCGCAAGGTGCTGAGTCTGACCGACTTTAGATGATGAAGCGCGTGAGGTGAAATTGGGTTGGGTCTGGACTGCGAGGGGCAAAAGTCAACCATTGAGCTCAGCAGCAACTTCCCGGCCATCGAAATCAGCTTTATGGGGCAAAGGAGAGGGAGACGAAGAAGCGAGATACCTACGGCGGCAGTCGGATGGGAATCAGCACGGGATGGTGAGGCGAGCGGCCTGCAAAGGAGAAGGGGGAGGTAGAAGAGGCCTTAGGTAAGTACCCAAGGAACCTTAAGGTAAGGTAGCTGAGGTAAGGTAGCTTCTGCCGCGCCGGGCGTCTTTTGATTGAGTCGGCAGTGGGTGCTTACCTACCTTCCCGCATTTGTCCCTGGTCCTCAACTTCCGGATGCCTTGCCCCAGCTGCGTTGGTGGCATCCAATGAAGCGTCGCGCTGCTTGGCGTCCGCTGTGAAGGTTGCATCATTGTCCTGTGCGCTCTCTGCAAGCACTGCAAGCAACTGTTGCTTAGCGTCCCCGGAGTCTTGGGTTTCCTCGTGCCTATCCTGTCATCGCTCCCGGGCTATGGCTGCTTCCCGACTTCGCCTGCTTCTGCTGATGCGCTGTCGCAGTTATCTACCTTGCCATGTTGGTGGATAGGCACGCGCTCAAAACCCGGAACCGAACGTGCCTTACTTTACCTTTTGGACCGCGAGTTTGAGCCTTCGCTTTCCAAGACGAAGTGCTGCTCGTGCTTCCCAGCCTCACCCCCCCCCAGACCACCGACCGACCCGACTATCTACCTCTCCTAGGCTACCTTACTTTACCTTATCCCATCGCTTTTCCCTCCTCCCTGTCCTATCACCCGTCTCAATACACGTCCTACTATACTATCCGTACTCTTGCCTGTGTGGGATACGCCCCGGCCCTCTCGACACCATTCTCTCCCATCTTCCGTGCGAATGCGAGATCGAACACGCGACCGGACTTCCGCTATTCCCTATCTCTGACGGCCGCTGCCACTTCACTAGTCTTCTGGCTCACTACAAACTCGACGACCCCTTCACTTCCCCGTCCGCCGCCACCGAGGAGCGACCCGACCGGAGATGACGGCGTCAGCAACGGACCGACGATAGCAGCTCTCTCGTTATATACGCCGAACCTACTCTTTACCTCTCCCCATCCGCACCGAATCGATCCACGCCGGCGCATCCAACACACTCTCCGATACCACCATGCTTCTCGTATACCAAGTCGGGAGCGTCAAGATCGGCGAGGTCGTCCGCTACACCGTCACCTACACACCCTCTCAAGACCGAATCCTGCCTTCGCCCGAGCGCCTCTATCTGCGCGTTCGCAACACCTCAGCAATCGCCCTACGCGCAGCCTTCGTCCACGGCCCATACACTCTTTCCGCCGCCGCTTACCCCTCCAACTTCAATCCCAACGTCAAGTTCGCTAATCCCCGTCGCTATGGAGTTCCCGAATTCGAACCCATGCTCAAGGCTGGCGGCTCCTGGGAGAGCGAGCTGATTGTCCCGGAGCATATAAGGCAGAGTGCGGGGACCGGAGGAGGCAGTCACTTTGGCGGATTCCCGGACCACGAGACCGAGAGCGCAACTTGGATTGTCGAGGTATCATCACAAGTCATCTTTTCGACCTCGGCTGCCGTGGGCTACGAGGTGACAATAGCAAGAGATGCCAAGTCCCTGAACTTGAGCTACTCTCTGCCCGTCATCGGCGGCCAGGCGCAGGTCCCCCAACCCGGCAAGGTCGCCGACTTTCAGCAGAGCCTCGGTGCCAAGGACGGACATCATCCGGCGCAGCCGAAGGGCGTCTTCTCCAAAGCCATCGAGCTCAAGGTGGAGGACACGGCCGCATTGTGGAATACTCCGAGGCTTCCGGGCTGGGATGATCTCAACATTGACCGTCTCAAGAGCCGGCCTCGTAAGGACCAGCCCGTCGAGAGTGTCACCCACGGTAGTAGTGCTCCGGCAGAAAAGAAGGCTGAAGAGAAGCAAAAGAAGGTCCATTTGGTAGTCTTGACCCATGGCTTACACAGCAACCTCGGAGCAGACATGCTCTATCTGAAGGAGAGCATTGATTCAACGGTTGCCCAGGCCAAGATCGATGCCAAGGCAAGGCGTGCCAAGGAGCGTGCAGAAAAAAAAAGCAAAGAACAAGCCGATACGAGCGGGGCCAGCTCTTCACAGCAGAGTGCCGCCGAAGATGACTGCGCAGCAGAGGATGATGGAGATGAAGAAGAAGTAATCGTTCGAGGCTTCTCTGGTAATGCGACAAAGACGGAGAGGGGCATCAAATACCTGGGTAAGAGACTGGCTAGATACGTTCTCTCCATGTCCTACCCCGATCAGCCCTTTCTTCCGTCCAAGAAAGGACATGCCGAGTCAGCAGTCGCTGCCGTCTTTAACAAATCTGAACCAGACAGCACCAAGGCAGCCCACAAGCACAGCACTATACACAAAGAAGAGATTCAAGAGAAGCGTCCCTTCACCATCACCAGCATCAGTTTCATTGGACATTCACTGGGTGGACTGATACAGACATACGCCGTTGCATACATTCAGAAACACTCCCCAGAGTTCTTCAACATTATCAAACCGATCAACTTTGTTGCCCTTGCCACACCTTTTCTTGGCCTCAGCAATGAGAACCCTCTTTATGTCAAATTTGCCCTCGACTTCGGGCTGGTTGGCAGAACCGGCCAGGATCTTGGCCTAACCTGGAGGGCGCCGACCATTGCAAGGAGTGGGTGGGGCGCAATCGTCAGTAACCTCGGAGAGAGCGCGCACAAGAGGGTCATGGGAGAAGTTCAGCCAGAGTCAAAGCCTCTGCTTAGGATCCTGCCGACGGGACCAGCACACACTGCCTTGAAGAAGTTTCGCAACCGGACAGTGTACTCCAACGTCGTCAACGATGGCATTGTGCCACTCAGAACTAGCTGTCTCTTGTTCTTGGACTGGCAAGGACTGGGACGCGTGGAGAAGGCCCGTCGAGACGCCGGCTTGGTTGAAACTCTGGTCGGTGCCGGTTGGGCTGAGTTGACCGGCAGCAGCTTAGCTCCCACCCCTCGGAGAACTAGTATGCTTCCCCCGGAAGACGATGCGACGCCCGAAGACCAGTCCGGCAACATCACGCCCACGGCCCCGTCCAATGCTGTTGAGGTCCCACAGCCACCGCGGAACGCGATGATGGAAGACGATAGGGCCAGCTTGCGGTCTGTACCCACGCCTTATAATGAAGATGGACCTGAGGGCGGGAAGGACGCAAATAGTGGTGGACCGTTTGCCGGCTTCTTCTCCATGTTCAAGAGCAACGAGTCCTCGCAGCCCAAGGCACCACCCATATCTAACAAGCAACACAAGATTTATAGGAGAAGTCAGACCATCAATTTTGACGAGATATCACAGTCATCTGGTGGCTCCTCCAAGGTCACTGCTGGTCACGAGCTTGAAAGAGGAGAGAACCAGCACATTGCCCCGCCGAGAACGAGTTTCTTCGAGTCCGCCCACGACCTGATCAACCCCAAAATTCCTACAACAGAATACCTGATCGACCCGTCCAAGAGACCCCGTGCAATCTTCCATGATCGTGTCTACCAGCCTGCTGATATTCCGCCTCCACCGTTGAAGAAGAAACCTACGGGATCGTTGGCTTCTCGGAGAGGCACGTTCCGAAGGGCCGCCTCAACTGGCTCTGGAGGGTCGAGGACTAGTACGGACTCGTCCCCGCACCCAACCCACCGGTTTTCACATGAAGGTACCATGGATTCAACCAGAGACTACGATGACACAGCCAATACGAACCCGAACAAGGGCCCCGACGAGGAGATTGACGCATCGCAGATGCGTGTTGAAGAGAAGATTGCACGTGCCTATCATCGTGGACTCGCTTGGAGGAAGGTCCTGGTCAAGCTAGAGCCAGACGCCCACAACAACATCATCGTCCGTCGCATGTTCGCCAATGCCTATGGTTGGCCTGTGGTGAAGCATCTCGTCGACGCCCACTTCAGCGACTCCGCTACGGCGAGGACACGTGATGCTGACGAGCCAACTGGTGAGAGAGCCAACGATATCAGCCTGCCGCCTAATAAATTTGGCGATGAGGTCAACGACAGTGGTGCTTCGTTGAACGGAGATGGCGCGAGCGATGTCTTAGGGACGGCGCTACTGTCCCCCAACTCCCAGAGGGAGGCGGAAGACATGGTCCCTGACATGCAGCCACCCCCGAAGCGTCGCTCGTCATCCCGAAGCTCCTCAGCCAGTCCGCCGAGGGCAACTCGGCCTCCACGCCCGCCTGAGCGTGTCGACTCGGTTACGTGGAGCGAGCGTGACTGGGCGGACAGCGATGACAGCGAGACTACAACCACGACAGCCAGTGCCAGAAGCCCCACGTCACCGACAGGCCCAAGCGACAAGGACAAGGCGCGATCGTCGACGCCGCTCGGAGGCTGGAATTGGACGGAGAAGATTGTTGGTAGGGCAAGTCGCAAGACGTCACCCAAGCCGGAGAAGACGGATGTCACCACGGTGACAGCGCCAGCGAGCTAGAGCGCAAGGATACTCTCGTGCACAAAACCTTTACTCTTACGTATATACATACTGATTTAATCCATGAGACCACGCCATGATGAAGTTGCTTAGGGGAAACAGTGAGACTCAAACAGAGCGTGTGTTTTCTGGTCGACGATCGCCGTCGGCAGGCGTAGACGTACTTGCGTTAGTAGCGAGGCGAATCATCAGGCGTCGCCATTATTGCGGCGGCTACGTTCCAAAGAGCCTGCAGCCCGCAATGTGCAGTACAAAAGAACGTATCCAGCTTCTGTATTAAAGATAGTTCAGGGAGAGAGCCTTGAGAAGGGTCAAAAAGATCTGGACGAACAGGGAATCGAACCCTGGACCACTCACATGCTAAGCGAGTATTATACCACTAAACCATTCGCCCGTGCTGTGCAGACGTGCTTACTGTTACCGAGAGGCGTTTCATACCAACAGAATCACTACAGCCTACCAACGGCTAGGACGACTCAAGTTGTGAAATCGGCATCTCAAATCAAGTAAAGTCATCCCCTGAGAAACTTTGGGTGCAGTGGTGCATGGGTATTTCCTTCAGAGGAAGACCATGCGCCGATTCGTATCCGCCTCAAGACGAAGGTTTCCTACACCTCTGCACCGAGTCAGTCCAAGTTCATCCGATGAAGGGATGCAGAGCGGACGCACGGATCCAAGAAAAGACGGGAGGAAAAGAAAAAGGAACATGCCTTCAGTCCTCGTCAGACTCGCTGTCGTTTGCCAGGTCGACTTGGAAAACCCCCCTCGCGAACCGGACAACAAGTTTCTTGGCCTCGCTCTTGCGATCATCCACCTTCCACCGCTCGTCGTCTTGCTCCCACGTAATCTTTGTGATCCTCCTGCTGCCGTCCGCGCCAAAGGGAATCACAGTGATCTGTGCCAAGGGGTACCTTGTCCAGCTCCTCGCCAGCACGATCCCCTCCCCCACGCCACCGTTCGCCCCCGCCCCCGCCACGTGGGCTATCACCCACCGGTCCTCCATCTGCTGCGGCCAGAGCCCCTTCTTCATGCGCTCCCATCCGTCCGGAGGAATGACGCGCGCCTCGTCCCACGCAGCCGAGACCGGCTTCGAAAACTCGTACTTGCGCCCTCTCCAAGTCCCCGTCTCCTCATCCGCCTCCTCCTCAACCTCCGTCGTGGTTTGGGTTCGTTCGTTGGGGGCACTGCTCTGCATCAGAGAGGCTCGTAACATGCCCGCAAGGCGCAGCGGTTCTTGACAGAAGATATTTGCTAGTCGGTTCATTCTGGCTTCGTCGTAGGCGGTCTTGAATATGGAGCGATAAGTTGGGAAAGCAATGTTGTTGTGAAGTGCCCCCCATCTTAAGTACTTAGGAGGCGGAGATACGGTTGCCTGCTCCCGCCTTCTTACCCTTCTGACCCTTTCCCCCCTTTAATAGACACTTCCTCCTAACTCGCCCGGTTTTGATCTTCATTTCCTGCGGGCTTACTCGCTTACGCAAGAGATCCTCTCTATGATATGAGTCAGAGGAAGGACCCAACTTACCAGCTGGAAATGGCTTCCGAAAGCTTTATCGATGTAGACTGCCGCGAGATGTGTGGCGAGGTCACTTCTAGGCAGACACCTCTAGGCAGACTTGACAATATTTCACGAATAAGGGGCCTCCTGTGACCATGCCGCATGGTAGCCACCCGTGGTATTAGAAAATCTCATCCCATTGCTGTAAACCCAGACAGGGACATTTATTTATGTACGTTAACGAAACAAATGACTAGGTTTCTATTTACAGCCTACGCAGGTCAACACATATTGCAATGCTGGACCTTCGGACGCAGTGGTTTTGATTTTTTTCTTTTTTTCTTCTGTTCTTTAGTCTATTCGCTGTATCTGCGATAAATATACGAATGAGGCGACCCCTTGTCCGATAGCCTCGGGTGACGTAGGCACATCTCAACCTAACAAGCGGGGGAAAACAACACAGGACAAAGGTAGAGCTGCGAGCTCGAGACGCAGTGTTAAAGACGCCTCTCCATCTGCAAAACAAGAAAAAAAAAATGTACAAGGGAACTCAGCCTGGTTCTTTTCCCCCAGGGTATCGCCAGCCATAATCCAACTCCGAACTCATCGCCACTCGTTGATATGGCTCCATTGCATCACCCGTCCCGCTGTTCGCCCCATGTATAATTCCTGAGCACAGATACAAGATATTAAAAAATAAAATAAAAAGTCTCGATATTCCAAAGAATGCTCCTCCTGGACAAGATGGGGGACGGAAGGTGGAACAGCCCAAGTACAGCGGCATCGAGAATATGGTAATACGGTTGGGGGACAGGGTGACAAAACCGTGGACACCCATGACCCGGTGAGTAGAATGGTACGTACTGCCAGATATGAAGTTAAAAAAAGGAAAGAAATCTTTTGAGCTGATAGCTCACGGCCAAAGACATATATACCGAGCGTAATATGCCCTCTCTAACTGCCATCGGTTCGACACCGGGCAATCGCCAGGCATCTCATTCAAACAGGATCCTCCCGAAGGGTATCGAAGCGTAAATGGTGACAAATATGGAAAATGGCGTTTAGATCGTCAATCAATTCCAACCGAGTGAATTCTCAGCAGCGACTGGGGCGGAGATGATCGCGGTCCTTGCTGAATTACCCGGGCCGCTGCGGTTCGTGCGGCCACTGCCATGACTGTCTCGGCCACCGGCGACGCCACCGTAGTTAGAGAAATCCCGACTCATCAGAGCCCCGCCCATCATTGGAGGGCTGCCCGCGCCAGTGTAGCGCATTTCAGACGAGGTGAGAGAGCTGGCGCGGCGGTGGGCTTGCTTCTTTTGCTTGTAGCGGCGAGCAATGATGAACATGGCGGCGCCATACGCAGCAGCAACACCAACGGCACCGATACCAATAGCCGCCGCAGTGCCCTTCTGGATGGGGGTCTGCTCGTTGTTATCGTTGTTGAAAGGGTCGTTGGGGTTGGCAGCATCAGTGGACGATGAGCCGCCATCACCAGTGGCGTTGGGGTCATCCTCCATGCCCGGAATGATTTCAATGGCAGGGTTGATGTTCTGAGTGAGGTTGAAGACAAGCTGGTCAGGGTTGTTGTAGATGGCAGAGTTAGGAATCTTGATATCCATGCGCAGCGTATCAACCATGCTAGTAGGATAGTAGAACCTGGCCAGAGTGGTAATGTAGCCAAGAGTCTGGGACGTATCGTAAGGAACAAGCTTCTGCATCTTGATCTGGGTCAGGTCGAGACCGGCTGCGTCGGCCAGAGCCTTCGGAAGACAGCTGAAGATCTGGGCAGCAGCATTGGGGTTCTTGCTGACGTGCTGGTAGTTTTCGCCATGCAAGAAGCCAATCTGCAGAAGAGTGGAGTCCTTCGGCTTCTCAACGTTAGGGTCAGGCGGGCTGATGACTTTGGGAAGATCAGAGGGCAGCGGGGCTGTCGTCGTGGGGGCCAGAGCCTCGGTAGGAGTGCTGATTGAGGTGGATTGCTCCACGATGATGGTGGTGGGAAGCCAGGACTCGGAGTCGGTGATCGTAGCAGTGGCAGGAATGCTGGTGATGACGGGAGTGGTCGTGGCGGGAGGAGTCGATACCGTAGGTGTAGTCTCAACAACAGGCGTTTCGGTGGTGTTGACTGGGATGGCAGTCGATGTAGCAACCGGAAGCTCAGTCGTCGTAGGCTTAGAGGTAACCGGGACTGACGTCTCAGTGACAGGAGCAGTCTCGTTTGCGATGGTTGTCGGCGGGATAGAAGCAGTGGACGCCGGGACAGAGGTCGCGCTCTCAGCATCGGTGGTGTTGCTGATGGAAGTCACAGAAGGCAGCTCAGTTGTTGTCGGGAGTCCGCTAGTAATTGGAAGCTCAGTCGAAGTGGAGTTGACAGGGATGGGTTCCACAGAGCCAGTCGCTGTAGTCGTGGGTGCAGCAGACGTGACAGTGCTGTCAGTTAAAGTAACAGGCTTGCTAGTGGACGTTTCTCCTACGGGAATCTCCGTCGACGTGGCGTTGATGATGCCCTCCGTAGAAGACAGCACAGTCGTGGGAACAGACACAGGGAGCTCGGTTGAAGACGTGATGTTGACAACAGGGTCGCTAGGGACCGGCACAGATGTCGTTGGCTCAGTCGAGATCTCAAGTGCCGAGGTGAGGTTCACAGTGGGGTCGGTGGGCACTGCCGACGTCGTGGTACGATCAGTTGGCGACGGGAGAGCGGTAGGCGTCGGGATAGGTACGTCAGACGAAGCGGCAGAGGAGGAAGCGACAGGGGCCTCGGCAGAGGTTGCATTGATGACGGGAACTTCGCTAGATATCAGGGAAACGATGGGCTCCAGCGGGTTTGTAGGCTTCGTTGTCTGGGCGGCCTCGGAAGAAGCAACTGAGGTTGGCAGGCGAGTGGCGGATATCGTCGCGTCTGTGGAAGCGTTCTCGGCGGGCGCAGAGGATTGCACGGCAGCGGAGGTGGTTTCGGCAGGCAATGAGACGGACTGGGCGGAAGTGGACACTGCGGGCTCCGTAATGTTGACACTGGGAACAACGCTTGAGGCAACGACGCCGGAGGTTTGCTGTTCGGGATTCGAAGTCGACTCCGCAGCAGAGGTCTTGGACTCTGCAGTTGATGTCTCACTCACAACACCAGTCGGGGCAAGCAAGATACCAGAAGAGATGGAGGGGGTCGTCTCCGGCACTGAAGTAGACCCGGCCTGGGTTGTGGGAGCAGCGGAATTGCTGGTGTTGGCAATCTCCGAGCTAGCAGGAACGGCCGAGCTCGTGACAGCCTCCGAGGTCGACGGGACGACAGTGCTTGAACTGGGAACGCTAGATACACGAGCGGCGTCAGTGGGCTGAGTCGAGTTCACCTCGGTCGAGGGTGCGGCGGTGGATTCGACAGCACTAGAAGCTGCCGGCGTGGTTCCTGCAATGCTGGACGACTGAGCCACCGAAGTCGATGACTCAGGGGTGGTAGATGACTGAGGAACAGACGATTCCGGGGATGCGGAAGACTGAACAGCAGCAGCGGACGACTCGGGGGTGGCTGTCGGAGTTGTTGCGGTAGCGGAGCTTTCAGCCGTCGGCGTAACCGTCTGAGTCGTGGTCGGCGGAGATGAGGTCGTAGGGGCATCGCTTGTCGCAACGGCCGAGGATTCGCTTGTTGTAGGCACAATGACGGGGGGAAGGCTGGTGGTGGAGGCCGCACCACTCGCCGTGGTCTCCGTGGATGGGTCGAAGACGATGGTGCTTGAGATCACAACAGTCGTAACGCTGCCATCTGCAAGAGTTGCAGTGGACAGTGATGCGGAGGATTCGGCGGCTGCTGAAGAGACAAGCTGGGTCGACGCGACAGTAGATGTAGGCGAGGGCGATGTGACGGCGGGGACCTCTGTTGAAGAAGCGCTGGATGACGGATTCTGATTGAGAGTGTCGGTCAAGCTGGTCAGGAAGTCACTAAATGACGAACTCGGCCCGCTAGATGTTGTCGAGTCAAAGGGCGTGCTCTCCGGTGCTGGGAAAGTTTCGGGTCTCGTGCTCGTGGAATTCGTGAACTGACGTTTGACGTGACGAGGAAAGTAGATCTTGGGCCTTTCCTGGTCGGCGCATGCGGTGGTTGCCAAGCCTAGAGCGGCGGCAAGAAGAGCAGACTTGGCGTGCATGTTTCCTTCCCAACAATATTCCCGATTATCAAATTTTCAATTGAGGTTTTCTTTTAGCGATTGTAAGATACCAATCTTTGGTAGTATTTAGTGATCTCCATCGAGAGTCAGCAGTGGCGCCCGGCGACAACTCGAGTATAAGACGGAACTCACTTGTCAGGGGGTTCTGAACGAATGTACTTGACAAATATGTCAATGAGTGTAAGTGTAGTTTGGTGTGCTTTATAAAATGAGCGACTCGACGAGAAATCGTCGGATGGGTGCGGGAAGGCCGTGGTTTAGTTGTCCGTCACGGCTTCAAGGATAACAGCAGTTTCCGATCGCGAATTCATGAGGAAGTTGGCGTTTGTCCGCGAGACCTTTGTCGGGTCGTCAGATCCGTTCGTGGCACATAAGGGGGCGGGAGAGGATCGACTCGGTGGACCGCGTAGGCGCAAAGGGGGCGCAAGTTGAGAATCGAAGAATCGACGTCGCCCGGGGAGTTCTTGACGGAGGCGAGAGGAGGTCGAGGTCGACGAGCCGAAGACGAGGTCGGGAGAGGTGGGGGCGCAGAAGAGGAGAGCGAGCGAGAGGAGTAAAAAGGGAAGGGAAGGGAAAAGCGAGGGTGGTAAAGGAATGGAAGGGGACAGGAAAGAATGTGGATGGAACGAGGCAGCAAAAGGATGGGAGATTGATTGATTGATGGAAACACACGACAAGGGACGAGCGACAGGACGGGGGGGGGAGAGGGAGAGGATGGGCAGACAGGGGGGTATGGGGTGGGAGGAGGGACGAGGGAGTGGGAGGGGAGGGGATGGGAGGGAATAAGATGGGATGGGTTGGGATTTGGGGGGACGGAGGGAGTTGGAATGGCAGACAAGCCGGGCACTGCTGGGCAGTAGTAAATCGCGGTCCAGGCACGGAATACAGCGCAGGCAGGGATCACCGGCCCAATTGGATGGTCTTGGGGTTCTTTTCCTTCCCCTTTTTTTTTTTTCTTTTTCTTTTTGTGTCCCCTTCCTCCTCCTCGACCTCTCTCCCTCCTGCTAGCTTTCCCTGTCGATTCCTCTTCCCGGTGCAATCAGCGCAGCCTACCTAGCCCAGCCCAGCTTTTGGCCATCCACACTCTCGCTCACGTACCGCAGGTACTTCACTCTTACCAGCACTTACAATTGCACTGGCGGCTGCACACGCCCACCACACTCTCAGAACACACACACACACGCCCCCCTTTTCTGCTCGACGCAACAGCAACACTGCACGGGCATGTAACAACAACAATAACAAGAAGAAGACGAACGAACGAACTAACAGAACTCCTCTCAGGGGGAACACAAGGCCCTGCAGGTGAGCCAAGGCTGAGTTTGCAGCATGGAAAGGCACCGAGGCTTCTTTGTGCACCTAATAGTGAACAAGAACGTAAGGTATCCGCCGTACTCAGTCAGTACTTTAGTTTTACGTCGGTAGCAACCTCCCATCCCCTCCGTATAATGATTACAAACACAGCCATGTCACCACACCAAAAAAAAGTCGCTGAATGCCTGGCCGACCGAGCTTGCTTATGCCAGCTTACCTAGTTTCTATAGAGAGGTACGAGTTATGCTCGCCGCCAGCAGTGGCGGACTCGGAAGCAACAAAGCAGCGTAACCCATCTCAACCTCGTACATTCGTTCGTGCATGCGCGTCGCTTATACGTACAGACGGCAAAACAGGCGGAAGTGCGGCTCGTGTGTTTAGTAGTGGCATGGCCAATTGTTATGGAATAACTGCCTCAGCTGACGACTGAGACGAGATGGAATGACAACGGTCAAGTCAAACAAACCCGGCTCGGTAGCGACGAGCAACCGTCTAATATCCTTTGTCTAAGCTCATGTCGAGTCTGTCTGTCTGCTCTGAGAGCTCTCTGTACGCGGCATAGTCACAGCGTCTTAAAAATGCGCACACAATCTGTTCACGAGTGCAAGTGCAGTAGGTACTCTACAAATAAGGGGTGTGGAGGAGTGGCCGCCGCGGAAGAAATTGCATTTCAACTGAAAAGCCAGGGTTCGTTGCGTGCGCAGGCGACCAGATCCAGGATCTCCCTCCCATCTCGCAGGCACAAACAAATTAGGGAGTTTAGCAGAGACAAGCACCGGGCCGTCCAAGGGGGCCAACGTCCCTGCATTCATTGCCCACCTACTTTGTACTTTTGATCTGTGTTTGCCGTGACTAGAAAGCTGCAGACTGAGCTAAAGTAGGTAGGTAGGTAGGTGAACTGGACTGAACTTGGCAACGGCAATGGCACAGACGATCTCGACGACTCCCACCGGAAGCCACCACGGCGTCGTACCGGCGATGACGGCTCAAAGGACGTTTTGGGTGTGTTAGCGAGCATCTCTGGCTCTTTCTGGCCCTGTTCTCCTGGGTCGGCAACGGCTTGCCGGTGGGCCAGGTGGAAATTTTGGAAATGACATTGCTGTTCTGGTCGTGGTCTACCGTTCAGGTCACCTTATCGTTGCGGCGGTGCTGCTGGTAGTAGGTAGGTATGGAAGGCAGTAAGGGACATTCATAGTATACCTCAGGTAGGTAAGGTAGGTACCAACCATGGTCAAGGTACCTTCGGGTAGGTAGGTGAGGTGCCCTGCCTTCTGTTGGGATGGGATGACTCGATGAGATGGCAGACGCCAAAGGGGCCCCAGGCTTTGCATGTTTACACGGGGCACGGTCTAAAAATGGCCAGGTCTATCGGTCGACGACGAGCCTTGGAGGCACTGCCTGCGGGCCTTGGCCCTAGGTAACTGCGTTATGTAAGCTGCGTTGTTCAAAAAAGAGACTTTTTGAGACTAATCAACAGGGTACTTACAGCCACCCTACTGCAAATCCTCCTACGCCTAGCACTACTGAATCTTGGCTAATAGAGCTATCTGCTATATCAAAGTTCCTGGTGTATTCAACTATACTATATCTGCTGCTCAGTATGAGGTGCTATTATTAATAGCAGTCAGCATAGCCTTAAGGTCTTCCTAAGTTTGAGAGATTATATCTCTATGTTATGTGATATTAAGCAGAGCTATATAGATGCTTAGGAGGTATATCTAAATATTCTAGCAGTTATTTAAGTTATCTACTATTAAGATATTAATACTTTTCTTAAAGTAGAGGTAGTAGTTAAAGAAGTTTAGCTAGAAATAAATATAATAGTGGAAAGCTAGGTTGTAATTAAGGTTTCTGCTGATATTGCAATATATATTAAAAGCATCCTATAAGCTGAGACTAAGGCTTGTTGACATCTTAGCTGTACTGAAAGTGGTGTGTATGACAGAGATAAAGTTGTAGTGCTATAATCCTTGCTTAGCTAGTTATAGCCACACTAATCCTTTCCCTTAAGGTTCTCTGCAACCTTGGGAGATGAGGCTAAATAGCAGGATATCTGTTAATACCTGGAAGCTTATTAGTTGAAAAAAAAAATCTCTTTCTAGAATACTAAAAAACTGGGTAACAAAACCAAAGAGCCTTGGAGGCACAGTGTGCTTGCTGTCTGTCCAGCACGAAAGACTCGTCGGAAGAGTCGCCAACAGCCTAATTTAGGTACGAATACGGTACAGGTTCTAGCCTAAGATACCTCGAGGTAGGTAAGGTACATCCCAGGTATCTAATGAAGTACGTTACCCTGCTTAGCGGCAGGTGCGGTACTTGATGTGATGTGAGGCGGGACGAAACCTGGACCACACTGAGCACTTGTGGAAGGGCGTGCTGATAATCAAGTACTTACACGTGTGCCGTGAACGCCGTGAGTTTAAAGTACTTCTCTATCAGTAAGACGTTTCTCAAGACGGTGGAGGCTGGCTGACCGGGTCCCCCCCCCTCCCCTTCAATCGACTTCCAGGTTCCCTGCGCCCCTTCCCCGCCGGGGCTTGTTGCTCCTTAAGGTACAGGGTGAAGCGAACAGAACAGGACAGGACAGCCTACGGGCTGCAGCTGCTAGTGGGTACGGGCAGGGGAAATCTGAGAAGCGATTGCCGATCATTGGCTGCATCTTAGCATCTTAGCAGGACGGCGCTACGGGCAATTTTGCACCGCTCAACCCCTGCAGTTCGGGTCTCCATCATTCCACTTCCAACCTGTCTGTTTGGATTGTTGGAAGCTGGACTCTCCCCTCCAGCTGTGCACACGGTATCCATCTCACATGGCTGCACAACTGCGTCCGATGCATGCACATGTCGGCCATGCGGGCAGACGGGACATGGCTTCGTATTACTGCGGTTAGGTCGAATAGAAGAAGCCTGGCATCCGTAAGAATGGTGTATAGATTTCTGAACACGACGAAATGATAGCGTGGGCAACGGGTCCCGCAACGCCGGAGACTGGCAATTCACTTCACACGCATGGCGATGCATAATATTAGTGACCGTAGTGTAGAGGCTGACATTCGTAGGGCCGACATATCTGTCGAATTGTCTTGCTGGCGTTGCAACCCGCCACGGTGCCTAAATTGATGTTTATGAGCATAATAGATTACCCACCTGCCGTGCGCGGGAATTGATGTGCTCAGGCCGCCCGCCACCTGCAGTCAATAATGATACCTTGGTCAACTTGGCTTCTTGGGACTCACCTGCCTCCTGCAGCACCCATATTCGTACCTACCGGCGGCCCATCGTCACTTGCCAACTGCCCACAAAAGCCTACTTCTGGCGATGTGACAAGCTTCGCTGCTCGAGAATACAACGTTGACGATGATCTTTCCAAAAAACTTCAAATCCAATCCTGGAAACGCCGGGCCATGACCAACGGGGCCACCAAGCCCGCTAACAGCCGATCATCGCGCAAACAATGGGTCACCCGCTCGGCGACACGCCTGTTCGTGCTGCAGCGACCTCCCGCAGTGCCTACCTAGGTAAGGTTAGGTACCTTACCTCAGGTACCTATGGACTGCATACCAAGTACATAGTAGGTAGGTAGGTAGGTAGGTTCAACCCAGGCCGGCCGCATCAAGCAGTGAGCAGCCCTGGGTCGCTGCGCCGCCCAGCTCAGGTTCCGGTGTACACATTGTGCACCCGGCGCTGGCGGAGGCGACGGTGCCGTTGCTAAACAGGGTTACCGTTGACGCAAAATTGCTCTTGTCCCCCTCCCGGGCCCGGCATCCCTGTCTATGGTTCGCCTTCCCCTTGCCACTTTGTGGAGGGCACAGAACACATATCCAATGGGAGGCGACACCGCTCGCCTTAGCCTGTCTCGAATGTCCCATCGATGGACCGTGGGCTCGAGCCTTTAATCACATCGGCACTGGACCAACACAGCCAAACGTCAAGATCCTGCCCGCTGAGGTAGCGAAAGCAACCGCAATGAACAACCCTCTCCGCACCTCTCCTTCTCCTTGCTTACTTACCTTACCTACAGTGCCACATTCACCTACTATTGTGCCCTATTGTGCCAAGTGTGCTTAGAACGAGGCGCAGGTCATCGAATCGTTGAGTCGGGTCGAGTCGCCAGTAACGCGCTTGCTTTTCCAGTGCAATGCCGGCAAGCCGGTTGTTGTCAATCTCTCTGCAACTCAGCAAGCGGGGTTCATCATTATTGATCACCGAGCAGACAGGGGCGCACAGATGATGAGGAGAGGGGGGCGCCAGACGGTCTCACTAGGAGATGGATCCCCAAAGGACTGTTCTCGCCCGTTCCGATCAGCAGCTGAGGGCCACCCTGCTTGACTTGTTACGCGTCTTCCCCACGTGGTCAGTGGTCATGACCGATTCACTAAAGCTTTGCTCATTGCAAGCAGAGCTATAACAACTACTACGTAGTATACTACATACTACGTAGTATACTACTATACTACAACTTGTAGTATATACTACTACTACACTACAGGTAGTTGTAGTGTAGTTGTAGTACTAAATTTTAACCTGTAGTATACTATATACTATAACTACTTGTAGTAGTAGTATACTATAAATATTACAAATTATACTATAGATAATATTATAATATAAAGAAAATACTTATATATTTAAAAGTATTTATTATATTTAATATATAATAATAAGTAAATATAAAGAGTGACTATAGTTAATATTTTCTATCTAATTTAATCTAATTTATATTTAATCTCTTTTTGTAAATCTAAGTTTTCTTGAGAATCTAATATAGAAGTATTAATATCTTTTATATTTTCTCTTTTTATAACTTCTTTTATAACTCCTTTTAATTCTTCTATATATAGCTCTTCTTCTTCTATATCTATATCAAATAGATTGCTATAATTTTTAGGTTTTATACTTATATCTTCTATAATATTAATTTTCTACTCTTTTAGTAATATTAACTGCTTTCTAGTATTATCTTTTAAATTAGTACGCCTTTTATTAATAATATTACTAGATTGGTTAAAATTACACTTTATTGCAGAAGAAGTAGAAGCTATAGCTAAATACTTTTTAGCTAAAATAGCTAAAATAAGATATTTAGACTTATTTAGCTTCTATTAAGCTAAAAGGTTTATCTATAAGATATATTAGTAAATTATTATATAATTAAAATATTAATATAATAAAAGAATATTTAAATAAATATATACCTTATTATCTTCTACTATATATTTAGTATAATATATAATCTTATTTTCTTGAGATTTCTTAATTTCTTCTTTTTTAATTTTAGGAAAAAGTCTACTATTAAGCTTAAGCTTAGGCTTAAGTTGTAGATTATTATAAGGAGGATTATTAGGTTTAGTAGTAGATAAATCTATAATTATTCTACTATTATTAGACCTATTATTATTAATATTAGATTCTATTTCCTCTTTAGATTCAGAAGAGTTATTCTTTCTTAAAGGAATATACCTATTAATAGATTTAATATAATAAGAGCTTCCTTTAAGCTTTAAAGAAGTTATAACTTTTTGTTTTAAACTAAATTAAATAGTTAGTAAAAAATATAGATCATATATATATAAATATATACATATAAATATAAATATATATATATATAAATATAAATATATATGTATATAAACATAAATATATATATATATATATAAATATAAATATATATTTAAAGAATAATAAATACTTTTTATACTCTTTAGTTAAATCGTTTATAACTGTAGTAATAACAGTTTTATTAATAATTTTATTTAAAAAGTTAAGATCTTCTAAAGTAGTTAAGTTATATTTAGGATCTAATATAAAAGCTAATAAATAAGGCTTATAAATCCTATAAGTCTTTATATTTACTATAGGAAGGTAGTATTTAGCTAATTTATTAGTTCTCTTCTCTATAGCTGTAATAAAGCTATTAGCATAAGGAAATAAAGGCTTTAAGCTTTAGTAATTAAAATATTAGTAAATATTTAAATATAAAATAATATAATAATATAATAATATTTAAGTTAATATTATATATATAACTTATATCTCTTCTAACTACTAATTTAGCATTTTTTTTATATAGCTTTTTAAGATCTTTTAAAGAGTAATATATCTAACTAATATAAGGTAATATAGTAGAATTAGTGATATAAGTTTGAGATTATAGATATTTAGTAGGACTATAAAAAATCTCTAATATATCTTTTAAGTGATCTAATTAGTCTTAGTTATCTGATAAAGGATAAATAGCTTTAAAAGCAGCTACTTTAGTATTTCTTTTTAAATAATCTAAAGCAGGCTTTAATAATAAAGCATCTAATATTATCCTATAAACTGAATTCTATTTAATATTATTACTTATTAAAGTTAAAGTTAGTATATATATATATATATATATATATATATTATTAATAGAGTAATAGTATATTAAAAGTATTATATTAATATAAACTTATAGAGAGGAATTTTAGTTTTCTTTAAGTTAGAAGGAAGCTTTCCTTCTTTTTTTTTTTATCTCTAAAGCTATTTTAAACTTAGATTATATAGTAGTATTATTCTTTAAAAAAATAACTACTTTTTTAAGACTTCTAATATTACCTATTAGATAATTAGTAAATATATTATATAACATAATTATATATAACTTATAATATAAAACTTATTAGCTAATAGCTTTAATAGCTTTTTGGATTCAGATTAAATTAATATTTTATCTAAATCTATATTAGATATAATAGCTAGATGTTTAAACTCTAATATATTACTATCTTTAGTAGATAATTTAATAAAAGAATCTATTATATCTTTTGCAGTTAAATTTAAAGTATGAGCAAAGCAGTAGTAATCATATAGAGGTATTGAAGTAAAAGTATTTCTTTTAATATCAAAAGATTTTATTAAAGCGTCTAAAAAGGTATTATTATTAGACCTATTATCTCTAGTAATACTATAAATATATATTAGTATAGATATTTAATTAAATTAATAATATATTAATACTTACTTAATAATTCTTTCTAAAGATATTTTATATTTATTAAGAATATTCTTAATAAAAACCTTATTAATATATCTACTAGTATAAGCTTAACTTAAAGCTTTAAAACCTAGTAATATATAGCGTAGTTTAAACTTTTTACTAATAAGGTAAGCTATAACTTCTAAATAACCTTTAGAGTCTATAGAAGTCTATATATCTAATTATATAGATATAAATCTATTATAGTCTAAGTGGTCTTTTATAAACTAAATTAAATCTTAAAACTTAGATTTATATAGATTATCTATATAAGTAACTAAGTTCTTATAATAGAGAGGTTGAAAACTACTATATATATATATTAATATATTAATTAAAATTAAAAGAAATAATATATATATATTATTAATTAACTTAGTTAAATAAGATAATAAATTATTAAAGCTTTTAGATGTAATAGTACTAAAAGGTAGATTAAACTCTAGCATAAAGTTTATAATCTTACTTAAAGCTATATCTTCATTAAATACTTTAGTATAATTATTACTAGTAATAGTAGAAGTTCTAAGCCTTTTTTTATTATTAGTAAGTATAAAAGAAAGTATAGAGCTAAGAAGTGCAAAAAAGTTATTAACTTTTTGTTAAGTTAATAGCTTAGCAATATTCTACTAAGTAACTATATTTTAATATATATATATATATTTATATATATTAAAAGTATAATAATATAAAGTTATATAAGTTATTTTTACTTATAGTGTATTTTTTCAAAGTTATTTTTATCTTCTAGTGTATATTTAACAGCAGAATATACTGTTTTATAATGCTTAACTCTATTACTAGCTTAAAATCTATTAGCTTTACAGCTAAATTTACTTTTATAGCTATTAGCCTAGCAAAAAGACGTAGTAGTTTGTTCTTTAGAGGTATCTATAAGGTTTAAAACTCTATTAAATAGCCTATTTGCTATAATATAAGCATTAGTAGACCTTAATTTATAAATAGGTTAATTTTCTTTAATATCTTTATAATTGTTATTATTAGCTTGCTTTTTAGTAGTATATAAACTACTAAAAGCATCTAAAGCTTCAGAAGCTAAAGGGGAAAAAGCAAAGTTAGAATCTATTTTTATAGGTTTTTATAGTTATAAAGTTTTTAATATAGGTTCTTTTTTAATAATAAAATAATATAAAAGTAAAGAAGTTATATAATATAAGTTAAATAGTAAGTTTATAAGCTATAAAGTATAGCTTAAATTTAAATCTTATTTCTTAATTATAAAAAGAATATTAAAAGCTAGATAGATAAGTAAAAGTAAGCTTATTATATATATATTTATCTTTTAAGTTTATAAGCTTTAATATAATATTATTAGTAGTAGTAATACTATTAGTAATAATAATATTAATAATAATATTAGTAGTAGTAATATTACTAGTAATATTAATAATAAACTATTATAAGTATTATTATTATTATTATTATTTATTAATATTTATAAAGCTAATATCTATTTATTTTATTCTTAATATTAATTAATATTAATTAATATTATTTTTAAAAAACTAAGTTTTATTAAGTACCTCTGAATAACTGAATTTATAGCAGAATTATTAGTAGAAATTTACTAAGAAATTCTATTATTTAATTAATATTATTAAAATTATTTACGTTATAAACTACTTATAAAATAAACCCTACTTTGCTAAGTGTCCTTTAAGGCAGGCGCTTTAACCTAGTGGTTTAGGCGTTAGTTGCACTTAGTTGCATTAAATTTCTTATATTAGCGTTATTATTTTTGCAAGAGCTTGGGTTTAAATCCTATTATAGTCACTCTTTTTTCAATTTTTTTTTTAATTTTTTTTTTAGTTTTTATTCTTTTTTTATTACTTTTAATTTTATAAAGAATTTTTAAGTGCTTTATAATATTAATATTAGTAATAATACTATTAATACTATTAATACTACTAATAATATTATTAATAATACTACTAATAATGCTATTAATACTACTAATAATACTATTAATACTACTAATACTACTAATTATTAATACTACTAATACTATTTGTTAGCATAGGTATAAGAGTATTCAGGGGCGTAGTATATGCGCCTATATAGTATAGGGTTATAGATGGAGATATGTTATGATAAAATGTGATAATCCTCAGCATTTATAGGCATTTATTTGTATAGATAATTGATAGAGAAGGAATGTATTATGATGATTCTGGTTGATGTAGTTAGCAGGTTGCATCCTAAGGTAGGGAAAAAGGAGGGGAAAGATAACCTGAAACATAAGCTATAAAGCTCTTAATTACATAAGTAGGATTACATAATATAAGGGATTACGTAAGCATCTATAAAGTTATAGGTTATAATAAACTAAACACTTTTATATAAGGTTGTATATATAAAAGTCTATTTGTTTATTTTATATAGAATATTTAAGTAAGTAAAATATTATTATATTGTTATTATTATTATAATAAGACGTTATATGTTAATACTATTAATTATTAATACTACTAATACTATTAATTATTAATATTACTAATACTATTAATACTACTAATAAAGATATTACTTATTAATAGTAATAAAGCTATTTATTTCTAGCTTTTAATATATATTAGTCTCTATAGTTCTTTATTAGGTTATAGTTTTTAATTTATAAACTATAATTTAAACTTCTTTATATTATAAAAGCTTATATATACTTATAAGATTAAAATATATAACTTAAAGCTTTAATTATAACCTATACTTTTAGTTTATATTAGCTATAAGCTTAAGTAAGTATTAATATAACTTTATTTTATAAATTAATATTAAATTTTATAATTACTAATTTATTACTAGTTAAAATGCCTTCTCAAATGTTTAATACTACAGCTATTTCTATCTTTAATAATAATAAAGATATAGCTGAGGTTTTTACTTATATTAATAATATATTTCAATATATTGAATTATATTATAATAATATATTTAATCAACTAGCTGAATATAATATTAAAGAGAAAGAAAATAAGCTTAAGTATTATAAGTTAGGCTTAGAACTTTATTTTCTTAATGAAAAACCTTATAATGAGGTAGAAACTTTAAAAGCTATAATTAATAAGCATAACGCTATATATACTTCTAAACTACACTTAGAAATTATTAATAGTATTATATAGGAATTAAATTTAAGCTTAAATAGTTAGCAACCTTTTAAATCTAAATTAAAACAAATTAAAGTAAGTAAATATTAATTATTAGTATAAGTTATTATATAAGATTTAAGAACTAATTAGTATATTAATAAAGATTGATTTAATTTGTGAAATCCTTAGGAATATTACTAATATAATTGCTTTATCTATTAGTAATTATAAGTTATAAAATAATAGTTATAAAAAAAAATCTGTTTTAAGTCTTTAGAATAGTATAGACTACTTAGGAACCTTATTTAAAGATAGATTTTAATACTATATAACTTATATAATTAGTTATAGTTTATTTTATAATATATATATATTATATAATTTATTATAATTTTATTAAAGACTTAAAATAAACTTATAGTACTATTATAGTATATATAGTATAATATAGTATAATATAATATTAAACTACTATAATATGCTATTTTAGTATATTATATAAGTTTTATAAGTATATATAATATATATATATATATTATATTATTATATTATTATATAAATTAAATAATATAATATAAATTAAAGAAATATATATAAATATATGAGTATAAAGTATAGAAAGTATTTTTTAAATATTTTAATAAAGGTTTTTAATTTTTAATATATTCTAAAGTATTATTATTATATTTTATATATAAAGTATATATAATAAAAGGTAATTATTTATTAAATTAAATATATTTAAAGTAGTATATATATAGTATATATTAAACAGAAAAAAATATAAAAAAAACCTTATATATAATATTAGCTAAGTAATTTAAGAGGATTATTTTTGTATTTTATATATATACTTAAATATAATAGTTAAAATTTAAGAAGAAATCTAATGTTATCTCTGCTATTAATAAGGGTAAAGTGGCAGTAAGAAACCAGCAGTTAGAATACTACTTTAATAATCTTATTTTCTCAACTGGTTATTCAATATCTATATGCAAAATAATCTAAGCAAAAATTGCATTATTTAAAAGCTCTAATTCTAGAGATTTGAATAGCAGTATTTATTTAATTTCTAAAAGTAGTTTGAATTTAATATAGATTAAAACATCTATATAAACCTCTTTTATTCCCCTTTTAATATTTCTTCTAATCTTTAAGTAATTTAAGCTAAAGCATTACTATTTAGCACTAAAATAGCTTCTCTTTTTGATTCTATAGGCTTAGAGCTTATTTTTTGCCTTACTTCTGCCTCTAAAGCCTTTTGTGATTAGCTGTTTAGCTTTATTAGCTCTATAGTTAATTCTACTGCTGTAAAGCTTTTTATTAACTCTTTTCTTATTATTTAGCCTTTTGAGGCTGAAATTAACGCTAATTAGGACCTTTTTAACCTTTCTGAGCTAATTAGCGATTTTTTTAGATTTTCTGAAGATTTATTTAATATAAATTCTTTTGAAAATTAAGTTAACTCACCTGCTGAGATTCTGCTTTTTACCTCTCTCTAAACGCCTAAAAACAGGCTTATTTAGACCTTTAGAAGGTCTCTTAGGCTTGAAATTTAAATCTAATTTCTCTCTATAAGTTATTATTATTTATTTAATTAATATATATTTAAATATATTAATATTAAAAAGCCTTAAGAAAAATCTAAATATATAGATTTTTCAAGGGAAATTTATGCTGGATTTAAGTATAAGAAGTATAAGAGGGGGTTTTTAACCTCTATAGCTTTAAAAATACATTAGAAATAGGCTGAAAAGTAAAGCTTTTATAAGAAGTATTTTTAGTTATATAGTATAAGTTAGAAGTGCTTTTTTAAGTTAAATATACTGTTATTACTGTTTTAAGTACTTTATATATTTAATATATTAAAACTAGATTTTTTTTATATTTTTTTAGACTTTTAAAGAATTATTTAGAATTTTATAAATATAAAGTGATATATTATTATTTTTCTTATTCAGGGGTACTTAGAATTACTTAGCAGTTCTAAAGGTATAAGAATAAGAACTTATATTCACTTAAAAGCTATTATTTTATGCTTTTATAGTTTTTTTAATATATAGTTATATAGTATGTAATATACTATATACTATAACTACAGTAGTATGTAGTGTAGTTGTAGTATAGATTTTTTCCTTGTAGTATACTATATATTATAACTATATACTCTGTAGTATACTATATACTATAACTATATGTAGTCTGTAGTACTGTAGTACTGTAGTAGTTAATGCTCTGATTGCAAGCATCTAGGGCGTGATAATCCACGTTAGTAAGTTTATAAGAGGGTATTAGTAAGGCTTGAGTAGATATAAAAAGTAACTAAAAATTAAATTTATAGTGGAGATTATACGTCTTTTAGTATAGATTTTTAATTATATAATTAGTACTTTATTTAGCTAGATTTATAAGAGCGTTATTTATAATATAGCTAAAGCTTATTAATAGCTTAAACTTATACTTAAATATGTAAACTTAATAGTATAACTTTTTACTATTATAGCTAGAAGGGTTTTTATAGCTATAAAAGTATAAAAACTTAAGTATTTAAATAAAACTTTAAGTTTATTCTTTATATCTTTTTTAATATATAGTAATTATTATATTTTTCTCTTTTTTTAAAAATATATATATAAACTAAATAAAGCTAATCTAAATAACTTAATTTATAAGCTTAAAGTTAAAGATATTAAAAGTTCTATTTATAATTCACTTACTTATCTTAATAAAATAACTTTTTAAAGCTTATTTAACTATACTTAAAGTTATAACTAGTAAAAATAGCATATAATAGATATAAAGCTTAGAAACTAATATAAATATAATTAAAGTTACTAATAATAATTTTAATACTTATAATTACTTTATAAGTTTCTTTGAAATAGCTAAGATATATAGAAATTATGATATATATTCCTATAAGACCTTAAATAAAGTTTAATATTATAGTTATATAATAAAGTTATTAATAATAATATTTTATTAAAGTTATAATTAAAGTTATGCTTAAGCATTTTATAAACTTTATTTATATTAAAAATAGTATATTATTTATTATTAATAATAATTATAAATATATAATAATCTATTTTTAGCATCTAGTTACTATTTTTAGCTATATTAAATAGATTATAAGTAGGGAAATCCACTCTCTAAAATTATATAAGGAGCTAGAATTTCCCTACTTTTTCCTTTAGAAATACACGCTTTTTAATTCTTTTAAAAATTCCCTTAAAGTATTAATAAAATAGCTTTAAAGCTTTTTAGTAAGTTAAGAAAAAAAAAAAAGTATAGCTATTAGTAATAAAGCTATTAAAACTATATAATAAAGTAAAAGATATTATAATAATATAATAATATAAAACTTTAAAGCTTTTATATTTAATAAAGCTTATAATATAGATATTTAAATAATAGAAAGAAAGAGAATAAATATAAGCTAAATATAGTATAAAGGGTAACTATAGCTTAAAAGAGTAGAAATAGAAGTAGCTAGAGGAAAATAATTAAAGCTTATTATAATATTTAAAGTCTAATAGAGGAGTATAAAAATAAAGAGAATATTTATATAGTTATATAACTTAAAAGTTATTATTAGAAAGCGAAGAGACTAGTTTAGCTTTTATAGTTAATTTAAATTTTATAATATAAAGCTATTAGCCCTTATTTTATTTATATATAGTGCTTTAATACTAACTTATACTATAGATACCCTTTTCTAAGTTATAAAAGTGTCCTATAACTTGCCCTTTTTAAACTTACTAACAGATTATCACGCCCTCAATAAGGTCGCTACGCGCGACTTAGGTCTGTTGTTAAGTCACTTCTATAAACACCTAAACACACACACACACACACACACACACACACACACACACACACACACACAACTAAACTCACAATTAATGCAATGGATGTTCAGGCAATCGCGCGCTTGGGGACTTCTCCTCTCTCTGTCCGCAGATCAAGTTGGCTTCAACTTCAGCTCTACCACGGACCAGACTGGGAATGTATCGGCTCAAACCCATTCGTTCGTCGCTTCACGTCCGCTGGAATCCCCTGAAACTGATGTGCGCTGTGATTGTGCCTTCGGACCATCCCTCCGGAAACTCTTCGCTTGGGAGGCCCTCCTCCAAAACTCCGTCTGTCGCATGGACAAGACGCTCGTGGCACGACTTTATTATCATTCGAGTCCTTCCGGTGAGTCTGTGGAACTTGAATACTGTTAGGCCTAGAAGCACTGGCTGATGAAGGCTTTCCCGAGACGAGAGGTCTCGTATTCCTCCCCCCTCGTCGTCACAGGTCCAGGAGACTCTTCGTGGTTCCAGCACTGCGCTCCGGGGTCTGGGTGTGAAGTCCTCGGAGAACGGAATGCGGGACGGTGCAACAGAAGCTCAAAACACGACATATTGAGGCTGTGCAGTTCTCTCGCCGACAGTAACGGCCCCTGAACGCCTTGCGGCTTTCCAACCGTGTCTCTTCATCCCGTCACTCGCATAACCATCACCATTCCTCGCAGCGTGCCGCCCGGCCCGTCTCGCCATGTGTCGCGTCACGACCTCAACTTCAGACCCATCGTGTCATCAGCGTACCAAATTCAGACCGCCGTCCCTCGGAGCTGCATGTCTTCGGCGTCAGAGAAGCCATCAATAGAGCTTTACAATCAGTAGCCAGGACCTATCTCGGTCTAGACTTCAAGCGATCACCACTCTGTCGACTATAGCCCCGTGGATGCTTTGGCGGCTATCCAGCGGCTGCCGGTCCGGTCCCGCGCCCTTTGGATTTGGGTTTCCAATCCAGACAATGGACATTGTGCCACCAACCCAGCATGGCTCTTCTCCCTTGGGCTGTGGCCTCGTGCGTGCCACCATCGATAGTGAGGCTCCCGGCTTGAGATCAAATGGGGCCAAGACACATGCTATCGTTGAGACCAGAGCATAGCTCCAGGTACGGCGCGGGCGTGGCTTGATCTGGTGTCACCCTAAGGATGCGCGCCTCCAAGTGACGAATTTCCATTTCTGGCGCTGTCATTTTGAAATGCGACGCTCACGTATTGCACAGCGATCAGATCCATTCATCACCATCGTCTCGTCTCACCCCCTACCCCTCGCCCCCTCGTCCCCTCGTCCCCTCGTCCCGCGCCGTTCTCTCCTACATAGGCTTCCACTCCTCCCCTTTCTCCCTGTGTGTGTGTGTGTTTAAGTGACTGAGTGTGTGTGTCTCGCTTGATGATGGCTTCTTCTCGCCAGTCTACTTTAGCGCGTTGGCATTGACGCGCTTACCAGGAGCACGGCTATCCTGCGCGGCTAGGCTGTTGACGCCGCGTCGCACCTGAGAATGTGGGCACATCTTGAAACCCCGAAACAAGATGGGATGGATTGGATCAGTGGGTGAACGACAGCTGAATCTGACTTTGGACCCATCTGAGCATTTCTTCAGCTCGTTTCAAATCGTTCCAGGGGTGCTTGTCAGGCACTCTCCCGGCCTTCCAGAGTGCAAAAGCTGGCTGTTTACCTGTCGATCACTCTCCTAGTTACCTGTCGCATCATATCAAATCAGCGTCTTCCGTTCCAAGCAGAGCGCTCACGGTATTCTGTTTGATTCTGATCACCGGCGTGTTTGGCAGTGTCTCTGCTTCGACATCGATCGCGAACGAGACACTCGTGCGTAAATGCAAGACTTCCAAACCTCCTTCCGGATTCCAGCCAATGTGACGCATTGGTATAAGCCTTTTTGCGAGGAAGCTAAAACAGAATGACCTGGGTGTTCCAGCCATGCTGCTGGTTCACTTAACTGTCGTGATGAACGCCTCGTCTCGTCCGTTGTTGCACGTGCCCAACCACCAACTCTGCAAAGCCTACTTGTGGCTTGTGCTGATCCAGATGCCATGTTTGAGATAGTGGCGGATGAACTGTGGTCAGTCCAGGTCGCCTCATCAACGCGTTCGGTTCAATCATACACGCCTCGCAGACATAGAGCTTAGCCCTGTCCCGCGTTTCAGCAACAGACCGAGAGACGTCATAAGAATGCAATGCTGCCACCCGTCAGCGATGGTTCAGGTGACGCCAGGCCATCTCGTGGCACTCGGTGCTCCAGCCATTAATATGTATGTCCAAGTGCAACTTTTTGTCCCGTTCACTCTGTGACGATGGACTTGCTTTTCCGGCGCTTCAGTGGCTTTCTAGGACCTGGGCATTCCCGTTCATCAACAGGCCATCCCGGGCATCACATTGCCTGGACTCTTTGCACGGCCTGACCCGAGACTCAGTCCCGATCCTGCAGACTCGGCGTGTTAGAAATTGATAACGCAAGTGTCCGTGAGGCTCCAGAAAAGCAATATCGTCCATCCCATATACTCACTGGAACGTCTTCGTGTTGCTCCCAAACCAGCGGCACCTTCCATCCAGACGCGTGTAATCCTCATCAATTCCTGCCTTGCACAGCAAGAAGTCCGATCTGGCAGACGCGGCACCTCGGGGCCCATCCGATCGACGACGGGCCGGCTGTTTGCCTTGGACTTGTCCGGGTTCCCAACGCCACCGGATCCGAATGCATTGGTTCATCGTTGCTTGCACTCAGGTGACGTGCACGGAGAATTCTCAAGGCCTCGCCTGTCAGCGTGTCTTTATTATTCCACCTCTGGCTAAAAGGAACTCTCGCACCTGTTTGGATTAGCTCGCACCATCTCGAGAGCCTTGCGTTTACCCATCCAGACAAGCATCGGCCACCGACCATAAATGTCTCCAGCCAGCTCTGCTCATGGTGTTCGAGGGGACCTCGCTGCTGAGGAGGGGGCTGGTAAAGAGTTGCGTTTATCGAGGAGTCGACGATATGTTCGACCTGGTAAGTGTACCAAGAATCACGACGAGGAGGATCTCTTGATATTTTACAGCTTAGTTGAATATTTCTCATAGCCAGGCGCCTTTGATGCCCCGCTTCGATCCGTCATTGATGGCGGCCTGATGCGGAAAACACGCAAGCATTGCGCAGATCGAGATGGATTTCAATTTGTTGATACCATACGGAAACCCTGTCAAGACCGCAGCTGTCTTGTCTTGGGCCACAGCACCTCACCAATGAGAGGCCTGGACCGTCTTGCAAAGAACCCCGATACAGAACATATTACCGAGTCCGATACTGTGGTGCAAGGTCGACGTCCATGTGTTTGATGATAATGACTGGCTAGGACTACAGAGTCACGGGCACACAGCTGCCAGATCCCTTACGACGACCTACCAAATACTCCATATACAACCGCCGATGTGGAGATGTGAGGGTCTATCATATTCTGACGACAACTGACGAGGACGAGCACGGCGCGTTCGCAAGCCTGACCGGAATCGTGTTGGGCTTGCCGCAAAGATGCATATGCGGGCGAGGTTGCGAGCAATCACATCATATGTCGAATGCTCCACGAAGTCTTCATGACGAGCTTCGCGCCTGTTGTATCTGCGAGACGGCACGTCCTGGCTGGCAGAGAGTCCACAATCTGGTTTCTTTTTCTGCGTTTGGTTTTCGGACCTGGCCATTTACAACGGCAGAGATTGGACGGGGCTGTCAAAGGCGGTGGAGATGCGCGCGTTGTCATATTCTCAACCTGTGTAGACGGGATTTTCTATCACATTTTTTGTTGGCAGGGCTGCATTCAGTGGCTAGTGGACAAGGCTTTGCTGGTCGGGCGCCATTGGCTCAACGGTGGGGACATGGGCGAATAGGGCATCGCCTGAGGCGACCAAATTGGCATGGCCAAATGATGGAGGGTTCCGAAGTATCATGGGCGTGACGCTGAACTATTGGCGTTGACTTTCAGAGTGCGAGGTGTCCAGACGAACGGAAAGAAGACCAAGACTATTCCATAAGATCGTACCTACCTGGGCAGTCAGTCATTCACACACAAGTCAAGCAGGCGTCGTCATTGTTGTTGTTGTTGTTGTTGTTGTTGTTGTTGTTGTTGTTGTTGTTGTTGTTGTTGTTGTTGTTGTTGTTGTTGTTGTTGTTGTTGTTGTTGTTGTTGTTGTTGTTGTTGTTGTTGTTGTTGTTGTTGTTGTTGTTGTTGTTGTTGTTGTTGTTGTTGTTGTTGTTGTTGTTGTTGTTGTTGTTGTTGTTGTTGTTGTTGTTGTTGTTGTTGTTGTTGTTGTTGTTGTTGTTGTTGTTGTTGTTGTTGTTGTTGTTGTTGTTGTTGTTGTTGTTGTTGTTGTTGTTGTTGTTGTTGTTGTTGTTGTTGTTGTTGTTGTTGTTGTTGTTGTTGTTGTTGTTGTTGTTGTTGTTGTTGTTGTTGTTGTTGTTGTTGTGCAGATGGGCAGGCTAAGGTAGAGCGAAAGGGATGGAGGGGCATCAAGCACGGGGAACTGGGAACACTGGGGCATACCCCTCGTTCAAGGGACTGCCGAGCGGTCGACGTAACCTAACGCTTCGCCGCTTGTTAGCCCTGCGTGTTCCACGGGAAGCGTGCCCATCAAAGCTTCAGCGAGTATGGACGGGTGGAAAATGGGATCGAGATAGCGGCAGTGCTTCCTTCGACCTCTTATGTACTTGCTGATGATGTGAATCAAGTTCGGGTCAAGCAGGGGTTGAAACAGGCCAAGCTGGGTGGGTGATTGTACATGATGCGTGTTTGGGCGGTGAGTGATCAGATAATCCGGCGAGTATGGCTGGCTGATTGGAGGAAATAGAGGCAAACAGGCTGCGGGAGGTGCCAAGAGTGCCAGGTAGGTAGGTAAACGCAAGCAACGAGATAGATACCTTGACCGACCACGTTTGCTGTTGAAGCTCAGAAGCTCCAAAGCTTAGCACCCGTTGGGAACGAATTGAGCAAGGAAGATAGGTATCCAGAAGTATCCCAAGGTATAAAGGTGTTGTCAAGATACCTACTTTTGGATGCGACGACTCAACCGGATGACTCGTGGGCTTCGGGATCAGCCATTCATGGATGGCATGACGGCGCCTTTTCCAAGTACCTTACCTAGGTACCTAGTATCTTGCCAAGGTACGTCAGGTAGGTAGGTGCCTACCCAGGTAGGTAAGGAAAGCAGGCACTAAGCAATGGAGGACTGACTACCTCAAGGTACTGCGTACGGGCGTTGGCCAGTCGTGCCAGCCCGTCACGCCCGTGTACTGGGGCATTTTGGCATCCAATACGCGCAAGCGCAACTGGACAAGCAACTGCGAAGTCGTCGCGACTGGGGCAGCACTACCTCAGCCATCATTGTCATGCCCATACCCATCCCATGCGCATACCATAGTGACATTGAATTCCCACAAAGTATTTAAAGTGCAAGGTCGCGTCCGCCGGGCTGAATTGTCGCATCCGTAGTGCCGCCGCCCCTAGCCTTGACCTTGGACCTTGACCCGAAGAATACAAATTACCCCTCCATACCCCACTTCCACTGCTCGGGACCTAGGTATCTAAGCTTGCCTTTGTTGCTTCAGCTTTCTTCTCTTCCTTTCCCACTCTCATCTCACCTCCACACAGCGCAACAACTTCCACACACGAATTGCCGACTTTAGCAAAAATGGGCGTTACCAAGACCACTCATCAGGAGGGCTCCGGTGCCATTCCCAAGCCCGGCCAGACCGTCACCATCGAGTACACTGGCTACTTGAAGGACACCACACAGCCCGACAACAAGGGCAAGAAGTAAGGATGCTGGACTATGCTCTGCTCTTCTCTTCCACCTGCCAACTGCGTGGCAACCCCTCGCTCCTGCGCCATCCTCAGAGGCACCTTGCTCAGGACCACTGCTGACAACGTTCCCCTTACAGGTTCGACTCTTCCGTCGGCCGCGGCGATTTCATCACCCGCATTGGTGTCGGCCAGGTCATTAAGGGTATGTTCCGACCACGACCGCCACGACCACTACCCCCCTTTCTTCACCCGAGCAATCTGCAGATAATATCCCGCTGGTTTTCGTATGCATGATCGCTAACACACATACGCTGCAGGTTGGGATGAGGGCGTCACCACCATGAAGGTTGGCGAGAAGGCCACCCTTGACATTACCAGCGACTACGCCTACGCCGAGCGGTAAGCATCTTTATCTGCTGCTATGCTTCCTTGCGATATATTTCGGCGTTGCGGTGTATGACAGACACTGACTTTCGATGCCAGCGGCTTCACCGGTCACATCCCCCCTCGCGCCGATCTCATCTTGTATGTATTACCCACCTTTCTGGTATTGTTGCGGAGCTGACAATCTTTACGACAGTGACGTTGAATTGAAGCACGTCGAATGATTGTAAGCAGCTTGCTTCGCGAGGGCGATAGACTCTGGAGAACTTGGCGATGCTATACAGTCGGATCGTTTGCTCTGGGTGCGCAGATTATGGAAACTGCGTCCTCCAACTGAGGCCCGGTCGTGCAGTTGGACGGTGCTGCTCAGCCAGCCACTCAGACACGCACTAGGTTGAATACAACCCAATAGAAATTCCCAATATGAACCTCGGTGTCCTCGCACTGTCAAGCAAGCCAAGTTGCTTGGCAGCTGCGTAAACGCCGGATCTTTTGCATGCAGTTTGGATTCACGTCACACAATAGCGACCCTGCGTGTCACATTTTTGCCCACATATGAATCAAACTTGTCGTGGTTCAGTCTCGCCAAAAGTTGCCAACGGTTGGCCACCTCACCATGGAGATATTCGGCGTTGTTGGCATCCAGATCAGTATGTGTATATCGTCAACATCGGCGGCGGTTGGGTGAGCTTAATAACCACAGGCCTTCAGCTGGAACGTTCATATCTAGGATGTCACTAAGTCATCTAATTTCGGTGCCGAAAGTGGCCTGTTGTGACCTCCGAGGTACGTGGTACTTTAACAGCGGCAATCTACAAATGTTTGCGAGCGCGGTTTTCCAAGACGATCCTCCTGAGGGTGATGGAAGAAAAAAGCAGCCGGCTCTTATTCGTGGTAGACTACAGAGGCACTTGGGAGTGGAGGGTTTGGCCAACGAGAGGCGACCTTGCTTGGGCCCAGTGACTTCGCCCCAGGATGGAACTCGGTAGATCGTCGGAGAAGCTGACTTATGACGCAGCTGAGACACAGTGCTGGAAATTCGTGTTGACTCCAATGCGCAGCTAGATAAGGCACCTTACTTGATTCTCTATCACGGTGCGCTTCACCGGTACCGCACTGGTCCATGAGGCCGATCCGATTGCAGTAATCCACCGTCCTCCCAGGCGTGGAAAGCCCGTAGGTTCCTCAGGCACTTGGTAATGATGGCGGGAGACGGCTCTGTTCCCATTAGAAATCGCCTTCCAGGTAATGGAAGGTAGTGAACTTTGCGCCCACAATCGGTGGAGCTCCAGCGCCATAGGTGAAGGAACTTAGAAGCCTACCTAGGTACCAACCGAAGGTAGATTTGTGAGGTAACCCAGCGCGGCACCTTGGTAGTTGCTTACCTTAGCGACCTTCAGCTAGGTGCCTTTCACCTCTCTCAACCCCCACTGAATCACTCAGTTGCCTCCTGCCCCTCGTCAACACCACACCTCTCCACCCGCAGGCTCCTCGACCACCTTTACATCACTCCAACAAGGCTGCTCTTCTGCCACCTGCGTCTCCATCTCGGAACTTTTACGAGTTTGTCTGGTGCATATTTTCCATTTCCACGCAGCGCACTTCTCTTTCCACGAACCCAATACCAACGGACCCTGCGGCCGAACGAGGCGATACCTTCAAACACACATACACACACGAGACACTTCGTCGTTTGGTGGGGTTAAGCCGATCGTCCCACCGCCGTGTTTCCCTCCACGTCATAGCAACACCTCGAGAGAAACAGCTCGCCAAGCTGGGGAAGCGCAAACTTTCCAACGGCGGGACAACGAATTCCCAGAAAAAAGCCATGGCTGTATGTGTTACCCCCTGACTGCAGTTGTGGTCGAGGCAGATGCTTCGTCAAAACGAGATCCTAACCCTGCAGCGCGCTGCAGCTCGCGACAAGGCCCCTTCACGTCGCATCGCATCAGTATGCTAACATCATCACCACACATAGGACAAAAAGCTACCGGAGGTCGACCTGGTGACCCGTATGCAGGTTGACGACTCCGTTGTTGGCCTGACCGAGATCGATGAATCCCTCTACAGTCGTCAGCTCTATGTTCTAGGCCACGAGGCCATGAAGCGCATGGGCGCCTCGAATGTTCTGATTGCCGGCCTGAAGGGATTAGGTGTCGAGATCGCCAAGAACATTGCTCTTGCCGGAGTCAAGAGTCTCACCCTCTACGATCCTGGTCTGGTCTCCCTCGCCGATTTGTCCTCGCAATTCTTCCTCCACCCGGAAGATGTTGGGAAGCCCAGGGATGAGGTTACGGCTCCTCGAGTCGCCGAGCTGAATGCATACACACCGATTAAGGTCCACCAGTCGTCCAAGTGAGTGCAGAAAGAAATGAAGTACCCAGGAAGACCCAGCTGACGATTTACATAGCTTGGGCGAGAATCTCTCCCAATTCGACAAGTACCAAGTTGTCGTCTTGACTAGTCTTCCTCTGAAACTGCAGACTCTTATTGGCGATTACTGCCACTCTAAAGGCATTTATGTCGTTGCCGCCGACACCTTCGGTCTATTTGGCTCCATATTCTGTGACTTCGGCGAGAACTTTACCGTCATCGACCAGACCGGCGAAAGCCCCTTGAGTGGAATTGTCGCCGGCATTGACGAGGAGGGACTCGTCTCTGCTCTTGACGAGACTCGTCATGGACTTGAGGATGGTGACTATGTCACATTTTCTGAGATTGAGGGTATGGAAGGCTTGAATGGATGCGAGCCACGCAAGATCACTGTCAAGGGCCCGTACACATTCTCGATCGGCGATGTCTCCGGTCTCGGCCAGTACAAGCGCGGAGGGCTCTACCAGCAGGTCAAGATGCCAAAGTCTATCAACTTCAAGAGCATCACCGCTGCGATTAAGGAGCCTGAGTTTGTCATGTCTGACTTTGCCAAATTCGATCGTCCCCAGCAGTTGCACCTTGCTTTCCAGGCTCTCCACGCGTTTGCGGAGAGCCAGGGTCGCTTCCCTAACCCCTTGGACGATGGAGATGCCACGGTCATCCTCCGTTCCGCTGAGGAATTCGCCAAAGCCGAAGGCCTCGAAGTCGAGTTCGACGAAAAGCTGATCAAGGAGCTGAGTTACCAAGCTCTCGGCGATCTCAATCCCATGGCAGCTTTGTTCGGTGGAATTGCGGCGCAGGAGATTCTCAAGGCTGTTTCCGGCAAGTTCCAGCCCATCAAGCAGTGGATGTACTTCGACTCGCTTGAGTCCCTCCCGACTAGCACAGCGCGTACTGCGGAGCTCTGCAAGCCTTTGGGCACTCGATACGACGGACAGATTGTGGTTTTCGGTCGCGAGTACCAAGAGAAGATTGCCAATTTACGCCAGTTCCTTGTCGGCGCGGGTGCCATCGGATGCGAGATGCTCAAGAACTGGGCCATGATTGGTCTGGGCACCGGCCCCAAGGGCAAGATTACGGTTACCGACATGGATTCCATCGAGAAGAGCAACCTCAACCGTCAGTTCCTTTTCCGTGCCAAGGACGTCGGCAACATGAAGAGCGATTGTGCAGCAGCAGCCGTTCAGGCCATGAACCCTGACCTGAACGGCCACATTGTCTGCCTGAAGGATCGCGTAAGTCCCGAGACTGAGGAGACCTTCAACGAACAGTTCTGGAACGACCTTGATGGTGTCACAAATGCACTTGACAACGTAGAGGCGAGAACATACGTTGACAGACGTTGCGTGTTCTTCCGCAAACCCCTCCTCGAAAGCGGCACCCTCGGAACCAAGGGTAACACTCAGGTTGTGCTCCCACACCTTACTGAGTCCTACTCCTCCTCCCAAGACCCTCCCGAGAAGGAATTCCCCATGTGCACCGTGAAAAGCTTTCCCAACAAGATCGAACACACCATTGCCTGGGCCAAGGACCACATGTTCGAGAGCCTCTTTATCACGTCTCCTTCAACTGTCAATCTTTATCTGACACAGGCCAATTACATCGAGGCCACGTTGAAACAAGGCGGCAGCGCAAAGTTGACTCTGGAGACGCTCCGCGACTATCTGACCACCGACCGCCCGCGTACATTCGAAGATTGTATTGCATGGGCACGGATTCTCTTCGAGAAAGAGTTCAACAACAAGATCCAACAACTTCTGCACAACTTTCCTAAGGACTCGACAACCTCCAGTGGCACTCCCTTCTGGTCTGGTCCCAAGCGGGCTCCTGATCCGCTCAAGTTTGATGCCAAGAACCCTACTCACTTTGCGTTTGTTGTTGCTGCTGCCAACCTGCATGCATTCAACTACAACATCAAGTCCCCTGGCACTGACAAGGACATTTATCTGCGTGAGCTTGAAAATGTGATTGTGCCTGACTTCTCGCCAGCGGAAGGCGTCAAGATCCAGGCCAATGACAGTGACCCTGTGAGTACCCCAGACGAAAGACTGGTCCGTCAGTCATTTCTAACACTCGATAGGACCCGAATGCCGAGGGTGGAGAGGGAAGCTCTTTCGACGACAACAATGAGCTACAGAAGATCATTGCCAGCCTGCCATCTCCTAATGATCTGGCCGGCTTCCAACTTCAACCTGTAGACTTTGAGAAGGACGACGACTCGAACCATCACATCGACTTCATCACGGCTTGCAGCAACCTCCGCGCTGCCAACTACAAGATTGAGCAGGCTGACCGTCATAAGACGAAGTTCATTGCCGGAAAGATCATTCCTGCTATTGCGACAACCACGGCTCTCGTGACAGGTCTGGTCATCTTGGAACTGTACAAGGTCATCGATGGCAAGCAAGACTTAGAGCAATACAAGAACGGCTTCATCAATTTGGCACTGCCATTCTTTGGGTTCAGCGAGCCGATTGCAAGCCCGAAGGTCGAGTTCAAGGGCCCGGACGGTATCGTCAAGCTAGACAAGATCTGGGATCGCTTTGAAGTGGCAGATATCACGCTGAAGGAGCTTCTGGAGCACTTCGAGAAGCAAGGTCTCAGCATCTCCATGCTCAGCTCAGGTGTCAGCTTGCTTTATGCCAGCTTCTTCCCCCCTGCCAAGTTGAAGGACCGCCAGAATTTGAAACTGAGCCAGCTAGTGGAAACCGTCTCTAAGAAGCCTATTCCCTCTCACCAGAAGGAGGTCATATTTGAGATGGTGGCAGAAGATGTTGACGGCGAGGATGTTGAGGTTCCGTACATCAAGATGAAGATGGCCTGAGGGCCTAGATTGGAAAGCTTAGACGAACAGAGAGATCAAGATGACGACTGTTCAAGACAGGACCCAGAAGAAGAGAAGGCTGTATCCAGAGTCAAGTAGGCAACTAGGAACAACAAATTAGATCGCACATTGGCATTCATTAAGTGCTCCCATGGCGAGAGTACCGATGCCACGATACATTACGCATGAAAGCACGATTTGTCGTCCAAGTACGTACCCGAATGAATAAGCCCAAGCCCGTACGAGTAAGGTACACTGGCCATTTGTAAGCGCTCTGCTTCAGTACAGGGCGGAACAAGGTCTGTTGGGTCCAGTTTACGTCACCATTAGCAATGCTTAGAGCTGTTGAGCAGCTAGCCACTTCACAGAAGCCATCTCGCAGACCTTTGCAGAGGGACGTTGTGGATTGCGACTATGGGCATGGAAGGGGAGGGTAATGCACGCCTTTGTAATAATCACCAAAGATACCTTGCGCCGAAGATTAGGGGCTCGCATAGGCTAGTCGTCGTCGCTTCGTCATTGCGAACAAATGTACAACCACGCAACCGCATCGTCCCTTTCTAGACCGTAACGTATATATAATGATCTTTTCGCCCCCGCACCTGCGAGGCGGGTCCTTGCTGCTGGCCAACATCACCATCATCGCCCATGAACGTGAAGATTCTGAATCGTCTCTCGAACTGCTGCAAATCAAGCATCTCCCAGCGTCAACGGCTTCGGTCTTTCACATCAGTCGTGCCATCGCCTCGACACAACTCGCCTTCAAATTCGGCAACCTTCGTCCAGCATAAAGCCACTTTCCGCACCAAGCAGCTCAGAATGGTATGTAAGGCCGCGACGGCAATGTGGTGGCCAGAGCTCAGCGGGCAAGGTTCTAGATCAGGCACAGAACTGACACCGAAACGTCACAGGCCAGCAAGATCACCGAGTGGGTTAAGTCCGGCGACAAGTCCGGCGAGTTCAAGCGTCAGCAAGGCTCATTCCGTGACTCTATATCTCGGAAACAGGGCGCCAAGTTTGCAGCTGAGAATGGCCGCTATCATCTCTATGTCAGCTATGCTTGTCCTTGGGTGAGTTTGATCAACACTCCGGGACCCTTTTCCGGCCATCGCCGTACAGATTCTGGTAGCTTTGCGACAAGTTGCTCACATCCCGTAGGCCTGCCGTACCTTGATCACCCGTCAGCTCAAGGGTTTGGAGGACATCATCAGCTACTCCGTTGTTCACTGGCACCTAGGAGAGAAAGGTAGGCTTGGCGAAACGCACAGAAGTCCAGTTTAGTAGCCAGGCTGATTGCGCGACAGGATGGCGCTTCGTCACCAAGGACGAGCAAGCGAGCGTTCCCGGTGACAAGGTCGTCCCAGACCCCATCCAGGGTCACGAGGATTTCACACACCTCCGCGACGTTTACTTCGAGTCAGAGCCCAATTATGAGGGCCGCTTCACTGTCCCGGTGCTGTATGATAAGAAGCTCAAGACCATCGTCAGCAACGAGAGTAGCGAGATCATCCGCATGCTCTACACCGAGGTAACTTATTTTTGGAAGCTTGGAGTTGCCCAGGAAAGATTTGGCGTGGCTGACCTTGGCCATAGTTTGACGACCTTGTGGACGAAAAGCACCGTCGGGTCAACCTCTACCCTGAGGCTCTCCGCAACCAGATTGACGAGACAAACGAGTGGACGTACGACAAGATCAACAACGGCGTCTACAAGTCTGGTTTCGCCACGACGCAGGAGGCCTATGAACGCAACGTCGTCGCTCTTTTCGAGGCTCTCGACAAGGCCGAGGCGCATCTTAAGTCAATTTATAGCGAGGGCCCATTTTACTTTGGACAGGCAATCACTGAGGCGGATATCAGACTGTGAGTATCAGGCGATCCTGTCTTTCTTTTCTTTCTGTCACTGCCTCTTTGTGTTTTTTTTTTTCCGGGTTGGACATTAAGGCGAAGCTAACTCTGTGGTTCCCCATGCAGTTTTGTCACCATTATTCGGTTCGACGTGAGTTCAGCTGCATTTTCCTTATCACAAAGTTACTAACAGCTGCAAAGCCCGTTTACGTGCAACATTTCAAGACGAACATACGCGATATTCGCTCTGGATACCCTTTCCTTCACAAGTGGATGCGTAATCTCTACTGGAATGTCCCAGCCTTCCACGACACGACACAGTTCGAGCATGTCAAGTGGCACTACACTAAGAGCCACACTCAAATCAACCCCTTCTCCATCACCCCAGTCGGTCCCTTGCCTGATGTTCTCCCCCTCGACGAGGAGGTTCCGGCAGTCAGCACAAAGCTGTAACGGCCCACCACGAAAGCCGGGTGACAGAGCTCTTGGCCGTTGCATGCACGGCCAACAAGAGAGGTAACACGCATCTCCTGCTCGATGTTCAATACTGCTGGATATCTCCTTTGTCGAGTGTTTTGTATGCTGCAATTGTGGTTAGGTTATCAGCTCATCCTAAATCTACATGTATCGCACGCAGTCTGCTTAATGAACACGTGAAGTAGCAACATAATATTGCTCGTCCGTTGTAGAAGGAGAATACTATTGCACGTACTACAGACAATATACACAAGTGGCCGCATGATCACTGACATTTTGATGGCTGCATGTGTATATACTTTTTGCAAGAACATGTGGCATCCAAATTATCATTCGCTCCCAGCCCCCTTTATCCGAGGTCCCGAACAAGCAACTAATCTGACAACTTCATCCAGTATTATACTTGATTCCTGTGTATATAACAATGTGCAATACAGTAAAAACTTTCCCCATGCATGCGATTCCTTCCCAGTTGATAACAATAGCAAATGTCCGTAAGCGTGAGAAGTATTCTCTTTTTTTGCGTCCCCGTAGCCAAATGTGATGCATTAGATTAGTTATAAATCACCAAGAACGCTGCATTTTACAACTGGCCTGATAAGAGCGCCTCCGTAGCTGCAGATAACGTTAGTAAAAGAGACAGAGAGAGAGGTGAATTGAGGCTATGGGAGGGGACTCACCGCTGTTAATGTACTGTCGTTTGGCATCCAGAGGAACGCCGAAGCGACGCTCCAGCTCCTGTTTGATACCCTTCTTCGTCACCGTCATCAAATCAGCCGTCCTCAGAATCTCGCGGATCTCGGCCAACAACGCGTCATCGCTGGGCAGGCCGACCATATCTTCGGGGGAGAAGAATTGTGAACCGCCGAATTGGCTGTTGCGGTTACCGCCCATCTCGGAGGCTGCAAGGGACATGCGCGACATGTTGCGATGGTCGTAGCCCATTGGGGGCCTTGGAGGCGCATAGCCGGCAGCGATGGAGCCAGGTCGGCTGTGGAAGCCGTACTCAGAAACAGGAACCTGTCCCTTGGTGGCATAGCTGTAGCCAGAGGCCTCCGAGCGAGCATCCTCGCGGACGGTCTGCGCATCCCAGAGCTCGGCCTGATATTCTTCCCACTTCTTTTTGGGAATGACAGAGGGGTCGAATTTGCCCTCGTCGGAAATAACAATCTTCTTGCCCTTTTCACCAGCGATGACACGAGTGTTACCCCAGTTGAAGTCGTCCATGTGCCAGAAGGAGTAGAGAGGCAGGGCGAAACTGAAGACCGGAATGGCAAGGATGTACAGAATCATCCAACCGATCATCTCCCACTTGCGGCGGACAATAAAGATGATAGCTTGCAAACCGTAGATTGCTCCAAGCATGATGAAGGCCGTGACTGGCACCACGGTAGGGTTTTGCACAACCATCACGATCAGATAAATGATGTAAGCGACGACGACAGGCTGGACAACAGTACTCAGCAAGTCGACGAAAACAATGAAACGCATGGAAAAACAGCAGAATCCACACAGCTGAGCCATGGGGATGAGTTCCATGAGGTTGTGCACCGTCGAGTTAATCCACCGACGTCTCTGGGAGAGAAACACAGCCCAAGAGTCGGGGGCGATAGTCCAAGCATGGGCTCGGTTGGTGTACTTGGTCTTGTACTTGTTGTGGTACTTGAGTAGCAATGTTGTGAGGTAACGGTCCTCACCAAGATGGAGCAGGTTCTTCATGTGCAACGTATCGACACGAATGGTAGAGTAATCTTGGACGATTTCGCGGCTGACGAACAGAGGCTTGCCGGTCTCGGCAGCGCGGATGCGGTACATCGAGAAACAACCAGGCAAGCAAGTGACGCTGCCGAACAGACTCTCAAAAGCCTTGGTGAGGTTGTGTGAGATCCAGTATTCGTAAACTTGAATCATGGTGATGAAGGATGCCTTGGCGTTGGTTAGTGCCGTCTCACCACAGACGGCAATAAGACGGGTGTCGTTAAGGAAGGCAGAAACCATGCGTGTAGCCGAGTCGGGAGCGACGACAGTGTCGGCATCGATTTGGAACATGAATTCGTAGAAGGTTGGGTTGACGCCAATGATGTTGCGAATTTGGTGATACATCTCAAGTTCCAAGGGACTCATCTCCAAGTTGTAATGTACGCGATTGAGGAAGCGCATGAGAATCATTTGAGAATCTCGCTTACCGCGGTTTCCTGGACGGGAAACCTCTGACGGCTTGCCAACCTTGACGATGACCAAGAAGGGAACAATATGGCCTTGGACCTCGTACAGGCCAGAGAAGACCTTGCCCATGTTGTGCTGCTTCTGACCTTCGCCAAGAGATTCGAAACTGAGTGGTTCGGGGTCGACAGTCTCAGAGACGCCTAGAATGTCAAGTACGATACGAGGCGTAGGCTTATCATTACCCTGTCCGATAATCATACCATCACACACAACAATGAGAAGCTTGCGCTTATCATCGTAATGCATCCTGGCACAAGAGTCAATCGCACGGCGAAGAGACTCCTCGTCTTCCGTGTAAGCTGGGATCTGGCACATGACGAACTTGTCGAGATTCTCGGGCATATTCTTGCCGCCGAACTGAAGCGCCGCCAAGAACTTGAAGCCGAGGATAGCACACAGAATGATGGAGATAGCAAGAACAAGATACTCGGCGAACTTGCAACGGGCCGAGTTACGGGTGTCAACGTCGCCTATGTAGAAGAGGTTGTTGAGGCAGGTCTTCATGCGCTTCTTCATGGCGGCATCGATGTTAAGGTTGTCCCATAGCTTTGTGATATCCGATCCGGCCTTTTGCTGGAAGAGCGTCGTAACAGTGTTGTCCATGAACTTGGTTTGGCCCGTGTCCTCGGGAACGGACTCGCCGGCCTTGGCTTGCATCCTTAAACCACCGCTGATATATTGCGTCAAGTCGTACACACGGCTGTCCAGGATAGCAACAATTTGCTGTTTGTTGGCCAGAGTCTTGACATACTCAGGAGAGTAGCCAACGTTTCCCTTCTTGTAGTTGGCCTTGAGGAAGGTCATCTGTTCGTAGTACCAATCCGGGCGGCTGTCGTTGGTCCAAGAACGGAAGTCATGAAACTTGAAGTTCTGGTCAGCAGTAGCGAGAGTGGGGGAGCCAGTGGTGTTGGTGTTCTTGTAATCCAGTGACACGTGCTCGTCGACGGAACCGTCCTTGCCCTGGCACAAGGCGCTGACTTGAATAGGGAAGAGGGAGCTGATATCCTGGCCGGCATAGTTCTTCAACTGTTTGACAGTAACGTACGGCGGGTAGTGACGAGGAGCAAAAGAACCGAGATCAAAGACAACGCCGCGAATCGAAACGTACGCGGAGTTGTCGTCCTGTCCGTCGTTGGAAGACAGTTCTTCAGCGCTGTACACGTGTTGCGTGGGACAGATGAGCTTGGGGAAGACAACGATAAAAAAGGCAGCAAACAGACAGAAGAGCCAGATCAACATGTTGATGGCCAGCTTCTCTCTCCAAGCAACACGAATATCCTTGCGGGGCATTTTGCCCATCTTGCGGATCAGAATATCGGGAACAAACCAGGTCATGAGATAGACGGTGAAGACCCAGCGCTTGCGACTGGCACTGTCCTTGAATTCTTCGACTTCCTCCAGACTCTTCTCATTTCCACGCTCGGCCATTTGCTCTCGGGTGTCCAGGTTCTTGAACATGTCACCGCCTCCGAAGGCAGAAACGCCAGCTTCAGAGCGAGCGTCGGAGCCGTCCTGGCCCCCAAAGTACCCGCTCTTGCCCTTCTCCCCGTATCCCATGGGGGTGTTGCCGGCAGAGAGCAGACGCTCCTTGGAGGCAGCAAAAGGGGTGTCCTGAGGCGTGAGACCGTCACCATTGTCGGATGGTAGAGCGTATCTTCCAGAAGCAGAAGCGTTTTCGGACAACTGTGCAATCTCCATCCAGCATCTCTCGCTGAGGAAGACACCGGTAGATCCAATTCTGACCTCGTTGCTCGGCCAATGCCTATCTTCAACGACAAGCTCGACACGTTCTCTCTCGGAACCAACGAGGATGGTATCGGAGTCGGCCAAGCCCAAAAACTCGCCGAAAGGGAGGAAGAGACTGAAATCAGCCGAACGCAGACGCTGGCTGATTTCGGCGATTCCAAATGTTTGCACCTGGGTGCGAACACACTTGCTGTCGAATTGGTTGGCGATGCGCCTGTCATTGGGCTTCAAGCAGAACACGAAGTAGGAGTTGGTGCTGGGATCAGCCACTGCCTTGGTAACGTTCTCCAAGGATGCAAGGAATTGACCGGATGCTCCCTGCTCCGATGCCTGAAGCTTGGAGCCTCCGGCTTGGGAGTTGCCGTCGCTCAACCTATCCAACTCTTCTTGAGCTTCCTCTTGCTGCTGCTGTTGATATCGTTGAATACGAGCCTGGTTGCGAGCGGTCCTAGTTGTCTTTCGTGACATGACACTGGGTGCTCTTGTTGGCTTGGAGCTGATCGTAGCTTGCATCACAGTCGATCTCTCTTTGGGGTGAGTAACTGTGCGTAGGGCCTCTTGACCAAACAAACGAGCAACAAACTCGCTCTTGGTAGAGTTGATCATGTTAAGCAAATCGCCAGAAATCACCTCGCCGTTCTCCTCAATGACACCCTTCACAGGGTAATCGACTTCACCCGCAAAATGCTTGACGGTGAAAAGAGCTGCCGTGTTCTCTGTAAGGAAGTTGCTGCCTGGGAGTCTGGCAGTCGTGGAGCCAGGGGTAATAGCGGGATTCTTGCCCTCGAAGCGCTTGCGCAGACTCTCGAGGAACTGGTGATCGGTGCGGTTCCTCCGGGTCTGGTCATCCAAAATGCTAAGCAAGCCGTTCCCAGGCTTCAGCAGGCCCCTGACGGCGTCGGAGTTATCGAAGTAGCTGGTAGCTGCAACACTAACTTCCTCATTCTCAAGCATGTCTGCCTTACGGTCGAAGAAGTTTTGGAGCGTTAAGTTGTAGAGAGCTTCGCAAGCAGCGTTGTTGAGAAGCTGGTCAAGAGCTGAATGAGTTGCCGCCTGTTGGGCGAAACCGGGGAAGTCAATGATAGAAACAGTGTTCGCAACGCTCTCTTCAGGGGCGCAAATTCTCTGGTTGATAGACTCGACAATGTACGCAACCAAGAGGGAATAGAGGGTACGCGCCAACTCGTTGGCGTGGGACCGGGCACCGGTGGGATCCAGCATGACAGTGACACGCTCCTTGTGAATCATCTTCGTCTTGTATGACAGGGTGGTCTGCAAGTCTTGGGTGCCGACGCCCAAGAAGGCAGCAACAATGCTGAGGACATCCTTGTTCTTAACAGCCGTCACAGTCTGGCCGCCCTCGTGGGAGAAACCACCGCTGTCGTCACCGGTGATCTGGGTGTTGGACGTCGTCTCAAACTCGAGCTGGCCAATGTGCAAGATACCGGCCAAGATCTGGCAGATCTCGGCGATTTCGCTTCTGGGAAACTCCAACTTCTTCAGCGCATTCTTGAAGACCTGGAAGCCCTCAGCGTCGTTGATGCCGACCTTGAGCTGGGTGGGGTGGCCCAGATACTTCCATCTCTTTTGAACAGTGCCAGCCGGAGTCTCGAAACCAAGATGGGCCTTCTCCGCGGCGCTGGTACCCGCCATTAGGTAGTATAAGATGTGGAAGTTGCGTTCCCCAGTCGGGATGTCTGTTATACGGCTCCTCTCGAGTCTGTGGTCCAGAAGCTTGGCACCGATAAGCACCGGGTTGGTGGTTGTGGCTGTGTCATACTGAAGCTCGTAGAAAAGACCTGCCTTGGAGGCTGTGGGGGTCGTCGCAGTTTTGGTTGTGGTTAGGGTGTCGAAGACGTAGGCAGCGAGGGACACTTTCGTCGAGAGAGGAGTTGAAGACTTGCCCAGGAATGCCGTCAAGAGGTGGGATCGAAGGGTAGACTTTCCTGAGCCAGATTCACCCCTATTTGGACGGTCAGTACGAAACAGCCAAAAGGTCAAGATGGAGGTACAAATGCGTACAGAAAGACGACGGCCTGGTTCTCTGATCTGTGACCCAATCTGACCCATGCCCGGTCTGCAATATCCTCCGCGCCAGCCATGGCACTACCCTCCTTACCTCCATCAGGACCCTTGGCGGATGAGGTGTAGGTATTGAGGGAAATGAGGGCGTGGGATGACAGCCGAGCAGTCGGGAGCGAGACGTGAAAACGACTGGCCAAATGGGCAGTCAATTGTGTGTCTGACTGTGAATGTGCGGGCAGCGAGGGGAGAGAAGGTTGATGATGGGCGCCCCCGCCGTTTCCACCAATTGGTGGTAGGTTCATCGCCATGTTGGGCACGATGGCGCCGGCGACAGCTTGGTATAGACGAGCTCTGTGAACGCGTTTGTCGATCGATCCTTGGCGAGATAGAGGAGCTGTTAAAGCTATAGATATTCCAAGACGTGTAAGGAGCTGATGTAGATGTCGAATGAGAGACAAGAGACTCCTGAGGGTGAGATCGAACTCGAATTAGGCGTGATAGTTGGTAGGCAAACAAGGAGAAGTCGGAAACTCAAAACGAAGGAGACGTGCCACAACGACAGCACTTGCTATGCAAGAAACGAGCGTGCAGGAAGAGGTGAAGAAAGGGAAGAACGGACGAAATCGAGTCCAGCAAGGCTGAGGTGACCGAGTGAGAGAAGCTCAAGGCACGAAACAAACGAAGCGGTTGCTCTCTGTATGCCTCTCTCTTTCTGGGTAATCGTGCGTACTCTTCTCTTCGCGCGCGCTGAGTCCCGCTTTTCCCTCCAAGTGCTAAGGGAGGCAGCAGAGGTAGATGGTGCAATGGGGCGGGTAACAGCAACGAGCGAGTATGGCAACCGGGAAAGGGGATTGTTTTCTTCAGGCGCAAGTATCCTCAGCAGTTCAATGCGGCGGGCGAGATAGACCTAGAGCGCAGTTCCCTCCCATACGAACTGTGTGCCACAAGCACCACACACACATTGGACACGCAGTGGAGACCGGGAACAATTCACGACACCTCCGTCAGCATCAGGGCATTGCCTGGCCTGCCTTCCAGGACTTGCAGGCTCCTTTGGCTCCTCTGCCAGCTGCAGACTTTGTCGCTCGCGTTTGCTGTGGCCAATGCGACTGGGCCTCCTGTTGTCGCCTCAATCCAGGCTCGGGGAAGACGAAATGGCAGGCCCCTACCCCTGCTCATTTTTCTTCTCGACTATTCTCCCATTCCTGTATTCCCTGATCTCGGTTCGCAGTGGACCAGGAACGGCGCACTGTGCTTTGGACACTGATGTAGCCGTAGCGTACTATCTATGCAGGATTTGCAAGTGTTCTCTAAATACCTACCTATATACCTATTCCCTGTGGCTTCCTCTTCATCATCCAGCGGTTCGTTGCGGGATTCCCTGAGCTTGTTGCCGTCAAGCTACGATGCGTATCGATACACTGCAGCCAGCAAGTTGATATTCGTGTACCTATAAGAACATGCACTCGGACATCGCTAGCGCGGGTTGTATTCCTGTCCCCTCGTACCGAGGGTGCCACTGCGACTCGCGTCGTCTTAACTCCCGAAGAGACCAGCAAACAGTAAAGACATGATGAGGTTAAACTCCCACGGGGCGCTTGTCGCATACAAGTCATGTCGCTGTATAGGATAGAATGGCCCTGATGGAGTCGGGATCAAGAGGGCCGCTGGCGGTCCGAATGATTATTATGGTAATGAACGCGCTCCGCGGGTGAAGATTAGATTGATCGGGCGAAGCCTGAAATTGTCCCGCAGCCCCCCCCCCCCCCCCCCCCCCCCCCCGGGCTCTAAAGGCGTGCCTTGGCGGTCTATGAGACTATGACAACATCGAGTGGTATCGAGGTCAGGGGTATTCCCACTGTGCAAACCGCCGAAGTCTTTTGGCATCATTTCGCCGTTGCAATCAGGGTGCCTCCGCGGCCCGCGCATGTTGAGCATGGAGAATGGGCGCGTCTTGTTCCACGATATGCACTTCCGCTGCTCGCGTCTCCCTTTGGAGCCGACACCAAGACACGAAAAGCACAAGATGGCCTTACCATACGACAGCATCGGTATCACCGAGGATGTTAGAAGTTGGATTCTGAACAGGCACATGGGCGACAACCAGACGGGTTGAAACTAGACGTTGGAGGGCCGCAACGGTGGATGGAGGCTCAACAGTGCCCTACCTGAACTTTGTGCACCTACGAGAAGATTGAACAACGGCGGGTTCGCGCGTGTCTCCGTATCAGGGGCCGCAAAATTTGTCGATGATGGCGAGGCCGATGACGATGATGGCGGTTCAAGGGATAACAGCAGACTGGATGTTTCTTGGTCCGATGGAACAGCGGCGAGGAATGTGTTTAGTTAGGCAGCTTCCAGCATCTGGAATGCAGTATGTAATTGAGCGGCATCCCTGTAGCAACATGTGAGGATGATGTTGACGGGAATGCGTTGTTCGGAGCATTCTTGTGAGGAGGTGTTCATCCCACAAACAGCCATCAGACGAGCATCGGAATGACGATAAGTATAATTGGAGGACGGCTTTCTGAGTTTGAATGTGAAGGAAGCATGATGCATGGTTGACATTTGGTTAATTGCAGGCAGTTTGGATGGCAGGCGGTTCAAGCCGCGAGGTCGTAGCTGTTCCCTGGATGCTCCGGTCTCTGCCGCGGTGGGAGACGTGGAGAACCCGGGCTTGAGGGGCCATATTCGGCACCCCCCAGTCGCTTCTTCGGCACCCAGTTAAACCCCTTTTGGCAGTTTGTGGGCGTCACAGCCACAGAGGGTGCCTACCACCTTGTGGCCACCTAAACCATCTTTATGCCAGATGTTTTGTGCAATAGCTGCACAGATTGAAGTGGGCCACTTAGAATGTGTAAATGCATTATTTATTAACAATCTGACTTGCTATATATCCCTCTAATGCTAAAGTATTAATATTCTCACTAAATTTATTTATTTTTTTATTACTGCTATGTTTCTAGTATGAAATTAACTGATCTTACCTTTAATAAGCTTATTAAGAAGATCTGCTAGTATTAGAAGCCTTTTAAGTATAGCATAATTAGAGGTAAGTTGTAATTAATAATATATAGTATTAAATATTAGTAGGATTTAAACTGTAAGTATAGAGGCTGCTTTAAGAAATCTATAGCAACTTCTAGAAACTTAATAACTAGTAAAACAAGTTATTAGTAGTTTATATAATTATTATAAACTTTAGAAAGATAAGCTACTTCTATAGTTAATAATTAATATAACTACTTATCTATTACTAATAAGTTGAAGTTATATAGTTAAGCATTTTAAGTAATAGCATATAAGGCAGCAGGTAGCAAAGAGGCGATATAGATATATATTAAGAACCTCTTAAAGTTAGGCAAATTAACAGCATATAATATTGCTATGCAGATAAATAAAGAGGTAGATATTAATTATATCTACATAATTAATATATATAACGTTTAATATTAATTATATTACAAAAAGTATAGCTTTTTTTTAACTATTTAGATGTTTATATATAAATTAAAATAAAGCGTATATCAGATATCTAAGCTTCTACTGTAATGCTAGCTTAAATAGAATTAATGCAGTCTTTTAGATATACTTTTAATATCTTAAGTAGTAGCAGCAGAATCTAAAATTGCTGTTAATAGATGCTATATATAAGGTTAATTATAAAGTTAAAAAAAAATAGATAAAACTAACTAGCAGTAAGTAAATTGCTTTAATATGCTGCTTTTTGAGATTAACAGTCTTACTGTAGTGCATTTAACTTTTAATGCTGCTTTCTACCTTATTTTAAGTGAAAGTGCTGCTGCATATAAGTAGGTTCTTAAGTAGCTTAGAGATATAATTATAGCTGAAAAAATTGCAGTTTTAAAAGTAATAATAACTAATTTTAACAAAACACTTAAAAAAGCTGCTAAAGTTATATTTATAAATATATAGTAGTAGATCTATATTTAGTATATACTAAAAAATATAGTATTAAATATAAAAAATAAGTAGAATAAGGTGTTAGAGAGAGATAATAATAACTAAGCTGAAAACCAGCCTTCTATTAAAGCTAGAAATATTAATAATCTTAGTGCGCTTTATACTAAGAACATTTTTAATTTGCTTAATTTAACTATAAGTAGGGCTAGAGAAACTTCAGTTAATCTTATTAGCTAGGATTTTAAGGCTGATATTATAAAAGATCTTATTAACTTAAAAGCTAGCTGTAAAGCATAAAATTTAATACTAACTACTAACTTCTTACTATTTAACAGTAATAATGCTAGTAATATTAACTTTATAACTATAGCACTAAACCTAGTTATTTTATTAACTGCTAATTCTAATAAGATTAAGCAATTGCTAAATAAGGTTTTATAAGCATAGAAGTTATATATCTATATGCTAACTGAAGTGCTGTTTTAGAAGCACTAGAAAAACCTTAAAAAAGCTTTTAAAGTAACCTAGCCTTAAATTATTAACTACTTTGCTACTACCTACTTTCTATTTTACTTCTAGTTTGCTAACTTTGCTATTAGAGAGTATTATAACTATAGCTTTAAAGTAATATTGTATATAAAGTCTGTTTATGCTAAGTTGAAGTTATATTTATATAACTGCTTTATTAATCTCTATAGCCTCTACTTTGCAATTGCTAAGATAATTAAAACTAAAAAGCAGACGCTATATAATTATATTAATAAAAAGAAATTCTTATTTAAAAATATTTATAATAAGATGTTTATATTATATCAGTTAATTTAAGCTGTTTTATTTAAAGCGCTTAATATAGTATATTAATAATATAAAGCAGCTTATAATATCTAAGTTAATAAATTGCAATTAAAAAAGCTAAGTTTCTATATAAGCTTCTTTTTATATCAATAAGGCCTGCTTTGCTGCTATAATATTCTTAACTGCTTTAAGTTAGCAGATAATAAATGCTACTTTATATAAGAAGCTATAAATTGCTATTAGTAGTTTAACTAGACTTTAGTATATATTTTTTTCTTTTATTTTACTAAATATACCTCTAACTAATATTTTGCAGCTAGAGATTATAATATTTAGAGCAGTAATAAAAAAGCTTAACTTTAATATTATCTTCTAAAAAAGAAACTATTAGTAAAATATTATATTAATTAATAATAATAACACTTTTATAGATAATATACTGCAGTATTAATTAACTGCACTAACACTTTTTTTTTATACTAACTATAATATATTTACTAAAAGAGATCTTTTTATATTTAAAATAGCTTAAGCTGATATATTTATTATACTGCTGCTGCTATTAATATAGCTGCTAAAAAAGAAAAAGAAGTTAGCTATTAAAAAGCAAACTAAAAAACAAAAAGAGAGGATATAAGCATTAGTTAGCTAGCAATTCTATTAGATAAGCTAGTAATTAGCTTAAACCTTATAGAATTTTGCTTTAAGCTAGCTACTACTATTTCTATTACTACTGCTAGCTTTAGTACTAACTCTTTTCAGCTAAAGTCAGCCTTAATAGTATTTACAGACTTTTTTGCTGCTTTTATAGATATATTTTAAAGCTCTGCTACCTTTAAATTAGCAGCAATTTAAGTAGTTTTTAAGTCAGCTAGAGCAGCAATATAAGTATAAGCAATATAAGCAGTATAAGCAGTATAAGCAGTCTTAGCATTAAATTAACGCATTAATACACAAATTTTCGCTCTACATCTTATAAAACTGCATATCACTATGCATAATAAATCTTTTAGTAGCTGATAGGGCTAGAGATTCACTCCGCCACATATGGTGTGGCACCAACGCAATGACTTGCCAAAAGGGGTTTAACTGGGTGCCGAAGAAGCGACTGGGGGGTGCCGAATATGGCCCCTCCCCGGGCTTGATTACCTCGAATTATCGCCGTCTCAGTTAGAGGAGGAAATGTGGTGCAGATTCTACTGCGTATCCGTACCTACGAAGTACCTATCTACCATAGTAAGCTTGGGACTGGGGAAGGGGAAGGTACTCGGAACACAGTGTGCAGACATATTCGAGTCCCTTCCCCGTCAGGACACGTCCAGCACCTTTCGGCAAGACAGTACGTACCCTACCGGCGGGTTAGTCGGGATTCCACTGCCACCCAATGGAAAGGACAGGGAAGCAGCTAAGAAAAGATTACAGGGAAGCCTAACTGGTGTACATACTTAGTAATAGTAGGGTGGGTGCAGGCTAAGGACTTGAGCGGGACGCTGGGCTAGGATAGAGGATGACAAAAAAAAAAAAAAAAAAAAAAAAAAAAAAAAAAAAAAGGGCGACCCGTGAAAAAAGATGCAGAGTATTCGTAAACAAGAGACAGAGGAAGAGCGAGAGACGGGGCAAGCAGGGCAGTGGGCGATTGAAGAAATTTGGGAAAAAGGGGGCCATGGGGTTCCATCTGGGTCTGGAAAGACCCGGCGTTGGATGGGCCCATCAGCCGCTAACACGCTGGACGGTCCAAAAAAAGCACTGAGCTGCATCAAGTCTCATCCATTTTACCTACCGCGCTGCCTACATTACGAGGCGGGGCGATGACCTCAGGTACTTAGGTAGATACCCATTGCACCCTTCCCAGCACTAAGGTAACTAAGGTTTTAGTGTTATTCGAGGTACAGCCGTGCCACGGAGACAGCGCGCACACGAATGATGGAAAACAAAAAGACCACATAAGAAAAAACCTGAGCCAATACTCGGTGCACAGCCTCATCGCGTTCCAGCCCGATGCCACGCTCACCAACCAACCATCACCTCAGCCAAGCCAACTCCGGCCATGCATTCTATGCCGTCAGTCATGAGCACCAGTTGGCGGCATGCACCGAGAGGGGGCCGGGAAAAACAATAACAATACAACAACCACAACACCACACACATGTTGGACCAATGATGTCGTATAATGCTACCAAAACCAGGGAAGAAGCGGGCTGTTGTCTCTTCAGCCGGGAGACTTTCAGCCAACGAGCCGTGGCCAGTTCAGCCTCCCAACCAACCCAGCCACCATCTCGCATTCACGACAGTGGCAGTTATACAGAGCTTGTTGATGCATCCTTAGCATCCAGCACACTACCCAAAGGTAAGTACGGATACACGTCTGTGCTTCCTTCTTCCTGTGCGAACCATGAGATCAGCTGGATTGTTGCAGTGCCTCAGGACGAGCGTAATTACACGGACGCGGCCTTCAGCTGAGCTGCCCAGCACCCGCCCTTCATCCATCGTCCGTCTGACGATTCATTCCGTCGTTTGAACTATGGAATCGCCCCAGAAGGACTAAGCAGTACTCTTGATAGAAGCTCTGGTGGTTGGAGTCGTTGTGTACGCAGTTGCATCGCAGAGTCGCACACTGGGAGGAAGCCGCCGTCAGCATCAAGAACATGCTGCAGATACGCAGCTCGCATCTGATGCATTTTCCACCGTTCGATCGGCTGGGTGGGTCGACCCCTCGCCCTCTCCACTGCCTCCCCGGGCGTGCCCCGGGGCTCCAGGCTCGTATTTGTTCCAAGAAAAGGACTGCCCGCGGCCGGATCTACAGCAGTCCCAGTCAAGCCATTGGGTTAGTGGCCACGGCGGCGCGAATTCGCGACTGACGACTGTGGACTCGCGGGGACGGGCGAGCGGCGGCTGGGCGCAATGCTTGCCCGTGTTTTCTATGTACATTGTATGTTATGGAGTCATGTCGTCTTCGACGGAGAATCTGGTTTTGACCGTGTTGCATGTTGCATCCCCCCCCCCCCCCCCCCCCCCCCCCCCTCCTGTTGTGTTGTGGCAGTTGTGCCCTGGCCTGGTCTGTCATGCGTTTTGCTTTGCCTTGGCACATTGGATTAGCACGGTGATGGTCGACTCCTGCCGCTTGCTAACTGTCGGTGGCAAAGCACACACGATGGATGTTCGGTTGTCGAAGGAATGCCGTCGTCGAGCAGTCCGTTTGGCGACCTCGTCAACCTCGTGTAGCTAGTTGCTTGCATTGGCCTTGGCTTTCGAAAGCCGACACGGACGCCGTCAGCCCCAGCTATGGATGCACCAAGTAAGAACTTGCTCCGACAATGGATGGCTGATTTGAAGCACTTCCAGAGCTGTCATCGTACGAATACCTGCCCTGTGGCTCCCTGCGGCAAGGTTTCTGCAGACATATGGAATTAATGTGAATGCATCAGGTGGCTGAGGTTGAAGACGTCCCGTACCTATGAAGGAAGCATACGGCAGGTTAGGTAAGACGGTATTTTTTTACAGTGCGAACCCGCGGGCCGACCGGTGGGATTGACCACTCCATTCTGCGCAGTAGTGCAAGGTACCTGAGCCCCATGCTAGGTAAGTTTAGGGAGTGCCCTCGGCCGTGTTGCCGGGGTCTCCTTTCTCTCGTCCAAGATTTGGCCGGGGTCTCTGGAGTGACACTTTGCGTCTTGGGCGTGTTCCGCCCGTCCCAACCCAGGGGCCAAGACAAGGAAGGCGACGAAATCAAACGAAGGAAGGGGGTGGGATCAGAATAGGGGAATTACGAAAAAATCTCAACAGGCACGCGTACTGCATTTTGATGTGCTGTACGAGCTGAGCAGGAGGCCCATAGTGTGGTGATCCGTCAGATTGGGCTTCCTTAAGGTAAACTGCAGGACAATACGATAGGTACCACATGACAGCACCTTCGGGGAGTTCTCAGCCTCCATTGAGGACAGCATCGTACTGTCCCTCTCGCTGGCTCCGGCAGACCATCCCCGGACTTTCAGCGCTCACTCATTCGACTCCCAAGGAGGTATTACCTACCTTATCCATCTGTACGAGACCCACGTTCCGTCACTCCCTAGTTACCTGCATAATAAACCTGGTCTGCAGCCTGGCTGCTTCTACTACCTAGCCCTCCAGTCCTAGGTATTGTCCTATGCTTTGCCTGCTCCTCCGCCTGTGCCTGTGCCTGCCTACCTTAGGTACCTACCGTACCTAACGCAGCTTACCTAGGTACCTGAGGGTAAACCTGCAAAAGCGAGGTACCTTAGGTACTTCACCTGCGCGACAAGCCGCCCCCCTCCCTCCCCTTTCGCCTGTCACCCTCTTCCATCACCCTCATCTAGAGTTGTTGAAGCACTCGAAAGGGACCTTCGCTCCTCTTCCACCTACCTCTTTTCTCCCTCGACAGACGCCTCACTCGCTTTGGTGGTCTGATTGTCCCGTTCGCTGAGTTTTTGGATTACTCTCCTAGTTTCGATTCACTGTCAACTTCTTCGTTTGCTTGTTCGAAGGCAAGAAGAGAAAGGGAGAAATCGGCTCCGCGCCTACCTTCGAAACACAACTTCACGCGTTGCTCAGCGACAAATCGCATAGCACTACGCCTCAATTCGTACCATCGCCCATCTATCTTACTCCTCCTAATATCACAACCACAGAATTGCTCGCTCCCTTTTCTCCCCCGTCGCCATCTATTATTCTGTCGATCCACGGCTGCCCTTCGCTTTCTAGGCCATGACCACGACGCCTGTTCAACTTTTCCCTCGTAGCCCAACCCATCTTATAAACGACCTGGAATAGTGTCCTGACCCTCCGAGGGGGCTGTCCACGCCGGACATTACGATTCGAACCCCATGAACATGGCCAGCGGTCGAATGTCCATGTACTCAGTGGCATCCGAGGGTCTTGGAGGCCCTCGTGGTGCCCAACAGTCTACCCCCGTGTCTACCACTACTCTCCTAAACGCCGTTCACAACATCTACTTGTCGTCACAGCCCTACAATTTGGATGCTGGGACGAGCCTCGTCGTCAACACATGGCTCACTGCAGCTCAGGCCGGCCCCGATGGAAGGACTGGTGGCACCATAGACCCTACCCTCGGCGCGAGAGCGTGGGAACACGCTCGTCGCCGTGCCGAGGACGGCTGCATCGTCCTTGGGTAAGACTCGATACACCTTGCACTTGGTCTCAACTGGATTGGTCGCTGATGTCTCTTAGGTCTCTTCACACATCGACGCCCTCTCTCCTCACTCCGTTTCTCTCATCTCTCCCCCTCTCGATCCCCTCATCTGTGTTCAGGTCATTGGAAGCCATCCAGCCGTTCCTCAGATGCTCCACCCCGTACAACCCTTCTGCATCCCGCCAGTCTGCTCTCGGTGTTACCTTGACACTTAATCTGACTGGAAATCTTCATGGGGCATCAGTTGCGTTGTCTCAGGGCGGCATTGATACTGCCAAGGGTCTGCTCAGCATCCCTCCTGAAGCCGGATATCGCGCCTTTGACGTTTTCTACTATCTCCTCACTTCAGCCTCTACCCCTGCTGAGAGAGAATTCTTGGGGCTGAAGGCTGCCTCCAATTACGCCTTGCTCTCCAGATCTGGCACATACGACCCGCCCTCTTATCTACCGACTGCCGATGATGCTGCCGCTGCTGATGACTTCCGCTCCGCCTTGAAAGACATCGGCATCAAGGGTTCCGCTCATCGCAACCTGATTTCCACACTAGCAGGCTTACTGAAGCTTGGTGACACTCTGGACTACCATGTTGATGAGGAGGTCTTCGAGGAAATCTGCGAGGATGTGAGCGGGCTGCTGGGCATGGATCCCGAGATCCTTGCCAGGCAATGTACAACCCAGGACCGGTCGACTTTTGTTGCCGGTCTTTATGAGGCACTGGTCGATTGGGTCATCTCCAAGGCCAACGAAGCCATTTCTGCTCAGATGCTGCGCATCAAAGATGGTGCTGAGTCCATTGACGGCCGCGGCACTCGTACGCCCACTTCAAACGGTGACAGCCAAGACACCGTCTGTATCACCGTTTTGGATGTGCCTGATCCGAACTTGGGCAAGGCTTTGTCCATGAGGGGAATATTCGATGACACTCTTGGCATCAATGCGGAGATGATTGCGGATGGCGTTGAAGTCCCCCCCGCAGGCAGCACCATCGTGCGAGAGATGCAAACTGCGATTGGCGAGGTTGGCCCGGAGATGGGCATCATGTCAGGTGCAGCCGGTAAGGACCGTCAGCATGAATTGGAGAAGCGTGAGGAGGTCCTCGAGAAGATTGGACATTCTGCAGACGACGATGCTTTCCTCAAGAAGTTACTTTTCCCCGTCACGGGCGAAGGCATCACCTTGGGACGTGCCGGTCGCATCGACCTCTTATCTTTGACGAGCTCCAGCCGTGTCTGGTACCATCTTGCCGTTCATCCTACAGATGATTCACCAGCAAACTTGGCTGCTCTGCCCTCAGTGAATTCTGCCTGGTCCGCTGGTACCGTTTCCCGCCAGCTTCGCGCCTGGCGTCTGCCAGAATGGGCCAACAGACGCAACAAGAATCTCGACTTCACAGCAGACTTCGACATTGACGAGTTTGTTCAACGGTATGCCGCGCTTGGCTGTAAAGATGGCCGCGAGGGCATTGAGACATGGATTCTCGAGCGCGGATGGACCAATGGCGAAGTGGTCATCGGTAAAGAACGTGTTTGGGTGCGGGAGGCTGCGTGGTGGGAGGCCGAGAGCATGCTTGATATGAAGCCACTGGACAACAACCTTCCTGGTATGGGTAACGTCATGGTTGCCAATAACTTGGAATCGGGATACTCGGCAAACGGCAGCGGCTACTTCCCAGCTCCCATGCTTGGCGAAACAACCCCCAATGGTAGCCGTGATCACCTTATTGCTCACCAGCGAAACTACAGCCAGGGCAATCTTTCCCAAGCTACGCTGAATCACAACAACGCCATGCGAGCACCATCCATTGCCCCTTCCGGAATGCGCAATGTGCAACAGTCAGGAGACTACGGTCTGGGTACAAAGGGTGATACTTACAAGGGCCAAGTTTTCTACAACAACGAGGGCGAATTCGTCGGACAGATGGATCCCGAGCTTGCTGACGGCAAACATGTCGAGACCAAGGAGATGACCAAAGAGCGACGCATTTGGGTCGCAATCGTCTGGGCTTGGACCTGGTGGATTCCTTCTCCTCTCTTGAGTTTTGTTGGCCGTATGAAGCGGCCCGATGTCCGCATGGCTTGGCGCGAGAAACTTGTTCTTGTTTGGTTCATTATTCTCATCAACGCTGCTATCGTCTTTTGGATTATCTGGTTCGGTAAACTCTTGTGTCCCAATTTCGACAAGGCTTGGAACAGCAAAGAAGTTGGCTATCATGGTGGCGAAACCGACTTTTATGTCAGCGTTCGAGGTCGCGTTTACGACATTTCGAAGTTTTGGAAGACGCAGCACTCTGACACGGCCATCGAAACCACCAAGGAAAACATGTTGCCATTCGCGGGTATGAACTTGGACGAGTACTTCCCCCCTCCCCTGACACTGGTATGTCCCGGTCTCGGACTCGCGGAAACCACCCAGTTGACGGCGAACAACACCCCGGAGTACACCACGGGTGTACATACGTCTGGCTACTACGCTTCTGACCGCACCAGTGCTTTGGGTAACACCGACTGGTACAGCAAGACGTTCCTGCCCCGCATGAAGGAATACTACAAGGGTGACCTCGTCTGGGACAAAAAGACAGTGTCGGATGAAGGCTCTAACGACAGCCATATGTGGGTTATCTATGATGGCGCCGTCTACGACTTGACCGACTACTATAATACCATGGATATACAGAAGAACGTCGACACATACAAGTTTCTCAACACGAAACTCACCAACGTCGTCTCCAACAACCCCGGCGAAGATGTCACAGACCTGTGGAACGACGTCATCAAGACTGCGGCCTCGAACACGACCGAGAACACATCTGTGCAGAACAGCATGAACTGCATAAAGAATCTTTTCTACGTTGGTATTCCGGACTTCCGCTACTCCGCCAAGTGTCAGACAAACAACTACATTATGTTGGCGATGACGATCATTCTCTGCTCCGTCATTCTGATCAAATTCTTGTCTGCCCTTCAGTTTGGCTCGAAGCGACGTCCAGCTCCCCAGGACAAGTTTGTTATCTGCCAGGTACCTGCCTACACTGAAGGCGAAGATTCACTGCGGAAAGCCCTCGATTCCCTTACAGCCTTGCAATATGACAACAAAAGGAAGCTCATATGCGTCATCTGTGACGGTATCATCGTCGGTGCCGGTAACGATCGTCCTACCCCCAAAATCGTTCTGGATATCCTCGGTGTTGACCCCAAGGTTGACCCACCCGCGCTTCCTTTTAAGTCTGTTGGCACTGGCAGTGAGCAGTTGAACTACGGCAAGGTCTACTCGGGTCTGTACGAATTTGAGGGCAATGTAGTCCCATACCTCGTTGTCGTCAAGGTTGGAAAAGAATCTGAGCAGTCCAAGGCTAAGCCTGGCAACAGAGGCAAGCGTGACTCTCAGATTCTTTTGATGAGCTTCCTCAACAGAGTGCACCATCGCGCCCCCATGAGCCCTCTAGAACTCGAGATGTTCCACCAGATCAACAACATCATTGGAGTCGATCCAGAACTTTACGAGTATCTCATGATGGTTGATGCCGATACCTGTGTGAGGGAAGACTCATTGAACAGACTTGTGTCGGCTTGCGCCAATGACGCCAAGATTGCTGGTATTTGCGGCGAAACCGGCTTGCAGAACGACGACAGAACTTGGTGGACTATGATACAGGTGTACGAGTACTTCATTTCCCACAACCTCGCCAAGGCCTTCGAATCTCTTTTCGGTAGCGTTACCTGTTTGCCTGGATGGTAAGTCGTGATTTGCCGATGACTTTCGCAAAGAGGACACTTTACTAACTCTGTACCAGTTTCACCATGTACCGTCTGCGAACTGTTGACAAGGGCAAGCCGCTGATTATTTCTGACGGCGTGATTCGCGACTACAGTGTTTGCGACGTCGACACCCTTCACAAGAAGAACCTGTTGTCTCTCGGTGAGGATCGTTACCTGACAACCCTGATGACGAAGTATTTCCCGTCTATGAAGTACAAATTCATTGCCGATGCGTACTGCCAAACCGCAGCTCCCGAATCGTGGAGCGTTCTTTTGTCTCAACGTCGCCGCTGGATCAACTCCACTATCCACAACCTGTTTGAGCTGATGAAGCTAAAGGAAATGTGCGGTTTCTGCTGCTTCAGCATGCGCTTTATCGTTTTCATCGATCTATTCGGAACTATCATTCTCCCTGCCACCACCGTCTATCTCGGATACCTCATTTACACCTTAGCTACGAGCACTGGCCAGATTCCGTACATTTCCATTGTCATGATTGCTGCAGTGTACGGTCTACAAGCCTTGATTTTCATTTTGAAGAGACAATGGCAACATATCGGATGGATGATCATTTACATCCTTGCTTTCCCTATTTACTCCTTCGCCCTTCCCATCTACTCTTTCTGGAACCAGGACAACTTCTCCTGGGGTAACACTCGTATCGTCATTGGAGAGAAGGGCGCTAAGCAGTTGGTCGCTGTTGACGACGAGGGATTCGATCCCAGGAGCATTCCTTTGCAGCGATGGGATGATTACGCCATGGCCAATAACCTTCCTGGACGTCGTGGCGGCTACATGGAGAAGGCCGACATGGGTTATGATGATCAGTACGAGATGGACGAGATCAGGTCCGTCTACTCGTCCGTTCGCCAGGGTTCCGTTCTCACCGGCATGAACCGCAACAACACATACATGCCGCCCCAGTCGCCGGCTCCTTTCGGAGGCCACATGGCTCGCGCATCGGGTGCGACCAGCCCGTATCATAATGACCAGACCATGGCCAATAGACAATCGATGGCCTCTCTGGGTACTCACGACATCCACCGCATGCAGACTCCCTATCAAGACTTCCCGGGCAACCGTCCCAGCGTCTCTAACCTTCGTGGCCAGGCTAGCCTGTCGCCTGGTCTCGGCGGTAGCCGTTCACAATCAGCACTGGGTCTGAACCGACCCAGTGCGAACCAGTCCATTTCATCTTTCGATTTCCAGCGTGGCAACATGCAAGGCCCCGACGACGGTATGATCATCGAAGCCATTCAGGGCGTCCTGAGGGAAGTAGACCTCGACACTGTCACAAAGAAGCAAGTGCGCGCTCTGGTGGAGCAGCGGTTGCAGACCGGACTCGTTGGCGAGAGGAGGACGTTCATGGACAGGCAGATCGACAACGAGCTGGCCAACATGTAAAAGATATGCAAGAAGTCGTATATAAGAGCCATTTCGCTGTCGTATAATGAGGGCATTTGCAGGAGGCTGGTCAAAAATTTGGGGCGTTACGCAATCGATCTACGAAACGAGTTTACTCGATTATGTCACCACCGATTCTATCGTTTTGTTCTTCTCTCTTTTGGTCAGGGGCACATACTTGCTTTTGGTAACGCATCAAACGTGGACGGCATCCACTTGGTAATAAATCTCCTAGTAGTCCCATTAATATGTATGAACAACCGAACAAATGATGCGCTAGCTTGGTGATGTTGGTGCTGGTAACGCTTTTTTCCCCTCACGGCACGCGTGAATCCCAGCTGTTCGGCTGAGCGTTGGCTACTTGATAGTGCCTCAGTACAGGGCTTCTATTGAATCTTGCCCACACCATTTAGTCGAAGGTAGACATCAGTACCCCAGCCGTATAGACTCTGCACAGCAATGCCACCGCCGAAATACTCGGCGTATGCTCGGCTGAGCGGCAGACCGTATCCGAGACCTGCAATAGTGCTCCCGCCTGCACTCGCATTGGATATCACGTTTAAACCGTCGTTTTCAGAACCAGGAAACTCGTCATCTTCGGAGAACGTGGTGAATGAGTATGACCAGATGTTGGGCAGCACTTCAGGGGCTATACCGCCCCCTCGGTCCCTTATCCGGATGGTCACTCCTGGCACGTTGTCATCCAGTGGCCGTATAGCATCGCTCCTAAATTCACCCCTACCCTCTTTGGGCACGTCAATCTTGAGGGGGTGCCACGACTGCTTGCGAGCGGGCGGTTCGGGAGCGATCGTTACCACGATAGGCTCCTTGTTGTCACGGTGCTCTACGGTGGCTCGGAATGCATTCTTGAGCAACTCGGTGACGATGTACTCGAGATGCATTGGCACAAAGGCAAAAGTGGTGTCTGGTTCTCCATCAATGATCAATTGTGGGCGAACGCCGTACCGCAGTTCGCAAATGTCGGCAACGAAGCCAGCGCAGGATTCGACAATGTGAGCGGGACGTAGAGCGGTGTCGATAACGCCAATGTAGCTGGGATGCTCTGGACATGGGGTCGGACTGGCGCCCGGGTCGAAATGCGGCTGGCTGCTGTAGTGAAGGGCGATGTGCTGCTCGGCCACGAGGCGTGTGCCTATGCGAGCACGGAGATGTTCATCAAGAAAGCGAGTGACTTCTGTGGGACTTATGTAACGGCGGCACTCGAGGAACCCCCGGGCAAGGATTGGTATGGTATCGGTGTGTGTCGCGACGAGCTCAGCCAGGACCTCTGTGAAGCGGATCTCATCATCGAGAGTGCGAACCGCATTCTCGCCGCCCTTACTGCCCTTGGTCCACCAAGGAAGTAGTGTCGAGAGGGAGTGGACGTAGTTGTTATAGATTCGACTAATGTTGGGGTTGGACACCACGATATATGGCAGGTTTCGGAGGGCCTGGATGCGGTGGGCAAGACGAATGGGCAGTAGCGACAGGGTGAAGTTGGCCGAAGAGAGGAGGGACTTTTCGCTCAGCGGAGGACGGCCATGCCTAGATGGGTTGACCAAAGGTCAGATTCAAAAGCTCATGGAAATATTGGGGTGGGAGGGTCATCAATACTTGACCAAATCGGCGAGGCTTAGTGGATGCTGGGGTTTCTTGGCCAGCTGCACAATCTCGTGTTCGTCGACACGCGACAGATAGGAAGAGTTGGCACCGCCGTGGCCATGGCGTGAGGTGAAGAAACGGCAAGAATTAAGAGAATAGGCTCCTAGGGATATCCTCTGGGGCTGTGAGAGCCTAGACGGTCTAGCGATACTTCTCATGGCGGCATTGTAGGAGCTGTAGGTACCGGGCAAGAGATGTTGCGGTCAAGGAGTGCGAAGAAGAGAGGTTTTGCTTGGGAGGGAATGAGATCATCTGCATCAGGACAAGAAGAGCCTTGACTCGGAACGAATTAGGCAGGGAGCTGATCTTAGCGCTTTGTCCGGGTGTTGTCCGTGCTTGAAGGCAGGGGTGGTCGGAGGCTTAGGCCGATCTCTGTGGCTGCCGTGCCTGGTGGTGAGATGGGCGGGGGGGCCGATGCCAACCGCGGGGCGCATGGAGCAGATGACGGCCGAAGGGTGCGGAGAGATTATGACCTTGACGGCACTTTTCCAGAGGCAATCTTGGGGAGGGCGCGCGGTGGTGCAGAAAATCCCTGTGAAAAGCGAGGCTCTGATGTAGCGTCACGGGTCGTTCACGTGCGTCACGCATAGATCCTGAACGGAGTGTACAGAAAATAAGAGCATCAAATCATTACGGACGTCATGATTCTAGGCAAGGTATTCACTGAAGCAGGTACACAGCTCATCGAAACCACAAGAAAAGCCTCGCCCGGTCTCTATTGTGTGCGAACCTCCTGGTCCTTCTCGACGTGCTTGACATGCTCGTGCTTCTCGAGGGTGGAGATTTGGTCTTCGGGAAACTCGACACTGACGAAGTAAATAAGTCAATCGTAATCAGTGTAATGGTATTACATCGTCGCAGTGACTTACGAGAAACCCTTGATCAGGCTGTACTCATGGCCGATCTTTCCACTCTGATCCTCGGCATGCTTCTTGGCCCTGCGTGGACAGTTAAAATGCGATGCTTCATGAGACGTAGTTGCCGGCTTACGCCTGGAATTGCTCCGGAGTGGCATCTTCTTTGCAGGTGACCTAGGACAGCATCACGTCAACAGGATGCGTTCCAGAAATAGCGTTAAAAACGAGCTTGGTACGTACAATATAGGTAGGCATGGTGACGAGCTGTGTGGTGTGGTGAGAGTTTTGAAATTGGTAGGGTATCGCGGTTTTGGGTGTGTGTAGAGGTTGAAGCAGATGGTGAGGTAAAGACAACGGTTGGGGGTGCGCTTGAAAGGCAGTCTTTATAACTAGGCCAACGGATCTCATATGTGCCCGGTTTTCCCTGACATGGAAGGCACAGACAGGTCAGGAAGGTCAGTAGGAAGGTAGGGACAACAGGCCAGTAGCAAGGCTTGAACGGGGTGTGGGAACTTCGCGACTTGCCGGGAACTAAAAGTGACGCGAAGTTTGCTTCTGAGGAGACGGCATAGGCGGTGCTTCAGTGTGGCCCATGCAGCGTGAACAGGTGAGGATGTGTGTGGGTGGTAGGTACGGAGAGCAATCAACCCCCCATCCATCACGGACACCTCAATGTCCCACACCTGCCAATACGTCATCCCATAACGCACTTGAACCCTCGTGTGCGTGTGCCGTGTCTGCCTCAAGCCAGCCACCGCCCTCAACCCGCGCGCGTGGAGCGCATGTCGCATCTGAACAAACACAACTACTGCGCAGCTACGCCCCAGAACATGTCCACCGTTCAAGTACCCAGACTACAGATAAGAAATCTTAGCGACCTAATCTGCAGCTTTAATGTTCGAGCGTCTTGTTTCTTCAGGCATGATGCGTCTGCTCGCAGACGATTGCGGAGCCCGTTGGTGTCTTGTGACTCGACGCAGAAGCCAATCAAGGCCTATCTGCAAAGTAACATCATCTGCCTCGACAACAATCGTCATCGGCTTTGCCGTCACTGCTGACTACGGCTGGCTGGTGTGTAGATATGTCGCCTCACGTGAAACAGATACCTAGGTACCTCTTCCCCTCATCCTGCGGACTGTATCTAGCTGCTGCTGAGCATGGGCCGTGGCTTGTTCATTCGTTCTAAGTGGGAGATACGAGAATCATGGACGCCTCTCAACTTGCTTATCTTAGGCGTCCATGGGTGTTGGTTATTATACAACGCCTTGTCTAGAGAGCGAGGGAGGGGTAGTGGAGGGGTAGTGTAGGAGGGGTAACGCAGCCGGTGCAGTAGGTACCTTAGCTTGTCCAGAGAATAAGGTAGGTACGTAGTGGGATCCACGCAATGGGTCATCTACGCTTATCGATACCGCGATAAGATAAGAAGAGACCCATAACAAATTTTCTGGACTAAGGTAGGTAACTACGCAGCGTCGCGACCAGAGAAAAAAAAAAAAACTTGGATGCTCTCGCCGTGTCGCTACAGGAATCCCCAACCATACTGGGTAACGCTGCCGCCATCATGGACGACCAAGTGCACAAGCCTCACCGCAAGTCGAAGGACAAGAAGAAAGTCCATACTGGAGGTAAATCACATCAATCTGACCTTGACGGCATTCAGTTCAATACTCACAGCGCATCAGACCGAAACCCAAAGGCATTCACCTTCTCCAACCCCGGAAAGCTTTTAAAGTCCAATGCGCGATCTGCCGACGTACGCACCCCTGAACCGACGATACTCTACACAAGCGTTGACTAATGCTTTTGGATAGATCAAAGAAAAGCGATTTCATGTGCCCCTCGTCGACCGACTACCCGACGAGCCGCCACCAAAGCTGGTCACCATCATAGGACCTCCTGGTGTCGGCAAAACGACTCTACTCAAATCTCTGATCCGTCGATATGCGAAGGAGACCATTTCCGACCCCCAGGGTCCCATTACTGTTGTTACATCAAAGAAGCAGCGGCTGACATTCGTCGAGTGTCCCAACGAACTCGAGGCCATGGTCGACTTGGCCAAGATCGCAGACATCGTCCTGCTGATGATCGATGGCAACTACGGCTTCGAGATGGAGACAATGGAAGCGCTGAACATTTTCAGCTCCGTCGGCATGCCCGGGAATGTCTTTACGGTTCTGACCCATCTGGACTTGTTCAAGAAAGTTCAGACTTTGAAAGATGCGAAGAAACGGATCAAGAGGAGACTTTGGAGCGAGCTCTACCAAGGCGCACACCTCTTCTATCTCTCAGGGGTTATGAATGGACGTTATCCTGACCGTGAGATTCACAATCTCTCGCGCTTCCTCTCCGTGATGAAGAATCCGCGACCATTGGTCTGGAGAAACTCCCATCCTTACACCCTCATTGACAGCTACCGAGACATCACCCATCCCACCAAGATCGAGGAGGACCCCAAGTGTGACCGCTCTGTTGTTGTTTCAGGCTACCTGAGAGGAACTAACTTTGCTTCCCAAGGCCAGAGAGTGCATATTCCTGGTCTTGGGGACTTTACCGTCGCCAACCTCGAGGTGCTCCCAGACCCCTGCCCGACTCCGGCTATGGAACAAGCCATGGCCAAGATCACAGGCAAGACGACACGCCGACGCCTAGACGAAAAGGAGAAGAAACTATATGCCCCCTTGTCAGATCGCAGCGGTCTCAAGATTGATGGTGACGCTATTTGGATCACAAGGGAACGGGGTTTCAACTTCGACAAGGACGCCGAAGATAGTGAGAGGGGCGAAGGTGAAGAGCTCATTGTTGGGCTTCAGGGCGAGCGGAAGTTACTAGGTCAGACCGAGGAGGGTGTTCAGCTTTTCAAGGGCGGCGAACAACTGAAGGATGTCGCCGAGGACAATGATACTGGCCGAAAGACCCAGCGACTTGCACATCTCGCAGAACGGGATGGAGATTCCGATGAGGACCTAGTCGATGATGAAGGATTCGTAAGTGGCGAAGAGGATGGCGAGTCTGACGTGGAAGAAGAATTCGACGAGGGCAAGCTCGGCAAGATGTTCCTTAAGGATTCTGAAAGAGATGGCGACGACGAGGACGTAGCCTTTGCTGATAGTGACTCTGACCTCGGGTCCATTTCTGGGCTGGAAGATGAGGACGGGGACATGGACGGCGAAGGCTTCGACTCGGACGAAGAGGCGGCCGCTCTGAAATGGAAGGAAAACATGGCAGAGCGCGCCAAGAGGCTGCACGGCAAGAGACGTTCCTACCATACACCGGATCTCGCTAGATTCATGTATGACGACTCTATAACACCACAGGAAGCACTGAAGAGGTGGCGTGGTGAGGACCGGGAGGGGGAAGAAGATATTGAAGCTTCAGAGGACGACGACGATTTCTTCAAAAAGTCCAAACAGGAGACGGAAGACAAAGTGGAGGATAGGTCGATACCCTTGTACGACTATCAGGACTTGGCTGCAAAGTGGTCTCTTCAGGCGAGTGTGGAGGCATTGAGGCGCCGGTTCACAACATCGGCGTCAGGAGGAGGAGATGACGATGACGGGGATGACGATGAATTTGATGGCATCGATGATGGCGATGACGATGACGAAGGCGACGGTGTCTTCGAGGACCTGGAAACCGGAGAACAGCACGGTCCTGAAGAGCCTGACGAGGAGGAGAACTTTGAGGATGAGCGTGAAAGAAACGCGAAACGCAAAGAGGAACTCAAACTACGGTTTGAGGAGGAAGATAGAGAAGGATTTCTCAACGACAAAGCAAATGCCCGGCGGGAAGGCGGCGAACAGGAATTCGGCGAGGACGAGTGGTACGAATCGCAAAAGGCCCTGATCCAGAAGCAGCTGGATATTAACAAGGCAGAGTTCGAAAACCTCGACGAGAGGCAGAGAGCTGTTGTCGAGGGCTTCAAGGCCGGCAAGTATGCCAAGATTGTCCTGGACGGTGTTCCGGCCGAGTTTGTTCAGACGTTCAACGCGAGAATGCCTTTAATTCTTGGTGGTCTGAGCCCTACCGAGGATCGCTTTGGATATGTGCAGGTCCGAATCAAAAAGCATAGGTGGCACAAAAAGATCCTCAAGACGAACGATCCATTGATCTTCTCCCTTGGCTGGAGGCGATTCCAGACCATGCCTATTTACAGCATCTCAGACTCGAGAACGAGAAATCGCATGCTCAAGTACACACCAGAGCATATGCATTGTTTCGCAACCATTTACGGTCCGCTTATCGCGCCCAACTCAGGTTTTGTTTGTTTCAATTCCTTCTCGTCATCCAATCCTGGCTTCCGGATAGCAGCAACGGGGACAGTCCTCAGCGTCGACGAATCAACCGAAATCGTCAAGAAGCTCAAGCTCACGGGTACTGCCGACAAGATTCACAAGAACACGGCCTTCATCAAGGGCATGTTCAACTCGTCGCTCGAGATCGCTAAATTTGAGGGCGCGTCCATCAAGACAGTTTCCGGTGTTCGTGGTCAGATCAAACGTGCACTGTCCAAGCCGGAGGGCCATTTCCGTGCCACCTTCGAAGACAAGATTCTGTACAGCGACATCGTCTTCCTGCGAGCATGGTATCCGATCAAGCCTCATCGCTTCTACAGCCCCGTAACAAATCTCATCGGTTGGCAGGCCATGCGGCTTACGGGTGAGGTGCGTCGCGCTGAGGGCATCGAGACACCTTCGCAAAAGAACAGCCACTATCGCAAGATTGAGCGCGAGACTCGCCACTTCAACCCTCTGCGCGTGCCCCGTGCCCTTGCCGCCGAGTTGCCCTTCAAGTCACAGATTGTGCAGGCTCGCAAGCAGAACAAAGAGACGTACATGCAGAAGCGGGCTGTCGTGCTCAACAGGGAGGAGAAGACGGCGCGCAACCTGCTGCAGCAGCTTACCACGATCCGTAACGACAAGGTTGCTCGCCGCGCAGCCAAAAAGGAGGAGAAGCGTGCCGAGTACCGCAAGAAGGTGGCTGAGTCTGAGGAAAAGAAGGAGGCGAGGGAGAAGAAGGAGAGCAAGGAGTTCTGGCGTAAGAACGGCAGAAAGCGCCAAGCAGCGGATGAGGGGAGCCGCGGTGGAAGCCAGAAGCGTAGGAAGTAGCAAGGGAAATGTCGAAGGGCAGGTCAAAAGTCATCCACAACTTTTTTGTAGAATATGTAATTAAGGGCGCTTGGCAATCAGTTGCATTAAACAGGCTAAGGTTGCGAAATTATATAAGGGGGGTATCTAACTTCTCCTTGAAAACCAGACTTTGACTAGAGTCATTCCGCATTTCGAGATGCATAGCTGAATGGCAAAGTCGATAGACCGATCCGTCATAGCAGTATACTTCTTCCAGATCGCCCTCGCTACCGCCTATCTGCAGTTCAACAGCCATGTCTGCGTCGGGCACTGGCCTGCTATAGCAGCAAGCCGGGATTTCGCATGAAAGCCATGTTGGCCCCCAGCCTTTGAGAAGATCATGCTATTTTGCCTCCGGGCGTCTGTCGAAGAGCGGCCACCGCTCGCGAATGGCACGAGCAAGCGATGAGGACCGATCGATGTACGCTCAACTCATGGAGCCAGCTCAAGGCAGGGCCATTCTCGTCTTCACCATAGCCAGCTCAGAACTTTTTGCCCAGGTGCCGTTTGGAGTCTGGCGATAGCACACCAATTTTCCGTCGTCACCGGTGCTGGCCAAGATCTGGCCATCATCATCGAAGCCGACGCGCCATACAGGGGTACGATGGCTGTCCAGCTTAGCGATTTCTTTGCAAATGTGCTTCACTTGTCCTGGCTGACCCGAGAAGTGCCTCTCCACGTGCGAGCCGGACTTAGCTAGACTGGCACTGAGACCTGACTGAGGTTGCTTGTTGTCTGTGGACTGGCCTACGTTGGAAAATGCCTGCGCTTGGTGATTTTCATGCCTCGTGAGTTCCGTCGTTGACCATGTCTTGCCATCGTCTGATGAGTAGGGTGTGTCTATGCGGAATACGCGTACAAAACCGTCTTGACAAGCCGTCGCAATAATATCGTATCCTCGGATGTTCCCCGGCGCCCATGCAATATCGCGTACAAGACCTCTATGGACACCAACGTCAACAGCGAGATAGAACTCGCGTTGTGATTGAGCGACGCCGTACGAGGTTGTGATCACGTCCCTAGAGCGATACACCTTGACCGAAGACATACCCGCCACAACGAGGCCCAAAGAGTCGTTTGCGACCCCTGCCCGCAGTGCACTGTAACACGGGTCTGGATTCGAATCGATCCGAACCTTGAAGCTGACCTCTTCCCCGCGATTCGGCTTGGGGCATATACTAAACTCGTCTATCGAGGTGTATTCGGACATATTCTCAGGTTGGTCGTTTTCGTACACGATCAGGCGGCCGTCGGAAGCGAGGAGGGCAAGATAAGTGTGCCTTGTCTCCTCGTTATGCTTCATGGAAAACGAGCGGTAGGGGTATTTCGAGGAGCGCATTTCGTATGCGGCTTTGCTGGTCGTCGCACGATTACTGGCGCTGAAGCGGCGGCCTGGAGCAGCAGATGGATCTTCGGCCCATAACTTGAAGCGGCCTTCTATCCCGAGAGATGCGATGAGATTCGGATACACGGTCGGGGGAAGCCATTGGAGCTGGATGGAGGAGGAGAGTCAGTCTTGAATGGGCAGTGATTGTGCGCAGCACCAGAGTCGCCTACCTCAAGAATCTCGCTCCCATGCGCCCCCCAAGTATCGCAATGATGCCAGACGCCATCCTTGTGGCGATTGAAAACTTTGATCTTCCCATCGACGGAGCCGGTTGCACAACGGTCGCCATAGGCGTTGAAGGCTACAGCTTGAACCAGATCCTGATGGCCATGCTGGAGATTCAAGTCGAAACCGGTCCTCTCCTCGGTAATCATTGGGACTTCGTGAGAAAATGACGCCATCGTGTGCGACTTTTGGGGGTCCAATGGCGCGTTTGAATGCGCTACTCGAGTACCGACGTTGCAAGCCAGACGCGCGATAGTTAAGGCTTCGATGATTTGGTTCACAGCAAAAGCCCCACGAAGGATGCCAGAAAGGTACGTACCTTTGACCACTAGTCCACCGTACCTTGGCTTAGACTTTCTGGTCTTGCGCAGCTATCTGACCTGATAAGAAAGTAGGTACTCGCTTAGTAGTCGACTTATTAATTAACGGAATGAGAGTTGTCGTCTGTTGCCTCCTCTTGAAGGTCAGGCAGCACTTTAACCTATACCTAATCTTAATAAAGTAGAGAAATAAAACCTCAGTATGACTGGTTATTAACGCTCAGCTTAACTTTTCTCTAACTGTATAGTAGAAGGCAGGTAAGTAGGCAGTAAGGTAGCAAAGTATTAAATATATACTTTATATCTCTATTATATAGTTATATATTTAAATACTATTAAAACTATAATAATAAATAGTAATTAAAGTATTAGTAGTAAATTTAATATATTTTATATATAATATTAAAAAATATATATATTAGCATAAAACTAGCTTTTTTAATGTTTTTATATAAGTAGAGAAAAAAGGGGGGCAGATGGTATTAACGCAAAGGACTATAGTGTGCACTTTTTTCTATAAGCCGCGTGGTTAGGTGAAGTAAGGTACTGTAGCTGGTATGTATGTACTTCTTTATCACTAAATCGCCCTTCCCCCGTTTCCTCATCTGATAACCCACCACTACGCTTCAGTTTCCGGCTCGATTCTACTGACGCGGTTCCTCCCCTTCTTGATGTTTCTCCATTCCATGCATAGAGCGCAGACAAGAGTTGCCAATGACAGCCCCATGCCTGCCAAAAAGATCCTAGTGCACGCGTAGTTGTACGCCTTGACGACCACATCCAAGAATTGGGACGGAACGACCTTGTGTAAGTCGGTTGCCCCAATCTTCACAATGGCTTGTGCAGGCAGTCCGGGAATGCCCGAAAGCTGCGACACAAGCATGTTGCTGAGGATCGACTGCCCTACCGAGACGAATATAGCTGCTCCCAATTGCTGCGCGAAGAAGCTGATGGAAACACCAGTTGACACGTCTTCTTTGGGGAACACCGCCTGCACAGCCAGACCGACGGTTTGCATGCCAAACCCCAGGCCGAAACCTGTGAGAAACTGGTATCCGATCCAGTGTGCCGAGCTGATTCCCGGTTGAAAGGTACTCATCAATCCTAACCCTGTTGCCATAATGCATGGACAGAGGATCATCGATGGCACGTAGTAGCCAATCTTTTGCGTCGCTGCCCCTGAGATGATGGATGACGCCACGATGCTGAGCACAAGCGGTAGTGTATAAATGCCAGAGTCCACGGGATCCGCACCCTGCACAGCTTGGACTAGAGTATGTGTTAACACGTCTTCTCCTCACAGAAAAACGCCCTGCTGTTTTTATTCTTTTTCTCCATGGCTCTTGATTGCCCGCGGGGGGTGGGGGCGCAGAACTTACACCAGAGAGGAAGGTAGTAAACCGCTAACATCATCGACCCAGCCAAGAAAAACATGAAGAATGCACCGGCTAGCATGGTCCTCTGGGTGATGATCCTTACTGGAACCGTTGCCGTCTTGGGCATGAATACCTGGACGGCGGCGAAAGCGCTAAAGGCAACCCCAAAGACTATGAAAAGAGCAATGATGCGGCCATCGCTCCATGCGTATGTCGCCCCACCCCACTCCAGGGCAAGGAGAAGGGCCACGATGGAGGGGAGGAAGAAGAACGTACCCAAGGGGTCGAGGCGCAAGATATGTTGGGTGAATGTTGCAGGTTCTCGTGGTTGCTGCTTGGGAGCCTTCAGCATGAAGAATAGGTATATCAAAGCCGCACCTCCAATAGGAAGATTCATGTAAAAGCACCATCTATTTTGAAGGCTCCCGCGTCAGTCCAAGTCTTTACAGCTAGAGACATAATGAGTGCAACATACCGCCAAGTGACTGTGCCCGTAAAGCCTCCGCCGATCAGTGGCCCGATCACGGAAGCAAGGCCAAAGACCATACCAAAGATGCCTACAGTTCGTGTTAAAACTTTGACACGTCTGCTTCCTAGATAAGACAGTGATTGTTGGGTACCTTGAAACATTGGCCTTTTGTGGAGCGGCACCATTGGGATCATGACCATCATGGCTCCAGTGAAGATACCAGCGGAGCCGACACCTGCAATGGCTCTGCCTGCAATCAAAGTGGCCGAGTTGGGAGCGACGCCGCAAAGAAGTGAGCCAACTTCAAAAACAAAGATACTGCCGAGGAAAATCCTGTACGGGCGAAAGATCAGCGACGAACGCTTCTGGAGCCCTGGTTATATCACTACGTACCAACGAAGATTATAAAACTTGTATACTCGGCCAAACACCAGTTGGGAAGCGGCAGTGGTGAGCATGTAAGCCGATCCATACCAGCCGATATCCCCCAAGCTCCCAAACTCGTCAGTGATGCGTGGGATTGCGGTCGCTATGATGGTTCGATCGAGTGCCACCAAGAATAAGGCGATGAAGTTGGAAAAGATGGTGAGCCAGAACTTGATGCTCTTTGGCTTGAAATTCTCTTCCGCCTCGTCAATCTCGACCGGTAGCCCCTCCGGAGCTGGGTTTTCTATGTCTTGCTTCTCGTTTATCTCGTCCAAGTTGGGCTCTTTCGAAATGTCGAGCTGGCTGGCATTGACTGACGGGCTGGCTGATATTATAGGCGTATGAACCGTGACCTTCTCCTGCAATGTTGATGGCCTGTCCTCCGATTTCTTCTCCACATGATCATCGCTTTCCCTCGGGGCCAAGGTGGGCGTTGAGGTGTTTGTTCCTCGGAAGACCTCGCCGTTGAAAGAAGCGCCGTCGCCTTCGGCAGACGTGCTCGACGGGGTAGCGTCGACCATGATAATTCGGGATGCTCTCTAGGCCCACTCGCGACGATGATGTCCTCAAGGACGGGAGGTAGAGAAGGAGGGGCCACACAAGACGGGAGGAGAAAGTAGGTCTTGGCTCTGGTGGCAGGAATTGATTAGAATAATGAATGAGCGGACTACAAGTTCATCTGGAATATTTTCTTTCTTTTTCTTTCGTCTCTTGGTGCTTGGCGCTCGGGCGGCTCACAGGCATGAATCACAGACGGGTCAGAATCGGTCGACTCAGGCCATTTTAAAATTATACATATGGGTGGCTACGGACACTTAGTTAGTTAGCATGGTGTCAACGCGGCCGTCGGCGACCTGTGAGGATGCCTCGGACGCGACGCGATACCGTGTACACACACCATCATCGCATGGTGGCTGCCGCGAGTGTCTCACGCGACTGCGATGCAATGGCGACGGGATGCGATGGGTGTCAGAAGAGCTTAGTCGAGGCCGATGGGGATGTCCAGGTGAGTGTTGTCGTTCATTAGTCTCGGACATGCTTGCAGGCAGGGAGAAGGGAAGGACACTAAGCATCAATGGAAGAGGGTTATGTCTCGGACACCGGAGGTCGTCTTTGTGTCCGGCGGGGTCTCGACTGCGCCGTTTGCGGCATGGACTCGGGTGCTCGGGTAATTCATGTCTAGGTAAGGCGAGACCCTCAGTGGATGCTTTCTGGCCCCAGCAACATCTGATGCCCCCTGCTTACCTAAAGCTGCAGGTGTTGTTGCATTGACCGCTGTCAACTTGGATCGACGTCACCTCTCGTTCGGTCCCGGACGGGCAATTGGTTACCCATTCTCCCCGCCGGTCTTCCCCCTCAGACATCGCGACGTCCCATCCCATCCACCAGTTCCCAGTTCCCAGTTTCGCCTTGTGGTCGTCGCCGGGCATAAGCTACCTAACCTAGGCAAGAGCCTCAACAGCGCCGCACCGGACTGGAAACGCCCACGGCCCTGTCGTTCGTCTTGTCTCTGCCGGTTTGGTCTACGAACAGTCCCATTGTCTGGCCCTAGCATACTATCTTTGCGGATACCAGAGCTTGTGCTGATGCTGGTGCTGATGCTGATACTGCCACCGCACCGCCTACGGATCTATTACTCTTGATGTAGCTCAGCAGCACACGCCTGGTTACCTCCTGGACCTACCCATACCTTTACCCCCGTCTGCCTTACTCCCCCTGCCCCCGAATTCTCCATCTCTGCCCTGCACGCATATCCACGCTTGTCTCCACCAAACCTACCTACCTACTACCTGAGCTGAGCTTCTGCCTGCTGCCTGCTCGTTATCCGTACACACACATCTACGCGGCTTACCGCAGCCATCTTCTGCCCATTCCTGCAATTCAAGAGACCGTCCATTTCAACAGTGTCTCGGGTAGTCAGAAGCAAATCCTCACCGAACCTCGTGGTCTCTGGCAAAGAGGCCCTCAAAATAGAACACCTTACGACGCCGCTCCGCTCCACTCCACTCCACTCCATACCGACAAGTAGCCCTGGCCAGCTACCCCTTGGCGCATCTGATGATTTTTCATTGGTCTCTTCATTAAACTCATGCCGCATCCCGTCACCGCTTCGCCTGCACCCTCACATTTCGGATCCGAACCGGGATTCAGCCAGCCGACATCAAGATCTGTACGGTAATCGGCCAGTCTGTCAGCGTCTCGCCATCTGCAGACCAGAAGTTGCCCGCATCCACTTAATAGACCATGTCGGGAGAAGCGCAACTACTACCTCCGCCGAGGGCTCCTCCTCCCCCCGAACCCGACCCCATGGCTGCCATGAAGCTTACCAGGGGCACATCATGTGTTCTTTGCCAGCAACGAAAGGTTCGTTGCGACAAGAACAAGCCGTGTGCCAACTGTGTCAAGGCTCGCGTCGAATGTCGAGTCATCCCTCCACAACCACCGAGGCGGAGAAAGAAGCGTCTCCAAGAGAGAGACCTGGTCGACAGACTGAAAAAGTATGAGCTGCTCTTGGCTGAGAATGGCGTCAAGTTCGACCCCATCGCAGCCGACCTGAAGCCTTCAGACCGAGACTCCATCCACATCGAAGAGGGACCTAGTATCGATGAGGTTGCTGAGCTGGAAAACGACTTCGAGGGTCTCAAGACGTCGCCGGAGGGAAGCACATCACCCTCCGTCGCTGGTAGCAGGAGGTCACAGTCCGACAAGTGAGCAAAGCGACCCTTCACCACCACCACCACCACAACAACAACATGAACAACAATTCCCCCCTTTAACATGCACTAATATCCAACTCGATATACTAGACCCTTCAACAAATGGTTTCCCTTTCACAAAGAGGTTTGATGCCCTCCCCCGCTTCATTTCTCTACACGCCCCACTTTTGCCTTCTGCCAGACTTTGTCCTAACTCGAGGCCCAGTTCAGAGCCAGCGAGGAACTGTTGAGGGACTCCTCGGAAGATGAGGTCGATGGTTCCACGATACACCACGCCTTCGATAAGATGTATGACAACCAGGATGGCTTCCCATTCATTGTCGGCAACCGGAATGCCTCCGTGACACATCTGCATCCATCTCCCATCCAAATTTTCCAACTCTGGCAAATTTATATCAACAACGTCAACCCTCTCCTGAAAATAACACATGTTCCCACTGTTCAAGGTCTCATCATAGAGGCCAGTGCTAATCTCGAGAAGATTTCAAAGAACGTGGAATGTCTCATGTTTGCAATCTATCTTCTAGCAGTCACCTCACTTGAGGATACTGAGGTCGCCAAGATGTTTAACGAACCCAAAGCTTCCGTCTTATCCAGGTTCCACACGGCTCTCCAACAGGCACTTGTCAACGCTGGCTTTATGCGGACAAGTGACACAATGGTCCTCCAGGCCTATATGCTCTTCTTGGTAGATACGAACCGCTTTCCTTGAACGCGTTCCTCCATGGCAGGCTTGCTTACCAACGCGAATAGATCGCCGTCCGCATGTTCGTCGACCCAAGACAGATCTTTTGCCTGGTCGGCATAGCCGTAAGGATCGGCCAGCGGATGGGTCTGCATCGGGATGCCGCAGCCTTTGGGCTCTCACCCTATGAGGTCGAGCAAAGGCGGCGTCTCTGGTGGACTATTGTCGGCTACGATCGTCGGATAGGCGAGATGACGGGCTCAACCGTGACAGCCTTGTCTACTGCCGGTGACTGCAAGTTGCCTCTCAATATCAACGATACTGACCTACATATCAACGGCAAAGATGCTCCGACTCCACACCAGGGGGCGACCGAGATGCTCTTCGTTCTCATCCGGACAGAGTTGGCCATGGCTATCAGCAGCGATACTGTACGCGATGGGCAGCGCCACGTGGACAAAGAGAAAGAAACCGGTCCTGGGGCTGTTGCGGCGCGACCGGTCCCCACGGTCCGCATGGCTGGGCAGGATCAAACCTACACACTAGACGGCTTCTTCGCGCATATCGAGGGCACCTACCTCAAATGGTGTGACCCCAAAATACCCTTACATTTTTTTACTCTCACGATGACGCGGCAATCATTATGTAAGATGAGGGTCATCTCATTCCTTGTGCGGATGGGCAACGGCGAAGCGACCACGCTGCAAGACTATGAGCGCGATACACTCTTTCTTGAAGCTATCCAGATGATCGAGTACGATAATATTGTCCAGGCCGCGGAAAGCCTACAGGGATACAAGTGGTATACGTATCTCCACTTCCCCTTTCCGGCCTACATGTTCTTGGTGACGGAGTTACGGCAACGGCTGACGGGGCCGATGGTTGAAAGAGCATGGGATGCTATTGCTGAGAATCACGAACGGCGAGGGCTGATGAACACACTGCATAGCCCGATGCATATCGCTTTCGGCAACCTGTTCATAAAGGCATGGGACGCTCACGAAGCCGGCCAACAACAGATCGGAAGATCCGAGCAGGAACCCATGTGGATCACGAGGTTGCGCCAGCGGGCAGAAAAGGCGGGCAAGAAGCAGCGTGGCGGCCGGCCCGGGCCAGATGGTGGAGTCGGGTTCTCACAACAGGCCGCCAGGCATGCACCGGTGAACAATACAACGTCTCAGGTCGGCCCTATGCAAATGCCGGCAAACATGATGATGACGCCGCCATCGGTGACTGCGGGGACCCCGGCAATGGGCCCCCCAGCTTCGGAAGGTGATGTTGTGGATATGGATTGGAGCTACTTGATGCAAGGGTACGACATGGATACGTACGCGGCATTTGGAGGGGGTTTCGGCGGCTTTCCTATAGGCGGTAATGGCATGGTCGGTCCGGGGATGATGGGGAACCCGGATGGTGGTAATATGTTTGGGAGTTGAGGAATTTCAATCCCCCTATCTATGGAGGATAAGGTGAAGGCCTGGGCAATGGTGTAAATATATTAAATGAGAGTCCTCTCTCGATATTATGTTCTTACTACTACCCATTAGCACGACACTTGGTGTCGAGCTTAGCAGCTGCCACTTGATCCCGTAGGCCCTTCCCAAGCATCGTTTGTCACCAGGCTCTTTGTTGAGCCACAGGCGGGGACAGTCAGTGTACGGTTCGTTGTCTCGTAAATGTAACCTTGGTCGCAGTTTTGCTTCCTCACATAGACATAGCTTACATTCTGGCCCCCGGGAAGTTCTACGTCGACGTTCCAAAGCGGACGTTCAGAGGTGTAATTTGATGCGCTCATTTGCTGGCCGTTCTCGACATTCCAGGAACCAAGTTCGGCAACATCGCCAACAAGGTAGACATTTTCGCCGTAGTATGTCGTCGCATTGACCAGGAAACTGACGGGTACAGAGCAGGAGCCCGTGACGTTAGGGGCTCCGGCAGCGATTGCCGGGACGTAAACGCCGGTCGTCGAAGACGTGGAGCATGTAGCCGGTAGCTTCGTGGAGGTAGTCCAGCTGGGCGGGTACAAGCCGGCGCGGCGCTCACTCATCGTCACGAAGGCGGCGTACGACCATGTGAGGTCAGACGCGGAGATAGGGTTGCCCGGCAGAGTTTTGTTGAACTGCTCAGACATTGAGCCGTTCTGAGGGATATACTGTTGAGCTATGGCAACGAAGGAGTCCGCGTAGGCGGTGACGGCGCTGATAATGCTGCTGTAGTCATTGGACAGGTTGGCGGCCTTCTGGTAAGTGCCCTCCTTAACTTTGGGGTACAAGTCGGCGAAGAAAGGCTGTGACGTCGAGTCCACCTTGATTTGACTCTGAGACTTCCATTGAGCCACTGCGTCGTACAGGAACTCGGCTGCGCCGATCGTGATGAGATACCTAATCGCGGGTCAGCTCCATGCTTTGGCGTGGAATTTAGGATTAAGCTCACCAAGGATTGCCGCCAAAATAAACATCCTCGGTGTAGCGGCCCAGAGCTACACCCTTGTTCTTAGCGATTCCCTCGTTGATGGGGTAGAGCGTGGCGTTGCGGAAAGCGTCGACCAAGATCTTGAAGTTCGCCAGAGATTTGCTATGGCAGGGTTGAATGGAAGGATCGTCGCAGCTAGCTGCGATGTCAAACACAGAGATGGACCCGAGCATGACGTTGGCATCCTTGCCGGACCGTTGTGTTTGAGTGTTGATGTTGGCCGTGAAGTGTGCGCCATTCCAGAAAGTTTGCAGGAAACACAAAACGTCGGGTGCCAGCTCACATCCTGTGCACTTGACACCAAGAGATTGTGCCAGCGTGTTGCCTTCCACGAGGGACCGATACTGGCTCTGGGTGGTGAAAAAGCTAGAGCCCGAGACTTCTTCCCAGAGGTCGAATCCAGTAGAGTTCCTAGGCTCCTTGTCAGGCCATTGACATGACGTGCGTCCTTGGGGAGAATGGCTTACCAATATTGACCAACGTAGGACAAATCATTGGCGATAATGGGCCATATGACGTCTTTGACCTTGGACTCCTGGCCATTCTGAATAAGCCAGTGAGAATAGGTAATGAGTGTGATGGCTCGCAACGCCGGCCCGTCTCTTTGAGGGCGACCCCAGGCACCGTTGAAGCGTGAGCCGTCGACCAAGTACTTAGGCTCACCCAAGCCACGGCCAGAAGCCAGCAGCGATCCCGAAGGATTTGTGACGGTTTGTAGGATAGCCTGAGAGTGGTAGTAGTCCTCGATGTAGACTTGGAGATCCTTGTTGCCAAGAATGAATTCGTCAACGACCATCTTCATGGTCAACGCGGCATCTCGGGTCCAGGTATAAAAGTCTATGGGGCGTACTGGGTTAGCGGACAAAGACAATGGAGTTTGGGATCGGTAACGAACAATCAGGGTCCGATTTGGACGGGCTGGCAACGACAATGCCGGCACCGGCCCCTTGAACCATTGAACCATGGGGTCCGATGTTGTTCAGGGCGCTTATGAGAGCAATGTCTCTTTGGCGAGTGACAAAGTCATCGAGATTTGCCGCGACGACGTTGGCGACAAGGCCAAATAGGGAGAGCAACCCAGATCGCAGAGACATGGCGTCACAAATGAGAAGACAGTGCCCGGCGTATGGCGAAATCCGTGTTTGATCCTATGAATGGCTTTCGGGGGCAGGTTTCGGCGACATCAACGCGATCGGTGGAGGCTGCCTTATATGTATATATAGTTGTTGTATAGAATACAAACAAATCCTCGTCCCTTGACAGTCTCACTGCTGCTACTCGCCATCGCCTCCGTCTGGCGTGTGCACCGTAAGAATTCCTCGACGCTACACCCGATGGTGCACGGCAACACAGTATCTCATTGGACCCCGGGCTGGCGTATCAGATTGGCTAGAGGGAATGCATGCGGGATTCCACTTCGCCCGCTTTCACTCGCAATGTTCCATCCAAATTGCCTTCGTCACGTCATGTCCCTCCCATGTCTGTGAGGCTGCCACACTGTGTCGTCCATCTGAACGCTTTACTGCATACATCCCCAAGACAATATCCCTACGTCGCTATACTGCGGTATCAAGTCGAGACAAGCCCACGACCGCCGAAGGTGGGCGATTGATAGGCCATCACTGAACACAGTTTCGCCCACCTACTTGCTCTCTTCTAGCCTGAGTTCCTTCCTTCTTCGGCTTCGTCCGTTTATCGCGGACTTGACTTCCCTATGTACGGGTCAAAGTTGCCCCCATATGCCGGTAACAAACTGCAAGATAGTCTTTGTGGTTTTGTCAGGTTAGTGGGATAACTCGTCCAACAAGTCGCTGCCGGTATCTTCTTGATGTTAATTGCTTGTAATTTACCGTTCCCGATCGCGATCCACATATGACTTACTCGTTTATACTAGCCCGTTTCCCTTGTGTTCCTCTTCTTTCTCTTCCCTGACTGCCGACCTTCTCCAAACTTTGGCCTAGTGTATCAACCCCTCTGTCATTTCATCCCAGCATTCATCCGCTCTTCTGCCATCAGTGCCCACATTGACAATCGATGCCACCGAGCGCCGATGTTCAGTCCAACGTCATCTGCATCAAACCTGCACCAGGACATGGGCACTCGTACCTATTTGCGCCACAACCGCGCTGCCCGCCGTCCGTGTCTCTTGCCATCGCTCATAATTGAGCACTGCCTTGTTGCGATGGGATGAGAGCCCGCAGCCGCCTATCCAAATTTGTCGGTTCCCTAGTGCCTGGTACATAGTCCAAAGCCAGCGGGCTTGGAGCTTCTCCAGTCTCTCTCGCACTCATCACATTTGAGCGTCACTCTTTTCTAAGGCTCCTAGGCTTCGCCATCGCCATGCCAGCCACGACGGTTGATGCCCCGGTGCCAGAACCATTTGCTGTGACTCTCGACAGGGAACCAACCAACACGTCCCACAACCCGTCGTGTTCATCCCGCGACATAGCACAGCTGTGATTGATCACGTACTTGGGTTGTCAATCAGGGCTCTTTGTTCGCGTCATCGTCACCTGTCGAGATGATGTTTCGCTCTCCTAGACAGGCATGATAGTAAGCGTTGTTTTCAACCCGCACCAAGTACCTCTGGTCTCTCATTTGCTGATTACTACAAAGAGCTCATCGGCTTACTACGAACCAATTTGCATGCATCGCCAGACTTGCTACTCAAGTACTCTCATCTGCGAAGAGCTTCCAAAACTCCTGGCCTTCACACGAAAACCGCCACTCTACGTCTCTGGGCAACTGAGTTGTCTCCCAAAGCTGCGCGGGTTGAGGTGGAGGAACCGGTCATCGCTTCCCCTCGCCTGCTCGCCCATAGTTGCTTTGTTCCGTCACTGATTGGACACCACACGTCATGCCTCGCGGTCATATTGTTCAAATGCTTGGCAGGGGTCCGAAGGCAGAAGGGACCAGAACTGGACGACTGGCAACTGTGCCTAATCATTAGCGGGGCGTGGGGCTGAGGCTGTCCACCTACCTCTGTAATGTGGTGTTGTTTCTCTAGGCGCCGCCGGTTCGTTACCAACCTGGCTGGCCCTGATCCCAGCAGAAAGGCCAACCCCCAATCCGCGGGTTCGTATTGAGGACTGATTTCGTTGGGTTGCGTAACCACCTTGGAGGTTAGAAAACCCACGGGTTAGTGGCGTACCAGCAGGCAGTCTGGATGCCGTTGACAGCCTATATCCACGGCCACTACCGAAACTTTGTCCTAGGGATGCTCCGCGTGGGGTTTGCGGTATACCCACTATTCAAGTCAGAGGCATTTCCCATGAAGCAGCGGAAGTCAGACTGACCGGGGGTAGGGCCAGGCCTGGCCCACGGTTCCTCTTCCCGGGACCCAACGGCGCCATACTGTCCATAGACCCTATTCGGGCCCGCGTGGCGTTGGGGATCAAGGTATGTAGGCTCCTGTTGATGTTCGCAGAGACCCTGCGTTGGAGCTGGACCAAGAAGCTGGAGGTCGACTGCATCTGATGCGGCAGCCTCCACCTGGCCCATTTCGACTCTCTGCTTGACCCTGTCGTATAAGTCCTGAACTTGGTTAAGTCTGCGGCACTTGTCCTTGTAAAGCTTTCCCAGCTCTTCATACTTCCTGCGCAGGTCACTATAGTCGAGCATCTGGGCTGTTTTGAGATTAATTCGTGCAATCAAGAGGCGGTGCATCGTACTCCTGAATGCGTACCTTGCAACTTTTCCTGCAAGGTTTCCTTTTCTTCGATGACTTCGCCGATCGCATTTTGGTGCCTTCTCTCCATCGTCTTGAGCTGAGCAGTTATTTTCTTGACGGTTTGGCGCTGAAAAACGCTACGCGACGTCAGTGACGTTTCTCTTTTGGGAGAGAACGGACGCACTCCTCTTGGCTTGTTTGGTACGCCCAGAAGCTCAATGCTCTCCCGGTGCATTCCATGATTGCAGTTGGACTCAGTCCACTCAGAACACTGGTTTTGTAATCCTCGGTCAGGTTTAAATTGGCCAGGACAGCATCATCAGGTCCTCGGAGCCCAGTCCGACAGGCTGGGCATTTTCTCTGACGGTCGGAGACTGGTCCTGAGAGACCATGTCTTGCGGCACACTCGATGCAAAATATGTGACTTTGAAAATCATCAGATTATGAACTCCCTCGCTCTTTTCCATGATTGCTTGAGTGTTTGGCTCACCTGCAAGTAGTGACCAACGCCTGTTGCCCAACCTCCATCCGGCACTCTCGTACGTTGCATCTAAGTGCGTGCTCCATTGGGTCGCTCTCGGGTAGGGTTGTATGGCGACAAGAGTTTCAATATTGTTGGTGCGACGACGACACTCTGGCAGTGGCAGGCCGAGGAGACGAAATCGTTCTTCGGATGTGAAGCAGACCCAGCTTTATAATTCATGACAACTAGGAGGGCGACGAAGAGGTTGCCAACGCGACGCTAGCATCAACGATTTCCGCTTCGCGAAAGGGAATATGGATGCGCGAGGGAAAAGGAGAATGAGTGCCAGCCAGTGGTAAGTGAAGTCCAACATTTCGTATGGGTGCAAGTGCAAGTGCAAGTGCAAGTGCAAGTGCAAGGCTGGAGGAAGCTCGAGGCTGCCCGATCTATCCATCCACCTAAGATTCTTACGTTGAATTGCTGGAAGTCACTGCCTAGTACAGTGTCCTCCCGTTTGCCGCAAACCGAACGACATGCTTACTGGCGTGCGTCTCCATCGGGACATGACTAGTGAACAGTGAGAGTAGCAATCGTGGCTTCTTTCTTTCTCGCCGCACCCATTTGAAGCCCTTGCTTGGTGAGATAATCGTTCCGTGAGACACACCACATGGAATCGTTTGGGTGCTTTCGGCTGATGTAGGCATGTTCGGAAGGGTGGTGTGGGGCCGTCTCCCGAGCCAGAAGCCGGGATAGCTCTGCAATACGGGGTGTCGGAGTGGGTTCATCGCTACGGAGTATATAACTACCTTACTTGAGGAAATGAATGGACACACTGGTCGGGTTCAGATGATTCGCCAATCCGTGGTAGACGATGTTAAATCAAGGCCTGCATGGCATCGCGGTCATTCCACCTCATCTACCATCGTTCAGACATCGCAACGCAAACGCATTCACACTCACATCATTCGGTATCTCGGGTCTACGCTCACACAAAATCATGCCCAACATTTCCATCTTATGCTCGTAATCATGGATGCGTATTTCCACTTTTCTTATACTATGTCGCCCAAGGATATCGTGCACAATCGTTTCTTACAGCGTTTTCCTGCATCACAGGTAGTGGCTGCTTCTTGTCACGGATGTTTGCCGCAACTTGCCGATGCGACTCAAGCTGAAGGAAAAGGCGGCGCCCCCGCCCAATGGCAGAGCACAAAACGCATGGAATCATGGGACAGCTGGGCGGGGTGTGGGGTGATTCACTGCAGGGGAAGCAAAAGTCGATGCGGCCCGACAATCCAAACAACCATCGGGTGGTCCTCCACTTGCACATTTATCCGCCCAATTGCAACGATATCCTTCGGATACCTGCACATCCACCTGCGCGCCCCAAATTATTTCCCGCATGACCAGATTCTTCTTCCAGGAATGCTGTTCCTTCTAACCGGCTGATCCAGGATCATGGCTGTGTGCACTTTGACTCTAAGTGTGGAGTCTCACCCCACACCTACATTGCGTCCAGACGTGTCTCGTCACCCTGCGAAGCGTGCTGCAGGCTTTACATTCGTGTGATTGCTCCATTTCTCATTGCCAGGTTTGCCCTCTGCTGTTCCGTCTGTCACCCTCTGCCCCTCTACTACTGCGTCAATATGCTCGGATTGCTCACTTGTTCATCCCGCTTAACCAAACCTAGCGCCCATACAATCCCGACTATAGGTGCCAGCAAGTCTACCCATAGCTTTGTCGTACGACACTGAACCAAAGACTAGTCATGGCAAGTTTCCATGGCAGAGACTGTCTTCTCCTGACATTTGAGAGAAGCCTTCTCTGGATATATCGGTGCAAAGTCTCGGGCGGTATCAGACCGAAAGTCCAGTCACTATCCATAAGTCGGGTAGAACTGGCCGGGGTTTTCAAGCATTTTCATTTTATATTCTCCCCTCCGCTGGCATCCCTGGTGTCACTGTTCGCGTGTACATACACCATCATAGTCGTTTCCGGTATTCTTCACCCTATTCGCCTCCCGCTTTCGCGCCGCCAAGTGATTGTATACGCTGATTGGCTCCCGAATGCTACTCTCCGATGTTGAATGGTCGTCCCATATGGAAAAAGACCGGTTGTCTAACATGGAAATGTATATATATACTGCTGCCGCGGCTGGCTACACATCTGGACGGCGCCCTCAACGTCGTTGGTAGCCAATGCCAGGCATTCACGTCAGACCCGAGGTCAACAAGAGAAATATGTACAGAGAAAGATGGATCCATACGAACAGAGAAAAAAAAAAGCCATCTCAGAGGCTTGCCCCTTTAGGGGCCGAAGAAGTTGCTGTCCATCGGCGCAGCCTGGCCCCCTATCATGCCGTACTCCATGCTCATCATCTGCTCATTGACATTATATGGGGGAAATTCCACGCCCTGGTCGGGACTCTGACCCCAATACATACCGTCTAGATCCCACAGACCATGCTGGTCAAGCATGCCCATTATGCCCATCCCTTCCGGCTCTAATCCGATGGGTGACATATGCAGCTCCGTCTCGGTCATAAGTAGACCCTGCTCATCTCCAATTTGCAAGGGGCTTTCTGATCGCATTGAGGGTTGCCTAGACGCATCATACATACGCCAAACCACCTCGCGGCTTCGGCGTGCTGCCAGTGACCAGTCCTCCATAGCCTCGAGAAGGTCCAGGATCGTCTCAATCTGCTGGTGCCACTCGGGAACTCGTGGACTATTCCACTGCCAAAAGACACTCACAAGGGGTATCATGGCGGCCTGGTAGAGGAACCACACAGCGTTCCACCCGGACATTTGGTTGCGAGTCCATTCTCGCGCAATGTCCTCAATCGTCTGCTTGGCGAGCTCACGGCACGTCTCGACAGCGTCAACATCTTGCTTCGCGACTTGGGACGAAACGACGCTGCTGGCAATACTGAGCAGGACTGGTCGATGGAGAAGAATGCGGAGGTTTTGGTAACGCCACTTCATGATACACCTGGCCATGTACAGTGGCTCTGCGCAGGGATCGGTCGTCCTCAGCAACCACGGCAGATTGCCATACCAGTTGACCAGCTGACCGTCCAGATTGCAACGATCTTCTTCCCGCAGCAGAGGAGATATTGCCAACATGTCTTGTATCTGAGTGGCAATCTTGCAGAACTTGATGTTCTCGATCAGGGGCAGAATGCCGGCGTGCTGAGCAGAGTCTCGGGCCTACAAATACAACTGTTAGCTCCTCCACCGCGCTGGCGACGGCACGTATCCCGATTACTAACTTGGTTGATCCCAAACTCCGGGGGCCGAATGTTGATCGCGGGCCCCCAGCGGCCAAATGATGGCCGGCCCATCGTAGTTGTAGCCCAGGTGTCAAGACAGAACAAGCTCCACCACGTACGACGCCGGGTTTCGGCAGCTGCAATGTCACTGGATCCCTGCGCCAGGCTCTCGCGATGAAGGCCAAGGGCACTCGCCATTCTGATCGCCGCACCAAGAACAGCGTTTGCCATGTTAGGCCTGTTGATATAGTGGAGATAGTAACCGCCAATCAGAGCCAAGGCCTGAACGCTCTCAATGTGACTGCTTCCAAAGGCATCTATTGGAAGATGCTCCATGGCTCTGTTGTAATAGGTTATGTGATTGTAATCGTCCGACTTCATGGCCACGACACTGCCCATGGCAAAAACCATGTTGAGCAAAGCCAGCCATGGTGCGTCGAATCGCTGGCCTTCAAGGTAGTCAGCACGGAACAAGGCTTCGTCCAGCATGGGGACGAAAACATGGATGCGCTTGAAGTAGGCATCAATCAGGGTTTGCCCTTTCCACGACCAAGGAATGCGTTGGGTGTCCTTGGATATGGTGCCCCTTACTCGCGTAGTTGGGAAGTTGTGGGTGACTTCAACGCTGTGGAGTGGTGTAGTGAGAGAATTTCGCAGCGCGGGTTGAACTTTGAGCAAACACATCAGAGCTGCCTTGATGGACGAGGCACCCAGGTAGGACGATTGCCGATCGACAGATAGCGAGAGTGCGTTGACGTCGTCGGCTTCAATGGGAATGGGGTCGCGGCCACGGCGTTCCTCATCCCACTCAGCATTCCGTCCGGGCATCAACTCGAGACTAGGAAGACCATGCTCAGAGCCTGAGCAGACGGGAGACTCGAGCTCTTGGGAGAGAGGAGACGCATGGAGAGGGGGGGAGGGAAGCGCGGTTGGGGTGTCGTGAATGGGTCGTTCGAGGAGGCTCAGTAGCTCCTGGCGAGAGAGTGGCAACAGAGATGGGACGTCTTGGCTGGGGAACAGCCGCTTCAAGATGGAGCGGCATTCTTCGAGAGACTGTGACAGCGCCTCGAGGGTCTTCCTCGAAGGAATGACGCGTTGCCTGTGCTTGTCATAGAAGCACCTTTTGGGCGCACGGCTCGAGAGGCACTGGCCGCATGGCTGTTGACCGTCGCAGCGGCTACGGTAGAGTTAGATGGGGTTCGAGTTGGTAGGTCTGGACATCAATGCTCACATTTTTCGCCTCTTACATTCAGCACATGCATGTGGGGTGGTGATTCGCTTAGAGCCCGTCGAACCATGTGTTTTCCCGTTGTCCTGGGGCTCATTTGAGGGTTTTCGCGGCGTGACGCCCTGGACTGAGGTACGCGAGTTGAGCAACTATCGAGAGAGAACGGATGTGAATGTGTGATGAGCATATACTTACAAGTATGGAACATGCCACCTTGATTGGAAACTGGAATTGAAGGGGCCATGGTCACCCCCGGCGACGACTGCTTCTTGCTCTGGCGGATTAGATGTAAGGAAGTCACTCAGCTTGGGGGCCGCGAGTAAAGGCAAGTTGCAAAAACCCAAGATACTAAGTCATACAGATCTAGGAGACCTGCGTCGGTCGTTTTCTGCCGAGGGAGTAGCAGGTCCGTTTTGTGTCGAGTGAAGGCACTGGACGAAGGCTGGGACATGTCGGTTGAACACAAATCTTATATATCTACAAGGGAGGCTAGTTGGGGGAAATCGGAAGACGCACGAGAAGTCCGGCAGCTATTCAGCGGACCGCTAGATCAGCAACATTAGGTGTGGAGAAGGTTGTCAAGGGTATATGTGAGCATGTATAACGAAGAAGAGCGATGGAACATCAATGCCGTGTCGGCTGGCCGGGCTGGGGCGAGTGAACCAAGCCTTCGAGATGAACTTGGACGAACTGGTTTGTGGGAGGCACCCTTCGGGGGTTAGCCGGGGTGGAAGAAGATGGTGACGGCACAGGGATTAGCCTAGGCCAATGTTAGCTGGGCCAGCCGAAGCGGTTGAATGCTGTATATTTATTCCGGAACTGTGACGATGTGTGTGCCTATGTAATAGGGGGGCGATGCACCTTTGAAGAGTGTGCGGTAGCCATCATGGCTAGCGCGGTGGGTAAATTTGGTGGTGTGTTGTCACCAGGTTTGTTGGGCGACCAAACTTGGGGTTTTACTTGCAAAGGCTGACCGTGACGGCACGAAGGGCATGTGCCATGTTTCGCATTGCCCGTCTCAAGTTACTGAGATCAGGAACATGTTCAAGCAGTAGGCACGCAAAAGAAGGGAGTACACATTGTATGGGTTGCATGGATCCACGAGTACGATTGGGTATGGCTGGGAGTGCTCAATATGAGATGCGGGGAAGAAGGGTACGTAGGTGTAGAAATGTGGTTGGGTCCACTTAAGTCGGTTGAAGAGATGGTTGGAGTTTGGAAACCTGGAGAAGTTGGAGGAGGGACGAACATTGGTTCGCATGACCACCTCAGCCGTGTGAGGGGCTTTGGGTTACATAGTAGAGAATTAATTAAAAAAAAAAAAAAAAAAAAAAAAAAAGGACCCGAGGACGGAGAAAGGGAGTTTGAGAGGGAGGGGGTGTTTGGAAGGACACGAAGGGGACTCCAAGCCGGGAAAAGCAACAGCTACCCGATGAGACCACCTCCTGCCAGGCGGAGAGGGGTGGGTAAGGACACGGTGAGGGGAATAACCAAAGGCAGGCTACCTACCACCCTACATAGTACCCTAATTACCGTTCCCGATGGCACCGGCGATGCGATGTGATGAATTTGCCCGTGACAGCCGTTCACCATTCACTGGTGGGGAAATCTCAATCGGGCGGGGCCGTGCCCCTTGTGTTAGGGCGGAACACCGCCTGCAAACGGTGCTTACTACGCAGTACGGACACGTACCTACGAATAAGACTACCGAGGTACTTTATACGGTAAGGTAGTTTGTTTCCCTTACCTACTTGTACCTTAATTAAGGTCGGGCTGCTCCACACTTTCTGCCGTCTGAAGTACCTAGGTACTGAGAGGTAGTGTACACTTTAGACGGGACGCTCACCCCGACGGGACCTCGGGCGGGACCTGACCTGACCTGACCTGACCTGGGTGTTGGTGAGGTTCTCCAGGCACTATGTATTTCCGTCCCTCCACCTCAGGCGACGTCGGGTCCACAATATCTACATCTCTCCATCACTTTGCCACACCTCTCGCAATAGCCAGCAGGACCGCGCCGCCGATCCAGGTGGTGCACCCCAGTGATGCCCCTGCTTCTCCAAACCGGCCAACAACCTAAAGATTGTTGAAGAAAACGATTGACAGAACAGATAGTCTGCTTACCACGAGACACGAGGGTAAGTTGTCGAGACCAAAGAACAAGAGAAAGGTACCGATTCGAAACTGTCCTCGATCATATCGAAGCCACAAGCAGCCCATATTCGCGGCTGTGTTCAATTGTTCAACTAAGATCATCCACGACGGAGAAACGGCCCTGCTGCAACCACCTGGGGCGCATAATATCCCAACCATCCAGTAGCGAATCTCGTTGACGACACTGGCGGACAACACAAATGAAGCGGCCCATGTTCCCGTCGCGTCTTCCTGTTCACCTCAACTAAGGTACTCGGGCATTGCGAACTCGATCAGCCGTCCCATGACCCATCTTATCTCCCTCCTATGTATCCGACCCCATGGGCATAAGCTGTTTCCCTCCTCGTCTTGTCCCTCCAGCTACTTCCTCTTAGCGCCCCTGCGCCCGCTGCAATTCACATCACAGATGTGCAGGGCCAGATTTAAGTGCTCGGCTACGCGATGTGGCGTCCGAGAACCCACGTTGCATGCAAGGAACATCAGGTAGGTAGTACAGATGCCTCACCTGTCCTCTGCGCATACATTCCCTGGTCGACGCGTTCGCTAGCAACCCTGCAACGCCGTCATCTTGGAAGAACTGTACCTGGCCTGGAACTTCTCCCGGCGAACCGCGCCGTAACCATTCCCATGCACACTTACAGAGAGACACACACACATACCCCAGCTTTTCCTCTGCCGCCCGCTATCCGCTAACGGGAGGCAATTGCCTGAAGTTAATCGACTGCCCTCCTTTACCCGGCAGAGGATCCAATGCACCATCTTTCACATGCGGTTTAGCAGATGAAGAGTAACAGCCGTCAAACAGCGGCTACATCTCTCGCTTCTGCGCCCGAGTGGTCATGTGTTAACGTGCACCTGCCCGTCCCTGATCCTCGGTCTGGAACTGTGTAAGACTCAATGCGTAAAGTTGAATGGCGTCGCATCATGCGACGACTGCCCGGTTGCCTCCCAATATCCTCGTCCTCGTGTCTTTCGTTCCACTTGGGAGGGGGACAAATGGATTTCCGTGAAAATGGTGGCTACTATGGTTGGGATGACTTGGCCAGCGGCCGATGCTCCGTGCAAGTCTACACGTCCTACCATTCAGTCGGTGAGCATGTTTGTCCACGACCCCAGCCCCAGCGCTGTCCATAGGTATGCATCCAGTCTCATTCTCCTCACCCTTCTCCTACGACTTCCTCCTCTTCTCTCTTCCCATTTGCCAATCACACAGCGGCATTTCCACCGGCTCGGAGCCCAGGTGTTACTAGATGCTGTGCTACTAGACGTATTTCTCGGCAGATGCTGCGACTCCTGTCTTGACCTATACTACAACATCCGTTGAATCTCCGACGTTGTTGATGATGTCAACAAAGTATCGGGGCACCAGCAAGCAACTGACAACGCTGTGTCCGAAAAACCTCGTCAATAGCGGGGTAAAATATGCGCATTTCTCTAGACTTCAGACAAGGGTTTAGCGACCGACTATCAGAAGTTGATGTCCATCCCCCGTTAAGAGATTTTGGTTAGTACTGGCCAACGGCCCTGGCGAACCATCTCCGTCTCTTCTTCCTCTCGAGCTGCATCCTTCGTGTGGGAATGAAAAGTCACGGGTGGTCAGGACAGGGGCTTGTGTATGTGTGCGCGCGAATGGGCTTTGGATTGCTGGATTCAAAAGCATCTACGCATTACTGCAACTAATGCCTTGATCTGATATTGAAAATTTTCTTTTCGTGGCATCTGGAAGAATCAAGGCCACATTGCAGTCTCCATTCTGAAGACGGCTTCAAGCTCACAAAACCCAAGCAACAGCGTCGACCACGAAGATTTTGCTTGTCTATGACACTGCCCCTTCACTTCTGGAGACTCGTTTGTGCTTGTCGCAAGTCACTCAAAGTCAACCCACCCCGCCCGCTAAAGAGTCCCTTGGGATATAACATAGCCCTCAAGTTGTTGGAACGATGTATTTATTGCATAAGGCATTAAGTGGTCAGCACAGCTAGCGTGGGCGACGGGAACAAGGCGGTTTGACGCCTGTCGCGCATCGTCCCCTTTCCTACTTCGCTCCCAGGGACCCAGACCGGATGTTATTGCTGGTCGCGAGACTAGAATGAAGAGAGCAATCAATAGAGGCCAACACACTCACCTTGATGGCCTCGATGAACCATCTTCGGAAAGCTAGCCGAAGCCCACGTCTCACATCCCCTCTTCTTGCCCCCTTGCTCCCCTTGATCAGCAGCACAAGAAACTATGACACTGGGTTGGGCCGCTGGAAGACCGCTCTTGGCCACAAGGCTCACAAGAGGAACCCCGTGGTCCATTTACAGCGCTCTGCTACTCGTACTTTGACATCAGGCTCTGTGTCTCTTGCCTCTCTACCCACTCTCCTGCGTTTAACCAAGGAACAAGCCACTGCATAGGCCGAGAGAAGATGACCACGCGCTTAGAGCGATTGTACTGGCTTGCCCTTTGAAACCAAACAACACCCAGTTCCTGATTGATATTTTAACAATATCTGGACAGAACTGTGCATCCCAAATCGCGAATGTTATACGACCCATTGTGTGAGACCTGGCCTCTAAGTTACAAACTTGTATCCCACGCAGAAGTCGCTATTCGACTCCCAATTCCAAGTGCCCTTCACAGTCACATTCTCAGCGAACGACGCTTGCACCTCTCTACTAGACCACACGTTCGAAACCCGGCAGTATTGATGCCCTTTGCGCCGGTCGAGCCTACCTTTGCCCGAAGTTCCACCCAAAACCTGACTGCAGGGGACTGCGATCCGATGAGATCCTTCCCCAGACCCCACATGCTCAACAGGGTCTTCGAGGCAGTTGTTGAAGGGTTACATTCCCCGGCCCTGCACGACCGTTTTGTGCAGCACACATGCAAGAATGCCGTCTTCACGCCGAGCCCAGACGCCTAACCATCTCAGAGACCAGGGTTGCTGCTGCTCACACTGCTATGGATATTCCCCAACGTCAGGGGACCGTACCCTCCGGGATCTGCAAGCCCGACGCCAAAGTCCATAGGAAAATTGTGCATGTTGTCGTCTACCCCTTGTCGCCACCAAATGCATGTTTGCCGGTCGAAGGAGGTCATTGATTGCGATGCATGTTTAAGTGGCAAGCGAGGTCGGCAGAGTGGAAAGCTTTCCCGGGTCTACAAGCGAAGTACCTGGGTCCGGCTTTCGATACCGTCGAATATGCACGTATTCTCGATTGGGATGTACTGATTCGTGATTATCTTGATTGTCTCCTGGGCCGCCATGCCGCCTGCCGTGGCGGAAACGTTGTGAAGTTCTCCGCCACGAGCACGGGACACCTCGTGAGCGGCTTCGATGACTCGCTTGTTGTCATCAGCATCTGGCAGGATTTTCTGGACGGATGCTATAATTTCGCCCGGTGTAGCCGAAGAGGTGTGAGATGTTGCGTGAAGAGCAAGATATACTGGCAGAAGCGAAAGAGGCATCGGCATCGACGGGTCCTTGGCCAGCTCATCGTTCGCAAATTCTTGTTCTGTCGATGGCTCAGCTATGACACCTTTTAAGTAGACAGCGGTGCTACACTTACGAGCTACGTTTCTTACTTGGTCGATCCCGTCAGTTGCGGGGATGATCAGCTTGATGAAAGCAGCGTTTTTGCAAAACATGTCTACTTCAGCCGGGTCAACGTTTTCTCCATAAGGATTTTGGCGAACGATGCCCATAACCTCAGCGGCGTCCTTCCGAGCCTTGTTCTTGTAGATGTTTTGTAGCTTGATGTAGACGTTCGATTGGGCCTTCATGTCCGGAAGACCGCCGGGCAGCGGCAGACATTTGTGCTTCTCGTAGAAGTCGCGAACTGCCGCAGCGATGACCCAGAAACTCGATGCTGATTCCACCTGTGACTAGGTGAGCACTGGTTCCTACGCGACTAATTTTGTACGTACCTCGTTAGAGTGCTGGTAGTCAAACACCTGCTTTACAGCACTGGGCAGGGATGGCTGCGAGATGGTTTTCAAGACCGCAGCGACAGCCTCTTCAAAGTTTTCCTCGCCACCTTCCGCGTTATCGACCCTGGCAGCGTTGGCTACCATGTTGCGGAACTCCACTTTCTCCTTGTAGTTGGTGGGCGGCAGGTCATCATGGGTTGATCTCCAAATTTTGAGGTAGTGTAAGAGAATCACTACGAACGGCAAGTGACCGTGCTCGTGGTTATCAAGGCCGTCAATGTCCTTGGTCATGTCCTCGGCAAAATCCGTCAATTCTTCCCAAGGTGTCAGAAGACGCAAGTCCGTGGTGGCAGTTGCATCTGGGTGAGTGTCGACGATTGGGTAGACGCCAGGGAGACGCAGCCTAAAGTAAGCGTAGAAACCCGCTGAGTGGATGGCAATAAGTGGCGTCTTGTGTTCTCGGCTGTAGGACTCGAGTGCATTGAGGTGTTCGGGTCTGATGGGCAGCGCATACAGGATGATTGTGAATGAGCTGTCACTGCCTAGAACTTCTCCAAGATCCAAAGTTTCCTGTTCTTGTTGTTAACGTATGTGATCCTTGATATGGACATTCCGTGGTTGCTCACCAAGTTCCGAGGATGCCAATCACCCTCGACTTCTGGGTTGAGCTCAAGAAGTAGCTCGGTGCAGCACTGCGCACGAGGTTTACCCAGAGAGCTCTCGTCAAGGAAAAAGTTGACACCCAGATCAGCCTCAGTCACGATAGTGTCGTCAGCGATGGTGAATTTGCCAATACCTGAGTTCGATTAGCTGCTCTGTTCGGGTCGAAAGAGGCAAAGCAACATGATGTCTACCTGGAAGAACCAGATTCTTCAGCGTTTCTACGCCGACAGTACCAGAGCCAGAGTTGACTAGCAGAACATTGGCTGACTCCAGAGCAGCCTGACCGCTGGCAGCCCATAATCTGAGCTGGCGATCATACTTCTTTTCCTTCTCTGAAGGAACAGAGAGGGAGAGCAGAGCTTGGCCGGCGATGATATCAGTCATGCTGGACTGTACGCCACAGAGGATCGAACGATTTGGGAGGTTTGTACGCTGAATGTTGTGACGCTGACAGACGGAACTTGGAGACTGTTAAGACGTCCAAGTACCTTTGTCGCGAGATGTTTCTGATGAGGTGAGCAGAAGACCGACTGAGCTCCGCTTGGTCGTTGTTGGGTTGATGCGATTGAGCGTACCAATTCGAAGAACAGCGTATAAGGTAATCTGATGGCACTTGCCTGTAAGGTAGCAAGGTAGGCGGCATGGAGCGTTTGCTGAGGTAGCACTAAGGTACTTGCCGAGAGGACCTTTACCTAAGGCGGAGGTAGGCACCTACCAGGCTTGGAACGTAGCTGGTCAGGGAATGCTTACATAACAATCCGAGCTGATCAGTGCTCAAGGTCGACGAGACCCTCGGGAACAGGCCCGGTTCACTCTTTCGGAAGTGTGGCAACTATCTTCCGAGCGCGACAGTGGGTCCCGGCAGCTGCCGTGTAGTTTACTCTATGTCCCGGCAGCTGCGTCCGGCTGTTCGTCTGGTCTGTTCCAAACAGGAAATCAAGCTGAAATCGGGAAATAAGCAAAATGGACAGGTAAGTCAACCCTCATGTTCCCCTTCATTTTCGCGTTCGTGTCCGCGGGAGATTTGCTTATTGCCCTTCCCCGTCCTGCTTTGGCAATTTGGGTCCCATCCGCCGCCTCCCCCCCCCCCCCCCCCCCTTGTGAGAGAAGGCCCCTTGCAGGTGCTCCCATACTGCGTAGTTCCAATTAGCAGAGAAGGAGCCCGGAGGTGCGTGGTCGTCGCAGCAGGCCTAGGCACTGGGTAGAGATCCCCCCCGAATCACACACCTATCCCCAGGCGCCCGACGTCAGAGACACCACCATCTCTCTTAATATTTTCTGCGCAAAGCAATCATGTTCGCCTGGATGCGAAGATGTATCTGGTCGTCTTGACATCGATGCGGAATAGGAGAATACACGTTCAGATGCTGGCTGACACCGAAACCAAACCGCCTGGAGCTTCCAGGTCTATTGCAAAGGCTTGTGTATTGCCCAAGGATTGAGAGACACTAAATTAATTAAAACATCACTTAACCACCAATCCAATTTTGCGTTTGAATGCCGACTAGGGCGTCTACCCACATTGTAGCTCGGTGTCTCTGGTGCGCACTGCCCCTTTTCTTTGGTTGGTTCCCTTTTTGTTATGCCGGCGTTTGGTGCATCATCATCACCTTACCAGCAGACACCGACCCCGATCTCAAATGACCTCCGACGCTTGGTTCGGTGTTGAGGACCTTGGATCACAAGGGGCAGCTTCCCAACAGGATGCGAGGCGGATTCAAGGGGACCGGCCACTGGCATGTTGTGTTTGCTCAAGTTGAACCTACCTTAGGCCATGCCTGCGCCCATATCCTCAACGGCGCGCGGCTTAAGGTCTTGACTACTTGTCAGAACATTCCTTATCTGTAATCAAAACATTCGGGTCCCCAACGAGAACAACAAGACGCCGAAAGTAGCGAGCGCCTGGAATCTTGACGCCCTTCTTCTTCTTACTCTTCGTCTTTTCCTCTCAGTTGGCTTTGCCCTTGCTTACACTGGCCTTGTGCCTTGTCTCACTACTGGTCTCAGTCTCTGGGGGTCGGCGTGGCGCGCTGGCTCCACGGCGCCATCGCCCACGGAATCAGCTTACGGCCGGCAGCGTCGGGCGAGAGACAAACGAATAGGGCCATGAGCCGCAGATCTAGACATAATAAATGGTTGATTGCTTCGAGACGGCGGTTTGAATTGGGTGATTTGCCTCGGGGCGTGATTCGGAGCTAGTGGATCGAATGCGAATGCATTTTGAACGCCGAACATGCTTTTTCAAGTGGTCCTGTTTCCATTTGTCGCTCCGAACGCCGACTCAGTTTTTCTTGCATTCGGAAATGGCAACATCTATCTATTTGTCTTCTTAATCATGGCTCTCCGTTACCTCGCGTTTTCTCTTTCGTGTTTGCTCGCCCCTTGACGCGCCTTCCAAGCGCCACCCAGTCGCCGTTCCGGCCATCTCATCGCCACATTCTTCACTATGAGTTGTGCTGCCCTGCCGCTAACCGCTATACCTGTTTATCACGAGTTTTCGTCGTCGTCGCCAATGATTCGAGCCCGAGGAACTATAGCCTGACGTTGCGGTGCTGTCCTTTCATCAGAGAGGCCGCTCTGCCCTAGCACAGTTGGCTTTCGCCTCTCTTGTTAGAAAGCTCCAAGCCTGCCGATGCTGTCGCCAAACGCCGGGGTTATATTCCGCATGCTATAATCACGACCGATCCACAAGCCTTCCTTTTCAGAACACTCAAACGCCCCATCGGACGGCCTGTCAAGCAAGCCTGAGATCACTGTTAGTTAGGGCAGCCATGGGTCACTTGAAGGGTGATGTCGAGACTGCCAAAGCGGAGACGTTGCCGAGGCACCAATATCGAGATGCCTCCCTGCCAGCATGGAGATTTTGGTTACTTAGTGTCGGGTGTGTTACTTTCGCCCTCATCGCCTGTATCTCCAGTACTGATCAAGAGCTAGACTTTGCCTCGGCCTATTTCTGTCCATGTTGGACTCTTCTATTGTCGCCACGAGTCTGTATACGATCGGCGCGGAATTTGAATCCATGGATCTCATCAATTGGGTCGCTTTGGCTTACACGCTCACGTATCTGAGCTGTGCAGTACTGTTTGCCCGAGTCTCCGATGTCGTCGGGCGCCGTAATGCTTTCTTGGCAAGCTTCGTCATCTTCTTCTGCTTCTCCCTTGGCTGCGGCTTTTCTCAGAATCTCGAGCAGTTGATCGCATGCCGCGCACTTCAAGGCCTAGGCGGCTCTGGTAGGTTGAACAAGTTGCTTTCTCACCGGGGGGGGGGGGGGGGGGGGGGGGGGGGGGGGAAACTAAGTAACTGCACCAGGTCTGTACTCCATTACTATGATCATATTCCCAGAGGTCAGCCCGAAGCATCTGCGCCAGCATATCGCCAGCCTCGTGGGAATGGTGATCGCTAGTGCTGGTGTACTTGGTCCCGTGCTTGGCGGCATCTTGACGCATTACACCTCTTGGCGATGGATTTTCTGGATCAAGTAAGTCTTGTCATAGCCACAACGAGCTGATGCTAAGTTGCTACTAGTGGCCCAGTTGGGTTTGTCTCCATGGTTGTTTTCTACCTGACTTGGCCTCAGGCGAAGCACCTCCCGAGCCTGCAACGTCGGTCTTGGAAAGAACTAGACTTTGTGGGGTCATTCCTCCTTGTGGCTGGCTCCGTGCTCGTCGTTTTCTCGTTTCAGAACGTTGGGTCGGATGGAGATAAATGGCATCGGGCTATTTTCATAGTCCCGGTCACTCTAGGTGTCTTCTCCTTCATCGCCTTGGTGGGCTGGGAGACACTCGTAGCTCGGTTCTGGGACAAGCGCATCATGGCGGCAATTCCGATTCGACTACTACGAAACCACGTGTACGTCGCTGCTATGCTGCACACTATGTTTCTGGGATTTCCGTACCTACTTGTTATCTACACCTTTCCTGTTCACCTGCAGATCGTCAACGACAAAAGCTCCTTGCTCGCAGGCATACTTCTTCTGCCAATGCTAGGATCTGTCGCTCTAGGCAGTACTCTTGGCGGCCTGGTGAGCAAGAACAGAAATTTTCTCTTTGAGACTCTGTTCACCGCAAGTTGCTTCATGACGCTGGGTTGCGGTCTGTTAACAACATTATCATCGTCAGCAGAGCTGGAGCCGAAGGCACTAGGTTTCCTTACTCTTATTGGCTTCGGATTCGGATTGTCAGCAACGTCGGCCACTATTCTTGGCACAACAGAATCCGAGATTCCGGACCATGGTAAGTGCCGCGTCAGCCCTGCACCTCTTCTGTCTTCGTTCCTGACAGAGCACAGCTGCAGCCCAGGGAATCATCGCACAACTCCGTATTCTCGGCGGTAGTCTAGGAATTGCGGCATCGACTGCGATCTTAGGTACTCATATGAGGGAAGAGCTGGCAGGAGTCCTGGGACCAGACCAGTTGTCAACGATAACCGGAGCGGGGACTAGCCTGACGGAGGCGCAAGTCACAGCTGTCCGACAGGTGTACGCAGACTCTTTCCAACAAGACATGAAGGTTGGGGCTATCTTGTCGGGTGTGGCAATACTGATCAGCTTGGGAGCCTACCGCCGGAATCGGATTTCGATCGAAGAGCAGCGACAATTGCACATCAAGACAGAGATGGAGAGAAGAAGAAGGGCGTCGGCAGCGACAACGCTCGTGTCTTCGACAGATTGAATATGAACAACGCTGGTTGCTTTGGTTTTGGCTTACGATAGATGACACATAGATTGGAGAGCCCGGCGGCAACGCATGATGAATAGACATGACGATGAGTTCTCTTACTATGGGGCTTCATACGCACTCTGTTGCTCACTAGCCGGTCTTGGATTGCGGTGGCGGGGGAAGGAAAGGCCGCCAAGTTTGACACTTACATATACTTGCATCCTTGCACCTAAGTACCTACACCAGCACCAACGATGATGAAGTTCTTTTTGGGACCTGTTAGACAGCACCCCTAACGCGTTATACGGCACCCCTAGGGGTGGCGGCACCTCTAGGTAAGCTATAGAGTGGTGGCTGGAACTTTAAGTTAGCGCTGAAACTGGAGATTAGTAACTTTGTAGTGAACGTTTAGCTAGTATGCCTACCTAAATAATTATTTAGCACTTAGAGAGGGTTTTGCTAAACTGTCTAGTAGATTTAGCTAATTAGAGGCTAAAGATTATAACTTTTATATAACTTTAAGAGAAGAGATTTTTATTGCAGTAATTAATATAACTTAATAAGATTTAATTTTTTTTGTATTTTTTAAAAAAAAGTTAATAAGAAAAAGAAAAATTAATAATTTAAGCTTTCTAATTAGTTTTAATATTTTTAAAGCTATTAATTTGATAACTTAATAATATTAATATTGCTATTAACTACTTTAGCTACTATTATAGTTTTCTATTATTATAGTATATAAAGTTAATATTTAACTTTAGTAAGCAGAGCGATTTGTAAGTTTTATAAGTTAAAGTTAGCATCTATTATTTGTATATTAATAACTTTACTTTTAATTTTAGCTTTAGAAGCTTTAGTAAGTAGCGCTATAATAAGTTTCTTATTGTTAAATTTGCTTATAGTTAATATGTTATTTTAGTTTAAAATAGTAATATCTACTTCTAAATTGCTTATAAGGTTGCTAATAGTATTATCAGCTTTTAATTTACTTAAAGAAGAAATCTTAATAGTATAGTTCTCTAATAAGGTTGCTTACTAACACTGTAAAGCTTAAGATGCCTATATATTACTTTTAAAGGTATTAAAAGTTATATTAATAAGTATTAAATTTAAAGCAGTATTACTAGTAAGTTAAGCAGTTAATTCTAAAGTTAGTATAAGCTTAATAGTTTATTAATATTTAAATTTAGTAATCTTATTAGTAATAAATAGTTAATATATAAAGTTAATGCTATAGCTATATTAGTGAGATTTAAGCTTGCTAGTAACTACACTTTAAGGCTTGCTGTAAAGTTTAATCACTTAAAGCAGTAAGAAAGGTTGTTTATTAGCATTATATATTATAAAAGTATTAAAATTGAGGTTATAGCTATACTATTAGTAAGAGTGAAACTGCTATAATTAGTAGAAGTTTTTACTATATATCTATTAATATTGTTAGTGCTAGTAAAGTAAGCTATAAGTAGTTTAAATTAGGTAAAAATAGGTTAGGCAGCATGCAGCTTCTACTTTTAGCATAAGAAGCAGTAAGATACTACTGCAGTTATTAAACTTAAAGCTTATAATAAGTTATTTTATATATAAGATTAAAAGAGTAAAAAGGCTAATAAAGTTAATAATAAGTTAGAAGACTACTTTTTTATTACTAGCAAAATTAGGTATTTAATTAGTAGAAGCAGCTTAGAAGTTATTAATATATTGCTTTTATTTATACTAGAAGTATTTAAAAGTATTATAAACTTTATTAAATACTAAATTACTTTTAAAGATAGTGTATTTAATTATACTATTAATACCTTTTATAGTAGATAAAGTAGTATAGCTAAAGTGAAAGATCTTATTAGTTTAGTAGTTAATAAGCTTTTTAGCTTATAATGTAAGCTATATAGTTTTAATATATATTATTAGCTTCTCTAGTTAGATTTTTAGCTTCTTAAAAGCAGCTAACGCTTAGTTATACTTTTAATTAGTTAGCAAAATAAGTAGAGCAGGAAATATCTCTTTAAAAGCTATATATTTTAAGTTAAATATATATAAATTATCTGCTAGCTTTATAGCTTTAGAAAAGTAAAACTTAATATAAGCTTTAATATTAGCTAGTATATATTAGTAGTATAAAAAGTGAGAGATATTACTTTAAAAAGAGCTTTTTTTAATAGTATTAAGAAAAATAAATTTGCAGTTATTAATAAGGTAGGTAAATATAGAGATTTCAGCCTCTTTAAAAGCTTCTGCTGAAAGCCAGCAGTTAGAGGAGACCTAAAGAGTTTATAAAAAGGTGTGTATTGCTCAAGAAGAGTTTACCTTTATAAGCATCCTTAAATCGTAAGCTTGTAAAGCTTATGCTAGTTATATAACTTACTCCCTCAGTAAGGCTTACTGAGGGGCTGCATAAAGCAGAAAGCATATCATAAGATAGATTGCTACACACTTCTTCAGCTATAAGAACAGCTGAATATACCTTATGCATATATTAAAATATTTATAAGCTAAAATAAATTATATAAAAACTAAATATATATAGAAAATCTAAAAACTTCTTATAAAAAAAGAATAGCTTAAGAGCTTGCCTTTTATATTAAAGTTGAAAACATCTTAATAAGCATTTTTAACTTATAATCTATTTAGATAGCTTTATAAATATATAAACTACACTAGCTTATATGCTTTATGCTTATAAGTAAAGGCAGTTAACTAACTAAATATAAATAAAGAGAAAGAATTTTCTTAAGCTGTATATAAGTCTATTTTTTCCTCTTATGCAACTCTTCACATTTTATTATAATTATCTATTATAACACTATCTCTTAAAGATTATATATCCTTATAATTCTTTTTATAAGTCTTTTTTTATTCTATTGCATAATCTTTAAGTTTTATTATAGCTTATAAGACTGCTTATATATGCTGCCTTCAGCTGTAAGCTAAGTAAAACTAAGTCTTAAGAGACTAAGCTGCTTATACTACTGCTTGCAACACTTATAATTTAACTGATAAGCTTAATAAATACTATTATAATCTTCTCATATATTTTCTGCTAATAAAATTAATCTAGCTATAAACTCTATTAATAAGGCTTATAAAAACCTACCTTCTGAGGTTTATTCCTATTAGCATCTTTATAAATACCTTCTTAGAACTATCTTTAATAATTACACTTCTGCTCCTAAGTAGATTTATAAAAAGATAGCAGAAAAGCCTGCTCTTGCTGCTTATAAGTTAGAAAGTAATAAAATTAATTTTTCTAACCTTTCTCTTAAAGATTTTAACTTAATTATAATTCTTAAGTTTTATAAGTATATAAGTTTTAGTATTACTCCTTCTTCTAAATAGAAACGCCTATTAAAGCGTTTTCTAATAAGTTATAATAAAAAGATTATTACTCTTAAAGAGAACTCTATTAAGAAGCCTTTTAAGTCTATAAAAAGTTTATTTTCTTTTTATTTCTTATAAATCTATTTGCTTACTTTACTCTAAAGCATATTTTATACACCTCTATTAAGGCTTAGTTTTATTAGAATAATAGTAATAACACTTTACTTCTATCTTCTCAGAAGAAGCTTAATAGGTCTTATTTGCTTATTTTTATAAGCTTATAAGCTGACTGCTTTTAGGTGTTTATCTTACTAAAAAGAGAGATAAAAACTATAATTATAAAGCTAGCAAGCTTAATAAGTATAAGTATTTATACTGCACTATAAGCAATAGCTATAGTAACTATTATACTTATTGCTATTACTTAACTAATTTTAGCTACTATAATTTCTGCTTTAAGAGCAATTATAGTAAGTATACTATAATCTCTTATAAGCTTGCTTATAAAGCTGAAAAGCTTAATACTACTATTTTTAAGTGTAAGCTTATTTATTTTATCTCTAAAGTTAAAAAGGCTTAAAAAGTAAGTTATTCAGCTTATAAGTTGTTTTTACTGCTAATAAGTATGCAGCATCTTTTAAAAGCTTATAAAGCTTAAAAGTCTATATAGAATGCTTATAAAGAGAACCTTTCTGCCTCTTAGTATTATAAAACCCTAAAGATTTATAAGTTTCTTATTACTTAGAAGCTTACTGCTACTAAGAAACTTACTATAAAGTCTTCTATAAATAAGAAAAAAGTAATATAAGTAAAATAAGAACTAAAGAGTCTAAAGAATAAGGTTTTTTATAAGCTCTCTTTTTCTCTAACATTTCACTAAATAACACCTCTCTTTATAAGCTTTTTTAGAAGTATAAAGTTTTAAGAATGCTATTCTTTGCAGTTATCTTAAGTATACTTAATTAAAGATTCTAATAAGGAGGATATTATAAAAGTTTTTCCTTCTATATATTATAAGAAAGTAATAGAGAGTAAGTAAAGCTTTTATAATATTTATCTTTTATAAGGCAATAATCCTTTTATAAGTGCTTCTTCTCTTATTCTTCTAGTTATAAAAAACACTCCTACTAAGCATTCTTATAAATATATATCTACTCTTAAGTCTGTTATTAAGAAGATTTATATAGGTTTTAATATCACTAATACTTATCAGCAGCCTATATTTTATAAGTCTCTTTATACTTTATTATCTTCTATTGCTAAAAGTGCTTTGCTAATCTTACACCTTAGTACTCTATCTATTTTATAAGCTAGAATGCTACCTTCTTTCTTTTAAAGCAAACCTTCAGTTTCTACTACTTTAAGCTTTACTTCTTCTTATTAATATTTATAAGGCATTATTCTCTGCTACTCTGCTTATATGCTATATATACTTTTCAGAAAGTATAAAGTCTCTAAGTGTAACTTTTCTGATATTAATAAAAGATTAGAAAATCTCTTATAAAAGATTAATTTAAGCTTTTAAGAACGTTTTAATATTATTAAAGATATTAAAGGTTTTCTCAACTTAGCTTAGTTCTCTACTAAAAACCTTTAGAAAGCTATTTATAAGCTTAGTATTTTATGCTAAGTTTATAAGTATAGTTTTCTTATAAGTATAGTGTTTTAATATTTAATAAGTAGCTTATTTTAATTTAGAGATCTATAAGGTTTTTATCTTATAAGAGACATTTTAAGTTTTTAAGTAGTTTTTAAAGTTTTATATAAATAAGAGAAACTTAGCTTTATTTTGCAATCTTATAAATATAATATAATTAGATATATTATATTTCTAAAGTTTAAAAGTAAGCAGAAGTGTTTAAACTTTACTTATAAGAGGTTTTTTATAAATCTATTTATAAGTATTTTATTTATAAATATATAGATAACTTAAAAGCTTTCTTTTTAATATTTCTATTTTAACTATATATTATAAATATTAATATATCTTAAGTAGATATTTAATCTCTCTCTTTTGCTTATAATAAGTCTAATTATTTATTAGTTATTATAATAGATATTTTAAATATCACTAAGTTTAAGTTTAATATTTTTAAATAGCCTCTAGAGAGCAACTATCTCTTTTGCTATTTCTACTAAACTTAAGAGTTCTGCTTTAATAGTTAAAGTTATAACTATTACTTATTAAGTTGCTTTCTATTAGATTAGTCCTCTAAATAGCATTATAAGATATCTTTATAAGGATTAATATATAGCTTTATTATCTATAAATAAAGCATTTATTGCAATAAAAAGCACTTAAGCACTTATAAGTCTACCTTTTAAGATGCTAAAGCATATAGAAAGATATTTAGTCTTATATAGATACTATATTATATATCTTGCTGCATCTAAATGCTCTAAAGATAGGTTTATAAGAAATCTTAAGAGCAGTACTACTGCAAAAGTAATATTTGCTTATATAAATATAGTAGTATAAAGTATTAATCTAATTATCTTTTAGTAGATTTTAACTTCTTAAATTGTTATTTACTTTAGGTTCTTCTTAAGATCTATTTATAGAAGTAGTGTTAATAAATAAGTAGCGTTTCATAAGTTAAACTTTTAAGCGATTTTTTTAATATATAAATTATAAACTAGAAATATCTTTTAAGCCTTTTAATCTCTTATAACCTACACTTTAAAGTACTATTTAATATCTTCTTGCTTTTTAATTTTATATTCTTCTTTAATTCTTTTAATAATTTCACTAGCTTCCTTTTAGTAGTCTTTATAAAAAAGAACTAAGAAGTTATCTATATAAAAGACTATTATAACCTTTCAGTTAAAATCTTAAAAGAGGTATAAGTTCTCTTTTAAGCTTTGCAGATTAAGTTTTATAAGAGTTAAGCTGAATTCTTTATACTAGAGGAGCAAAGCATCTTAAAGTCTATATAAAGCTCTATTTAGCTTAATAATATATCCTATTAGAGATTTAAAATGCTTTATAAGTTTCTCTATTCTTTAAAGTAGCTTATAAATAACTAGTTCTCTTCTTTTTAGCATTTTAGCATTTAGAAATATATTAACTATATTATATTAAAAGATCTTATAATTAAATTAAGCACTAATTGCTATTGCAACCTAAAAAGTCCTCAATATAAAAGTTGCTATATAAGTATTTTTAAAATCTCTTAGTTAGAGGTCTTCTCTCATAACAATTTAAGCTTTTATCTTTATAAAATACCTATCTGCATTTAACTTATAAATAAAGACTTATTTCAGAAGAAGGAGCTTTAAGCGCACTTTTAAGCAGTTTAAAACCCTCTATATTCTAAAGTTAATAATCTTCTGAAGTTCCTTATAGCATATAGCAATAAATAGCTTTTAAAGCTATTTTAAAAGCTTCTTTATATCTTTCTAAATCTTTAAAAACAGTAGTAGTTCTAAGTAATAAATTTTCTCAGATTATAAAAAGGGTTCTAAAGGCAGTTTTAATATTAAGCTTTTAAAAGTTTAGCTTCTAAAAGGTTTTTTAAATTCTAACTTTATTATTTCATAAAATATATAATAAAGTCCTTTGCTTTCTTCTATTACTTTCTATTTCTCTAGTATAAAAGTAGTAAAGAAGTGTTTTTAATCTTACTTATTAGATATTATAACTTCTTCTATTATATTAATAGAGATATTAGAGAATATAGTAAATATACTCTTTAGATTGCTTTAAAAGCTACTTCTTTTATAAGAGTAAGTTTAAGTGTAAATCTTCTTTATATAAGTATACTTTTTCTATAGCTTAAAAGGTTCTTCTTATATATTATTAAAGTTAAGCTATATTTTAAAAAGAAGAGAGTTTTTATAAGTATTATTTATTTTTATCAGTCTAAAGTCTGCTATACTTCTCAATAAGAGCTTTATTCTACTAGTTCTTAATGCTTTATAAGATTTAAGTTTAATAGTTATAATGTTATTCTTTAAGCTTTTATTGCCTATAAGCTTTAGGTTTTATTTAAAAAGTTCACTTTTAAGATCTTAGCTTATTAGTTTAAGAGATGCCTTAAGAGTAAGAAGACTATACTAAGTGTTCTTAAGCATAATCTTCTAATTTTCTATGCTTTATAGTAACTATTATGCTATAATTCTCTTATTAAAAATAAAGTTAATTTTATCTAAAATATTAAAGCTTATAAGTATAGTAGAAGCAGAAAGTAATTCTTTAATTTCTTTTATAATAGATTTTATAACTATAAGCTTTATAGCTTCTTTAGTATTCTATTTTAAGTAGAACTTATTCTTATTAAATATAATATTTTATAAGATAATAACTCTTTTAAGCTTTAAGATTTAAATTTTATAGAGATTATATATATTTAATATATATTCTATAAGGTATCTAATATAGCTTTATAAAACTATTTTAAACTTTTTTCTCTCTATTTCTCTTTTTCTTTTTCTCTTAAAGATATATACTTTATAACTATAAGTGTATATCTCTCTCTAGTGAGGTTAAGTTTTTAAGCTCTATAGAATGCTATAGGCTAGTGCTTAAGTATTAATATACTCTTTAAACTATTCTTCTTCTACTTTATTAAGAAACTTCTATTTTGTTAATATATAAGGACTTATATTATATAGAAAAATCCCTATAAGTATTAATTTATCCTACAGCTTAATTAGAAGCTTTGCTGCATAAAGCATCTATATGCTTTATATAATTGCCTCTTTTTCTGCTCTTTTCCCTCTTCTTACTAGTTCTTTTATATAAAGTAGAGAAAGTTTAATATTAATATTATTTTTATAAGCTTACTATTAATATTTAGTTATTCTTTAAATTGCAATAATAGATCTATTAATATCTTGCTATATTTTATATATAAAGAGTTCTTTCTATTAAAAAACTTAGTTCTTAAAGGTTTAAAGTATTCAGAAGACTTTATAATAAGTTTTATTTATAAAGTAAAACCTAAAAAGCTTTTTTATATATTTATCCTTTATAATAAGAAGCTATAAAGCTCTTAAGCAAGCTTCTAAATAATTAAATAGATCTTAAGAGATATACTAATATAAGCATCTACTCTTAAAGTTAAATAGTTCTTATAAAATAACTTATTATGCATAAGTTATAGAATAATATTTGCATTCTAACTAGATTAGTCTTTTAATCTTTACTTCTTAAGTGTTTTATACTAAATACTTAAAAGCCTTTTAGCTAAAGTGTTCAGCTTGCAAATACTAAAGATATATATTATCTTCTTAAGTAAGCTTTAAGTGATATAAAAGTTACCTTTAAGAGGTTATAGCTACTAATTAAGTAGTATTTATAACTTCTAAATAGCTTATATTAATATAGATTTATAATAAAAGTAGAATAAAGTAATTAGAAATAGGTTTATATTTAAAAAATAAGATATTATTAATATACTTAAGCTTTCAGAATAGAATGCTAGCTTCTCTATAGTATATCTTATTAGTCTTTCTGTTTAGCTAGATATTAATACTCTTAAGAGAGGATTTTAAGATTATATTAGTCTTAAATCCCTTAATATAATAAATGTTTATAAGAGTAAAATCCTCTATAAGCTCTTCTTATAGTCTATAAAGTGCATTTAGGAAAACCTTTATACTAACTCTTTAAACTATAAGAACCTAATTCTCTATAGCAACTCTTTCTAATCTCTTAAGATTTTTATAATCTTATAAGTAGGTTAGATTATTAATAATATAGTTTGAAGATATAATATTATAAACAGTATAAAGCTATAGAAGGTTTTTTATTTTACTAGTTATATTAAAGACTAATCTAAGCTTACCTTTTAGTTCCTTATAAGCAGATAGATCTAAGTTTAGCAGTTTTATAAAGATAGCAACTATTTTATTAGAAAAAGTTTTCCTTTTAGCAGTATATCTTTTTGCTTCTATAATATCTTTTGATTTAATTTATTTCTTACTAATAAGGTCTTAATAGATTAGTTTCTATTTCTTTAAAAGTATTTTAGTCTTAATATTATTCTAAATTTTAGCTGTTACTTATAAAAGATTCTAATAAGAACACTTTCTAATAAGTATAAGTTTAACTTTTATATAATCTTTTAGAGACTATATATGCTTTACAGCTTACTTCTCTCTAATAAATTCTTAGTATAAGCACTTTTTAGCTTCTTTAAGTATTTCTAAGTCTTAAGACTTTTTATTTTTATTTAATTTGCCTTTAGATTTTATGCTTTTTAAGTTTAAGTTTAAAGCTTAAAAGTTATTTAGTTAGCTTCTAATTGTTATAAATAACTTATTAACTTTTATTTTCTTTTAATAAGCATTTAAATAGATAATACTAAAGAGGATTTTTATATAATATATAATATTTAGAATTAGTTTGAATATTTCTTTATAAGTAATAAGCTTTTAGATCTATTGCTTAGCCTACTTAAAAGCAATTCAAACTTTTACAGCTTAGAGAAAAGTTTTTATTACAAAAGCTTTATAGATATTAAAAATCTTATAAGTTAATACTTAGTAATAGCAATCTATCTATTAGTTATAGAAGTCTATTAGGTTTATAGTTATATAAGTAGTCTTATAAAGAATAGCTATATAATTCTCTTATATAATAGTTTTTATAGCTGACTTGCTCTTTATAAGCTGTTTTTTAAGAAGTTTAACTACTATCTAGAGAGAAAATAAGTTCTTACTTAAAATATCTAAAGTAGTAAAACTTATAAAGGATTATAGAATTAAAAAAGCTTATAAGAGATCTATACTTTTATCTATCTTAAAAGTATTTAGTTTTTCTAAGTTAGTTTTAATAAGAAGCTTATATCTTAAGATGCTTATAGATAAAGCATTAGCTTTATCTATTTCATTTAAGATCTAAAGCTAAATTATATTTATAAGTTTAATATTAATATTTATAAATAGCTAGTTTTAGATATATCTTAAGAGTTATTTTTTTAGTTTTCTAGTTATTTTAAGCTTCTATAGCAGAAATATTTTATTATTTAATAAATATTTTATATCTAACTTAAAAAAAAAGGTTCTTAAGCTTTATAGCTTTTAGCTTAGTTAGCTTAAAAGAAGCTTAACTTTAAGTTAGTATAAAAGTATTAAAAACTTATATAATGTTATTCTCACTAATAGGTTGCTGCTGAGGATTAGTATTACATCTTAAAAAGTTTGCTTATCTACACTTAGTTGCCTACTTAAAGATCTATTTATTATAAACTTCTCTGCTTTACTTATTAAGAAGTATAAAATACTCTTTAAGAAAAGGTATATTAATTTTATTTCTGCTCTTAAAGTTAAATGCTTTAAGTTTATCTAAATTGATATATTTTTAGATATTATAAGTAATATAAGTAATTTTAAAGTAGTTAAATTAGACTAATTAGTCTTTATAAGTTTTTAACTTAATCTATATAGCTTTAAAATATAAGTCTATCTTAAAAGCCTTTTTAGAAAAATAAAATATCTTATAAGTTATAAAAATTAGTTATAGAAATATAAAAAGAAAAAAGAGAGACTTGCTCACTCTATAAGATATTCTAGCAGCAATAAAGAGGTTAAATTAAAGTTCTAATAAGCTAAGCTTATAACTGCTGAAAGCTAGCAGTTAGAAGAGACTTAAAGAGTTTATAAAAAGGTATGTATTGCTCAAGAGGAGTTTACTCTTGTGAGCATCCTTAAATTGTGAGCTTGTGAGGCCTATGCTAGTTATATAACCTGCTCCCTCAGTGAGGCTTACTGAGGGGCTGCGCAAGGTAGGGAGCATATTATGAGGTAGATTGCTATAGCTTTTTAGAAGGATTTAAATGCCTAAATATAGTTAGCTTTTTTTTAGCACTTAAAAAGTATACTGCAGTAGAAAAAATAGCTTTTAGAGATATAATGCTATAAATGTTAAATAAGGGTATTTTATAGCAGTTAGTTTTATATATGCAATCTATTAATAGAATATTATTATAAATAATAAAGAGGTGTTAGTAGCTATAGAATATCAAAAAGAGCTTATTAATATAGCTAATAATATTTTATTTAAAGTAAAAAAAGATTTTTAATTTATTAAGATTATTAAACAGCTATTTAATTAAGTTCTTTTTATTAACTTTAATTAATAAGCAGTATTAATAATATTATTAATATTATTAGTAGAGTATATATTATTTTTATAGTTAAATAGAGTAGTAAAGTAATTTTAGATTTAATTTAGCTATATGCTAGTATTATAGAGATAAATAATTTTATTAATAAGAGGAGTGTAATATTAATGCTAATAGCTAGTAATTGCACTTTTACTTATTTAGTTATAGTTATAATTATAAGTATATAGGTTATTAATATTATTAGTAATATATATACTATTATCTTAGAGGTTAACTGTAAAGCAGAAAAGATAGTTACTCTTTTATATATAAACTTAACAGTAGCACTCTTTATAAGAAGTATAATTTGCTTTAAATATATTAGCTTTATAGCAGTAAAAAATAATATATAAGTAGTCTTCTTTTTTATATATACTTTCTTTATATATGCTAATATAAAAGGTATAGCTATTAGCAGTAGTATAGTTATTAAAAGTAGTTTTAACAGCTTTAATATTAATATATATTATGCTAACTAGCAGAGAGCTGCTATAGAGGTTTATAATATTATCTATTATATATTGCATAAAAGCGCAAAAAAACACTAAAAATTAAGCATTAGGAAGGTCTGAATAGCTGTAGTAATAGCAGTGCAGCTGAAAAATTAAATATTAACAGGGTAAGGGTGGTGGTGGTAGTAGGTAGGTAGGTAAGCAAAAAAAGCTAATTTTCAGCAGGCAGTTGTGGCTAGTAGGGGTGCTGCCGCCCCTAGGGGTGCCATATAACGCGTTAGAGGTGCTGTTTAACAGGCCCCTTCTTTTTCTCCTTCTGGCCCTTTGCTGCAGTAAAAGAGAAAGGGGAAGGAGGGGGGGGGGGGAGAAAACAGGACGTGACCATACCTAACACCTTGAAAAGCACACACGTCGGATAGGAAATGATGCAATCGCGTCCCCCCGCCGGTTATCGGGCTGTTGAAACCCCGCATAGTGGGGCATATCCATTCCGTCCGCCGTGCCGTCTTGTTCTATCATCTACTTCCCCTCGCCTTATCCGTCCCTAATCAGTCGGAAACGTGCTGAGAATCACTCGTCCCTGAGGTTACACGCTGCCTTGGCCTGAGGGTTCAAATCAACAACTCAAAGTCGGCCCTTATTTTTAAGTCCCGCGTTGTACAATCTTCCGTCCCTCCTCATTCGGCTCTTACACATGAACCGCATAGTCCGCACACTGTCTTCTACGCTCTACTCTCGTCAATACTTTCGTCTTTCATCCACCTTCCAGACCAGCTTCAACCAGAGCCACATCAGAACCATCATGTCTGCCACCGCTGCCGCCAGACGCCTTGAGGGCAAGACGGTGCTCATCACTGGCGCCTCCAGTGGCATTGGAAAGAGCACTGCCTTTGAATACGCGAGGACGTCGCCTAATAATTTGAAGCTCATTCTCACAGCCCGTCGTATCGACAGTTTGAAAGAGATCGCGGCAAAGATCAACGAGGAGGTCGGAAATGGCGTCAAGATTCATTCCGTGAAATTGGACGTGAGCAACCCGGAGGAGGTTCGCCAGCTTGTGCCCAACCTACCCGAGGATTTCAAGGACATCAACATCCTGGTGAACAACGCGTGAGCCCCCGCCCATGATGATCTAGCAGCCTTCCTCTGCTCTTCGCGGTTGCAGTCATTGACTGAGACTGATGTTGGCATGCAGAGGTCTTGTCAAAGGCGTTGCAAAGGCCCCTGAAATTGCCGAGGAGGACATCAATGTCATGTTCGCAACCAACGTCACTGGTCTTATCAACATCACTCAGGCCATCCTGCCCATTTTCACGTCAAGGCCCGACGGTGGCGCCGGTGACATTATCAACATTGGCTCTATCGCTGGTACGTTGAACCTGTGGCCATGGGCCTGAGAACTTGGTTGACGTAGATCACAGGCCGCGAGCCCTACCCGGGTGGTTCTATTTACTGTGCCACCAAGGCTGCTGTGCGTAGCTTTACAGACAGTCTGAGAAAGGAGCTCATCGCCACTCGCATCCGTGTCATCGAAATCGATCCCGGACAGGTTGAGACTGTACGTCCCCGACTCAAGTCGGAATGCTAAATGGCTGTTGGCTGCTTTTCTAACCCGAACGTAGGAATTCTCCGTCGTCCGCTTCTATGGTGACAAGTCCAAGGCCGACGCCGTCTACGCGTAAGTGCATAGCCTCGGAGTCCCCACGGCTGTCGTGGATGTTCTTTGCAAACATATCAAACCCCCCCCCCCCCCCGGGAATCTGGAGCTGGCATAGACTGAGCTGACGATCGACTGGCTGCAGCGGCTGCGAGCCCCTGACTCCCGACGACATTGCCGAAGTAGTCGTTTTTACCAGCACGCGCCGGGAGAACGTGGTTGTAGCAGACACCCTCATCTTCCCCCAGCACCAAGTAAGCCAATCCATCAAGGCAACCTGTCGATGGCTCGACTGACATGTTACTAGGGCGCTGCTGGTATCCTCCATCGCAAGTCTTGAGGGTGGTCCGCAGTACTGGGGATGTTCAATCGAGAACGCCTGGCGACATTTGGCACTTACGACCTGGGCTCGTTGATGGATGAGACTGGGCTCGTTGAGTTAAGCAACTGCACTGCTAGATTTAACCAACTTAACAATGAAGAATTGGGCTCTCATTTCCAATCAACAATCCAGCAGCAAGTGAAGGATTGAAGCTGTACTCGATGCTACAAAGAGCCGTGGGGATAATTTGCTCGGAAAGATGTCCGACATAATGCGCTTTTCCGTTAATTACTCCAGTCGGTTCTGAGCAACTAACTACCTTGGGTAGTGACGACGTACCTTAGGCACATGAGATACGTACCTACGTACGCCTCCTCGCTCAGGTTCCGAAAGGTAGACAGGCCCCGGGACCTTAGGTAATTAATTACTGAGATGTTTTGCGGCCTCCTACCCCGCCCAGAGGCACACCTGCCCACCGACGGCCTCTCTTACCCAGAGTGCCAGAACCTTCCCGAGCATACCTAGCCTCTACCTAGGTGACTGCAGGCACGGTGCTCAACGGCCCCTAGGGGGTGCCCTAGCTACCAGTCATAGCCTACCCTAGTCTCCCGTTCCCCAAGGGGCGACATCAAGCAAAAACAACGACATCGCCTAGACCGCCTCTTGAACTCATGTCGACAGTCCTCACGCCCACCTCCTGACTCTTCACCTGCATCCCTCGCTTCCGCGACGACTGCGTGGCTCAATAACCCCCCCACCTGTCTCCATGCCGCGTGCGGTAGGCATACTGTCCTCAGTCGCACCGATCAATCTGCCCTGACCTCAACGTCAATGCAACTTCGTTGACACTTCATCGATTCTATTCAACCGCGTCGCAGTACTGCTTTCCCGCCATGCGAAGCCTACCACGGCCATGAGCAATCGAAATGGGCATCACGACCTTCCTCGGCTCCTCCACCGAACGACTGCATTCCCCTCGTACAAAGACTTGGGCTTCTGCATCCACCGACAAAGTCGATAACACTCAGAATGTAGACGGAGAAGTGAGCGCGGACACCACCTCTCGCAATGGTTACATCTACGACGAATCACACCTGCGCAGTCTGCCAGCCGACTGTCCCGATATCCGCGAACTAAATAACGGTTTGGAGGCTCTGGCCGCCGTGTTTCCCGACGTCCAGATTCAGGTTTTCCGCGAAATGCTTTCCAACTTCGACCAAGAGTCCAGGCTTGCCGTAGTAGCCGACGCCCTTCTGAAAAACCGTGTCGCCTGGGTCAAAGGTCGCTGGAGAGTCGCCAGTCATCAGCGCACAGAGTCTCAACGGCAAGAGAAAGACCCAGGAGAACCAGAAAACCTGCTCGTTCCCCGTGTCGAAACATTTCGAGCCTCTGACTACAAGCAGGCCGTTCAAGCCCTGGCCTGGCACGAATTCAAGGGTCTCTCGCGATCCACTATCAACGCTGTCCTTGCGGAATCCAACTATTCATATCTCGAAGCACGCAAAACCCTTGTCTCTCTCTCGTCGAAGTCCTGGCGCTTTACCATATCCTCTCTTTTCCTCCGGAGGAAGCCTGTGGCCTCTGGCGACGCCGAGAATCATCCTCTTGTAGTCTGGAAGTCAACCGGACAGGGCGCTATCGTGCCTTCTCTCAAAACTACGGGGAATGCCGAACTGGACAGCGAGTTGTATCGTGATCTAATTCAACCACTGAAGGAGAGGGCCAGGCAAAACCAGGAGGAAAAGGACCACGGTTATGCCATTCTACTGAATAACGAACAGGCTGAGGAGGTTCACGCCTTACACGAATGTGCTTGCTGCTTTAACGAGTCCACCTTCGAGGAATTCACGAACTGCAATGCGGACGGCCACATGCTATGCTTTCGTTGCGTGCAACATTCCATCAGAGAGGCTGTTTTTGGCCAGGGTTGGCACAGCAGCATCGATACAGATTCCGGCACGCTCAGATGCTTGGCTGTGGAAGGGGAAGGATGTCCTGGCTGTATACCGTACGACCATATGCGACGCGCCATGCTAGAGGAGAGGAAAGGAGCAGAAATCCTCCACAAGCTCGACCAACGTTTGGCGGAAAACAGCCTGGTGGCATCGAACCTACCGCTCATCCGGTGTCCATTTTGCGAATATGCCGAAGTTGATGACGTTTACCTGCCGGCTCACGAGACGCGATTACGCGTTAGGCTTGACAGCCTTCTTAGCCTTCTACTAATTCTTCTTTGCATCCTCACGGTGCCCTTCATTCTCCCCATAGTATTACTTTCATCAGTCGTCTGTCTCTTGGTGAGCACCGAGCGCACGATGGGTGACCACCTCGTGATTCAATGGAAACTCGCTCTTGGTCGCCATCGAAGGCGGCGTCGTGGACTGAAGTTCACTTGTCAGAACCCTGAGTGCAACAAGAATTCCTGTCTATGCTGCTCCAAGGCCTGGACAGACATCCACGTGTGCAACGAGTCATCTTTGGTTGCGCTGCGTACACAGGTGGAGCAGGCCATGAGCATGGCCATCAAACGCGTCTGCCCGCGTTGCCATACATCCTTCGTCAAGAACTCAGGATGCAACAAACTTACCTGCCCTTGCGGATACAAGATGTGTTACGTATGCCGCAAAGACATTGGGGGCATGAATGGCGAGGGCGAAGGTTACCGGCATTTCTGTGATCATTTCAGGCCTGATGGCGACCCACGACCATGCACTGAGTGCACGAAGTGTAATTTATGGGAGAGTGAGGATACGGACTTGGTGCTGAGGCAGGCGAAGGAGGAGGCCGAGGCCAAGTGGCGGGAGACGGAGAACCGGGAGTTGAGTGGTGCAGAGAGGGCCTTTTTGGAGACGGGCTTCGCCAGGAATGGAGTGTCGTCGGTCGAAAGTTACATCAAGAACGGACGATTGCCGACCTTGGCCGAAGTGTGCGACTTTGTAGTCGAAACCGGCTTTGTCTGATAGACGGCCAGTGTTCCACAGAGCATTCAATGTTGCCTAGTTAGACAAACCGTTGAAGACGTCAACTTCTGTGGGTTAGGCCATCATACACGAGACCAGGCATTTGAATTTGAATTATTGCCCCACTTTCAGCTTGGAAGAGCACATCTGAGCATAGTGGTGCGGGAATGGCACCTTCTACCAGCCGTCTCACGTGGGATCCCCAATAGGGATTTGTATCATCGAAGCGTCCGTATCGGCTCATTAAAGAAGCCTATGACAAAATTGTTGGCAGTAAATACTGCTTTGTTATGGGACAGCAGGTTAAATTTCAACGCGTTGCATCGATTTCCCGATAATATGCATCACTACAAACAGAAAACACGTAACACCACTGGGTGTACATGAATTTGAGTGTCGAGCGGCGAACTTGGGGCCATTTCTATGAAGCCTGGCCGATTTCCAACACTTCAAATACACCGAGCAAATCGCAATCACGCTAAATCTTGCTCTTATCGGCCAGCAGCTCGGCTGCGGCGCCGCCGATAGCGAGCTTGCCCGTCTCCTTCACCTTGGTCTGAAAGATGACCTTACTACCGTCTTTCCACATTTCCGTAACCAGAGTTTGACCAGGAATGACGGTGCCAGCAAAACGCACCTTGACGTTCTTGATGGGGCCGAAACGCTCGTAGACGGCCTTGCCGGCGATGCCAAAGAAGCATAAGCCATGAAGGATGGGGGCCTTGAAGCCTCCCATCTTGGCAAAAGCTGGGTCGACATGAAGAGGGCTACAACCGAACACATCAGGATAGATTCGACAAGAAAAAGGCGGTTATGGGGGGCAAACATACTTATAGTCACCGCTCAGTCGGTACAATGCGGCCTGCTCCTCAGTTGTCTTTTCCTCAATCACGACGTCAGGATGCCTAGAAGGAGGCTTGTTTGCAGCAGTGCTGGCACCGCGGTCAGCTGGCTTCTTCTGGCCGCCAAAGCCACCACATCCTCTCAAAAACACCGTCATCTCGTTGTAGAAGATGGGCTCCTTGGTCTCAGCATTGACAGTTGTGATGCCGTTCTTGACGATGGCAGCATTGCCCTTATCAACTACCTCGAGCAGCTTCCCATAAGATACGAGCTTCGCCGCTGTGGGGATGGGATACTTCTTTATCTCAAGGTACTGCTCCCCGTGTAGCAGCATCATTGGCGAAAAGTTCGGAACGATATCATCGAAGTTGTACGGCATTTCAGTTCCAAAGGGAGGGATAACTCCAAACGTCGGAATAACTTGGAAGTCATCAGCGCCCTCAAAAACGTACTTCAGCTGCTCGCGCTTAGCACCAATCCCCAGATTGTAGAGCATCACGTCACGCTCTTCGTACTGGAATTCAGTGCCTTTTGGTTCGGCCTTCATCGCGGCCTTGATGGCGTCGAGGTACTGCGTTCCATCGCCAGACGATTTGTCTTGCTATAACTCAAGGTCAATAACTCGGTTTTTTTTCGAGACTAGCGCTACTATACAACGTGTGCCGACAACATCATTAGGAAGTGCAAAGTCATACCTTGTTGCTCTTGTTCTCCATATTCGCCATGACCTTCTGAAGACCATCCTGTGTCTTTTCGGGATGGTCGGCGCGTCCGTCCTCAAAGTTGCGAATCGCATCCCAGTTTCTCACTACTTCCTCAGGGGTTAAAGGAACGTCAACCGGGAAGCCGTGGCCGCCGCTTCGTTGCCAGCGGGTCTGGCCAACCCAGCCGCTACCGACTTCGTACAGACCGCCGGTAGGGTTCTTCGGCACTTTGTCACTGCAAAGGGCCAGAACAACTGGAGCAATATAGTCAGGCTTGAAAGCCTGAACCATCTCTTCAGGCATGATCGTCCTAGTCATGGCCGTACCGGCGTTGGGCGCGATAGTATTGACGTAGATGTTGTACTTGTAACCCTCAAGGGCCAGTGCGCGAGAGAAGCCCAAGATACCACATTTCTAGGTGTCTGTCAGTCAAGTAACTTTTTGCGTAGGGAGATTAAATAACACGTACAGCAGCCGCGTAGTTTGCCTGGCCAAAGTTACCGTAGATACCCGAGGTGGACGTGGTGTTGATTACGCGACCATACTTCTGCTTCAAGAAGTAGGGCCAGGCAGCTTTAGTAACCTTGTATGTGCCGCGAAGGTGTACGTTCACGACAGGGTCCCACAGACTGTCGTCCATATTGTTGAAAGCCTTGTCGCGGAGAATGCCCGCGTTGTTGATGACGATGTCAACCCGACCAAACGCATCGATGGCAGCTTTCACGACTGCGTCACCATCCTCAGCTGACGCCTTCACTCCAACGGCCTTGCCTCCCAGTTTCTTGATCTCGTTGACGACGTCGTCAGGATTCGCTAGATCATTGACAACCACGGAGGCGCCATGCTTCGCAAACGCCAGACTGTAAGCGCGACCAATACTAAGCTGTGTTAGCCGAGTCCGGCAGACGTAAGCATGAGGTAACTTACCCAGCTCCTCCGCCGGTGATGAGAGCAACGCGGCCCGTGAAGTCAAGTTTCTCTCCCGGATCGTTAGGGCCCATCTTCATGGAGTCCTCCAGAAGAGTCAAGAAATCATTGGGGCCCGACGGATATTGAGGGTTGGAAAAGTTGGTAGCCTGATCCCACTTCTTCAGAACAGCTCCTGGGGTATAACTGTCGTCGGCCTTGAGCAATAAACCGTTGGATCGTTCCCAGCGCAGCTTTGCTACATGACCGCCTCCAACCTCGAAAATGGAGCCGTTCTCGTCCACATTGTCTTTATGTACCAAGACAGCAACAAGGGGAACAACCCAGTCGGGCTTCAGGTTTTCCAAAACATCGGGCGGCATCACAGTCTGGGTCATTCTGCTGGCAGCTGTCAGACGAATTAGCGCGCCATCTCGCTTGCATCTCCGCTTATCCCACGTTGCACTTACCGATTGGTGCAATCACATTAGATAGGATGTTGTACTTGGCACCTTCCTTGGCCAAGGTTTCGGTGAAGCCAACCATTGCAAGTTTGGCAGCTATGCAGCAATTTAGCTTTAGATATTGATCGTACGTTGGGCCTTGCAGCGAGACGTACCCGAGTAGTTGGTCTGGCCGAAGCTGCCAAAAAGGCCAGCTGCCGATGCAGTGTTGATAACGCGGCCGTATTTTTGCTTCCTGAAATGTGGCCACGCTGCGCGGGCGCACTTGTAGGAACCCTTGACATGTACTTTCATAATCAAGTCCCAGTCTTCGTCCTTCATGTTTTTAAAACTAATGTCCCTCAGAATACCGGCGTTGTTGATGAGGATATCGATGCGACCGAAGTTCTCAATAGCCGTCGCGACAATTTTGTCGCCATTCTCAACAGAGTCGTAGTTCGCGACGGCCTTGCCGCCGGCGGCCTTGATCTCATTGACAACAACATCGGCAGCCTATGCCCACCTCAATGTTAGCAACTTTCGGACCATTGACGACGTGTGTCGTGATATCATCGCGTGGTCACAAACCTTTGTCGAGTTACCTTCGCCCTTGAAAGAGCCGCCAAGATCGTTCACAACGACGCTGGCACCGCGGGAGCCGAAGAAGGTGGCATAAGCCTTGCCCAAGCCGCCGCCAGCGCCCGTGACAACAACGACCTGGCCGTCGTAGCGTAGCTGACCAGCCATCTTATCTCTGGAGCTTTGGATTGACAATGAACGAACAGTCGTTTAGTGGTGTGTTGTAGAAGAGTTTCGATTAAAAACAGACACAGAAGAAAGAATGATAACGTGAGGAAACCTGAGCTGTAGAAATTGAGTGATACGAAGCCAGTGTCGGGGTATTGCGAGAGGACGGGCGGGTATTTTTCTAACGCAGCACGTCCGGCAACTCTCAAAGAGCCAGCTTGGCGGTTGCCGCAGACAGAGCCGAGGCAGCTCCTCTGACCGAAGCCGACAAATGGCGCTAGTCTGTAATAGGACAGAGACTGGATTCACATGCAACTTGTGCGTGGGTTTGGCGGAAGTCTCCACGAGGTCATGTGGAGAAGAGGACGTCTCCCCGCCCCTTCCCCATGTCACATGTCCCCAGACTTTGAAAGTCTGACCAGTGACAAACGTGTATTCGCCGACGGGGGGGGGGGGGGGGCGGGAGGGGGGGCATGAGCTGCCTCCACTACGGTACGCCCATCTCTAAGGTACCTTACTGCGCAGTATCCGTATGTACATGCAGCGAACCTAGTATTACTGCTACCATCAGGCTAGAAAAGACGCCGCATAGGTTTGCAGCGGGTGGATGTATCTACTGACAGGCACGAATACCTGTTCAGCATGTTACGCCTCGGGTCATCCGCAGGGCTGGATTGGACTCAGCTACCTACAATTGACAGCCAGCCTCCAGCTGCCGAACAATACCAAGGTATTGGGATGTCGACTCGTGCAGCTAGCAACCTAAATTGATTACAAAACCCAACCCCTGAATTCTCGGAAGTATGGTTCGGCACATGCGACGGCGGACAGTTCGACTGATTACGTCGCAGAAGACGGGCAATACTTTTTCAATGTTTGGAAAGAACTCATCTTCGTCTCAGCAGTAACGCCCATTCTGTGATGCTTGGATGTTCACTATCCACTAACAGTCCCCTCCCCCGGGTTTCGGCACACCTCTTCGGGACGTCTCGGCGAAGCCAAGGCCTCTCTCTGCTTGTAACTTATCCTGAAGCCTATTTGCTGCTGCCTGCGCTCAATCTGATCATCGTCCTGGGTCAGTCAAAACAGAAAATATGGCACTATGACCGATTCCATAGTCGTCCTCATTCACATTGTTGCGGTGGATGACGGACGGGAAGACCTTGAGGTTTGTTGACAGGTAATACCCATCGTATGAGATGTTCTTCGACCCCATCAGGGGTGGCCATTAGGGGTGATGTTTTCCCAGCAAACCAGGG